>CM063186.1:10005000-11294166 GCA_031835075.1 Saguinus oedipus
TTCTTTCTTTCTTTCTTAAATAATGTTGTTTTTCATTTTATCGTATATATTTAAGTGGCCTAATATAACATTTCAATATACATATACATCTTTCTTGTATTACATTTCAAAGACATGGCTTGAAGGCCCTTGAGAACAACATTCCTAAGTTATAAAACTGGCAAGAAACTTTTAAAAATATTTGCATCTCAAAAAGGCAGAGAAAGACTTTATAAGTTTTATAAAGTAAATGCTCTAAGAAAAGGAAGTCAGAAAGAAGAGTGTCTAAAGCTTAGTCAAGCTGAGGGGAATGTTAACTACCTCTTTTTCTTAGTATTTTAAATGCAGCATATTATACAGGATAATTCATAATAATTTATTTTTGCCTTTCTAGCTAGTCTAATTTCTACTGGCTATATCAATGAACTCTTTTATCCTCCTACTTTATTTGGGTTTAATCAATCTTATTCAGTAAAAGATTAGCATAGGAGGATGGGTGGAGTAAAAGTATTTATTTTCTCAGCTCTCTGCTTGCTGATTTGCTATGAGTTGGCCGTCTCTTTCTATAGACCACACTTTCATTCATAGGACCTTCACACTACCCAAACCTTCTTCATGTTCTCTAAACTGGTATCGTTTTGTTTCTTGGTATCTTAAGAGGGAAAGGCTTCTTCTATTGCTAGCATCAGGATGCTTCATATCCCTTGTTGATTTTCTTAAATCCTGAAAACATTTGTGTGGTTAATGGTGAATTTATTAAGGGCTCCACAAATCACAGTTTTGGAAAGCCATTTGTTTTCCAATAGAAATCTAAACAGCACAGCTGAAGCTTCCAAGTTGGAATGATACACAGATATAAATGAAAAACAGTAATAGCCAGATTTAACTTACTAGTTTGTTTTTGTTGATTTCTTTCTTCCTTTTTTTTTTTTTTTAATTGGGTAATATAATACTCTAAACATCTCTTGGCCAGAATACTGAGAATACATTTTGTCTTGTTAAATTTAATTGTGTAAAATTTTGTTTTTTAATATTTACAGAATGAATTTATTTTATGCAAATAATCACTAAAGTCTGAAAGTGACTATTGAGAACTGTCAATATTGCAACGACTTTAGGTTAATTTTCTATTAGAAAGAGTTTTGCACAGACATTTCTATGAAAGGAAAGATAAAATTGCTGATAATTGGCATGCAAATGTCTCTGTCCTGAAATGCGCTTTATGAAGATTATAGTTGGAAAGGGAGTAGGCATCCACGATGACGAGAGGATAAACAATATTTTTTGGCTTTCTCTTATTTTCTATTCATGGTAAATTAGTCTCTTAAATTGTAAAGATTTTTTGGTGCCAAAAATTAAATTTCAATCCAGGCATCATGGCTATCTCATTCTTTATGTAACTAAAACATTCTATATAAAACATACGGTAATCTAAATTTTTAGTTTGGGCCTTAAAGGAAGAAAAAAGGTACAATTCTTAGAGTGCTGTACGTTTTAGTAGGTACTATGCAACTGTGATTAGTCATAGGCTAAATGCCGCCTCAGGAGTGTTACATAATAAGTCTTTTATTTCTCATGTGTGAATCATGAATATTCTGTTGAATGCCTTCATTGTGTAAAGAACTTTAGAAAGTAATGGATAGATTCTGTCATGCTGTATAAACATACCTAGCTAGTAAGTACTGAGAACTGCATTCCCAGAGTTTTAACAACTTACAGAAAAGTGAATTGAATTTCTGAAGCCTGAGAAATGATAAGAGAGAGGTGAAAGAGAGATAGTGTGCTAATGACCTTAAAGAGTTTGAAAAACGTTATGGTCAGGTCTTTTGAGAGAATCTCCTAAAAGGATATAATGGGCATGGCTGAATCTGTAAAGAAAGTATCTTGCTATCAAGTGCCTGAGAGCATGGCAATCAAGAACCAGGGGCAGTCAGCCAGAACCTGCCCCTGAGTAAGTTATTCAATTCCTTCAGTGAGGCTGTGCCTATACTATCAGAAATGAATTAGCCAGTGCCACTCTCCTTCCTCCCTCTCCCCACTAAAACTAACAGATTTATTACTTTTTGTTATACATACGTGTTAAACTCATGCATCTTGAAAGATATATAAAGAGAGTTTCATGAAATTATCTGACAAGGTATATAGAAAAGAAACATCAGATGTGATGACTCCTTAATATTGTAAATTTACAGCTCTTTGACCTATTTAATTAATGACTTTAAATTGACATAATTTAAATTTCTTCTTCGTTTCTGGTATGCATCAAAATGCTCTTGCTTTAGGTACTGTTAACACCCTGAATTATGTCCTACTTGATGTCCCTAACTCATGAATTAATCAATGCTGATATTCCTATTGTTCCTGCCTTTTATGACAAGTGTATTTGTATTTTCCTGTGTCTTACTCTCAATCTTTGATTTTTCTCCCTGTTAGTGATATTCTCCCTATATAAACCAAATCATAGGGTTCTCAGAAGTACCATGACCATTTCTCCTCATCCCTTAATAGATGCTTTAGCTTCCAATATGTTATTAAAAGTGAGGAATGGTATGTGAAGTTCTTGGCTATTCTTCCTACCTAAACAACTTAAGAGAATTTCCTCTTTGCTCTTAATTTTCTTCATCTCTTCCTCAAAAATAAGTACCCTTATTTATGAGTGATAACAATGACTACCTTAAGGAGAAGGTATGAAGGAGTTGTAAACTTTAAATCAGCAACTGGTATTTATTTAGTCCTTCATAAAATACCATTCAAAGGTAGTTTCATATTATATTGTGGTCTCATAAAAATTCTGGTCCCATTGTCTTCCAAAACTAAAATCCCCACTTTGGGTCATTTACTTCATGTTTGACTTTCTTGCTTTTCTCTATTGTCTGCTTCTACATAAATTGTATATACATATTGATATCACCTGTTTTAGGAAATGCTGAACTGAGTTTTCTCTTCAAACTGCCAGTAACTTATGAACAAAATAATTTGGAAGTTCTAACCTTTAACTTCTTTTCATAGTATCTCTTAAGTTCCTCATGTCCAGGATTCCATGTTCATCATTCTTTTTGCTTTGTTTTGTTTTGAGACAGAATCTTGCTCTGTCCTCCAGGCTGGAGTGCTGTGACATGATCTCAGCTCAGTGCAATCTCCACCTCTCAGGCTCGGGTGGTCCTCCCTCCTCAGCCTCCTTCTTCAGCCTCCTAAGTGCCTACAGGTGTGCACCATCATGCCCTGCTAATTTTTGTGTGTTTCTAGAGAGGGGTCTCACCATGTTTCTCAGGAACTTTTGAAACTCCTGGGCTCAAGCAATGCACAAGCCAGGGCCTCCCAAAGTGCTGTAATTACAGGTGTGAGCCACTCCACTTGGCCCATATTCATCATTCTTATCCGTTTGTTTTTTAAGCAGAGTCTCACTCTGTCACCAGAGTTGGAATACATGGAGTGCAATGGCATGATCTTGGCTCACTGCATACTCCAACCTCCAGCTTTCAGGTTTAAGCCATTCTCTAGCCTCGAACTCCAGAGTAGTTGGGATTACAGGTTTGTAACACCACAAAGGCTGATTTTTGTATTTTTAGTAGTGGTGGGGTTTATCGTGTTGGCCAGATTGGTCTCAAACTCCTGATCACAAGTGACTGGTCTGCTTCTGTTCCCCAAAGTGCTGGGATGACAGGCGTGTGCCAGTATGCTTGGCCTGAATTGAAATTTTTATTGAGTAATTTTAGGTTCACATCTATTTGTAAGAAATAATATGGAGAGATTTAAGATAACAATGTAATGTTATTGGTCAGAATATCAATTACTTCTTTAAATGCTAAATTAGCCATAATTTTACCTCTTTAATTTAAATACAGTATAGTCTAGGCCAGCAATTTAAAACTGAGTATTTGTCACTTACCTATGAATGTTTATTATACAGATATTTAAGACCTTTAATTTCAACTTTGCAGTTAGATTTTATCCAGCTCCTTAAATATCATGGATATAAATATGTTTTCAAATTAATCTGCAGGTTTTCTTACTGCCTGGAAACTATCACTTCTAGAGGGACAAATGTGCTGTCATTAAGTTGCTAAACTTTTATCAAAGAAAGTGTTCTTTGTGCAATGAATTCTCTTTCATCAGTAAAACCATTCAAGAAACTTGAGTTTTTTCTTCATTCCAAAAACTGCATTGTCTGCATAATCCCCAGTCATATGAAGTAATAATGAGAACTAATAGATTATTACAATGGAAACTTTATAAACTTACACAAAACATCAATCTTTATAACCCAAGTTTTTATCGTTACTTCTGATTGCCCTACTGGGTCACATCAACTGCCCCATAAAAAATGCGAGCAGGCAGACCCATAAAAATGTGGCCAATTCAGTCATTCTAAAATGCTTCAAGAAGGTGATTAATTACATGCATATTTGTCATCAACAAATTGAGGCTACTTTTCTTCCAGGAGTAGAGACCTTGTTCTTTACAAACCATATCATGGGAAAACTAACCTTAAAACCTGTGGGAAGAGCTCTTCTGTTGTATGTCTTACTACCAATACTGGTGCCAACCTCCAGATGCTTCAATTCTAGACCCCTGTGCGTAGTCAGAAGTGATCATTGTGCATATATTTCCCAAAATATCTCTGATGTCTGTGCCATCACCAAAAATATTCAGACAGCACACTGAAAAATAAATTGTCTTGCCACTGTCATCCTCATTCTACCATACTCACTCCATTGAAATTTGGGCTCCATATTCTAGAAGTCTTTCAGCTGCCTGATTTCAAACCTTTAAAACTGTTTATTCCTTTATTTGTCTTTTAATAATAGTTCTGCTTATTAAACATCTCGGTATACCTTTCATTAAATGTCTATATGCCCCTGAATTGTACTTCTTTCCAAGACAGAGCAAGTTCTAAAAAGGGGAACATGTCCCATTATCAATTTATTCTAATGCCTGACTACTGTGAGGCACGTTGTCAGATTTCGGTAGTCATTCCGTTGGTTGCCAACTTCCCCTTAAAAGTTTCTGCTGAGCTTTGCTTACCTCCTACACTATTAAAAAGGGTCTTTTCTATTTGTTTTTGAGAAGCTTGAAGTTCCTGACTTCAGCATATTTTCTGATTGCTGTAGTCTTTCCAAATAAAGTTTCCCTTTGAACACTCCAGATTTGTTTTTATGTAATACTAGCACAAACATTCATATACAGGTTTTTGTATAAACATAAGTTTTTATCTTTTTTCCTGGGAAAAATGCCCAAGAGTGCAACTGCAGGGTCATATGGTAATTGAATGTTTGCTTTTATAAGGAACCAAACAAACTGTTTTCCAGAGTAACTATAGCATTTTATAGTTCCATTATCAGTTTCAATTCAGTTTCAGTTCATCCCCAGTTTCAACTCATCCTCACCAGCATTTGATATTTTCACTATTTTTGTTAATTTAGCCATTCTGATCCATGTATAGTGATACTTCACTGAAGTTTAATTTGCATTTCATGATGATCTTATTGAACATCTTCTACTATGTTTTTTTTTCCATCTGCATGTCTGCTTCTATGAAATGGCCGTTCATGCCTTTTGCTTATTTTCTAATTGGTTTGTTTTATTATTGTTGGAATTTTAGAACCCTTTACATATTCTAAATATAGTATCTGTATCTTTTGACCTGTATGTGACATGTCAATATAGTCATCTTCACATGGCAGTTTACAGAGCAAAAGTGTCTGATTTTAGTTAAGCCCAATTGATCTTTTATTTTCTTTTTCATTTGTGGTGTGCTGTGGTATCGATTCTAAGATATATTTACACAGCCCTAGAACCCAAAGACTTTTTCTAGAGATTTTTCTAAAGATTTACAATTTTATGCCTTAAATTTAAGTCTCTGATCCATTTTGATGAAATTTTATATAAAGTGTGAATTATAGCTTGACATTCTTTTGTGGGGGTCATGAATATCCAACTTTTAGCAACATTTGGTGAAAAGTCTATACTTCCATTAAATAATGTTCCTGTCTTTGTCATAGATAAGCTGAACATAATTATGCAATTTTATTTCTGGATTATTTATTCTGTTCTATTGCTCTACATGTCTATGCCTCCACCAATACCTCAGTGTTTTGACTTCTATAGCTATGTCTAGTTGTGTGATTTCTGTCATTATTCATTCACCTTTGCCATGCTGTACACTGTAACTTTCACACACATTTTAGAATTACCCTGTTGATGGCTTCAAAAAATTTTTGCCAAAATTTTGATATCAATTTTATTACTCTTACAGATAATTTAATGAATAACTTGCATCATTACTTGATTGAGTCTTCCAACTGATGAATACAGTATGTCTACTTATTTTTGTCTTGAGTTATTTCATCAGAATTTTGTAACTGTCAGCGTATCAATCTCATCCATGTTAAACTGATGTTTAAGTATTTAATTATGTATGGAAGCAGTATTAATGGTATTATATTTTTAAAATTCAGGTTCTGTAGAGTCATTACTATGTAGGAATATGAATCTTTTTTTATTTGTTTTGTTTTGGTCTTGTATCCTATCACCTTATAGAGAACTCACTTACAAGTGTTTTGTAGACATTTTTGGTCTTCTATGTAAAAAATTATATTTTCTGCAAATACAGATACTATTTTTTTCTCTCCTAATCTGTGTGCACTATATTGTTATTAATATTTCTGCAGCTGGGCAAGGTGGCTAATGCCTTTGATTTCAGCATTTTGGGAGGCTGACAAGGGAGTATCACTTGGGGTCAGCAATACAAGACCAGCCTGGCAAACATGGCAAAACCCCATCTCTAGTAAAAATACAAACATTGGCTGGGTGTGGTGGTATGTGCCTGTGGTCTTAGCTATTTGGGAAGCTGAGGCAGGAGAATCACTTGACCTTCGGAGGCGAAGGTTGCAGGAGGCTAGGTCACACCACTTCACTTCAGCCTGGGCAACAGAGCAAGACTCTGTCTCAAAGTAATAATAATAATAGTTTTGCTTACCTCAGAGGCTAGATCTTTTAAACTTATGTTGAATAAAATGGTGCCTTGCTCCCCATCTTAGCTGAACGTTAGATATAGGGTTTTGTTTTGTTTCTTTGTTTATTTTAGATGATCTTTTCCAAGACAAGATAGTCCTCCACTAATCCTAACTTACTTCAATTCTCTAGCATAAAAGGGGTTTGATTTTGTCAAGTGCTTTTTGTGATTCCATTGATATGATGATATACTTTTTATTCTTTAGCTTGTTGCTATGGTGGCTTACATGACAGATTTTTGAATGTTGAACCACCTTTGCATAAAAGGATAAATTCCACATGGTAGTGATATATAACTCTTCCTATATATTTTCCCATTTGGCTTGCTGATATTTTATTGAGGGTTTTCTGACTAAGTACAAGTAGAAAGTTGTCTATAGTTTTCTTTTTTCCTGCTGTTTCTGTGGATATCCGAGTAATACTGGCCTGATATAATGAGTTCGGAAGCACTACCTCCTAATCTATGTTCTTTTTTTTTTTTTTAATTTTTATTGCATTATAGGTTTGGGGGTACATGTGCAGAACGTGCAAGATAGTTGCATAGGTACACACATGGCAGTGTGCTTTGCTGCTTTCCTCCCCTTCACCCACACTTGGTATTCATCCCCAGGCTATCCCCCCCAGCACCCCCCCGCTGTCCCTCCCCCATTCCCCCCAACAGTCCCCAGTGTGTAGTAGACCGCCTCTCTGTGTGTTTTAATCTATGTTCTTGATGAAACAGTTACAATTGGTGTTCATTCTTATTTTAATGTTTGTTATCTCCAGTGATAACATTAGATCCTAAAATCTTTTTTTCTGGTGGTTTTTAATTACTAACTTCTTATTTGTAATGGTTATAGGGTGTTTGATTGTCTATTAAATTTTGGTTTTTTTAGTGATTGGTGATTTTCAAGAAATTTTTTCATTTTTTCTAAGCTGCCAAATGTATGAGTGTATACTTGTTAATAGAAATCTCTAAACACCTTTTTAATGGCTGCAGGATCAATAGTGGTGTCCTGTATTTCATTCCTGACGCTGATAATTTGGCTTGCTCTTTCTCCTCTCTCTTTCTCTCTGTCAGTCTTATTGGAGATATATTAGTTTTATTGAACTTTTTTTTGAAAAGCAATCAATTCACTGTTTTACTGTAATGTTTTTCTAATTTTCTAATTCCCTAAGAAACTCAAATTATTGACTCAAGAGCTTTTCACATTTTCATGTAAGCATATATTGCTATTTTTTTCTCAGCATTCTTCATATTTTGCCATGTTACTTTTATTTTCATTCAGTTATATGAATCATTTAAAATTTAATTGGAACCTTTTCTCACAACAATGACCCATGGATTTTCTGTGTTTAGTTTATTTATACATTTTTATGTTTATTTTCTATGTTTAGTTTGTTTATATATTTTTTTTCCTTCTGTCATTTCGTGTTTAGTTTGATATTATTATGGTCACAGAACATACTGTTTATCTCATTTCATTTATTTTAAATCTACTGAGGACTGTTTTATGGTACAGGATATGTTGTATCTTAAGGTCCCATAAACATGTGAAAAAAATAGTCTGTTGTTAATGGGTGAACTGTTCCACATATGTCAACTATGTCCTTTTGGTGGATTGCATTGTTCAGATGTTTCATCTCCTCACTGAATTGTTCTAAAAGCTCTATCAGTTGCTGAAGTGGGGAGGGTATATTAGAGTCCTCGAATATACTCATGAAGTGTTTTTTTTTTTTTTTTTGTTTTTTTTTTAGTTCTATCAGTTTTACATCATATATTTTGAGACTCTGTTGTGTGGTACATGTACGATTAGAATTGTTATTTCTCCCTGATAGGTTGATCCTTTTAATACTATGTAATATTTATCTTCATCACTGGTAATTTTCTTTAATAGTTGGTGATCTATGAACATTTGATTATATATACTTCATACCTGTAATATTGTATATTAGCATATAGTTGGATTTTATTTTTAACCAGGTCTACCAAACATTGAGTGGTATATATATATATATATATATATATATATATATATATATATATCTCACTCACACCTAATATAATTATTGATCTGTTATCAGTTAAGTGTGTCTTTTTATTATTTGTTTTATATTTATTTCCTCTGATCCTCACTCCTTTGTTTCTTTTTCTTACCCTCCTATAGGTTACTTGAATATTATTTTAAAAGACTTATTTAATTCTCAATGTATGTTTGTAGAGTTTTACACAGTTTTGTAGTGGTTTGGTTGTAATTTTATATTACTACCTATATTGCAATATACATATGTGATTTACAGTATACTGATATTGACTTTTTACTACATTGAGTGAAATGTTGCAACTTCACTTCCATTTAGGTTGTTTTAGCTACTCTCCTTTTAAAGGTCATTGTGTATCAGACAGTGTTATAAATTTTTTTTTCAATTATCACAAATAATACATAAACTCTTGAGGAAATTTAGAATCTATTATATATACTCATATGTCTGCTATTTTCTTTATTCCTTTTGTTTCCTGACATTTCAAGATTCCTTCTCTTAACTTTTATTCCTGTTTAAATAGCTTCTTTAGCCAATCTTTAAAGATAGGTGGGCTAACATATTTTAAAACTTTTCTTTGCCCCAAAATGTTTTTAGTTGTTCTTCTAACAACAATTTTTAATTTTGGGGGGAGGGTCCCAAAATGCTTTTATTTCCTTTTCTTTCCTGAAGTCTAGTTGTGCCGGTTATGGAATTTTCAGTTCACAGTCCTTCAACACTTAAAAAATTTTATAATCCTTCCTTCTTTCCTCCATAGTTTCAGATAAGAAGTTATAGTTATCCAAATTGGAGTTTTTTATAGGTAATATTTCATTTGCCTGGATACTTTTGAGTTACTTTCTTTATCTATAATTTTCACAGTTATTTCATGACATGTTTTGGCATGCATATCTCTTTTTTTTTTTAACAGATTAACTTATTTTTATTTGTCCTACTTTTTCCATGCCTCTTTTGTCATCTCTTTGCATTTCAATAACATTAACAAGGCTTTTATTCATTTGTTTTTCTTATTCTCTGACTTTCCTTTTTTTCTTTTGATTTGGAAGCTAAATATTCCATTGTTTATTTTTCTGTTGTTTTATTTGAAATTTAAGTAAACAAAGCCCAAGTGTAACTTATATCTTAGTCTTCTTCTCAAACTAAAATAACCATGGAATAGTTTATTCTACAATTAGACATCATGAGTTTTATTACAAATGACATGATTTCCTTTTTCTTCTCATGCATATCTCTTAAGGTTCACTCAGCCTATCGGATTCATGTGCTTGTTTCTTGTTTGAGAAGGTTTTAGTAACTACTGTGGTACCCCTTTATCCATGGCTTTATTTTTCATGGTTTCTGTTTTCTGGAGTAAAACACATTCAGAAAATATTAAATGGAAAACTCCAGAAATAAATAATTTGTAAGATTAAGTGTTCATGCCATTCCGAGTAGTGATTAAATTTCACGTTGTTGTGCTCTGCCTTTGTGAGACATGAATCATTCATTCGTCAGCATATCCGTGGTGTATATGCTACTCGCCTGTTGACTTAATAGCTATTTTTTTAAATCAGATCCACTGTCATGGTATCACAGTGCTGGTGTTCAAGTAACCTTATTTTACCTAACAGTGGCCTCTAGGTCGAAGAATAGTAATAGTAACAATTTGGTTATTCCAAAGAAGAACAGTAAAGTACTCCTTTAAAATTCTCAACTTAATAAAGAAAAAATCTTCCACGCTAAAATGTGGGAAGAACAAATTTTATACCTGTAAAATCATGAAGAAGGAAAAACAATTAGTGCCAGTCTTGTTGTTGTACCTCCAGCTACAAAAGTTATAGCCACAATGCATGGTAAGCACTTAGGGAGATGGAAAAGGCATCACATTTTTGGGTAGAAGACATAAGCAGAAACATGTTTTAATTAATGGCAATTGAGATCAGTACCATTAATGGTTTCAGACATCCACTAGGAATATTGGAATGAATTTCCCATAGATAAGGGGGAGATTACTGTATTTCTTCAAATAATTCCTTTAGACCAAATCTTCTCCTTTTTCCTCTGTTTGGCAAATTATATTTGCATTAGTTTGTTTTTATTATCTCACAAGTCCATATGACCCCGTTCTTTATTTAATTATTATCAATCTGTTTTTTCTCTGTTGTTCATATAGGGTGAATTTATTGTCTTATCTTCAAATATGCTAATTATATTGTTATCTCCACTCCACTCCTTTTGGGTCGATTCAGTTTTATATTTCCTTTACTGTGTTTTCTAGTTATTTGATAGTATTTTTTAATTTTTATTTTAAAAATATTTTTATTTTAAATTTTGTTTAAAAATTATTAATTGGATGTGGAAACTTTTTGACAATGGCTCCTTTAATGCATTTGCCAGAAAATGAAAACTTCTGTTTCACCATTACATTGGCAGCAGTTGGACTCTTTTTCTCATTCAAGTTGTGGTTTCCTGAGTCTTTAATATAAGAGGCAATTTTCAATTTTATTCTGAATTTTGTCTATTATGTAAGAAGACTCTAGGTTCCATTGCAATGTTTTACTTTATAATGCAGTTACTCCTGGTTTAGTTTTGGCATGCAAGTCTTGGCCTAATTTTATGGCAATTTAATTTCCCCATCATTTGGGATTTTATTTGGGCCTGCTTTGTTCATCTGATATCACTCTTGCAAACTTAAAAAATGGAAGACCTTTCTTCAGGTCAGAATACTGGGTTTCTCTTGGTAGGAACGAGGTGTTATGGGGTCTATCATTGTTGTCCCCTGGATGTCCCTGTGTCTGCATGGGAGAATCCTAGGCCCAAAGGCATAAAGAAGCTTCTTAATCTAAATCACTAGCTAAAATGGCATTCTTTTTTCTAGTTCTGCTTGCCTGTCCCAATGTCAGTGGGTAAAGGGTCTCAGTCCATAGAGACGAGAAGCTTCCCAGACTGTGCTACTTGTTACAGCTGTTTGTCTTGCTTGTTCTGCCTGTCCACCTAAATTTCTCTTGGCTGAAAATGGGAGGTTCAGCTTTTATGGGAAAATATATTATTTCACATGAACAATTATAAAAATAAGTGGACCTTCCAATTAATCCACCTTACCTCTTCACCTGGTATTTCTAGAAGGACTCAACATTCATTCAAGGAGAGGAATGAGCCGATTTAGCTGCCCTCTGATGCTAGAGCGGCAGTTGGAAAACACTGAATCTAGGTGCACTTCTGCTGGGTGAAGGGATGCAACAGGTGCTACTCCTCCATTTTTTGGGAATACAACCAGTTGCCTTTCACTTTAAATTTTATTTATTTATTTATTTATTTATTTATTTTTATTTTTATTTTATTTTATTTTATTTTTTTTTTTTATTTTCAGCATTTATTCAACAGCTTGAGCTTGAATACATGCTGTGCAGGTGTGTGCGTGTGTATGTGTGAGTGCATTTGTGTATTGCCAGTCAGATTCTCCCAGGAATTTCAGATTTGCACAAAGAGACAGTGGTTGGGAGTTGGTAGCTAAATCATTAATGGCAGGCAGCCCTTTGGAGGAACTTGTGGATTTTAGCCTCTGAGGTCTTGGGAACTTCCCTGGGCCACTTCTCCCTGGGGGAGGCTTAGTTGTTCAACTCTTCCTCGTAAGACTGTTCCTTCCAGTAAATTTACATTTTTACCTAAATTCTTTTCAACTGGTTTTTGTTATTTGCAAATGGAAGAAAGGCATTTTGGAGAAAACCAGTGGACCTGAGCTGGGTTCTGGAAGAATGGTGGGGTGGAGGAAGGAGAGTTGAGTGGAGAGGTCAGGGGAAGGCTCTTAAAGGCAATCAATCAGCTTTCTGTCCTGAGTCAGCTAGGGACAAGAGGCTGCCAAGCAGAGAGTTGACTCAGCAGAGTACTGCAAGGGGCCACCCTGAGTGAAGCTGGTTTTTTTTTTTTTTTTTTTTTTTTTTCACTTTAAGTTTTTTAAGGTGCTAAATGCCTTTTAGAATTTTTTCCTTTGTTTTATCTTATAAATGTTTTGGGTTTATGATTGTGCATATTTCCTTGGGTTTAATTGTGTTTAGCTATTAAGAGAAGAAAATTTGAGTGTGCATAGTCTGGGCTGGAATTCCTCATCATGACTTTTGTAGTTTAAATAGCTTCTCTTAATTCATGTTTTTTTAAAAAAATCTCATTCTACATTGCATAGAGATTACTAATTCTTTCTATTTGAAATTCTCTCTTGCATTTTTTTCCTTTTTTTTTTTTTTATTAGCAGTTTATCCTTTGTCTATTTGTCTGTTTTCTTCAAAAAAAAAAAAAAAAAAAAAAAAAACCGTCCTCTTCCTTCTTGGTTCATTTGTCTATGCCCAATATTTAAATACATGTATTCTACAAAGACTTTTCTTTATCCCGTTTGGATGCTCTTTCTATATATGTTTTTCTCAACTTAAGACATTGTCTTCAAGATTTTAAACTATTAAAATTGTTTATAATAATTTAAGGACTTTCTCTTTGCTGACACCCAATTTTATAGCGTTTTTGTTGGAAAGGCAAAATGGATGTGCTGAGCTTTTGGCAAACTTGACATGCTTAAATTATACTCAACAGCTACCTTACTGCTAATGCTTCCTCTTACATTTTCTAATGTAAATTCTCAAAACTCAAAACCTAAATGTTTTTTAATTGCTACTTTCAATAATTCCCATTTTTTTCCTACTGGAACAAGTCAGATCATTATTACGTTGCTCACAGGGTATTATAACAATATCCTTTTAGCTGATTTATCTCCACTAACTTATTATAATTCGTCCTCCATTTTCTCACCTAAATTAACCACTGATATATCCTCTCATTGAAACAATTATAATATTCTTAAGTCTCTATCCCTATACCTCATTTTTCAGTCCCCCTCAAATTGCTTATTTCCAGTCCTTTTCTATGTATGTGTTGTACCCATATTCAAGCCCCAATTAAAATCTAATTTCTTCATAGATAAAAGGCTTCCAGCATACTTTCAGCTAGAATTATCACTTTTTTTCTCTTATAGTTTAAAGTAAATGATAACCTATTTCTGTTGTGCATGTTTCTGTTATATCACTTATGGCAGAAATGATTAGATTTGTCTCTACCATAAGATTATCATGGTGGATGGCATAGTCTATTTTATTTATGCTTTCATTCAAGCAATTCCAGCACAATGCTTACATAAAAATACACCAAATCAATATTATTTTATAAATTGTATGGTAGGTAGCATGAACTATGCTATGGAAAATTTATTATGTTAATTATTATAATAAATTTATTTCCCCAAATTTCTATCTTAGTCAATTTGTGTTGCTATAAAGGCATACTTGAGGCTGAGTAATTTATAAAGAAGAGACATTTATTTGGCTCATCATTCTGCAGACTGTACAAGAAGCAAGATACAGCATCTGCTTCCAGTGAGGGCTTCTGATAGCTTCCACTCATGGCAGAAGGTGAGGGGGAGCAGGCATCACAAGGAGACAGAGGAGAAAAAGAAAAAAAGGAGGAGGTGCCAAGTTATTTTAACAGGCAGACTGTGCAGGTACTGAATGAGAACTCACTCATGACACAAATTTCAACATGAGATGTAAAGGGGACCAATGTCCAAACTATACCACTAAATGCCAACTTTTATGCAAGTGTGTATATCCAGTTAACACTGACAAAAATTGCATAGAACCATATACATGCACACACACATAAACACACAAATGAATGCATGTAAAATAGTGAAAACTGAAAAAGGTCTGTAGTCCAGTTAAGAGTATTGTACCAATGTCAGTATCCTGGTATTGTAATTGTACTGCAGTTACATAAGATGTTACCATTGGGGAAATTTGTTTAAAGGGATTTGGGATTTTATGTACTATTTTTGCAACTTCCTGTGTTTTTATAATGTTTTTTAAAATAAAAAAGTTAATAAAGAAAAAAACACAAAAAATTAATAAATTAAGAAATACAATATGACAATATAAATTGAGAAGGAAATAAGGGCAATTAATGGTTATTCTGGTACATAAATATAAAAATATTTCACTATAAATCTATTTAATTTATTACTTCTGTATTGGTTTAAATGGAGATGGTATAAAATTTAAAAGGAATAAACTGCCAGTTGGGTTCCTATTTCAGAAGAAAATGTTGTTACTGCCTTTTTAAACTCACCTTTAAGACACAGTCTACCAAACAGAAGCATGTGTATTTATGTATTTCTCTCTTTATTTCACTGTTTAGACACATGGCAGCAAATTTTACAAAATGTTCTTGCATTAATTTCTTCGTTAAAAATATTTTAGACTTGTTATATCAGCAAATATAGAACTAATATGATGATCAATAACTTAGTATTAATTATTTTGATATAATTTATTTAACCTGTATCTTATGTTGGGCATTTTGATTTTAACACAACTTGATATTACAAATAATAAAGCATTGACTATTTCATCATGATCAAATGGTCTAAAAATTTACCTTACTCTCGAATTTACAATTCATCATGCCACAATTTTGTGGATGCTGGCAAAACATATGAGACTCTTCTGCTAAAGACAAAAGACCATATTACTCAGAGCAGGAGCAGGAGCCAGAGAATAGACAGTTGCACTGACTCCTAAAGATCCAGTGATTGAAGAGGGCAAAGGGATGCCTGCACACTCAGGGGGTAATGTTACAGAACTCAGAGTTTAATCTCTGGGCAGGAAGTTTGCCTAAATTTTGCCCCAGAGAGAGAGAGCACCATCATTTTACCATATAGTAAATAAACCTACCATTTCTCTGCAGAAAGATATTATTTGTATTTTCCAAAGTCTTTTACTAGATAGAAATTCTCAAGTTCTAGAACAGAGGTTTAGAACAAAGACTGTTAATGCTGCTTCTCACAGACATGCACACGTGTCTGGCTTACTAGTTTCTACTTTTTCTGTAGATAGCTATGGAGAATTGTCTATTTATATGTTCAAATTCAAATGTCACTTTGCACATAACTGTTTTTAACTGGAGAATAAACTTTCATGATTTTTTAAACTTTCTAAACTCTTAAATGAATATATATAATTTCTAATATCTCTAGCAATATTGTTGTGGAAACTCACTCCAAGTCAGTGATTTACAAAATGTTTATTATTTTAAAAGCTTACGGATAAAGTATTGTTTTCATAATTGTGAATATTATCTTTCTTTTGCTTGTTCTATGTAGCATTTTTCATATTTGAGAGACATTTGTATTTTACTTGCTCTTCTTTTCATAGTTCATATTAATTTTACTGCAAGACTGTAAGCATTTTTCATGTAGACGTTAGAAGCTTTTCATATATTAAGACAATTTGTCCTTTGTTCTATTTAATAAGGTATAAACATTTTTGTTTGTAAATTGCTTTTTGACTCTTTTTACCATGTTTCCTTTGTTTCCCAGGCTGTTTGTGTTTAATGTGTGCAAAAAGTACCCATTCATTTTTTCACTGGGTTTATTTTTATGAAGACTTTCTACATTCTCCTTTGCTAACTTACAGAACTTTATTATCTTAGTTTCACATTTAATCACAAAATCCCTTTGTAATTTATTCTTTGTTACATGAAAGGTCAAACTTTTTTCCTTATTTTGTATTTTTTTTAAATAAAAAGTGCATCTTTGCCAATTGTTCAGAAATAACATTTTCACTATATATAATATTGTTATACACATATTTTAAATTCTTTTATGACTTTATATTTTACTGATTTGTCTACAACTAAGAGTCTTTATTATTTAAGCTTTAAAATTCAGAGTAATGCTCAATAAGAATAGTTCCTTCTATACTTTTTTCTGCAATATTATTGATGATTTTATTTACTTTTAATTTTAAAATACCTGAATCACTTTCTTTATTCCTCAAAAAATCTTTCTGGATCCTTAAAATTCTATTCTTTTATTGTAGATTTCTAAAGTTTCTCGAATGGACAAGTTCATGATGTGATATTTAGGTTCACAACCAAGTAATATCTCTCTATATATTTTTTTATTTCTTTGATATTACTAATTAATATTGAAAGATTTTCTTATATAAATTCCAAACATTTCTTAATAATTTTTTCTCAGTATTTCATATTTTGTCACTATATAATTTAGCGAATTTTCTCCTGCTTTTAAATTGTTTATGAATAAATTTATTATTCATATTTAACTTTATACCCAGAAAAGTAATTAGTTACATTATTTGTAGTAGATTTTTAATGTATTCTTTAGGTTTTTAGAGAAACACTAACATCATCTCTAAATAATAATACATTTTATATGAAGAATTTCTATATGTATTTCTCTCATCTGTTTGTATCAAGTATTTCTTACTGTTGTTTAATATTGGTGCTTAAGTGACAAATTATAGCATCTTCATCTTTTTCTTATTTTATTGAGAAAAACATTTTAAATCAAACCAGAAACTTAAATATATCATTATTCTATTGCTATTAAGAATATTTGATTTAAGGATTTATGGATTATTTCGTGGGTGTTTTATTACATATAAAACATATATAATTCATGTGCTTATTGTTTTCTTTATGTCAATAATTTAATTCATCTAAATGGATTTTATTGTGTTGATTTTTGCATTATCCTAAGAAGCCCTGGTTTATTCTAGTGTTCTTTTAATTGATATGTGTATCTTTTAATTAAGGTTTTTTGCTTGGGCATACATTAATAAATTTAGTCTGATTTTTAAAAGTTATTTTCTTTTTGCTGGAATTTATATTTATCTAGAATAAAACTCATTTTGTTTTTATGTTTTCAAATTTATTTGCATGCTTTTGAAAAAGTCATTCTTTCTTTTGGTCCTTAGCTCCTTATTATCATTTCACTTTTGTGTATCTGACAACTTTTCTCTTTGTCTTGACTAGATTAGCTTAATGAAGGTCCATGTATTTTCTAAGGAATCACTCAAGGTTTTATTTATTTATCATATTTCCTGTTTTCCTAAGTTGTTATTTTATGATTTCACATCCATTATATACTTCTTATGAGGTTTGAGAGGGAGTGGTGTCCTGCCTTACCATGTAAGACACTTAATAACTTTTTGAAATAAATACTTAATTTTCTTAATGTTTAAATTTCATCTTTTTTATGGTTAAGGCATTCTTGCTCTTTGAGTTGAATTTGAAGTAACATTACTATTATTCTGGATTGATAGTCTAAATTGTTGTTGAATTTCTGTTTTTATCCTATAAGAGATAAGTTTTTGATATTTGTTTGTCATAAATTTTCATGTGTGTCTTTTTTTTTTCTGGCTAATAGTTTCTAATTTTTCTGCCTTTTTGAACAAGAAATTATTTCTGTTATTTTGTCCTTTTTCTAAGTCATCTTTTTATTCTAATTATAATTTTTTTGGCAGGTACTTTGAAAGAGGTGTATTTTTTTTCACAGCATCTTCTAATTTAGCATATAAAATTGAGAACTGGATTTTCTTAAATATAATTTTTACTAAACAAATACGTTTTTTTTAAAACTTTTCTTACAAAAATTTCTGAGTACTATTCCTTCCAATCATCACTTAAAGTTTATTATTATTAATAATATTATTATACTTTAAGTTTTGGGGTACACGTATGGAACATGCAGGTTTGTTACATAGGAATACATGTGCCATAGTGGTGTCTTACACTCATAACTCGTCATTTACACTAGATATTTCACCTAATGCTATCCTACCTCCAGCCCTTCACGCCGTCCCAAAAGACCCCAGTGTTTGATGTTACTTGTGTAACATGTGTTCTTATTGTCCCTGTGTCCATGTGTTCTTATTGTTCAACTCCCACTTAAAATTAAGAAGATGCAGTTTTAAAAGTTGTAATTTGTTTATTTCAATTTGGCTTACCTTATTAATTATTAATATATTCCCTTTTCTAATTTATTGTTCATCCACTTGAAATGTCCTGAACTGAAATGGATAATATTGTCTATTAACAAAATGTTTCTGGCAATTTCATATTTTTCCTGATTTTTTGGCTGGTGTTTGAATGTTGTTTATTTGATGTGCAAATAACATTTATAGTCATAAGCAACTTTCTAGTTTTATTTAGTAATTTTTGTTCCCAATTTTAAATTATATGATAATAAAGTTGAAATTTCACATGTTGAGATTTTTTAATTTCTCTGGCCATATTTTTATGGTAAACATTCTTGGATTAAAATCATTTCATTATTCCTTTATATAATGTATACAGTTGGGTTTTACTTGTAATTCTGTGTAAATTTTTTTTTCCATTGTTCAACTAGGCAATACCAAAGTAATTGTATCACTTGTTTGAGGTATATATGTAAAAATAGCACTTTCTATTCTTTAGTATACATTTTAGAATGCTTATTCTCTCTGAACAAGTTTCAGCAACTTTAAAAATGGTACTCCTTACTTCTTAAAAAGTTTTAGGTTTTTTATTGTCATTATTATATGTTCCTATAATTTATCACTTTATATTCTCAATATATACTGAAATTAAATCACAATTAAATTATTGAAATTTTCATTCTAAAAAAAATTCCTTTAGATATGTAAAAAATAAGATAGAAGGCTCTGTTTTTCTTTTAGGCCACTAGTGGCAAAGGTATGAGAGATTTTGTTTCTGCAAATGATGAAAACCAATTTCAAAGGTTGGTAAATAACCTTTCCCTTAATAAAAGATAAATAGAGAATACACTATATTATGCTCCAACATTTGAAATATATTGCTACCAATTAAAATTTATAAAAATTGTGTTTATAGAAAAATATAACACATGAAATAAATTGGCATATGCATATGTGAAATTTTCAAGTATTTGTATAAATATAAATACAGCATTTTAGGAAACAGTATAAACAAACAATTGCCAGGTAGCTAAACTTACTCATTTGAGGCAATATCACCATGAAAACATAATAAGATTGGTAATTCCATTCAAATTCTGTTTAGTGATTTTTTTTAAACTGTGAAACAATTCTATTTATCTAGATTCTAGAGTAAAAAATATTACAGAAAATACTAGATTATTGATGATAAGGGATTTGTATCAAATATTATGAATATGCATTAAGTATTTAATAATATAAATATTGTTTAAGCCCAATAATTTAATGAAAAAAAAGTAGAATATACTTGAAAGCCCTAAAACTCAAATATATGTAAATTTACATATGAAACATGCATCACAATATAAGAAAGGCACAATTTATTGGTAAGCCAGGTTTTACCTATCTGAGTCCAATGTGAGGAAGGTATATTTAGGTTTAAAAGGAAATCAACAACTACAAACCTAATAACAATATCTAACATCAGTAGATTTCACTCTTTCAGTAACAAAATTTTAATATATCGTCAAATAGAGTGGTCAAAATTAAAAACGTATACAATGAGTAAGTTATTTTATATTTGTAAGTATTTATATTCTATCTCTTTACCTGTACATATATACATACTTCAGTTATAGCAAAATTATATGTGTGCTTATGCCTATATGTTTTTTATATAAAGCAAAAACAAGAAGGCCTTTAATTTTTTTATATTATCTTGTGGTTATTGTTTTTATAAATCATGTTTAGAGAAAATTAGGAGTTACACTTTCAAAAATACATGCCATGTATAATTTAAGCTATAGCAATTCTATCATTATCTAGAGATGTATATATTTTTCCAAGAAGATTTAGATACGTGGTATTGTAACCAGGTTTTTTCCTTGGGTGCTGGTGAGTCACAGCTCCCCCTAGAGAATGCTGTGGGTTCTTGGCCTCCAATCTCTTAAAGAATAAGTGATGGGCCGGACGCGGTGGCTCACGCCTGTAATCCCAGCACTTTGGGAGGCCGAGGCGGGTGGATCACGAGGTCAAGGGATCGAGACCATCTTAGTCAACATGGTGAAACCCCATCTCTACTAAAAACACAGAAAAATTAGCTGGGCATGGTGGCACGTGCCTGTAATCCCAGCTACTCAGGAGGCTGAGGCAGGAGAATTGCCTGAACCCAGGATCGCGCCATTGCACTCCAGCCTGGGTAACAAGAGCGAAACTCCGTCTCAAAAAAAAAAAAAAAAAAAAAAAAAAAGAATAAGTGATCGCATATTCTCACTCATAGGCAGGTGAGAAAAATGAAAACACATGGACACAGGGAGGGGGGTACTACACACTGGGGTCTATTGGGGGGAATAGGGGAGGGACAGCGGCGGGGGGGAGCTGGGGAGGGATAGCCTGGGGATGAATGCCAAGTGTCGGTGAAGGGGAGGAAGGCAGCAAAACACACTGCCATGTGTGTACCTATGCAACTATCTTGCATGTTCCGCACATGTACCCCAAAACCTATAATGCAATAAAAATTAAAAAAAAAAAAAAAGAAGAAGTGATGGGACAACTGCAGGTGGGACGTATACTCATAAAAGTAAATAGCGGACTGAAGAAGTGTCACAGAAATTTGATTTTATTTAGGTACACTAAAGAGAAGGAAAGGAGAACAGAAATACTGCCTTGAAGAGTGTGGAAGGGTATTCCAGAGGGAAAATCCCAGAGGGGAAAGGGAGCTCCCACCATGTGGGAGGGGATTCCAGGGAGCTGGAAATCCGGTGTAGGGGAAGAAGCAGGGGAATTTATCCTGGGGGATATTTCCACTTTCTCAAGTTCCTCTGGCCCATGAAAGGAGTTCCTTTAAACTTCCAGTGGGGTGATTGACTCTTAGTTTTTTCCCGTGCCCTCAAAATTCAAATATAAACTGTTAAATCTCCCAGATGGAGAGAGATGGGTGGGGGGGTGCATGGCACTGGGAAATTCTTTTCCTTAAGACTACGCCCCCTCATGGACTCGGAAAGAGAAAACATTCCCTCAGTATAGGCTCTAGCTATAGTTATATTGATAATATTTTTTTAAAGAAATATTAAAATGTATCTTCTACCTTTATCTTTGGATAATAAGAATGTGACTAGAATGACATATCTTTTGATATGGACTCGGAAAGAGAAAACATTCCCTCAGTATAGGCTCTAGCTATAGTTATATTGATAATTTTTTTAAAGAAATATTAAAATGTATCTTCTACCTTTATCTTTGGATAATAAGAATGTGACTAGAATGACATATCTTTTGAATTATGCCTTTATGGAATGTATCAATCTAATTTCTCACAAAAGAGATAATTTTCTCTTCTATTTTAAAATATATGCACTTTATTTCATTTTCTTGTCAAATTGCACTGCCTAGAATCTTCAGTACAAGGCTGAATAGATGTGATGGGAGGATACATCCTTGTTCTTTCCCAGTGTTAAGTGAAAAATGATTTATCAAGTATGCTGTTAACTTTACATTTTTTTACAGTTGCCATCTATTAGGATGAAACTGAGGTTTTCTTCAACTCTTAGATTTTTTTCTTTCCTGAATGGATATTGAGTTTCATCCACTAGTTTTTCTGTGTCTATTCAAGATAATTATATATGATTTTTTCTTGTTTATATTGATATTATGGCCAGTTATGGTTGTTGATTTTTAAATGATGAAACAATTTATTTCTGAGATAAATCCCATTGGTTATGTTATTATTATGCTTCTTATTTATTCTTGAATTTATCAGCTACAATGTCAAGGCTTGCTGTGTCCATATTTACAAGATATAGTTTTGTATAATTTCACTTTTGTAAGTCTGTCTAGCTAGGGTATCAGGGTAGTGCTGGTCTCATAATATGAATGAGGAAGTTCTTCCTCCTCTTCTGTATTCTGAAAGCGTTTGTATACAATTGACATTGATTCAACATTCATTAGTCTTTTAATGTTTAGTAGAATTTGCTAGGAAAGCTACCTGGGCTTGCATTTTTCTTTGTGGGACAATTTTCAAACACAAATTCTATGTCTTTACAGATATAGAACTATTCTTGTTATTCTTAACCAAGCTTCAGTATTTATGTCTTTCAAAACAGTTGTTCATTTCATTGAAGTTGTCACAGATACTGTCATAGAATGGTTCTTAATATTTCCTTGATTTTAAAGCATGTAGAAATTTCTACTCTTTAAGTGTTTCCACTTGGGCTCGTGGGATTACCACCTAGCCCCAGGTCTCTGTGCTCCTGAGTATGATACAACGGTCTTTCAATGTCTTTGGACATGCTTCTCTCAGGTGTACTGATCTGTGCTCAAATGAAGACTGGAAATAACTTTTCTCTAATATATGGAGCCATGTCACCTACATTCAGTTCTCTTTTCTATAGTAATCTTCCCCAGAATTTTACCAACGTTGGTCTCTACAAACTCTGAACTCTGCTTCTTCTACCTAGAGACTGCTCCTTTCTGTTTAAATAGCCTTTCTCTACATCACAGCCCAGAAAATATTCAAGCAGCAATTGGGGCTATTGTATGGATGGCTTCATGCATGTTCCTTCTCCCATAGATGTTCATCCCCCTGATGCCCAGTATCTGAAAATATCTTCAGTCCAATATCTATGTGTTTGTGTGTGTTTGCATTCATGTATCTTATGACTTTCTCATGACTGGAAGAGGTCTGAATGTCAGTCAGCTTTCCATGGAGAAACAAGTGAGTACAGGGCAGTCTAAAAATAAAACATTTTTTCAGAAATATGCTTGGGGACATTAAAAGTATTCATGTCACTCTCATACTTTCTTTAAGTTCCTCTTTCTATTTACGTCATATTTAACTTAGTTAGCTTGTTAGTTTGATTCTGGCCAGGATATGAAAACTAATTTAAAAATAAATGCTATAACACAGAAAAAGGAAAAGTCGTTTAAAACATTACACACTGGTTGAAGAAAAATGAATTTTTCAATCAAGTAAAATATAATTCTATCTTAATATATAATGTGACAATTTTGTAGCAAATTTCAAAGCTTATTGGCAATATAGGAGACTACTTGGTTCACTGATTTATATTTTATTTCAGTAAAGGAGAAAAGTACAGATGCTTTGAACCTCAGTTCTGAGCTCAATTAACTTTGAAAGGTTTGAAAGTAATTTCCAAGGCCATACAAGTATCTAATGAATCAGGTGCCAAGGGAGGTGAAAGTGCTTGAGCAAGAGATAATAATAAACCTCCCTCGTTTTGACCCACAAATCATGGATGACTTTTGCTAGCCTGGTAAGTAGGACAACAGATTTTTCATGCTCAGGGTGAAGAAAATCACATTAAGTATAAAGAGAATAATGGTGTTCCTTATAATATAAATGAACAAACTATAACTATAGCAAATATATTTTAATAATTAACATTACTATTTATAAAATGACTTTGTTCTGGTATTCCTTTATATTGTCTTACAATGTAACATTGCTTGCAAAAAAAGCTTTAATGATAGTTTTTTTTTTTTTTCTGTCTCTACCTCATCCCAAAAAGTATGGGTGTCTGAAATAATTACTTATGTTTACAGTTTGATGCCCTCTTAAATGATTTGGTAATACCATTTGACTCATTGAGGGACATTTAAACAAATCATGTGTGTTCTCTCTTTCTCTTTTTAATTTTTGCTAGAATCACACACACAAGTGTCATTTTACTCTATGGTATGAAAGTATTCTGATAAGAAAACACACGGGCCTATCAGGTCTTAATTCCACATTATATCAGGTTTACTATTATTTTGTATATTGTATGATTGCTTAAAAACAAATAATTTTTGCCATCAACGTCACTTGCTCTATACTATAACCTTGAAAAATAACAGTAAATTTTTACATTCCAATATACTACACTAGTATTCTAACACTAATCATTATTTAGAATTATATAAACAATTTGCTATAAAAATTACCTACATTGATGACAAGGAGTGGTGGCTCATGCCTGTAATTCCAGCACTCTGGGGGGCCCAGGTGGGAGAATCATCTGAGGTCAGGAGTTTGAGACAAGCCTGGTCAACATGGTGAAACCCAGTTTCTACTAAAATACAAAACAAAAAATACAAAACAATTAGTTGGGTGTGACGGCGGGTGCCTTTAGTCCTAGTTACTCCAGAGGCTGAAGCTGAAGAATTACTGGAACCCAAGAGGCGAAGTTTGCAATGAGCCAAAATCGTACGACTGCACTCCAGACTGGGCAACAATGAGCAACAGAGTGGGACTTTGTCTTTAAAAAAAAAAAAAAAAAGAAAAAATTACCTAATTGAAATATGTGATAGAAAATAATCTGAATTTTTTGTCCATAATACTATATTAGTTAATGAATTAAACAATTTTTGAATTAAATATATATAGACCCAAAGACCGCCAAAGATTTAAATTTTATTTAGAAAATATCAAATACATATCTGAGTAATATTTGATAATAAGTAAATTTTCTTAAAGAAAGAAAATACAATCTTTCAGTTTATAATTTAAAAACTGGGGAGTTGGAAGAGGAATTTGATTCATATTACAAAAGGATTTTAAAATTTATGTAATATTTCATTTTAAGAATTCAGTCCTGCACTTTAATAAATTCTAATACATCCTCTGAGTACTGTGCCATCCAAATGCGACAACACATTTAACCACAAAAGAAGCATGGACAGACTCTCCATAACTCATCAGGGTGCAATTCCAATGGCAAAATTATAATCTACAAAATATAATTTTACCAAATATTCCAGACCTAAGTTATCTACTATTTTCCCTTTATAATATCTATTTTATTATTTTTCCCATAATGCATACGTTTTCAAGATTATAAAAACAATTTGCCACCACTTGAGGTAAACTAATTTCTACTTATGAAAAAATGTTTTATAGATGAGGAAATATTCCTGAATACGTAGCGTTAAACCAAATTTCTCTTTGAAGCTCTTTCTCACCGGGTTTTACTTCAACATAAATAAAGATGTATTTTTATTTTCTTATTTATACATCTCTCATCTGAAGTAATTGAAGATTTAAGGTGTTGTGTGTTCACCTGTTGTATTGCCTCTCATACTTAGGCATGTTAAAAATTAACTTCTTTATTAACATGTAATGAATGAAATAAATTGCAAAGTATCATCCACAAGACCCATATGGCATTTCTAGGTGTTCTCCATTTAATGATGTGTGAAAATATATAGAAATGAGGTATATAAGTAGAATAATCAATAGGATATACATTGGAGATATTTTTTATTTCCATCAAAATAAAAGGATGAAGAGGATATTGTGCTTGAGGAGAACATTTTCTTTAAAAAAATTAAAAATATATATATTTGAGAAAAAAATCTATGCTACAAACTTAAGTAAAAATAGCTATTTAAATGTCATTAAAATTGTGATATTTAGCTAGAAACTTCACCAACTAAGTATGTCAGCATATGTAATACAGTAATTTTATGTGTTACAGCTCTTTTAAAATTTGTCTCACAGACTTTCCAGCTAAACCCCCATGGAAAAACAAAATAAAAACATATGTAAACACACATAAATAAAAATAATTTTAGAGAGAAACTGCGAATGCATACATTTTTAGTTAGTTTTCCCTTTTGAAGTGTCTCAAAATGAGAACTTACAGGCTTACTTTAGCAGTACAGGTCTATTCTCATCATTAACATTCATTCGGCATCAATTATACAGAGCTCTAGCTTCCTATTAATACCTTGCAACTTGCTCCACAAATACAAAATTTTCTCCAATTTAAAAAAGTGCATGTATGGAGACTCGGCTTCTATAGGAAATGACGTCATGTAACTAGCCGTGGGGATTCGTTGTGGAAAGTATATGTAACATATTCTATTATATTAACATGTATGTTAATGTATAATAATTCACATATTTATTGTGGTAATTATATGTTTATTGATGAATACTTATAGATTAAGATTTACAATTATGTTAGATATGAGTATGAGAATAACATTATGAGTCATTTGTTTTTTAGAGAACTTGTAAATAAATACAGTAACAGTGGACTTAATTAAAATGAACTAACCACACACTGTTAAAAATAAATTTGGCCATATGACCTTAGTAATAAATTACTCTATGTTTAATTTAGGAAACCAAATTGATTACTTGACGTCCTATACTGCAAGTCATATTTTATGCCCATAAACAAAATAAACTTTTCCAAGACTTGGACATTAAATAAAAGAGGCACTCATTTTAACGTTGTTAAAAAAGTAACTTTTTATTTATCACAATTTCTAGAAAAAACTGTTTATTAAAATGTGCTATGTAGAATAAAACACTGAAAAACACAATTTGCTTAAGATTATGAAATAATGATTATTATGTAGAATTAAATAGAATAATGTGTATTCTTGCCTGCATTGTACAATATTTCTTTTTTTAAAAATCTCTATACCTTACCTCATCATCCATCCTATTTTATGTTTTATATTGAACACAGTAATCTCCCCTTATCCAAGGTTTTACTTTCCATGGTTTCAGTTACCCATGGTCAACCATGGTCTGAAAATATCAAACGGAAAATTCTGGAGATAAACAATTCACAAATGTTAAATTACACACTTTTCTGAGTATGATTAAATCTGGGACACCCTGATATTCAGTAATATCCTCATTTCAGGCATCTACTAGGAATCTTGGAATGTATTTGGAACAGATGTGGGGGGCGCTCCTGTATATAACATACATTAAACAAACCTTAATAAACCTTTTAAATTACTAATGTGAAATTCAGATATAGTAAGTAGAAGGCAACCTTATATTTAACATGTTAAACATTTTTAAAACAGCAACAAAAAAACAGGTAAGAGTATTATTGGTGTGTTCGATACTTGGAGATATAAAATCCCTATCAAACTGCCAAGACAGGGAAAATAGGTAAACCAGAAAAAGGGAAATAAAAGTACCATGCTGATGTATTTAAACAGAAGTCATGGCACTGACTTCTTAAAATGTCTTGAATTTTATTAATATTTGGAGAGGAAATAAAGCAAATAAAATTACTTCTGTGGACTGGGCACCATCGCTCACACCTGCAATTCCAGCACTTCGGATGACTAAGGCAGGAGGATAATTTGAGCCCCAGGAGTTCAAGACTAGGCTGGGCAACAAAAGCAGATCTTGTCTCCATTTAAAACAGAGAGACAAAATTATTTTTATAATATATTTTTAAAGGATCTTTATTTTGTATAAAGTTTATTTTTGCAAACATAACACACATGTTCAGATGATTTTCTAAGCAATAGAGTTCTCAAAATATATTAGCATGCACTTCAACATAACTTATAATGTTCTTATTTTTTAAAAAAGATTTCCAAAACTTTAAAAATGCACAAAAATTACTTAATAAATAAAAATAATTGACAGAAAAAAGGTGGTATCTAGAGAAATATGACTATGTTTTCTAATTCTGAGGTAGAATAAACTGTTTTAAATGAAATTGACAAATTTTGTATTATTAAAAGTTATATATCTCTGTGTCTCTCCCTTATTCTGTTTTAGTTATTATTTAAACAAGATTACAAATGAACCTTAGACTGTATTTTATTTAACTCATATCTATGAACAGGATATGATCAATTACTATTTTTTTCACAAAAAGAAATGTATTTTGTAAAATGCTGACTAGATAGTGATAAAAATAGGAGCTATTAATTTGTTTCTTCCTTATATTAGAAACAAAATAGGTTAGATAGAATTGACATATAGTCATTCAATGATATTCCAATAATAGGTTAAATTTAATTTAATACTAACTTGTTAAGTATCATAATGTAGTAAATATGTTGGGTAGAATGATGGTTAAAGATCAAAAACTTTAGTTTTCCTTGCCAATATTGTAACATCATTTATGCTGTTGTTTTTTACTCTTGCCTTCATATTTATATTTATTTATTATAAATGAATATACAGTATTTACATATTTATACAGATCAATAAAGCAATAAAGAAAAAAGAAAAAAAAGCATGAGTTTCAACTTAGGTTGCCATCTTAATGAAACCACAATTCAAACATTCAGAAAAGTATTGCATTTACATTAGTGGTACATTTGTACTGACTCCACATGGTTTAGTGGGGGAATTGCAAACATTAGTTTTGTGCTGATGAATATTTCAACTTTGGTGATTGAATACATTTGACTTAAGAGTAACAGGTTCTTGATGCTATAGACAGAAGTTAATTTATAGACAAAAATTATTTTTACTTTTCAAACATCAGAATATTTGCTTTTACACCAAACGAAAGTTTAAAATTGAGAATTTGAATAAAATAATAATGATTATTTGATCAACAAATTTGAAAACTAATCAACAAATTGGAGCTTGGGTTTCACACTCTGTGGGCCACATGATATTTCAAATACTTTAAGTCCTGTTTTTATGGGCAGTAACATCATATACCCAATAGTGTACATTTTGATTTCAACTGCAATTGAGCATATTTAGAAACAATCTCATTAGATTCACATGCACAATTTTAGAGTGAAAGCATCTATCTATCTATCTATCTATCTATCTATCTATCTATCTATCTATCTGTCAATCATCTATTTATTTATTTTGAGGAAAACTCCTGCTTTTATTGTGCTGGCTAGAGTGCAATGGCACGATCTTGGCCCACCGTAACCTCCACCTCCTGGGTTCAAGTGATTCTCTTGCATCAGCCTCCTGAGTAACTGGGATTACAGGCACGTGCCACGATGACCGGCTAACTTTGTATTTTTAATGTAGACAGTTTCACCATGTTGGCCAGGCTGTTCTCAAACTCCTATATCAGGTGATCTGCCTGCCTTGGCCTCTGAAAGTGCTGGGATTATAGGCATGAGCCACCGCACCCTGCAAAGACATTTGTTCTTTAAAAAATGGTATGTTCGGTAGGTCTGCTATTTCAAACCCAAGGAAAATTCAACAAAACAGAATAAGTATTGTTAAGTAGATAACGTGTCATTTATTTTTTTGAAATTATTATTTATAAAACTGATTCTATTGTACAAAACAAATAAATACGGGAAGTAATGTTATGTAACATGTAAATTCCAACAAAGTGTATTTGAAATGACCGTGAATTGAGAGATAAGTTAATATCTTTACTCTTTAATACTGAGACACCTTATACAATGAGTAAAATTTTGTTTCTAATAAAAAATTTTGAAAACTTATGAAAACACCCCCTATTCTATCTTTGTGCCTTCAAATAATAATGAACATGAAGCATAGTGATATTAATTTATTTACCAAAAAATATTAATTTATTTATTTACCAACAAAAGTTTTGGACCCCTGGAATATATGAAATACTCATTTGTTTACTATTAAGATTAAAAAAAAATACTCAATTAACTATACACATCTCCAATAGACATTATAGCTGCACAATAGGGTATTCCCCTATACAGATTTAATACAGGAAGAAAATAACAGTGTCTTCAGAGAAGCATAGGGACATAAGTAACTCTATGAAATTTCAAAGAAAGAACTGTTTTTATTTGATGGACTAACAAAAGCTTAGAGAAATTCTTCTGATCACGAGGAAATGCGGAGTAAAAATTAGTTAAGTCTATAAGGTAGCATTAGAAAATATACAGCAACAAAAATATTTGGTTCCAAAGGTGAAATAATAAGATCACCATATTTTAATACACGAAAATGTACTCTATGCTCAGACATGCTTTAATGCCTTTGTAAATAGATGTTGCATTTATGTGTAAAACCCATGCTAGGACCTCAGATTTTCAGTTAACAAGCTTTGGTTACTTTTTATTTTTTATTTTTTCCTTTTGAGACCGAGTTTCCATCTGTTGCCCAGGCCAGGGTGCAGTGGTGTGATCTTGGTTCACTGCAACCTCTGCCTCCCAGGTTCAGGTGATTCTCCTGCCACAGCCTCTCAAGTAGCTGAGATCACAGGTGGGTGCCACTACATCTGGCTACTTTTTGTATATTTTTGTAGAGACGGGGTTTCACCATGCTGGCCAGGCTGGTATTAAATGCCTGACCTCAAGTGATCAACCCGCCTCAGCCTCGCAAAGTACAGGGATTTCAGGAGTCAGCGACCTCGCCTGGACATTTTACATCCTTAAAATCAACGTTAAAAATAAGAACAAGTTATCAAAAATGAGTAATTTTATAAGCTAAACTGCAAAATATATTCTGGACAAACAGATACTTCTTGGGAGGAAGTACAGATATTCTAGTGTTTTTTAATTGCCTTTGTTTTTGTTCTAAGAGTGAGATAGAACTTTTTCTTGGATATTAAGTTTTCACAAAAAAGAACACACTGGATCCTAAGATCCAATTTTATATACTGAATGTTGTAAATGTATCGATTATTATCTTAAATTAATTCTGTTTTTTTACCATATGGATATTCATATACTCGTTCCTATGTATTTACAGTTTTTTATCATTTGAGCCAATGCATAAAAGAACAAGAGATAATTAGAGAATTGCACTTAATGAAAGAAAATGTAGAATTCAGTTTTTCATATTACAGCCTTAAAAAATATTTGATTAAATAGAAACATGTAAGCTTGTGGTTTTGTTATATTGCCACCTTAGAAAATCCTATTTAGCAAAATGTATTTATTAAGTAGTAATTTTAAAAATGAATCCATTAAATCTTTTATCATGAAGAATTCATAAGATCTATTTAACATTATTTGTGTTTTTGAAATGCAACTTCTTTCATGTTGGTTTATAATGAGTTTGCAAAATAGAAATAATAAACAGAATTTCACATTTTAAATTAAAGTTTGAACTATCATTTAGAAGAGTAAAAATATACCATTCAACAATCACTTTGACAAATGTTTATATAATTTTTTAGATTTTTTTCTCTTTCTATTCTTGTTTTGTGTTGAACATGAACTGTATCTGAAGATACACAGATAGTTTTTTTTTCTGGGAGGTAAATATATAATTGGTTTTTAAAATAGCATTGTCTCTTTACTGTGACATAAAAAACAAATGATTGTTTTACTTTTTAACATTAATTATTCACCAAAAATTAACAAGAAAACCACAGATATTATTTTGGATTTAATTTTTTCCTATATCAAATTATTTTTAGTTTCTCCAAGTCTGTAATCATGAGTTCTCAGAGGACTTTCGAGTGGCCAGGGAACCCAAATGAAAAACGTATTTTACTTCCTTGCTCTGGAGTTAAGAGATTATCCTAACTTCCTTCGTATTATCTGTGTGTGTGTATGTGTGTGTGTGTTCCTGCGTGTGTGTGCACGCATGTCGGTGTGCATGTTTTAATACTTTGTTTTCTAACGTCTGACCCCTTTGCTTTCCATCTGATGACTCTTTTACTTTAACTTGATTGGATTTGGATTGAAAACCATTGTTAAGGACACCTATTCAGGATCATATACTGCAACTGCACGCAATGCAAGCTCCCAGCAGAAACCACTGCCCACTAGAGGTCTGTAAGATAATTACATCACTATTTCTCCCACAAAGAACACTAATATATGCTCATAGCCACATTAACACCTCCCCTGGCAACACTCATCTACTTGAGAACAACGTAATACATTTATAAAATTAATCATATATTTTACATCTTTCATAAGGCTTATATAGATAAGATAACAACACAGCCCTGGGCTGGGGAAAACAAAGTCCAAGGAAATGAAGAAAAGAAGTCACATTACAAGAAAAATTTAACATGATATCAGAAATAACCTGGATTAACTTTAAGATGCAATCAATCTTTTCTTTCATTTTATTTAGTTAAACATTTATTTCTATAGCCTTTTCTAGTAGACAATGAATTTTAATTGTATCCCAATAGTAGTTGGCAGAGTTATATAAAATGGATGGATGCTTTTTACATTTTTTACCTGTATTCTCTCACTGTCCCTTTCTGAAAGCTATATTGTTTCTCCCCTCACCAAAGAAAAGGGTTCCAGTTCTTGTTTCATTCATATATTTGCATTTCCTCACTCTTGACAGTATGGTGGTGGAGGGCTCTGTAACTGTGTATATGTTGAGTGATTTAAAATTAAATGACCCTCTAAGAAAGATTAGGCGTTCTCTATGTTCCTCTAAGAATCCAGGTCTAAGGAAAGGATTTGAATCCCAAACTGCCAATGTTCCATAATGTCATAAACTACCAACATTAGAAGGGTTTAGAAAGGTAATCAATTCCTGATTCCCTTGTTTTAACTGAAAGAAAATAATTTCAAAGTGGCAGTCTTCCAAAAAGTCACAACATCTGTTAGCAACTGAAGAATAGAAACCTAGACCTCCAGATATGGACATAATCTTTGGCAATGAATTGAATGTGAAATCTTTCATATGGCAAAGGAGCGATGATGTAACAATACATCATCCACCTTGATTAATAACCATAATGAAAGGTTTTACTTAACACAATGAAAGTAAATGCTACAAGCAGATTTGCTGAATGTTAAAGCTGTAATTCATTTCAATCTGTAGTTTAAATGTGGTGCAGCCATGATCATTTTAATCAGCTTATAATACTAGGTTATTCAGGACGCCATGAAGAAGAAAACAAGTCTAAGCTAAATAATACACTCAGAAATAAGTTATTATGTTGGAAAGGGTACAGACAAAAGTCAACTCATATCAAAGAAAAATGTATATGTGATGGTATATATATAATTTGTATATGTACAAAATAATTCTCCATATATATTCATTTCGAAATATCAGAAAAAAAGGAGGACTGAAATTAAAAAAAAATCTTGGCTTCTTAAAAGGAATGTAATATTCACTTTAGACATTTATGAGAGCTAATTAACATTTATAACTAATTAAAATGGCATCTAATTTTTATTAGAACTTTATTTTCTAAGACCCTATATAATTACCACCCTAATTTATCCTCTCAATCGCAGTTGGAAATAGTCAAGGGAGATTTTATTTTTTCCATATTACTAATAAAACAACGTGGTCAAAATAATCAAGTGATTTGTCCATTTGAGGCTACTAGGTGGAGAGGGGATAAAAAAGGTTTTGTTTGTTTTTTTGTTCTCTACCTATTTGTATTTCCAGGTGTGACTTTGTCAATTAAACTGACAAAAGACAGAAAAAGAAATTCACCACAGGCTTACACATATGAGGACTCAGAGATAAGTAAGTCTAGTGGATGGTGAGAATTTGGACTTATCTAGTAACAGAAGAACATTTTTAGAGAAGTAACATGATAAAGGAAAATAATTTTTTAGATTTTGCGGAAGGCAAATTATGGGAAGATAACTGGAAGAAATAATGAAAGAGAAGTTTGTTATGTAGATTCCTCTGTTGCCCTCTCTAGGCCAATGTCTAGAGTTATCTCCAATGATTAACATCTGCCCTTTCTGATGGACAGTAGAGGCAGGGAAATCCTCACAAATTTATGTACTGCTTTTAAGAAATAAGGAGAGGGCAGAATCCTTAGATGTGTCTTTCTTAATTGTCTTCAGCTCATTATACCATGAAGGTATAATAATTATCAATTACCAAAGATAATTATAAAACTATAATAATGGGCTTATCTATTTCAATTCCTCTATTCCAAAGAAATCTTGCTTAAAAAAAGACTCACTATTAACCCTGACTGAATGTATTTTAATAGCAAACGACTACCTTTAAAATATATCCCAGCAAACTAAAGTCTTCAATATAATCTGCAGTGCAACATAATACATAAAAATAGACCTGACCTTAAAAGCAGGAATTATCAATTTATATTTAGATCTAACAAGTAGGTATCTTAGCAATAGTCAGTATTAGGAGAATTTTATTATGATGGTAAATCCCTGCCACATTTACAAATCTGTTCTTAGTCAGCCAATGTCGTTAGTTTCTAGAACGAAGAATGGACTATGGGTTAGTCTTGTTGTTGTAGTCCCTGTACACACAGTGTGAGGGCAGAAAGCTAGTACTCCCACTAAGATGTGGACATGTAGCCATGTTTAGTCATTATGCATGAGGGGCCATTATTTATTAAGACTCATAGCAACACTAATGATGCTACTTTTCAATTTATTGACTCATCATAGCTGGACACTATGGCTTTCTTTCTCTCAACTTGAATGAGACCTGATATTTCTATTTCATTACAGAAATTTCAGTTTGGATAGTTGAATTTCTTGGTTCAGTATCAGTACTCTCCTTCTTAGAACTGACATTCCTCAAACCACCTCCTTTCTAACGGTTAAGAACTACGGACATAATGATAGAATGTTCATTAAATGTGCTAAATTCAGTAAAGTGTATTCATTATGGCAGAAAGCTTTAAATTTTTAAAATGACATCCTAGCAATTGTATTCACCTTGGCAATACCTTATGCAAATTCACAACTTTAATATTTACCATTGGACATTTGGATAGTTTTCTTTTTCAGTTATTAAATTTCTCATCTGATTTAAATTAAAATATTTATCTAAAATTTAATTTAATCAGTGTCTCCTATTAGTTCAGGCCTGTCTGTCAGAATGAAACTGCCTTTGCAAGATTATGACTGAGACAGCGATAGAGTTCTAATTTAACCGACTCCATCTAGCTTTTAACCTCCAAGCTGTCCTTACTCATTCCTGGATGTAGGCTGAAATACCTTTGGAAGCAATTTAGTTTATAGTTTAAACAAAGATATAACAGCTCTTTCCTAATGCAGATCTACTTTTTGCCTGGGGACTAGATTGCCTTTGCAGGACTAACATTAGCCACAAGACTAAAAGTTAAAAATTATGATTTAGGAGTCATGCACCTGGAGGCTACAAGATTCAGACCCTTCCTGAACTGCTCCTAAGATCAGTGCTTGAGATATTTTGCAGACCCTGTGCTTGATGGAATGGCTGGCATCATCTAGATGAATAAACTGGTTCATCTGATCCTGTGGCATGCCCCCTGCCACCCAACTCAGGAACTGATTCAGCACAAGAAGACAGTTTTGAGTCCATATGGTTTCATCTCTGACCAACAGCAGTCCTGGCTCGCTGGCTTCCCACACCCACCAAGTTATCCTTAAAAACTCAGGGAGACTGACCTGAGTAATAATACAATTCCAGTCTCCCACACAGCCAGCTCTGAGTGAATTACCCTTTCTCTATTGCAATTCCACTGTCTCGGGGAATCAAATCAGCTCTGTTTAGGCAGCAGGCAAGGCGAACCCGTTTGCAGTTACAAATTTGGGGGCTTGTCCAGGATTGCCCTTGTGGCTACCTGCCTGTGTTTCAGTGCCCCCACTTCAGTGATGGATCCAGAAGCCAGCCCAAGTGGCCACCTAGGTTTCCTGGACTGGGGCTGATTCTGGTACTCGCTCTACTGGTAGGACGCTACAGATCCAACATGCATGGATTTAATTGCAATGGAAAAATAGTCATAGGGAGACGTTCCTTAACTGTAGCCCTATCACAGGGTGTCTGTCAGTAGCCCCATCATTGGGTGTCTGTCTGTAGCCCCATTGTGGGGGTTCTGGATTGGTGAGTATCCTAGCTGCTGCCAATGCCTCCTTCCTTTTCCCAGCTGGTTCTGCAGCCCTATGGTGGGGTTTCTATAGCCCCACTGTGGGGTGATAATAAAATATGTGTTGAAGTGTATTTTCCAAAATAATTAATTTAATAATGAGTGAATTTAGAATTTTTATGTCAATCAAATGTGTGTAGAAGAAAACACAGATTTGTATGTCACTACAGACATTAATCAAATAATCACACACACATTTGAAAATTGTAACTGTAATAATAGATAAAATGGATATGAATTATAATAAAAATAATAATGATACATTTAATAATTGCTTGCTGTGTGCCAGGAGATAACCACAGTGCTTCACATACTTCAAAGCTCTTAACTGTCCCAATAACTTAATTATGAAATTGAACAGAATACTACTTTTGATTCCATTTCTTTCAGCCACCACCATTTATTCCCACCTCTAACTCTTATGTGTCATATAAGACCTTATGTCCATTTAATTTCTCAAGCTAAAGTCCAAGTTCCCCTTAATTTTACCTTGTAATCATGCCCTCCTATATCAAATCTATCAGCAAGTACAAGGAGTTCTGCCTCCAACAAATACTTCAAATCTGTCACTACCTCATTTTTCCCCGGCCCCCAATTCCACCACAAGTCAACATCATGGCTGGCCTGGAATACTGCATTTGCTACATCAATAATTATGATTTATAAAGCATAAATCAGAGTCTTTTTTTTACTATGTCAATTTGATCTCGCCTTTTCTCTGTTAAAATCCTTTAATATCTTCCTGCTGAACTTTCAATAAAATTTAAACTCTATATACAGCCTTCCGTGTCTTACAGAAAGGGGTCCCTGCTTAAATCCGTATTCTCACCTTATACAAATAAGTCAGTTCAACCACAGTGCCCTTGTTCCTTTTTTTCACCAGGAAAAGTACTTTAACTATTACTCTGTATTTATTACTTCCTCCCTGGAAGGCTGTTCCCAAGGAGTTTCAATTGGCAGGTATCTTTCAATTTTTCAGGTCTCTCTTCAAATGCCAACTCTAGAGAAAAGTTCTCACAAGTATTCCATCTAAGGTAATACTTCATTGCAATCTATCATGTATTTCTATTTTTTCCACAACATATTCAAAAACTGCTTTTAGTTTATTTTATAGATGCATTTGTTCATTTCTTGTCTCTTCCCAGTAATACTAAGAACTTGATTGGATCTGGCATTATTTAACTTTGCATTAATATCACCTTTGCCTAGCATACTGTCTTTCATATGGAAAATAATAAATATCCATAAAATGACATGTCAAGTTGAAATTATATACAAGGTGGGTTTTATATTCCACAGAGCATAATTCTAATATCAAACAGGAACTTCCATAGGGTCAATGTTAACCTCAAGTATAATTTCAATTATTGATAATGACAGTGTAGACATTTTATGTGGAAGAGAATGCTCTCTGTAGACTATATTAGTGGTTCCTCTAGCTATTCATTAGACATGTTTTCTCCATGGCAGTCAATTAAATATTTGATCAATTCTTTATGATCTCTTATGATTTTCTGCTGCTGGAGTTAAAAATGTTAGGCTCAATTATGAGCCATTTTCCAGGGCTGACCTATTCTAATTGCTATTCAAATCGCTTTCTTGTTCTCTCTCTCTCTCTCTCTCTCTCTCTCTCTCTCTCTCTCTCTCTCTCTCTTCCCCTTCCTCTTCCTCTCTCTCTTTCTGTTTTAATTAAGAGTGAAAGTGATTATTGTTTTCTCAACACCTATGAGTATTGTGCAAATTATAGTAATCTTATTTATAATAATCCAATTTGAAAGAAACATGAAGAATTTCCCAAAAAAACAAAACAAAAAAAAAAAAAACAAATCACTCATCATTTTCTGGAACATTGCAATATGAAGCATATATTTAAAACAAGATTAAATAATTTAAATATTACACATTAAAATTATGACTATAGTAATGAAGACACTGTGGTATTGGATAAATATTAGATAATCTATAGAACTGAATAGAGACCCCAGAAATGGACACAAATAAAGTCAGCTGATCTTTGATAAAGGAGCAGAAGAAATAGAATGGAAATAAGATAGTCATTTCCATCAATGCTGCTGAACAAGTGGATATGCACTTACAAAAATGTGAATCTAGACACGGAATGTAAGCCCTTCACAAAAATGTATAGACCTTTCACAAAAAATGTATACAAAATAAATTATAGACCTCAGTATAAAATGCAAAACTATAAAACTCCTAGGATTTTACATAGGATAAAAAAATTGTATAATCTTAGACTTGATGACTTTTTAGATATGTCACCAAAGGCACGATCCATGACGGAGGAAATTGATAAGCTAAACTTAAAATTTTAAATTTAAAAAAATCTTCTCTGCTGAATACGCTATCAAGAAAATGAAAAGACAAGGCAGAGATTGGAAGAAAGTATTTGCAAAAGATATATCTGACAAGAAACTGTTATCTGAAATACACACAAAACCACTTTATAAATTAAAAACAAGAAAATAAATATGCCTATTAAAAAATGAGCTAAAGACTCTAACAGACACTTTACTGAAGAAAATAGACCTGTGGCAATTAATTATATTAAAATATAGTTGACATCATTCATAATTAAGGCAATGCAAATTAAAATAACCATGACATATAACTACTCACCCATTCGAACAGCCAAAATCAAGAAGACTGTATACACCATGTACTGTCAGGTACATAGAACAATAGGAATATCATTCATAGCTTGTGAGAATACAAAATACTACAGAGATTTTGGGAAATAGTTTGTAATTTTCTTACAAAACTATATATTTTCTCACCATACTATCAATCTCACTCCTTGATATTTATTTACCAAAAAAGGTTAAAAACTTTTGTTTACAACAAAACCTGTACATTTATGTTTATATCAGCTTTATTCATAATTGCCAAAACTTGAAAAGAACCAAAATGTCCTTTAATAGGTAAATGGTTGAATAAATTGTGCTACTTCCAAACATAGATTATTATTCAATGCAAAAAGAAAGTTAGTGATCAAGCCATTAAAAGACATGAAGGAAACTTAATTTAACATTACTAAGTGAAGAAGCCAGTATGAAAATGCTGTACATTGTGTGGTTTCAACTCTATGACATTTAGGAAAAGACAAAAAACCTGTTGAGACAGTCACAGAGTTTTTAGAGTAGTGAAAATAATCTGTATGGTACTATAATGACAGATATGTGTCATTATATAGTTATCCGAACCCACAGAGTGTTCACTACCAAGAGTGAACACTAACATTAACTATGGCCTTTGGGTGATAAGGATGTGTTGATGTAGGTTCATCAATCACAATAAAAGTATCAATGTTGTTGGGGATGTTAATCATGGGGAGGCCAAGCATGTGTGCGGCAGGGAGTATACGAGATACTGCTGTACCTTCCTCTCAAATTTGCTGTGCACCTAAAAGTGCTCCACAAAAAGAAAATCTTTTTTAAAAAAATCTGAATAACTCTGAAGTCAGGGGGGTGCAATTGATCGAAGCAAGGGAATGACTGAAGCCATGGATTAAAGCAATGGTGGTCTCACTGATACGGGAGAGGTGAAGTTATGGGGTGAGAGGACTAAAATTATTTCTGTTCTGGAGAGATTTGATTTGAGATTTCCTTAAGGAAATAATTCAAGTTAAATGTTTCAAATATATTTCTATATATAAGTGTAAAATCTAGTAGAGAAATTTGGCTAAAGATTAAAATGTTGTGGTCTTAATATTAAATGTGGTATATAAAATCGGGACATGGATGCCATCACTCAGGGACTGAGTTTTAAAATATGAACATTGACAATGTACCCTCAGCAATTCACAATTCAATATTGTGGTGTCTGGGAAAAGCAGAAAGATCTAGTGCAAGAAAATGAGAAGCAGGAGAAAAACCAGGAGTGTGAGGTTTTGATGCAATTTCTAGTTCAATGCTATATTTCTCCTGGAGTTTTCATTGCTGTACATGCTGCAAATGAGTAACTTTCTATTTTTTACCTCCACCTTCTATCTGTATGGGTCTGTATATTGTTTGCCTGTGCTGAATAACAAGGTAAACATTACTGTTTCACAGTCAAATAGGCTCTATAACCAATCTACAGTGCTTATTTATTAAATTTTGCATATTTCTCCTTCAACATGAAAATCTATATCAGTTTCTAATGACCTAAATGGATTATTTTATTATTTTGTGTTCACTTTTCCTCTTGCTAGATACTATATTAAATGTACATTGTTTAATAATTTTGATTTAGCTTGTCCCTCTTATTTTCACATAATAAATGGACATAAGCCTAAATAAAGGGCTATTTTTACTGTTTTTTTTTTTTCCCATTGTTTATGCCACAGGCCAACATTCTTCAAAGTACGACTTTACTTTGCCTTTCATGTAGCTTGAAGAAAATGTCAAACGGTATATATTCTTGCCACTTATGTGTCTAAGTTGGCTACATTTTCTAGAAAAGACCATTTAGGCATACAACTAGTTTAAAATTGTTTATACACAATATATGCTATTGAGTCTTTGGGAGCAAGAAACTATATTCATATTCTATCTATTAATACATTGTAAAGACTGTTTTTTTAAGATTGATCACCTGGGCACAGAGTATAATAGACAAGGTATTCAAAATCCCACAAAATAACATGAGTATTCACACATTATGCCTCACTCACACAAATGCCAACTAATATTATTAAATTCTAAGTCTTTCTCAAAGGACACCATAAAATTCAATTTTGGTAAAATCAACAGCAGAAAATTAATTTCTCAAGGGAAAAGTTATCCTTGATGCTTACTTTTCAGTGGTTTGGATCTTGGTTAAAAAAAAAAATATGACTTACATTATAATTGACTACAAGTATAATAGTTATAGTTAAGATCAAATTTAATTTTTCACTAAGAAGTTTTGTTCATATACATGATTATATTTTTATGGTTTTTTATAATTGTAGGTATGTCTTCTATACATTTGATATGAAAATATTTTTATATGCTGGGTGATATAGTTAACAACAGTAATTTTACTGTTTTAGGAGGCTGAAGTGAGAGGATCACTCAAATTCAGGAGTTCAAGGCCAGCTTGGGGAACATAGGAAGACCCTATCTCTACAAAATTAGCTGGGCATGATGGTGAGTGCCTGTAGTCCCAATTACTCAGAAGACTTATGTGGGAAAATTGCTTGAGCCCAGGAATTCAAGGCTCCAGTGAACAGACTGTGCCACTGCACTCCAGCCTGGGCGACAAAGTGAGATCTGTCTCTAAAAGGAATATACATATATACACACACATAATATGTTATAGATAGTAGGATTAATATTAAATTGAAATAAAAACTGGGCAGAGGACATGAATAGACAATTCTCAAAAGAAGTTATACAAATGGCCATCAAACATCAAAATATGCTCGACATCACTAATTACCAGGGAAATGCAAATTAAAATTACAATGATATTTCATTTGTGATGAAACGCAAATTAAACCTACAATGAGATGCAAGAACAACCATCATTTAGAAAATCAAAAAATAATAAATATTGGCGTGATTATGGTGAAAAGGGAATACTTTCATGCTGCTTGTGGGAATGTAAACTAGTACAACCCGTATGGAAAACAGTATGGAAATTTCATAAACAACTAGAAGTAGAACTACCTTCTGATCCAGCAGTCACACTACTGGGTCTCTACCTAAGAGAAAAATAGTCGTTATATAAAAAAGACCCTTGAACACGCTTGTGTACAGTAGATTTGCAATTGTAAAAATATGAAACCAGCCTAAATATCCATTGACCAACAGGAAAGTAAGGAAAAGGTGATATGTATACACGGTGGAATACTACTCAGCCAGAGAAATGAATAAAATAATGTCATTTTCAGCAACCAGGATGGAGATGGCAACCATTATTTTAAGTGAAGTAACTCAGGAATGGAAAACCAAATGTTTTCATTTATAAGTGATATCTAAGCTATGAGGATGCAAAGTCATAAGAATGATATAAGGGACTTTGGGGATTTGAGGGGAATGTGGGGAGAGGGCTGAGGAACAAAGACTGCAGATTGAGTACAGTGTACACTGCTAAGGTGATAGTTTCGCCAAAATCTCAGGAATTACTACTAGAGAACTTACCTGTGTAACAAAAATCCACCCGTTCCCCCAAAGCTATTGCAATAAAATGAATAAATAAATAAATAAGATTTGAAGTAAAAGTGTTTCTAAGATAATCATGTCCTAAAGTTTTTACTTGTGTTCACAGATGCTTCTGTTGATCTACATAAACATACACACATTTGAGTGCACTTTTATATATCCCTTTTAGGGGTGGGTGGAAGCAGAAGAGATTAAATAAAATTAATCACCAACTTGGATACTTATAATATTTTAATAAATTTTGCATCAAAACAATTATTGAATATATATTACACACAAGCCGCAGTTTTTTTTTCTGACGGGAATACAAATGAGTAAAATATAATCTCCAATCTTAAGGACATTAAACTATAATCTCTGATCTTAAGGACAAGGACATTGTTAGGAAAACAAGGAATGTGTGTAACTAACAATGTACATCTCGTAACTATTTGTGCTACATCAATGACATGGATAAGGGTTACGGGAATGGAGAGACAAAAATTATTTCTTCTTTTTTTGACATTTGGAAATTAAAATTTCCAAGAAAAGATAGATCATTAAAAATTAGTATGATTTCACTAGTTTGAAAGGAACAGAAATGAAATTGTGAAAGAGAATGAGTCAAGTACATATACAAGTAAATAAGTAAATATAGACCGTGCCTTATTCATATTTGCATCATCTCAGCTAAGCATTATTTTAGGCATATAACAAACATTGAACCAAAATGTAATGCATTAAGGAGTGTGGCATCCAAAAATATAGAAGAGACCGGGGAAGAATGATGATGGAAACTGTTGAAATGACATAGGTCTAAGAAAGAAAATCAGGGCAAGAATTTTATTACCATTTTACTCTGTATTAAGGAACTTAGACTTGTTGCCATAAGCAACATCCTGGGGAGGTATTAGGTATTTAATTTTATTTTTTCAACTTTCATTTTGGGTTCAGAAGGTACATGAGTAGGTTTTTACATGGGTAAATAGTGTATTGTTGAGATTCGGTATAAAAATGATGCCCTCAGCCAGTGGGTGAGTATAGTTCCCAACAGGTAGTGAAAATATTTAGATTTATAAAAGAATTAGAAAAAGAAAGTGGCTACATGCCTTTCATATTACAAGACAAAAAGTTAAGGTATGAAGAAGACTACTGTACCTCCAGTGTGAGATCATGACAGAGAAACTACAAGAAAGGTGGATAAAGTAGCATCACTTCATGTACTTTGAGAAAAAAGCAATAGAAAACTTTTGTCCAATGCATTGAGTTCACTTTTTAACAAACATTGTATCAGTCTTTGTAATATGGAAGAAATTAAAGTCTGAAGTAGATATATAAAATTCAACCTGACAAAAGAAAAACTTCAGCTGAGTTAAATTTAAAGGAGTTTAATTGAGCAATGAATGATTCCCTAATCAGGCACCCCCAGAATCACAGCAGATTCAGAGACCAGGGGTGTCTCATGGTCAGAACAAATTTATAAACAAAAAGGTAAAGTGGCATACAGGAATCAGAACTGAGGTACAGAAGCAATGAGCGTGGTTACAGCTCAGAGTTGGCCTTATTTGAACACAGTTTGGACCTTCAGCAGTCCATGAGTGGTTGAAGTAGGGCCACTGGAATCGGCCAGCACTCAGCCACTGTTACAGGTGCATGCTATTAAGTTGAGTTTCCATTTTGCCTGACTATTAAACTAGGTAACAGTTCACGCACAAGGACTCAAATATAAAATATGGCATCCTTGTCAGGCCATATTTAGTTTGCTTTAACAGTTGTTTCCCCTTTTAGTCATTTTCTCAATTTTGAGTGATTGACCAAAATCCTAGTCACTGAGGTTACTATCACTATCATAAATGTACTTACATGATTTTGAAACCCACTGGGAAACAGCAGAAAAGCAGGTTTTGCAAGCAGAGAATAGGGACTGAGTAGAGGGTACCTCCTTATGTTAGAACTCTGTTTACAGGAGAAAAACAAAACCTGATCTGTTCTAGTATCTATGTGTTTTCTTAAAGACTTTGTTCAATTATGTAAGATTTAGCAGGAGTGGTTTCATTTTAGCTTGGTTTGGTTTGCTGGGGCCTAGTGCCTGAGCTCAGTCCAAAATATTTACTTCCCCTAATTTTGTTTTTTAAAAATTCCCCCTTTTAGCCAGGTTCTCACTTGGGTAAGGGTGTGACCAAAACTTAAGGCCTTAGGGCCAGTCTGAGTTATCATCATTTTGAATTTCCAGTCTCAGCACATCATTCACAGGTTATGGTGTCTTCAGGGTGCCACCTTTATTTGTCTTCAGGGCAGAAGATTGATTTCAGCTTTTGTCACTCCAGTTGAAGAGAGATCATCTGATGTTCTAGCGATGGCTGTATCCAAAAATTTAATAACTTTGAGAGAATACAGCACGCCAGGGAGACTATCATTATGAATATTGGGAGAATAATACCAAGTTTGGAGTATGCTTCTTACCCAGCGTCCCCATAAACCAAACCATGTAAAATTAAATAGATTAAGAAATGAGCTAGATGAAGAGCTTACTTGCTTGACTAAGTGGTCTTTTCATTAATCCCCCATGACTGAAATTGTATAATACATTTAATATATTTCTCCATAGGCCACAAGTGTCAGCAACTTCACAGGTATGTTTCTGTTTGGCCAGTTACATTATTTAGCATAACGTTTACAAGATGATTTGAAGTATGATGTGTAACGATAGCCTTTAAAGAAGAATTTACTGTAGACTGTATTTTGAGGGTGACATTTGTAATTATTTCCGCTTTGATTCTAAACCATAGAAAAATAACCTAACAAATGATGTCGTTTTAGAAGAGTGAAGGCCTCCTGGCAATGTTCTCTTTAATCCATGATTTGGGTTACGAGGAGTTTGACTGATTATGAGGCAACATCTTACCACTAAAGTTTCTCACCTACACTGGGGCTTCATGTTTTATCTATTAAAGTACAAGGTTATTCATGTATAAGACTGGATGCAAAATTCTTCACAAATAAAAGTGTACCCTATAAGTGCACACAATAGATCCCCTTTTTGTTTCTGTTGTTCATAGGGACATAAACAAGAAAAAAATATTCAAATATAAGAGTCTTGTTATAGTAGACATTTTGATCCAGGATCTTGAGAAAAGGTGTTCACATCAAGGATGCCATCTTCTGGGGAAAGACTTTGCTGGTTAGTTTTAATCTTAAGGGTTCCAATGGTTGTTCAGTTCAGCAGTATGGAGGGACCCTTCTCAGCTGTGAGATTATAAAACCAAGCTTCAAGGCTCCAAAGTTTTGCTGTAGTGTGGACAGCAAGGACAGTCTTTCTCTGATGTTATCAAAAGATCCAAATTTTGGGTTCTAGATTATGAAGGGTTGTCCTCAGTGAACCATGGGTTTAAACCAGAGGATGAGAACATTGGATATTACAAAATAGAATGTTAGGTTACCATGAGCCACTCAGTTAGCCAGAATGATAACCCAAATACTGTGAAAAGGAGAAAAGATTATTCTGATAAAGAGGAGACTCAACTTTCCAAAGGAGACAAAATAAAGAGCATGTGCGGTCAACTGACTGTCTCGTTTCTTTCCCTTCCCCCCTTTTCTTTTTGTAGTTTACTTAAAAGGTAAATAAAAAACGTTCATAATTTTTTAATATTACATACTTTTAAAAGAGAAAACCAAATTTTATGTTTCCATTAGTGAATTTTTAATATTAAAGCTAGTTTCTTGATTTTATAAATCTATTCCTTTTTTTTTTTTTTTTTTTTTTTTTTTTTTTTTTTTTGAGACGGAGTTTCGCTCTTGTTACCCAGGCTGGAGTGCAATGGCGCAATCTCGGCTCACCCGCAACCTCCGCCTCCTGGGTTCAGACAATTCTCCTGTCTCAGCATCACAAGTAGCTGGGATTACAGGCACGTGCCACCATGCCTAGCTAATTTTTTTGTATTTTTAGTAGAGACGGGGTTTCATCATGTTGACCAGGATGGTCTCGATCTCTTGACCTCGTGATCCACCCACTTCGGCCTCCCAAAGTGCTGGGATTACATGCGTGAGCCACCACGCCTGGCCCCCATGACTTCGTATAATCTCTTACAAAGACACATTTTATTCTCCTTACACATCTTGTATGTAAACATTTTTTCATCAGTCTCAATTACATATTACAATATTAACTCTTAGTGACTTTTACTTTTGGTGAAAACTTTGGTAAGTAAGGGGTTTTAATTATGTATTAGGTGTGGAGCCTGGGACCCAAACATAAATGCAAATAAGATCTGACTTTTTCCAGCATCTAACTCCACGTGCCCTAGGCCTTACCTAGCTGTAAAGCAGGCAAGCTGTACAGTTAAAAGTCATAGTGACATTTTATAAAGCACTCAAGAGGCCTAATCACATTTAAATTGTACATTTCTGGTGTAAATTTATTTTCATACATTCTTTCAGGATATATACAGACCACATACGATGTGTTTAGACACTCTGATTTGCCCTAAACCTTCCTCTTTTTAAACAACCAGTCATTTTAATTTAGGATAAGAATTTATATTACAACATCCTTTATTATATAAAGTCTCTTCCACTTTATAACCTTACTTCCATAGGTAGTGGGCATGGCTAATTCCATATATCCCTAAGGCTTATAAAGAATTTAATGCCTCCAAAATAAAATGAACAATTTTCTTTTCTTTTCTTTTCTTTCTTTCTTTTTCAGTTCTTTCTTTCTTTTTCTTTTCTTTCTTTTTTTTTTCTTTTTTTTTTTTTTAGATGAAGTTTTGCTCTTGTCACCCAAGAACAAAGCTTGGGTTGGAATTCAGTTGCACAATCTCAGCTCACTGCAGTCTCTGCCTCCTGGGTTCAAGTGATTCTCCTGCCTCATTCTCCCACATAGTTGGGATTAAACGTTCCTACCACCATATCTGGCTTTTTCTTTTTTTTAATTTTTAGTAGAGATAGGGTTTCACCATATTGGCCAGGCTGGTTTTGAACTCCTGACACCAGGCTATCCTCCCGCCTCAGCCTCCCAAAGTGTTGGAATTATGCGTGATCCACCGCGCCTGGCCAGTTGAACAATTTTCAAAAGTCAAAGGAGTTTATGACCTTAAAGCATTTAGAATACCTAACATCTGACCTGCATAATTTAGACAAAATATATTTTCTATCAACAATCTTAAAAGCCGTTCTTATTTTGCAAAGATCAGTAAAGTAACGCATTACAGTTTTTATTTTGCTTTCACAATACTTTATTTAAGCACCTATTTTTGTTTAAGCTAGTTAGAACTCTTTTATATAAACATTCCACACAGCACATGTGTAATTACACAGACAGCAGAAGATTACTAAAGTAGTTGTAGGATTTTTCATTTGCCAGTTTTTAAGTTTATTAATTGGTTATTGGCTTTATGGAGGAGTTGCTGAAAGAACAAGGCCAGGAAATGGTCTTCTGATGCCTCATCATTTTCCCAAAAAGTCCAGGTTGTTAGAGTTTGAATATCTACTTTTAATTAAGGTGACTTTTAACCATAACATTCTTTAATAATGTCCTTTTAAAATTTTGTGTAAAAGGTCAAATGACAGATATTTCTGGCTTTTGAACTTTACCAAAGGTAAACTTCCGGGTGCTCCAAGAAAGGAAAATTTAAGGTAATCCGTGGAGAAGAATAGACTAGACAAGGTCATGCAGATATTAAACCAAAAAGGACTTACTTCCTAAGCAGGGAATCAAACCCAGACTGCCAGTGTGAAAAAACAAAACCTTAGCTACTCAGATAAAGCACAGGGCAGTCTCCACTACCCTTCCCAGAAAAAAAATCTATAGTAGTTAATTTTGAGCTTGCAAAGGCTTTTAACTACTCAAGATAGTTTTTAGAGCTAACTATGAAATAAATCCTAAAATTCCTTTTCCTGGAAGGCAGAGACCAAGAGAAAGTACTGACGTATGGTTGCAAGGTCAAGCTCCCAAGGACATAAATCAAGATGAGGAACCCATCCAGTTTTTTCGTTTTTTTCAGGAACCTGCAGGAAAGTTTGTTATTGACTAGCCTGCTGAGCCATCTTGAGCAGCTAGCTTATGGGGTCCTAAGCCCATGTTTTGTCCTCAGGTACCCCTTGACACAGAAAAACAAATTGATAGCACAAATACATCAGTTTAAGACTAGCCTCAGAATTGTTTTTCACATTATTCAAAACTTTGCAGAAGAGATAAACTGTGATATTTACCATTCATTCAACTGTTTGCACACAGACACACAGGGAAGCCAAAAACCTGACTGGTAAGAAATTCTTACCCTTTTGCCAGGATGCCAAGCTTCTGGGTTCCCTTTCCCTGAGCAGCCTTAGTGACTCATCTTGCCATACTGTCATGCCGGGCCTAAGAGGCATCATAAAGGAAAATTATATTTTCTTCAGTCTGACCAGAGCAAAATACATGTGATAAAACAGACATTAACCACTCTGCTTAGCAACCAATATTAAGTTGGCAAGGCTTAAATTAATCCAACCTCTGACTAGGAGTTTCAGCACTGGGTCTCTGGGCAAGACGGTTGATCTGTGTAAGAGAAAAGATAAGAAAGGGAAAAGAGAAAGAGGAAAGCATTGTCTGTGGCAGGTTGGGGAAGGTGAAATAATCAGGGAGGCCAGAGAAAGACCCACCCATGAGGCAACTCTTATAATGTCAGGTGGTTGCTTCTTGGTAGCTAAGGGCTCTTTTCTAGTAGTCTCATCACCTCTCAAGTTTTCCCTTTTAGGAAAGAATAAGCTCCCCATGTCCCAAGATCCTGTAAATCCCTAATCCTGTCACCCATAGTCATGAGCAAAGAGTACAAGGCAGATCATTTCAAGGAGAATAGCTGTTGATATCCTGTAGTGCCAAATCCATTCATAACCAAAGTGACTTTACTGAGAAGTCTCTCTTTTTTTTTTTTTTTTTTTTTGAGACAGAGTTTCTCTCTTGTTACCCAGGTTGGAGTGCAATGGCGCAATCTCGGCTCACCGCAACCTCCACATCCTGGGTTCAGGCAATTCTCCTGCCTCAGCCTCCTGAGTAGCTGGGATTACAGGCACGCGCCACCATGCCCAGCTAATTTTTTGTATTTTTAGTAGAGACGGGGTTTCACCATGTTGACCAGGATGGTCTCGATCTTTTGACCTCGTGATCCACCCGCCTCGGCCTCCCAAAGTGCTGGGATTACAGGCTTGAGCCACTGCGCCCGGCCGAAGTCTCACTTTTAAATTGACCTTAGTGTGTTGTTGTTCGTTTGGAACATTCCCCTATACGTTATCTTTAGTAAGATTTTGCCATAAGGTTTTGCTGCCTCTCAGGCCTAAATCATAAGCCAGAAGGAAATCAGTTTTCCAGAAATTAATGATCCCATTTTTACCTAAATCATTGGTTCTACTTTCGGGTTCTCCGGACTAACTTAGTCAATGATTGGGATTTTTCCTATTTAAGTATGCAAGAAAAATTTAACAAAAGGATAGAACACAAAAATTTCTGTTAATTTTCCAAAGTGAAATTTTATATCCCCTGCAATATTACTGGTTACTACCATTTCATTTCTGACCCAGTCAAATGGAAGAGACCTCTAACTGGATCCAAGCCAGTGCATTCCTTGATCAAGCCCATTCCTGGACCCATTCCATGATGCCAAACCCAGTTTGGAACAGAAAGTTGCTCAAGGAAACTCAGAGAGCTCAAAACACAAATCAGTGGAGTTCTAAAACCTGAAAGAGGGCTTACCCACAATCCCCCGTTGCTCTGACAGATCAATGGACACAAATGGTCCTGCAGGTTCCTTGCATGTTCACTCAGTGCTCCTGAGGATCGCTGAAACCTCCACTTCACATCCTGCTTCTGACATCATCTGATAAAAGAAAAATTTCAGTTGAATTAAATTGAAAGGAGTTTAGTTGAGCAAACTGGGCAGTCCCCAGAATCACAGTAGATTCACAAAGAGCAGGGGTGCCTCATGGTCAGAACAAACTTATAGACAACAAAGGTAAAGTAAAGTACAGGAATTGGAACTGAGGTACAGAAACAGTGAGATTGGTTACAGCTAGGCATTTGCCTACTTGAACACAGTTTGAACATTCAATAGCCTATGAGTGGTTGAAGTATGGCTGGTGGGATTGGCCAACATTCAGGCATTGTTACAGGTGCATGCTACTAAGTTAGGTTTTTGATTTTGTCTGACTATTAAACAAGGTTACAGTTCATCCACAAGAACTCAAATATAGAAGTGCAGAGTCCTTCTCGGGCCATATTTAGTTTGCTTTAACAAACCACTGTCCTCAAGAACTCACAAACTCTTATAAATGTTTAAGCTAGTAATCTTGTATCCTAAATTGACTTTAATCATTTTTATTTTAATGCTCAGCATTTCTATTATGAGGCCTTTTAAAATGGAATTAGATTATTTCTTTTACCAGATTTTCTTTCTTTCCCTGATCTTTAGATCAGGCACAAAATGACAACGGTCACATGATCTCACTTAGATGTAGGAGCTGAAACATTTTAACACATGGTAATGGTAGAAGAAAAGTAGATAATAGATACTGAGAAGGGAGAATAGGGGGAGGGGAAATGATACAGAGAAGGGATTTAAAGCCGGGATCCCCAACACTGGGGCCACAGTCAACTACCCATCTGTGGTCTGTTAGGAACCAGACTTTGCAGCAGGAAATGAGTGGCAGGCAAGTGAGCAAAACCTCCTCTGAATTTACAGCAACTCTTCATCACTCATGTTGCTGCCTGAGCTCCACCCCTTGTCAGATCAGCAGCTGCATTAGATTCTCATAGGAGTGCAAACCCTATTGTGAACTGTGCATGCAATAAATCTAGGTTACATGCTCCTTACGAGAACCTAATGCCTGATGATCTGTCACTCTCTCCCATCATACCCAGATGCTATCATGTAGTTGCATGAAAACAAGTTCAGGGTCCCCACTGATTCTACATTATGGTGAGTTGTATAATTATTTCATTGCATATTACAATGTAATGATAATATAAATTAAGTGCACAATACATATAATGTGCATACAACATCCTGAAAGCATGACCCCCAACCTCCATCCATGGAAAAATGGTCTTCCACAAGCTTGTCCCTGGTGTTAAAAAGGTTGGGAACTGCTGGATTAAAGGGTAAAAACATGCAGTAGAGAGGAGAAATAAATTCAATGTTTGATGGCAGAGTAGGATGACTATACTTAAAAAAATATGTTGTACTTGGACCCCTGATTTGATCACTGAACATTATATATGTAAAACATTACTTACCCCATAAATTTGCATAAATAAAGTAGTAGGAATTTAATAGTAAATACTGCTTTATCCTTGTGGCACATAAAATAATATATAGACAAATGCCATGGGCAGCCACAAAGTAATAGAAAATACAAAATCAGCCCACTCGTCCTAAGGTAAACAAATCAGTCAATGATTTTTGAGAGGTTTTTTCCTTTATGTCCACTTAAAATTAATTTTTCTGGAAATAGTCTAGCTATTTTAAAAACACCATATGAGATTTGCCTTATACACAAAAAACTAAGCATTTAAAAATTTGTACAATATATATGTATATACGTGTACATGTTCCAACATACATGTATGTATATATTCAGCCAAAATATTATGAGATGCTAGAATTTCTTTCAGCAATATTTTTAGTTCTCTATGACCAAATAAATGTGGATATCAGAAATGGAGAATTTCTAAGTTTTTCTTTTGTGATCTATATTCAGATAATTTGAAATGTAAATCACTGCCTTGTATATTGAGGAATGTGTTGGTGATTTCACCATTAAAAGAAATGTCAGTGATTTATAAGTTCTAGCATAGACTCCTTACAAAGGTTTATCAGAAGCTGTTGTTTAACATGTGGGGAGAAAAGCATTAAAATTTGATTTTATGGAAATTTAATTTTTAAATTTTTATTATATAGCAGTTTCACTTTTTAAAATGTGAAACATTAAAAATAGTAAATTTTTTATATTCTCTCCTATACAATACTGTCAGTTTTTTTTATGTCTTTCTTTCTAAGAATTTGCATTGCAATGATTCTATAAATCTTTCTTAACTCCTGCAAGGATGGTTGATCTTTAGAATGCCATTGAAAATGAACTTGTGGGACAGGTAATTCCTATGTGGCAAACCTATTTGCACACTGCCATCAGCATGCAATGACAAGACATAAAAACTGTCAGAGCAAGTCATGTAAAGAACATCACACCAAATAACATTATAGAAGACTCACGTAACCAATAATAACGCACTCTTCCTGATCTCTTTAATGCCATACATGTAATAAATTATTCACCTAATTGAATACTATAAAATCTACATTTTATTCAAACCACGTCATGTGTTCTATAAACACACAGACACACACACACACACACACACACACACACACACACACACACACACACAGTTTCCAGTGCATTAACTTCAGTAAGAAGAAATACGAGACACAGGCAGCTCTGGAGACTCTCTGATAGAAGTAAACCTTTATTATCCCATGGCATTGCTGCAGTAGTTCTAGCCAGCAATTCCACAGACACTTAAATCTAAATTAGTTAATGGTCCTTGTCAGCAGCCTGCAGTTCTAGAGCTGCTGCAAAGTACTTCTTTCTTCCAGTCACAGACAGCCTTGGCTGGAGTGAAGGATATTGAGGAAGTAGGGCATGTGTCATCAATGAAATATATTGGATCTCTAATGTACATCTCTGAGAAACTGTTATTAATCCCATGTTTCTCAGCCTGAAAGTCTAGTAGCTGCCAAAAGGAAATAGTGATAGTGGCAGTTAGAGTGACCAAGGCTGAAAAGGTAAATATCTTTCAGGCATGGACAAATAATAACGAGACTTGAAACAAAAATGTCTACTGCTAAAAGTAAATCTATTTTAAAACAAAACTAAAATTTGAAAGATGCAATGACTTTATTACAATAGCATAACATTTAACCAAACAGTAAATTTAGTTTTGTGTGTCTGGGTATTCAAAAAAATATTTAAAAGCTGCATGAGCATGGGCAATTCACTAAATATCTCTGGTCCTACTTTCCTGTTCTTTAAAATGCAGTTAATAATGTATCACTTAGAGGGCTGTTATGAGTAAATACTTTGAATACTTTAAAGCTCTTGAAACAGCGCCTTGCACATAGTGGGCAAGATGTAAGTGGATGGTAAATCGACTGAAGAGAGATTTAAGAAAACTAGTCACAGAAATTCAGCTGAAATGTCTACTTACAGGGATGGGATGAGGCTGATCATACCCTGTCAGTTGCAGGCTTCTGGTTCATGAACAAATTGCTAAACCTCATCTGTGAAACGGAAGTGCTATTTGTTTCATAATGTTAACTGTGGGAATTAAAGAGCAAGTCCACCTAATGTAGTCGACTGAACAAAACAGATGTTCGGTACAGAAGAAGTAATATTATCCAGCTTCTCCTGTCACTAATTAGTGCTAAGCTCATCTCTGGGTTATTCTCCATTTATCCTTGTGACCTGTACTGAACCACATTCAATCTTCTATCAACACTTTGATACTGAAAGCCTTTCCGTGTTGTGCAGGCCTACTGGAAATGAAACTGTTAAAAATAGGAAAACCTCGTGGTGCTATAGCCAGAGACGCGTCTGAAAGTATAAACCTAGGAAGTTACTTAGAATCAATTACTTTTGAAAAGTGAAGAGTTGCTATGGTAGAATTCAACTTAGACTTTATTATTTTTCTATCAAAACAGGAGCTACAGATTTATAGAAAGAGTGAGAGGCAGTTCTGTACAGCACAGAGCTATGGAGGCACAGTTGATGAAGTCTCTACATTTGTGTTCGAAGAGTGAGCAATCACAGACACACAAAATGAAGTCAGTATCTAAGCACCAACATAAGAAAATGATAATTTTAGCTTGGGCTAATTTGTGAAAGAGATCTGATAATGGTGGAGACCTTGTATGAAAAGAAAGATATTCCATAGAGAACTAGGATAAAAATATAAACCACATCTAACTGAAGGATATCCTTTTTTTACATAAATAACTGTGTGCTATCCCAATAGCTATGTTAGAGAGTGATTTTGAGTGAGAATCTGAGAAAATATATATTGATATGCATGTTGCGTATAATGTATATAATGGAAAAAAGCATGACAATAACTACAGGAAAATTCATTTGTTTACCTGTTGCTCTTCAGGGAACTATGGACTAGAAGTATGGAAAGAAGCACAGTTAAAAGCTAGATGAACAGAAGTGGGGCCATTCATCTACAAACAACCATAATAGTAGCTATAATTGACTGTAGCATAATGCTGAAATAGTACTACTGAGGAGTTTAATTTATTATTGGAGAAAAACCAAACAATCATAGCATAAGGATTCCAGACATATTGAACTGCATGTGATCCAGGAGGATACCAAGAGACATGAACATACATTTAGATCTCTTCCACTTTGAATATATGATGTAAGTGTCTGAATACATGTTCATGAGAAAATCTTAAATTGCCAATAAATTAAGAGTCACCTAATTTCAGATACCATAGTGTAAAAACCCAGACACCTTTTTGTTGTTAAATACAAGTAGGTTGTACATGTGAGAATCTGATGAAACTGAATTCATAGTATGGCAATGCATTCTCCGTTTTTATTTGGCTTTTAATTTGAGCATTTTAATCCATAAACCTTATTAATGCATTTATTTAAGAAAAAGTATATTGAATGTTTATTATGTGTCAAGATGTATAATAAAGAGATTTAAAATCACAGCTTCTGAACATAAGAAAATAATTATTTACTGAGATGAGAGAATAGTAAGCAGATACTTAGAGAATTTTAAATGCTAGAGGAGCTTTTAGTAAGAGATGGATTAAGGCAGAGGTCAGGACTTTGGGAATATAGTTAGGTATATAGGAGGAAGTAACATCTTAACTAGACGTAAAAAGCTGAAATTACCTAAGTGATTAGGTGTTCTATTCTTCAAAGATCGTTCTTTGAAGATAAAGCCATTGTCCAAAAAGCACGCAAAATATACACAGAAGATGGCATTTTAAAAATTACAAATACATCTATATGTATAGATTGTAAGCATGGATACAATGAAAAAAAAACAAAAATAATCTGGAATTAATGTTTTAGCCTGTAGGAAACCACTGGTGGATTGTAATTGGGGGAGCTAAAGTGCTTTAGAAAATCACTCAGATGCTGTAGTGGATATGGCTGATGAACTACCCAGATAGCTCTTTCTGAGTAGTGCAACTTTTTCATTTCTAGTACTACTGCTGCTGTTGCTGTGTTAGCCGTGCATGGCTCCCAGCAGCCAACTTTAAGAGAAACTATCTCAGCCATGATGATCTGCTTACCATGTCCTCATGCTCCTTACTGCCTATGAGACTGAACAACCACAATGAGTGACTAAGAGAAATATACAAGGCTGCTGTGATGGGAGCATTAACCCTGTGGAGAAGTTTATGCTCTAGTACACCTCTCTGTCCACTCTTGACTCCTCCCCTCTGAAAATATTTTAAAAGCACACCAATCATCTCAATCCCTCTGTGCAAAAGTTTCCATGTGACAGCATCTAGTCAGCTATCTTGTCCTCCCCCATCCTGACCCACTTTGAAACTATTAACTCTTCTGACCTCAGATTCTCTGCTTTGCTATTACCTGATATTTCCATTACATGACACAGTATTCTTTTTATTCTATCAATCACCAACAAACTATGTGCCTTAACTACCAAATAAAATTGCTGTATCAATCAATGTAACCTATGTTAAGTACACACATCTAAATATTTTGTGTGGGTGGGGTGGGATAAAACAGGAATCTACCACTGTGGGATTTTGTATTCTTGTTATTATTGGCTAGCTGAGAAACAAGGCAAACCATACTAGAGTTTGAGATGTTTAAATTCCCTTAATACAAAATCAGGAAACCAGGTCCCTGATGAGTAACAGGTATACATGAATTGCATATTGTACTCAGACAAAAAATACTGATAGGCTAGTATTACATCTGGGTTAGATTTTAGTAGCTTCCTGTTTGGTGGGTTTTATATCATCATATAAATGTTATCTGGGCCACAACTTCTTAATGAGAAAGATTCAATTCCAAGAGTGGTGTTTCAGGATAAAATGAGTGAACTGTATATAGACAGTGCATTAAAAGAAGAAATCAACATGAGAGACAGAAAGAAACTAAAATTAATCATACACTAGGCAAGGTTACTTTGAGAGGTTCCAAAGAGCCAGAAGATGATACCATGCTGTTTTTTGTAATCTAGAGCAGAATGGCATGCATCCCTTTCTAGTCATACTATTAGGACAGAAATGAAAAGGACAACCTCAGGGAGCCCAAAAGAGACTGGTGTTGAGCTAGTGACTCATAAATCTATACTTCTGCTTTTAACTAAAATCCCTCACAATGTCCTGCCTATTAGCCATGATTAACACACACAGGTGCACACACACACACACACACACACATTATAAAATATCCATGTAAAGAAGAAAGCTGTATATATTAACAAAATTTTGCCATACTCATGTAGTTTAGGTTTCTTAGAAATAGAAGGGGCTAGTACTAGGCCAATAGTTTCAAAGTTGTTTTTTTAAATTCAATTACAATTATTTTTACCTAAGATTAATATTAATAAATATAGTTATATAGTTATACACCTGATTGTAAAGACATTCACTCAGAAATATGTATATGACTGAAACAAAAAAGTTACTTATCTCATTTCTATTTTTTCTTTTCCTATTTTTCCTTTTTTCCATTATTCCAGCTTTCTTCCCTTCCTTCCTTTATCTTTATTCTCTTTCTCTTTCTTCATTTCTTCCTTTTCTCTTTATCTTTCCTGATGTCTCTCCTTCCTTTCTTCCTTCCTTCCTTGCTTTCTTCCTTTCTTTCTTTCTGCCTTTGTTTCTTTTTCTCTTACTTTTTCTTTCAACTGAATTACATAAATTTATTTTCATGACAAATAAAATGTATTATGACTTTTATTTTAAAAACATTATTCTGAGGATCTTCTTTTCTTTTCTCCAGTAGACAATGGTAAGGGAATAGGAAGGCAGGATAAGAAAGATAAAATTACTGGTCAAAGCTGCAATTTCGGAGACTCACAAGATGGCATCGTAGAAGCAACTCAGGATTGCAGCTCTCAGTGAAGGCACAGAGGGTGGGTCCTAGCCGCATTCTCGGATGGACCTTTTTTGCCCACAGAGCGTTGAAAGTCCCAGGTGTGGGAGAGACACGAGACGCCTTGCCGGCTAACGCAGCTGGCTTGCACAGCCGCTTAGGCCGGTGCCACAGCGGGACCTGGCCCGGAACTCACTGGTCTGGGTGCCCTGTTAAACCGGCAATCTGAGATTTGGAAGGGCAGATTGGCATGTCCATCTGTTTGAACAGGACTTGGACAGTGAGCCAGACCAGGAGTTTCCTGGGAAGCATGATCTGAGCCAGTGCAGTGAGCAGTGGCACGGGAGATTGCACAGATCCCAGTGCCCTATCGGCAGGCTACTGGGGCGCCAGTGAGAGACTCGACCTTTCAGCTTGGGGAGAGGGAGAGAGAGAGAGAGAGGACAGACTCTGAGGCAGGGAGCTGGGTGATCGGGCTAGGTGGGTCCCACGCTCACAGGGACAAGCAAGGCGGCGACTGGAGATGCTTGGGGCTGAGAGTTTTGCTGCCGGCATCTAGGACGGTGCAGCCTGGTGAGGGAGGGGCGTCCACCATTGCTGACGCAGTCCACCCCCACTGAAGTACTGCCCAGGACTGACGCAGCCCGCCGTTGCTGAGGCAACCTGCCATAACAGAGAGACTCCGTGCTCCACAGCAGAAGGGAGCCCAGCAACAACAGGGCAGACCCGCGCTAGCAGGGCAGAGCCCCGGCAGGCAAATAGTGAATAGACTGCCACCTAGTGGGGCAGGACAGTGCAACAGATACTCATAAAGAAAGCCCCAACTCCCTGAGACAGAGCATCTAAGGGGGAAAAAAAAAAAAAAAGGTGGTGTTTTATGAGTTCTATTGCAGCAGACATAAACAACCTCCCAACAACCCTGAATGAACAACGGAGCTCACAGCTCAGCACTGGAGCTCCTATAAAGCACAGACTGTCTCCTTAAGCAGCTCTCTGACCCCTGTACATCAAAGAGTCACCCCAAAAAAGGACTAATCAGACTGACATTTGGAGGGTATCATTCTGGAACAAAGACAGCAGAAGAAGAAACTGGTATCATCCCTCACTGTTCCACAGCTGCTACAGGTATACTCCAGACATGCAGGGCCTGGAGTGGACCTCAGCACTCATACAGCAGAGGGGATAGACCATTAGAAGGAAAACTAAGTAACAGAAATACTTCATCATCAACAATCTCAGCATCCACACAGAGACCCAGTTGAAAAATCAGCAACTACTAAGACGACAGGCGGATAAATCCATAAAGATGGGAAGAAACCAGCACAAAAAGGAGGAAAACACCCGAAACCAAAACACCTCACCTTCTACAAAGGACCACAACTCCTCACCAGCAAGGGAAACAAGCTGCATGGAGAATGAATGTGATGAAATGACGAAATCAGACTTCAGAAAGTGGATAATGAGAAAATTCATTGAGCTAAAAGAACATGTTCTAAATCAGTGCAAAGAAACTAAGAATCTTGAAAAAAGATTTGAAAAAAGATTTGAGGAATTGATAACAAGAATGGACAACTTAGAGAGGAATATGAATGAATTGAAGGAGCTGAAAAACACAACACGAGAACTTCGTGAAGCATGCACAAGTTTCAACAGCCGAATTGACCAAGCAGAAGAAAGAATATCAGAAGTTGAAGATCAACTCAATGAAATAAAATGTGAAACCAAGATTAAAGAAAAAAGCACAAAAAGGAATGAACAAAATCTCCAAAAAATGTGGGACTATGTGAAGAGACCCAACCTACGTTTGATAGGTGTACCAGAATGTGATGAAGAGAATGACTCCAAGCTGGAAAACACTCTTTAGGATATTATCCAGGAAAATTTCCCCAACCTAGCAAGACAGGTCAATACTCAACCCCAGGAAATACAGAGAACACCACAAAGATACTCCGCAAGAAGAGCAACCACAAGGCACATAATCGTCAGATTCACCAGGGTGGAAATGAAGGAGAAAATACTAAGGGCAGCCAGAGAGAAAGGTCAGGTCACCCACAAAGGGAAGCCCATCAGACTCACATCAGATCTCTCGGGAGAAACTCTACAAGCCAGAAGAGAGTGGGGCCAATATTCAACATCCTTAAAGAAAAGAACTTTCAACCCAGAATTTCATATCCAGCCAAACTGAGCTTCATAAGTGAAGGAAAAATAAAATCCTTCATGAACAAGCAAGTACTCAGAGATTTTGTCACCACTAAGCCTGCTTTACAAGAGCTCCTGAAAGAGGCACTACACATAGAAAGAAACAACCAGTACCAGCCATCCTAAAAGCATACCAAATGCTAAAGACCATCAACAAAATGAAGAATCTACATGAACCAACGGGCAAAACAGCCAGCTTCCATCAAATGGCAGTATCAAACTCACACATAACAATATTAACCCTAAATGTAAATGGGCTAAATGCACCAATCAAAAGACACAGACTGGCAAATTGGATAAAAAACCAAAACCCATCGGTGTGCTGTATCCAGAAAACCCACCTCACACGCAAAGATACACAAAGGCTCAAACTAAAAGGATGGAGGAAGATTTACCAAGCAAATGGAGAGCAAAAAAAAACAGGAGTTGCAATTCTCGTCTCTGATAAAATAGATTTTAAAGCAACAAAGATCAAAAGGGACAAAGAAGGTCATTACATAATGGCAAAAGGATTGATACAACAAGAAGAGCTAACGATTCTAAATATATATGGACCCAATGTAGGAGCACCCAGATATATAAGGCAAGTTCTTAATGACTTACAAAGAGACTTGGACTCCCACACAGTAATAGTGGGAGACTTTAACACTCCACTGTCAATAGCAGACAGATCAACCAGACAGAAAATTAACAAGGATATCCAGGACTTGAACTCAGACCTAGAACAAGCAAACGTGATAGACATTTACAGAACTCTCCACCCCAAATCCACAGAATATACATTCTTCTCAGCACCACATCACACCTACTCAAAAATTGACCACATAATTGGAAGTAAAGCACTCCTCAGCAAAAGCAAAACAACGGAAATCATAACAAACAGTCTCTCAGACCATAGGGCAATCAAGTTGGAACTCAGAATTCAGAAAATAACTCAGAACCACACAGCTTCATGGAAACTGAACAACTGGCTCCTGAATGTTGATTGGATAAACAATGTAATGAAGGCAAAAATAAAGAAGTTCTTTGAAACCAACAAAAATGAAGACACAATGTACCAGAATAACTGGGACACATTTAAAGCAGTCTGTAGAGGAAAATATATAGCAATAAGTGCCCACATGAGAAGAGTGGAGAGATCCAAAATTGACACCCTATTGTCAAAATTGAAAGAGCTAGAGGAGCAAGATCACAAAAGCTCAAAACCTAGCCAAAGACAAGAAATAACTAAGATCAGAGCAGAACTGAAGGAGATAGAGATAAGGAAAACCCTTCAAAAAATCAATAAATCTAAGAGCTGGTTTTTTGAAAAGATCAACAAAATATACAGACCACTAGCCAGACTGATAAAAAAGAAAAGAGAGAACAACCAAATAGATGCAATGAAAAATGATAATGAGGAAATCACCACAGATTCCACAGAAATTCAAACCATCATCAGAGAATACTACAAACAACTCTATGCACACAAACTAGTAAATCAGGAAGAAATGGATAAATTCCTGGACGCCTGTGTCCTCCCAAGCATAAACCAGCAGGAAGCCGAAACTATGAATAGACCAATAACAAGGTCAGAAGTTGAGGCAGCAATTAAGAGCCTACCACACAAAAAAAGCCCAGGTCCAGATGGGTTCACAGCCGAATTCTACCAGACACATAAAGAGGATCTGGTACCATTCCTTCTGAAACTATTCCAAATAATCCAAAAAGAGGGAACCCTTCCCAAATCATTTTATGAGACCAACATCATCCTGATACCAAAACCTGACAGAGACTCAACAAGAAAAGAAAACTTCAGACCAATATCCATGATGAACATAGATGCAAAAATATTCAATAAAATACTGGCAAACCGATTGCAACAGCACATTAAAAAACTTATCCATCATGACAAAGTAGGATTCATCCCGGGGATGCAAGGCTGGTTCAACATACGCAAGTCTATAAATGTAATTCACCACATAAACAGAAGCAAAAACAAAAACCACATGATTATCTCAATTGACGCAGAGAAGGCATTTGACAAAATTCAACAGCCCTTTATGCTAAAAACCCTCAATAAACTTGGTATTGATGGAACATATCTCAAAGTAATAAAAGCTATTTATGACAAACCAACAGCCAATATCATACTTAATGGGCAAAAACTGGAAGCATTCCCTTTGAAATCTGGCACTACAAAAGGATGCCCTCTCTCACCACTTCTATTCAACATAGTACTGGAAGTTCTAGCCAGAGCAATCAGGCAAGAAAAAGAAATAAAGGGTATTCAAATAGGAAAGGTGGAAGCCAAATTGTCTCTATTTGCAGACGACATGATAGTATACCTAGAAGACCCCATCACCTCAGCCCAAAAGCTCCTGCAACTGATAAGCAACTTCAGCAAAGTCTCAGGATATAAAATCAATGTTCAAAAATCACAAGCATTCCTATACACCATTAACAGACTTAAAGAGAACCAAATCAAGAATGAACTGCCATTCACAATTGCTACAAAGAAAATAAAATACCTAGGAATACAACTCACAAGGAACGTAAGGGACCTCTTTAAGGAAAATGACAAACCACTGCTCAACGAAATAAGAGAGGACACAAACAGATGGAGAAACATTCCATGTTCATGGTTAGGAAGAATCAATATAGTGAAAATGGCTATACTGCCCAAAGTAATTTACACAATCAATGCTATCCCCATCAAACTGCCATTGAATTTCTTCACAGAACTGGAAAAAACCACCATGAATTTTATATGGAACCAAAAAAGAGCCCGCATAGCCAAGTCAATTCTAAGCAAAAAGAACAGAGTGGGAGGCATCACACTACCAGACTTCAAACTATACTACAAGGCTACAGTAATCAAAACAGGATGGTACTGGTACCAAAACAGAGATACAGACCAATGGAACAGAACAGAAGCATCGGAAGCAACACAACCTATCTATGGCCATATTATCTTTGATAAACCAGACAAACACAAGCAATGGGGAAAGGATTCCCTATTTAATAAATGGTGTTGGGAAAACTGGCTAGCCATGTGCAGAAAGCAGAAACTGGACCCCTTCCTGACACCTTACACTAAAATTAACTCCAGATGGATTAAAGACTTAAATGTAAGAGCTGACACCATAAAAACCCTAGAAGAAAATCTAGGCAAAACCATTCAGGACATAGGAGTAGGCAAGGACCTCATGAATAAAACACCAAAAGCATTGGCAACAAAAGCCAAAATAGACAAATGGGACCTAATCCACAGCTTCTGCACGGCAAAAGAAACAGTCATTAGAGTGAATCGGCAACCATCAGAATGGAAAAAAATCTTTGCAGTTTACACATCAGACAAAGGGCTGATATCCAGAATTTACAAAGAACTCAAACAGATTTACAGGAAAAAAAAAACAAACAAGCCCATTCAAAAATGGGCAAAGGATATGAACAGACACTTTACAAAAGAAGACATACATGAGGCCAACAAACACATGAAAAAATGCTCATCATCACTGGTCATTAGAGAGATGCAAATCAAAACCACATTGAGATACCATCTCACGCCAGTTAGAATGGCAATCATTAAAAAATCTGGAGACAGCAGATGCTGGAGAGGATGTGGAGAAATAGGAACACTCTTACACTGTTGGTGGGAGTGTAAATTAGTTCAACCATTGTGGAAGACAGTGTGGCGATTCCTCAGGGACCTAGAAATAGAAATTCCATTTGACCCAGCAATCCCATTACTGGGTATATATCCAAAGGACTATAAATCGTTCTACTATAAGGACACATGCACACGAATGTTCATGGCAGCACTGTTTACAATAGCAAAGAACTGGAACCAACCCAAATGCCCAACGATGATAGACTGGACTGGAAAAATGTGGCACATATACACCATGGAATATTATGCAGCAATCAAAAATGAGGAGTTTGTGTCCTTTGTAAGGACATGGATGAATCTGGAGAGCATCATTCTCAGCAAACTGACACAAGAACAGAAAAAGAAATACTGCATATACTCACTCATAGGCAGGTGAGAAAAATGAGAACACATGGACACAGAGAGGCGGTCTACTATACACTGGGGTCTATTGGGGGAATGGGGGAGGGACAGCGGCGGGGGGGCTGGGGAGGGATAGCCTGGGGATGAATGCCAAGTGTGGGTGAAGGGGAGGAAAGCAGCAAAACACACTGCCATGTGTGTACCTATGCAACTATCTTGCACGTTCTGCACATGTACACCAAAACCTATAATGCAATAAAATTTTTTTTAAAAAAAGCTGCAATTTCAGATGAAGTACCTGCCTTGGCCCACAGAGAGCTTAGAGCATACATTGATATTCTGAGGATCTGAATAGGTATAAGGTAAAACTCAGTAATGAATTTTATCAAGAGAAATATAAAGTACCTCAGAGATAAAAATTAGTTTGAAATAAAGATCTAACTCCCACTTTATTGGGGGGGGGTCTATAATTTCTGAACCCAGACTTTGTAGAGACCAAAAGATTTACACTAGAGAAAGTACTAAAAAAATCGCATGGATACATTTTAATCTAACTCTTAATGTTTCTTTGTGCTCTTTCAGTATTGAGGTGCAATCACAAACATTATCACCTAAAGGCTTAAGGACATGCAATTTCAATGTCTTCAGCAAGATAACCAACTTTAAAGACATCTGTTTTTAAACAAAGACAATGTGTTGTAATATGTATGTGCTGCTTTAGAAAATCTTGATACAGAATTATAAAAATAAATGATGAATTCTTCAATATAAAAAAATTAACGTGTCTGAAAAGATTAACCATGGAGCTTGAGTAGTAAGGAAAGAAGATGTAAGATATTTCTTTCTTTTTTCACTTGAAATTTTGACTAAGAGAAAAAGGTATAAATCCATTTCTATGTGTCTTGGTGCTCAGAAAACTTTGGTTCCTGATGAACTCAAGGGTATATGGATTCCCTCAAATCCGCAGTAAAGACAAGAAGGTGACATGTTTGGATAAGAAGATATTAACCGTACTTGGATTATCCTTAAATTACGTGTTCAAAACTAACTCAAAATGCTTCATTTAGGTCTAGAAAGTCTACTAATGAAATTTACATGAGTGAATATCATAGACCAAATGGATGCATAGAGAACACGATAGTGCTCCATTAGAGCCAAAGAAACACCATGCCTTCCAGGGAGCTGCCAACAGGCTCTATCTTATCAAGCTCAAGGAGTTCCTTTAAGAGTAGTCCCGCATACTAACCTCCTGAATGCCAGCACAATGTCCTCATGTGTCAGAGGTTATCACGTCACCCACAGCAAGGGACAAAAAGATGCCTTAGGCTCCCCTACCTATATCAAAAGATTATAAAAGCCTCTTTACATTCTCTCACATACAAGTTTGGGGCCAAGCCGGAACAATTGTTCTTTAAAGACTAAAGGTAAAAAAGCAACCATTTAAATTATGAGCTGATAAATTTATATATTGGTTAGGATTAAATTTTACTCTGAATTTAAACATGAGGCTCATGAACTTTCAGTAAATAATAGTCAAGATAAAGGGCCAGCAATTTTTCTGTACATACAAACAATGATGTGATTAATTTTAAGACTTCACACATAGTTACAAGGATAATTTTCAAGCCCACATACTGAAATAAAGTTAATATTCCAGAAATGGCATTGAGACTCATTGCTTTTATCAATTTTTCTTTGTTAATAAAGCTAATACCACAGATGTATAAATTCTCCAATTAGCATGTTTTTCTCCCAAATAAAAAGGATTACCTTCAAGACTGCTCAGATGGCTAATCCACTTATGCTAGAATTTGCTGCTAATCTTTTGCTTATTTTCTTAAACATTCTCCAAAGAATGTTACTCCACAGAATTATACTGATGGAAAAAACTATAATAAGTCATGGAGTAATTTCCTTTGCCTTTAGTCAAGACAAAACATATTCTAAACATAGTTATTTGTCAAAGATATTAAAATATGAATAATGTACATATAAAAACATAATTCTTTATGATACTGGTTACACTTACAGTCTAAAAAACACTTAAAAATACTACCTCAAGAGCACCTTTCTATCTTTCCATATTTTTCATCAATCTATTAAATAACACATTTTCTCAATGGTATTAATCCTCTAGTATTCGTTTTTCTATCATCTTTTGTGGCATGATAGTCTATCCAAAAATACAAATTAAAAATGCACATTATATTATTCACATTGAGCAACATGGTGATTCGTTCATGACTTTTGTCATCATTCTGAAACAAAAAGTTTGCAAATATACAGATGCCAATACAGCCCTGCACACCAATATACAGAATTCCAAGAGTTCATATCTAAATGAGTGTGAGATCAAGGTTGCATTATGAGATCACATGGCAAGGAAAGTAATAGAGAGAACTTCACCATTTGAGTAATGAACTTGATGAAGGACCAAAACATACAAATTTCTGGAACATTCCAGGAAAGCAGAAAAGCAACTCTAAGTAGCCTGAGAGAAAGGGGTGACTGGTGCATTTTAGGACAATAAAACGAGGTCAATGTTGCAATGAGAGATAGTAACCAGCGGCCATGTTGTGAGACTGTTGGCTTTTACTCTGAGTGACACGGGAAGCCAGTGGAGAATTTGAACAAAGTAATATGAATGTCTTATGTTTTATCCTGGTTTACATGATTGTCTTATGCAGAAATTCTTAAAATTCAGAAGACAAGATACTAGTGGTATGCCTCCACAGAGTCCAGGTCATCAGAAATAATCTACTGAAAGAATAATGTGTTAGACTTATAATTAATTATATAAATTAGAAATGAGATGGGAGATATTAGGATCAATACCACAGAAATACATCAATCAAGGCTACTATGAACACTTCTATGTCCACACACTAGCTAACCTAGAGGAGAAAAATTCCTGTAAATATACCACCCTCCTGGATTAAACCAGGAAGAAATAGAAACTCTTAACCCACCCATAACAAGCAGTGAGATTGAAATGCCAATTACAAAATTGCCAACAACAACAAAATTTCAGGACCAGATGTATTCACGGCTGAATCAATCAGACATTCAAAGAAAAATTGGTACCAATCTTACTGAAACTATTCCAAAAGATAGCGACAGAGGAAATTCTCCCCAAATTACTCTATAATGCCGGTGTCACCCTAATACCAAAACCAGGAAAGACCAAAAAAAAAAAAAAATCTACAGAGCAACATCTCTGATGAACATAGATGTAAAAATTTTATTGGGAAGCCAAGGCGAGTGGATCACGAGGTCAAGAGATCGAGAACGTCCTGGTCAACATGGTGAAACCCCGTCTCTACTAAAAATATAAAAAATTAGCTGGGCACAGTGGCACGTGCTTGTAATCCCAGCTACTCAGGAGGCTGAGGCAAGAGAATTGCGTGAATCCAAGAGGCGGAGGTTGCGGTGAGCCGAGATTGTGCCATTGCACTCCAGCCTGGGTAACGAGAGCGAAACTACGTTTAAAAAAAAAAAAAAAAAAATCAACAAAATACTAGGTGAATCCAACAGCATAACAAAAAGATAATTCACCTTGACCAAGTGGGTTTCATACCGGGGATGTAGTGACGGCTTAACATGTTCAGGTCAGTAAATTTACTACATCACATAAACAAAATTAAAAGCAACAATTATATAAACATTTAAATGAACACAGGAAAAGCATCTGACAAAATACAGCATCGCTTTATGATTAAAACCTTCAGCAAAATCAGCATAAAATGGTCATGCCCTAAGGTAATAAAACCATTTATAACAAATCCAAAACCAACACTTTACTGTACAGAAAAAAAAGTTGAAAGCATCCCCCACTGAGAACTGGAACAAGACCAGGATGCCCACTTTCACCACTTCTATTCAACATAGTGCTGGAAGTCCTACACAGAGCAATCAGACCAGAGAAAGAAATCAAGGGTATGCAAACTCGTAGAGAAGAAGTAAAACAGCTTGTGTTCACTGATGATATGATTGTATAGCCAGAAAATCCTAAAGATGCAACCAAAAAGAAAAGCTCTGATAGAAAAATTCAGTAAGGTTTCTGGATACAAAATCAATGTACATCAATCAGTAATACTGCTATACACCCAACAGCAACCAAACTGAGGGTCAAATCAAGAACTCAACCCCATTTACTATACTGTCCAACAATAAAATACTTAGATATCTTAGGGATATACCTAACCAAGGAGGTGAAAGACCTCTACAAGGAAAACTACAAAACATTGCTGAAAGAAGTCAAAGATGACACAATTAGATAGGAACACATTCCAAATTTGTGGACAGGTAGAATCAATGCCATAAAAATGACCATACTGCCAAAAGCAATCTACAAATTTGATACAATTTTCATCAGATAGTATTATTATTCTTCACAGAACTAGAAAAAACATTCTAAAATTGTTATGTAACCAAAGAAGAGCCTGTCTAGCCAGGGAAAGACTAAGCAAAACAAAACAAATCTGGAGATCTGGAGACATCACATTACCTGATAAGTATACTACAAGGCTACAGTCACCGAAACAGGATGGTACTGGTATAAAAATAGGCACATAGACCAATGTAACAAAATAGAGAACTGAGAAATAAAGCCAAATCTAGCCAACTGGTCTTCCATAAAGCAAACATAAACATAAGTAAAGGACACTCCATTTAGCAAATGGTACTGGGATAATTGTCAAGCAACATAGTAAAGAATAAACCTGGATTCTCATCTCTCGTCTTACACAAAAGTCAACTCAAGAAGGACCACTTTTCCTCACCCGCCTATGAGTGAGAATATGTGGTATCTCATAGGCGGGCGAGGAAAAATGAGAACACATGGACACAGGGAAGGGGGTACTACACACTGGGGTCTATTGGGGGGATTAGGGGAGGGACAGCGGGCAGGGAGATGTGGAGGGATAGCCTGGGGAGACATGCCAAATGTGGGTGAAGGGGAGGAAGGCAACAAAACACACTGCCATGTATGTACCTATGCGACTATCTTGCACGTTCTGCACATGTACCCCAAAACCTAAAATGCAATAAAAAAATAATAATAAAATAAAGGACCAAAGGCTTAAATCTAAGACCTGAACCATAAAAATTCTAGGAGAAAAAATTGGAAAACTTTTTTAGTCATTGGCTTAGACAAAGAGTTAATGACCAAGAAACCAACAGCAAATGAAAAAAAAAAAAAAAAAGATACACATATGGACTTAACTAAACTAAAAAGCTTCATGTTGCAAAAGAAATAATCAACAGAGTAAACAGACAACCTATAGAGTGGGAGAAAATTTTCCCAAACTATGCACTTAACAAAGAACTAATATCTGGAATCTACTCCAGGAACTCAAACAAATCAACAAGAAAAAAGAAGTAATCCTTTGAAAACATGGGCTAAGGACATGAATAGAAAAAAATATCAAAAGAAGATAAATAAATGGCCAATAAACATATGAAGAAATGCTCAGCATCACTAATTATCAGGGAAATTCACATCGAAACCACTACAAGATACCACCTTACTGCTGCAAGAATGGCCACATTAAAAAATCAAAACATGATAGATGTTGGTGTGGATGTTGTGAAAAGGGACATTTACACTGCTGTGGGAATGTAAACTAGTATAACCCATATGGAAAACAATAAGAGAATTCCTTAAATAACTAAAAGTAGATCTACCCTGTGATCCAGCAATCCCACTACTGGGTATCTACCCAGAAAAAAAGACATTAATATATGAAAAAGACTCTTGCACACACATGCTTATAGCTGCACAATTCACAATTGCAAAAATATGAAGCCAGGCCAAATGCTCATCAATCAATTAGTGGATAAAGAAAATAGATGTGATACAAATATTCCATAGTGTGTGTGTATAGTGTGTGTATATATGTATATGTGTGTATGTGTATATATATGTGTGTGCGTATATATATATATGTATATACACAGGTTGTATATACATACATATATATATATATATATATATACACATACACATATGTAATACTAATCAGTCATAAAAAGGAATGACATAATGAATATATATATATAAATATAGACACACACACGCACTCATGGAATACTTCTCAGTCATAGGAAGGAAAGAATTAATGGCACTCACGGCAATCTGGTTGGAGTTGCCAACCACTATTCGAAGCATAATTGGCAATCATTATTCTAACTGAAGTAATTCAGAAAAGGAAAACCAAACATCCTATGTTCTCTCTCATAAGTGGCAGTTCAGCTATGAGGATGCAAAGGCATAAGAATGATGAAATGGACTTAAGGGATTCAGAAAGAAAGGAGGGAGGGGTGAGGTATAAAGGACTATACGTTGGGCACAGTTACACTGCTTGGATGTTAGGTGCAACAAAATGTCCAAAATAACCACTAAAGAACTCACCCATGTAACCAAACACCACTTATTTCCCAGAAATAATTGGAATAAAAATCAATAAAATAAAAACAATAAAAAGAAGAGAAACCTGAGCTAGCATGCACAGCCTGCTTACCATATGATACCCTGTTCAGCCCTGGGATTCATCACTACCCCCTCCAGCAGGAAAGGTCTCACCAGATGTGGCCTCTTGATCCTGGACATCTCAGCCTCCACAGCCCCAGGAGTATTTCTGATCCAAGTCGAAACCCCCCCATTTCCAGTTGACATTTCCCATATGTTCTCCGGGGATCTAAGAGCCATTGGAAGCCTGTTAGCACCAGGAAATTGAAATCTCCAGAGTGTTTTCATTCCAGTGAGGAATCCAAGACTGCATGAAGATTCTAGCAAACCCGTTATGCTATGCCTAAAACAAGTATGGTGGCGCAAAGCTGTAATCCTACTGCTTTGAGACATGAAGGTGGAAGGATGCATTGAGGCCAGGTGTCCTGAGCAAAATGTTAAGAAGTTGTCTCTACAAAATATAAAAACAAATCTTTCATTTAAAAAAATCCTGCTAATAATACAAACTATGTGACATAATATATATCCTTTGTGCAATAAATTTATCAGGATAAAAAAAACTATCATAAAATATTTCTCTTGAAATAAGGTAGAACTTTCAAACCACTAAGAAGGATCTAAGTCATTTTGAAAATCTTAGAGTCTCCTAGGGACTTTTGTTCACACCATTTACATTTGAAGAAAAGGGAAATGTCCAACTTAACCAATTTTTGAAGTATTTTGGATTTTTTTCTTTACTATTTAGAGGCTGACAAAACACTTATGAGACATACGTGCCATTTTTTTATTAAAGACTTTCCACAAATCAACGAATTGTTTTGTGTAAAGAACTAACCTAAAATTTAAAGAAAAACTAATGTTAAAACTTTGAGTACAGTCTACGTATCACTCACAAATCTCACAAAAGACTATATGAAAATGTATGTGTGTACATCAGGAATTTTATCAATGTATTCGACATCAACAAAATGCAGATTGCCATAATCTCTTTCGTAATGAAAGATCTAAAAAAACGGAACACACATCACGAAAAAAAGTTAAAGAGCCAGAAAAAATGCTTTCTACCATTTTGTCTTTCCCTTAGAGATATGTGGGTCAACACTATAGATCACTCAATACACCTTACTCTGTAAGCCGAGTACTGTAATTTAAAGTCTCCTAATCAAAACTCACATATATTTTGAGAAGGCAAGCATTTTTTATAGTAGTCTATACAATGTAGTTTGAAACTATTCTTCATAATTGTCTATAATGGGAAGTCATAACTTGTACAGAGAACAAGTTGCACATCAATTTTCTCTTTTCTGACTTAATGACTTGAACAGTAATAAACATTTGAATTTAAGAATTCCATTTTCTAACATTTAGATTTCCCAACCATTTGAAACATTGAACTTCTACTTTATGGAAATTAAAGATAAAATAAAATTATAATTTCTACAGATACATCTGATACAAACCTTTATAATTAATATTGGATATATTATTCTGAATTTGGCAGTGAGTTTAATCTTATAGCAAAGTATTAAAAACTGGTGTTGGGAAAACTGGCTAGCCATGTGCAGAAAGCAGAAACTGGACCCCTTCCTGACACCTTACACTAAAATTAACTCCAGATGGATTAAAGACTTAAACGTAAGACCTGACACCATAAAAACCCTAGAAGAAAATCTAGGCAAAACCATTCAGGACATAGGAGTAGGCAAGGACTTCATGAACAAAACACCAAAAGCATTGGCAACAAAAGCCAAAATAGACAAATGGGACCTAATCAAACTCCACAGCTTCTGCACGGCAAAAGAAACAGTCACTAGAGTGAATCGGCAACCATCAGAATGGGAAAAAATCTTTGCAGTTTACACATCAGACAAAGGGCTGATATCCAGAATTTACAAAGAACTCAAACAGATTTACAGAAAAAAAACAAACAAGCCCATTCAAATATGGGCAAAGGATATGAACAGAAACTTTACAAAAGAAGACATACATGAGGCCAACAAACATATGAAAAAGTGCTCATCATTGGTCATTAGAGAGATGCAAATCAAAACCACATTGAGATATCATCTCACACCAGTTAGAATTGCGATCATTAAAAAATCTGGAGACAGCAGATGCTGGAGAGGATGTGGAGAAATAGGAACACTCTTACACTGTTGGTGGGAGTGTAAATTAGTTCAACCATTGTGGAAGACAGTGTGGCGATTCCTCAGGGACCTAGAAATAGAAATTCCATTTGACCCAGCAATCTCATTACTGGGTATCTATCCAAAAGACTATAAATCGTTCTACTATAAGGACACATGCACACGAATGTTCATTGCAGCACTGTTTACAATAGCAAAGACCTGGAACCAACCCAAATGCCCATCGATGATAGACTGGACTGGGAAAATGTGGCACATATACACCATGGAATATTATGCAGCAATCAAAAATGATGAGTTTGTGTCCTTTGTAAGGACATGGATGAATCTGGAGAACATCATTCTCAGCAAACTGACACAAGAACAGAAAAAGAAATACTGCATATACTCACTCATAGGTGGGTGAGAAAAATGAGAACACATGGACACAGAGAGGCTGTCTACTATACACTGGGGACTGTTGGGGGAAATGGGGGAGGGACAGCGGGGGGGGCTGGGGGGCATAGCCTGGGGATGAATACCAAGTGTGGGTGAAGGGGAGGAAGGCAGCAAAACACACTGCCATGTGTGTACCTATGCAACTATCTTGCACGTTCTGCACATGTACCCCAAAACCTATAATGCAATAAAAATTAAAAAAAATAAAGTAATAAAAAAAATAAAAACTGGAGAGCTCTCGACCTATTGCAATTCATTAAAGGGATCAACCACAGGTAGTAGGAAAGAATAACCACACTACTGAGATGTGCAAGCTGAGATTAGATTCGTTAAATAATTATACATGGAATTAAATAACTTTCTAAATGATAAAACATTTTTATCATTATTTGTTCTGGACCTGACCATGAACTTTATAAATAAAATTCAGAATTTCTATATGTTATAAACTATGTTTTAAACAATGATTTTATTCATTTTGATCTTAGCTTGGTTTTAAAATTATACTTCTGAGTAGGGGAATGTTTTAATTTAACACTGTAGCTTTTATGTGTATAATTTTTCATTTTTTAATTATTTTCTTTACTAAATGGCAACTCTCATCTGCTGCACAAAATCCAAATATTTTCTAAGTTGTGAGAGCATGCTACTTTCAAATAACATACACTGAAACATATATGTTTTTGAAAACTGAAAAGTATAAATATGGTAAATTCCTATACAGTAATAGGTTAATTTCCTCATAATTGTAGTTTCAGAATGATAAATTACATTTGATACTCCTCTACAAAACGATTAACCTTGTTCTTTTTGGACCACACCAGTTTTTTTGACATTTTAGACCATTTTGTATTAGTTTAAATATTGCTTTGTTATCTTGTCTGGGCTTCATGACTATATTTTATAAAATATATCTAGGAAATATTTTTAGTGTACTAAGTGGTACATTTAAATTATTGGCAGACTTGTTTGATTTTTCAGCATCCTAAAGGCCGTCAACAACTCCCACTGTATTATCTTACTTTGCCTAATTTTAGTTTATAATTATTTATACTTTTATTAGGAATTTTTCACACAGTTGCATTATTTCATACCTCACTAAGCACACCTGTACTCATTATCTTTGATTTAATATGACAATTGAAAGCAAATGGTATTGACAGATCCTTCCTGAATATAATTACTCAACAAGAACCATCCTGGATCAATTAATCATAGTATAACTCAAATTTAATATTATGATGCCAAAGGAAAATAACTATTCTTAAGTTTTTACAGAAGAGATTCATCAACATTTGTTGACAGCTTTTAGGTGGCTTTGCTCAGTTACATAGGTAAGTGTTATATCTTTTTATAATTAGTAATACACTGAGAAATATGTATAAATGCTAAATGTATATATAGATATAAAATATGAATATCTCACTTCAGTTTTGCACTGCTCATAATTTATTTCACCTTTCAATAGTCCTGCAGAAAAATCTGAATTTGTCTTATAAAGTATAATACCTGAAATATTGGACACTTCTAAACTAAAACTATGAATTCTACTACAAAATTAATAAAATAACTTTTCATATGTGACTATATCAATTCAATACATATAATTTTATTCCAAACACCTATTTGATCATCATTGTATAAGAGTATAAGAATTAATGTCAATTTATTAAGAGTAAATATAACATTTTTCTTTTTTCCATACAAAAACAGATGAAAAATATCAAATTGCCAAAATAATTAGATTTCTATATAATTATAAAAATCACACTAAACATTATATTTAATCTACAAATGACATAATATTGTGGGATTTTATACATTAATTTTTATGCCCATGAACTAGATAATAATTATTTAACCTTAACTCCTGTAAACAGTTCTGAAAGTATTGTACCACCAAATAAAATTACATTATCTTTGACACAACAGCAAAACAAATATAGAAAAAAACATGAAAATGAAAACATACTTTTGCGGAGAAATAAAGGATGCTATTTTAATTTGATAAAAATAAATGCAAAACAAAGAGTTGCTTGGTTCTAAATTAGAGTCCTATGATGGTTATATTATATTTTTACACATATCACCCATGTAGTTAAAAACATGAAAATGTTAACTACTTTTTGGTGACTAACGTGATCTATGACTAACATGATCTGTGACTTTCAAGTCAGGTTACATCTGTAATAAAGAAAAAACATCAGACATGCATGGGTATAAACACATTGCCAAAACATTTTTAATAATTGTTCATAAATTTTTACTGAATTTCTTCTAACAACCAAATGCATAGCACCCTAAATTAACTGCAAAGTAACAATAGGAGAGGCAGAGGCTGGAATTAACATTATTTCTGTCTGTCATAATTCCCATTAGATATTTGAAAATCATAAATCTAGATAAATTTATGAAGAGTTATTTCTGTTGATCTAACTTGTTAACAATTAGATTCAAAGTTTTATTTATTTATTTATTTATTTATTTATTTATTTATTTATTTATGACCGCATTTCTCTCTTGTTGCCCAGGCTGGAGTGCAATGGCATGATCTCGGCTCACTGCAACCTCTGCCTCCCAGGTTCAAGCGATTATCCTGCCTCAGTCTCCCAAGCAGCTGATATTACAGGCATGCACAACCATGCCCAACTAATATTGTATTTCTTTAGTTGGGACAGGGTTTCTCCATGTTGGTCAGGCTGGTCTTGATCTTTTGACCTCAGATGATTACAGGTGTGAGCCACCATGCCTGACCTCTCAAAGTATTTAATTTTAAATTGGAAAATAGAAAATTTTATATTACTCATATGGTTTGGATGTGTGTCCCCACCCAAATGTCATGTTGAAATGGAGTTTCCAATGCTGGAGGTGGGGCCTAGTGGGAGTGACTGGATCATGGGGGATAATTTTTACCTGGGTATTATTGTGTGATAGTGAGTGAGATATCATGAGATCTGGCTGTTAAGAAAGTGTATAGTACCTCTCTGCCCCTTCCTCCTGCTACTGCAACATAAGGCATGCCTGCTTCCCCACTGACTTACACTATCATTGCTCATTTCCTGAGACATCCCAGAAGCCAAGCAGATGGTAAGCACTGTGGTTCCTATACAGTCTGAGAAACCATGAGTCAATTAAACCTCTTTTCTTTCTAAGTTACCCAGTCTAAGGTATTTTGTTTATACCTGTATAAGAAGACAAATACAATTACCTTACATTAAATGAGGAATTACTGTTTGGTCTCCCTATCCAGAATAAAATAGTGTTTTTCTGCTTACTTATCCCTAAATAAAATTAAATATTAAATTATAATGCTCCCCAAAATTCCAATATAAATTAATTATTCCAACAATTTTTATGAATTATTTTAAGTACATTTTGTATCTAAAATTATTGTGCAAAATATACCCTTAAATTAGTTGTTTCTTTACACCACATCTCTTTAGTGTTGTGTACTTTTATGTGTTATGGACTTACCATATGATAAGAAGTTTGCTAATTACTTGTAATAGATAATTTCCTATAATGTTTGCAATAATCCCATGAGATAGATATTCTCACCCTGAATTCTCATCATGAGAGCCTAAGCTTTCAAGAGTTTTTGACTTGCTCCAAATTACACAGCTATTTAGAAGTGTCATAAGCAAGATTCAATCACTTGTTTCTCAATGCCAAAGTACATCACTACTATCTTTATAGTAGGCACTGCCAAGATCCTTGAGAGAATTGTCCACATTTGCCATCTCTACTTCCTTACTTCCGGTATTTTCCTTTTATTTAAATTTGGTTTTATTTCCACCACCTTTAGCAAATGTTCTTCATATCGCTGCCCACAACCACTTTGACAAATGACCTCCACTGTCAAACTCTTGACTCATAGACAAACTCGTGACTCTTACCTTTAACTTAGTTGGCTATTCTTAAGATTATTTTTTTGGGGGGGGATTTAGTTTTCTGTTCATTTTTCCAACACCTGTAGCAATATATGACAAAAATATAAGGTGTCTAGTAAAAATTAAAAGAAATATATTCCACCTTTGTAATATGACTAATTTAATTTCCTAAAAATTAGAGCTTCATGGAATTGATACAAAAGTGAATGAGAAACCTGTAGTCCTAGAGCCTAATTTTATTGGATACAACAAGAAAGAATTATTTAACAAAGGGAAAAATAACCTTTATCTTGAGTCCCAGTTTCTCCACAATCAATATCTAAGGAAGAAAAATCTAATATGATAATATAGTCAAATCCATCATGGGGTCCTAAATTTGAGAAATTATACAGCATATGTGATTACATAATTTTAGGACCATTTTATCAGCTACATATTTTTATCACTTAAAATATTACATTAAACATATGATCTGTATCTCTGTTAAATAAAAAAAGTGCTCATCATCACTGGTCATTAGAAAAATGCAAATCAAAACCACATTGAGATACCATCTCATGACAGTTAGAATGGCAAACATTAAAAAATCTGGAGACAAGAGATGCTTGAGAGGATATGGAGAAGTAGGAACACCTTTACACTGTTGGTGGGAGTGTAAATTAGTTCAACCATTGTAGAAGACACTGTGGGGATTCCTCAAGGATCTAGAAATAGAAATACCATTTCACCCAACAATCCCATTACTGGGTATATACCCAAAGGACTATATTGTTCTATTATAAAGACATATGCATGCATATGTTCACTGCAGCACTGTTTACAATAGCAAAGACTTGGAACCAACCCAAATGCCCATCAATGATAAACTGAATAAAGAAAATGTGGTACACATAGACTATGGAATACTATGCAATCATTAAAAAGGATGAGTCCATGTCCCCTGAAGGACATGGATGAAACTGGAAACCATCATTTTCAGCAAACTGACACAAGAACAGAAAACCAAACACCACATGTTCTCACTCATAAGCGGATGTTGAACAATGAGAACACATGGACACAGGGAGGGGAATATCACACACACTGGGGTCTGTTGGTGGTGGGTGGGGGGGCTAGAGGAGGGATAGTCAGGGGTGGGAGATTGGGGAGTTATAAGATTAGGAGAAATAACTCTTGTAGGTTTTGGGGGGATGGATTCAGCAAACCACCATGGCATATATATACCTATGTAACAATCCTGCATGATCTGAACATTAACCCCAGTACTAAAATTAAAATTTACAGAAAAAAAAAATAGAAAAAAAAAATATATATATATATGTATAATCTGGTGAAAATTAATGCTGATTGTCTTGAAAGTACTGTTTGGGCCGGGCGCGGTGGCTCACGCCTGTAATCCCAGCACTTTGGGAGGCCGAGGCGGGTGGATCACGAGGTCAACAGATCGAGACCATCCTGGTCAACATGGTGAAACCCCGTCTCTAGTAAAAATACAAAAAAAATAGCTGGGCATGGTGGCGCGTGCCTGTAATCCCAGCTACTCGGGAGGCTGAGGCAAGAGAATTGCCTGAACCCAGGAGGCGGAGGTTGCGGTGAGCCGAGATCGCACCTTTGCACTCCAGCCTGGGTAACAAGAGTGAAACTCCGTCTCAAAAAAAAAGAAAAAAGAAAAAAAAAGAAAGTACTGTTTGGAGTTTTACATTTTCAATGTTAACAGTCATTTCATTTGTATTTATAGCCCTCATCTATAGAATGGAAATCAAACCATAAATGCATGTTTTTTTCAATTTGTTTCATCAATATTTTACAGTTTCACTGTATTTTATGTCATTTGCAGTTATCGTAAATTGGATTATTTTCCTGATTTCTTTTTCAGATTGTTCACTTTTGGTTTATAGAAATGCTATTGATTTTTGTGTGTTGAATTTGCATTTTGGAAATTTACTAATTTTTAAAATCATTTCTAATAGTTATTTTGGTAGAGTCTTTAGGGTTTTCTAAATATATGATCATATCTTCTGTAAACAAGAATAATTTTATTCTTTCTTTCCTTTTTTTTTTCTGTCTCATTGCTCACAAAAAGCAAACAAACTAAAAGTAATTCCACATTCACAGTTTGGAGGAATAATTACTGTTTAAATGTTCATACTACTCAAAGCAATCTACAGATTAAATGTGATTCCTAACAAAATATCAATGATGTTCTTTACATAAAATATCCTTAAATTTATATGGAATCATAAACAATCCATAATAGCTAAATAAATCCTGAGCAAAAAGAATAAAACTGGAGGCATATTTCCGACTTCAAATTATGCTACAAAACTTTAGTAACCAAACCCACAAGGCACTTGCAGAAAAAACAGACAGATAGACCAGTGCAATAGAATAGAGGACCACGAAGTAAATCCACATGTTTACAGTCAATTGGCCTTCAACAAAGCTGTCAAGAACATACAACACTGGAGGAAAGACAGTTTCTGTAATAAGTGGTGCTTGGATAGCGATATGCAAAAGATGAAACTAGACATATATCTCTCACCATATATACAAATCAAATTAAAGTGAATTAGAGACTTAAATCTGAAAACTGTGGAACTACCAGAAGGAAACATTAGGGAAACACTTCAGAACATTGGTCTGGGCAAGGATTTCCTGAGTTAGACCTTCAGAGCAATGAAAGCATAAATGGACAAACAGAATCACATAAAATGAAAAAGCTTCTGTGCAGCAAAGGACACAGCTAACAAAGTGAAGAGAGAATCCATAGAATGGGAGAAAATATTTGCAACTCATTTGGCAAAGTGTTAAAAACCATAATATGTAAGAGCAAACTACTCAATAGGAAAAATCAAACAATCCAATTAAGAAGTCGGCAAGCTGAATAAATATTTCTGAAAAGAAGACATACAAATGGCCAACAGGTACATGAAAAAATGCTCAGCACCATTAATCATTAAATAAGTTTGAATTAAAACTAGAGAGATATTATTTCACTCCAATTAAAATGAATTTTATTTAAAAAAAAAAAGAACAGGTAACAACGAATGCTGGTGTAGATTTGAAGAAAAGAATACCCTTGTACACTGTTGGTAGAAATGTCAATTGTTAAAGCCACTATGGAGAACAAGTATGGAGGTGACTCAAAAAGCTAAAAATAGAACTACTGTATGATCCAGCAATCCTGCTGCTGTGTGTGTACCCCAAAGAGAGGGAAACAGCATACTGAAGAGATATCTACATTCCTATGCAGCACTGTTTAAAATATGCAAGATGTGAAGGCATATGGGATGAGGAAAATGTGGTACAAATACAAAATGAAATAATATTCAGCCATCAAAATGAAATAAATCCTGTCATTTGTAAGAGCACTAATGAAACTGGAGGACATTGTGTTAAGGCAAATAAGCCAGGCACAAAATGGCAAATATTGCATTACTTTATCACAACCAAATAATTGTATTATTATATATTTTGCACTTTACAGTGTTACATTGACTTAATTATTATAACTTTCTGCAAAAATGTGGGTTAAATATTATAATTTATCTTTTAAAAATGTAGGCCTGTATGGTTCTAAGTTGAAGTTTTTTGTCACAAATGAGTTTATTAAAATTACTAGTAATTAATTCCTGAAACATAAACAAATTAAAGAGAAAATAAACTTTTTTACTGTAACTGAATTTCTTACAAGACAAATATGTCTATTAATTATTTTAATTGGTTACTGTCTGTAGATGGATATTACTTAATTCTAAATAAGACAGTGTTCATCCTTTAGGACCATGTTTTATTTTATCCCTATTGTTTGTTGTGTAGTGTTAAGTCAGAAACTCTTTTTCACTTATGTATATGGGAACACGTTCTTATAAAATGACCATTCAGTTTCCTAACTTGTTTTGTAAAAATGCCAACAATACCATACTGATTTAGCTTTAAAAATTAAAATTTTCTTAATTTTGCTGAAAGCAAACAATTAAAAATTATTTAATAAAATAATATTTTATATAATAGCTAATAACTAAAAAAAAAATTTCTACTTGCCAGAGGAAAGACCTGTTAATACCTGCCGTGCATAACCTGAAGCATAACAAATATAAGAACCTATGATGTGTGCAGTCAGCCATAGAGAGGGAAGGGGCTTGTCTCTGTGGACATACCTGGTTTCTTCTTCCATGCTCACATTTATTAAAAAAAACATTATCTTGAATATATGTGTAGGTATGCATATGCATATCTTTTCAGTACATATTTAATAAAATGGTTATAGCAAAGGATAGTATTAGATTACTTACTTTTGTTTAATGCTGTATTTTTGAATGCTTTCTATATCAATATACACATTCTATGTTTTCTTCTCCATCTCATGTCATACTTTTCTCAAAATGGTCCTACAGTTTTCAGAATGATTTTAGGCAAAATTAATATTATCATTCAAAATATCAAATGGTTTTGATTTCTATAATTATTTTGCAGAGAAGCTTTCCCTTCCATTTTATAAATCACTAACTTTTCATCTCCCTTTTGTGTATTTTATCATCAATTATTGTTAACTAGCAACTTTTCTTTGATTATGTTTATTGTGTTTTAAAAATTAGCTTTATCATTAGGAAAAACAATTTTCCTGAATATTTAGCTTCTAGAATAATTTGCTTTCCAATAAGCATTCATCATGTGTCCCATTTCTTGATTCATTACTCTGTTTTTTTTTTATTTTTTTCACACACGAGAAACACTGAAGTAATTTCCAGTTAGTATTGTGTCAAGATTTTCTTACTTTATATTTACTGTAAATTCACGTAAACATTATGAAAATAAATGTAAATACCTCAGTTCTCCCTCCTCACACTTTTACAGTTTTCTTTTAAAACATTAATACACTAACTGGTTTGTCTTATTATAGTTCAATAGGAGAAAAAAATTTATATTTTTAACAGTAAATATTTCTTACACCACTGAGATATTATTTTCATCCAAATGGCTTAACTATGCTGTGATATGTACAGTAGAGTCTTAATATTATAATAAAAGCAAATTTTGGTAATTTCAATATTTTTATAGATAACGCTATTCTGAAGTTTTGCTGTGTCCCTATGAATGAACTAAACAGGTGATATTGTTTTTCTTTAGTTGGCTTTTTATTTAATCTATTTATTGGAATTTGGATCCTTGTTTTCATTAACTTGTTTCATCTATGTTCTTTACTTACTCATTAAAACTAACATGTGAAAGTTATGTTGTAAAGTACAAAACGGAAGAAAAAGGGAGGCCGGGCGCGGTGGCTCAAGCCTGTAATCCCAGCACTTTGGGAGGCCGAGGCGGGTGGATCACGAGGTCAAGAGATCGAGACCATCCTGGTCAACATGGTGAAACCCCGTCTCTAGTAAAAATACAAAAAAATTAGCTGGGCATGGTGGCGCGTGCCTGTAATCCCAGCTACTCAGGAGGCAGAGGCAGGAGCATTGCCTGAACCCAGGAGGCGGAGGTTGCGATGAGCCGAGATTGCGTCATTGCACTCCAGCCTGGGTAACAAGAGCGAAACTCCGTCTCAAAAAAAAAAAAAAAAAAAAAAAAAAAGAAGAAGAAGAAAAAGGGGGATATGAATCTGCTGCAATCTTACAATCTACATTATTCGCTTTCTGAGTAGCCATAAAATACTAAATTATACAAATATTTATGTTGTTTCATATAGTACTGTTTCTTACATACTCTCTTATTAGTTTATCTTAATAAATGCTAGTAAGAAACTTGGTATTTATTACATCAAATATATTGCCGAAATTTAATGTTGTTTCTGTCAAAGAATAAAAGCCATAAGCTGGCAATTGTTGAGACATGTTTCCTAGTGAAAAATAAAGGCAAGTATTTTTTCCAATTAAATAAACGTTTACCTAACAATATTTTCACTGGGTATCATTACAAACATAGAGGGCCAAAATTAATTTTGTATTCTGCATGCTATACAAGTGTTTGTTCTAATTTAAGTAGAGATCAATAGCTTTATGAGAATGTTTTTCTTACAATAGTAGGTTTTAGTTCTTGAAAAGATAAATGAGTCTGCTAAATAGCAGTTGAAATGCTTATAATAGAAAATAAACCAGTTTTACTTAACAAATGCATAGCCAGACCACCATTTTAATGTTTATATTTAATTCTTTTCTTTTATTAATGCTGTGTATAATTACTAAGAAAAAGTATTGTTATAAAGTATTTATTTTATATATATCTTCATTATCAGAATGTACATGCTTGGGGCTATTTCCCTGTTTAATAATATGTAATGTCTTAGAACACTAAAATTATCCAGAATTGTATATAATATTTCACATTGCAAATGTTGCTATTTTACGAGAACTTTTATAGCCTCTAACTCTGCTGCTCTTTTATTTTAATGGCCTTTCTGTTATGATAAATTTGTGATGCGTGTTGAGACAAACGAAAGTAAACATATACATATTAATTCTGTGAAATTAATTTAGGACTCTTTAAAAGTGTTATCACAATCTTACTGATTATAGAAAAATGAGTTTATAATTTATGCCTAATCATAAAGAAAGCTTCTTCTTAATACAGAAACAAATAAATTAATTAGGTCTTAGGTTGACTGTTTGAAGTAAATAGAATTTTCTCAATAAGGCATTAAATAATGCTCAACTAAACCATAAAAATAAACAATGAGACAAGCAGAAATTAGCACTGGGAAGCAAAAAGGGAGAAATTAGCATTGGCAAGGAAAGATTAGGACTTCATACACTATGAATTATGTGATATCAGATTAACATTCTATTTAAATTATTTTAGTTATTAATTTTAAATAATTTTCCAGATGAAATATTTTTGTCATCTAGTTGTTCCCATTGGGTATGTGGAAATAGAGAAATAAATAGAGAAAGGCTTTCTTCAAATCTTCAGTGACTAAGCATTATACAGATTAAGTCACTATGTGTCTATTCATGAGTTTATCCTGCAAATTTGTTTGCCATTCATTTTTTAAACACTAAAGGGCTTATCTTCACTCCCTGAAGAAATAATATTTAATCAATATTCTTAGAAGCTTCTAAATATTATTAAACACAGATATTGGAAATTAATGATTAGAATGAATGTGTTTTTAAGAATAGACATATATATTTTGGTATCAAAAGTTATTCTTTCATATGAAAGTATCATCAGGTATATTTGGTAGCAATGATAAATGGTACAACCACTTATTAAAATATTTCCAGATATTTTATGAAATGAACATACCCATAGCCTATGGCTCACAATTATGCCTCCAGGTATTTTACCCAAAAGGAATACAAATATATTTATGTAAAAGACTTGTATATATTTCTATGACAACTTTTTTTTTACTAACCAAAAACTGAAGTAACTCAGTTATCAAGGAATGGATAAATAGATAAAGAAATAATGAAATATTTATAAAATTTAATATAAGTTAGAAATAGTAAGAAATGAAAAACTGATACATACAATATGATGAATCTTAAAATAATCTTGTTCAGATGAGAACAAATCAAGCGCAAAGAAATACATACTGTGTGATCCAATTAACATAAATTTCTAGGACAGATAAAACTAAGCTATGCTGATAGAAATCAGGGTAGTGGTTTAACTGTAATGAGAGTTTACTGTAAAGCAGCAGGACAGAACATTTTGGGATGAGAGAAATGTTCTATATCTTAATTGAAATAAAGTTTACATTGATAGACACATTAGTTAAAATTCATCACCCACCCTTCTTTCCCTCCTTCCTTCCTTCCTTCCTTCCTTTCTTCCTTCCTTCCTTCTTTTCTTTCTTCTTTCCTTATTTTGCAATTAGTCAAAAATCCATTAAGCTGAAATAAGTGAGGCATCAGTCCAGTAATTTCAGAAATCAGTTATGTACAGGGGGATTAAACAAATATATTGAGGAAAACTGGAACCAAATTTCACACTTGGAGAAAAACATTCAAATATAAAAAAGTAATATAATGCAAGAAAATAAATCCTCCAGTATTAGATTAAACTTGAAAGTATAAATGTGAACTCATAGATTAAAAATCATAATTGCAGATATAAAATCTGTGTTTGTGTGTTTGTATGAGCATACCCATGTATGTGCATATGCATGCATAGATTTTTAACTACCCACTGACAGGGCCTGAGACTAGCAAATTTCCCTATGTAGAAATAAGAATATGTAGACCTCAGACCTCAGTTTATAAATATTCTCTTCCAAGTGGAACCACTATTTCTTGAAGTAGTTCATCTTAGGACTGGAGTAGGGAAAGAACTAGGCAAGAGTGGAATATTTTGCCATTTAAGAATGCAAAGGAATGCTCAAATAATTGAAGGTATATTACTAGCACATGAAAGCCAGTTTCAAGATTATATACTGATTGCCAGATGAACAATTGAAGTGTCAAAATAAATAATGATTATGAGTACAGTATGTGTACAAGCACACCCTCAACACATGTAGACACATTGAATAGAATAAACTAAGAATCCACAAGCACACCCCAGTGTAAATGAATAAAAGAATGGGAGATTTAAAAAATTACACTAGAGTAGTATGCCTAAAAATAAAGAGAAAAAATATTAAATTATTAAATCACTCTTGATAAGCATCATCATAATTAAATTTAAGTAATTAATGTCAATTGATGCTAAAAGGTAACTAGAACCTGAGTAACAAATAAGATATCTACCCAGTCTCCATGTGTGTCCTGCATACTGCTTACTTATTTACAAAGGAAAAAAAAAGTAATTTTACAGAAAAATAATCCTTGCTGATGTCTCTTGAAATGATTAAGTCAAACATCACAAATAACAGGAAAAACTGACATGACAGGCAACTACTGGAATTCAATGACACAAACACAGCAGATTTCCTGTGATATTTATGCCACAAGGGTATAATCTAAATCAAACCATGAGGAAATATAGGAAATATCAAATAAATGCAAATTTATAAATAATTTAATATACACTTTTCTGTTATCTTAAAAAATTGATAGGACATTAAGGTCAAGAAAGACTGTAGATATGTTGTGTTGCCTCTGATGCCTCTGTTCTGTTCCATTGGTCTATATCTCTGTTTTGGTACCAGTACCATGCTGTTTTGATTACTGTAGCCTTGTAGTATAGTTTGAAGTCCAGTAGTGTGATGCCTCCCTCTGTGTTCTTTTTGCTTAGAATTGACTTGGCTTTGAGGGATATCTTTTGGTTCCATATGAAGTTCATGGTGGTTTTTCCAGTTCTTTGAGAAATACCACATATTCTCACTCATAGGTGGGTGATGAATAATGAGAACACATGGACACAGGGAAGGGAGTACTACACACTGGGGTCTATTGGGGGGAATAGGGGAGGAACAGCAGGGGTGGGAGCTGGGGAGTGATAGCCTGGGGAGTAATGCCAAATGTGGGTGAAGGGGAGGAAGGCAGCAAAACACACTGCCATGTGTGTACTTATGCAACTATCTTGCATGTTCTGCACATGTACCTCAAAACCTAAAATGTAATAAAGAAAAAGAAAGACTGAATAATTTTTCTGATTAAATGACATCTAAGGGCAACAGGTGATCTTGGGTTAGATATTTTTGAAATAAAATACATTATTGGTACAGTTTTCAAAACTTGAATGAATTATCTGTATGAAGGATATATGAAATTTTTAAAACTCTTTCTAATTTTTTACTGTAAGTTTGAAATGAATTCAAAATAAGTAAGAAAAAAAACAGAAAACAGGACCATATTAGACCATAGTTTTTGTTTATAAATATATTTTAGTGTATGCCTTATTGTAACCTATACCTCATTATTTATATAAAAAGAAAATGCAAAAGATCAGAGATCATGAAATTAAAAACTCAAAGTGAACAAACAACTCATTGAAATAAATAAGAAATGGCCAATAAAAAGTGAAATGATATTCAACTTTATTTGTGCTTAAAACACCATCATTCACATAATATACAAATACCTTTAAATTTAATAATATGTCAAAATGTTTTTGAAAACATCAAACTGTATATTGCATCATCTTGCAGCATACAAAACATGTATATTGTACCATACCATATATATATACATATATAAATGTATGTATATAATAAACATGTATGTGAACTCATAGATTAATTAATAGAAGATATTTATAGACCAAGGTCTGAGTTCTAGGTATTCTTTTTTTCTTTTTAATTTTTATTGCATTTTAGGTTTTGGGGTACATGTGCAGAACGTGCAAGATAGTTGCATAAGTACACACATGGCAGTGTGCTTTGCTGCGTTCCTCCCCTTCACCCACATTTGGCATTTCTCCCCAGGCTATCCCTCCCCTGCTTGCCCCACCACTGTCCCTCCCTTATTCCCCCCAATAGATCACAGTGTGTATTACCCCTGTCCCTGTGTCCATGTAGTACCCCCCTCCCGTGTCCTCATTTTTCTCACCCCCCTATGAGTGAGAATATGTGGCATTTCGTTTTCTGTTCTTGTGTCAGTTTGCTGAGAATGATGTTCTCCAGATTCATCCATGTCCTTACAAAGGACAAAAACACATCATTTTTGATTGCTGCATAATATTCCATGGTGTATATGTGCCACATTTTTCCAGTCCAGTCTATCATCGATGGGCATTTGGATTGGTTCCGGGTCTTTGCTATTGTAAACAGTGCTGCAATGAACATTCGTGTGCATGTGTCCTTATAGTAGAATGACTTATAGTCCTTTGGATATATACCCAGTAATGGGATTGCTGGGTCAAATGGAATTTCTATTTCTAGGTCCTTGAGGAATAGCCACACTGTCTTCCACAATGGTTGAACTAATTTACACTCCCACAAATATTGTTAGAGTGTTCCTATTTCTCCACATCCTCTCCAGCATCTGTTGTCTCCAGATTTTTTAATGATCGCCATTCTAACTGGCGTGAGATGGTATCTCAATGTGGTTTTGATTTGCATCTCTCTAATGACCAGTGATGATGAGCATTTTTTCATGTGTTTGTTGGCCTCATATATGTCTTCTTTTGTAAAGTGTCTGTTCATACATATCCTTTGCCCATTTTTGAATGGGCTTGTTTGCTTTTACCTTGTAGATCTGTTTGAGTTCTTTGTAAATTCTGCATATCAGCCCTTTGTCAGATGGGTAGACTGCAAAGATTTTTTTCCCTTTCTGTTGGTTGCCGACTCACTCTAGTTACTGTTTCTTTTGCTGTGTAAAAGCTGTGGAGTTTGATTAGGTCCCATTTGTCTATTTTGGCTTTTGTTGCCCATGCTTTTGGTGTTTTGTTCATGAAGTCCTTGCCTACTCCTACGTCCTGAATAGTTTTGCCTAGATTTTCTTCTAGGGTTTTTATGCTGCCAGGTCTTATGTTTAAGTCTTTAATCCATCTGGAGTTAATTTTAGTGTAAGGTGTCAGGAAGGGGTCCAGTTTCTGCTTTCTGCACAATGGCTAACCAGTTTTCCCAACACCATTTATTAAACAGGGAATCTTTTCCCCATTGCTTGTTTTTGTCTGGTTTATCAAAGATGATATGGTTGTAGATATGTTGTGTTGCCTCTGATGCCTCTGTTCTGTTCCATTGGTCTATATCTCTGTTTTGGTACCAGTACCATGCTGTTTTGATTACTGTAGCCTTGTAGTATAGTTTGAAGTCTGGTAGTGTGATGCCTCCTGCTGTGTTCTTTTTACTTAGAATTGACTTGGCTATGCGGGATCTCTTTTGGTTCCATATGAAGTTCATGGTGGTTTTCTCCAGTTCTGTGAAGAAATTCAATGGTAGCTTGATGGGGATAGCATTGATTCTGCAAATTACTTTGGGCAGTATAGCCATTTTTGCAATATTGATTCTTCCTAACCATGAACATGGAATGTTTCTCCATCTGTTTGTGTCCTCTCTTATTTGGTTGAGCAGTGGTTTGTAGTTTTCCTTGAAGAGGTCCCTCACATTCCTTGTAAGATGTATTCCTAGGTATTTTATTCTCTTTGTAGCAATTGTGAATGGCAGTCCATTCCTGATTTGGTTCTCTTTAAGTCTGTTATTGGTGTATAGGAATGCTTGTGATTTTTGCACATTGATTTTATATGCTGAGACTTTGCTGAAGTTGCTTATCAGTTTCAGGAGTTTTTGGACTGAGGTAATGGGGTCTTCTAGGTATACTATCATGTCATCTGCAAATAGAGACAATTTGGATTCCACCTTTCCTATTTAAATACCCTTTATTTCTTTTTCTTGCCTGATTGCTCTGGCTAGAACTTCCAGCAAAATGTTGAATAGGAGTGGTGAGAGAGGGCATCCTTGTCTAGTGCCAGATTTCAAAGGGAATGCTTCCAGTTATTGCCCACTCTGTATGATATTGGCTGTTGGTTTGTCGTAAATAGCTTTTATTACTTTGAGATATGTTCCATCAATACCAAGTTTATTGAGGGTTTTTAGCATAAAGGTTTTTGAATATTGTCAAAGGCCTTCTCTGCATCAATTGAGATAATTATGTGGTTTTTGTTTTTGGTTCTGTTTATGTGGTGAATTGTGTTTATAGACTTGTGTATGTTGAAGCAGCCTTGCATCCCTGGGATAAATCCTACTTGATCATGATGGATAAGTATTTTAATGTGCTGTTGCAATCGGTTTGCCAGTATTTTATTGAAGATTTTTGCATCTATGTTCATCATGGATATTGGCCTGAAGTTTTCTTTTCTTGTTGAGTCTCTGCCAGGTTTTGGTATCAGGATGATGTTGGTCTCATAAAATGATTTGGGAAGGGTTCCCTCTTTTTGGATTATTTGGAATAGTTTCAGAAGGAATGGTACCAGATCCTCTTTGTATGTCTCATAGAATTCAGCTGTGAACCCAACTGGACCTGGGCTTTTTTTATGTGGTAGGCTCTTAGTTGCTGCCTCAACTTCAGACCTTGTTATTGGTCTATTCATGTTTCGGCTTCCTCATGGTTTAGGCTTGGGAGAACACAGGTGTCCAGGAATTTATCTATTTCTTCCTGGTTTACTAGTTTATGTGCATAGAGTTGTTTGTAGTATTCTCTGATGATGGTTTGAATTTCTGTGGAATCTGGGGTGATTTCACCTTTATTGTTTTTTATTCCATCTATTTAGTTGTTCTCTCTTTTCTTTTTTATCAGTCTGGCTAGTGGTCTATTTTGTTGATCTTTAAAAAAAAACAGCTCTTGGATTTATTGATTTTTTTGAAGGGTTTTTCGTGTCTCTATCTCCTTGACTTCTGCTCTGATCTTAGTTATTTCTTGTCTTCTGCTAGGTTTTCAGCTTTTTTTGATCTTGCTCCTCTAGCTCTTTCAATTTTGATGATAGAGTGTCAATTTTAGATCTCTCCACTCTTCTCATATGGGCACGTATTGCTATATATTTTCCTCTGGAGACTGCTTTAAACGTGTCTCAGAGATTCTGGTATGTTGTGTCTTCATTCTCGTTGGTTTCGAAGAACTTCTTTATTTCTGCCTTCATTTCATTGTTTATCCAATCAACATTCAAGAGCCAGTTGTTCAATTTCCATGAAGCTGTGTGGTTCTGAGTTAGTTTCTGAATTCTGAGTTCTAACTTGATTGCACTATGGTCTGAGAGACTGTTTGTTATGATTTCAGTTATTTTGCATTTGCTGAGGAGTGCTTTACTTCCAAGTATGTGGTCAATTTTAGAGTAGGTGTGATGTGGTGCTGAGAAGAATGTATATTCTGTGGATTTGGGGTGGAGAGTTCTGTAACTGTCTATTAGCTTTGCTTGTTCCAGGTCTGAGTTCAAGCCCTGTATATCCTTGTTCATTTTCTGTCTGGTTGATCTGTTTGATATTGACAGTGGAGTGTTAAAGTCTCCCACTATTATTGTGTGGGAGTCTAAGTCTCTTTGTAAATCATTAAGAACTTGCCTTATATATCTGGGTGCTCCTGTATTGGGTTTGTATATATTTAGGATCATTAGCTCTTCTTGTCGTATCGATCCTTTTACCATTATGTAATGACCTTCTTTGTCTCTTTTGATCTTTGTTGCTTTAAAGTCTATTTTATCAGAGATGAGAATTGCAACTCCTGCTTTTTTTTTGTTCTTCATTTGCTTGGTAAATCTTCCTCCATCCCTTTATTTTGAGCCTTTGTGTATCCTTGCATGTGAGATGGGTTTCCTGGATACAGCACACTGATATATATATATATATATATATATATATATATATATATATATATATATATATATAATTTGCCAGTCTGTGTCTTTTGATTGGTGCATTTAGCCCATTTACACTTAGGGTTAGTATTGTTATGTGTGAATTTGATACTGCCATTTTGATGCTAGGTGGCTGTTTTGCCCATTGGTTGATGCAGATTCTTCATTTTTTGATGCTTTTTAGCATTTGATGTGTTTTTAGAATGGCTGATACTGGTTGTTCCTTTCTATGTGTAGTGCCTCTTTCAGGAGCTCTTGTAAAGCAGGACTGGTGGTTACAAAATCTCTGAGTACTTGCTTGTTGGCTAAATATTTTATTCTTCCTTCACTTATGAAGCTCAGTTTGGCTGGATATAAAATTCTGGGTTGAAAGTTCTTTTCTTTAATGATGTTGAATATTGGCCCCCACTCTCTTCTGGCTTTTAGTGTTTCTGCCAAGAGATCTGCTGTGAGTCTGATGGGCTTCCCTTTGTGTCTGACCTGACCTTTCTCTCTGGCTTCCCTTAGTGTTTTCTCCTTCATTTCAATCCTGGCAAATTTGAGGATTATGTGTTTTGGGGTTGCTCTTCTTGCAGAATATCTTTGTGGTGTTCTCTGTATTTCCTGGAGTTGAGTATTGGCCTGCCTTGCTAGGCTGGGGAAATTTTCCTGGATAATATCCTGAAGAGTGTTTTCAAGCTTGGATTCATTCTCTTCATCACATTCTGGTACACCTATCAAACGTAGGTTGGGTCTCTTCACATAGTTCCACATTTCTTGGAGATTTTGTTCATTCCTTTTTGTGCTTTTTTCTCTATTCTTGGTTTCTCATTTTATTTCATTGAGTTGATCCTCGACTTCTGATATTCTTTCTTCTGCTTGGTCAATTCGGCTGTTGAAACTTGTGCATGCTTCACAAAGTTCTCATGTTGTGTTTTTCAGCTCCTTCAATTCATTCATATTCCTAAGTTGTCCATTCTTGTTATCATTTCTTCAAATCATTTGTGAAATCTTTTTTCAAGGTTCTTAGTTTCTTTACTTTGATTTAGTACATGTTCTTGTAGCTCATTGAAGTTTCTCATTATCCACCTTCTGAAGTTTGATTCTGTCATTTCATCACACTCATTCTCTGTCCAGCTTTGTTCCCTTGCTGGTGAGGAGTTTTGGTCCTTTGTAGGAGGTGAGGTGTTTTGGTTTCGGATGTTTTCCTCCTTTTTGTGCTGGTTTCTTCCCATCTTTGTGGATTTATCCACCTGTCGTCTTAGTAGTTGCTGACTTTTCGATTGGGTCTCTGAGTGGACGCCCAGATTGTTGATGATGAATTATTTCTGTTAGTTAGTTTTCCTTCTAACAGTCTAGCCCCTCTGCTGTACAACTGCCGAGGTCCACTCCAGGCCCTGCTTGTCTGGGGTACACCTGTAGCAGCTGCAGAACAGTGAGGGATGGCACCAGTTTCTTCTTTTCCTATCTTTGTCCCAGAATGATGCCCACCAAATGTCAGTCTGATTAGTCCTTTTTTGAGGTGCCTCTTTGTATATACAGGGGTCAGGGAGCTGCTTGAGGAGACGGTCTATACTTTATAGGAGCTCCAGTGCTGAGCTGTGAGCTCCATTGTTCATTGAGGGTTGTTGGGCAGGTGTGTTTAGGTCGCTGCAGCAGAGCTTATAAAAACCCCCCCTTTTTTTCCCTCAGATGCTCCGTCTCAGGGAGTTGGGGCTTTCTTTATGAGTATCTGTTGCACTGTCCTGCCCAGCTAGGTGGCAGTCTAGTCACTATTTGCCTGCCAATGCTCCGCTCTGCTGCAGCGGGGCTCCACCCTACTGCCACGGGGCTCTGCCCTACTGCTGCGGGGCTCCTGTTGTGGTGGGTTACCTCGGCAATGGCAGGCTGCTTTTGCAGTGGGCGTGTACCTCAGTAGGGGCAGTATGCATCCATAGTGGCCGTCGCCCCTCCCCCACCGAGCTGCACCGTCCTGGATTCAGCTGAGCCCACAGTAAAACTCTCAACCCCAAGCGTTTCGAATCACCGTTTTGTTTGTCCCTGTGGGGGTGGGATCCACTGAGCCTGATCACCCAGCTCCCTGCCTCAGAGTCCCTTATCTCTCTCTCTCTCTCTCTCTCTCTCTCTCTCTCTCTTCCTCTTGAAGTCTTTAAGTTGAACAGTTGACTCTCTCACAGGTGCCTCAGTCACCTGCTGACAGGGTGCCGGGATATGCATGATTTTCCATGCCGTGGCCCACTGCACCAGCTCAAATCACGCTTTCCAGGAGTCTCCCGGTCTGGCTCACTGTCCAAGTCCCGCTCAATCAGATGGATATGTTAATCTGCCCTCCCAAATCTCAGACTGCCGGTTTAACAAGGCACCCAGACCAGTGAGTTTTGTTCGGACTGCCTCTGCGCCCAGCGCCGGCCGAAAGGGCCACACAAGCCCACCAAAAGAGCTGCGCTGGTATCCTGCGTCTCTTCTACACCTGGGAATTTCCCCGTTCTGTGGACAACAAAGGTCCATCTGAAAATGCGGCTAGGACTCAGCCTATGTGCCTTCACTGAGAGCTGCAATACTGAGTTGTTCCTACCACATTATCTTGGAAAATCCCGAGTTCTAGGTATTCTTATTTCCACTGGGAATTTGCTAGTCCCAGGCCCCGTCAGTGAATAAAGTTAAAAAATATATGCATGCATATGTGCATACATGAGTATGCCCATACACACACACATACACAGACTTTTGCATCTGAAATTATGTTTTATAATCTATGAGTTCACAAAACATGTATATTGCACCATACCATATAGATCTATATAGCAATATACAGAACATGTATATTGCACCATATCATATATATATAATATATATGCACCATGCCATATATAGAGAGTACCATACTATACAAAACATGTATATTGCACCATCACACACATATATATGTGTGTGTGTGTGTGTGTGTGTTTGTGTGTGTGTGTCAGACAGAAAAGGAAAATATAAAGTACATTCCTGGCTTTATTCAAACATTGCTAGTTTTTCCACCAATTAATGTATATATCAATTAATTTAATACAAAAACATATATGTATATTGATAGGTTTGATTTTTCTCATTTGTACTTTACTTGAGTTCACTAATCTTTCCCAAACTACTACTTGTTGCCATTAAAAGTCATAATTACTAATCCAGAAAGCATATCAAATAATTTTTAATCATATTTTTTCTGAGGGCCTAAGGTTTTGCCATACAGTTCACAAATCCAGCGCTCAAGTTCAGGTGTGGATATTTATCATGTATACACAACCAACTTAACTCTCACTAGATTCCAGAGCTCGCACAATTTTCAATTACTTACTGAAGTGTTGGATGACTGGGGGAATTCATATGGTTTACATCCAGCAGTCCAGGACCTGAGGCAAAGTTGTAGGACCATCGATCATCCTTTTCCGCTAGATAGGTACCAAGAAAACCTCCAGCTGCTGATTCGTTAAAATTTAAGAACAGACAAGAATACCCTTAGGAGGCAAAAGAGAAGAAACACTGGTGAGGATGAGTAGCCTGTGGAAATCAATTCAGTTCCCAAAGGTTTCCGTTTTCTCTGATGATATTGCCCATCACTGATAACTCACGTGAATCCATTCTCTCTAAGTCCTTTGCTTTACACACATTCTTCTTCTTTCTCACCTTCTCCCCAGAAAAACCTATTTTGTCTTCTGTGATTTTTTTCTGCTGTATGTATGCTTAGAATGTTGGTCCTGTTGTTTAAGTGCACACAGGCTGAATTTATTATCGTAAGAGTAAGGCATATATCTCACTCTACTGCTTCCATTCTGTTTCCTCAGAGCTAGGGTTTTAAGATAAATCTATGTTATTATGTATATAACTAGCTAGATTTTTTTCTGATACATACTATTTCATGACATGCCTTGACCACATTTCAATTATTCATTTCCCTAAGGATAGAAAACAGGTTGTGTAAGTCCTTGTACATACTTTCGATGGACTTACATGAAAATATCTTGGGGATATTTACTCAAAATTTAATTCCTGTATTAATAGTTGTGTAGACTCATTTAACCAAGTAAATCTAATGGCTGTTAAGAATAGCTGCATCAGCAGGCCACATAACTCACAAGACTCCCATTGTCCTATTGATAGGATTAACGATATATCTAATTATTTTCACTCTCGTTTATCTGATTCCTAAAGAATTACAAAATATCCTCATGTGACTCTTATTTTATGTGCTTTCTCTTCTGTACATTGCCTAGTTGTCTCCTTGGCTTATCCTCCTAATTGGAGTGCTGTCAGGTGGTTTACAGTCATCAGTATATTTTAGTAAAATCTCTACGTGCTGCATGTTAATCCTTATCAGTTTTATGCACTTTCTCTTTTTATTGTTTTGTTATGATGTCTCGATTTAATGCCATCAGTCCCTCATTTTTTGTTTGCTTTGTTTCATGGCTACTGCTTTCAAACGCAAGTTTAAGACATGCTTCATTGTTTCTTAGTAAAAATGATAGTTTTTAACAGTTTTTTTGTTTGTTGACATTATGGTTTTATTTTTCATTAAGGTTTTAAACCATCTGGAGTCCTTTCTATGTGGAGTAAGGTAGAGATCCAAGTTTATTTTTCTCCATTTAATGAGCCAATTTTTTCAACATTATCTAATAAACAATCTGCTCTTTCTGCATACATTTGTGATACCACCTTTACCATGCATTAAATTTTAATATATCCATGATCATGACTCTGAGAAACATTTGGAGTTGGCAGTCAGTTGGTAAACTTTGTGATCCTGGGAAAGGGGTGAAAGAAAAAATGACTGTGAATGATTGATCAAGCTACACTAGTTTCTCCAAGCTTTCTCAAGGTGGTTGCATTTATTCTTGTTGTTAGTTATTAGACTGTGCATTTCCCATTTGCTAACATAGTTCTCCACGCTTACTTGTCTCAGCAGATTGAGCTTTCTGTTGACTTGGTACGAACTAGAAATTTCTCAATGACATCTTCATATGCCTGATATTCCTTAACTTCTCCCAAACCATTGTCTCATGCTCTTTTTTGCTCTACATCCAAAGAGTTTCTCTTCTTAATTTATGGAAAACTATTTCTTGTCAACCTTATTCTTTTGTAGGGATAGGATTTTGGAAACAATTATGTACAAGAATCACTTTTTAAGATTAAATAAATCACAGAACTCTCTACTTTATTACATGGTAAACCACAAAATAGAAAGCATGGAAAAGTAACATTTGAAAAAGTACTTTCTAAACTTATGATAATGGAAGTTTTAAAAAGTCCATGCATCACAGTAAAAAAAAGCCACATTTGATAACCTCCAATTCATGTATTTATGTAATGTTTTGTAATGCAGGAAATGCTGTTAAATACAGTGACTCATGGAAAGGTTGGCTAGTAGAGTCTATTCACCTCACTAGTGTGGATATGTATGTAGTCCCATCTATCTCATAATGTAGGGCCAGTTGTTTTCATTCTCCAGCTTTTCATAGGCAGCAAGCTTTCTTTATTATCAGCAATTTTCAACTCATCACATATGCATGTACTGCTTAAAAATATTTTCATGTTAACTAACAGAAGTGCTTGGCTCTCCTTTATCACACATTATTTTACTTAGCTACCAGTTATTATGCCCTGAGGAAGAAAAACTAATTTTATTATTAGCTTAGATACAACATAACTAGAAAGTTAAACTCACTACAGAAAATCATCTCATATAAAGTCCTTTAAAATTAACTGTACTTTTAGATTATTCATGCCTCTGTTTCTCTTCAATAGAATGGTTAAGTGAAAGTTGATGAAATTGCTAAATTGAGTTCTTCAGAGTAGGAAACTGAAAACTTTTCAGGAAGTTAACACTTTTCTTGATTGAAGATCAAATCATTTATTTTAAGGAATAGTCTTTTCAGAATATCACCCCAGAGCATTTGAACTGGGGGTTTCAAAATCACAGTTTGAAGTTTCTCATCTTGCCAACTCCCTCATCAGAGCTAGGGTCAAATATATTGCAGTTATGAAACAATATAGTCTAAACTAAAACCTAAGAACAAAAAAAGTAGAAAGTCAAACTGAATGCAATTTTATTTTTTCTTACTTTCAGACTTTTAAAGAGAGTGATGTCTCCTGAAATCTTTGTATTTTGTTATATAATTGTCATTTTTTTAAATGTCATCTAATTCCCTGTTAATATGATACAGTTACTTGAACAGTGATATAATTACATAAACAATTTTTTAAAATGCTGATTGAGTACATAGAAGTGACTGATTTATAAATTGACAGGATAATTGAAGATGTGGTTGTTTATGCCGTATAGACAATCAGATTATATTTTTTTGTATTGGTTAAGTTGATATTTTGCAATATGCCCAAGTATATTATGCACTCTGCTCTCTTTAGTTTTTTCAAAATTTTAATAATCAAAAAGTTTTAATAACCTAAAATATTATTGTATCTCATGGTTTTCTGGGTAATAAAGTCAAATGCAAATCTCCTTTCAGCAGTTCCCTAATGAGGTCCCTCTGATAATACGTCTCCCTGTGAGGGGTTTTCCTTAGCAATTTAAGGGGTTGACTTATAGCAAATTCTGGAGGACATTTCTTCAGCCATTTATCTGAGCATCAGCCCTGTGAATTTGCCACTCTGTGGCCAAGGCTGTGCTTCCTCAACAAGATCTGGATCTTTTCCTGGAGTATCCTCCTCCACCAGAGTATCTAGGGGTAGTAGCTGCACATCAATATGCTGTTCCTGTGTTCTTTAGAATTATCTTTACTGCTCAGTGTCCAACTCCTCATTATGCAAATTCCTTCTTATAATCAATAGTTCTTTTTGTTTGTTTGTGTTTTTTTTTGAGGTTTGAATATTTGTTATTTTTAATATATTTAGTTGTATATATGTATATATATTTTATTTTCAATAGTTATTTATTTTAAACTCTTCCAATTATGGTGGTTTCTACCTCACAGAGGTTGGATCTTGACTTATATGCACGGAGGTGATGGCAGAGTGAGGCTGAGCAAGATTACAGATTTCTGTTGAATGCTCACAAATAGAGAGATTGACCTTAAAAGTAATAAATGCTAATAGAGCCCATTCTCAGAAAAACTGTAATCATTATGGAAAAATGATGTCACTTAAAATGGAGAGGGAACAAGACAGGGGACAATATCCACAATTAATGTGACAGAATAAACAGATGGTCAGAAAATGGCAATGATGATCAAAACACAGGAAAACTCATAGGGATGAAGACCAGTCATGTACTTTAAATAGTAGTCTTTTCATAATCTTACTTCAGAATATTTAAGCCTTATATCAAGCACTCAAAGAATATGCAGATTTTATGAGCATGAAACTTAAACTTTGAAACTAAAACTAAAGAGCTGAGAAAAATGTTTACTAATTTCCTCCTTTTTATACTCTTGTTACATGCAATTAAGTGAATATGTGGTTTTTCCCTAAAAGTAATTTCAGGGAAACTGGTCTCCTAGATGAATAGCTGAAATTCATTTACCGGTTTATGTTTTTCTATTCTAAAATGTACTCTATTTTAAACCATTATTTGTTGAGTAAAAGATTTCAGCTAACATTTTTTTTTAGGTCTACAATAGCTACACATTTTTGGAAAATGTCCAATAACCTTGGATATGTAATTAGAACAGATGGCAAATAAACAAAATGATAAATTTCTAGCTGTCTAAGCACAACCACTAATAAATTTAGCATATATTAATATAATTAATTTTTAGATTTCAATTGAACAGAGTCATGGACAATATTTTGATCACTTAAAAATTACATTGTTGATTACAAATGCACAGCACTATCTGGTATAGCTTTTACATATTCTCAAATTTGTATTTAACTGCCAAGCAATTATAAGAGATAGAATGTCAATAGAAGATCTATAAAGCCAGGTCACCATAGGAAGTAGTTCCTTTGGAATATTCTGTAATTAAAAAACATCCTGGCTAATATTTAATATTACTTAATTTTTTTAAAACCATATGATTTTAAAGCAATCAAAATATCTTATGAATAAATAAAAATTACTATTCCAAATATTTTTATTGTCACAAAAGTAAAAGGCACTTTAAAAAAAAACAGGCACTCTTTTCAAAATATTCTTTGAATAATCCCCAAAATATTTTCATAAGATTTGAGGACAACCTTATAACAAGTATTACTTTTATTTTATCCCTGCTTTTTTTATTTTATTTTTTATTTATTTTTTATTTTATTGAGACGGAGTTTAGCTCTTGTTACCCAGGCTGGAGTGCAAAGGCTCCATCTCAGCTCACGGCAACCTCCGCCTCCTAGGTTCAGGCAATTGTCCTGCCTCAGCCTCCTGAGTAGCTTGGATTACAGGCACGCACCACCATGCCCAGCTAATTTTTTGTATTTTTTTAGTAGAGACGGGGTTTCACCATGTTGACCAGGATGGTCTCGATCTCTTGACCTCGTGATGCACCCGCCTCGGCCTACCAAAGGGCTGGGATTATAGGCTTGAGCCACCATGTCCTACCTTGCTACTTTTAAATATATACCTTATTTGAATAAACTAGCATATGATTTTATTTTGAATAATTTTCTGATAATTTAAAATTTGTTCAATAATTTTGTAGTCCATAGTGTTATTAATTTTGGTACTAGCAAATATCAATTATAAAACACCAATTTAATTATTTGTATTATTCAGGCTTCGCCTTGTACTTTAATTTTTTTCTAATTCCTCTTTAAGGGTTATATTTGACCCACACCTCTGGCAAAACCTAATTTTATGCTGTAGTTTTATTTTTCACCTTTGAAAATAGTCTGGAATTTAATAGCAGGGCACCCTTCTTGCTGTACTAACTGAAGTAGAATCCTGATGATGATAAATATTCTTTTCACTAATATGAACAGGTTGGAAATTCTTTGTAAGTAGCTTCACTTCTACCTTTTGTTTTTATACACATGCACATGCTTTTTCTCCAAAAACTTTCCTTTTACTCACCTCCTCCTGTCTGTTCAGGTGAGGCATACACCATTGTGCCATTTTCCAAAGTCCCAAAGGTAATTACCTTTTTTTTTTTTTTTTTTTTGCCAATCAATGAGATCTTGTAAGGTTGCTGAGGTTGGTTGGCCTTGAACTCTTGGCCTCACCTTCGCAAGCGCCACGACATCCGGCTGGAGCCACTTTGGGCCCCCATCTTTTCTTTGTCAGCCACGTGATACGCTGAGTTACTGGCCATATACCATTCTCAGTCCAATGGATGGGACTCCCTCCAAATCATAAAAAGAAACCTTCTCAGCACACACCTAAAATGAAGCCTAAACCACGTTTTTTTCTTGTAGCGTGGTTCAATAGTTAGTCTCTCCATTTTAGAGGATGTAATTCCTATTTTAAAATATAATTTTAACATTTTCAAGTAAGATGGTGTGCAGCAAAAGAGGTGTATGTATCATCTCTATATTAGTAAATAAACAATTCATAAATATACACTACTCTGGAAATTAGTTAAAAACTAGATGAAGGGGTAAAAAACAATTATCTTATGCTAGTGGAGATTAAATGGATAAGGAGAAATATGAGTTAGAATTTTTTGTAGGCAAAGTCAAGGGAATATGAAACTGTATAATCTATTCTTATTATGTTATCTAAAGGGATGCTTCTTTACAAAAAGAAGATTAGAACTTAGCAGATAAAACCTTTTGACTTTCGATCCTCTAAGGAGGAATTTTCATTTCCTTGATCAAGCAGATAATGAGATATCCAATTTTGCCTATAGAGTTTACAGGGCATGAACTAAGACTTTTAGACAACTGTGTATCTTGAAACATTTAGGTTATTAACTGTATTATACAAGAACGATGAAAAAAATAAAGTATATTTTAGTATTTCAAAATTATTGCATACAATTATTTATAATGAGGATGTAAGGGTATTCGCGTTTTGTTCAACTTTCCTTTTTGATTCCCCTAGCCACGTATGTTCTATGACCAAAATCAATGAGGTAGACAAAATTCTGAAATGGCTCCCAAGATTCCCATGTCTTGGTTTACACCCCCTGGATTATCCCTTCCCTTTGAATGTAGGCAGAATTAGAGTTTTCATAGGTATAGTTAAGATCCCAAATGAGATGACTTTGAGCTAATAAAAAAGGAGTTTATCTGATGTAGAACTGATACAATCAGGCGAGCCTTTAAAATACACTGAGGGCTGGATGTGATAGCTCACTCCTGTAATTCCAGTATTTTGGGGAAACAGAAGAGGGCAGATCACTTGAGGTCAGGATTTCAGGATCAGCCTGGCCAACATGGTGAAACCCCGTCTCTGCTAAAAATATTTTTAAAAATTAGCTGGACCTGATGGTGCATGCCTGTAATCCCAGCTACCTGGGAGGCAGGAGAATTGCCTGAACCTGGGAGGCAGGGGTTGCAGTGAGCTAAGAATGTACCACTATACTCCAGCCTGGGTGACAGAATGAGACCCTGTCTCAAAGATAAAATATAACAAAAATAATAAATAAATAAAAGAAACCAGATATTTACTAAGGGAAGATATTTAAAGTGTGAGAGAAACTATGGGAGTGGGGATCATGTGGCAAGAATCATAGTGTGATGCCTGGAAACTGAGAACAGTCTTCCTCACAACTATATAAAAAAAAAATGGGTGTATTCTTACTGCTGTGAGGGAGCTAAAAACTTGATATCATGAACATAGAGAACAGAACAATGGATAGCAGAGACTAGGTAGGAGGAGAGTGGGAGATGAAGATAGCTTGGTGATATGGTTTGGTTCTGTGTCCCCACCCAGATCTCATCTTGTACCTCCCATAATTCAGAAACCCAGTGGGAGATGACTGAATTATGGGGAAGGTCTTTCTCCTGCTGTTCTTGTGACAGTGAATAGATCTCATGAGATATGATGATTTTAAAAATAGGAGTTTCCTTGCACATGCTCTCTTTTTGCCTGCTGCAATCCATGTAAGATATGACTTGCTCCTCCTTGTTGCCAGCCATGATTATGATGCCTCCCAGGTCATGAGGAACTGTAAGTCCAATAAAGCTCTTTCTTTTTGTAAATTTCTGTGTCTCACGTGCATCTTTATCAGCAGCATGGAAATGAACTAATACCAAAATGGTTATGGGTAAAACACAGTTAGAAGAAATACATTCTAATGTTTGATAGCGGACTAAGATGACTTCACAACAATGTTATGTATATTTCAAAGTAACTAGAATGGGGAACTTGAAATAATACCAGCACATAAAAATGTTACCCTGAGTTGATCATTATTCATTTTTAACATGTAACAAACACTCTCATATAACCCATTTATATGTATGTTATTACATATTGTTAATAGAGAAATTTTTTTAATAAAATAAAATTAAAAGGAAATGAAAATATCAGTCATATAGCAGCAAGGAAACAATTTCTGCTGACAACCAGAGAAAGTCTGGAAGTGGGATTTTCTGTAGTCAATCCTCAGATTGAGGAAATACCCTGTCAACACTTGATTTCAGCCTTGTCAGATCCTGAACAGAGGACCCAGTCCATATTTCGGACTCCTGGTCCATGGCAAATCTTAGATGATGAATACTATATAACCTGTGGTTCTGTGTTTATTTCAAATCATGGATATGTTTGGGCTAAACAAGTTTTGTATTATTTTGGAATTTAGTTATGGGAAGTTACAGAACTATGCTAGTAAACAGACTAATTCTAAATTATTTAGAGTTGAGATTATTTAGAATTTCAATGCATTCTTCCATCAATTGGCCAAAAGAAATACCTTGCAGATACCTAAGAATTAATTGATTTAGTAAGTAGAAAAATTTTTAAGTAGTTGCTATTTCCTATAAGAATTTTTATTTAATGTGTTTTATACTATATTATTTCCTTTACTGTTAGAAAAACATTAACTCACAAATGTTAATAAGCAAATAAATAGTGGATATAGTTTTAATGTAAAACAAAAATAAATAGACACAGTTTCAAACAGCAGATGTATCACACGATTATAATTGCAGTCATTCTTAATAAAGTTTAAATCCTTCATTATTTGCTTACTTGCTTTAATATTTACTCACATCTTAGTGGCTAACTTTAGTATTAAATCTGAGATACTTATAAAGATAAGTAATACTAAGGCTATTATGAAATATTATCCTTACTGATGTTACAAACCTTAGTAGATTGTATTCAGTTTGTTCCTCTCTTTTCAGTAACTGCATATATAAGGTTGGAGTCATATAAATTAAAAGAAAATCATGAAGCACAATTCCTGTTAGTTTAGTTAATATGTTAATGTGACACAGTATTATACAACATTTTCTGAATAACAGTACTGATAATATATAAAACCAATGCAAAATGGTATATTAGAACTTCCAAAAATGCAATATTTTATAAAATCAAGTACTGCTAAGGTTCAAGAGCTAAATTACATACAATAATCTTTCCAACTCAACAAATGCCGTTAGTAAATTAATTATTACAACATTATAAAATTTTATCTAATTATTTTTGTGTTAAGTATCTCTAAATATGACATAATACTAGAATGCCTTATATATACATAATTTACTAACTCTTCAAGGTAGCTAGTAAACTGTCAAGGAAAACTTAATAATGATTCAAAATAATAAGTTACAAAGAGATATAATTATGCCTAATATTTACTATAATGGAAATCACCATTTTCTACAATCCCAAGGAAGCATATTAATAATTCTTTATTAATAACTTTATAAAGACTCTTTATTAATAAATGTATAAATATTGCTCAACTACCAGACAATACCACCAGTCTGGGGATACAATAGGACAACTAAATAATAATATATGATCTTTTTTATGGCTCTGCTCTTACATTATCAGTGAGTATTGTCCATGTCTCTTGCTTAATAAAAGTTAGGAATTCCAGAGTGATTAAAATCTTTCATTTTTCTGGTTTCTATAGTTTTCACTTATGTCTGTGGTGATGATTGAATTATGTAAATTATCTCTGTGCATAGAGACTCTATTGCCTTACAGTAAGTTCAGGAAGCAAAATCCTATGTTCTGCTTCTTTTAAATCATACGTTCTGAGATAGAATGTTTATTCTCTACCTTATATTCCCTATTAATCCTGCACTAAAGTCAGTGAGACATTTACCCAGATATTAGTTCTATTGTATGGCTAAAATTGTGTGAGTCTTATAGGGACATGGGAGAGGCTGTTGTAGAAACAAGGCTCATTGGCATTGAAGTGGTGATGAAGTTGAAAGGGTAAATGTTAGATGTTATACCAGTCGGGATTCTCTAATTGTAAATAATAGAAACCTAAGTCAAATAGCTGAAGATGTAAGAAACATGAAGTTGAGAGAGAATCCTTCCAACAAGTCAGTACTATATTAACATAACTTAGAGAAAGACAATAGTACTTTTTCTTGCCTTTTTTATATTCTGTGTTTATCTTGGTGACTAAAGGCAGGAGACGGGACTGCAGTTGGTGAGATACATAATATTATTTATAACTTCACTGAAACCATATTGTTTAAAGAAGAATTTTCCAGGAAGAGTACGCTGAACTTGTTAGGTAAGGAGAAAGGAAACAACTAAACAAATGTGTGAGCAAAATGTATGAACAAATAATTATAAAAAATAAGAGACAATATAGTAAATAAAATCAAATAGGTCACTAGATTAAATTAGATACAATTACAAAAAATGCATCATTTCTTTATAGTCTGTAATGTTTAAATAGCTAAAATATTGCTCTCTTAAGACAGAAAGAAATTAAATATGAAACACCAATCTAATAATGTTTATAATCACATTTGAAATGTCTTCTACATTTATTGTTTTATTTAAGTATCCTACTTCTACCTGTGAATGTTTTAACTTCTTTTTTGAGGAAACAAAAAAAGTTCTTAAATTATATTTTTAAACTTGTCAATAGCTGTAGGCAGTTTTCTAAACTGAATTGCAGTGATCGCTGCCTCCTTCTGATATTCATGCTCTGGTATAATCACATGACCTTGAGTGTGACCAATACCTAGTAATAGCAGAAAAATAATAAGTTGATTAGATGTCGCTTCTGAGAATTAAAAAAGACTATGTGCCAGGCATGGTGACTCATGCCTATAATCCCAGCACTTTAGGAAATAAAGGTAGGGGATCAGTTGAGCCCAGAAGTTTAAGACCAGCCTGGGCAACATAGTGAGACTCTGTATCTACCAAAAAAAAAAAAAAAAATTAACCAGGTGTGGTGGTGTGTGCCTATAGTACCAGATACTCTGGAGGCTGAGACACAAGAACTACTTAGGCCTGGGAGGTGGAGGCTGCAGTGAGCCATGATTGAGCCACTGCACTCTAGCTTGGAATACAGAGTGAGGCCTTGTATTAAAAAAAAAAAAAAAAAAAAAAAAAAAAAGAAAGAAGACTGTTTTTAGTCTTGTTCCCACTCTCTTTGTAATTCTTCTTGCTTGGTTGCAAACTATCCAAAAGTCAAGCAAGCAATCTTACTTACAACAGCATCAACAAAACTTGAAATACTTAGAAATAAATTTAACCAAAGATGTGAAGCATCTGTACAATGAAAACTAAAAATCACTGATGAAAGAAATTAACATACATGAATAAATTTAAAAACATCTCATGTGCATGAACTGGAAGAATTAATACTGTTAAAATGTCTATATTACCTAAAACAGTTTTAATGCAGATTTAATGCAGTCTCAGTTGACAAAGTCACAACAACATTTTCATGGAAAAAAAAAATTCTAAACTCTGCACAACACCAGGAAAAACCTGGAGCAGCCAAAATAATTTTGGACAAAAAGAATAAAGCTGGAGGCATCACACCACCTGGTTTTAAAACATATTTCAAAGCTATGCTAATCAAAGCAACATGGTTTTGGCATAAAAACACACATATTGGCAAGTAGAATAAAGAGAGCTAGGAATAAATCCAAATATTTAGTCAATCAATTTTCAGCAAAGGTGACAAGAACATAAAAATGAGGAAAGGACAAGTTCCTCAATAAAGGATGTTGGAAAACCTGAATAGTCACATTGGGAAGAATAAAAATGGATCTTTATCTAATACCGTATTTAAAAAATCAACTCAAAAAGGATTAAATACTTAAACAAAAGACCTGAACTTTCAAACCACTAGAAAAATATGATAAGAAACATAGATTTTTCCAATAGTCTTTGGGAATTAAGCTTTGGCTATGGCCCCTAAGGAACAGACAACAAAAACAAATATAGACAAATGAGATTATATCAAACTAAGAAGTACAGCAAAGGAACCATTAACAGAGTAAGGAGCCACCTATGTAATGAGAAAAAATTATTGCAAACCATACGTCTGATAAGGGGTTATATCCAAAATACATCAGTAACTGAAACAACATATGTTAGAGAGGATGTGGAGAAAAAGGAAGCTTTGTGCACTGTTGATAAGAATGTAAGTTAGCATATCCACTGTGGAAACCAGTATAGAGGTTCCTCAAAAACTGCAAAGTAGATCTACCACATGTTCCAGGAATCCTATTTCAGGACACATATCCAAAAAAATATGATATCAGTATGTTGAAAAGTTACCTGTATCCACCCTGTTCATTGTAGTGGTATTCACAATAGCCAAAATGTGGAATCAACCTGTGTGTTTATCAGTTAGTAAATGAATGAATGAAAATAGTGCTACATGTGCACAATAGAATATTAAAAAGGCTAAATAAAGAGGAGAGTCTTTGTTATTTGCAGCATCATATTTTTTATACACATTACTAGTCACATCCTTCATGAAGTTCTTAACACAGTCAGTCTCTTTTAAAGAAAAACTTAACCCATTCACTTTTTAAAGCAACAAATAAGATTTAATACTTAAATATTATTTTTTTTTTCAGAAAAGATGATAAGAGCTGCACATATACACCATGGAATATTATGCAGCAATCAGAAATGATGAGTTTGTGTCCTTTGTAGGGACATGGATGAATCTGGAGAACATCATTCTCAGCAAACTGACACAAGAACAGAAAAAGAAATACCGCATATACTCACTCATAGGCGGGTGAGAAAAATGAGAACACATGGACACAGAGAGGCGGTCTACTATACACTGGGGACTGTTGGGGGAAATGGGGGAGGGACAGCGGGGGGGGGCTGGGGGGGATAGCCTGGGGATGAATACCAAGTGTGGGTGAGGGGGAGGAAGGCAGCAAAACACACTGCCATGTGTGTACCTATGCAACTATCTTGCACGTTCTGCACATGTACCCCAAAACCTATAATGCAATAAAAATTAAAAAAAAAAATGTAGATCAAAGGTGGAAAGAAAAGGCAAGTGGCCACAATCTTTTACAAGCATTTTAGGTTCCTGTTGTCAGAAAATATAGTTTGATCTTACTTTCTACTTCCTTATGTAGTCACTTATTCTATACACTACCTCAGCTGACTCTTGGAGCAGGAAATATTTGCAGTGAATATCCATACTTTGAAAAACTTTATAAAACTTTAAAATTTTGCACTGTTGAAAGTGTCTCTTATATGCAAGTTGTATTTGTATTAATAAATTTCTACTCCTTTTATTATTAATGCTAGATTTACTGCAATATAAATAAGTGCTGTTTCGTTTCTATTTCAAAAAATTGTACAGCTACTCTTATGACTTACTAAATTGATGATATTTGCTAAAAAATCTGTTATGCAAAATGGCAAGCAAGAATCATTAAAAGAATGCTATTATAAATGTTATATTCAATAATTACTAACATTTGCCATGACTTATATATTTTATCTGTAATGTTGCACACACACATACATATACGTACAGAGATAAATAGCATAGCAATTACATATGTAACTATTACTATTTATTTGGAACTTCTTAGAAATGATTTGAAAAATATTAGTAACATCATAACACTTCATCACTAATACTTTATTATGTATCTATTTTTAAACAGTATATTATCCTATATTCACATAATCAATTATAAAACTACTCAAATTAAATTTTCTTTCTTCACTGACAACATGATTCTATCCTCATAGAACCTAAAAATTTCACCAAAAGGCTCCTAAAACTGATAAATGACTTCAGTAATATTTCAGGATACAAAATCAATATACAAAAATCAGCATTGGCATACATTAATGATTTTCAAGCTGAGAGTCAAGGCAACTCAAGTGCAGCAACAGGAAACCAAATACCACATGTTCTGACTTATGAGTGTAAGCTAAACATAGCGTGCACATGGACATAAAGACGGTAACAATAGCCACAGCAGAATACTAGAGGAGGCTGGGAGGGAGAGAAGGCAAGGGGAGTAGGTTGAAAAACTACCTATAAGTAACTATGCTGTCTAATGATGACAGAATCTGTACCCCACACCTCAGAATCATTTTGTACACTCGTAAAAAATCTTCACATGTACCCCCTTAAGCTAAAATAAATTTGCAATGAGATTTAGACAAAATCACCTTGGTCCCAGTTTGTTCATTACTGTTGAGGTATCATTGCTACTGCACATATCAATAAACAGCTCTAGGAAATACATTTTAAATAAAATAATTCTGCCTTTATGTTTACATTTCCAATCAACATCAGAAAGTATGCTTTATTTTTAAGAATTTATATTATTTTATTTTGAAATATTGATTACAAATAATGCCATTTGGATGTCATGCTTTATTATTTATATATAGGTAATTTTAATACTATTTGTATATATACATATATATGCATTTATATATGAATAATTTTAAATCTGAATAACATAATAAAATTACTAAGTTCAGCTTATTTATGTATTTTGTTGCTTCAGAATAGAATACCTTGATGAAGGGTAGAGGATTGGGAGCTAAAAACTAAGGTTACAAGGTTTTATTTTGAGGTGATGAAAATGTTATGAAATTGTGTAATTCCTCCACATATCTGTGTATATATTAGAAACTATAGAGTTGTCACTTCGGGTTGATTGTGTAGCATGTAATTTTATATCAATTAAGCTGTTAAACTTCACCATTTGCATTCTTGCACCCTCCAAAATCAGGCAAATTTATTTTTAATTTTTAATATTGACTTTTCTTTTGAGAATTATTTATATATTCTGGTCACAAGTTCCTTATGTGATATACTATTTGCAAATGCGTTCTCACATTGCATGCATGGTCTTTTTACTTTCCTGATGGTGGCCTTAACTTTTAAATTTTGATGAAGTACAATGATCTGTTTTACCATAGTCATTTATACTTTCCATGTAGCATAAAATAAAATGTCCCCTAAACCAAAGTTATAATGATTTACTTCTATTTATTCTACTAAGGGTTTTATAGTTTTAGCTCTTACAATTACATCTACGATCAATTTAGAATTAATATTTCGCAGGATGTAAGGTATAATCAACATTATTATGTTGCACGTGTTTATTCAGGGGTCTATGCACAATTCCTTTCTCATTGGATTTTCTTGGCACCCTTGTCAAAATCAATTAACCATTAATCTACGAGTTAATTTCTGGGCCCTCAATTTTACTCCATTAATCTATACATCTACCTTTATTCCAATAGCATGTGGTATTGATAACAGTAGGTTTCTGATAAATTTTGGAACTGGGAGTTGTGTTTCTAACATTGTTCTTTTACAAGATATGTTTGGCTATTTTGAATCCATTGTATCTACATATTTTCAGATCAGCTTACCAATTTCTACCAAAAAAAAAAAAAAAAAGCCGGCTATGATTTTGACAGGGATTATGCTAAATTTATAGTTCAATTTGGAGACTATTACCATCCAAGTAATAAAGTCTCTCGGGATTTTTGAATATGGAATTTTCTTTACTTTTATTTTTATTTTTTTAATTTTTATTGCATTATAGGTTTGGGGGTACATGTGCAGAACGAGCAAGATAGTTGCATAGGTACACACATGGCAGTGTGCTTTGCTGCTTTCCTCCCCTTCACCCACACTTGGTATTCATCCCCAGGCTTTCCCCCCCAGCCCCCCCCTGCTGTCCCTCCCCCATTCCCCCCAACAGTCCCCAGTGTATATTAGACCGCCTCTCTGTGTCCACGTGTTCTCATTTTTCTCACCCACCTATGAGTGAGTATATGCGGTATTTCTTTTTCTGTTCTTGTGTCAGTTTGCCGAGAATGATGTTCTCCAGATTCATCCATGTCCCTACAAAGGACACAAACTCATCATTTTTGATTGCTGCATAATATTCCATGGTGTATATGTGCCACATTTTCCCAGTCCAGTCTATCATCGTTGGGCATTTGGGTTGGTTCCAGGTCTTTGCTATTGTAAACAGTGCTGCAATGAACATTCGTGTGCATGTGTCCTTATAGTAGAACGATTTATAGTCTTTTGGATAGATACCCAGTAATGGGATTGCTGGGTCAAATGGAATTTCTATTTCTAGGTCCCTGAGGAATTGCCACACTGTCTTCCACAATGGTTGAACTAATTTACACTCCCACCAACAGTGTAAGAGTGTTCCTATTTCTCCACATCCTCTCCAGCATCTGCTGTCTCCAGATTTTTTAATGATTGCCATTCTAACTGGCGTGAGATGGTATCTCAATGTGGTTTTGATTTGCATCTCTCTAATGACCAATGACGATGAGCACTTTTTCATATGTTTGCTGGCCTCATGTATGTCTGCTTTCGTAAAGTTTCTGTTCATATCCTTTGCCCATTTTTGAATGGGCTTGTTTGTTTTTTTCCTGTAAATCTGTTTGAGTTCTTTGTAAATTCTGGATATCAGCCCTTTGTCAGATGCGTAAACTGCAAAGATTTTTTCCCATTCTGATGGTTGCCGATTCACTCTAGTGACTGTTTGTTTTGCCGTGCAGAAGCTGTGGAGTTTGATTAGGTCCCATTTGTCTATTTTGGCTTTTGTTGCCAATGCTTTTGGTGTTTTGTTCATGAAGTCCTTGCCTACTCCTATGTCCTGAATGGTTTTGCCTAGATTTTCTTCTAGGGTTTTTATGGTGTCAGGTCTTACGTTTAAGTCTTTAATCCATCTGGAGTTAATTTTAGTGTAAGGTGTCAGGAAGGGGTCCAGTTTCTGCTTTCTGCACATGGCTAGCCAGTTTTCCCAACACCATTTGTTAAATAGGGAATCCTTTCCCCATTGCCTGTTTTTGTCTGGTTTATCAAAGATAATATGGTTGTAGATGTGTTGTGTTACCTCCAATGCCTCTGTTCTGTTCTATTGGTCTATATCTCTGTTTTGGTACCAGTACCATGCTGTTTTGATTACTGTAGCCTTGTAGTATAGTTTGAAGTCTGGTAGCGTGATGCCTCCTGCTGTGTTCTTTTGGCTTAGAATTGACTTGGCTATGCGGGCTCTTTTTTGGTTCCATATGAAATTCATGGTGGCTTTTTCCAGTTCTGTGAAGAAATTCAATGGTAGTTTGATGGGGATAGCACTGATTGTGTAAATTACTTTGGGCAGTATAGCCATTTTGACGATATTGATTCTTCCTAACCACGAACATGGAATGTTTCTCCATCTGTTTGTGTCCTCTCTTATTTCGTTGAGCAGTTGTTTGTAGCTTTCCTTAAAGAGGTCCCTTACATTCCTAGTGAGTTGTATTCCTAGGTATTTTATTTTCTTTGTAGCAATTGTGAATGGCAGTTCGTTCTTGATTTGGTTCTCTTTAAGTCTGTTATTGGTGTATAGGAATGCTTGTGATTTTTGAACATTGATTTTATATCCTGAGACTTTGCTGAAGTTGCTTATCAGTTGCAGGAGCTTTTGGGCTGAGGTGATGGGGTCTTCTAGGTATACTATCATGTCGTCTGCAAATAGAGACAATTTGGCTTCCACCTCTCCTATTTGAATACCCTTTATTTCTTTTTCTTGCCTCATTGCTCTGGCTAGAACTTCCAGTACTATGTTGAATAGAAGTGGTGAGAGAGGGCATCCTTGTCTAGTGCCAGATTTCAAAGGGAATGCTTCCAGTTTTTGCCCATTCAGTATGATATTGGCTGTTGGTTTGTCATAAATAGCTTTTATTACTTTGAGATATGTTCCATCAATACCAAGTTTATTGAGGGTTTTTAGCATAAAGGGCTGTTGAATTTTGTCAAATGCCTTCTCTGCGTCAATTGAGATAATCATGTGGTTTTTGTTTTTGCTTCTGTTTATGTGGTGAATTACATTTATAGACTTGCGTATGTTGAACCAGCCTTGCAACCCCGGGATGAATCCTACTTGGTCATGATAGATAAGGTTTTTAATGTGCTGTTGCAATCGGTTTGCCAGTATTTTATTGAAGATTTTTGCATCTATGTTCATCATGGATATTGGCCTGAAGTTTTCTTTTCTTGTTGAGTCTCTGCCAGGTTTTGGTATCAGGATGATGTTGATCTCATAAAATGATTTGGGAAGGGTTGCCTCTTTTTGGATTATTTGGAATAGTTTCAGAAAAAATGGTACCAGATCCTCTTTGTGTGTCTGGTAGAATTCGGCTGTGAACCCATCTGGACCTGGGCTTTTTTTGTGTTGTAGGCTCTTAATTGCTGCCTCAACTTCAGACCTTGTTATTGGTCTATTCATAGTTTTGGTTTCCTCCTGGTTTAGGCTTGGGAGGACACAGGCATCCAGGAATTTATCCATTTCTTCCTGATTTACTGGTTTATGTGCATAGAGTTGTTTGTAGTATTCTCTGATGATGGTTTAATTTCTGTGGAATCTGTGGTGATTTCCCCTTTATCGTTTTTTATTGCATCTATTTGGTTGTTCTCTCTCTTCTTTTTTATCAGTCTGGCTAGTGGTCTGTCTATTTTGTTGATCTTTTCGAAAATCCAGCTCTTAGATTTATTGATTTTTTGAAGGGTTTTTCTTGTCTCTATCTCCTTCAGTTCTGCTCTGATCTTAGTTATTTCTTGTCTTCGGCTAGGTTTTGAGCTATTTTGATCTTGCTCCTCTAGCTCTTTCAATTTTGACGATAGGGTGTCAATTTTGGATCTCTCCACTCTTCTCATGTGGGCACATATTGCTATATATTTTCCTCTACAGACTGCTTTAAATGTGTCCCAGAGATTCTGGTATGTTGTGTCTTCATTCTCGTTGGTTTCAAATAACTTCTTTATTTCTGCCTTCATTTCATTGTTTATCTAATCAACATTCAAGAGCCAATTGTTCAGTTTCCATGAAGCTGTGCGGTTCTGAGTTATTTTCTGAATTCTGAGTTCCAACTTGATTGCACTATTGTCTGAGAGACTGTTTGATATGATTTCAGTTGTTTTGCATTTGCTGAGGAGTGCTTTACTTCCAATTATGTGGTCAATTTTGGAGTAGGTGTGATGTGGTGCTGAGAAGAATGTATATTCTGTGGATTTGGGGTGGAGAGCTCTTTAAATGTCTATCAGGTTTGCTTGTTCCAGGTCTGAGTTCAAGTCCTGGATATCCTTGTTAATTTTCTGTCTGGTTGATCTGTCTGCTATTGACAGTGGAGTGTTAAAGTCTCCCACTATTATTGTGTGGGAGTCTAAGTCCCTTTGTAAGTCATTAAGAACTTGCCTTATATATCTGGGTGCTCCTACATTGGGTCCATATATATTTAGAATCGTTATCTCTTCTTGTTGTATCGATCCTTTACCATTATGTAATGACCTTCTTTGTCCCTTTTGATCTTTGTTACTTTAAAGTCTATTTTATCAGAGATGAGAATTGCAACTCCTGCTTTTTTTTGCTCTCCATTTGCTTGGTAAATCTTCCTCCATCCCTTTATTTTGAGCCTTTGTGTATCTTTGCACGTGAGGTGGGTTTCCTGGATACAGCACACCGATGGGTTTTGGTTTTTTATCCAATTTGCCAGTATGTGTCTTTTGATTGGTGCATTTAGCCCATTTACATTCAGGGTTAATGTTGTTATGTGTGAATTTGATACTGCCATTTTGATGCTAGCTGGCTGTTTTTCCCGTTGGTTCATGTACATTCTTCATTTTGTTGATGGTCTTTAGCATTTGGTATGCTTTTAGGATGGCTGGAACTGGTTGTTTCTTTCTATGTGTAGTGCCTCTTTCAGGAGCTCTTGTAAAGCAGGCCTAGTGGTGACAAAATCTCTGAGTACTTGCTTGTTCGTGAAGGATTTTATTTTTCCTTCACTTATGAAGCTCAGTTTCTCTGGATATGAAATTCTGGGTTGAAAGCTCTTTTCTTTAAGGATGTTGAATATTGGCCCCCACTCTCTTCTGGCTTGTAGAGTCTCTGCCGAGAGATCTGCTGTGAGTCTGATGGGCTTCCCTTTGTGGGTGACCTGACCTTTCTCTCTGGCTGCCCTTAGTATTTTCTCCTTCATTTCAACCCTGGTGAATCTGACGATTATGTGCCTTGGGGTTGCTCTTCTTGCAGAGTATCTTTGTGGTGTTCTCTTTATTTCCTGGAGTTGAGTATTGACCTGTCTTGCTAGGTTGGGGAAATTTTCCTGGATAATATCCTGAAGAGTGTTTTCCAGCTTGGATTCATTCTCTTCGTCACATTCTGGTACACCTATCAAACGTAGGTTGGGTCTCTTCACATAGTCCCACATTTCTTGGAGATTTTGTTCATTCCTTTTAGTGCTTTTTTCTTTAATCTTGGTTTCTCGTTTTATTTCATTGAGTTGATCTTCAACTTCTGATATTCTTTCTTCTGCTTGGTCAATTCGGCTGTTGAAACTTGTGCATGCTTCGCGAAGTTCTCGTGTTGTGTTTTTCAGCTCCTTCAATTCATTCATATTCCTCTCTAAGTTGTCCATTCTCATTATCAATTCCTCGAATCTTTTTTCAAATCTTTTTTCAAGGTTCTTAGTTTCTTTGCACTGGTTTAGAACATGTTCCTTTAGCTCACTGAAGTTTCTCATTATCCACTTTTTGAAGTCTGATTCCGTCATTTCGTCACATTCATTCTCCGTCCAGCTTTGTTCCCTTGCTGGTGAGGAGTTTTGGTCCTTTTTTGGAGGTGAGGTGTTTTGGTTTCGGGTGCTTTTCTCCTTTTTGCGCTGGTTTCTTCCCATCTTTATGGATTTAACTGCCTTTCGTCTTAGTAGTGGCTGATTTTTCAATTGGGTCTCTGTGTGGACACTGAGATTGTTGATGATGAAGTATTTCTGTTACTTAGTTTTCCCTCTAATGATCTATCCTCTCTGCTGTATGAGTGCTGAGGTCCACTCCAGGCCCTGCTTGTCTGGAGTATACCTGCAGCAGCCTCTGCGCCTTCACCGAGAGCTGCAATCCTGAGTCACCTCTATGACGCCATCTTGCCTCCTCGGAAAATCAGAATTTTCTTTATTTATATCTTCTTTCATTTCTTTCAGAAACGTTTTTTTAGTTTGCCATTACATTTTGGAGGGCTTTCCTGGCATGGAGCCATGGGTCTCTCAGACATTTGCACTGTGTCCTCCAGAGAATCCCTTTTGCCTTAGAGTTATACACCTCTCATATTTTTAATACTGTTATAATCACTTTTTTAGTTTTTAGTTATCATGAAATTTTAGTGGAAATAGATATGAAAGTGTATGCATATTTTGTCATGATGAATCAGAATGCTGTTTAAAGTTTTTCTCTAATGTTACGTCTTCAGCCAACTTTCCACAGATCTGACCGACAGTTTGTATGTTCCTCACGTGCAACTTAACATTTTATACATCTATATTTGCACTTATGATATTAAGCATATGTCTTTGTGGCTGTTTCTCCTACTTAGATCACTGAGATCATATTTTAATTATTGTTGGATCCTTAGAGCACAGCATGATAAAAAAATACAAATAGAAAAAAATGTGATAATCTTATGACCAATGTCCTGAGAAATATATCATTCTATATAAAAGATAGTAAATATTCAAAGCAGATACAGCTTTGCAATTCTAGAATATCATATGAATATCTTCATATGTAGAAGAGTGCATTTAATTAGTGTATGTCTGCATCAAATTAAGTGGTAACAAATATTGACGTTGTTAGGAGCTGAATGTGTGTTTCTTCAAAATATGTATGTTGAACCTCCAACCCTGGGTACCACAGAATATGCTTATATTTAGCAAGGGGCCTTTAATAGGTGATTAAGTTAAAATGAAGCCTTAGAATGAGCCCTAATCCATTCTGATTAATGTCCTTATAATAAAAAATTAGGACACACAAAGAGACATCAGCACATCTTCGTGGAAATAAAGGAAAGATCATGTGAGGACACCTGACCGCCAAGGACAAAGGCCTCAGAAGAAACCTGCCCTGCTGCTGACACTTGATTTTGTACTTCCAGACTCCAGCACTGTGAGAAAATACATTACTGTGTTTAAATCACAGAGTAGATGGTATTTTGTTACGACAGCCCTAGCAAACTAATACAAGTCTCCAGAAATAGTAATAACAATGATCATTGGTTTATGTACTGTTTGTAACAGTTTCCCGTCTCCAAACGCTGAGTTGTAGTCATGGCAGAGATTGTATGTCCTGCAAGTCTAAAATATTTACTATTTACCCATTGTCAGAAAACATTTTCCAGTTCCTGGTGTAGGGATTGGGGAGACACGTACATTAGTCAAGAAAGTATATTGCGTGATGCTACATGTACATATATTGAGATGAAGTCCTTTTTGCCCAAGCTTTAGTTCAATGGTGTGATCTTGACTCACTGCAACCTATGCCTTCCAGGTTCAAGCAATTCTCCTGCCTCAGCCTCCTGTGTAGCTGGGATTACAGGCACTACAGAGGAGGCTGAGGCAGGAGCATGATTACCACCAGCACACCAGGCTAATTTACTGTATTCTTAGTAGAAATGGGGTTTCACCATGTTAGCCAGACTGGTCTCCAATTCCTGACCCCAGTTGATCCACCCGCCTCGGCCTCCCAAAGTCCTGAGATTACAGATGTGAGCCGCAGCGCTCAGCCTATAATATTTTCAAAAATGATTTCAAAAATATTTTGAGTATTAACTGGGGAAACCCCATAAAATAGTAACTTTTTTCTCTGCATAGCATGAGAAAAAGAAAAAAAGAAAGTTCTAAATAAATTAGGGTTGCAGAACTTTAGCAGCACATGTGTACAGTAATTTCTTAATCAAAAGTAACTTTACTTATAATAGCAAAACTATTACGTTTATAATAAAACTGTGAAATGTTAAAAGGTTAAGAATAAAGTTCCATGACATAGTTCTGATGATGACATATCTGGGATCATTAAGCCATGTTTCATACTGAGGATTTTTTTCAAAGAAATACTCAGATAAATCCAAAATAAATATCGTAATAGAAAGCTAAAAATAAGAGATGTTAGATAAGTCAGATTAAGTTGTGTTAATTATTGTAAAGAGTTACTTACAAAAGCAGCAGTGACACTTGTGTTGCTACCATCAAGTGCTTCTTATTTTCCCGAGAGTGTAAGTAGTGTAAAATAATGCCAATGTCAATAAATAAAATCTCAATCCAACTTTTCTGTTGAAATTTGGGGAAAATAACATCTTTCTCATAGTAGGACTATAATAGGTGCAGAGAATTGCAAATGCATAGGCCTTCCAAGAGGAGAAGACTCTCTAAGTCCCAAGGGAGGGAGGTGCATGATAAAAGGAAGCTTCTTTGCCAAAAGTTGTTGGATTTGGTTTCTGCGGCTTTATTCAGAACAAAAACAAATTGTAGGCAGTAACCTAGGTCTCCCAGCAACACAGACACACACGAGAATGAAAGGTTGCATTTCATGAACTCAGAAAATTAAGTGTGCTAAGTAGTTGCATTCTTATTCTGTGTTGAAGGTACAAAGGAAAACGAATAAAAAGGTAGATTACCACTGTATTCTTATGTTCGATGAATGGATGTCCCTACTCTGCCAGGTGCTGTCAGTGGATCTGAGGTAGAGAGAAGGAGGCAGAATCCTTGTATTCATTTTGGTAATAGATTTATGGAGGGAATGTGGTAGTCTGACCAATAAAATTACTAATGTAATCATTTCCTTAAAAATAAAAATTAGAAAATTTTAGTTTCATAAAAGTACTCTATGAGATAAATTGTTTAATATTTTTTCAAGATTTATAAGAAAGCAAAAAAGTTTCTAACATCCAGAAACTCTTAAAATACAGTTTTTAGAAGAGTCCTAATATCTACTTTTAAATTATTAAGAATATAGCTAGCAAAAAATACTTTAGAGGTAGAGAAATGTTCAAAGAAAACTACCAAATCACTGATTTAACCAATTTTGCATGTTTGAGGTTTTAGCATTAGTTGTTCAGCAGATATGAGATAAGAGACCCATGAACATCATATTTACTTCTTCTACATAGAAGTAAAATTATAATTTGATAGCATAAACACATCCAATTTTATATTTTATAATGTGTTCCCTGTAGACCCATCAACTAGAAGCCACAATGGGTAAGACGTATACATTACACAAAGTGGTAAGTGGGGACATCAATTATGATGACCTATTTTGGAACGTGGAAATGGTGGTCAGAATGAGCTTCTCACCTTCAGTGTCATAAATTCAGGGACTTTATAACTCCTGTATATGTGCAAAATAAATTATGCTTTAAGACTGAAGTAATTTTCTTCAGATTTCTTGCCTCATAATTAAACAAACTGAATATATGTATGGCCAGCTCTTAGGGGAATTTCTGGCTGAGGTGCTGTAGAAGATGCAGAAATTGTATCTTTGCATTCCTGGCTGGGACAAGGTTGACAGTGAATCAAAGTTGCTGCAATCTGATATTGTGTTCCTCTTTTAATTATTAAAATTTGGTATTTAATGGTCATAACTTTTTCACTACTTTCAATTCGGGTTTTTTTTTTTTTTGGTGTTTTTATAATAAGATTGTCAAATTTACCTAAAAGAGAACCTAACCTTATATCCTTAAAGCAATTCCTTCAAATAAGATTTAAATCCACAGACTGGGTACAGTAGTCTACACCTGTAGTCCTAGCTACTAGAGAGGCTAAGACAAGAGCCTGAGCCCAGGAGTTCAAGTCCAGTCTGGGCAACACAGCAAGACACTGTCTCTAACTCAAAAAGAAAATAAAAATATTAAGGATTACAATTCAAATGAAAGAGCTGTTTCATATATTCATCGCTATTGTTCTCCATAAATAATGAAATATACAGCTCATTATATTTTAGGTAATAAAATAAATAGCAATTAGTAAAAAAACAGGTGCTATATAATTTATCTGCTCCTTATTTCAAACTGTTTTCCTATTAACTTCATTTGTCTAATTAATTATCTGCACTTATGTAGACATTTTAATCACTTTACATCTTTTTTATTTTATTACTATAAATTACTTCTTACAGAACTTGTAGCAATAATCCTACCAACACCTCCAACTGGAAAACCTAAAATCTCATCTGGTGAACTAGAAGTACACTTTCGCATGTAATCAGAAGAAAGAAAGAAAATAAAAAAGACAGAAAATAAATAAGTAAAATAATACAAGAGAATAAAGAAGAAAAATTTTTTACAAAGTAAGAAGGAGATGAGGGAAGAGCTAGAAAGAAAAAAAGAATAAGAAAATTTAATATTAGAGAAATCTAGTAACCCACAGTAGTACGAGTTCATTTGCATTAGGATTTAAAAAGGAAAACTAAAAAAGCTAAATGGGTAGGCAAATGGGAGTCAATGCTGATTAACCTATTAAAAATTAATTTGAACAAATTCGTGTTTATGTAAATAACACCTAGAAATATGTAGTTATGTCAGATTAATAATTCTAATATTTTAAATGTGTGTAACATTTAAATGTAATTGTTTAAAATATAATTAATCATTATAATATATATACATACCTATTTTCCTAATTGCTTATCAATATATAATAGTATAACTTATATTGTAAAGTCAGTCATGTTTTTCCCCCTCCTTCTCTTCCTCTCTTTCTCTTTTCTCTTCCTTTATTTTTTCCCATTTTTTTTTCTGTCTTCTTTCTTTCCTTTACCCGCTCTTATTAATTCTCCCCCACTAAAGAGGAACATAGAAATCACAATCAGACCCACAGAAACTGCTTAGAGTAGGGTCACCAAATAAGGAAGACATTTACTACTTTGTCCCTTCAAGGTATCTTCTATTTATATCTTATAAATGCAAATGTAATTTTCTACATTATAGAATAAATTAGTAAATTATAAACTTTCCAAGCATTAGCACAGACATATGGATATTTTCTTGGGTATTAAAGCATCCTAGATTTTACTTCATGCAGGGAATTTGGAATCATTTCCTGGGCTGAGATAGATGTTTTCTCACATTTCTTTATAATCCAGGTTTATTTATGATCACAAAAAATTGATGCATTATTAGTCACTGCCAAGTTTCATTCACTCAACTGTATGATGAAAAAAAGAGTCAAGCTTTGCCTATGACATTTTGTACTCCACCCGCCTTACACTTTGCTCCAGGTATACACAATGGAATAGACATTATTTTTTCCTTTCCTCGGGCAGTATATTTCATGAAAAATTCATTTCTTCCATCTCCCACCTCTAAGTAACTCTGTAAGAAAGGTAGACAAAAGGAACTGACCTTTAGTCCATTTGAATGACTAGTTCTGAACTGTTGGCTTGCTGTTTTCTGCTTTCACTGTGAGTGTCATACTTCTTATCCTGACTCTTGCATACAAATTTAGTTGCTATCTCCTGTTGTGCTTCACTCATACCAATTAGGTTCTCCACACAGACCTCAGTCAGTGGCTATTTTTGAAGTAGGTTGAGTTCAAAGTTCCTCAAAAGACTAGATTATAAATGTGTCAGTTTTTCTAACTCCTTAAATGGAAACATGAATTGAGCAAAATACCACTGTTCTTAAACATAAAAAGAAATGCAATAAGTCAGTAAATTTAAAGTTAGGAAATTATCATCATACTACATTGCTATGTGTCTAACAATGATTAAAGTTACGAGTTCAGGAATGGCTAACAATGCAATGGCTCAGTACATAGACTAAAAATTAAAGAAACAAAGAATGTCAATAATTGTAAAAATTGTAGCATGTTATTTGTAGATAAAATCAAATAGATACAAAATAGTATTAATATAAACATAATATTGACTCAGCCTTTTGTATACCTTCCTTGGAATTTTTGGGTTACTGTCAGAAAACACAGATGTTTAGAACCATGCCAATTTTTTAAAAATGTGTCTAGGAAAAAAATGGACTTAATTCCATTCATCAAACATTATTGACATGAAATTTCAGAGACATAAATATTTAAGAAAACATTTTCAAACTCTTAGAAAATGGTGAAACCCCGTCTCTACTAAAAAAAATACAAAAAATTAGTTGGGCATGGTGGCACATGCCTGTAATCCCAACTACTTAGGAGGCTGAGGCAGGAGAATTGCCTGAACCCAGGAGGCGGAGGTTGCAGTGAGCCAAGATCGCACCATTGCACTCCAGCCTGGGTAACAAGAGCGAAACTTCATCTCAATAAAAAAGTAAAAGTAAAATAATAATAAAACTGTAGTAAGATACCTGAGGAAGGAGGTAAAAATAGAGATAAACAATAGCTATTAAAATTCAATGTAAATGGGAAAATGCTTTTGTTCTGTGTTTTACAGCCCTCTCATAAAAAATAATATGAGACTGGTTGATAATATATAACCTGAAATAACTACCCTTAGCAGCCTTTTATTTATTTATTTTTATTAAAATGTGCTGTTTTATTATTGTAAAACATGAAGACAGCAGACATTTCACTTTGTTTTAAAATTCTTGTTTTAACATTAAGGTGTAGAATTAGTAGTATTACATTCATGGATTTTTCCAGCTGTCCAAAGAGCTACACTTTTAGGTTTTTTTGATATGAACGTCATAAAACAAGGTGATCTGATCTTTCATTTAATTTATATGAATTATATAAACTTTGGGAAATATACTTCGTGCCTAAGATTTTCCATAACTTAGATGTGAATAAAAATAGAGAGATTCAACTGTCACCTCTTTGCTTATAGATAAATCCAAGTGCATTAACATGGCTCACTAGGCATATTATGATCTAGCATCAATTGAATTAACCTTTCTCTTTAACTTCCACTCTTACTTACCACATGTATGACTCAAATACAAAATTCTCACCAAGCAATATTCTCATTCCTTACAAAAGAATTGTACATTATTTCTCCTTTAAGAGAAAGGCCATTTGATCTCACCTTGGACTCCATTTTCACTGGGAATTTTTCCTCTCTCCAAATACAGCTTTTTGTTTCTTCTTTTTTTGGTTCCCCTGGCTTTCTGCATTTAAACTATAGTTGCTCTTCGTTATCACCTCTACCAGGATGTTTAAATTGTATATTTTTTGTCACCAGTGAAATTTAGCATAGCTCTTAGACCATATTTTTCTGGTTTATTTCCCATTATTCTGTTTCTACCGTTCCTGTCTGGATGGCTTACTATACCCATAGCACTCTATCTTGACCCTGACATGATTTAGCTCCACCTCTTTTCAAGCTATCTACATTCTCTGTGTTCTCTTTAAAGCCACCTACTGGGTTTAACCTGTTTCTCCCACATTTTTATACTCCATGACTTGTTTAGAATTCTAATTTGCCAGCAAAAACACTGGTTAAAATAGTCTAATAAATTTAAAAAAAGAAACTGACAGAGTTGTGATGTTAGAAGGGAATCTCAAATGTTCACAATCAGAAACAAAATCCAGAAACGAGAAAGCACAGAGAGTGATTAAAGTAAAAGAATATGAAGCATTTTCTTTACCAAGCATGTCTACATCTATCTTTGATCAAATAATGATATGAGAGAAATAAATTTCATATAGAAGGGATGTAAGTATTATGCAGGCTAATTTGTCCATGGTCCGAGTTGTGATATGAATACTAATCCATATGCCCCAGTGTCCATGCTGTTCTCATGAAAAATGATAGGGAGAGACTGATTTTTGTAAATTAAAATGAAACCATTTAAATTAGAAACTATGTTGTTAAGTTTGAATAGGTGATAAATAAGTGAAAGCCCCAGGCATGGATTATAGATTATCATGTGGAAGAGCTCAGTGATAAAAAAGAAGATAATGATGTAAAGATAGTAAAGTTGAATGATACTCCATTTTTTTGCACATAAAGATAAAAGGTCAAGGTAGAGGTAAAATTGAATATGGGACAATGCAAAATATTGAAAAAGCAAGAAAGTGGAAAGAAAGAGAAATAGAGCAAAGTGAAGGGAGAATACTGGGCTTTGGATGGACTTTCATTTTGAAAAGACTTATGTGAAATTCATAAAGAAGCCAGAAAAAGGAAACAAGATGAAAGAAGTCAGTAAGCAATTTAGAAATAGGGAAGAATTAATGATGATCTTTTTCTATATGTAACTAATGAGGTCTGCATTGGGAGAAGGATTAAGAAGGAATTTGGGAGGCTGAAAAATTGGAAAAGTTTGGGAACATAATCATAGGTCATGACAAATTCCATAGACAGAAAACACTTCTGAATTTTGTTATTCATCACATCTCAAACCTCTTTGGCCATGAATTTCTTATTAATTAGTCTTTATTTCTTCATTTTCTCTTTCTCACTCTTTATCTCTCTTCTCTGTCCATTTGCTTTATTTTTTTCTCCCTCTCTCCTTCCAAAAATCAGTAGTCCATGAAATCTATTATGAGAAATACTGGCATTTTATATCAAAGTTATATTTTTATATATAATGAATTATAAAGCATTTTCTGAGCTCTGAAACAGTTTGGAAAATGTTGGAATTATATTCTTATTGAATATTTCATAGTACTCACATTTGAGAATATCTGAACTAATGACCTTGTAGACAGAGCCTTAAAACATGGATTCTACACATGATGCTGGAAAGGATTTTTCTTCCTTAGTTTAGGCTAATAAGCTAAAATCTATACAGAAAAGTTTTTCTAACCCCTTTTTTTATGACCAGCCCAATAACTTATGTCCCAACCTCACCAAAGACCCCATTTGAGGGTCTTAAATTTTTATGAGCTTTACAATTTATTTTTACTCTTTGGCCTATCAGCACTGATTACCACGTTTCAGCAAAGTATTTTTTTCTAGAAAATCATCCTCAGTCTACACTTTATAATTAATTGGCTTATAGTTGAATATCATAATGTGCTTCCAAAAAGTTCTCTTCTACCTTTGTTTCAAAGTCATTTTTGCTTTTGTTAAAATAAAATGAACAAAAGTCTTTAAAATTCTCTGAAGTAAAAGAAAAGTAGGTCATGCCATAAAACTTCTCTTAGGCTATTTTTGTGAATGCCCCTAAAAACCATCAATGAAACTTAAGTTGCCTTCCAAAAGTGGTATGCAATGCTTATTTTCAACCAATCATCCTCTGACATTTGAAAGCCACCACTGTGGTAATTAATTATTACAAATGTTAAACTCTTCACCATGTTTTATAAACCAGCCCACAACACCATACCTCTGAGCTTCCCCCTACCACTTTTGGTTTGATATATCTTGGCTCCAAAGTAGACTTTGAGTGCACAATCAAATTTTACATTTTTTAACTTGATCTGATTTAATTTTTGACACTTCTGAATATTGCAACTTCACTATTTTTTAATTATTCTTTAAAATTTTATTTGTATGTTTAATTTTAAGGGTACATAGTAGGTGCACATATTTATGGGTTACATGAGATATTTTGATACAGGTATGCAACGTGTAATAATCACATCGGGGTAAATGAGGTTTCGATTGCCTCAAGTATTTATCATTTGTGTTACAAAAAAATCCAATTATACTCTTTCATGCATTTTAAAATACACAATTGAAAAAGAAAGAATGAATGAAACCCATTATTTGCTAGTGTAACAGGCTAACTATATTTTTTCTTGAATCAGATGTAGAATTTTTTAAAATTCACTTATTTGCAATAACTAACACTTTGTTTTATGCAACAATTCTATTAATTCTTAAAGTGTTAATTTCTAATTACTTTAATAATTAGCAATAGACTATTAATATTGTTATTCTAATAACTTTGTTTTATTTTTGTAATTAGTTCACTAAGTTTTAAATTTATTAATATAGGAATGTATGTTTAGGAACTATATTGTCCAGTGGTTTTGACCACATATTACAACATTTGAAATACTCTAATTATTTAAGCCTCTCATGTCATTTAATTTTCACTGGAAACAAAAACATTTATTCAGTCTCTAAGATATTTGAGTGATTGTAGCTTAGCATTTTTTGGCGTCAATTAAATTCTAGTTGTGTCGTTTTCAAAGAACTAGTCTTGCTTTAAGTCCACTTTTCACAATATATTTATTAGAGTTTTTTAACATAATCATCTAATTTAAAATGTTAAGTGTTATTAAAATATATTTTGCATCCATTAGGTGAATGTATGCTATAGGCCTATTTAATAAACTTATTAATTCTATTATTTCTATCCTCTTTATTTTTACTATATTGGTTTCATTGACTTGATTTTTTGAAACGATGATATAATCTCTCAGTCTAATTTGTCTCCATATTTTTAATATGAATACAAAATTTTATTCAATATATAACAATATTTCCTAAGAAAAATCTGTACTTATTGGATAGAAAGTTCCGGCAAAACATGGCATTTTTTTGGTCTTGTTTAATACCTTTTTCATATGAAAAAGTGCTCATCGTCATTGGTCATTAGAGAGATGCAAATCAAAACCACATTGAGATACCATCTCACACCAGTTAGAATGGCGATCATTAAAAAATCTGGAGACAGCAGATGCTGGAGAGGATGTGAAGAAATAGGAACACTCTTACACTGTTGGTGGGAGTGTAAATTAGTTCAACCATTGTGGAAGACAGTGTGGCGATTCCTCAGGGACCTAGAAATAGAAATTCCATTTGACCCAGCAATCCCATTACTGGGTATCTATCCAAAGGATTATAAATCGTTCTACTATAAGGACACATGCACACGAATGTTCATTGCAGCACTGTTTACAATAGCAAAGACCTGGAACCAACCCAAATGCCCAACGATGATAGACTGGACTGGGAAAATGTGGCACATATACACCATGGAATATTATGCAGCAATCAAAAATGATGAGTTTGTGTCCTTTGTAGGGACATGGATGAATCTGGAGAACATCATTCTCAGCAAACTGACACAAGAACAGAAAAAGAAATACCGCATATACTCACTCATAGGTGGGTGAGAAAAATGAGAACATGTGGACACAGAGAGGCGGTCTACTATACACTGGGGTCTGTTGGGGGGAATGGGGGAGGGACAGCGGGGGGGGTGGGGGGGATAGCCTGGGGATGAATACCAAGTGTGGGTGAAGGGGAGGAAAGCAGCAAAGCACACTGCCATGTGTGTACCTATGCAACTATCTTGCTCGTTCTGCACATGTACCCCCAAACCTATAATGCAATAAAAAAAAAAAAAAAAAAAAAAAAATACCTTTGCTTGGAATTCAATTTTGAAATTAAAACTGTCCCATGGGCTTTGCTTAGTTTAATATTTACTTACTCATGATAACCAGCATGTAAGACCTGATGATCAAACAAAACTGACTTTAGTAATTTACTGTGGCAATGAATGAAATAACTTGCAATTCTCTTTGGTGTGTCAAAAGGGGACAGTTAATATAAAATATATATTTTCTTTATTTATACATATGAGAGAAAAGAGAGAGAGAGTTTAAGTTGAGTCTTTCAATGCAGGAAACTGAGGTTAAGTAAAGTCTTTGTCCCAAGAAGTAATATACTTGGAAGCGATTATTATTTGTCAGATTCTTGTCCAGAAAGTGAATTGTTGGTCCCAGTAAACAATCACTGTTCTGTGTAGAAAACTATTTGCCCAGACCAGTGAAATTCATATCAGTGTAAACTAGTTTGGAAGAATAGCTTGAAGGAATAATGAAGTTACTTAATAGTTTTTCAGCTTCCTCAGAAAGAATTTCTTGGAGCAAATCATTGAGTTATGTTGACCTACATGGTTTCAGTTCTTTGTAAAATAATTTGTGTTAAAGCAGATAAACCACCATCTATCTTTGTTTGTGTGGTGATTTTTATACATTCTGAACCATGCATTTTAGACTTTCTTCTAAATTGCATTTTATTGGTTAATTTTTTATTCTCTATTTTGTTTCTTAAATCCTTATTTCTATCAGTATGGCAACAAAAGCTGTGTTTTCTTTTTCTATAAATACTTAAATTCATATGGTGATCCATTTTAAGTTAAACTTTTGTGTATGGTGTTAGATAAATTTTGTGATTCTTTTTTGTTATAGATATTTAAATGCTTTGGCATTTTTGGAAAAGACCATCTTTGCCCAGTTAAAATCATTTTGTGTATTTTTGTAAAATCACTTATATAGGTCATTTTATTTTGGTACTTTTTACTGTTTCTTAGTAATCTATACGTCTATTCTTATGTCAATAACTCACTGTCACAATCATTGTAGCTTTATATTGGGTCTTCACATCAGGTGAAGTGCTCAAAACTCATTTTGACTTGACAATATTCTTGATATAATTCTAGATGCTGTGATTTTCCATTTGAATTTGAGAAATAGCTTGTCGATTTTTAGTCCACTGTCCAAGAATATTGCCTCCTATGATTTCTTTAAGGACTTCATTCAATCTATAGATCAATTTGGTAAGAATTGTCTGTCTAATAATGTGGGATTTGGTAATTAATATGATGGTATATCTCTTCATTTTTAGATCTTTAATTTCTTTCAGCAGTGTTTTGTAGTTTTAGTTAATGGATTTTTTAACATATTTTTTAAACAATGTTAAATTTATCCCTAAGTGTTTCATAGTTGTAAATAGCAGTATATTTTAATCTTATTTTCCGACACTTTTCTATTATATAAAACTACGCTTGATTTTGGAACATTGCACATATTTGCTAAACTTGCTAATGAGTTCTAGGAGCTTTTTTCCTTCAATTTTTCTACATGCATGATTATGTCATCTACTAAAAAGAACATTATTTTTTTCTCTTTTACCAGTATTCAATCTTATAATGTTCTTATTGCGCTAAGATGTACTGTATAATGTTAATTAATAGCAGTGAACACCTGTGTTTGCCTGGTTCTTGATATTTGTATGAAGCCTTCAGATTTGTGTTATTTAAAATAAGGGTAGCTCTAGGTTTTCCTAGGTATCCTTTTTCAAGTTGAGGAATTTTCATTCAACTTTTAGTTTGTTGCAGATTTTATGATGAATGTGTGTTGCATCTGTAGAACTGTTTAAATTGCATTTTTCAATGTATTGAGTGTAAATGATATTGATTTTTAATTTTTATAATAATTGTGCATTTTAAGGATAAACTCAACTCTGTCATGTATCACACTTTTTATAAATCACTAGATTCAACCTGCTGAAATTTTAAGTTTTTGAGGGTCTATACTCATAGAAGATATTGGTCTATGGTTTTGGTTTTTGTTTTTGGCAACATGTTTGCCTGTTCTTTGGTATCAGTGCTAGTCTCATAAAATGATTGGGAAATGTTAGTACCTCTTATTCGCTGAAAAAAACAAGAGAAGAACAAAGAAAGAAAGAAATTGGGTGGAATTAGAACTATATTTTATTTAAATTTAAATAAGATACTTTAAACTATGAATTCAAGTCTTAAATAGACATAGAACTACTCAGATTATCTATTTCCTCTATAGGTAGTTTGTTACATTAATGTAGATAGATAGATTTATGGTTTTTGTCTTTAAAAAATATTTTCATATCTAAATTGTTGATGTGAAAATACAATTTATCTTACATGCAATAGGTAATTTAATATCTTTAAATTATCCTTTAAGAACAGAAGACAAAAATTGATATAAACTGTCTTCAGGCTCAGTAAAAAAGCCCAGCCTGAAAGTTTATTTAAATTGTTTAAAAATATATAACTTTTATTTGTAGTCATAGACCGAAACTTCACTCCTACTGGATATCAAACAGTGTTATTTCCAAGAGTACTTGTTTGTACACTTTGCATTATTTATTTTTACCATATACTTATTCAAATTCTGGATTTTCATTTTGCAAATCAGATTCACCTCCAAAGGAAAAATAATGGCCACACACTCAGAACCTTTAAACCAATAAATAAATACACAATTGAAATACAATATTTATAAATGACTAGGATGTCAATGGATTAAAAGCTTTTCAGACTGACTGCTGCTTTGAAGACTAGAGAAAAATTACTTTTTTCTGTGTATTTGTTTTAAAATAAGCAATTTGTCTACAATTTTTACCATTCATATTTATTGACAATAAAATAATATGTGTCACACAATATAATTTACAAATGTAACTATCATATCAATGGATAGAAAGAATCAGAATTTAAAATGCACCAAGATTTTCCTCTGTTCTCTATTGAAGCTCATAGAATTTTTCAGTTACAGGGTATGTAATTCGCAAATCAATGGGTTAATTTTTTTTTTAAGTGCAATTTTCAATAATAATGAGAGTTAATATTTCTTATGGGAACTGGCTTAAACTGGGTTATGGAGAAATATGAATAACTGAAATAGATTAATTATCTTTCAAATTTGAAATATTAAGATTGAACAAAATGCTTTTAAACACGCTATTAAAATGACATCTTTGTGTGTGCAATTCAGGTCACATATCTCATTTTTTTCCTCCCCGTCCCCCGCCCCACCGCCAAATTCATATTTTAAACCATTTCATTGTGAACCACTGAATGGAAATGATATTTTATGAAATTCTTGCCAGTGACACTGAAAATATATTAATGATATTATATACATTGATATCGGTAGATTGAGAATCACTGAAAAAGCAGAGTTTCTTCAAAAGCAAACTGTTTTTTGAGTAGACATCTTTTATTTGCCAGGCGTTTCGTAGATGCAAATTTTAAACTAAGATGACTGTACTAGCACATTTATTCATTTTAGCCAATTTGATAAAATAAGCTATAAAATTAGGTTGTAATGTGAAAGTGGAATTGGCCCTCAATTATTTGCGTTTTAATGTTAAGAAATTAATGTTAATCCGCTCTTATTTTTTATGATTTCAACATTTTCGTAGGACATGCCTACTGCTGCAACATTTATAACTATACCATTTGCTCTTGGAAAGCTGGCAAATGGCTGTCTTCCAAAAGTTCCTGCCAATATAAATTAATATGTACCACAAGAAGTACTCCCAGTGTGTAAAGACGCAGTCTCTTGGTAGTTTTTTTCGGAAGAAGCTTGAAGGAAAATTGAATAGCTCTGGCTCCCATAGAGCAGACACTGTACCTTTAGTGTTGACTCTAATAGTATGTACTAATTCACTCTAAAGTATTCTAGTTTCTATTTATAAGGGAGAATAAAAAAGGCATTCAATGTGTGAGTATATGTATGTATGTTTGCTTGTGAACACAAATGCCTACAAAAAAAAGTTATATCTATGTATCTTTCTATCTCTAAATAGTCTTAGTGATACATTTTTAACTTGAATATGAAACTCATACACTTTTGTTCTTCAGTCTAAGAAAAACAGTGATTAAAATATATTAACATACAATTTAAAAGTTATAAATGCTTTTCTTCAAATAACAAATTTTCTTCTGTGAAAAATTATTATAAAATTGTTGATTTTTTAATATATAATAAGCCTTATATTTTAGGAAGATAAATATTTACCTGTTTTTTAAACTGCTAAGAATGTGCTAAGATAAATTGTAAAGGTATAAGTGGATATTTCATATTAAAATCACCTTAAAATACTTTAAAACATGTACAAGTAGTCATTTTAGCCAAAAATCTCATGGTGTGCAAAGACTCAGAGGCACACACATACATAAAACTTCATAAAATGTGTAAAATTATTTTTTTAAAAGAGGATTATTGTGGGATATATACATGGGCACATCAAAAAATAGCACAATGTATTTTTCCAAAGAAAAAGAAGCGTCTTTGGAAACCTCTTGGAATATGGCAGTATTTTGACACTGTCAGGATACAATTTTCGTTATTTACATAAAACTATTTTTACTTAAATGGTACATTTCCGCTAATACAGTTTATATTTTATTAGAGGTTTAGGAGACTATTATAGGCTTGCTTCTTACCACTTAATTTCTTTCTTATGTCCCATAAAATTTTGCTAAGCTACCTCAACATCAATCTCTCAGATATAAATTTAAATTCTAACAAATAAGATCCATAGAGTAATATAAAAGCCAAAGGTAATGTCATTAATCACTTTAGTTGTAACTATATTTGCCATGATTATTTTAGAATATTTCTTTTCTTTTCAAATATCCATCACCTTAGCATAAGCAACTTGCTCTCTCATATGTATTAAACATACTTGCCACAGATTATGTTACTACTCAGTAATGTTTATTCATATTATTCTTTTTTTCAGAAGACTGAAAAAAGTTCTCCTGATGGCCTGTTATTAAAATACCCAGAGCTTTTTGGCTGACAACTCTCTTTTCTCTGGACACTTCCTCTTTTATCCATTCTTTGCTAAGTTACGTCTCAAGGCCATTTCAAGTGTCAAAACTTAGCTGACAAATCAATGAGACTGCAAAGGAAGGGACATGTAAATATTGTAAATAATGTCCTTGATGTGAATACATTTATTTTTGTGTATTTGTTTATGTGGAAAAATAATAGCTAATGTATTTCATAAGCATTTGCTTATCTTGTTTATAAAAAAGTATGTGCTCCATGTTTTAAAAATGTGTTTGCCTGAATTTAATATTTCTTTCTAGTAAAGAGTGGATTGAAGACATTGCTTCTTAGAAAGTGAAAATATGAATAGATTGTAGTGTTCTTATCTCCCTATATATCCTATATGATTGATGACAACATTCCCTAGCATCATGAAGAATAATTGAGATGTAATTGTGAAATACATAATTTGTCTTTTCTAATTATTCAAATCATATCCATTAAAAGCACAAAATTTAAAGGTCAGTTTATTGTACTCCATTACTTCAATCAATACTTATTAGTGTTTAATTAGTTACATTAGATCAATCAAATATTTGTTGTGTCTGCTCTAAGGTAGATAACCTCCAGCAGCTGCTGATAGGAAAGTTCTAGCTTTCATGGTTCTTTAATTCTAGTGAGAGGGGCAGACAAAAAATAACACAGAGATATGTGATGTGTCAGGTGATGAAATTTGTAGCCATAAAACAGTACCAGTGAGAGCTGAATGTAGTTAGGCAGGAAAACATGTAGGAGATATGTAAGAAAAGGACTGCCGATGCAAAGGCTGTGTGTTAGCTTCCTGAGGGTACTGTAGCAAATTCCTTCAAACTGGTGGTTTAAAACAACAAAAATTGATTATCTCAGACTTTTAGTGGCCAGAGTCTTAGATCGAAGCTTCAGCAGGGCCATGCTCCCTCTGGAGGCACTTGCAGAGAATTCTTCCTTACTTCTTTGAGCTTCTTGGTTTCTGGCTGCATTGCTCCAATCTCTTGCCTCTGTCTTCACATTGCCTTCTCCTCTGCCCCAAAGTCCCGGAAAAACCATGGTCCTGTTGATACTTTGATTTCAGACTTCTAGCCTCCAGAATTGTGAGACAAGTTTCTGTTGTTTTAATCCACCCAGTTTTCTGAAATTGTGTAAAGCAGGTCAGGCAAATTAATACAGGCAGGTAACTGAAGTAGGTGCAGATAAAACTAGAGCTCTAAAGAACACATGTACCCATTAGAGACTGTCTCAGTGAATGCAATAGAAAACTCAAATAACAACTTACCTATATATATATGTAAATAAATATATACATATTAAAGCTTTATCACATAAGAGGTCCAGGGTTGCTATGGTGGCTCCAGTTTTTCGTTAAATACTCAGGGTCATTCTAGCTATTTTTACATCCTCCATAGGGCGTGGTCTTTATCCACTTGCTTATAAGATAGCTGCCAAGTTTAAATGGCACACTGTATTTTAGAATGCTGAAAATAGAAAAGAGCAGGGACAAAACAGGAGTGCCACCGGGCTAACTACTATTGTAGAACATTCCTGAAAGCACCATGTAAATATTTCTGGTTATATCTCGTCAGCCTCCATCTTACCTCTCTATAGAAGGCATAATAGGGAATGTAGTTCTGGGGATAATCACTATACCACTTGAAATAAAATAAAAGTTCTATTACTAGAAAAAAAAGTAGAATGGGTGAAAATTGACATTGGGTAGCCTCTGCATACTATAATAAGGATGTGGAATTTTAACAATAGCAACAATTTCTGATGATTTTGAACAGAGGATGCCAAATATCAACCTATATTTTCAAAGGTTGACTCTGCATTGATGCATACAGACCATTAAAGAACAAGGGTAAGCACAAGACCAGTTCAAACATGAGGCCCAGAAATGCTGGCAGCTTAGCCTATGATGCCCACAGCCTAGGTGAGGAAAAAATGATGAAAACAGATATGATTCAAAGCATATTTTTGTGTTAAAGTTGACAAGATTTGAATTAGGTACTTGCTAAAAGGGGGAGTTAAAGATGACTGCAGGATATTTTGTGTGATAGCCTGGAAAATTGGAATTGCTAAACACTTACCGAGAAAGGCAGATATTGTGGAGGAAACAGGTTTGATGGTAGGAGTCGAGAGGTCTGTTTTATAATGTTATCTGAGATGCTAGTTACAATTCTAAACATAGATTTTCAATATAAAGAAGAATTTATGAGTCTGATATTTACAAGTACAACATGATTGGAAATCTGTGTTTAAGAATCATTATGTAATAGATTTTTTTTTTTGCTTATTTATGCTGTAAAAATGTCGATATGATAAATCATCAATTTGCAAAAATATAAATATAAAAATTTAAGTTATTGATAGTATTATCATTAGTATTTTAATCATAACTTTCCAGAATCTCTATATACGTTTTAAGGTATGCAAATAAATAAATTATTATATAGTACACATGCAGAAACTTGTTTTTTTGTAATTATATAACTTCCAGTTGTCATATAATAATGATTTTAAAAAGATACATTATGTAGCATAGTGCTAAAGACTCTTTAAAAACCAGATTAGAAAAAAACGTTATTATATGAAAACTTTACCTATTAAAAAGTGCTTAAACTTGATATTGTAAAATTTAGATCATATCATATTTCTGAAGGTAGTTGTTTACATTGAACATAAGATCAGGACGGTTTTCTGTACCTTACTTTAGGACTACTGCTCTCTATTACTTTCCACTTTGAATTGCGTTTGAGGGTCGGTCTTTCTTTACTTGGTTGTGTTTCTATTCTTGGTGTTTTCTTATGTTGTCCCGTGCAAGGTACATTTTCAAGCAGGTAAGTTCTTCACAATTTATTGTAGGAGCTAAAACATTTCCTTCTGCCATTTTGGATTTTCTTCCTAGCAGGAGGGTTAGAGGTTGTGATTTATTTGCAGCTGGTGGAAGTTGATCCTCGGTAGGAGCAAATGCTCACAGCAGCCTTAAAACTTGAAAAGATTATTGTCTGTACTCAGAAATGCTTTTTCATATAAAAACGAGGCTTCTGAATGCTACAGATAGCTGCAGGGATTTAAGCTGTAGTTGAAATAATCCAAATATAGTAGCCACAAACTATGAAGGTGTTATATAGGAAACATGATCAGGCGTCCTTCATGAGCATTCTTCTTTATTTCCTATGAAAGAAAGGCTTATAATAATCAGTCAAAAATGCAAATATGCATCAGTGTGGTGACGATAACTGCACCATTTATAAAAAACAATTATTTGTATGCATGGTTTCATTTTATTCAAAGAAAATTTTAAAATGAGCTATTTTTACTAAGTTTAATATAAAATTCAACTGAACCTCAGAAATTCTATACAGTGAGCAAGTATGGATGTTTGGTTTGTCCATAATGAAATATATTTCTTTTGTTAAAATAATACAAGCATAATTTTCAGACTGACAATGGGAAAACATGTGTCTCCACTGATTGAACTCATTGATGTCATGCAATTAAAGTGTAAAATAAATCAGGTGATCATTTGACTTGCCTGTTCTACATACATTTGAACAAGTCACTTGAACCCATTTGGTTTCCCATTTATAACGTGAAAGATAATATCAATAATAATTAGAGATATTTAGTAAGAATTCTACAGGAGTCCTGAAAATAACTTTACATTTACTTTTCAGGTGTCTATGTTCCAGTAGGGCCATTTAACAGAGATGTTGTTGGTTCTGTATGACGAGTCAAATTTTTTTTTTTTTTATCATTGTGAGTTTCAAATGCATCATTTGAAAACTTCTTGAATGTTTTCATGGTTTAAAAATAGAAGCAGTGATTACTGTTATAGAAATGGCTGCTGTTTATTATTATCATCATTGTTAATGAACATCCATGTTGCCTATGTAGAAAGAATTATAAAGCATAACAAAGTTAGTAAAGTCAATGACCAATTAGAAAAATGACTGGGCACCTGAGAAAAACTACTAGGAAAACTAGCACATAAACATTGTAACTAACAGTAGATCCGAAATTGTATTTCTAGATAACTTTAGACCTGTGAAATAAATGATTTATTTGATATATGAATAAATATGACTAACTATATATTTTTTATTTTTTATGTGAATTTCAGTGACAGACAGATTTAAATCAATGGAAGAGAAAAATAACAAAATTTGCAATGAGAAAAGGAACTCAAAACCCAAATCAAAGTTATTTATAATTGGCAAGTGTGAATCAAATGAACATTTAAAGGATCATTTATCAAACAAAAAATAATCATTTTCTTCCCAGTAGATCACTTAAGTATAAGCATAACTTAGAACTTATACTTTAATTACCTATGTAGCTCTTAGCTTTCTCAATCTAGTTTCTTTTTAATTATTAAAACCACTATTTTTCTCTACGTCTTAAAGTTTAGATTTGAAAAACATCACTCCAGTTACATTTTTTCTTAGCTCTTATTCTGTGTCATGTAAATACTTAAAGTATCTAATCAGACGTTTTTTGTTTTTTTTTAACAAGGTTTCACTCTGTCACAAAGGCTGGAGTAGTGCAGTGGTGTGAACACAGCTCATTGCAGCCTGGATCTCCCAGTGCTCAGGTGATCCCCTCACCTCAGTCTCCTGAGTAGCTGGGGCCACAGATACATGCCATTACATGCAGTTAATGTTTACACTTTGTGTAGAGAAAGGGTTTGGCCATGTTGCTCAGGCTGGTCTCAAATTCCTGGGTTTGAGCAATCTGCTTCTGTGCAGAATTTCTGAAACCACAGCCCAAAGTTAGAACATACATGCTTTCGAAGGTTGCCTTTTCCAAAACCACTGATGGCCCACCCACCCCAGCCCTGTGCACATAAAAACCCTGAGTTCCACCAGTGGAAGAGAGGGGAGAAGCCACTGAATGTTGGAGAGTGTGGGGGAAGAGAAGTGTCTTTATTTCAGAGGGACAACTTCATGTAGCTTCGGAGAGAAGTCTGGCCGGGGATGTCTTGACTCCAGGGAAAGATTACCTTCCTGCTGCATTTCCTTTTCAGCTCCCCTTCCCGCTGAGAACCACTCTCATCAGCAATAAAATCCCTTGAATTTGCCATCCTCCAAATTTGTTTGTGTGACTTCATTTCTCCTGAATGCCAGACAAGAACTCAGGTTGCAGGTGCAAAGACGGTCACACTGACCCTCCACTGAACTGTCAACACTTAAGACATTGGCAGTTGGCAAAGCTAAAAAAGCAGTGACTGTAACACTCCTTCTGGGGCTTCAAGTGTCATGGGCAATCCATTAGATGTTTCCGTGGGGCTAGTATGGAGTTTGTCCCTGCTGGAGCCAACAAGCACTCACCCCAGCTTCTGTACCTGCTAACCTTCTCCTGTGAGGGGTTGAGCACAGTGGGTTTGAGTGAGTGGAGTTCTCTTTCTGGTGCCGAAGTAGTTGGCTAGTTCTAGCACTCACATTTCAGTTTTCATCCACAAAAGGGATAAGGGAAATGTCCTGCTTCACCTCGGACTCCCAAAGTACTGGGATTATAGGCATGATCCACCATGCCCAGCTTGACTCACCATTCTGATAAGATAAAACATCAAGTTACAACAACAACTTCTCAATTTCTATCACAAATACATTTTAAACCGCTCTAATATGTCAGTGAATAATATGGGACAACATTAGGGCAGTATATTGGTATGGGCAGAATTGATCCCCACCCTCCAAATGCATATGTTGAAGTCCTAATCTCCAGTACCTCAAAAAGTGACTGGATTTAGAGATAGTACTTTTAAAGAGATAATTAAGGTAAAATAAAGTTATGTTTGTGGGCCCTAATCCAATATATCTTATATCCTTTCAGAAAGTGGAAATTTTGACACAGATACAGAGGAAAGATGATGGGAAGACAAAGGTAAGAGTCACACATCCACAAGCCAAGGAGAGAGTCCTCACAATCAAATCAACTCTGCTAATACCTCGATCCCAGACCGCCAGCCTTCAAACTGTGAAAAAGTAAATTTCTGCCTCCAGTGTGTGGTATTTGTTATGATAGCCCACAAACTAATATGTTCAATTATCTTAAATAAAAGAAATTACCTAAAATCTACTTGTCTGTATACGAAGTTCAGGATGGAAAACAAAAGAATTCATAGTAGGCTGTTTGAGGAATGATAAAAGCAAGTGCATTATGTCATTTCCTAACATTCTTTAGCTATGCTCATTTTTATTGTTAGATCTAAATTCTTAATATAATTAATTATAATTATATTACTGTAGTAATATCTGTGATTATACATTATAATCTAAATATTGCTATGTGAGTTGAACACTTAAATAATTTTAAGCACTGTCAAACACTGTAATGGAAAAACCTTTAACTTCTGGAAAGATTCGTGGTTTTTTTACATATCAATTCTACTCAGATGATGGTTGACATAAGGTATTCGTATTGATCATATTTTCAAGAATTTTGTAATCAATCTTATAAAACATCATTTGTGATTCAGACAAGATCCTGTTGTGGTAAAATTATTTATAATCTGCTGAATAGCTCTTTACCAAACGTTGTTTTTTAATGAAGTTTCTATAATAGATGGCCATATCTACCCATTTAGAAGGTAGACAGGAGTAAAGTAGAAAAATAATGGAAGAAAACTCAAGAGGCCAGAGTTCTTATTTTTGGTAACAGTATCTAGATGCATTTATTTAAGCCAGTAACTCCATGATTTAATTTTATCTCCTTATCTGCAAATAAGAAATTAAAGTGTATGTTTTATTCCTTTCAGTTTTAAATCCTATATTCTATGATCTGTTACATAGGTCAGTAAACGTTTCCTGTAAACAGCTAGCCAGTAATTATTTTCACTTTTGTGGGTCACACAGTCTTTTTTGAAAATGCTCAACTCTGTTCAATTCTGCTGTTACAGTGCAAAATTAACTATAGATAATATATAGATAAATGAGCATGGCTGTATTTTGTAAAACTAAAGATAGGCCAGACTTGGTCTACATGCTCTCGCTTTCTGGTAACTAGTTAACGGATAGGCCAAACTTGGTCTACATGCTTTCACTTTCTGATAATTAGTTAATGGGGTTTACATACGATTATCCAAAACCTCCCCACACAGTAGAACAAATAAACACATCCATCTACTAAACCATAAAACCCATGATCCAAGTCTAATTGGTAAACACGTATAGTGGAAATTTGTGCAAAGTTATTGTGAGATTTATTGCCGAGATAAAATGAGGAAACTGAGGCAGGTATGAAAAAAGATGAGAAGCCAGTTTATTCAGCTCCTGGGCAACCTCAGTGGTTCAAGAGGGGCCTGAGAAGTCGCACCCGGTTGTTCAGGGTGTGGGGTTTTATGGGGTGTGTAGGCAATTGATTGGTTACTGGGAAACAAAGAGAAGGCATTTCTATTGGTTGTTGAGGAGTAGGAAGTACATTAAACTAGCTGCCATTGGTACGTAGGAGGGACTTTGAGTAAATGGACCTTGATTGACTGCAGGGGAAACAAAGAGAAGGCACTTCTATTGGTTGTTGGGGATCAGGAAGTACATGGAGTTAAAGTAGGAAGTAGTTGTGATTGGTAGGCGGGACTTAAATGGGCCTTGATTGACTGCAGGGGAAACAAAGAGAAGGCACTTCTATTGGTTGTTGGGGATCAGGAAGTACATGGAGTTAAAGTAGGAAGTAGTTGCTATTGGTAGGCGGGACTTAAATGGGCCTACTGGGGCCCTACAGGGCAGGCTGTTGTTGAGCAGGGAACAGTGGGGCTTCTTTAAAAAAAATTCTCTGCAGGGTTTTTAACAGAGCTGGAGGTTGGATGGATAATTTAGTGTTAAGTGTGGGCTTAGACATGGTATGCGGAGGCAGGTACGGAAAGCTTTGTGGGGAAGCCAGATAATGAGCTCGGGTAATGACGCAGTTATCAGGCACGGAGAGTGATGAATGTGTCCCTTTGACTCCTGGCAAGGCAACCGGCCTTACAGTTATGATTAGGCAAGTTATAAAACAGTAAATTCAAAATAACTAATAAATATTAGTAACAAATATACTTAGTCACACTTCACCATGCAATTGTAAATTAAAGTAAAAATAATATGTTTATGAACATAAGTTTAGTAAAATTAAAAATTGTGAATACTACCACTTCTCTAGCACTGTAGGTAAGAGAAACTGTCACAGATTGCATTAGAAAAAGTAAGTTATAATAGCCTTCTTCAAAAGCAATATAATTATTTATTAAAATTAAAAATACACATTAACACCGGACAAACCATTCAAAAAGAAATTGAAAACATAAATATTCCCCTTGTTATAAAATTAATTGATCGTGTAGTTTAAAATTTTCTATTATTAAAAAAATACTCAAATGTGTTATGTTTAAAAGGGCTATCAGAATGTGATTTTATTTCTTGTAATATCTTGAGGATCTCTTAAAATTATCTGGGAAGTATTTCTTCATCTTCTAAGTTGTATGTCTTCTGTATGTAAATAGGTAGATATACCATATATATGTGTTGGAAAATTCAATTCTCCTCAAAGTGACACATAGATTAAAAGAAAAACCAATGAAAACAAGATAATTTTTTGTCACTTTTTACAAGGTATTTCTTACATCTATGTAGAAAAAAATATACAAAGCAATTTTGGAAATAATAAAGTTGGAAGGCTCCCATTACCTGATTTCAAAACCTAATGTGAATGTTACAGTAATCAAGAGAGTTGTTGCAGCAGTGAAAGGATAAAGGAAATGGAAGAGAAGAGATTCCAGAAACAGACCCACACAAATATGACCAGTTTGTGTAATGTCTTAAGCAAAATTCTATAGAACTGAAAGATTGTTCTGGGATTCTTTACAAAACCACTTTTGTTGTCTTCCTTTACAAAAGAAAGAGCTAGGAGGAGGTTAAATGTATTAGTCCATTGTCATACTGCTATACACACATACCTGATATTAGGTACTTTATAAAGATAAAAGGTTTGATTGGCTCACATGTCTGCCTGCTGTACAGACTTCAGCTTTTTGTAAGGACTCAGCAAACTTACAATCTCCCTTTCGTTCTGTCTCTGTCTCTGCTTCTTCCTGCGCTGAGGTGGTTGTGGAAGCGGCAATGAAGGCAGGGGACAGAGCCCATAGCCTTTTCTTTCTTAGGTTTGTTGTTCTTTTTTTTGTGCTTCTTATCCTTTTAAAAAAAATGTCTTGCGTTCTTAAATCTTGTTTTCTTTAAACTTTTGTTGTGATTCAAATTCTACGGTCATGGTAGGCTTGATGTTGGGCTTTTAGCCTTTCTGACTAGTATAGTAAAAACTACTGTAAAACTGGTAATGGGTGACAGACTAAATGGGGCTGAAGATTGCTTTGTTTTGTTTTGGTTGATGGATCATAAAATTCTTAAATAAAAATAGAGTATGAGACCCTCTTTACAGACTGAGAGTTTGTTAATGCAGCTATTATTTTGACTTCTTGGATCCTTCTTGGAGTCATGGATATAGTACTTAGAGATGTGGTGTGATACTGTTGCTGCTCCTCGTAGTACCAGCATCAGGTGTAGAAGAAAGAGGGAAGGGGCTTAAGGTGATCTGGGGAGCTCCAGCTGCAGTGATGGTGCATGTCATTTGTTTGGTTATGATGATGAGGCCTCTGGATATATTGGCTTGGGAAGGATCTCTCTCGTATTTTTATAATAAAGTAGGCAAGTATTCCTGGAAGACTGGGAAGGTTTTCTGAGAGGTGAAGTGTGGGAGATCTTGAATTTCTGTGCAGACTGTGATTTCCCTAATTTAAGAGATGGCTTAAAAGTATGGTATTGATGCAGGAGGAGTTTTGGGTAAGGGACTTGCTGGAGGTAACAGCTAGTACATTTACCTTTGAGGACTTGCTAAAGAAGATAATCTGTAGCTTTTCCAGGAATAGGTTTTTTTTCTTGGAAGGTTGTTTTGGCCATGACCTGGAGGAGATGAGGAGGACAATGAGCTACTTCCAGATAAGTATACTGACATCTCACTGGAGGTCTCCATGTTTTATGTTTCCATAGAGAAGTCATTTCTCTTTGGTAAGGTTCTGTTTTGAGGAATTGCCATATGCTTGAACTAGGTCACCTCTTAGGAGGATATTATCTTCATTAAGATCAATGGCCCTGGCTCAGGTGAGTATGAAAAGAACATGTATAATATATATGGAACCCCAATTTGGAACATGACTGAATAATTCTTTTTTGTCATATTCTGTTTTATTTTATTTTTCCTAGAGAATATTCTCTACGCTCTGACGCAGGTTTCGGTTTGGAAACCTTTAGACTATCACTAATAGAGGTAGCCTATTGTACCATATTTGTTTTTACTTTCAATGCAGGTTTTGAGTAAGCTGGATGTCTCCTCTTTGAAAACAAACAAAGGACTTTCTAGATCTTGGCTCTGTGAAATGAAGATCAAGAGTAAACGCCCTGTCTCTGTTTCTTGACAAAGAAAGATGGTCTGATTGTAGAAGACAATTTAAATTAGTATCTTTGTGAGCTACTAGAACTGTTTTTTTTTTTAATTGATGCATTCATTGTTTTCCATTTTTGTCTCATGATTGTCTTTATCTTGCTTTTTTATTGATGCTAAGTTCTGGGCAATCTGTAGCTGTTTGATTTATTTTTCTTTGATTTCTAGGAACGTAACACGAATCCCAGCCATGTCTTTTGGTTATATAACAGCACTAGCTATAGTTCTCCCATAAATTTTCTAGCATTTTAATTAAAAATCCAATCAGAATGATTTGCATTATTTTAGAATTTGGAGTCTTCACATACAACTGGTTGAATACAAATTCAATCACAATATCATTTTCAAATGTAAGAATTTATTTTATTAATTTTGCTATCCAATGGTTTATCACTGCCAAATTTACTTTGCTCCTGTCCATTTTTTTTTTTTTTTTTGGTAGGCATTATGTAACTTTCAGCTGCTTCAGTAGCTTCTTCAATTTGTTGCTGAATGAAATATTCTGTTCTGGCCTTGTTTCCTTAGGGATTCACCCCACACTCTTCTAGGGAGAAGGCTTCTCCTTATCTCTCCCGTAGTTCCCAAGACCAGGTAGAATCGCCAGTGCTCTGGCTGAAGACCTCTACAGGTAGACAGGTAGCAAGATACTGCTTGTGCCCATTTTATTCCTCATTTTCTGGTAATTGTTCACTTCATGTAGATGAGTTTATTCTTGGCATAAATGCAAAAGCGTTTCATTTAAGACTTGATAATATTTTTAAACAGCTGATTGTAGCAATCAAATATCCATAAATGGATGGCTTTGATTTCTGTTGCTTATAACCAAATTCCTGAAACAGGATAATTTTTAATTAACGCAATTTGTTTCTTACAGTTACAGAGGCTGGGAAGTTCAATGTCCAGGGGGCAGATCTAGAGAGAGCCTTCTTACTGGTGGGGACTCTGCTGCATCCTGAGGCAGTTCAGGGCATGATATTGTAAGTGGACTGGCTCAGGGATGAGTGCCAGCTCAGGGATAAGTGAAGTAACATGATTCCATGCTAGCTTAGGTCCCTCCTCCTCTTCTCATAAAGTCACACTCTCCATTTCCATAGTAACTCCTTAATCCACTTAACCATTAATCTATACATACATGGATAGATTAATCCATTCATGAAGGTAGAGCCCTCATGATCCAATCACCTCATAAAGGACCCACCTCTAATACTGCCGCACTGGACGTTAAGTCTTAGTATGAGCTATGAAGGGGGATGCATTAAATCACAGCATTCTACCCCTTGTTCCCCAAAGCTCATGTTTTCCCCACGTTCATTCCATCTTCATAAAGTCAAAGTCTCAGCACACTCTAGCACCAACTTCGGAAGTCCAAAGACTAATCTCTGAAGCTGTGATCTCAAAACAATTTACCTAATTTCCAAAATAGAATGATAGCAAAAGGATCGGATTGTTTTCTGTGACTTCGATCATATCGGTGTCATCACCTGAGATGCCAGTCACCACCTATGGAGGTGTGTCCTGCAGACCGTGACTCAACTACAGATGAATAAATGCACTCTCACACCCACTTGATTTTAGTGGACTAGGGATGGTCATCAGCTGCTTTCAGAGCAGCTGCATTCTCGAATGCAGCCAACTGAGACCAAGACTTCCTGTACATCCTCACATGTATTCAGTATGGATTTCATAACAGAGGTTCTAAGTCAACATGCTTGTGGATAATTAACATGGTTGAAAGAGTGGTTTTATGAATGGTAAAAGCTTTTGGTTCCAGGGCCCAGAGTAAACACCATTAACTGGTAATTCCCCTTTGACCTCCCCCTGAGAGGACCATCGCACAAAGTTTACATGAACAAACTAATTAGAGTAGAGACAAACGAAAGTGGGGTAAACAGACTTAACTGGGAAAGCCTTTTATTACCCCATCTTGTCCCTGTGCTAATGTAATTGAACCAGCTGCCTTCAGCCTGTCCCAAAAAAAACCTTTTGACCTTCCAAAAGGTTTGAAACTATAATCAATAACTTTCCCTAATATTTCCCAATTATTTTGCCAGCCACCCTAAGTAAACCCCAAAAGTTTTCCATTCCAAGAGGGAGAAAAAGCAAGAAGAAAGGGGTATTGGTTTTAAACAAGTATGAAGCACACTGATACAGGGATATGGCCCCCAAGGACTTTGGTATCCCTATCTTTTTAGATTTGCTGGCCTTAGTCCACTCAGCTCTTCCACACTGGTACTGGGTGCTGGTTACTCTACAGCTCTGGATTTTTGGTGGCTTTCCTGCTCACAAGACTCCACTGGACTTTGCCTTAATAGAAACTCTGCAGCAGCTCCAACCCAATATTTCTACTCAGCATTGCTCTAGTAGGGGTTCTCTGCAGTGCTTCCATTCCTACAAGTCTCTTCCCTTGACCCCTATTATTTTGATGACATCTTTTGAAATCTGGGTGTGGGCTGCTAATCCTCCACAGCTCTTGCTTTCTGCATACTTTCAGTATTAGCACATGATGAATGCCACTAAGGTTTATGATCTGCTTTACAGAGCTGTAGTGCGAGCCACACCTGGGGCTGTGTCATGACTGGAGCAGCCACTGAGTGCTGTGCTGGAATGTGGGGTTCCAAGTCAGAGAACTGAGGAAGCTCTGGGAAGTCAGTCCATGGACAGGGCCCTGGGCCTGTCCCCTGAAACCATTCTGCCTTCCTAGGCCTCAGGCCTGTGATGAGAGCAGCCTTGAAGATCTCTGCAATGTCTTTAGGTTCTATATTCGGATATCTTGTGGAATTGCACCTGCTTCTTTTCTATCCACACCACACCCTTGGTTTCCTCTCCTGAAGGCATTTTATTTCACTCTTTAGGCTAGGCTAAAACTTTTTCAAATCTCTCCACTCTGCTTCCCTTCTTATCTTTAAACTATTCTAACTTATTCTTTTGCTCCTAAATCTCAGGGTAAACAGCCTGAAGTAACTCTGTAGCTCCTAAAATTTTCTTAAAAACTTTTTTCTATTAGCTGGGCATGGTGGCACATGCCTGTAATCCCAGCTATTCAGGAGGCTGAGGCAGGAGAATTGCCTGAACCCCGGAGGCAGAGGTTGCAGTGAGCCGAGATCGCGCCATTGCACTCCAGCCTGGGTAACAAGAGCAAAACTCCGTCTCAAAAAAAAAAAAAAAAAAAAAAAAAAAAAAAAAAAAAAACACTTTTTTCTGCCAGACATTCTAGTTTTTACTCTCAAATTTGGCCTTCCACAAAGCCCAAGAGCATCCACAGTTAAGGCAACATATTTGCCAAATTGTTACAAGGGTGGCATTTACTGCAGTTTTCAATACATTGTTCCTCAGTTCCATCTGAAGCCTCATCAGAATGAAATAGCCTCATTGCCTGGGGTGGCACCTAAAGTTCTTGGTCTCATGGCCGAGGAAATCCAGGAGGCTGACACACCAGGTGTGACATCAGAGCAGAAGCAGAAGTTTAGTAGGTGAAAGAAAGAGGACAGCTCTCTGCAGTGTGGAGGCATTCAGGAAAGGATTGCAGTTTTCACAGTTGAATGCACAGGCTTTTAGAAGAAACCAGTGAGGCCTGGGTGTTTTATTTGCATAAGCCACAGATTTCTAGTAGATCCACCTTTTCCTCCAGATGTGCATGTGGCCCTTAGCTTGAGTTACTCTATATTGCTTTGTTCCCCTTAGTGAGCATATGTCAGGGGATGAAATTTTTTATTGTGGACATGTCTGGGCAAGTCACCTCAGTTGCCTTTTTTAATCTATGTGACTGTGGGCACTTTAATACCATTCTAATTGAAGGCAGAATAGGTGTCTCAAAAAAAATGTAGGAATCAAATGACTGCTTCTTCCTGCTAATAGTGACAGAATTGAGGCTAAAATTTGGTTTCAGAAGACATTTTCCTCCTTGCCATCAAAGAGAGAGTTTTATCACTTGCAAAGGGAGAACAAAGTGACGTCACTGGTAGAAGGGCACAAAAGAGAGAAGAGTTGGAAAACTAGAAGTTTTTAGCAAAGAACCAACAAGATTCCCCATAAAGAGAATTCCCATTCCACCAGTTGGAACTTTAAACCTTGAAACGGAAGACTTTTTTTTCCATGTGCTTTTCAGACAAAGGTAAAGAGAGACATCTTAGGCATGGTAGGCCATCCCCATAACATGCCTCCCAGTTAAAAGAAAGTTAGTTTGCCTCATAGAGAGATTGCCCAGTTCAACTGGGAAGTTATGGCTCCTCACACGGAAAAAGAAACAGCCTCAGCCAGGAGCAGTGGCTCATGTCTGTATTTCCAGCACTTGGGGAGGCCTAGGTGTGAGGATCGGTTGAAATCAGGAGTTCGAGACCAGCCAGGCCAATGTGGTGAAGCCCTGTGTCTACTAAAAACACAAAAATGCACTGGATGTGTTGGCACACGCCTGTGATCCCAGCGACTCAGGAGGCTTAGGAGAATTGTTTGAACATGGGAGGAAGAGATTGTAATGAGCCGAGATCCTGTCACTGCACTATTCCAGACAAGAGCGAGATCCCATCGCAAAAAAAAAAAAAAAAAAATGGAGAGAGGGGCATTCACTGGAAGATGAAATCCCCGTTTGTAGAAAATCACAAAACAGCAATCCCTTGAGCCAAATTCTTAGTTACTTCAGCACCCACTAATTCTGCCTAACAGGAGTATCTGTCTAGGCTGTAAAAACACTTTCTGAACCGCATACAGAGAGGGAGTAGTAGCTGCAGAAAGGAAAGAAGGTAACTGCAATAGGAAAGGTTTGAAAATCCTGTGGCTGATACCCAGTGGACTGGAGTTAGTCCAAGGGCATTCAGGTGACGCTGACGTATGGCCTTAGCCAGAAACTCTCAGTTGTTCTAGGACCTTCTTCCAGCCCCAAGTGATGGCTAGGCTTTCCATGAAAGGAAGCCAGTTCAGAAGACAGTCAATATCCCCAGCACTGTGAGGGTTCAGGGGGATTAGCTAAGTCCTCCCTGGCAAGACTGTCATCTGAGTCTTTAGAACAGCAGCCACACTATTCATATTTAGATGACTGACAGATGTCCGTCATTTTTCTTGATTTTAATTTTTTTGATCAAAGATCTTTAGTCTTACCTCTCAATACTGCCACATTGCGGATTATGTTTCAAAAGGAGTTTTAGAGGGGGAATTCAAACAATAGCAATAAACAAAAAATAAATTAATTCCTTATCCCACATTTTATACAAAAATAACTCAAAATGGATCCTAGACCAAGATGTAAAAAAAAAAAACTGTAAAACTTCTAACATGCAAACTGGCAAAAATCTACACACCATAAGATTGAGGAAAACTTTTTCAACCATAACACCCAAAGATGATCCATAAATTAAACACACACACACACACACACACACACACACACACACACAGAACAAGTTAAACTTTATCAAGGTTTTTCTCTGTAAACATCACTTTTAGGGAAAAAAAATATAAGCCACAGACTGGAAGAAAATACTTGGAAATCACATTTGTGGCAAAAGTATTGCAACCACAATGTAAGAACGCTCAACAGACAACTGTACTAACACATCTAGCCCAATTTTAAGATGGACCTATGTTTTGAATATACACCTTACTAAAGGAAGTTTTTAAATGCAAATTATGCATATTAAAAGATGCACAAGGTCATTACCTATCTGAAAAATCTTCATTAAAACAGCAGTGGGATAATTCTTCATATCCATTAGACTGTCTGAAATAGCTGACGATACCTAGGGATGTGGAGGAACTGAAACACTGATGTCACCATCAATGAGGAAGCAAAATAGGGCAGAGCCCCTTTGAAATTCTTTTGGCAATTTCTAATAAAAGAAAACATACACTTAGCATCTAACTCATCAATCCTACTCCTTGGCATTTGTCTAATAAATTTGCAAATTTATGTTGACAGAGAAACCTTTATGCAAATGTTTATAGAAACTTTATTCATAATTGTGCTGAACTGGAAGCAACTCAGAATTCCTTCAACTAGTAGATAGAAAGCAAGTTGATATCACATAAAATGCAATAATACCTACCTACAAAAAGCAGAACCAACTACTGATTTATCTAGAAAGTTGTATTTATTCTTCAATGCATTTACTAAACGAAGAAAGCAAAGCAGAAAAGGACACATACTGTGGTTTAGTCAGTTTGAACTACTCTAGCAAAATACTATATACTGGGTTGCTGATGAGCAATGGACAGTTATTTTTCAGAGTACTGGAGGCTGACATTCAAGATCGGGGTGCAAGCAAGTCAAATTCTGATGTCTTGTGAGTTACATTATTGCAAACTTCTCGTTGTATCCTCACACGATGAAGAGTACAGAGGGGAAAAGAAGCTCTCTAATGAGTCTTATGAGGGCCCTAATCCCACTCATGAAGATTCTGCCCTCATGACCTCATCTAATTTTCATCCTCTATTAAATGTCTCACTTCCTAACACTATTATATTGAGGAGAAGAGTCTAAACATACAAATTTTGGTAAAACACAAAAATATTCAGTCTACAGCATATTGTAAAAGTTAATTTATATGACATTATAGAAAATATATTTAAAAAGTACAGGGACCAAAATCATAGCAGTAGGTATCAGGTGTTGGGGTTGTTACTTCTAAAGAGTATAAGAGAATAAAGTGAGTAAACGTCTGTATTATGACTCAGATAGTAGATATATGTCTCTACGCATTTGTCGAACTCTCAGAATTCTGAATACTATTCAGCATTATAAAGGAATAAATGATATAATGGCTTGGATGTATCACAGGGATATTAAAATAATTGTTAAGCTAATATAAACATTTACATACTATACAATTTCTTTTCTATAACATTTTGAAGTGAATAATTTTAGCTGTAGATAACAGATTAGTAGTTCTCAGATGTTAGGGGCAGGGGCCATGGATGTAACTACAGAGGAGTAGTCTAAGAGAATTTCTCTTTGTTGATGAGATAGCTCTGTATCTTGATTGTGATGGCTGTACAAATCTTATCACATAAAGGAATTGCACAGAATTACATACATGTACAAACACACACACAAACATGAAAGCATAAAATTTGAATAAGTTCTATAGATTTGTATTAATACTAGTTTTCTGAATTTGATATTACAGAAATGTAAAATAATACCCTTAGGAAAAAGTAAAAAGGAGTTCGGACCTCTTTGTACTACCTTTTAACTTTTGTGAGTCTATATTATTATTTTAATAAAAGTATTTTTCAATTACATATAATCGTGCACCACAAATAATAAATTTTACTGTTTAAATTTTTAAAAATCAAATAGGAAAGGAGAGCACATTAGTCTGCTGAAGCTGACACAAAATGCCAAAAACTGGGAGGCTGAAAAAACAATTATTTTTCCACAGATCTGTAAACTAGAATTTCAAGATCAAGTGCCAGCAGCATTGGTTTCTTAGAAGAACTGTCTTCCTGGCTTGCAGATCGCAGCCTTCATGCTGTGTCTTTACATGACCGTTTTCATAGTGCTACCACATTCCTGAAGGACCCCAGTCGTGGTGGTTACAGTCCCACCTGATGATTACATTTAACCTTAATTGTCTCTTTAAAGTCTTTATTTTCAAGTATAGTCATAGTGGAATTAGGGCTTCAACATGTAAGTTTTAGGGGATCACAATTCATTCTTAATGGAGGGAAACTGAAAGTAGAATAAAATCAGTAAAAAATAAACCTAACTATATTTCAAATTAATAATTAAACCAAAGAGAGTAGGGATGAAAAAAGACCTACCTCTGTAACTATTTGGAAAATAGTGTTTTCAATGGGTAGTATAAAATTAAAAAATAATCTCTATACAAATACTGTATTCTTTTAATAATATTTAGTAATTGTTTTCCTCACAGGTTTATAATTCTAAAACTATGTTATGGGTATATTAGCTTTTAATCAATCAATCAATAATAAGTAATTACAACTTAGTTTCTTGTTGAAAAAAATAAGTTCTCTGGTGTTGAAATATATATCTCCTTAAAATATATATTTACATTAGTATACAATATATATATTTTACATAAGTTAGTATACAATATTCTACTTCCTTGCTCTATTGAGAGGCCCTAGAAACAATATACTCTTTGTACCTGCTGTAAGTCAATACTTGAGACTTGGTAATTCATAAGGTTTAATTGGCCCAAGGCTCTGCAGACTGTACAGGAAGCATAGCTACAATTTGCTTCTGTAGATGCCTTAGGAAACTTGCACTCTTGGCAGAAGGCAAAGTGGGAACAGGCACATCACACGATGAGAATGGGAGCAAGTGAGCTAGGGAGATATGGAATCTTCTGAGGTGGCAGAGAGAGAGAGAGAGAGAGAGAGAGAGAGAGAGAGAATGTGCCGGGGAGATGGCACACAGTTTTAAACAATCAGATCCCGTGAGAACGCATACACTTTCACCAAGCCATGAGAGTTCCACTCCCATGACCCAAACACCTCTCACCAAGCCCTTTCTTCAGCATTAGAAATTAAAATTCGACATAAGATCTGGGTGGAACAAATATCCAAACTATATCATATTTGTAGCAATGAATACAATTAATACACTCATTTTTTTGTCTCTAAATACAGTTTTCTAAGAAAAGAAACAAGGGTTTCTTGGATAAATGATTGATTCCAGAGTTATGGTAAGGAAAATCAAGTTGTGCCTTAAGAATCATAGGGTACCAGACAGTAGAGAAATGCTGAGACAGACAGACAGACAGACAGACAGACAGACAGACAGACAGACAGACAGATAGATAGATACATAGATAGATAGATAGATAGATAGATAGATAGATAGATAGACAGATAGACAGACAGACATGGACATAGACATAGATGCACTCATGTTGAAAGGGAATACAAGACATTCTGAAAGAACTCCAAATAGCCAAACCTGAAACAAACTTCGCCACAACATTAACAATAACAATAATATAATATTATAAGCTATGGAATAAAATCAATAACTATGAGTTCATATTTTTATAAATAAATGCACAAATTGAATGAACAGATTATTGGGAGACAAGGCACAGCTCCTCCTTACAGAAAAATTTTAATGAATAATATAGAATGAATGAGGGAAACAGAATATCACCATTAGAACACCACCATAATAATGAAAGAAGACAAGATTCATAATCAATAACAAAATTGGATATCAAAAGCTTGATGAAAAACAAATATTTGCATAGTCTCAAAGGATCTTTCTTAAGATATTTATTAATTACAAAAGAAGAAATAATAACTACAGGAAAGAAAATCAGAAACCTCACTTTAATCAAGTGATCAAAGTTAGCATCTGCAACAATCGGGTATGTTACCATGATCTTGTCATGATTCACTGAGAAGGGCAAATGCCAGATATTATTCTTGCCAAAAAAAAATGTGTATCCAATCTAATCATGAAAAGATATTAGTGAAACCCAAATTGAGGGGCATTCTAGACAATATCTTACCAATATTCTGCAAAAGTGTCAAGATCATTGAAGACAAAAAGTCTGAATAATTGTCAAAGATTGAGGAGACATAACATCCAAATGCAATTTTACATCCTAGACTGAACTCAGGAACAGAATAGTAAAAACTGGTAATAGCTAAATAAACCTTTAGCTTTGTAATTAGCTTAGTATTAATATAAATATCTTAATTTTGTGATTTAGCAAAACATTATTAGGGGATACTGAGTGAAGGGTGCACAGAAAATATCTGTGCTATTTTTCAACTTTTTTATATGTATTAAACTATTCCAAAATATAAAAGACATGAGAATAATAAATTTAAGTCTGATTTTCAGCTTTACAGTTTACATACAATTTTAATGTCATTTATAATGTAATGTTTCCTTGCTATTAATGTCACCACATAAAATATCTAGACATGTAATAACTAAAAATGATAATGTATTTTTTAATTACATATTTTATATATTTTAGATATGGACTTTAATTCACTTCTGCAGTTCTTAAAATTCTAGGATACATTTTGTTCACAACTTAAATGAAGCTTATAAAAATATCTGCAGAAAATACATATAAGGCCTGATAAGATACAACACTACTGAATAGGGAAGATTAAAGTATTGTGTTGGATGGCTTTTTCCATTTCTTTTCATATAAGAGAAAGAAAAGGATGCTTCCCCTTTGGTGTCTGGTGATATGACTTGTGGACCTTGTTAGCAATGCATACTGCAGGAGCTGTAATAGAAATGACTGTCTAATTGGCATTGTTTCCCAAGAAGTTATTATGTACCCACATAGCATGTGTCTTTTCAACATGACAGTAATTAAATCACCTCAACCACTGCACGGAAGTGTGAGCTAGTTTAACGCATTGATGAATACCTAAATTTTACAATTCTAGTGAATGTTACCTTAGGTGTGTTTTCAATAGGTGATTTTCATAAACATTAATTTGATATATTTCACACTTCCCCCTAGCTCATACTTTTTTTAATAAAAAGGGTCTGTGGCTGTTTCATCCTGAATATTAATAAAACTTGCTCTTTCTCAATTTAACACTCTTATCTGTACTAAACAAAGCACGACTTCGACTTTTCTTACCATTGCTGTGGTGGTAGTGGGGGTGGTCATTCTAAAACACTGAAAAAAATAGTATTTAAATAGCAGTAACACATCCTACTCTAATTTATAAAATGTACAGTTAATTAAGAAACACTATTAGGAAATTATAATGGAACCTTCTTCTAACTCAGGATGTCAATATTCAAAATGGAAATAGGTTTAATAATCATTTCACTCCATGTTTGATATACTTACAGGATCACTTAAAACAGTTACATGTATTAATCGGATTGAAGATAACTAGGTAAAAAAATGACTATATAGATGTATTGCTTTGATTAATAAAATGTAATTAAGTGATGGCAAATGAGATTCTTCAACTGAATATAAGTAACAGAAGCGAAGAAAATTTAAAGAAGCAGATTAATGTTATTAGTATGTTCTCAGCATACAGAAAAAAAGAACACAATTTGCAAAATTAGAGGCATAAGATACATATTGATTGTATCCCTTTTTAAATTAATCCTTGGTTAATCAAATCAAAATATAGTAAAATCAATCTGTAGATTACCAACGGCCTATACTATTTGGTTTTTGAGATTTTAAGATGAATGGTGTTTGTAATGTATTGTTATGAAATGAAATAACTGTACCCTAAATTTTTATTGATTCAAATGAAATAATTCCTTAAAACAAGACAGACAAACTTCCTGTAAGTGTTAATAAAATGATTTAAAATGTCTAGGTACTAAAATGAATTATACTACGGACGTCCTAAACCTTTGAAAATACTATAAAACATAAAATCTCTAATTAATTAGAACACACTTAACATACAGAACCATTTATCAAAAGAACAATATGTCTTGCTACATCAGTGTTTCTAAATATCTGTATTAAATGTAATATAATTTAAGCTGTGATCAACAAATCTTTAAGCTTTGTTAAAATTAACTTTAATAAGACTATAAGAAATTACCAATTACAGAAAAAAAATCACAAATTTCCTATAGCTTTGCTTTCTCTTATCAGAAAAATACACAATGTGTTAGATAATCACATAATATTTGAGTAATGTTGTATTGATAAAGGTTCTTTTAAGTCTTGTGTCTCAAGATTGTTTCAAGGACCTACTGAAACCACGTTACGTGGCAGCTTGTTAGAAATACAAAATCGTGGATTATGTCTCAGATCTCTTGGATTGGAAACTGCATTTTAACTTAGACAAGTGACTATTCTAAACAACTGTTTTCTAATCTTTGACCTTGTATTGAAAACCCTGACACACAAACACACAAACAACACAAGACACTTGGACAGAGATTTTTAAACTCTCCAGGTAATTTTAAAAAGAGGCAAAGTTGGGAATCACTGCTGTAAGACACATAATGAATCAACAGTAGGTAAATTTTTATTAATGGCGACCCACCTAAACAAGTTAATTATATTGATAGTTACCTTTATTTCTGTTAAAGAGGAAATGACGGTTCAGACATTTCTTTTAAACAATATGTTTATCCAGGAGCTGTGGCTCCTGCCTGTAATCCCAGCACTTTTGGAGGTCGAGGCAGGCAATCACCTGGGGTCCGGAATTGGAGACCAGACTGACCAACATAATGAAACCCCGTCTCTACTAAAAATAAAAATTAGCCTGGCGTGGTGAGGTACGCTTGTAATTCCAGCTACTCGGGAGGCCGAGGAGGAGAATCACTTGAATCCGGGAGGTGTAGGTTGCGGTGAGCTGAGATTGTGCCATTGGACTCCAGTCTGGGCAGCACGAGGGAAACTCCGTCCGGGGGGAAAAAAAAAGAGAGAGAGAACAAAAGAAAATAAAACCAATATGTTCTTGAAAAGTTATAAATAATCCAAAGGATTATAAATAATAAATTTATTTCATAAAGGGTTCTTTTTAAAGTATAGTGGGGAATACATCCATCATTGAGAATTTCATTTTAATTATCACATTATTACATCCCCTGTGCCTGTATTTCTAAGGTTTTCTTAAATTAATTGTGTTTCAAACATCTTTTGTCTTCAATCTGATTTACACATATAATTCAATGAAATTAAAATAAAAGCCTTTATACTCAATTTTTCAAATATTTGCTTATTCTGTAGTGGTTATTTACAGAACTGAAATGGAAAATTACTGAAAAAGTCACATATTAGTTTTCATTTCTATGTACACTGAGCTTAAGCTTTTTTGGCTTAATCAAAATAAGTATTTTAATCTATACTAGGAATATTTGAATAGTTATATTAGGCTCAAATATTATGTCCTTAGAGCACAAGTGCTAGATATCACTTCTGATTCTGTTTCTGTAATTTTGGATACTGCAGGTTTTTGAATAGCTGTTTAATAAATTCCTGTGGCAATGGTTAGTCTGCAGTGCTTTCCCTGGACCAATATAGGCAAGCATCATGTGCAATAATATAGTTTTTAATTCAGTTGACCTATCTCAAGTTAATAAACACATGTGAAAATTTAAAATTTACCCTGATAATTGTTCCAAAAATATATAAGTAGTATAGTTCTAGTTTTTTTTTTTTTTTTTTTTTTTTTTTGAGACGGAGTTTTGCTCTTGTTACCCAGGCTGGAGTGCAATGGCACGATCTCGGCTCACCACAACCTCCGCCTCCTGGGTTCAGGCAATTCTCCTGCCTCAGCCTCCTGAGCAGCTGGGACTACAGGCACGTGCCACCATGCCCAGCTAATTTTTTGTATTTTTAGTAGAGACGGGGTTTCACCATGTTGACCAGGATGGTCTCGATTTCTTGACCTCGTGATCCACCCGCCTCGGCCTCCCAAATTGCTGGGATTACAGGCTTGAGCCACCGCGCCTGGCCTGTTCTAGTTTTGTTTTAATAATAATTATGCAGCAATAACTTTTTATTATTTTTCTTTACAGTACCGCTTAACTTACACTTGTCCTTGTGTGAAGTATGCATTTTCTTGAGTTGTAGTCATGAAAAGGTAAATAAGAGAGATGAAGATACTAACTTCAGAAAAGTTGACAACATATTCAATTGCCTATAACCTGCTAATTAACATCTTAAATGTTTAAATGGACTAATTTTAACTAGTTAAGTAATACACTGTGTCAAGTAAGAGAGTCAAGTTCATATAAATTATTTTATCAACTTTAAGCAAATTAGTCATTCATTTTATTATCCATACATGTTCTAATTGTCACATAATCATCAATATAGCTTAAACATTTTCAAGGTGTTTAAATATGCAAAAAACTATACAGAGAATTAAATCACTTTGAGTCTTCATTGCTTTAAGAGAGCAAAAGTGGTAATCTTCACTATCTAATTCATTCTATTAACCTCAGTTTTGAGATCAAAGCATGTGATACCTAGATTAATGCCAGCCAGTTTTTGCTGATTGATTGATTAGTACAAACAGTTTGGGTGAGAGTGTTAGATTTGTTTAATGCATATAATTTTGATCAGACTGTGAATGGAATTTTTATAGTTTATGTCAAAGGCTATTTTGGAATTTGTATTTTAATAGTTAAATATGTAGATTTATGCTTATGTTCCATTTTTATAAAACTAACATTAAAATAAATTATCTAAAGCTATGTTCCTGTAGAAAACCATGTGGTTTTTGTAAAAGAAATAAATAAGCAAAACTAACACTCATTCCCCAAAAGACTATTCAAAAAGCACTGAATGAAAGAGAATTGTCTCATGCCAGAAAAATGAACAAATACGGTGATCAAATAACATCCTAAGATTTAGGTAAAAGCTGAATTTCATACAGAGCAGAGAGTAGGATTATAAGCAGTTATTAGAGAATTTCTATTTATACTATATGTAAAATACCAACAGCATTCCTTGTAGAGATAATTAATGCAAGTTTGGTTTTTACTTCTTGAAATATGATATAACCACTCTCATTCATTTCTTAAGACTGTTATGAACTAATTAAAGCCTATAAAACATCTTGCAATAAAATGCTACATACATGCCTAATAAGGCTAATAACATTTATAATGATACCAGCTGTTGAAATCCAACAGATATACATAATTAATGGCAGTCGAAGTTTACCTACAGCTTTTCCATCTGCTTCATTAAAATACAATTTCCAAAATTAAAAATGTTACCTTTACTCTAGAAGTCAAGGTTTCTTTGTACCCATTCTAAAATATATGTATGCTTTATATGTAACCTAAAAATATACCTAATTTCTCATTTCAAGAAAATACACAAAGATAGTTTTTATGATAAATACATTAAAAATACCATCTCTCTCACCTAATCTTGTGCATCCAAGTCTCAATGTCTCAGTAAGAAATTCATAATAACAATGCTTTATGTGTGCATATATAAAACAGCAATCCTAACAATTGTCAACAACTTTGTGTAGCACTTTGTACTAAACAGTACACTCTCCATTTAAAAAAAAAACAAAAATCTCATACAGTTGCTCAGACTGGAGTGCTTTGGCACAATATAGGCTCAACTGCAGCCTGGACATTCTGGACTCAGGAGATCCTCCCACCTCAGCCTCCCAAGTAGCTGGACTATAGGTACTCGCCACCATGCATGGGTAATTTTTGTATTTTTAGTGGAGACATGGTTTCACCACCCAGGCTGGTCTCGAATTCCTGGGATCAAGTGATCTGCCCTCCTCAGCCTCCCAAAGTGTTGGGATTTCAGGCATGAGCCACCGTGCCTGGCTCCTTTTCTTAAGTAATATCCAAAACAAGACTATGAAGTGAATATTGTCATAACTCCAATTTTATAGTTAAGAAACTAAGAGTAAATGAGGCATTAATACAAAGAAAACTTTCAAAAGTCAGAGAAAATACCCTCATAATTTAACAAATAACAAAATAATAGAGAATATAGTTAATTTACCAGCAACAATAAAAGAGAAAATGGGTAGGAATGTACTATATGAAAGAACCAACTGTCTGGTTTAATAAAGAGTTGTGTGATTTTCTTTTCTTTTCTTTTTTTTTTTTTTTTTTTACTATGACATTCTAGTTTCCTGATGCAGAGAAGTTGAGTTGAAGAGTATATAATTTATACTCAATTATATAATTTAATTTTGCGATAATAAAAAATAAGTAGATGTTGTGGGAACAATTAAAGGTTTCAAAAGGTTTTATGTCTTTTACTATATGGAATGAATCCCAGTGGGCATTTATTAGGACCCAGGGGAACACAAAGCCCAAAAACCCATACCCAGAGAGAGGCTCAGCTCTGTTTCTTTCCAATCCCTCATGCTTTCGTGTTTCAGAAAAAAAGAATGGAAAGCAAACTCAGCCTTCAAACTCTAGTTTAACGCTGAAAAATAAACTGATCTTAATCAAGTGGGAAGGGTGTCAGGAAGACTTCAGCCACACTAAATCAGAGTAAAGTGGGAATTTCTGGAGACAGCTATCCACAAAACTTAACCATAAAAAAGGCACTAGGCCTTATTAATAATTACAGATATGTTCTTCTAAAACGGTGAAAGAAAATAATGTAGCATGTAGATAAAGAATGCAGACTGTAAGAAAATATAACTCCAGGTAATAAACATATTACACTGTATCAGATAATATAGATAACAGTATGCCCAAAGGTAAAAAAAAAAAAAAATACAAAGACCACAGAACAAGAGATTAAAATCCAGATAAAACAGGCAAACTACGCACAGAATAAATGAAAATTGTGTTTATATTGTTGAGGAAAGCAATTCAGTGGATGTTGGTGGTTTGGTTGGTATTTGGCTTCCGTATTTTTTACTTTGTGAATTACTTGCTCTTTTTTTTTTTAAGAAAATGTATCACTTCTATGCATACTATAAATTCATTGTTTCAGAAAATCTACATGTACAGTATAACCAAATACTGATTTCAAAACTGACATCATTTTATATATTTTTATTCTACTATATATATTTTATTAATCTGAAAACATTGTTCAATATATAATCTATAATGGTCTGCTTTTATGTATTAAAATATGCTATAGATTAACTTTTATATGTTAAATGTTATTACAAGTTGTGAAGTTATAGCAATGACTGATGAAAATATTATGCTTTCAAGAAGCTTACACATTGTAGCACTATTCACAAAATGTATAAGCATCCTAAATGAGACCTAAGAGAAATGAAATTCCAAAAGGAAATTGGCCAAAAAAAAAAAAAAAAAAAAAAAAAAAAAACAGCAAAAAAGAGTAAAATTCCTTACCAAATTCAGCTATTCTCAGACTTCTACCTGGTTGAGAGAGAATAATTGATATGTTTGCTTGTCCTTCCTTTCCTGGTTCATACTGATGAGAAAAATATTTATTAAAAAATTAGTTTTGTGAATTTGTGATTCTTGTGGATTTCTTATAAGTATTTATTTGGTTATTTATCTTCATTTTTCCAACAATTCTCTTTGTTTTTATTTTCTCTCTTTGTGTGGTTTTTCATAAAGAGGAAAATCATAAGTTCTCCTTTCTTCCTGTTTTGATTTTTGAAAAGCTTGACTTTGTAAATAGTTAATCGATTCTCTGTTCTCTGCCACCCCAGAGACCATAAATTGCAGAGCTTATGTCAGGCAAACAGGTGGGGAGTTCACCTGGAGTTGTGAAATGTCCTTTTGTCCAAATATGTCAGCTCTCAGGAATTTGTCTTAATTGTTTCAATGTTCATTGCCTTCCTAATAGTGAGGATCTTTATATCCCATTTTTGGAAGAAGCTTCAGATTTGAGGGAGAACTACACTTTTGCAACCTCTTTGGAAACTTACTTCTTTCATCCAATTATAAGCCATAAAAAGGCTTACCGGTTTTGAATCACAATTAAAGTAGGTATACCTATGGACTTTCCTTTCCTTCCTTCCTTCCTTCCTTCCTTCCTTCCTTCCTTCCTTCCTTCCTTCCTTCCTTCCTTCCTTCCTTCCTTCCTTCCTTCCTTCCTTCCTTCCTTCCTTCCTTCCTTCCTTCCTTCCTTCCTTCCTTCCTTCCTTCCTTCCTTCCTTCCTTCCTTCCTTCCTTCCTTCCTTCCTTCCTTCCTTCCTTCCTTTTTCTTTCTTTCTTTCTTCTCTCTCTTTCTTTTTTTTTTTTTTTTTTTAAATCGTTTCTCTGATGGAGTCTAGCTCTGTTGCCAAGCTGGAGTGCAGTGGCGCGGTCTTGGCTCACTGAAGTCTGCACCTCCCGGGTTCAAGTCATTCTTCTGCTTCCTCCTCCCCAGTAGCTTGGACTACAGACACGCGCCATCATGCCCGGCTACTTTTTGTATTTTTAGTAGAAACGGGATTTGACCATGCTGGTCAGGACGGTCTCCATCTTCCGAAATAATGATCTGCCCACCCGGCCTCCCTAAGTGCTGTGATCACAGGCGGGAGCCTCTATGCACGGCAGGAAATAGGTACTTTTCTATCTGAAAGTATTTAGAGCGTACTTTCCGTCCCTCGGAGATGTCAATTTTAACCATGTCTTTGAAATCTTAACATCCCTCAGGAATTAGCAAAGCAGTCAGTTAAGGTCAAATTTGAAACAGAGTTGAACTTCAGAAAGGAAAAGCCAAAACAAGGAATGTTTGCTCTTTGACCAGCTAAAAATAATTTTGAGCTCTCTAGTCAAAAGTTGATTTAATTGAAAGCTGAATTTAGGCTGCATATTTGTGTGCTTGTGTATGTATATGTGTGTATGTATGTGTGTATACATACATATATATATATATACCTACACATACACACATATATATAGTAATTACACATACATATATACACATTCACATATATACACAAATGTGCATACAGACACATATATACACATATGTATACATATAAACATATATACATATATGCACACATACACATACATATACACATGGACACATATGTAGTCTAAATTTCAGCTTTCAATTATATGTATATAATTATATATATGCTTCATACATGTATATATGTACATATATAAGTTTTATATATTATATATTTTAATATAAAATTTTTATACAAACAGATACTTATATATAAACATATTCTATAATATATAATATATTTATATATATTTAATTTTATAAATATATAATTTGATTATGGTAATTAAAGATTATAAAAATTAATTATAATTAAAATTATAAAATTAAATATAAGATTTAATTATAATTACAAATACAAAATGTTTATATATTGTATATATTTTATACATATATATATATATATTTTTTTTTAATGCCTCTATTCCCTCTCCTTAAATCCTTCTCAGTTGACTGAATTCCTGTTTTTTTGAAACCCCTCCAGCTGTCTGTTACTCCTTTGGGTGAGGTAACTTTTGTCTCAAATAATTGTTTTTTATTTACTTCTCTCTCATTCTCTTTCTACCCATGCTGCCATGTGAGTGGTCCTAAAGATTTCCCTAGCCTTGGGATACCCTGCGAAAACAGAAAAAGTTGCTCAAATGCTTCTCCATGGGTAGTCTCTGCTTTTCCTCTTGGAACCCCAAGAGTTGCAAATGAACAGATTACTCTGAAACCTAAAGCTCTACTCTAGTATGCATTAAACTCTCATCTCTTCAGCTTTTAGATACATAAATATGTACACATGTGTGTTATATGTTTTCTCTACATGTATGTATATGTCTATACATACATTTTAATATTGTCTATATGTTACCAAGTTAACTTAAAGATGTAGTCATAAGTTAAATAAATGAGCCTAGATATTTTACACAACTTAAGTAAATGTTTCAATAATTACATTTTTTAAATATTGTTGGTTTAATAAAAATAACTATGTCTTCTGAGCTATCAGAAAAGTTTACATATATGTAACTTTAAGGTTCTTGCTATTATGATACTTGCCTAACAAACATATAATTATAATTAATATAAAATTTAGTTTGAGCTTATGACTATATTTGTTTAATGTCTTATAAAATTTTTCCAAATGTAATTCTTAAAATTAAATAAATAGATGTAAATTAGATACAAGTTTATAAAGTTTTTAATAATAATTAAGTTTTATAAAATATTTACTTAAATAGGTTTCTCAAATCTTTTTGGTAACCACACCCTTAGAATTTTGCTAAAATAAAGTAAATAATAAATAGTCATTGAAAATGTAGATCCTTTCCAAGTAAGATATAATACTATGAGAGTAGTTATTTATTTATTTATTTATTTGTTTGTTTATTTTATTTATTTATTTATTTATTTATTTATTTATTTTTGAGACGGAGTTTCCCTTCTGTTACCCAGGCTGGAGTGCAATTGCACGATCTCGGCTCACCGCAGTCTCTGCCTCCTGGGTTCAGGCAATTCTCCTGCCTCAGCCTCCCGAGTAGCTGGGACTACAGGCACGCGCCACCATGCCCAGCTAATTTTTTGTATTTTTAGTAGAGACGGGGTTTCACCATGTTGATCAGGATGGTCTCGATCTCTTGACCTCGTGATCCACCCGCCTCGGCCTCCCAAAGTGCTGGGATTACAGGCTTGAGCTACCGCGCCCGGCCTTATGATAGTGGTTATTAAATGAGTTGAAGCTTATATAGTTTTGGCTTATTATTTCAGAAACACAGAACACATTTAGTTCTGTTAGTAAATATGTTTTGTTCCACGTTGAAAAATTGTTTCATTTGAAATCTTACATTTTTTAAATTAATAAAATGTGTATTCATAAATTATTAGTGTGTAACTAACGTTAAAAATTGCTTACTTCTTCGATTTTTACTGCAAAGTAAGGTTACTAAGAATAAAATTCTTACTAATATATTGTAACTAGGGAGATAAAAAAAGGATTCAATTATGTATACAGACTATACATGGAAAGCAAGATTTTTTATTAATGAGGTTATGAAGTACGAGCACGTTTTTCTTTAAAAAATAAATTTGTCTCGTTGAAAAGTTATTTCGAAGTTATTTTCATAAAATATGAAAGAAAATATGAGACAGATAAATGAAATGGACCTAGAAAGTTGGAGAAAAAAATGAAGATAAAATGTAAAAGATTATAGAAAATTTATAGAAAAATCATGTGGTCAAAGCTAATTGAGATTAGGTATATTAGTTTATAAGGATATATGAAAATCAGGTTTAGTATTAATACAACTAACACAAAGGTAGATTTGGTTTTCTCTTTTGGACAAAATTGTTTGTATTATATTAATTAAGGATTTTAAAAGACTTTGGTTCACCTTTTGAGTAAACTGCTTAAACAAAAGGGAGGAGTTTACCTCATGCTGTCTTTATTAGGTCTTTTGTTTGGAAAATTGAGACTTCTCCCATTCAAAGAATAAAGGTTTTTACTTGTTTAAATCTGTTGTCTCTTTGACTGGACCTGTGATTCTATTTTGATCAAGTATTTTAAACCTTTGACATTTTTTGACAGGCTTCACAAAATCAAATTTCAAATTCTAAATTGTCCTTTTGAACTCAAACTAACTGATAGCTATCCAAAAAAAAAAAAGGCCAAGAGAGACAAGAACAGGTTTATTTGGTATGTTAAACTATGTGAGAGGGATTGTCAAATTTGAAATAATGTTTAACTTTCCTTGAGTTAAGTTTATATAAATGTGTTGTTAATAGGTGTTCCAAATTGTCTAAGATTTCTAAATAAAAACTGATACGCCTTGGTATATGTGATCAGTGATAATTCTGAATATTATGTTACATTTTTGTATGCCACAGAAATAAATATGTGAATTACCTCTTTAATCATCCTATTCCAAATCTTTTGTCATCTACAGACAAGTATTGTTTTACTTTTGTTCTTCAAAAAAGTGTGGTTTGCAATTGACTACAGCCTAAAATTTGTTTCTTCTTCAAGGAAATTCATAAAAAAAGAACCATAACATGTCTTCTTTAGAACAAGTTTCTGGTAACTTTGGAGATCACACCATAGAACGAGGTAAAATATTCTAAAATTCAAATTTTAAAAAATTTGATGGGTTTAAAGAGATTGCTAAAACAACATCAAACTGATCAAGAATTAATTACATGCTATAAAAGTGATAGAAGACTAAAATGATTTTTTAAATTTATTTCCTTTTTCTTCAGCCATTGTTAATTCTTTTATGTTTTCTTTTCTAGAGTCACAAGAGTTTTTTTTTCTTTTTATATGCTATACATAGCTTATGAAAATTAGGTAAAGTATACTTTTCTAAACAAAATTGAAAAATTTACTTTTATATCTGATCTCTCCAAAATAAGAAACCATTTGGAGTATTCTTAAATTTTTGACAATATATTTAGTTGCATTAATTCAATAGCAATTTGCTTTTTTTTGTAGCAGGATAATTGGAAGTACAGGTTATATGAGCAAGGCTTTGACTAGGATGCCGTATTTTCAGATGTGACCAGAGTACTTTAAGGAATTAACATTAACTTTAAGAAGACTTTAAATCCCTTGGAAGAGCTGGCCTGGTACCTCATCTATATATTTCCCTTGCAAGCTTTCTAGCCTTATATTAAGTAAAGAATATCACTTTTTTGACAGGCTCAAGAACTTCAAAATATTTGGGGGACCTTCAGAAAGAAGGTCCAAGTAGTAGTATTCACCAAGATACTAAAGGTAAAAGCTGATGGTGAGTTCATGGGTTGCCTTAATAGCCTGGAGAGGCTTTTAAAACTATAATCTGAGATTTATCATGATAAATCTAGCAAAACAGAATAAAAACAAAAAAACTAGTGGCAAATAACTATTTTTGCTGTACTTAATGCAAAAAAAAAAAAAAATCAGGCCATATGTTAAGGCTAAATAAAATTTATGTTACAACTAAATTAGCCTTACATTAAATACAATTAGTAAAAATGGGAATGGATCGTTAGGAAAAAGTTATGGTTCAGAAGAAAACTATAGTACACCTGTTTTGAGATTCTAACCCTGTCCATTCTGGGCTTTTTCGTTATTCTTATTTTAATATTATCTAAACTGAATACTGAATTTTTACTTTCCTTCAACATTTACCTACAACTCAGCAGATTAATGTCTCCAATTTTTCTCCCACCTTCTTTCTGACTTAAAATCACTAGAAATTTAAACTGTGCTTTTCTTGAAGCCCTACAAGCTAAGGTTAGGCAACTTGATATAAACTGGAGAAGTAACACAACTTATTTATGGACAAAATTTTACTGGGACATCTGATGCAAATTACAATCCGGGAAAATCTGTCAGATCATCACTGTTTACTTTCACTCCAACTGTAGATACTTCAGAGCAAAAATCTCAAATTCTCAGCTTACTAGCTTAAGAGACTGAAGCTGAGAAATCAGAGACTGGTTTGTGGACTACTCCCGATTTTAACCTTTGTTCTTCTTTTACATCCTTAGAAATGCCTCTTACTAAATACCTATTTATCTATACCACATAGAGAATTACCTTTAATGAAAACCCACATTAATCAGCGCCTCCTGGAATGAGACACACTGTTCAGCTGAATTGACCATTTTCAAGACTAAAAGACTGTTTCAGTAGGAGATATGCAACAATGTATCCAAATTTTCTGTTTCTTCTGGATCCATGTTTTCTTCCACTTTGCCAATCTCTTATCTTAAAACCTCTAACGCAAATTTCTCTAAAGCTACCAACATACATGTGAAACTTTAATACGTAAAACTTTTTGAAAGTAATGTTTTAAAGAAGAGACTAAAGGAAACCAAGTAGTTATTCCTAAATATTGAGTACTGTTAAGTTAAAGACACTAAAGCAGAGAAACACTGCCACCGCCTCTGTTTGCCTAGTGGCAGAAATCTACCCTTCCTTTCTGGAGAGAGCACTTGCTTATCCATTCAGAGAAGGCACTAGCAGTCACCAGAGGAATCTGGAAACAAATTTTACTATCTTACCACAATTTCACACCTTTTAAAAGACTATTAACTGCTCTTTGCTTTGTTTTGGTATTATTCAGGATATATGCCTCTTTGTGAAAATACTATTTAAGCAAAGCCCCTAAGCCACTCTTAAGATAGAAATAATTTTGAACCGAGGTCTCTCCCCTGTGATGAGTAGCAGGCATCAATATACTTCTGCATGTTTTTCTTTTGTTAATTTGACTTTTGTTTTCAGAAAAATGTATCAACTAAGAACCTAAAATGAGAATTAAGAGAAATTGTGTTTTCTCCCATGTATCTTTCTGTTCTGTCCTCAAATGGTTTCTCTACCTCCTCTGCCCAAATACTAATTTCTTAACAATATGCATAATTAAATGAACAAATAAACTAGTTAATGAATAATTAATATTCAGTTGTTAGTCATTTAAATTGATTAACGTTGTTTTCTGGCCAAAATTCTGGGTATATTACCTATTTTATATGCTTGTACTCCCACAACCCAGTAATATACCAGAGAGGTACTATGCATTTAATAATAGTTTCTTCAGTGAAAATACTTCATACCTATTTTCAATGTCTTCAGATATTGGCCCTTACATAAACTGGATTTTGAAATATTATTAAAATATAGTAAATATGTATTAGTTTATATTCACATTGAGATATCTTATAGTTGTTATAGATGACCATATTTAACTAAAATCACCTAAAATCCAAGTGCATACAACAATACCGGCACATTGAAAGCATAGTAGATGATAAATAAATATTTTCGGAATTAATAAGAGAATAAATGAAATATAGCAGAAGATAGGTATCTACTATCTATCTATATCTGTCTGTCTATTTCCTATCTATCATCTATCACTGTGTTTGAATGTGTTGTTTGCTTGTCTATTTACAACACGGTTCAGGGACCTTCTTCCTAAGCCACTACTTGTGTCTCATTGTCCACTTTCTCTTAATATCTGGCCCTTGCACATTTTGGAAATGTCAGAATTTATAGTTAGCGGCACTAAAAGAGTATTCTTGTGTCAAAGTGTCTTACTCCTATTATTTTGGGGCTTACATTTCTGCAATCGAGATTCTTCAAATCTTATACATCCATGAACATCTCCTACATTGTCTGAAGGAGAATACTACAAAACAAAAGATAATTAAGAGAAATAACAAAGCTCACTCAGATGGTGTGGCCAGAATACAGCTCCAGACAGATAGTCCACCAAGTTTTACATGATGTTCCTTCTCGTGTAATTATGTCAGAAACTCACATTTTCATTAATAATTTTAAACATAGTTACTTAAAATGTATTGCTTAGCATAGTGATTAACAGTGAGTCCTGAAGCCGTATGCTTTAAATCTGTCTCTTCTACTTTCTTTGGGCAGCTTACTAACCTCGTTTTTGTTTCTTCATCTGTAAAATGAAAATAGTAATGACCAAATAATAACTACCTCATAAGATAGTTTAGTTGTTTTCAATTAAATGAAATATTATGTGTAAAGATGATTGGACTAGTGTCTGCCTTATAATAAGTGGTATGTAAGTGTTTGCTATATAACTAAGTATGCGTAAAGAGTTATTTTATTTTATGCTTCGGAATCCAAGCATGATTAAAAAGTAGATAATTAACAACTAGTTTTTAACATCTTTCCTACATTTGGATCCCAGGAAGAGAAAAATATTAAAGAAAATTAAAAAAAAAAATGACCAAGCCAAATCTAATTTCTCATGTGCTAGTCAGACCACTTGATGGCATTTTTCTTTAGTGATAAGATAATAGTCCTTATCTATGCTTTCACCAGGATTTATTCAGTCTGCCTAAGTTGTTTATGAAAATAAACAGCATTTATAAATGTGGGGGAACCTAGCACACTGGAAAATGTCACTACTTACTATGTAATATTTACAGTACAAAATGGAGCTCTTCCATGACTGAAAAACCCCTTTTGGGTAAGTGATGCCTCAAATGCCAGAGTACATCCAAATGGAACAAAAAGAGATTGAGGGGAGCTGTTTTTGAGCTCTTGAATGTCTCATTTACTTGCCAGGATCACATGATTATATCAATCAGTTGAATTCTTAATGAAGTTATACATCGGAGAATTTCTCTGTTTCTTACAAGTTGAACTTGACAAGCTCTCCTTTTGTTAACACAGCTTGGCACTATGTTAACAATTGTATTTCAGGCTCACAGTTCATAAACATCTGAGTCACCTTTGGTCAAGAACCAGGAAAAGACAGAAAATCACAATGAGGATTTCATGTCATCTTGACATGTTCCCATCCTTAATATGAGCTGTGGCGATCTTGAGATAGGTTACAAGAGTCTGACCAGTGGAATTTAGAGAAATTAGACTTATGGCAGCTATCTATCTAAATGAACAGATAGGGAATATGCCACTAGGCAGGAGGAAAATAAGCAAAAAAAAAAAATTTTTTTTCTATAACTGTTGTTACTAGTTAGGATAAAGACTGCATGTCTAGAAGATGCTTTCTAAATAGGATAAAAAATACAATATCAGACTTTCCTGTCACTGGAAAAGCCTTCTGCTACTTCCATAGACAACTGGATAGCCATCTGGCACCTTAATCTTATATAACATCTCAATTAAGACCACTGATGCATCAAAAAAGTATACAAGAATAAAGATCATGATCAAATGGCTGTGAAATTCCAAGATACTCTATTAAACAACTAGGGTTCTTTGTGACAGAAGTCTGACAAATAATAACTACATAGATGCATAGATTCTTGTAATTAACCTTAGGGCAATTTGGAGGGTCATTATTTCTGGAAAATTCTTATCGGAAGAGATTCTTTAAGTTGACAAATAAGCCTCACATAAATCTGTATGAGCAGAGATTTTTCAGATGGTGACTCCTAACTTGCTACAGTTGGTAAATAGAAGCTTTCAGATATAACCTGAAAGGAGTAACTGCCCAGACTCCTTCTAAAACTGCAGACATATTCTAAATGCAGGCGATTCTAAACTGGTTTTATGGTTACAAGACGGACACATTTAATTTAATGCATTAAAATAGACCATAATATAAATTGAAGTGACAAGAAAAGATTCTCCAATCTTCTAAGCCTTACACAATCTTGTTTTTGGGGTCAAGTGAATATTTAGCAAGTAATAACTGGTTATTTATGTGGGGAGTTTTATGATATGATAAAAATAAATGCTAAAAGCCAGCATAATGTGAGGAAATAGAAAAGATACAGAAGAAAATGACAGGAGAGACCTAACAAAGCTAAATATAGTTGTTGTTTAGATAGCTTTCAAAGAATGGGATAAAAACAGAGAAACTTGATAGGATTCCCATTAAGGAATTTATAGCTCATTAGCAACATAGGATGGGGTGGGAAAGTAAGGGATCTGCTCCACTTACCTCTTTTTTTTTTTTTTTTTTTTTTGAGACGGAGTTTTGCTCTTGTTACCCAGGCTGGAGTGCAATGGCGTGATCTCAGCTCACCACAACCTCCGCCTCCTGGGTTCAGGCAATTCTCCTGCCTCAGCCTCCTGAGTAGCTGGGATTACAGGCACGCGCCACCATGCCCAGCTAATTTTTTATATTTTTAGTAGAGACGGCGTTTCACCATGTTGACCAGGATGGTCTCGATCTCTTGACCTCGTGATCCACCCGCCTCGGCCTCCCAAAGTGCTGGGATTACAGGCTTGAGCCACCGTGCCCGGCCTCCACTTACCTCTTAAATGGTCACGTCAAATATTGTTTCCTTATTTTGGCCTAAAGGAATTCAAAGCAAATTATGAGGATTATGACTTAGAATAAAATAAATTAAATGGGCAGGGATTTGGAGAGTATGATGTAAATTTATACTCTAAAGCAAGAGAAATATAAAAACAAAACAAAACAAATCAAAAGGCCTAAATTTGCTTGGGCAACCCTTGAGTGTAGTCTTCATATACAAAAATTGAATGGCATGTTCAAGGGGCGGTATGCAACAAACATTAGGACTTCTAGATATAGGGCTTCAGTAGCTGCAGCAGTCTCTGCTGGATACAAATAGCACTCTCATGGGCCTGAAGGCAAAGCTAGGAGCATCTGTACATGTGTGGTAGAAAAAAAACTGAAGTGAAGTTTGAGTCACAAATTGGAAAATGGTACTAGACTTGTTAGACTAAATAATTTGAGTAGATATTGAGTGAAAATGGGACCTATTTCCCTGACATGTTCCACACACTGAATCTGCTCTTCATCCCGTTAATTCACCAAGCATAATATAAAATTTGTCCCATCGCTGCTCTACATAAAACTTCATGCAATAGTATTCCAGGGAGGCTTTGAGAGTTCACTGTTATGGTTGAGGGAATAATGAAAGGGGTTCTTTTAACTCCCCCTAAAGCCCTTTTCGTCAGTCCTATATGGCCAGTATGCAAAACAGATGGTTCCTGGAGGTTAAAAACAGACTAGCAAAATTAAACAAGGTAGTTCCTTAGATTGCTTCAACTGTACTTAATATGGGGAAACTACATGGAAAGAGCAACTAGTCAAGGGGCAGCAGGTGAAAAGGCTGTTGCTTTCTTTCCTATACAAATTTAGAGTCCATCCAGGTACAAAAATAGGCTTTCTTTTCTTTTTCTTTTTGAGACGGATTTTCGCTTCTGTTACCCAGGCTGGAGTGCAATGGCGCGATCTCGGCTCACTGCAACCTCTGCCTCCTGGGTTCAGGCAATTCTCCTGCCTCAGCCTCCTGAGTAGCTGGGATTACAGGCACGCGCCACCATGCCCAGCTAATTTTTTGTATTTTTAGTAGAGATGGGGTTTCACCATGTTGACCAGGATGGTCTCGATCTCTTGATCTCGTGATCCACCCACCTCGGTCTCCCAAAGTTCTGGGATTACAGGCAAAAATAGGGTTTCTTGATTTGGCAAATAAAACACTGGAGCTCACTCAAATTTAAATTTTAGGTAAAAGTCAATACTTTTTAGTATAACTATGTTTGAATATTGCATGGGATAAAAAATATATTTTATCTGTCAACCTTTCTTCTAGATTTAAATTTAGTATACAATTATTGCTTTGCTACAGGAATATTTCAATTGCCATATTCTAGTGATTCAGGACTTGGTAAAAGTTTAAAGTATGTTAATGCACTATGTTGATGATTGTATGACTTGATTTTCCTAAGGAAGAGGCACAAGAAGAGTTAAGGACTGTGGTTATCCATACTGCAAGTAGAGACTGTCTGATACGTCCAACTAAAAGAAGTCTCAATCTAGCCTGTGCACTTCATGGGAGTTTTGCACTCAAAGGCTGCCTGTGTAGCAGCTTTTCATAGCCCATTGAATAGACACTCACCAGCTTGCTATGGGATGTTCGTATACATTGTTCCAACAGTTAAATTGGGGGCCAGGCATCCTAATCATGCCTTAGGTGATGTAAGAAATATTCAGCTAGAGAAGCAGCAGCCCAGCAAAAATGCCCCATAAAATGGAAGTAGTACATTCCTGGGCATGTTAAAGCAATCCACTTTGTGAAAGTTCATGAATCCATTAATTCACTGCTTATAGGACTGACTATCAAGCACTCCAAGGACTTTTCTGCTCCCATTACTGCATAAACTGAATGATATAATTATTCCAATTGAAGCAAAACAGTCCTCCTGTTTTTTTCAATTAAAATTTTTTATTGTGGCTTGGAAATTAACTGCAACAAACCCACAGATATTAAAATTTTAGAAGCAGAAGGTCAGTGTTAAGAGTAGGTTTTGCTTTTTTTTTCTCAGCAGAAAAGAAGTTAGATTTGAATTCTTGAACACTGATGAAATATGTACAGATTGTTGGGTACTAGCTAATGGCCTTGCGATATTAACAAATGGATCTTAAAAGATAGACAATGAAATACCATCCTATGGGCCTTTTAATAAAAATATTTCAGTGGAGATTTACAGGAAGAATTAAAGTGATTCATGTAAACAGTTGCATATGTGCACACTCACATACACACACACCTACTAACAACCACACAACAAACTATAAAAAAGCAAAGATCACTTGACGACTTAAAAGGCAATTGGAAGGTTGAGCCGATGTCTTTGTCAGACTTTGAAGGCTTTCCCCCAGGTATATGCAACATGCAAAAATGGAAGGACTCACACCATGTACAAATGTACAGAGGAGCACACATTCCACATATTCCCTGGTACTCCATGTATCTATTGTTAGAAAGAGAAACTGTACCTGTTTTCAACAGGAGATCTCTCACTTGAAAGTGGCTTAGTATAAAATTCTCCACAGTCAGACACAGCACAACATGCAGCGTGTGGGTTATTTTGGATCTTTATCAATACCCCTAAGGTGCTACAACTTGTTGTTAATAGAATTTTCATTTTTTCTACTTTATGCTTTGCTTACTTTGTAACAGAAGCAGATTTGGACTATACAATTAAAAAACTGGGAGAGCAAATTCTCTACCAATTCAAACTAACTGAGTTTATTTCTCCAATCATTTTTTACACATCACTGCTACTAATGTACCCAAACAGAAGAATCAAGGAAGCATAGTATAAGGACATGCAACATCCCTACCACATCCTCAGAGCACTATTCTCATTTGAAAGTAAAATGGGTAATTGAAGCACCTGTTACTCAGAATATTTGATGAAAATGTTTAAAAGTATAGATTAATTTTTAAATGATTGTGTTTTTAAGTTGTACATGAAGGGCAGTAAGTCGCAGCCTTCACTGGAAGCGTTACAAGGATCAGATATAAGACTGAAGAAGGAATAGATGGACATACAGAACTTTCTTTCTGACATTACACAATTTTTTTTTATTTTGACTGATCTCATAGTTCCATATTCAGGTGTGGACCTGTGTATATCCAAAGAAGTTGATATAAATGCAGAAGACACACTGCACCTCACACGACCTATTCTTAAGTGTATTTACAGTGTATCATCACTTGATCCCATGTAGCCAAATGTGCATTAACTGCAACTACAATTTCATGGCCATCAGTGGACACAGCCCTTCATTTTTTTTTCCAACCAGTCAAACCCTTTGACATCTGTCTCAAGTGCTTTTGATAAAAAAGTGTTAGTCAGTCTTCTGTATTGTCTGCTCTATGGATATGGAGTACAGCTGAGTCAGGGGAGAAAACCTGAGTGAGGGACAAGGGGATTGGGTCAAGAGACGATACAAAGAAGTGGAGAGGAAGCTGAAAAGGAGAGAAACGCACATAAGTGGGTTACAGTTCCAAGAATGAAGGCAATCGTGTCATGTTTCTTGAGAGTTTCTCAGATTCAGAGAAAAACCCCGTCCACTATTTTTTTGCCACATCTGGTATATCTAATGACTGATGCTGAGAGAAAAGCCCTGTGAAGAACTGTGATCTCCACAGAAAGCATATTGGATTTCTACTAATTTATAGCCTGTCTAAATTCTGCACTCAGATAATCTGGTGAAAAAAATGATATTGTATCACGTGATGACTCAACTTTTTGGTAGCCAAAAACAATTAACCACAGGTGTGCCTTATGACTACATTACCATTCTGATTTATTTTCAAATAAGCTGAGAGAAAGAATATCAATAAATCACACAGAGTGAGAATTCTGACCAGCAGAGCTTCTGAATTTTGGGGGCCACAATTCATGATGAATCCTTGCTATGAAGCAAAAAATATTGCTACCAAATGACTAACACCAAAGTTTTGTTGACTCCCTTAATTATAGCTAATGTGAATTTAGTTGGAAACAGTTTAAGGGAAGTGGAAATTAAAGTGGGTTATCATTAAGAGATATGACTTTGTATTTTATTTGGTTTTTGTTTATTGCCAAAATCATTCCTATTCAGGTTGGCTGAAGAATTTTTTTTTTTTTTTTTTTTTTTTTTTTTTTTTTTTTTTGCCAATCAATGAGAGCTTGTAAGGTTGCTGAGGTTGGTTGGCCTTGAACTCTTGGCCTCGCCTTCGCAAGCGCCACGACATCCGGCCGGAGCCACTTTGGGCCCCTGGCTGAAGAATTTTACAGAAAATTCTGTAGCTTGCTTGGGTGGAGTTGTATTTGTTGAAAAATACATTCTAATAATAGGCTCATGCAACATGAAATACTTTTGTGTCCACAAATCCATTAATATTCAATGGCAACACCATGTGTACTGGCTGATTAGCCTTAGCCCAGTTATTCCAGTGCTGTGTGATGATATGTTCTCAGAGGATTATAGAAGCTGGTCTAGGGGTCTGAGTCAATTTATAATAAAATTCCTGGAGGCTCTATATAATCATGAAAAATACCTGCTAATCCGAATAAAAATGTTAGCAGGAGTTCTATTCCACAAACTGGTTGCATTAAACTTTGGAAGAATTCAACTTTGGAGAAAATAAAGCCATAAGTAACTGGACTAATAAAATAATTTCTCTAATGTAGCAATGCCGAATGATAGCTTGAGTGCTCACTCAGAAAATATAAGTGAATATTTTAATAATTGTGTAGTTTGATGTATTTTAAGACCAGTGGCCTGGATTCCTAGAGGGCTAAGTTTGATAAGCACATTTTATAGGAAATTCCTTAGCCATAAGGTGATAGCGTAAGTTAGGCCAGTGTCCCACTTGAGTGTTGACTTGAAGATCATTTCTAATGGCCTAGAGGTCATACACTAAACAAACAAACAAAAAACAAACAAACAAACAAACAATCAAAAAAGGAAAGAAAATAAAAGAAAAAAGAAAGAAAAAGAAAAGAAACAAGCAAGTTTTATTTATTGTCCTGCAACTGTCTGGGACAGGACAGATAAGAACACTGTGTGATCACTGAGTGATTTGTATTGGAGGTAAACTGGCTATGTTACACGACGTCTGGAATCTAATGTATTATTTATCTATTGCTGTGTAATGACCAAGGTGGCCTTGACATTCCCTTTCGCTTGTCCAAATTTTAGGTTGTTTTCTTTCTCGCTATAGGCACCTGACCTATCTTTTCTTAGAGCCTGTACTTTAGAAAACTTGTGATTGTAAATTATTTCTCTTTCTTTGAGATGTAGATAATCTATTACCTAGGAGTCTCTCTTTCAAGGAAGAATGTAATAATCAAGGAAAACAGCATTCTAGTCTTCTTGTCTCTGTTGGAGATTATGAGATCAAGCACCAAGAAGCCAACACTGATGGCTTAATCAACTAGCAATCTCCCTACCAATGTTCTGTAGTACTTTTCCATTACTTCACACTAAAGTTTCAATATCCTGAGTTTTGGTCAGGTGTGGTGGCTCATGCTTGTAATCCCAGAACTCTGAGAGGCTGAGGCAGGAGTTCGAGACCAGCCTGACCAACATGGTGAAACCCTGTCTCTACTAAAAATACAAAAATTAGCTGGGTGTGTGGTGGGCACCTGTAACCCCAGATACTTGGGAGGCTGAGGCAGGAGAATTGCTTGAACCTGAGTGGCAGAGGCTGCAGTAAGCTGAGATCTTATCATTGCACCCCATCCTGGGCCACAGAGTGAGACTCTGTCAAAAAAAAAAAAAAGTCAGGAGACAGCAGATGCTGGATAGGATGTGGAGAAATAGGAACACTTTTACACTGTTGGTGGGAGTGTAACATACTTCAACCATTGTGGAAGACAGTGTGATGATTCTTCAAGGATCTAGAAACAGAAATACCACTTGACCGAGCAATCTCATTACTGGGTATATATCCAAAGGATTATAAATAGTTCTACTATAAGGACACATGCACACGAATGTTCATTGCAGCACAGTTTACAATAGCAAAGACCTGGAACCAACCCAAATGCCCTTTGATGATAGATTGGACAGGGAAAATGTGGCACATATACACCATGGAATACTATACAGCCAAGAAAAGGATGGGTTCATGTTCTTTGCAGGGCTATGGATGAAACTGGAAATCATCATTCTCAGCAAACTAACACAAGAACAAAAAACCAAACACCGCATGTTCTCACTCATAAGTGGGTGTTGAACAAAGAGAATACATGGACATAGGAAGGGTAACATCACACACTGGGATCTGTTGGGGGATGGGGTACTCAGGTAGGGATAGCAGGGGGTGAGGAGACTGTGGAGGGATAACATTAGGAGAAATACCTAATGTAGGTGATGAGGGGATGGAGGCAGCAAACCACCATTGCATGTGTATACATATGTAACAATCCTTCGAGATCTGCATATGTACCCCAGAAGTTAAAGTATAATTTAAAAAATAGAAACAGAAAAAAAAACACTCACACATACAATTTATCTGATTTAAAAATGGGCAAAGTATCTAAATAGACAACCATCAAAAGAAAATATACAAATGTCCAGGAAGCATATAAAATAAGTCAACATCACTCATCATTACAGAAACGCAAATAAAAACCATCATGAGATATTATCTCATGCCAATTGGAATGGTTGTTATTAAAAAGACAAAAAATAACATATGCTGGTGAGGATGTAGAGAACAAAAAAAACTTATAGACTGTTAATGGGAATGCAAGTTAGTATAGCAATTAAGGAAAACAGCATGAAAGCATTCTCAGAACGCTCCAATCAGAACTACTATTTGATTCAGCAATCCCATTTACTGTATATCCAGAGGAAAGGAAATTATTATATTGAACAGATATCTGCATCCCCATGTTTACAAGAGCATTATTCACAATAGCTGAGACATGGAATCAATGTACACTCCCAGCAAGCAATTGCGGATGGGGTGGGGTTAGTTAAAGAAATACAAAATTACAGCTAAATAAGAGAAATAAGTAACAGTATTCTCTAGCACTAGGTGCTGAACATAGTTAATGATAACTTATTTTGTGTTTTTAATAGCTAGAACGGAAGATTTGGAATGTTCTCAACATACAAAAATAACAAATGTTTGGGTGATAGGTATGCTAATTACCCTGATTTTATCATAATGCGTTGTATACATGTATTATCATAGGACACTGTAATCTATACATAGGTGCAACTGTTATATGTCAAGTTTTTCTAAAGAACAGATGATATTAAAAAATCTTTTTTTTGTTTGTTTCCGTAAGATTGATTTCAATGTCTCTCTCCTATTGCAATAGTCTTGAATAAAGTCTTCCTTAACATTTGTAACAAGTGTCTGTGGTAATTTCCTTTTAAGAGTAATAATACTACCACAAACTTAGTTGCATAAAACAACACAGTTATTATCTTAACAGAATGGAGAACATGAGGGCATATACAGAGATATAAGAAAGGGCACAAATTAGCTTTTTTCCCCCTGAGATACTGAAATGTATTATCAGTTATTTGTTGATAGAAAACCTAGTTTCTTTAACTTGTCGTACATAACCAACTAAAACTTTTGTCACTGTTGTCTTACACTGTTTTACTTTACCTCATATATTTATCACCATCTGAAATGTTACATATTTATTTGTATATTTTTTTCTGTCTCTGTCCGATATTATGTAAGCTACACGAGTGGTAGGATTTTTTGATTTTAATATTCATGCATATTTCCAGCAACTATAACAATATAACATATATTTAATATCTTAAATATATTTCGAGGGAAAGAATAAATGCATCTTATGTTGGGATGGTATTATTAAAATATGTGTGTAAATAAAATCCTTTAGAACAAGTACATACTATTTCTATATTTTATAGTTGTTATCACAAGGTCTTTACAGTGTTGAACAATACATAGAGAAAATCATCTTTAAAATAAAATTTCTAGAAAAAAAAATCCATCTCTTTACTGTCTGCTAAAAGAGGAACAGCTAAAATATATTTGCATATAATTGCAAGTTTAATGTTTCCTTGGGGCATTCAGTTCTAGAGCTTTCAATCATTTCCTCATCTTGTTCTGAAATGCCCTAGTCTTCTTAGGCACTGGGTAATTTCTGAAGCATTTTTCTCAGTCTAAAAATCCTTACTTGGATAGAGTACTTTTCTTCAAGCTCTTTAAAAATCGATTTTACTTTTTTACTTAGCTTTATAGTTTTATCTATTTCAGTGAGTGATGGTTGATTTTTCCCATTAAAGCCTTCTTAAAGCTAAAAACCTTGCAGTTCAAAGCCCTGATAATAATTTGACAACAGTCTTAAGTATGTCAAAAATCCTGAAATACTAGAATGCTCAAGTAGTGGGTTACTCAGTAATTTGGCTGAATCTTACTAACTCTACCTTATGTCAGAAGTTATTTGAATTTTAATTAAGCTCATTTGTTGTAATATAGGAACTTTCTCAGATACGTCTGTGTGTGTGTGTGTGTGTGTGTGTGTGTGTGTGTGTGTGTTTATGTGTTTATGAAAGGGTAAAATAAGCTCGATAAGATTATTTAAAGTTTCACAGAGAAAACTGCCTTAGGGATAAAAACCAAAAGAGAAGAAGAATATAAAGAATGGAAATAGTGGAAATAACAAAAATGTCATGATAAATACTCATTCACTTATTTCTCTTCCTATTAATTAAATAAAGAAGCAAGTTACTGTTTCGCTAATTCTATACATCATGTCTTAATGACAATTACAGTCTTTCCTATAAAATAACATTCATTAATGGCTACAGGATTTCAGAGCCCATAGTAGAGGAATATGACAATCACTAGATGCTAAAACGAACTCAGAAACAAGAGAAGAGTGATTTGAGTATTTTCAGGAATAGTTGTCATTAGTCTGGTGAGTGTTGGTGAACTACTTAAATGTATTACCTAAAGGTTAACCCTCATTAGACTTGATAAAATACTATGGAAACAGATCTGATAATGTGTCTGAAGGTGGCTAAATAAAGACACTTTACCAGAAATCTAGAACATGATTTAGGTGTATTTGTCTTATAAAGGATGTGAAGATGCAGATTAATTAAACAGAAAAAAATAATAAGATTTAAAGACTAAAAATACATGCAGTTTAAAATGTAAAAGGAACATAGGATAATTCAGATATTTTTATGACATAAAAATTAGTGTAAGATGGTCCATTAGCACAGATATTGGATAGAGAATGAAAAATTCAGTGGTAGAAGGTATTTTATTTTGTATCTAAGTGATTTTATATTAGCCCACTCAAATAATGATAATTTCAGGTATTTTGATTTGTAACAAACTACCTCAAAACTTAAAAACTAAAACCGTAATTTATTATTATCTCTCACAGTTTCTGGGTTGCTTGGGCCCAGCAAGGTAACTCTCGCTGTCAGTCTCTCAATTAATTACCATTTTGGATGGTGATGAAAGCTTCACTGGGCTGAACACTGAAAATGGTCGTTTTTCCTCTTTTATCTACAACCTGGGATCGGATGGCTAGATGACCAGCTCTCCATGTGTCTAACTCAGTTTTCCTCACATGGAGTTCAGTCCCATTGCAGTTAGATATTTTATTTCATAGTTTATTTTCCACAGAATGACCATTCTAAGAAATTCAGGGTGAAGCTGCAAAAGTATATAGCCTAGAATTTCGCTTTTTCTGTGTCCTATTTGTCAAACAAATCAGTAAGACCATTTCCCCATAGGACGTGGGGTCTATTCTTGAGGAGAAGTTGCAGGGAAGTGATAATTAACAAATAAGAATTGTATATATTCAAAGTATGAAATATGATGTTCTTATACACTTGTACCTTGTGAAATGATTACCAAAATAATACTAAGTAACATATCCATAACCTCACAAAGTTATGTCTTTCTTTCCTTTTTTTTTTTTTTTGTGGTGAGAACACTTAATGTCTGCCCTCTTAGCAAATGATATGACAAAATGATATGTGTGTATGTGGAGAAAAATAATTGATCATAAGCATCTCGGAAAATAAGCTACGATATTGATATACCAAGACCATTGACTTGCTTTTGCCTGAATATAAGGAGAGATGAATAGGTAAGCATGTAGATTTGGGGAGAATTGAGTATGTAAGGAGTAGCTGTAATCCACAATAGTTGTTTTGAATGTTAGAGCTAACATGATACATAAGAATAATAACGTATTTAGATAGAAGTTGGTTTATGCAATTTGGGAGGCTGAAGTGGGCTGATCACAAGGTAAGGAGTTCAAGACCAGCAGCCTGGCCAATATGGTGAAACCCCACCTCTACTAAAAATTACAAAAATTAGCTGGGCTTGGTAGCACAGGCCTGTAGTCCCAGCAACTTGAGAGGCTGAGGCAGGAGAATTGCTGGAACCCAGGAGGCAGAGGTTGCAGTAAACGGAGATCATGCCACTGCACTCCAGCCTGGACAACAGAGAAAGACTCCGTCTCAAAACAAAAAATAAGAGGAAAAGAAGTTTGTTTATGCAAATTTTTAAGAATGTAGTATCATGAAATGTGCGAGGTGTGAGATTTTACACTCCTTGGAAGCCTCCCACAATTCCATGGATGTTCGTGAAGCACTCAAGATTCTAGGGACAGGGACTTTGGGTGATATTGACAGAGCTTTCTGCCTCCGACAATCCTCCCTGAATACCAAGTTATGCAGGGATGAATACAGATGGGCACTATTCATGTAGTGAGTTTTTATCCCAGTTGAGAACCTTGAATATAGAAAAACTCAATTTTTTATAATAGGTCCAAATATACCTGCCTAACTTTGCTCTAAATGAAAGTGTTATCCATACCATGCTGGACAGCAAACTTGTCCCTACTCTGGAGGGAGTCATCATCTCCATCATCCAAGGTTGCCTGATATATGCATGTCCTTGAAAAACATGTTCATTTTATATTGCCGCTATAACAAGTTATCACACACTTAGTGGCTTAAAACAGCACCAATTTACTATTTCAAAGTTATGTAGGTCAGATATCTTTGTTGGCTTAACTGGTTTCTCTGCTCCAGGTTTCACATGTCTGAAATGAATGGATGGCTAGCTGGTTATTCTATAGACCCTGAGAAGCATTTGCTTCCATATTCATTCAGACTGTTGCAGAATTTAATTCCCGGTGATCATGGGGTTTAGGTCCCCATTTCCCTGCTCTACGTCAGTTGGGGTCTGCCATTAGCAACCAGAGACTTCTCTCTGTCCCTAACTCATGAAGCCCTTTACCTCATAGCTTGATGTATAACATAAAATCTTTGCTGCACTTGGAGTGTCTCTGATATTTTCTGCTTCCAGCCCTAGAACATTCTGCTTTCCAGGGCTCTGTAGTTATATTTCATTCACCATGATAATCTTTAAGGTCCTTATTTATAATTATAACTGAAAATTTAGATTTTCCAGAACATGTTCGCAGGTTCTAGTGAAGACTGTGGAACTCCTGGGGGTTGACGGCAGAAGTTGGCATTATTCTGCCTACCAGGAAAGGTAGTTCTGAATGAAAGCTGTCAGTGCCTCCGATCATAAGACATACAGAAATATGAGAAACTCATGGAGAATTATCTCCTGACACTCCATGGAAGGAAAAAAAGTCACCGAATCAAGCATTTTGGAGGGAACAAGTTCAAAAGAAGGATGAGAAAAATGTTGTACAACTGGGAGATGGGGAGGGGTGGGAAGTAGATATTTCACATCAGTGCAAGTGTTAAGTGCTACATCTACATACGTTTAGATAGTAGATAGTTGTCCTTCCATTAGATTTAGGAATTCAAAAGTAATCAGTGAGTGTACAAAACCGGTTTTAGCATAGGTGTTGAGAGACATGACAAATTGCATTGGGGGTTGGAGTCACAATTTAGTGAAGAAGAGGTCACTAAGTGCGTACTACTTTTGGAGAAGCTTATTAGTGATGTATAGAAGACATTAAAAGTTTGAAGCTACCACATGTAAGTGAGATCATGTAGCATTTGTCTTTCTGTGACTAGCCTATTTCACTTAGCCTAGTATCCTCCAGGTTTACACCAGGTTCATATAAACAATAGCATTTCCTTCTTAATGTATTGTACATTTGAAATTTGCTAAGGGAGTAGATCTTAGGTATTCTTGAAACACACACACACACACATACATACACACACACACAAGCACACACACACACAGAAAAAGCTAACTGTGAGGTGAATGATCTATTAGTTAGCTTGATAGTGGTAATCATTTCACAACGTGTATATGTATAAGAACATTGCACTATACACCTTGAAAAAAAATATATATATATGTCAATATACCTCAAAAATGGAGTCAATGGTGGGTTTCTTTGGTAGGTGTCTGTGTGTGTGTGTGTGTGTGTGTGTGTGTGTGTGTGTGTGTGTGTGTGTGTTTGTGTGTATGGTTGGTTGGGCATGTTTATGGGTGGGATGAACTATCCATACACAGGTAAAATCAAAATTGATAAATAGCAATGGGAGAATTGATAAAGTTCCAAGAGACAGTAGTAGATTGAATAAGAATAACAACCATATTAAAAAGAAGGTGAAAATGATGAATGAGATGGATATAAATTTATGGGGATGGGAGTATAAGCAGAGATCAGATAGAGAGCACTCATGCCTGAATTTTATGTTTGAAAGAAAATGCAAGAAACAAATGCATTGAATGAAGACACAGGTATAAAGATGGACTTTGACCTTGCACTTCAGATTGAGGGAAAGAGAAACATTGATGAGACACAAATAAGTTTGTGGGAATTCATAGAGCATGAGTTAAGGGTATTCATGCATAAACTTCCGGGTGGTATAAAGGAGGTAAGGGATGATAATGTGGGCCAAAATTAAAGAAGACAGAGGCTTGAAAGGAATATTATAAAGAGTTTTGATGACTATTGCTAATCACTGCAGGGGATGAGAAAAAAGGTTAAAAGACCAAAGTACTGGGGATCAGCATACAAGTTCAGTGAAAGAGTAGGCCATATATCTGAATTTTCAGCATTTAACATGGTTTTCTTCAAAAAAATGTACAATGCCTGTAACAAATCAGTTCATATAGCATTTTGGGCCATACTTCCTATTTATGAAGGAAAAAAGAGCCTACTTCAGGCTACTAGAAATTGTAGCGATAAATCCTAGATCACAAATAATATTGGGGCTCAAAGTGTCTACCACAGGCTTAGCGAGGTGCAACAAGTGGTAAAGCGATCGTAGAGTGGTAGCAAAGAGAACGTCTGATTTTCCAGTTCCAGTTGGAAAAATGCATACATAATACCATCAGAGTCAATGGAAACCTATGATCATGCCAATGTTGTAACATGGTAATTTGGTGCTTCATATTAACAAAAAATGTGAAACCAAGCAATTAAATGAATAAATCATCAGAATTTGTATGCCCTTTTCACCTAGAAGCAGAAATGCAAATCATATACAAAGAAATCATTTCTGAGTACAAATATTTTAGTACTTCAAGAAAAAAAATCAGCCAAATATTATCTCATAGTAAAAATTACCAAACACCAAGAAATAAAGCTACCTTTAATGCAAGATATCAGGGGAAAAAAAAAGGACAAGTTTGACTTTCAATTTTAAGTTTTTCCTTAATTTTATGTATTACTAAAAGGTAGACGTCTTTTAAAACATATAACCACCATATTATCATTATGTCTGACAGAGTGTTTTACTATTTACAAATATCTAGGCAGTACTCAATATTTTCTGATTGCCTTATACTTAGGTTTTGTTTGGTCTACTCAGATTCCAGATAAACAGCATATAATACAGTTATTTCATATGTCTCTTAATCCTTCTCTTTTAATTTGTAGGTTACCCACCCTATCTCTATCATGTTTTGACCTTGAAATTTATTTGTTGAAAAAACTAGATTGTTTGATTGACCCACCTGAAATTTAGAAAGATTCTGTTGTAACATTGTGTTACATCATATTCTTTTGACTCCAGTGTTTCCTATAACCTGGCAGTTAAATCTCCATGATTGATCTGACTTAAAATTAATTATTATCATCAATATTTTATTTCATCTTTGGCAAGCACACTGCAAGGATTGTACTGTGTCCTCTCATCGGAAAGCATCTCATCTCTGTTTCTTTGTTTTGGTAATAGCTCAGATTTTTAATTTTATTAATGGTGGCAAAATAGCAAAACTACAATTTAATATTGTCTTATTTATTTATTAGCTGAATTATATTATACAGATTTTTCCTTTAAAGGGAAAACATCCTTTCTTCCACAATTTGTTTCTGCTGTTTCAGAGAATACAAAGGGAGGGAGGAATCAATGCTTCTTTGTTTTATTTAATGATAAAATGATGAATTAATTGTTATGCATTATCTAAAAGTAACCAGAATTGTTTTTTTTTTTTTCTTTTAACCGTTAGAAAAGCATAGATTTAAACATAGTTGATATATTTCCTTCTATTGCGGGTTTTGTTTTTTTCTCTGATGCTTGTATCATAGCATTTTTGACAGCGGGAGCTACTTAGCATTAGCCACTAAATCTTTTTAACATGAGAAGTAGATTTTGATAGGATTTTGGTTTTTGTGACAAAGTTGTTTTAGGATTATCTTGTGCTTTTTCTACTCAGATCTGAAATTTGTCATTTTTTCAAAGAATCCTTGCTCCTTTTGAGAGAGGAAGACCGAATTTAATGACCATCTTTTGAGAACCGCAGTTTCTCATTGTTTGAGTGTCTTAGTTTTCACTGGTTCCCACCATAAAATACCAAAGACTGAGTGGCTTAAACAACAAAGATTTACTTTCTCCTAATTTTGGAGGCTAGAAGTCCAAGAGCAAGGTGCCAGTAAAGTTGGTTTCTTCTGAGACCTCTCCTAGGCTTCCAGATGGTGGCTCTCTTGTTGCTCCTTCACACTCAGACCCCTTGTGTCCCTGTGTCCACATTTCCTTCAATAAGTAAACCAGTCAGATTGAATTAGGGCCCAGCCATTTGACCTCATTTAAACATGATTATCACTCAAGGGCCTCATTTCCAAATACAATCACATTTTGAGATAATGGGGATTAGTATTTCAACATAAATTTTGAGGGGACATATTTTAGCCCATAATACTATTTATTATTTCTAAGTTTTCTTAGTGGATACTATAAGAACAAATATCATTTTGGGTGAGAAAAATGAGAACACATGGACACAGGGAGGGGGTCTACTACATACTGGGGTCTATTGGGGGGAATGGGGGAGGGACAGTGGGGGTGGCTGGGGAGGGATAGCCTGGGGATAAATGCCAAGTGTGGGTGAAGGGGAGGAAGGCAGCAAAACACACTGCCATGTGTGTACCTATGCAACTATCTTGCACGTTCCGCACATGTACCCCAAAACCCATAATGCAATAAAAATTTAAAAAATTAAAAAAAAGAAAAGAAAAGAAAAGAAAAAGACATAGCAAATAAGTTAAGTTATATTTTTGTATCTTTATTTTTTTTTCATCTCTTGATAGGTAAATATTATCACTGGAAACAATTTAAGCATTTTTACGTTTTTTTCCTATCCCTGGATATAACCCACAAGTGAAGTGCCATCACATTTCTAGATTATACAAGTAATTGAAATAACTTTTTTTTTTTTTTTTTTTTTTTTTGCCATGAACTAAACACACTTTTGTCTTAACTGGCTTTAGATTTTAGAATTTTCAATTTCTAAAAATTTTGTTGGCATGTACAACATGTGTATGCTTCCAATGGCAAATTCATGAATGGTTTCTGTGAAGACCCCTCTCAATGCAATTGCTCCTATCAGAGGAGCATACCAGGTTTTCATGCAGAGTATAAACCCCTCTTTCTATGGATGAACTCTTGTTATCAAGTTAAATTTCTGGATTCTCAGTTCCTGGGGCCATCAAATTTTCCTTTTTTTCTTTCCTCTTACCTGTTTGATATTACCAGAGTCTGAGTGTTGTTGGTAATTTGACATGTTCCACTCATAATTTGAGCCCCTCCACTTTGTAACTGTGGGACATTTGTATGAGATAGAATTGTTTAAAGAGAGCTGTATCAGTAAAGATCTCAACCAGTAATGTACTGGTAAATGTTTAATAACTGACTATATACACAGAGTGGAGGTATAGCATCTGTTACATTTGTCAATTTTTGTGATGTAAGTACTGCCACCATGCTTATTTCAAGTAGCGATGGGATGCCACTGAAGGCAGATTTGAGCGGTCATGTTAACCACCCACCTTTGTGAGTCAGCTCCAGGACATACTGATCCCATACATTCTTTTTTTACTGTAATATTGAAATTCCTCCCTGAATTGTGGGAATTATATCAATTCTCATTAAACCTAGGAAAATTCTAAGAACATCAACCAATAAATTGCAACAGAAGTGCTGTTATATGACTTCTACATCTGTCATAAAAATCAACACGGCTTTCTTTTCTCAGGGCATTTACCTTAGGAGGCCTAATCCATGATGTTAGTAGTCAAGCTGCCCTGAAGCTTCCATGATGAAGAGAGTATATGGAGTCACCAAACAGCGGTGGAGTGAGATGTCTTCCGCTGTTTGTTTTTATTCAGAGTGGGCAACGTCCTAGCCTCCAGATAACTCCATCTCCAGCCAACATCCTCTAACTGAAACTGTATGAGAGACCTCCACCAGGAAATACTTAGTTAAGCCCAATCCAGTCTTTGTCCTGTGAAAGATAATAGCAAATTATTATTATAATTACCATTACTTATTTACAAATAATTTTAGGCTTACATAGAGTTGCAAATATAATATAAAGTATACCATTCAACCGATTTCCTCAAGGTTTTACAATTATCCTTTTTAGAGTTCAGGAATGTTTTAGTTCATTGGGCAGCAATAACAAAATAACGTAAATTGGTTGACTTATAAACAACAGACATTTATTTCTTACAGTTCTGGAGGCTCAGAAGTTTAAGATCAAGGCGTCAGCAGATTTGGTATCTGATGAGGACCCCTTTCCTGGTGACTTCTTACTGTATACTCACTCACAGAGTGGAAAGCCAAGACAGCTCTCTAAGTTTTTATAAAAATCTTATCCTATTCATGACTGCATGACCTGATCATTCCCAAAGACCCCAGTTTCTAATCCCATCACATTGGTGATTGAACTTTAACATAGGATCATGAAGGAAGGGAGTGGGGACACAAATATTAAGACTATGGCAAGGATCCAATCCAGGAACCTGAAATACACTGTTTCGGTTTTGATCCCTTCAGTTTTGGGGTTTATATTTTATATGCAGTGTGGCATCTGAAACATCATTTCCAAGTTTGGGTTAGTATGAGTTCCTTTGTGTTGATTTGTTATAGATATATGCTGTTTTAGCTCCTAGATCCACTCTCTGTGCCTCTCAACACTTCCTGTTTGTTCCAACAGGCTGACATAATTGTAACTCATACAGGAACTTCCTTTTCCCTACATTTGAAATTAAGTTCAACTGATTCCAAATGCCAGCAGGATATTGGAGAGAGGTAAGAGGGTATGATATTCTATATATTTTCTCTGTCTAATTTAATGTTTTAAGGTACCTTAAAACATTAAATTAGACGTATCTCTTGAATAAAATCACAGCCACTAGATGTTAACATCTACCCAAAGTTTCTGTCTCAAATTTCTGCAAGTTTTCCTTCCTTTTGTTCTTTTAGGTTCCAGAATGATAACAGCCCCATTATTGTCATTCAGCAGTATTTGTGTTTTCTTTTCACACTGCTCATATCTTTGTAAATTGTTCCTTCATTAAACTCTACTTAAGTGCCCTGATTTGAATATGTCACATCTGTGTTTTTTTTTTTTTTTCCTCAAAACTCTGAATGATTGTGTAATTGATACTGACATATGTCTAAGAATGCAGGCCATAAAGATGGGTTTTATTGGAGGCTTGTTTATTTGAGAAGTGCCTGGATAAACTTATGAGGTTTAGTCTTGATTCATCTATGATATGTTGGATTTTTAACTTTAAATCAAGAGCTGATGGGATTTGATGGTGTAGGAGATGTAATAGCAATAATTCTAAATTATTGCAGAGAAAGGAGGGATCATAAAACTGTGAAGTTACAAGTGCTATAGGTAAGGACTACCTCAGCCCTCCTTTATTGTGCACATTTCAATGAACATTTTTTTTTTTCTTTTTTACACTCAAAGCATGTGAGGACTTTATCCCATTTTGCTGGCCAGTCTTCATGTTTCTTTTTAGGGCACCATACTGTTTTGATTAATTTTATTGTTTGTTCCAGAGATTGTATGTAGGTACTCACCCTCACTTTCATCTCTTCTCCACTACAAAATGGTTTTTTCTATAATTCATTATGTCTAGTTCATTATGTCAAAATAAATCATAAATAATACCTCAACCCCAAAACTCACACATTCAGGAATTAGATTTTAAAGGGCAGACACCAGCCGAGTGCTGCGGCTCACGCCTATAATCCCAGTGCTTTGAGAGTCTGAGGTGGATGAATCACTTGAAGTCAGGAGATCAAGACCAGCCTGGCCAAAATGGAGAAACCAGTCTCTTTTTAAAATACAAAAATTAGCCAGGCATGGTGGTAGGTGCCTGTAATCTCAGCTACTGGGGAGGTTGAGGCAGGAGAATTGCTTGAACCCAGGAAGTAGAGGTATAGTGAGCCAAGATCGTGCCACTGCACTCCCGCCTGGGTGACAGAGTGAGATTCTGTCTCAAAAACAAATAGATAAAAATAAAAAAATAAAATAAAAGGCAGACACTTACAAGAAAGAAATTTCATATCAATGTTCTCTTTAGATGTAGCAATAGGAAAAGCAGAGGTGACAAAAAAATGGATAAAATAATTTTTTCCAAAACTAGAATTAAGGTCTGAGCAAGGAAATTTCCCTACTGCCAGGTCGAGAGGCTTCACCATGGAATATCCTAAGGAAAACAGACAATGAAATTCCTGTGTCGCTCTTGTGTGAATGAAATTCTTCACTTATGTTATATTTTTCTTATTACAATATCACAGAATGGATATGCAGTGAATATTTTTATTAAGACACCAGGCCATAAGGACCCTTATCCAAAATTAATGGAGAAAATTAGTTACCATAAAGAGATCTTAGATCTGGGCTAAATCTAGGGATTAGGTTGGATTCAGGTCCCTTCTTGAGAGGTTAGTGATTACATGTGTAGTAGGAAGAGTGATAGGAATATTTAGTGACAAAATGTGTGTTTACTCACTCTTCAACAATTTGCATAATATGATAGTTTAAAAAGATTGGCTTTACATTGCAGTGAACTGTCTTCCTATCTTTTCCTTATTTTGTTGAATGCTAAACTGTAATCACCTCTGAATCACCTTTGAAAATGATGGATTTCATTTTAGTCAGAGCATGCTTCTTGTCAAGAATCATAAAGACAGCTGCACCTACAAATGCACATGAAAATAATGGTAATGAAATTAATTAATAAATTATTTCAATATTTCACATAACAGTGTTTTAATGCATTCTGTGTCAAATTTCTTATAATATACTCATAATTATTTACCTTTTTAAAGTAATTAGAGACTATATTGTATACATAAATACTAACATTGTATTTTCTTTAATATGATTTGTAATATTTTTTTCTTAATAATACCTATTGTGCTTTACATTGTATTGAGTATCTGCTACTAAGATTTTTTGTTCGTTTGTTTTTTCCCTGAGAAACGGCCGCATTGACACAGCCTGAAGAATTTCATCATCATTGACACTCCAACCCAGGATCAATATTTACCCCACCTTTCATTTTGAAATTCTGCTCATGCTTGGTTTCAACCACGCTATTTTTTTTTTCCTTTCTAGCACTAAAATGGTTCATTGTTTTCACTGGTATCTTTTGAAATGTTTTATTTGTTTTAAACATCAGGAAAAGTAATTGAACAGCCATTATTTGTATTTGTAGATTTATGATGCCTTATTAAATAAGAAATTGATGTTTTATAAAATTTAATAATTTGTAATTTTGATGAGTCACATCAGGTATTTACTTTCTTAAACACAGTATTTTCTATATCCCTTTGTCTTTCTGCTCTAGTCCCAGGCTGCTTTATGACTTGTTTTCAGAACATGTATTTATTAATCCTCCTGAAATTTTTATTTCCCTTTTTCCTGAATTTGATCTATAATTTTTTGTTTGTTGCTTTTTAAAAATAGACACTACTTTTTAAAATTATTATCTTGAGTTAATGTATTTTTTAAGTATATCCCTAAGCTACTTCCTAAGAAAGAAAACATGCATGAGATAATATTTTTGAAAGGTGACATGTGGCCAGGTGTCATGGCTCATACCTGTATCCCAGCATTTGGAGAGACTGAGATAAGCAAATCACTTGAGGTCAGGAGTTTGAGACCATCCTGGCCAACATGGAAACCCCATCTCTACTGCAATTACACAAATTAGCAGGGCATGGTGGCGTACACCTGTAATCCCAGCTACTTGGGAGGCTGAGGCACAGAATCATTTGAACCCCAGAGATGGCTGTTGCAGTGAGATGAGATCTCACCACTACACTCCAGCCTGCGTGACAGGCTGTCTCAAAATGAAAAATAAAATAAAATAAGTTTTTAAAAGATGACATATATAAAAATGTAATTTTGGGATCTGGATCCAAGATGGCTGATCACTAGCAGCTCAGGCTTGTAGCTCCCAGTGAAAGCACAGAGAATGAGAGGATACCACACTTTCAGATGAATTTGTTTCTCATGGACCAGGAGATTCCCAGTAGAGGAGCCCCACAGGTCGCCAGTGCAACTCTTGTGGCCGGCTTGGTGGTTTTGCCAGTGCCCCGGTGCGGCGGTTGTCAGTGCAGAATAAATGGGATTGTGTCCCCTTTTTGTCGACATTTGGAGCTTGGTGAAGGCAGAGTTTCCCATTCAGCTGATTGAAGAAGGGATTCAGGAGGGAAGCCAGACCAGAGACTCCCGGGCAGAAAAGCACCAAGAACCTTGATGCCGCTGTTTTTGCCGGCGCAGTGGGTTGCTCAGATTTTGGCACTGGGAATGAACAAATTGGACGTCCATTGAGAGACCTAATTTGAAAGTCAGTAATTACAAAGACAACAGGTGGATAAATTTACCATGATGGGAAGAAACCAGTGTAAAAAGGCTGAGAATACTCAAAATCTGAATGCCTCTCCCTCTACGGGGGATCACAGTTCCTCATCAACAAGGGAACAAGGCCTGATGGAGATAGAGTGCATTCCAAAAACAGAATTAGTCTTCAGAAGGTGGATAATAAGAAACTTCTGTGAGTTAAAAGAACATGTTCTAGCCCAATGTAAAAAAAAAAAAAAAAAAAAAAAAAAAAAAACTAAGAAACTCGAAAAAAGTTTGGACGAAACCCTAATGAGAATAGACAATTTAGAGAGAAATATAAGTGAATTAATGGAACTGAAGAATACAATACGAGAACTCCAAGAAGTATGCACGGGTTTTAACAGTCAAATTGATCAAGCAGAAAAAAAGAATATCAGAGGTCAAAGACCAATTTAATTAAATGAAACGAGAAGACAAGATTAGAGAAGAAAAAGTAAAAAGGAATGAGCAAAGTCTCCAAGAAATATGGGACTATGTGAAAAGACCTAATCTACGTTTGATAGGTGTACCTGAATGTCATGAAGAGAATGAATCCAAGCTGGAAAATATTCTTCAGGATATTATTCAAGAAAACTTTCCTAACTTAGTAAGGCAGGACAATACTCAACTCCAGGTAATACAGACAACACCACAAAGATATTCCTCAAGTAGAGCAACACCAAGACACATAATTTTTAGATCACCAGGGTTGAAATAAAGGAGAAAATTCTAAGGGCAGCTAGAGAGAAAGGTCAGGTTTCCCACAAAGGGAAGCCTATCAGACTCACAGTAGATCTCTCAGCAGAAACCCTACAAACTAGAAGAGAGTGGGGGTCAATATTCAATATCCTCAAAGAAAAGAATTTTCAACCCAGAATATCATTTCCAGCCAAACTAAGCTTTATAAATGAAGGAAAAATAAAAATTTTCATGAACAAGCAAGCACTCAGAGATTTCATCACCAGTAGGCCTGCTTTACAAGAGCTTCTGAAAGAAGCACTATACACAAAAAGGAACAATCGGTATCAGTCACCCCAAAAACTTACCAAAAGGTAAAGAGTATCTCCATAATGAAGAATCTATATCAACTAATGGGCAAAATAGCCAGCTAGCATTATATGACAATATTAAACTCACAAATATTAATATTAATCCTAAATTTAAATGGATTAAATGTCCCAATCAAAGACAGACACGCAAATTGAATAAAAAGTCAAAATACATTGGTACACTGTATCCAGATTCATCTCATAAGCAAGGACACACAAAGACTCAAAACAAAAGGTTGGAGGAAGACTCACCAATCAAATGGAGAATAAAAAAGAAAACAGGAGTTGTAACTTTCATCTCTGACAAAATAGACTTTAAGAGTAACAAAGACTAAAAGAAACAAAGAAGGACATTACATAATGATAAAAGGATCAATGCAACAACAGGAGTCAATGATCATAAATATATATGCACCCAATATAGGAGCACCCAGATACATAAGACAAGTTCTTAGTGACTTATAAAGAGACTTGGTCTCCCACACAATAATAGCAGGAGACTTTGACACCACATTGTTAATATTCAACGGATTGACGAGATAGAAAATTAACAGGAACATTTATGATTTCAACTCAGACCTGGAACAAGTAAACTCAGTGAATATTTATAGAATTCTTCACTCCAGGTCCACAGAACATACATTTCTTTCAGTACCACATTACATCTATTTTGAAAGTGACCACATAAATGGAAGCAAATCACTCTTCAGCATTTGTGTAACATTTCACAGATTTAAATGAAATATTGATTAGCTGTTTGTTTGTCATTTTCTTTCCTTATTCCTTCCTGTCCCCACTGTTAAGCACAATTATTGGCATAAAAGACGTTTTTTAATACATACTTTTAGATTGCATTCCAGCCTGGTCAATAGAGCAAGACTCTTGTTCTCTCTCCCCCTTTTCTCTTTCTCTTTCTTTCTTTCAAAAAATAAAATAAAATAAAAATAAAAATGTAATTTATTTCTACCTAATCCTTAATTAATAATTTAACAATATATTTTAAGTTATATTTTTTTCAAAATGTTGAGGGTTTAAAAAATTCTTTATTCCCTTCACTTTCAGTCATTAAAACTGACATAATTTTATTCTTAACCTTTTAACTTTATCTCAGAATACATTTATTATTTTTTCCTAACTTCATGATGAGATTGCCTTTCATGATCCTTCTTTCATTCATTGTTCTGAGTACTCAAGTTAGTAAGACTTTTCTACATATTAATTAGTTCTGGAAAACTTGTTTAATTGTAGTTGATATCTTTTCAATTTCTTCAGTTCTCTCTTACTACATGTTTTGTTATTAGTCTTTTAGTTATGCTGTAATTTTAAAAGTTTTAAATCCTTTTTTCCTAAATTGTGTTTTTATACATTCCAATTTTTTAGAGAATTTGTCAACTTTTCTTTCCACATTTTAATCGTTTTATTAGTGATATTATATTTTTTAAAAATATAATACGATTTTTAAAAACATAAAACGATTAAAATGATTAAAAGTTCTTTGGAAAAACCCAAAGAACTTTACATTTGAAACCCCTCTGGCTCCCAGATAGAGGCATGGATTTGGGGTGGAGGTGTGTAGGAGGTGCTCAAAAGAAATCCCTGCATTGGAAACCACGCCCCTTGCAGACCCAGAAAGAGAAGTTTTTCTTTAACACAGTCCCTCATTAGGAGGCCAGTATAATATTTACACTAAAACTTAAAAAGAATGTTATAATAAAAGAAAAAGTGCAGGCAAATAATTTCCGTTATCACTTCTGTAAATTATGTAAAAACTTATAAACTGAATCTAATGTGACTATTGCATAAATAGCCAAACATTATCAAATATATGTTTTGTTTGATTAATAATTGAAAGAGAAAAAATATTTTTTACACATATGATCCTGGATTATATCTAGGAGTCTATTCCTCTTTGGAGGAAGTATCAGAAAGATTAAGCTATTCAGGCATAAACATTGCAAAAAACTTTTTGTAAGTTATGTGATATGGTTTGGTTCTATGTCCCATCCAAAGCTCATCTTGCTTTGTAATCTCCATAATTCCCAGTCGTCCATGAGGGAAGCTGGTGGGCAATGATTGGATCACAGGGGCAGTTTCCCCATGCTGGTCTCATGATAAGGAGATCTGATGGTTTTACAGTTCCTTCTTCACACACACTGTCTCTCCTGCTGCCATGTAAGAGATGTGCCTCCTTTCCTTCTGACAAGATTGTAAGTTTCCTTAGGCTGTCCAGCCATGCAGTACTTGAGTCAATTAAATCTCTTTTCTTTATAAATTATCCAGTCTTGGATATTTCTTTACAGCAGTGTGAGAATGGACTAATGCACTATGCTGCTGATTTCACTTTTCTCAGTCCTGAGAAAATGTCTTTGCTTAATAAAAGGCATGTATCTGTCAGATGGTTTCTACTGCCAAGATAAACCAATAGAACTCTATGTAACAATGAATAAATGTGTCACCTGATTAGTTTTCTCAGCTTTCCTACTTGCTGTATTTTTTCTTTTATTTCAGCATATCTCTCTTTTCTGTAGCACTTTCACCATTTCCCAAACTAAAGTTTGCTAAACTGAAACTGTGTGGAATATTTAAGAAAATAAAAAAAAACAATAGCAACACAACTGACATACTATTATGGCTGCTTATCTTATTTTGAGGTGCAGAAACTGCAAAGTGATAATATGGTTTATTATGATGGTAAAGCAAAATGAAATAATACACAAATGCATTTTTTTAGGAGTAGACTCACTTGGAACCTATAATTTTACCAGAGAAGGCCACTTACATTGAATTACAAAATATGTGAAGGGAAATTAGTATGAGACCAAATTCAGTAGGGGGAAAAACTCTTAGAATTTTTTTCAGTATTATGACAGTGTTATCTGGGACTTCATGGAACACTAGATGGAGAGGAGTTTCACAGGATATTACTGATCCTCAGAAATTGTGTAAGGTTAACACCACATGGGAGCGTAAATGGTAGATTCACTAGAAAGTGTCTGTGCAGCATAAAGGAATTTCAAATAAATTCAGAAATTTCATATCCTAACTATAGATTTTTCATTTGGATTTTTACATTTAAATTATATTTAAGAGTAAGGATATTCAAATCGAAATTTAATTGTGTGTTAGTTATTGCATATTGTATCTATCAGACATTTTTAGCAACATGCTAGGCTTTGGAGTGTCTTATAACAAATTAAAATATACGGTGTCTTCCCTTGAACAGGCTGTACTTTAAAAGAAAGCTACATATTTTTCAGAGAATGTATTTCAGATGTTTCTAACTTTATCGTGTCCTCTGCTGCATACTTAGTCCTGTTGACAAATAAACTGACAATATTGACACAATGTGGTAGGAACTCACCTCCCATTCTCTGTCATAAATTTAGTGGCACCTTCACTTCCATTTTATTCTTTTGCTTGACCTCAGAAGGGTATCATTTCTTCTCTCCAAGGCAATGTACTTTTATGGGTCTCAGCAGCTGCTGCTTTTTGAACAATTTTGCTTCTTGTATCTTGCTCTTCCTGGCGTTTCATTACTTTCATCTCTATTAAAATTTTCCACTTACTCTTTCACTTATTTAAATGTCTTCTATCCTAATAAAATCTCTTAGTCAACTCTGCAACCATCCAATTCCTTTGAATTGTTAAACTGGAAAAATCAGTCTATATTTACCACTTCCACTTCATTACTATACAGTCATCTTTACTTCTTCCACAATAATGCTTTGCCTTTCATTCCTCTATTTTTTAACTTCTCTTACTAGGATAGAGATTCAAAGTACTAGCAACTTTTTCTGCTATCTAGCACTGAAAAACCACTTGCAATCAGTTGTCATTTCTTTCTCTGCCATAGCTCTTATTTTTCTTGTACCATTTTTCAACTTATCACCACTATCTAACATCCTACTTTAAATCTTTATTTCTCACACCTAAAGAATCAAAATTTCTTTCTAACTATGGAGTATCTTTACTCTGTATGTCTTCCAATTTATTATAGGTACCGTTGCTAAGTGCATCTTTCTGAAACATTGATGTGATAAATATTGTAATGTTGAATGTCTCTGCTGCATTCTCATCATCTACAGAATAAAGACGAGAAGATTTGTCTTGTTTTTCATCACTCTGCAACTTGACTCTAAATCACCTTTCTGATTTTACTTTACACTGTTTCCTTTTATAATCCCTATAATACTGCTCATAATCTTTGTTTATGTCTATATATTTGCTGTCATTTTTAAAATATCAAATCTTTGTCTACATTCTGTACTACATTTCCAATTCTTCCTTCATCAGTGTTTCCCTGATGCTTTTAGCACAAAATATTTTCTTTTTTTAACTTTTCTCATATTTTAGCCACATATTTCTTTTGTGTAAATGTATTTTACTACTCATAAAGCATAACAGGGTTAATAGTAGTGCAAGAGAAATAACATAAACAAGAATTGCAAAAAGCAATATTTGTGTTTCATATTTTATTATAAATAATAACACTTTATTGATGTAATAACTTGGTTACACATAACATTTTTTAAGTTTGGTTTTCTGCAAATTCATTAATTAGGTTATCAAAATATATAATTTACCGACTTTATTTTTAAGTTATATAAATAAAAATAATACTAAGCACTCCTCACAAATGTGAGATTACAAATAAAATTTTGATAGTTTTGAATTTGAGAAGAAACTTTGTGCTAAAACAACCTGATTGGGATTTTAAAAATTGTACTTTTGAATTTAAAAAGTTTTATGTAAATCCTAAATTAAAATCCTTTATCAGATATCCATTAAAAAATAAGTTGAATTTTATCAAAATAAAAATACTTTTCTCTGTGAAAGACCTTGTTAGGAGAATGAAAGTAAAAACTACATATTGGAAGAAAATATATTCAAACCATAGGTATCTTTTTTTTTTTTTTAATAAATCCATTGGTTCCAACACCATCTTTTGAAAAGACTATTCTTCAGACTTTGTATTATTTTTTTTTGCATTGTAGAAAATCAATCAGCTATACTTGTATATGTCTATTTCAGTGCTGTGTTGCATTGATATATATGTCTGCATATCCACCAGTACCACACATTCTTGATTACTACAGCTGAATATAAATCATAAAGTGCAGGTAGAGGGATTCATTCCATTCTATTTTTTCCTACAGTTATTTTAGCAATTCTAGTTAATTTTCCCACATTAAATTTAGAATAATTTTGTCAATGGATAATCTTGGTACATTTTTTGTCTCGTAGAATTTACATCTTCTTTATTTTGAGTATTTTGATCAAGGAACATAATATGTTTCCTTATTTCTTTAGGTCATCTTTGACTTCTTTCAGCAGCATTTTGTCAAGTTTGGCCTAAAAATTCTGTATGTGAGTTTTCTTGCATGTGTTTATAAGTATTTCATTGTCTTTGAATTATGTAAATAATATTGTTACTTTAATTTACATTTCTATGTTTTTATTGCAGTCCCTATAAAATTGAATTTGTTTGCTGATATTGTACCCTGCAACCTTGATTAACTTAATTGTTAGTTCTAGGGGTTGTTTTTAGGTTCTTTAGAATTGTCTACACAAAGAATCACGTCATTTGCAAATACTTTACCTATATATTTTTATTTTTGTTAATACTTATATATCCCTTTGTGGTACTGTATGTAGGTTTCTGAGCTGTATTATTTATCTCCACCATTAATACTAAAAACATGTGAGAACAGAATTTTAGTGTTGCACATTAATAATTCTCAGTAAATAGTTTTGAATAAATGGGGTGAAATTCTTCAATTTTTTTATTTACTGCATTCATAGTACTATGGCATAAGTACTGTAGTGTGAAATATGAATTAAATTATTCTTTTGTTAACATATGGCATGTGAAATCAAAATATGTGGAAAATTTCCCAGCATATGTAAAATGATGCCTGCAATAGAATCTGTGAGTTTCTTAATATTAATAGGACAACCCCAATTTATTATGAATGAGACTTTTTTATTAGACCTCAATTATGTTATCTGGCAGTTAACATTGTGGTAACTGAGGAACACTCAAAATGACCAAAGGACCTTAACAACTTCTAGATATGTAATGTTTCTGTTTGATATTATTTTTACTGACATATAATAATTGTACACATTTATGAAGTAAAATGTGATGTTCTGAAACTTGTTTATATCATGTAATGACTAAATCATTGGGTCACACGAGGCTACAAATACTATAAAATTGCATGGAGATGAATACACAAACACACACATGCAAAATGTTATGCATAACTGGTGAAATCAGATTAGTTGTCAAAACTGTAACAATGTTATTTTTCCTGGTTTTTATTGTACTGTGGTGATAAAAGGTGTTAATATTAGGAGAGGTTCAGTGAAGGGTACAGGTGACCTTCTTGTTCATTTCTTTCAAACTTCCTACAATTTTATAATTATTTCAAAAAAGATAAAGCTAAAAATGAAAATGACATTCCCAGGTTACCTTTATGCAGCCTCTCCACTCTCCTCTGACTGAAATCTGGAAATCCTTGCATGGCATGTTTTTGGGGAAATTCATATGACTTACATAAACACTTCCTCCATTTGTGGTAAGAATATTATAATATTATCACTAAAAAAATACCATTCTTAATTTCAGTGTTTTTGAAAAGCATAGAAGCTCTATCAGGCATATGTTAGAAACATACTGCTTAATTTAAATTTAATCCACTCATCTTTTTTTTTGCCACATTTGGCTGCCTAGACCTTTTATTATAGTGATAAAAGATAAAATAAATTTCGAACTCCCTACACTGGTATGTAATATACCCAGGGTTAGCAATAGTTGTTAGTCATTTCATTACTGAGGAAGGTCACTGAATTTGCATGGTTCTTCTTTTATTGTGAATATATAATTCACATTTGATCCTGAAGTGATGTCTTTGGTTCTCTGGTTCATAATCCCAATTGTAGCTATTCATTAGCAGTGGGTAATAAGATGAACTAACAAGATGAACATGAGTGCACAATGTCATTTCTTAGTTATTAAAAAACTGCAATACTGGGATTCATGGTGAGAAGAAGAATGTGTTGATACCATGAGATAAATCTCCCATTATACTCAGCATCTCAGCATGGTTAAAACCTTTCATGGGTACCACATTTAGTTTTGGCTCTGCAACTTAAAAGGAACTTACAGAGGATTAAAAGAGCCTACCATAAATGATTAAAGGATTAAAAATATGACCTCTGAAAGAAGGTTAAAGGGACTGTAATTGTTTAGCCTGGAGACTAGAAAGCCAAGAGATAAGGTAGAATTGTAGGCTAAGAATAAAACAGAAGGCAGACAATGATACTGAGAAGATTATATTGTATTCTCTAAGTCTTCTGACTATGCCTGAAACAACTGAACATAAATTGCAACGTAAGGGACTTTGGTTATATTTCAATGAAATTTCAAAAAATTCATTTTTTTTAGATATTTAAAGTTATTACCCACAGATGTTACAGTAATTCCATAGATGCAATCGAAGTGTATCTAATTGAATTGACCTACTTGAAATAATACTAGAGATGGAGTGAGTCCTCTGTCATGGAATCCCCTTAGCAAAGAATTGCTCTAAATGAAGTCAATCATAGTACAAAAACAACAAAAAATAAGGCCATTTATGTAAATCACAAAGGCAGATGTGCTTTTGTGTAACAGTGGAAAAAATGCTTCCTGACTAAATGATAGTACAGAGAGCCAATCTTAAGTAAAATTATGCTCTCCACCTGCCGAGTTTGCTATCGTTCCTAACCTCCTGTATGCCGTATTTTCCCTCTTTGTATTTTAGGGGTTCAATGCATTCCTATTCTTCTAGCCTATTCTCCTATCCCCATTAAATCATTCATGTGTTTATTAGTTCTGCATAAGTTTACTAAGTATCAAATATGCTACAGGAATGATATTGGCTGAAAAGAATACAGTGGATAATGAATAAAAAGGAACAAATGTCACTATAGAGTTAACAGCTTAGTAGCGATCCAGAGAAGTAAATATGCATTGCAGTACAGGAGGCTAACTTTGCTAGTGTGGCAATTATGATAACCTAACATTCCAGTAATGAAAGAAATGTAGATCCCACTTTACGGGATGGCAGAGTAACTTAATCTTGTCTACTAACAATACCTAGCAGTTGCTTCTAATTTGTGTAGTTTCTGCTCAGATTACAGTAGTTATTTTAAGGAAGCTACTTGGTCTTTCTTAATATTAATCTTTTCATCATTTTCTTGCTCAGATAAAAAGTGTTCTTGCTGACAAAGGGACTGGAGTCTTGAACAGGCACAATGAGTGTATGGTACCCCTCGGGCCCCTGATTGACTCTCAGATGAAGGTTTTCCTTGGCCACCTATCTCATCATTGCTCATGAGTCTCTGCCCTTGAGATCTGCAGCTGGTGAACACGTGGACTATACTCTTTCATCTTGATCTGAGGCTGGAGTCCTCCTGGTGGCTCACTCCCAATTCACTTTTCATGTATTCACCTAACACCTGGCTGTGATTCCCATTTGATTTCTGATCCTGCTGAGGTCACACTAGACTGCACTCATAGCCGCATTTAATCCTTTCCAAGACCAACTTCTGAAACACTGACAAGTCAACATCATCGGCTACAGTTTTTGTCTTGCCAAGGGTTATTCACAATCCTAACAGCTGCATCGTCATGCCGGTAAATCAACAGCCAAAAAAGTGGCTTGCTATATTTGCTGGTTTGAATGATTTTGATGATCAGAGGAAGATTAAGATGAAGTTTGTGAAGTCACCCACAAACTTCATCCCTGACGTATGCGGGCCACTTCAATCCCTTCTCACTCTGCAGTGGGGTGAGAAGGAGTATCTCCGCAGTGCGAAAGATCCCCTGAGGTATCCCTTAGTACTGTTCCTGCTGTAAAATTAAAAAGGTAAAATTAGAACTCAGTACAGGCAAATCTGCTAGTGACCCACACACTTTAGGAATAAAGTTTTGAATGAGCTTACCCCATGAAAAAACTAAAGGATGCAAGATACCCACTGAAAAGAAAATAAACACTTGAAGAAAGTAGTTATAAACACTAGTTTCAACCATGTGACCACTTGATGTACATAGAGTTCTTCCTGGTTTTGATATAAATACACACGTAACATTTTTTCTCTTTTTATACGTGTGTGTGTGTGTGTGTGTGTGTGTGTGTGTGTGTGTGTGTGTGTATTAATCAGGGTTCTTCAGAGGACAGAACTAGTAGGATATATGTATATATGAAATGAAGTTTATTAAGGAGAATGGACTCGCATGATCACAAATTAAAGTCCTTTGATAGGCCATCTGCAAGCTGAGGAGCAAGGAGGGCAGTAGTGGCTCAGTCAAAGTCCCAAAGCCTCAAAAGTAGGGAAGCCAATAACACAACCTTCAGTCTGTGGCCAAAAGCTTGAGAACCCCTGGCAAACCACTGGCGTTAAGTCCAAGAGTTGAAAGGCCGAAAACCCTGCAGTCTGATGTTCAAGGGCAGGAAGCATCCAACACAGGAGAAAGACGAAGGCTGGAAGACTCAGCAAGACAACTTGTTCCACCTCTTTCACCTGCTGCTTTTTCTTGCGATTCTGGCAATTGATTGGATGGTGCCCACCCACATTGAGGTCCCAGTCCACAGATTCAACTATCAATCTCCTCTGGCATCACCCTCACAGACACACCCAGAAACAATATTTCTTATTGTTCAATCTAATCAAGTTATCACTTAATATTAATCATCACAATATAGCATTACAATTATAATATATTTAGATAGTGAGGTAATTTCTTACATATTACATAATTTATTTATATATAAAATAAAGGCTTTGTTATAGAAATTTGAACTTATCCAATTTTAGAAGCTCATTAAGCAGTCTACATGAGGCTGCTTGTAGTTCTTGCTGATGATCAAATCCTGACTGATACACCTGAAGATTAATGTGATAATAACACATGGATAATAAGAGTAACTAATAGGATAGTTGTTAAAACTAAATATATTAATACCTTACTCATAGAATTAATGTAACAATTAGATAATTATAATTTTAAACAGTCCTTAGAACATTTCTGGCCTAATGAACATGGCTTTTGCTGTGGTATTATCAGTTATTAATAGTATTATCTCAATTTTAATAAGCATTCTTATTCTTTCTTAAAAGTCTAGCATATACTCACTCATAGGTGGGTGAGAAAAATGAGAACACATGGACACAGAGAGGCGGTCTACTATACACTGGGGACTGTTGGGGGAAATGGGGGAGGGACAGCGGGGGGGGCTGGGGGGATAGCCTGGGGATGAATACCAAGTGTGGGTGAGGGGGAGGAAAGCAGCAAAGCACACTGCCATGTGTGTACCTATGCAACTATCTTGCACGTTCTGCACATGTACCCCCAAACCTATAATGCAATAAAAATTTAAAAAAAAAAGAAAAAAAGAAAAAAAAAAAGTCTAGTCATGTTTGTATTTACCTATCAATTGCATATTGTTTTAATTTATCTGCTTTTGGAATTGTGCAAACTGAATGGTACTATCTGTATTTGTTTCTTACTTGCTTACTTTCTGCAACAGCATGTGGTCACTGCAACACTGTCCTTCCTTTCCTTAACACATATTTATTTATGTGAAAAATACCATAATTATTATGCCATATTATTTATATAATAAAATATATAAACATAATTTATATGCTTCATAGAAATTATCTAAAATTATAAATCTTTATACATATATAAAATCGGAACAAAACGTATATAGTAGGTGGTCACATGGTTATGACTGTTGTTTATGACTACTTCCTTTTACTCTTTTAGATTCTTTTGATGCTTGGCAATTATCTTGGCTTGGTCGTCCCCCTCTGGAGTGGGCTGGCCCAAATGTCATCCCTGAAGTATGTGGGCCACTATCAAATCTGCCCATATGAGGTTGCTGTAATTTTACTTTTTTTAAATCACAGGGCAGGGCAAAACTAAGGAAGTGCTCCAGGATGCCTTTGGCATGCTAGAGAAACTCCTCACTCACTCTAACTTTGCCTTGATCATCAATTTTCTACTGAAAATGCCAGGTTATTTTTAGTTTTTCTATATTATAGAAAATGTTGTTAAAATATGTCAGTTATCTACTGCAGAGTAACATATTACTCCATAAGTCATTAGTTAAAACAATAATCACTTACTTACTCATGATACTTTAGGTTAGGAATATAGGCTGGGTTTAGCCACAACAATTAATTTTCTCCTTGCATAATGTTTGCTAGGACCAAACAAATGTCTGGGGGCTTAGCTAGGATGACTGGGATGGCTGGCCCTTTTCCTTCATATGGTCTTGCATATACAAGGTGGAATTTCAGGCTTGTTCATGTGATGGCAACATTCCAAGAGAACAAGAACGAGGGCAGTAAAGCTTCTCGAGGCTGAGCCTTGGATCAGAGATAGAATAATGTCCACTGCATTGTGTTAGTCAAGGAAGTCACGCATCCAGTTTAAATTAAATGGCAGGAAAATAGACTCCATATTTTGATGAGAGGAGTTACAAATAATTTTAAGCCATAACATATTCTCAGCACTTATTACATTAATACAGCCCTACTGTCATGCCAAGATTACCAAAAGTCTTTTCCAGTTATAATATTTGATTTAAAACTTACTATCTCTTTATCTGCATTTGGTCTAGATGTGGTTAAGACACTTGGGAGGCTGTTTCTCTTCTTCAAAACACCTTCTGCTTAAAAAGATAAAGTATCTTCCTCCCTCAAGTTTCATATGCAATCAGAACACCATGCAAGACAACTGCAATACATCCTGCCAATCAAGAAGGGAAACAATAAAGTGTATCTAGAAGTCACTAATTCATAGCCGTTTTTAAATCCCTTTAACACAATTGGCAACTCCTCCCTGATTCTGTGGGATTAAAGTAGTTTTTGACTAGCACCTATTTCTGCAATCTGAGAGTGGTTTTCTAATTATTTTTTTCCTCTACTTCTGAGACCCATCATCTGGGTTCTTGGGTATAGCTCTGAGGTGTTTATCTTTTACACAAGAAATGGTTTATATTTTCATCAAGTGGCATTTTTATCTTGCTTATTTTCTACAAAAAGTGAATGTTGCAGAGGGTTGTTTTTGTGCGTTTACAGTCCCTATTCCCTTTAGCTTGGGTAGGTGGCACTTTTGTTGGTATGACTCCCTCAATGTTCTTATGGGTTTCCCCTGAATCTTTAGTCGACAGCATTTTCTAAAAATCAAATTGACACTTTTTTTTTTAGATAAGCTTTATTCTGTTTAGATCCATGTGTCAGTCTATTCTGGAATGGAGTGCTTAAGATTCTTCGATGTGTTTTCTAATATATATTTTTTAATATAATGATTACTTGGGCAAGTGATTTAAAAATTCCAAATATGTGTATTTTCTATTAAACATTTCCATAATAATTGATTTGATTTTCTATTACAGGTTTAAGGACAGTGTGTTCTATTATTTTTGGGTGTGGCATTCTATATTTGTTTATTAGGTAATATATGCATTTTTAATTATATCCAAATATTCTGTAATATCAAAAGGTAAAATTGTGACTGTATATTTGGCTATAATTGTCAGATTATTCATTTCCTTCATTATTTCTGTAAATAAAGTTTTTTCTTTTTTTTTTAATTTTTATTGCATTATAGGTTTTGGGGTTCATGTGCAGAACGTGCAAGATAGTTGCATAGGTACACACATGGCAGTGTGTTTTGCTGCCTTCCTCCCCTTCACCCACACTTGGTATTCATCCCCAGGCTATCCCCCCCAGACCCCCCCACTGTCCCTCCCCCATTTCCCCCAACAGTCCCCAGTGTATAGTAGACCGCCTCTCTGTGTCCATGTGTTCTCATTTTTTCTCACCCACCTATGAGTGAGTATATGCGGTATTTCTTTTTCTGTTCTTGTGTCAGTTTGCTGAGAATGATGTTCTCCAGATTCATCCATGTCCTTACAAAGGACACAAACTCATCATTTTTGTTTGCTGCATAATATTCCATGGTGTATATGTGCCACATTTTCCCAGTCCAGTCTATCATCGATGGGCATTTGGGTTGGTTCCAGGTCTTTGCTATTGTAAACAGTGCTGCAATGAACATTCGTGTGCATGTGTCCTTATAGTAGAACGATTTATAGTCTTTTGGATAGATACCCAGTAATGGGATTGCTGTGTCAAATGGAATTTCTATTTCTAGGTCCCTGAGGAATCGCCACACTGTCTTCCACAATGGTTGAACTAATTTACATTCCCACCAACAGTGTAAGAGTGTTCCTATTTCTCCACATCCTGTCCAGCATCTGCTGTCTCCAGATTTTTTAATGATCGCCATTCAAACTGGTGTGAGATGATATCTCAATGTGGTTTTGATTTGCATCTCTCTAATGACCAATGATGATGAGCACTTTTTCATATGTTTGTTGGCCTCATGTATGTCTTCTTTTGTAAAGTTTCTGTTCATATCCTTTGCCCATTTTTGAATGGGCTTGTTTTTTTTTTTTTCTGTAAATCTGTAAGTTTTATATGCTAAGGTTGTGTTAAATATCATCTAAATTAGAAATTTTTTTTTAGTTATTAGACTCCCTTTGACCTATTTTTTTCTTAACTAGATGTAAAACTCCTCTACTCATATATATATATATATTTTTTTTTGAGATGGAGTTTTACCCAGGCTGGAGTGCAATGGTGTGATCTCGGCTCACCACAACCTCTGCCTCCTGTGTTCATGCCATTCTTCTGCCTCAGCCTCCTGAGTAGCTGGGATTACAGGCACCTGCCACCATGCCCAGCTAATTTTTTGTATTTTTAGTAGAGACAGGGTTTCACTATGTTGACCAGGATGGTCCCGATCTCTTGACCTTGTGATCCACTCTCCTCCACCTCCCAAATTGCTGGGATTACAGGCATGAGCCACCGCTCCCGGCCTACTCATATATGTTTAGGCACATAGTCATACCTCCAAAGACACCTTCAGTCTAGAATGATAAATCACGTGACCACAATAGTCTTCAAATAAACCTTGGTTCTCAGTATTTTATAAGCACAAAGTGGGTCAAGAATATCATGTCATTTCCTGGGAAAAAAGAATATTACCTAATAATGAGTTTAGCAATAACAAAGGAATATAAAACTCTTTTGGAGCAGAGGTAACCAAATTTCTTTTATGAAGGGCCCAGTAGTATTTTAAGGTTTATGAGCCATACAATCTCCATTGCAGCTACTCAATTCTCACACAAAACCAGCTGTAAACAAATTTAAATCAATATTTGTGGCTATGCATCAATAATTTCACAAACACATTTGGGTAAAGGCCAAATTTGACCCTGATAATCTGGTTTATAACTTCTGCTCTAGAAGTTGATCCAAGAGAAATTGAAAAAAAAAAAAAAAAATTGCACAAGAGTTAGTTCCCAAACATAAATAGAATTTACTGAGAATTCATGATAGCAGGTTGACATATAATTTAAAAATATATTCTCTCAGCCTGTTGATATAGTAATTTCACTGAAATTTTACTTTAATAACTGCTATTGTGAGCATTTCTTGTAAATCTAACATTTTCATCCTGTAAGGTGACTTCTTTATTTTGCGATTCTGTTGAGACCTATAGCACTTTTGGTGTTTTCCATAATAATGCCTATGTGCTGAAGTCTGTTTAATTCAATCTGATTGAGATTTGTTGCTTTTCTTGAATTTCTGGGTTGTCATCCTTTGTAATTCTAGAGAACTGTCACAATATTTTCCTCTGAACGACTGTCACATTCCTCTCTTACAATAATCATGAAGAAACTAAAGATTTTCTCATACATTACTTCATATAACTTAAACTATCTTTCAAACATTAAATATTTTGTTGCCACCCTAGGCCATGCTCTGAAAAATTACTTCTAGTATTTATTAATCTTTAACCTTATCCATATATTTTTAATTTTAATTAGTATGAACTCAATGACTATAATATCAATCACTATTTCTAAAATATCTACCTGGTCATTTTAAACAAATTCTTTGTAATATTTAAAAGAAGATTATATTTAGAGCTGTTTTAGGTTTACACCAAAATTGAGAAGAACAGAGATATTGCCTATACCACCAATCCATACACAAGCATAGCCTCTCCATTATCAACATTCCCCAACAGAGCAATAAATTTGTTACTGTTAACAAACTTTCACTGAGAAGTCCTTGTCACTCAAAGTCCATAATTTATATTAGTGTTCACTCTCAGGGTTGTACATTCTATAGATTTAGACAAACATATAATGACATATACATAGCATTAGAGTATTATACAGATTAGTAAACTGGAACAAGACGTGAGTGTTCATTCTTACTACTCCTATTAAACTAGTACTGAAAGACCCAGCCAGGACAATCAGTCAAAGAAAATAAATGAAAGACATTTCAACAGAAAAAGAAGAGTTTAAAGTAACTTTCTTTGCTGATTATATGATCCTATATGTACAAAACACTTGAGGCTCCACCAAAAGGATCCTGGAACTGATGAATGAATTTAGGAAAGTTTCAGGATACAAAATCAGTGTACAAATATTTGTGGCATTTCTAAACACAAAAATAAAGTTCTAGCTAAGAACCAAGTGAAGAGCAAAGTCCCGTTTAAAATAACCACACAGAAACAAATGAAATATTGAGGAATTCATCTTGGATTTAAAATAACCACACACAAACAAATGAAATATCGAGGAATTCATATCGGGTTTAAAATAACCACACACAAACAAATGAAATATTGAAGAATTAATCTCACCAAAAAGGTGAAAAATCTCTTTGAGGAGAATTTTAAAACACTGCTAAAAGTAATCAGAAATGACACAAATAAATGGAAAAACATTCCATGCAAATAGATTGGAAGAGTCAATATTGCTAAAATGGCCATGCTTCCCAAATCCTTTATAAATTCACTACTATCCATATGAAAATACTGATGCCATTTTTTACAGAATTAGAAAAATCTAGTTTAAAATTCATTTTGAACAAAAAAAGCACTCAAATAACCAATGGAATTCTAAGCAAGAAGAAAAGAGCTGGAGGTATCAGGCATGACATTACCTGACTTCAACCTATACTATAAAGCCACAGAAACCATAGCAGCATGGTCCTAGCAAAAAAAAAAGGAAAAAAAAGAAAAAAAAAAAACAGACACATAGCCAATGGAATAGAATAGAGAAATGAGAAATAAACACACATGCAACCATCGATCTGCAATAAAATTTACAAAAATAAGCAGTAGTGAGAGTACACTTTATTTAATAAATGACACTGAGATAACAAACTAGCTATATGGAGAATGAAAATGGACTCTATCTATCAGCATACACAAAAATTCAAAGAGCTAAAAATAGAACTGCCATTTGATCCAGCAATCTCAATATTCTGTACCTACCCAAAGGAAAATAAATCACTGTACCCGAAAGGCACCTGCACTCATATGTTTATCACAGGACCATTCACAAGAGCTTTCACGGAATCAATCCAAATATGACATCAAATTTTCTTTATCCCAAGATGTATTAAAAAATTTAATGTTATACCTCAAACTACAAAAATCCTAGAAGAAAAACCTCCAACAACAGCTTTGTCAAACAATTTATGGCTATGTTCAACAAAGCAATCACAACCAAAGCAAAATTGACAAATGGGACCTCATTAAACCAAAGAGCTTCTACAAAGCAAATGAAATCACCAACAGAGTAAACAGCCTGATAACTTCTTTCTCTAAAGACTCCTCTATTTGAAATTAATATAGCTGTTCTTGCTTTATTTCCATTAGTATATGCCTGCTGTATCTTTCTCCCTCAGTTAAGTTGTTAAAAATATTTTACAGATAGGCCGGGCGCCGTGGCTCAAGCCTATAATACCAACACTTTGGGAGACTGAGGTGGGTGGATCACGAGGTCAAGAGATCGAGACCATCCTGACAAGGTGAAACCCCGTCTCTACTAAAAACACAAAAATTAGCTGGGCATGGTGGCGCATGCCTGTAATCCCAGCTACTTGGGAGGCTGAGGCAGGAGAATTGCTTGAACCCAGGAGGCGGAGGTCGCGGTGAGCCAAGATCATGCCATTGCACTCCAGCCTGTGTAACAAGAGCAAAACTCCGTCTCAAAAAAAAAAAAAAAAAAAAAAAAAATTGCCGATACATGTGATACAAATGCGGTTGTATTACTTAGGTATATTGCATAGTCATCAATTCTGGGCCTTCAGTGTAGCCATCACCCAAATAGTGTACACTGTAAACAAATGGTAGTATTTTATTGCTCACTTCCTCTCACATCTCCACCTTTTGGAATCTCCAATATCTATTATTCCATTTTTTATGTCAATATATGTTTGCTTTTTAGCTCCTACTTATAATTGAGGACATGTGGTTTGATTTTCCGATTCTGAGTCATTTCATTTATGATAATAGTCTCCACTTCTGTCATTTTCCTGCAAAAGACATGATTTTATTTTCGTTTGTACTTGAGTAGTATTTCATATATATGTATACGTGTGTGTGTGTGTGTGTGTGTGGGTTTTATATGTGTGTGTGTATGTGTATTTAAAAAGTAAATGCACTACTAACCCCCAAAAATACATATATGTGTGTGTTTATATACATATATATACATATGTGTATATATACACATATATATACACATATGTATATATACACGTATACGTATATACATGTATATATACATATATACATATATGTATATGTATATACGTATACGTGTATATATACGTATATATACATATATATATATAAATATATATACGTGTGTGTATATATACGTATATATAGATGTATATATATACACACACATATATACACACATATATGAGTATATGTGTGTATATATATACATATATATGAGTATATGTGTGTATATATACCTATATATGTATTTTTGGGGGTTAGTAGTGCATTTACATTTTAAATTTATGTATTATACTTTAAGTTCTGGCATACATATGCAGAATGCAGATTGTACAGGTTTGTTACATAGGTATACATGTGCCATGGTGGTGGTTTTCTGCATCCATCACACATCATCTACATTAGATATTTCTCCTAATGCTAATCCTCCCCAGTCCCCCCTGCTATTTTCTCCCCTAGCCCCCCACCCTCAAGTCCCCAGAGTGTGATGTTTCCTTCCCCATGTCTCTGCATTCTCATTGTTCAAAACCCACTTATGAGTGAGAACATACGATGTTTGGTTTTCTGGTCTTGTTCCAGATTGCTGAGTATAATGGTTTCCAGTTCCATCCATGTCCCTGCAAAACACATGAACTCATCCTTTCTCATGGCTGCATTGTATTCCATGGTGTATAAATGCCACATTTTCTTTACTCCTTCTATCATTGATTGGCATTTGGGTTAGTTTGAAGTCTTTGCTGTTGTGAACAGTGCCACAATAAACATACGTATGCATGTGTCTTTATAACAGAAAGATTCATAATCCTTTGGTTATATACCCGGTAATGGGATTGCTCAGTCAAATAGTATTTCTATGTCTAGATCCCTGAGGAATCCTCACACGGTCTTCCACAATGGATGAATTAATTTACACACCTACTAACACTGTAAAAGTGTTCTTATTTTTCTACATCCTCTCTGGCATTTGTTGTCTCCTGATTTTTTTTAATGATCGTCATTCTAACTGGCATGAGGTGGTATCTCAATGTGGTTTTGATTTGCATCTCTCTAATGACCAGTGATGATGAGCTTTTTTTTCATATGTTTGTTGGCTGCATAAATATGTTCCTTTAAAAAATGTCTGTTCATATTGTTCACCTACTTTTTGATGTTTTTTTTTTTGTTGTTGTTTTTGTTTTTGTTTGTTTTGTTTTTGCAGGTGGGTAGATTGCAAAAATTTTTTTTTCCCATTCTTTCAGTTGCTGATTCACTATATTTATAGTTTCTTTTGGTGTGCAGAAGCTCTTAAGTTTAATTAGATCCATTTTTTCTATTTTAGCTTTTGCCAAAAACAAGCAATGGGGAAAGGATTCCCTATTTAATAAATGGTGTTGGGAAACCTGGCTAGCCATATGCAGAAAGCTGAAACTCAATCCCTTCCTTATACCTTATACAAAAATTAACTCTAGATATATTAAAGATTTAAATGGGAGACCTAACACTATAAAAACTTTAGAAGAAAACCTAGTGTATATATATATATATATATATATATATATATATATATATATATATATATATATATAATGCATATGCAAATGACTACCAGTGGAAGAAAGAATAAAGAAAATATGATAACACATTTGGATTGTCCATGACTTTGCTTTTGTAAATTGTGCTGTGATAAACATATGAGTGAAGAAGTCTTTGGATACAATGATTTCTTTTCCTTTGGGTAGGTACCATATAGTGAGATTGCTGGATCAAATTGTAGTTTTATTTAGCTCTTTGAGAAATTTTCATACTGTTTTCTGTAGAGATTGTGCTAACTGACATTCCCACCAACAGTGAGTGCATAAATGTTCCCTTTTTTTCTGCATGTTAGCCAACATTTATTAATGTTTGACTTTTTAGTAACAGTCATTCTGACTGATATAAGATGTGTCTAACTGTGTTTCAATGTGCACTTATCTGATGATTAGTGATGCTGAGCATTTTTTCATATGTTCTTTGTTGGCTTATATGTATTCTCTTGAGAAATCTCTGTTCATGTTTTTTTGTCCCCCTTCTAACTGAATTTTTTTTTCTGTTTGAGATTTTTGTGGATTCTGAATATTAGTCCTTTCTCACATACGTAACTTGTGACTATTTTCTCCCGTTCTGTAAGTTCTTATTTTACTCTATTGATTATTTATTTTGTTTTGCAGAAGGTTTTTAGTTTAATTAAGTTCAATTTGTCTATTTTTATTTGTATTGTGTTTACTTTTAAGAACATGGTGTTAAATTATTTGCCTAGAGCAATGTACAGAATAGTTTTTGCTAAGTTTTGTTTTAGAATTTTATAGTTTTAGGTCTTAGATTTCAGTAATGTATCCCTCTTGCATTAGTTTTTTGTATATCATGAGAAAGATGGATACAGGTTTATTCTTTTGCATATGGCTATCCAATATTTCCAAGACCTTTTATTGAGTAGGATATCCTCTCCCTGGTGTATATTTTTGACAGCTTGATCAAAGTTTGGTTGCTTTTAGGTGTGGGGCTTTATTTTGGGGTTCTCTATTGTGTTCCATAGATCTCTGTATGCTTTTATACCAGTGCCATGGTGTGTGGTTATCAGAGCCTTGTTGTAAAATATCTCCTCAGGCACTGTGATACCTCCAGCTTTATTCTTTTAGCTTACGATTGCTTTCACTATTCAGGATATTCTCTGGTTCCATATAAATTTTAGGATTTCTTTCTTCTAATTTTGTGAAAATGACTTTGGTAATTTATAGGAATTGCATTGATTTCATTGATTCCTTTGAGAAGTACGGAAATTGGAATTATATTGATTTCTTTGATCCATGAGCATGGAATGTTTTATCTCTGTTTATGTCCGCTACCTTTGCTTTTCTCAGTGTTTTGTAGTTCTTCTCGTAGAGATATTTTACCTCCTTGGTGAAAATGTATTCCTAGATATTTTATGTGAGTTTTTGTAGCTATTGAAATGGGACTGAGTTCTTGACTTGGTTCTCAGCTTTATGCTTATTGATGTATAAAAATTCTATCAATTTTTGTAGCTTGATTTTTTATTCTAAAACTTTACTGCCATCATTTATCAAACCTAGGAATCTTTTTTTTGGGGGGGGGGTCTTTAGAATTTTCTGGTATAAAATTATATAATTAGTGAATAGACAATCAGATTTTCTCTTTTCAAGTTTAGATACCTTTTGTAATCTACACATATTTCTATATTTAAAGTAGGTTTCTTGTTGACAACATATAGTTGGGTCTTGTTTTTTGATCCACTCTAATATTCTCTTTCAGTGGCTGCATTTAAACTATTAATCTTCATGGTTCACACCTGAATTCTTAGCTGGATGTGTTGGCATGCACCGGAGTACTAGGTACTCAGGAAGCTGAGGCAGAAGGCACACTTGAGCCCCGGAGTTCAAGGCTGCAATGAGCTATAAGTGTGCCACTTGAACTAAGCCTGGGAAACAGAGTGATATACTTTTCTTAAAAATAAAAAAATTTGATGTTCAAAGTGAGTACTGATATAGTCAGATAAATATCTACCATATTTGTGCATATTTTCTATTTATTACCTTAGTTCTTCTTTCTATCTTTGTTTTGGACCCTCTCTTTTGTATTATTAATTGAGCATTTTATATAATTTTCTTTTCTTTTTTAGTATTTGAGCTTTATATATTTTTCTTTTTTTAACCAATTTTTTAGCTCCCACTTATTCATTTTTACAGTTGTGTTTCTGTAGCTTAAGAATGATAAATGCCTAGTTATTTGTCTTACTTGAAATTCTCTGACCATTCTGGTCCTGTAGTTTGGCATCTGACACTAACTTGCAAACATTCTCAATTATTGTTTTAAATATTTCTTTAATTCCTTTCTCTTTATAGTGTTCTCATTACATGCACATAATACCTTTTGTAGTTGTTTCAAAGTCCTTGAATATTCTTTTGTTATTTTCCTTTTTAAATAAGTTTTTCCTGTTCGCATTTCAGTTTCAGAAGTTTCTGATATACACGTGCTCACAGATTTCTTTTTCTCTGCTGTGCCATGTCTAATAATAGGCCCATTGAAGACATTTCTGCTACAGTAGTTTTAATCTCTAGCGTTTACTTTTGGTTCTTAGAATTTTTATTTCTCTGCTTACATTGCCCATATGTTTTTGAATGCTGTGTAGTTTGTCTGTTAGAATCATTAGTATTTTAATCATAATTATTTTGAAATCTCAATCAGGTTGAACATCCCTGCCATGTATGATTCTATAACTTGTTCTGTGTCCTCAAATTATATTTTTATGTCTTTTAGTATGTCTTATATTTTTTTCTTAAATTACCAAAAAAAAAAAAAAAAAAAAAAAAACTGGGCATGATGTGCCAGTGAACAAAATAGTGCTATAAATAGACCTTGAACAATGTCACGCTTCTAGTTCCACTCCTCCCATAGGTAGGACAGAAAAGCTAAAGTGGGCTGGAGTTGGGTGTTATCTTTTTTCCATGTCACTTAGGCTCTAGTAAAACTCCAGTAGCTTGGATTCTGGTTAAATACTTTCTCCTGAGGGAATACTTGTTTAAGAAGGATACATTTATCTGCTATATTTCAAAATATATCTTTTATCTTCCTCCTGCTAGAAGCATTAAAGTTTTTCTCTGATATTCACTGTGAGAATCTAGTTAAAATTCCAGGAGGTAAAACTGGAAAGTATGACCCCTATCATGACTGGGTCCTTCTGGAGATTTTATTTCTCATACTTGTTTGCAAGGAGCTTCCAGCAATTAATCAACCACAGTCCAAATTTTCCAACCTAGACACTGGTTCCTGCAGAACTTTTAACTTGTGTGCTCCTGTTCCAGTGAGTTGTGATTCTTACTTATCTCCTGCTGATCTCTATTGGGGAGCAGTGGTATGTCCTATTACTCCACTTTTCTTAAAGAGCTAGTATTTGTTAATTTTTTTTTTTTTAGTTTGTTCAGGGTTTTATCTGCTATTACAATTTTTTTTTTTTGATTCCCAGACTTCTTAAATGCCAGATCCAAAACTGGTTTCTTAGTAATTTTTCATAATTTTGTGTTCTCTGCAAATATATTCAATTTTTTTCTTTGAATTTATTAAACAGTTTTGTTTTCTAAAATTATGTCTGAGAGTTCCAATATTTAAAATAATTTTTGTCTTTATCCACTCTCTATTGTTTACATTGATTCTCACTTATTAGTGGCTGATTTATTTGTGTGATTTTTGCCTGTGGGCTATTTGATTTTGATAGAAATTAATCTGTGGTCATTTTTTGGTATTTCTTGATTTAAGTTTCTCCAGATAGGATTTGCATTTGCTTCTGTTTCCTGCCTGGAGCCACTAATAGCCAAAATGAGTTTAAATTTAATTCCTGCTTTGATGTTTGATGTTTTACAGAGAACACAGGTAGCATGCTGGGATAAAAAGAAAAAAAGCGGTGTTAGAGTCACTTTAGAATTTTAAAGTTGCAAAGGAGATTTTTATTTACTTTGCCAAAGTTGAGGTAATAGAGATTCATTTCTGTGTCCACCTCAATGCTTCTTATTTATTGTTGAATCTTACCCTGAGGGTGTAAGATTCTGAGTTTAGATTACTAAGTCTTAGGAAGGGGTTCTTTAGTTTTCCACCTTTTCTGGGATGTTCAACTGCCAATTCAGAAGCTTATGATCCCAGAGTAAAGAAAAAAAAATTAAGTAAAGCCATTCTTAAAATCTACCTGATTTTCTTTTTTTTTTTTTTTTTTTTTTTTTTTTTTTTTTTGAGACGGAATTTCGCTGGTTACCCAGGCTGGAGTGCAATGGTGCAATCTCGGATCACCGCAACCTTCGCCTCCTGGGTTCAGGCAATTCTGCCTCAACCTCCTGAGTAGCTGGGATTACAGGCACGCCCCACCATGCCCTGCTTTTTTTTTTTCTTTGTATTTTTAGTAGAGACAGGGTTTCACCATGTTGACCAGGATGGTCTCGATCTCTTGACCTCGTGATCCACCCGTCTCGGCCTCACAAAGTGCTGGGATTACAGGTGTGAGCCACCGCGCCCGGCTGACTTGTGAGTTTCTTTCAACACATCTTGTCGAGTGTTTACCAAGTACCGAGGACTGTTTTTATCTATCATTTCAGCTGTTTTCTTTGAGAGAACTATTTAGAATTACAAGCTGCTGTACTGTGAGAAATATGTTTATTTCAACAATTTTCCTAATTTGTAAAGTGTTTTTACTGTTTACTTTGTGTTTTCTTCTTGCATAATACATGAAGAAAGGACGCGTGTCCCTCTTACTTACCAATGCATCTCAGCAGCTAGCAAAGAACCTACCACATAGCAGTTATAAGGTAATTACTTACAAAATGGAAGAAGTTGGGTAGAGGAAAACTTTTTAGTTTCATCAGATTCTTTCAGACCAGAAAGGCAGCTCTCCCTGTGTAAATCTCCATAACTTTGTCTTCACTTCTCCCATTACCGCTCTCTTGCCATATAATTAATAGGCTTTCTTTACAGATTTGTAAATGTGATAACATGTATGCTATAAATAGAACAATGCATGGTACATAATGTAAAGTTATGTTAGTCAAAATCTGCTGTATCCTAAACCACATCCTACCCTATCCCAGTTTTGTTTCACAATCTAAGATACATATTTACCTTTACTTGTCTTTTTTTCCCCCTTGGGTTGCTTTTAATAATTCATTTGCATTATCAACCATATAAGCACCTCTCATATACCACGCAGTAAAACTGTACTGAGAGACATTATTTTCACCTGTGGTATGCAATTTATAAAGAAAGATACATGTAATTGAAAATCATTCCCTAATAAATGTTTTTATACAGTATCAACATCTTTCTTAGATCTTCGGTATTATATTGCAGCAGGCATTCAAGAACATATGAAGGATATTAAAATAATATGTTATGTTTGCAATATATTGACTTTTTAATAAAATATTTTAAAAGGGAATTTCTATTTTGTTAAACATTGATGTCTACTATCTCTTATATTATTAAAATAGGTTTAGTTCTTATTTTGGAAAATGTGCCAATGATTGAGGTTTGTAAACTTTTCAAAGATTTTCATTTAATAAACAGGACTGTAGTAATGTTGATCTTTAATTCTACTTCTTCTCATTTTTAATACTTTTTGTAATCTCTGTTATCTGGGAGCTTTTCGCTAAGTTTCACTGAGCCCATTTAGCATTTGCCCTTTTTGGGATACTTCTTCTATTGATTATAAACACAAAAATATCAAGTATAGTTGTTAATTTGCTTGGAAGGATCCACTGGAATATTAAATTGTATTAAAAAATAAAGTTATAGATGCACTGATGTTACACTGAACCAATAAATGCAATTTCAGATTTTACTTGTTTCTATAATACTGTTTTCTTGACTTCAAATGTATTTAGAAAAGAAAATACATGTCAAAAGAAAATGACAGGAAAAAGGTGAAGCACTTCTTCTTAAGAGAATATATCAGAAAATGTGTGATCCTAGGCCAGTGCCTACATGGAGTAAAGTCTTAAAGATGTAAATGGAGTTTCCATTTAATGTACCTAGAACTCAGTGTGTATAATAGAATAAGTAACCTTTGTTAGGAGAATAGAATAAAATACAGTCTTTAGCGAGATGGGTTATAAGCGAAGTTTCTAGATATCTGTTCTAAATAAACAGCAGGTATAACCCATATTATCTTGCAAATGTAGACACTGGTCTAGTACACACTAATTGGATTAGAGTGAGCGGGACATGCAGAGATGAAGAATCATGACATTCTGTTGCTCTTTCAGGAACAATGACTCATTAAAAAAAAGGTAATCTCAGAGAGATGTGAAGTTTGGGAATTCTTTTAAGATAGGAGAAAAAATAATATGTAACTTAATTCTGAAAAATATTGAGAGGAGAAAATTGTATTAAAAATAGTTAATCAAGCTTAACTTTTTTTTTTTTTTTTTTTTTTTTTTTTTTTTTTTTTTTTTTTGACAGTGTCTGTCTCTCTCTGTTACCCAGGCTGGAGTGCAGTGACACAGTCTTGGCTCTCCAAACTCCACTTCCCAGGCTCAGGCATTTCTCCTTGCTCAGCCTCCCAAGTAACTGGGACTACCAGTATGCAACACCATGCCTAACTAATTTTTTGTATTTTTAGTAGAGATGGGATTTAGGCATGTTGAGCAGACTGGTCTCAAACTCCTGGCCTCAAGTAATCCACCCACCTTTGTCTCCCAAAGTTCTGAGATTATAGGAATGAGCCACTGCACTCAACCAAGCATTAACTTTTCTAAGAAAGACGGAATTTGCAGATACAAAACATAGATGGAAATGTTGACCTTTGATAAGAGGTACTTTCTCCATTAAAATAAAAGTCAGGGGAAAATAAATGAATATAGTTTGGTCCTCTTCCGTGATTTATATTTAACATGATGTAGGTGGTAAACTCATTAACTGAAAACCCGAAAGGTAGTGGTATTGAATTAGCTGTGAATGAGTTTTTTTCTAATTGTTGCTAGCAATTTATCTTTCAAGTTTTAAGAACGTTATACAGGAAAACTGTGCATTGCATTGAAAAAAAGATCCAGCAGAGTAGACGTAGCATGTCAAAAAGAGAAGATGAAGGATGTTTACTGAAAAGGCTGTTTTCAAATGTATGGCCAAAGGAAAGAGAAGCCAGCAAGGTATTGTGGAATACCAATATCCTTAAACCGAGAGAAGCAAATATAACTGGTAAGGTTTGGCTCTGTATCCCCACTGAAATCTCATGTTGAATTGTAATCTTCAGCGTCAGAGGAGGAGCCTGGAAGGAGGTGATTGAATCACGGTGGAAAACGTCCCTCGTGATCGAGTTCTCACGAGATCTGGTTGTTTCAAAGTGTGTAGCAATTCTCCATTCACTTTCTTCCTCCTGCTTCCACTGTGCAGACGTGGTGTTTGCTTCCTCTCTACCTGGCACCATGATTATAAATTCCCCAACGTGCCCCAGCTATGCCTCCTTCACAGCCTGTGGAACTGTAAGTCCATTAAACCTCGTTTCTTCACAAGTTTAGTGGGGCATTGCTCTCACGATACCTGAAAATGTGGAAGCAGCTTGGGAACTGGGTAACGAGCAGAGGTTAGAACAGTTTGGAGAGATCAGAAGACAAGAAGATGAAGGAATGTTTGGAACTTCTTAAAGATTGTTAAACTGTTGTAAGCAAAACGCTGATAGTGATATAGACAGTGAAGTCCAGGCTAGGTAGATCTCCTTATGGTGTAAGGAACTCACCGGGAACTGGAATGAGGTCACTCTTGCTATGCATTAGCAAAGAAACTGGAAGCATCATGCCCCTGTTCTAGAGATATGAGTTCCTTTGAACTTGAGATGATTTAGGGGACCCAGAAGAAGAAATTCCTAAGCCACAAAACATTCAAGATGTAGCCTGGCTGCTTCCAAAAGCCTGCTATCATTTTCATAAGAAAAGAAATGATCTGAAACTGGAACTTATATTTAAAAAGGAAGCAGCATAAAAATTTGGAAAATTTGTAGACCTGCCATGTGGGAGAAAATAAAAACCCATTTTTAGGGGAGAAATTCAAGTGTACGGCAGAAATTTGCCTAAGTTAAGAAGATCCAAACCTTAATAGCCAAGACAATGGGGAAAATACCTCCAAGGCCTTTCAGAGATCTTCATAGCAGTCTCTCCCATCACAGGCCTGGAGGTCTAGGAAAGAAGAAAGGTTTCAAAGGCCAGATCCAGGGATCCACCACTCTGTGCAGCCCTGGGACATGGTCTCTGTGACTCAGACACTCCAGCTCCAATTACGGCTAAATAGACCCCAAATATTTCTCAGGCCGCTGCTCCAGAGGGTGCAAGCCTGGAGCCACCAAGGCTTCCATGTGGTGTTAAGCCTGTGAGTGTGCGGAGGGAGGATGCTTGGGAGCCTCCATGTAGATTTCAGAGGTTGTATGGAAGTGTCTGAATGTCTAGGCAGAAGTGCTCTACATGGGCAGGGCCCTCATGAGAAACTGTACTAGGGCAGTGAGAAGGGAAATGCGGGGTTGGAACTTCCACACAGAGTCCCTACGGGGCTGAAGTCCTCCAGACCCCAGAATGCTAGATTCACCAACAGCTAGCTCTATGCACCTGGCAAAGACATGGGCACTCAACGCCAGCCTATGAAAGCAGCTGTGGGGGCTGTACCCTGTAAAGCCAGAGAGGTGGTGCTGCCCAAGGCCTTGGGATGTGAGTCATGAAGTCAAAGGAGATTATTTCAGAGCTTCAAGACTTAATGAATGCCCTGCTGGGTTTGGATTTGCATGGGAGCTGTAGGCCCTTTATTTTGACCAATTTCTCCCATTTGGAATGGGAACATTAACCCAATGCCTGTACTCCCACTGTATCTTGGAAGTATTTTATTATTATTATTATTATTTTGCAGGCTCATAGATGGAAGAAACTTGCCCTGTCTCAGGTGAGACTTTGGACTTGGAATTTTGAGTTAATGCTGGAATAAGTTAAGGCTGTGATTGGCTTTGAAATGTGAGAAGAAAGTGAGATTTTGGAGGGGCCAGGGGTGGTTTGGCTCTGTGTCCTCATCGAAATCTCATGTCAAATTGTAATCTGCAGGCTTAGAGGAGGGAGCTGGTGGGAGCTGACTGAATTATAGGAGCAGAAGTCCCCCTTGCTGTTATGTAAGAGTTCTCACGAGAGCTGGTTGCTACAAAATGTATGGCACCTCGCACTCCAGTCTGTCCGCTCCTGCCCTGTCAGATGGGTTTGCTTCCCCTTCACTTTCTGCTGTGATTGTTTCCTGAGCCATGCCCCCTGTACAACCTGTGGAAGTGTGAGTCAATTAACTTCTCTTCTTAGAAATTTCCCAGTCTCATGTATGCCTTTATAGCAGTGTGAGAATGAACTAATACAATAGCTCACCCGGAGAATATTTTTTAACTTACTGAGTTTGAGATGCTCATTGATTCATCCAAATGGAGATGAAGAAAAATTAGACTTCATCTAAGAAACCTGTGCTGTTTCCACAAAAAACACTAGAGTGAAGAGGAGAAGAACAGTTTTGTGGACAAGAGTGATTTGTAGTCTCGCCTATTGTTTTGTTAAATGTACTAACAACATTGATTTTCAGGCTTAGATAAAAATATTCCATTTATTTAGTATGAGAGCTCAAAGTGAAATACTTAGGGTATCTGAACTAGAAAAGTAAAAGATAATTCTTACTCCTTTTTTCACCCATGAAAATTATTATTCTGTATCTGGACGTACAATGAAAATTTTACAACATTCTCATCAGTGAGTTTTGCCACTTTTATTTGGAGAGGCTGATAAAGGGAAGATGTGAGAGAAAGCCAGAGTTTGACACAGTGTGCTGTTTGTCATAGGCTAAACTCATCATGAACATGGGGTTATGAGAGAGACCTGCTGCAAGAATAAAGATTTTACTGGAGAACCTCAAATTTATCTTAAAGTGAAATTTATATTGATACTTAGGTTGAAAATTAATGCTTACTCTTTTAGCTGCTGTGACATGAGGAAATGTACTGTGTTGAGTCACATTATCTTTCCAGCCAGAACAAGTTATGTGAAGTATAAACTGGAATAGAGGAAATAAAAGGGGAGGAGCCAGCAAAAGTTAGACAAATGATCTCTTAAGGGAATTTAGACAAAAAAGAAGGAAAAATGTAATAGAGAAAAGGCAGGAAGCCCCGTAACAAAAAGTTTGGAGAAAAGAACAATAAACAGAAATCAAATGGCCCTAATTTAATATATTTCAAGCACAGAAATAAAAGCTGAAGGAATAATAAAATAGATACTAACATGAAAATATTCTCATTATTTTCTTCATTTTTATTACTTGCAATTCAAAATATTCTTTCCAAAATAGCATTTGATATTTACTCTGAAGTTATGCTGACTTATTTCTTAACTCCATTTCTCAAAATTTAATAATTTAATTCTTCTACTTTCAATCAAATTATTAGCTTAATTAAACCTTTATTAAGCTTGTTACAAAAGAGGCTATGCAGCATGGTAGATAAAAGCTTGCCCTTTGCTGGGATTCAATATCCTTGGACAAAATAATTCACTCTCTATATGCCTCAGTTTTTCATATGTAAAATGTGGATGGTACAATAATACTGTGAATTTATGTAACTTTCATACATGAGAGTTACCTAAATTAATTCATGGAATTACTTCAATTGATGATTGCTAAATAGTATGTGCTCAAACATGTTATCATTATCATTACCACTTGCAGAGTGCTAATCTGTGCCTGTGCATGAATAGTTACAATAACTTTTATTAGATTACATCATTTCAACTTTTTATTTTAAATTAAGGCATGCAAAGAATTGCCAAAATTATAAAATACATTTTTCTACTCATTTATTTTTTCCCCTTTGTTAGCATTTTATGTAACCACAACCAGGAAATTAAAATTGGTAAAATACTATTTACTATTTTGCAATTCTAGTTTCTAATAAGATTCCATCAGGTTTTCCACACATGTCCCTTTTCTGTTCAGAATTCCATCTAGGCTCCACATTATCTATAGCTGCTATTTAGCTTGAGTATGCTCTATTCTCTAATATGTCCTCAGCCTTTTCTTGTCTTTCATCTCTTTGTCACTTGTAAAGCATAGATCAATTATTTTGTAGAATGCCCCTCAATTTGGGTTTGTCTGATAATGTCTCCTTATAGCAAAGGTATAATATAGTGTTTAAAAGAATACCACAGGCTGAGCACTGTGGATCAAGCCTGTAATCCTAGCACTTTGAGATGCTGAGGCAGGTGGATCGCCTGAGGTCAGGAGTTCAAGACCAACCTGCCAACATGGTGAAGTCCTGTCTCTACTAAAAATACAAAAATTACCTGAGTATGGTGGTGGGTGCCTGTAATCCCAGCTACTCAGGAGGCTGAGGAAAGAGAATCACCTGAACCCGGTGAGTAGATGTTGCAGTGATCTGAGATTGTGCCATTGCACTCCAGTCTTGGCATAAGAGTGGAACTCCTCTGTCTTGGGAGGAGGGCAGGCATAAAGAATGCCACAGAGATAATGTATCCTATTCAGTGTTTCATATCAAGTAGTTCATAATGTAAATATATCTCACTTTAGGTGTTGTTAACCTTAATAACTTAGCTCAAGTAGATTCTTACAGGATTTTTCACTCTAAATTTACTGTTTTTCTCTTTGTAGTTGATAAATATCTTGATGAAGATACATTGAGTTTATAAAACCTCATTCTCAAAATTTGCCATATAATTTTAGCTTCCATCAATGAGCATGTCTTAAAGATTTATTATTGTTGTGTTTAACAGTACTTGTTTCTTAACTTGTACATATATCAATTAGAATTCCACTGTAAGAAAGAATAGACTGTCATCCTCATATGCTTATTTAATAAACAGTTTTGTAATATAGACATGAATATTTATTTTTAAGGGTTAAATATTAAATAAACATAATATAGACGTAAATATTTATTTTATGGGTTAAATTCCAATACTATTATTACTTATTTGGCTATTTCATTTTTTTTTTTCAGCTTTGGCCTCTTGTAGATTATTCAAATTGATGGCATCTGTGTTCTTTCAACAAGATCATATTTTTTCCTTCTTTTTTTGAGCCCTTTATTTTCTGAAATTGTAAGAAGTTCCAGCTTCTATTATACTTCTTCTGCCCTGAAATAACTCCCTTCTATAAAAAAATATGTTTTTTTAAATTGAAAAATGATATTTAGAAAGAAAAATGGTGTGTTCATGTTTACTAGCATGTTATTGCTTCTTGCATACATGCATAGATATGCACATCAATAGGACCATATGCGTCTATTTCCTTGTGTGTAAATATACAGACATACATATACGTGCAATGTATATACACATTAGAATTGGAGATTTATATTAAAAATTAAACTCATATTAAAAATTATGAGTTTACACTGCTATTTTATAGCACCTATCTCAGTATAAAGTTAGCATTCTGACTAAATTTGAAATATATAACTACATATATACTTTCTGGATTCTTGATCATTGTAGCAGTTGAGGAGAACTCTGGGCCAGACACAGGTTATATAAACATATATGTGATAAGATAATAACAGGTGGGGTAGAAAAGTAAACTTAACAATAGGATTGTAAGCATTAGGAAGAAGATGAAAATGAAGACGAAGTCAAAAGGATCAGAAGGAATTAACCGAATTGAATGGAACAGTGTGACAAGAGCAAAATACAGTAGGTCTCATTTGACGATTATTTAATACCAAAGACACCTCTCTGGGGAAAAAAAAAATCTGGAGAAGTGGGACTGGAAGAAACTTCAGATAAATTTATTTTTGATTCCATGTTTCAATGGGGAAACAGAAAATTTAACCTATGATGATTTTCTCAAAATATCATTAAGATAAGCAGAATATAGAATGCAAAAAAAATGTTTTGTGACTGATAGTAATACTGAGAAGAGACCCATTTATATGGTTTGGCTGTGTCCCTACCCAAATCTCATTTTGAATTGTAGCTCCCGTAATGCTCACGTGTAATGGGAGGGACAGAGTGGGAAGTAACTGCATCATAGGGATGGGTTTTTCCTGTGCGGTACTTGTGATAGTGAATAAGTCTCAGGAGATCTGATGGTTTCATAAAAGGGCAGTTCCTCTGCACAGGCTCCTTGCCTGCTGCTAAGTAAAATGTCTTTCGTTTCTCCTTCACCTACTGCCATGATTGGGAGGCCTCCCCTGCTATGTAAAACTGTGAATTCATTAAATCTGTTTTTCTTTATAAATTTCCCCATCTCAAGTAAGTCTTTATTAATAGCATGAGAACAGACTAATGCATCTATTAATACTAGATATGAAACTAATTAAGATTTGATGTAAAGTAAAATCTGAGAATTATTTTTTAAATTGGATCCAATATGAAACCTATAGCAATTAGAGTCATAATTTAATTTAGAATGTAATAAATATGTTTAAATTTTACCATTTTGCAATCAGTAACAAGTTAGGTTGCTGATCAATAACAAGTAACAAGTTAGGTTAACAAGTTAGATTAACGGTAACAAATTAGGTCAACAAGTTAGGTTAACATGAGGCAGTGAATCATTATAACTGGTAATTAATTACACAGCATCTTCAAACAGAGTGAATTGTGAATGATTCAGGCAAGAAAAGGCAAACAAAAATTTCAATGGCCATTTGAGTCCAATGCTGGCAGTCATCACTGTAACTTTACCCCTTGCAATTTGGAAGAAAGAAAAAGGTCCCTCTGTTGTTAGCACTCTTGGGAAATTCCTACATGGAAGTAACTACAAATTATCACTCCTGGTATGGAGGAATTGCATTAATGTGTGAAAATAATGTGTCTGACTGACAGGTCCAATGACATAACCCTACAAAGAGTACAGATAGAAGAACAATAGATCCTCAAAGGTGTCCAAATCCTGAACTTGAAAATATGTTACCAACCTTGCCAAAGGGAATCAACATATATGTTAGCATTATCAACCTTGAAGTGAGATTATCTCTGATTATCCAGATGAGTCTTATCTAATTACAAAGATCTTAAACCCCAAGGTTTCTACTTGACATTGCTGTCTTTGAAGAGGATGAAGACGGCTACAAACCAAACAATGGGGTGCCTTCTAATAGCTGGGATTGGACCATAGTTCATAGGCAACCAGAAAACAGAGACTTTGTTTCTGTAATTATGGATAACAGCAACTGAATCTAGAACCCTGAGAAAGAAGCCACAAACTTCCAAAATCATGATCATAGCCCAGCAAGACCCGTGTCAGACTTCTGAACTACAGATTTGTAGTTTCTTGATAACTGTAGGTCAGTAGATAACTGACTTGCATTGTTTTAAGCCACAAAATTAGTAGTATTTTGTTACAGGAATAGTAGGGAATTAATACAGGAGGGTTTTCCTGAATTCTCCACATATTCAGAAGCCTGAGAGAATTCAGCTAATTGAAATGATTAAATTGAAAGCAGAGTAGAAACTGGACCCCTTCCTGACACCTTACACTAAAATTAACTCCAGATGGGTTAAAGAATTAAACATAAGTCTTAACACCATAAAAATCCTAGAAGAAAACCTAGGCAAAACCATTTAGGACATAGGAGTAGGCAAGGACTTTATGGCTAAAACAGCAGACGCCAGAATAGACAAATAGGATCTAATTAAACTCCAGAGCTTCTGTACAGCAAAGGAAACAATCATTAGAGTGAACTGGCAATCTACTCATCTGGCAAAGGGCTAATATCCAGAATCTACAAAGAACTAAAACAGATTTACAAGAAAAAAAATTCAAAAGGGGGTAAAGGACATGAATAGACACTTTTCAAAAGAAGACATATATGAGGCCAACAAACATATGAACAAATGTTCATCATCACTGGTCATTAGGGAAATGAAAATCAAAACCACATTGAGATACCATCTCATGCAAGTTAGAATGGTGATCATTAAAAATCTGGAGACAACAGATGCTGGAGAGGATGTGGAGAAATAGGAACACTTTTACACTGTTGGTGGGACTGTAAATTAGTTCAACCATTGTGGAAGATAGTGTGGCGATTCCTCAAGGACCTAGAAATAGAAATTCCATTTGACCCAGCAATCCCATTACTAGGTATATATCCAAAGGATTATAAATCATTCTGTTATAAAGCCACATGCACATGTATGTTCATTGTGGCATTGTTTACAATAGCAAAGACCTGGAACCAACTCAAAAAGCCCATCGATGATAGACTGGACAAGGAAAATGTGGCACATATACACCATAGAATACTATGCAGCCATAAAAAATGATGAATTTGTATCCGTTGCAGGGACATGGATGAATCTGGAAACCATCATTCTCAGCAAACTGACACAGGAAGAGAAATTCAAACACTGCATGTTCTCACTAATAGGTGGGTGTTGAACAATAAGAACACAACATGGGCACAGGGAGGGATGCACCACACATTTCACACATTGGGGTCTGCTGTGGGAAACTACAGGAGAGATAGCAGAGGGTAGGGAGGTTGGGGAGGGATAATGTGAAGAAATGCCAGATATAGGTGACAGGGGGATGGAGGCAGCAAACCACATTGCCATGTATGTACCTATGCAGCAATCCTGCATGTTCCTCACATATACCCCAGAACATAAAGTACAATAAAAATATTTTTTAAAAAAGAAAGTGGAGTTATACTAAAATGGTAGAAAGAAAGTGAATCTTTTTTGAGCACTGATTATGTATCAAATGTGTTAAGCATCTTAAACACTATCAGATATAATCACCTCAATAACCCTTTCAGATAGGCTTCATTTTGATCATTCTATACATGTAAAAACTGATACTCAGTAGAGAGGTTGAATAATATTATAGATAATATGTAGTTATGAAAGAGTGAGATTTCCATTTTTAGCTAATGCAGGTCAGGGTTAATAACCTATTTCCAACAAGAGGCAATGTCTTCGAAAATATTTGGTCTGTGTCATGCCCTATGATATGTGCTTTAAATGCATTATCTTACTATTAACAACAAATGATTTTGTTGAGACTGACTATAAGCAAGAATTGTAAAAAAAAAAAAAAGAATTGGTAGATTTTCATATGTACAGTAAAATTAAAACAAAAGCTGTGCCTTGAAGGATGGGAGATGGGTGGCATTTAAGTTGATGAAGAATAGGATAAAAGGTGCATTCATATCTAGTGTTTTTTTAAGTATCAGAAACATCACACAATAATAATTACGTGTATATAATATAAATTGTATATATGTGACTATGTGCCGTTTTCCATTTGGGGGGTTGTTTTTTGATGTTGTTTATGTAGGCTATTTTGTTCCTTATGACCGTACTGAATAAATGTGATTGCTCATCAAATGGACAAAAATGGAATTCAGCTTATTGTTAAAGACAATGAAATAAAGCTTTATGGGGTGGGGAGCGGTGGCTCACACATGTAATCCATGCGCTTTGAGAGGCTGAGGCAGGTAGATCATGAGGTCAGTAGTTCGAGATCAGCCTGAGCAACGTGGTGAACCCCATCTCTACTAAAAATACAAAAATTAGTCAGGCATGGTGGCGTATGCCTGTAATCTCAGCTACTCAGGAGACTGAAGCAGGAGAATCATCTGAACCTGGGAGACAGAGGTTGCAGTGAGCCAAGATCAAGCCACTGTACTCCAGCCTGAACAACAAAGTGAAATTCCATCTCAACAACAACAACAACAAAAAAAAAAAAAAAAAAAGAAAAAAGAAAAGAAAAGAAAAGAAAAAAAGAAAGCTTTTCGGACGTGTAGCTAAAGGAGATTTGGGCTCACGTTCATAGTCTATAGCAAAATATGTTCAAGAAATACAAACTAGAAGTAACTTCCAAGATACAGTTAGAAGAACATAAGCAACCTTTTGTATTTTATAGCAAATAACTCAGTATGAAATTAAAATCCTAGCTAAATTTTGACTGCTGCACCTTGAAGAAATGAGACAATTTTGTTCAATTTTCTTTCATATTTTATTCTGGTTTTGTCACTGGAATGAAGTATTGGCATTTGCATGCTTCATTTATTCTGTGAAGTATAGTAATATACTGTACTATTTTGACCTTTCTGAAAGTCTGAAATTTAATTAGTTGACTATTTTCTACTTGTCATCATCTCAACTTCATTGAGTTGTGAGAAAGGATAGGCTAGCTATAAAATGTGTGAAAAATGATTAAAGATTTAACATTTCATATGTCTTTAATCCTTGTGATACTCGCAGTTCTGTTTCAGGAATCTCAGATGCCTAAGCAGCATTTGATCGTGTTGAATCATGATAATGCTGGATGGTGCTCATTATAGCACCTGTATCATGGTGCTTAAAAACTTAACTCTCACATTTCTAGGAAATAATGTCCTTTTGGTGATTGCATAGTGTCTTAGAGAGTGAGAAAGATATTCCAATTGAAAGAAATTTATCACTTTGATATCTAGGGGTTTTGCTCTTTATTGCTACTGAAATGAAGGTCAGTAATATGGATGAAGAAATGCCATAAATCATACGAAAGATATAGTTATCTGCTCTGTGCCTCTGTTTTTAAAACAATCAGCTATTAGTACTAAATATGTTTCTCCCACCTTACATTAATTAATGTAGATGTCTCAGCTCCCACAAAATGATGAATAAAACACTTAAGCATTGGTTTGTATCTTGAGTGAGAGCATGGATAATAGAAACTGAATATGCAGTACTTTGGTGAAATACAACATGTCTAGCTAACAAGTCTTCTATTCTGAAATAACTTTTAAACATATATGACATTAATCATAATGACATATATTTTGTATTCATGAGTATATTTTTTGTGTAATCCTCAACTATAGACTTCATTAGGGCATGCCATTGCTTAAGGTTAATGAGATAATACAGCCTTCTAATTCTTATCTAAGAAAAATCTTTAGAAAATAGGATAGTTTCTCACTTTCAAGTGATCAAGTATTTCTTTCTTGTATACTGTGCACACATTTAGTTAAAACTAAAAGTGATATTTTTAACAAAGATACATTACTATAACTATGAACATTTAAATTGATCTGTAATGGCATATCAAACGTACTACAATTTTAAAATATACTGTGCTAGTTTAAAAATGATGTTGCGCCGGGCGCGGTGGCTCAAGCCTGCAATGCCAGCACTTTGGGAGGCCAAGGCGGGTGGATCACGAGGTCAAGATATCGAGACCATCCTGGTCAACATGGTGAAACCCCGTCTCTACTAAAAATGCAAAAAATTAGCTGGGCACGGTGGCGCGTGCCTGTAATCCCAGCTACTCAGGAGGCTGAGGCAGGAGAATTGCCTGAACCCAGGAGGCGGAGGTTGCGGTGAGCCGAGATCGCGCCATTGCACTCCAGCCTGGGTAACAAGAGTGAAACTCCATCTAAAAAAAAAAAAAAAAAAAAAGTTGCACGTTGGTTATAGAACTCAGGAGGCAGGGGGCGCTTCACTTACTGTCACCATGACCTTCTCATAAAAACAAACAAACAAAACAGATACTAGGGATGTGGCATTATTCTGTCTCTAATTATCTGGGGAGACAGGCTTAAAATCAGAAAGTGTTTTCTTTTTAAATCTTCTTAATTTCACCTTCCCCAATATTCTCATTGGACTCAGAGCTGTGCTGCCTGTGGCTAAATTCATTTCTCCATGCCACTGAATCAAATAGTAATCAGACTCTTTCCCCTAAAATGACACATTTAAAAATAATTCTACTTCATTTGTGCACTTTGTAAAGATGGGAACACTTTAATTAAGCCAAGTGAGCAGGCCATGAATTGTCGCAAAGTAATTCACACCAAGAGAATAGTTATAACAAGTATAATAATTCACATTCATGAGTATATTTTTATTATTACAAAGTGATATTTTAAAAACACTCATTTGTTTGGGAAATCACATGAGGGCACATTACACTTTATAATACCCATTTCCTAAAATGAAAATGATTCTGTGAAATACAGAAGCTAAGGCCAATGGAGGAATCTCTAGAAACCAAATTTGTTAATCTTGCCTCAGAGTCAGAATGTAGCACAATGATTCTGTTAGCTTCTCTCTTACAATAACAGAACCTAGAAAAGAAAAATAAAAACTAATTTAAAGATACATATTTTGATTTTTTTCTTAAGTACAAAATAACTATGTATTAACTGTAACACATTTGAAAAACTATATGCTATCTTCACATAATGTCTGATTTCATTTGTAAAAATGTTAGCAAAGATCTATTTTCTATCATCTAGACTATAGACTGTGTCATGAGTGGCTGTGGAACATGGATGGTGTTGTATTTTTTCCCTACTATTTTTTTTTTATGACAGAGTACTTACAGGTAACTGTGAGTTTTCTAACTTAGAGCGAAAGTAGATGATTACTTTTCCCTAATTTTTTTTTTTTTTTTTTTGGTCTACATTCACATTTGTAGGTATTAATCATTGTAGCTAGTACTCATTTGTAGGCAATACTCATTCTAGGTAGTATTCATTTGTAGGTAGTATTTATTGTAGATAATGCTCATTTATAGGTAGTACTCAATTTGTAGGGAGTACTTATATTATTCTCTTCCACTAAGGTGCTGCTTAAAAAGTCTGGAATGAAGGGCCAGCACTATGTGACATATCTTCTATAGCAAATTTCTGTAGTTATCTATTATTAGAATCTTATTTGGTGTTTGAGGGAGTAAGTGGAAACAGCTTTAATTAAACTTACCTTTTATCATTTATATGTAAGACTTATCAAAGTGCTACAAATATGCTAGACTCTAAAATAATAATTCGTTGATTAGTTAAGTTAGAATAGTGTCTCCTACTATTCACCAATATTTCTGCTTTTTTTTCTTGTTACATTTTCCCATTTCTTTGAAATTATAGGAGCCATAGTGAATTGGTTTGTAATTAAAATTTATGTTTTCCTTTTTTAAAATTTTATTTTTAATATATATATATAATAGCATTTTAGGTTCTGGAGTACATGTAAAGAATATGCAGGATTGTTGCATAGGTACATACATGGCAATGTGGTTTGCTGCCTCCATCCCCATCACCTATATCTGGCATTTCTCCCCATGTTATTCCTCCCCAACTTCCTACCCACCACTGTCCCTCCGCCAGTCCCCCCAAACAGACCCCTGTGTGTGATGCTCCCCTCCTGTGTCTGTGTGTTCTCATTGTTCAACACCGGCCTATGAGTGAGAACATGTGGTGTTTGATTTTCTGTTCTTGTGTCAGTTTGCTGAGAATGATGGTTTCCAGTTCATCCATGGCCCTGCAAAGGATGCAAACTCATCATTCTTTATGGCTGCATAGTATTCCATGGTGTATGTGTGCCACATTTTCCCTGTGCAGTCTATCATCAATGAGCATTTGGGTTGCTTTCAGGTCTTTGCTATTGTAAACAGTGCTGCAATGAGCATACATGTGCATACACCCTTATAATAGAACAATTTATTATCCTTTGGATATATACCCAGTAATGGGATTGCTGGGTCAAATGGAATTTCTATTTCTAGGTCCTTGAGGAATCGCCACACTGTCTTCCACAATGGTTGAACTAATTTACACTCCCGCCAACAGTGTAAAAGTGTTCCTATTTCTCCACATCCTCTCCAGCATCTGCTGTCTCCAGATTTTTCTAGTGATCACCATTCTAACTGGTGTGAGATGGCATCTCATTGTGGTTTTGATTTGCATTTCTCTCTTGACTAGTGATGATGAGCAATTTTTCATATGTTTGTTGGCCTCATACATGTCTTCTTTTGAAAAATGTCTGTTCATATCCTTTGCTCACTTTTGAATCGGTTTGTTTGTTTTATTTCTTATAAATTTGTTTTAGTTCTTTGTAGATTTTGTATATAAGTCCTTTGTCAGATGGGTAGATTGTAATATGTTTTACTTTTAAGTGGAAGCATTTAGTGTTTAGAAACCAGTTTTAGATCCTCCATGCTTGTTTCTGCTAGGTCTGAGTAATAGGGAAAACACTTATTGATATGGAGATGCCACAAAATTAGAGTATTCGGGATTGAAACCATCATTCCAGCTGCCTGGACTCACAGTCAGCAATACTCTGGGATCTTTCGATATTTGTGGTTTACTTGTTAATGAAAGTGAATTTACCTAATTCTGAATAATTCCAATGCTTATTTCCAGGAGAGACATTTACCAAATTTACAGATAGAACAAATAGAAGCTCTGTGTGAGAGTGTGTGTGTGTGTGTGTGTGTGTGTGTGTGTGTGTTCAAGTATAAACAAATTGGTTTAAGAACCATGAATGAGAAACGTGATTGATACATCAGGTATATAGGAACAGGTAATATAAACAGAGATTAAAGATGAAATTCTTTATTGAAGATATCCACACAAAGCCAAAGCTACTGGTGTCAGAATTTCCCTCTTATGACAAATCTTCCCATGAGCTTCAGGTTTCAGTAAATATAGCTTATTGAAATTACCAGTGGTATTTGCAGAAACATCTCATGCCCTGTGTTTCAAAATCATAACTCATAACTTCCCTCACAAAAGATTCTATATTTTTAAATCTTATTTCGTGGTCTATTCCCTTCTCAGTCATTTAGTGTACAAAACCAGAAACATGGAAATTGATTTATTTTTCTCCTCTTAACTTTTCATCCAGTCACAAATCTTACAGGTTTCAATTCCTTAACATATTTTACTTGTTCCCTTCTAATTTTACTGCTCCTATGCTACTTCATTATCTCTTGCCTGGTCTAGCCAATTAACTGTCCTTCCTTTATCCATTTATTTTAACCTTTAACCAGTCTCCACAAAAAATCCCCAGGGAAATATTTCTATCTTGCAAATCCGGTCATGTTATTTTCACATACGAACTCTTCAGTGTTTCCCACTCTTTTTGGATAATGTTTAGTGAAATCTTAGTCCTGCGAGATATTCCTTGTAAAAAATTACCTGAACAAATGAGTTTAGGGATCATGTTTGGTAATTTACAAAGCACACAGCTATATTAAAAACTCAAAGAATGCCTGCTTAATCTTGCTTAATTTGTATTTCTCAAATTGACTTAACAATGAACTATTTTTTATTCCTTTGTAATATCTATTAACACCCGCAGATCTGCTTTTCCAGATGAGCCCCAGGATAATGTCAAGTCTTTTAAAATGTGGTTCCAGCCCCTGTTTCCTTCTGTAGACATGTCCTAGTCTTTAATTTTATTCTCTGGAAATTATAAAATGCCTCTAAGCCTCTTCTCCTAGTAAGTTATTTCTCATCTTCCTCTGTTTGTTTTTAAATTCTATTTACAAAGTTCTCTTCACCAAAATAAATCTCGTGCTTTGTTAATAAATCTTTACATTTCATATCAGATGTAAATGAATCCTGGAAGCCTTCCTGATATTTACCTATTCCTAATATTGTGATTTCTATAAAAAATACTAACTACCTGTTTAAATGCCTTTTTTTTTCCCTTAAGAATATCAACTTTTCAGAGCAAGGACCATCTCTTCGTTCCTTGTCGTTTAGGGCCTTGGAGATATTTTGTGCACAATGAATATTTATATAATGAATAAACAGCTTAAGAAATAAATATACAAAAGAAAACATAACGAATGTGTTAAGTGATACACATTTTCTGAATGTGTATCACACGCAAATGTGAATAGTCATTTAATATTTATATGACGATGAGTTGAATTTATTTCAAGCCTCCTTTCTTGATTTTGATGTATTTTTTTTAAAGATCCAAATTAGGACTATAAAGTTTCCACAGTGTATTCATAGTAGATAAATTTATTCTGACCAGATAAAACTATCAGCCTCAGCTATTGAGCTACTTGCAAATTCTGGTATTTTTTTCTATGCTTACTTTTAATTCTTTTCATAATGTCTCTTGTTTTGTTGATAAATTTATGTTCAGTCTAAAAGTTGCTGCTGCCCTAAATTTGCCACATCTAGAGATTATTGGATTGTGAGTTATAAATAGGTGATAAGAATTTCTCAGCCTGAGGAGGCCCCACTCATAATTATGGACCACTTTGATTTACTGTTTTTGCCTCTACTTTTCCGGATAGCAAAATGGAGTCATTTATGACGTGGACTCCCTAACTTTTGGACATTGCCTTGATGCTGGGTTTTCATTTCCAGATTCCTTGCATTCCTTTTAAACATATTTAGCCTGTAAGTAATGACACATCTATGTAGAAGTCTTCACAATCTGTATTTCCTGTAGAAACAGTGCTGAGATAATGACCCTTAATTTTACCTGGTCCTACAATGGTCACACGCTTGAGAACTGATATTCTCTGCTTGATTGCATCAACAGTCTACTTTCTTGTTTTACTGTTTATCTCAAGGAAATACTATCCAAACAATCTCCTAAGTGTGAAAACTCTGACTATTTTGGCTTCTTTTTCCACCTAGAAACTCCAATTATTGTGGATTTTATCTTTACATTATAAATAGGATGTTTGTCATCCAATATTTTTAGATTTCTGACTAAATTTTTTTGGGCCATAACAACAGAGCCCACACATTTTTCCTTCTGCATCTTTTTATTTTGCTTTCCAGCAGCTTGTGTAAACTGACAGCTTGACTATACTAAATCTCAAGTGATAATTTTCAGTAGGAGTCCTGTGATATTTATCTGACTAATAATTATTATCTTATATAACACAACAACGACAAAAGCAATGAAAAACAACGCTTTCTGTTATCTAGGCATATGTTTTACCTGGAGTAATCTTGACTTTAGACTTAATTTCTGAATTAAGTAAATCCAGAGATTAAAAATAACCAGACTGTATAATTTTGATTCCCTAAGATGGCCAAACCACCGCTTCGTGGGTCATTAGATCACGGTTGTACTGCAATGTAGATCCATCATTGCTTGAGAGGGCCATGCAGGGCCTAGATTGGCTGGCTTTCTTGGGCTGTTTGCTTCTGCTTATAAGCAGTATTCCTCTTTTACGATGGCATGATACACAGATACAAGGTTATCATTCTCTCTTTGTAACTCAGTTTAAAACTAGCCGTAAAACATTCCTATAAAATTATTTAAATCAAGGGTTTTTTTGTCGTGTTATGCCATGTATCTACATTGTGGTATTTTATGTAAAAGATGGCACTGTAATAATACCAAATGTCTTGCAAATTTTAATTTATTACTGTATCAGTCAGAGCTCAACGAGAGAAACAGAATTGAATTAAGAGAAGATTTTATATAGAGAGAAACTTATTGCAAGGAATTGGATTATGCTGTTGTGGAGAATATGGCAAGCCTGGAATCAACAGGGCCATCAGGAAGGGCAGAATGAAACTTTCAGGAATGAATTTAAGGTCTTATCCGCAGGTAAAATCTCTTCTTTGGAGAAACCCATTTTGTTCTCAAAGCCTCAGAATGAATTGAATCAGGCCTATTCTAGGACGATCTATCTTACTTTAAATCAACTGATTATGAATGTTAATCACATATACAAGTGATTCTCACAAAAACACATAGATTAGTGTTTAACTGAATGACAGAACTATATCCTAGCCAAGTCGATGCATAATACTGACCAACAGAATCACAATAGTTTATATAGTGTTAATGAAGCTTCAGAGTAGACTGTTTTACTAATCTTTGGGACCAGGATTGTATGATGTGCTTCTGGGGAAGATATTTTTGTTTGTTTGCTTGATAGGATTCCGTTTATTTTCTCTTACTGGTACCACGAATAACTGACAATAAGTTCTGTGACAGAATCACCTTCAGGCGACCTCAGTGAGTCCCATCTGTGTGTAGATTCCCCTCTTCTTGAGTCTGAACAGAATCTGACTTTCTTTCAAAAAATATAACATAGCAAAGGTAATGTACTATCACTTCCACAATTGAAGTACATTATATAAGACTCTGACTTGGCAGATTGGAGCAAGACATTTTCCTGCCAGTCTTGCAGGAGCAAAGAATCATGCTGTAAACTTCTTACAAAGTGGGCCACCAAGCAGAAAACTGTCATGGCCTCTAAGAACGGATGGTGTTTTTTTGGTCAATAGCTACTAAGAAGTGGGGACCTGTAGTCATATGACTGGAAGAAAATAAATTCTGCCAACAGAATTTATTCTATTGGCACTACTAAGCTGGGCAGCAAATTCTTTTCTAGTTAAGCCTCTAAATGAATATGCACCATGGTGGCTACCTGAGAACCCTTAGCAGAGAAGCAAGCTAAGAGATGCCTGTTTCCTGACCCACAAAAACTGGGAGACATGAATGTCTGTTGGGTAAGTCTTTCAGTTTCCCATGATTTGTTATGCAGAAATAGAAAATGATATAATTTTCTTTCTCTAGTTCTGCTTAAAGAGATCTTACTCTTGGCTGCTTTTCTAAGAAGACACTTTAGCAGTTTCATTAGGCTCCATTCCTTACCCTAGTTTGTATCAACCAAGACAGGTGATAGTTTGATTTTGGGTATTTTGCTACTTGTCTTTGTGATGGGTTTGTTCACAATTTACACTAAGTAAAGAGATAGTTTTAACAGGGCTACCTAAGAGACTGTACCACCTGGTGCCTAATATGGAGAAATTGGGAAATAAAGGAGGGAGTAGAACATTCAGGCCTAAGTCATTGATGAAGAGGCTTTTGGTTTAGCTTCTGGGCTCCAAATCCTTTGAAGTTAATTATTTGAGTTTAGTTAATTTTAAGGCTTAGTTTAAAGCAAATTCTCTGTATAACCTTTACAGGCATTGGTAGATTTAACAATTTAACTCACTCTAATGATTTCTCTGTGTGGTCTTATTCATTAGAAAATTTCAGACTTGGAACTACAAGCACTGACCGGCTTTCCTCTGACTTCAAAATCATTCTACTATAAAGACACATTAATATGTATGTTTATTGCAGCACTGTTCACAATAGAAAAGACTTGGAACCAATCCAATGTCCATCAAAGATAGACTGAATTAAAAAAAATGTGGCACGTATACACCATGGAATACTATGCAGCCATAAAAAACAAAGGATAAGTTTGTTCCTTTACAGGGACATGGTTGAAGCTGGAAACCATCATTCTCAGCAAACTGACACAGGGATAGAAAACCAAACTCTGCATGTTCTCACTCATAAGTGGGTGTTGAACAATGAGAACACATGGACACAGGGAGGGGGACATCACACACTGGGGCCGGTTGCAGGCGTGGTGATAAGGGGAGGAATAGCATTAGGAGAAATGCTTAGTGTGGATGACAAGTTGATAGGTGCAGCAAACAACCTTGGCACGTGTATACCTATGTAACAAACTTGCACGTCTACACATGTATCCCAGAACTTAAACTATAATTTAAAAATAAATAAATAAAGCAACAGTCCACCCAACTATATTGGAGACAGACCAGTACTTAAAAGCAGATAGAGAAAGTCAGATAAAAATATGAAAGCCAGTGAAATAAACACTGGAGATACAGGCACTGGACACTTTTATTTAAAAATTCTTTATTTATTTACATGTATTAACAGAAAGATAATCTTTATTATATTGACCTAAGTGTCTAATAATGAAAACATGTATTAATCAAATAATCTTTAAAAACATAAATGAAAATAAGAAGGGAAGGGGCAAGTGTTAAAAATAAACTACCTACTGGGTGCTATGCTCACTAAATCACTAACTGTGTGACGAATTCATTCATGCTCCAAACTTCAGTGTCATGCAATATACTTTTGTAACAAACCTGCATGGGTTAAACCCTGATTTTAAAATAAAATTTGGAAAAGATAAAATAAATTGTTGTATGAATAATAAAGAAAAACTCCACAGAGATATTTGAGGCATCGTTTGATTTTGGGGAGTCAGTGAGTAATTTCTGGGCTCATATTTGAAGAACAAATACAAGAAATGATACTGTAGGATTTGATATGAAGTAGAGATAGTATATTAGAATTTCAGGCAGAGATAATATGCACAGACAGAGATATGAAAATATATCAACATTCATGCAGGCTAGTGAAACTAAACCAAAGAGGCTAAGAGAAAGAGTAGCTGGGATGCGGCTGGAGAGTTAGGCTGGAACAGACAATTCATGGTCTTGCAACATGTAGGAAGAATCATAATCTTTGTTATTGCAACAATAATTTTTTAGTCATTAAGATTGATACAACTATCATTATTTATGTTAAAACATTGCACTGGCTGTAGAGTATAAAGTGGATTTGGGAAAACAAATGCATATGCAGAAGAATATTTAAATGGCTGTTGTTTTAATTCAGGCAAGAGACACTGGTAGCTTTTTCTGGTAGTTGAAGGTGAAGGTGGATAGGGGCTGACAGATGAGAGTTTTTTTTAAGTCATGTCAACAGAATTTGGTGAATTATTAGAGGAATTAGAAAAAAAAGACATATCAAGGATATAACTTTTTTAGAGTCTGGACTTCTCAAATGACTTGCTTTGGAAGCTGAGTAAATTTTAAACATACGGTGATTGGAAGCTTCTGTGATTTTCAAGCTAAAATTCTTAATAGACTGTTGCATATATAGGATATACTACATGATCATTATTCTGCTTTAAATTTTAATTATTTAATCATTTATTTTATAAATTTATTACAGAATATGTTGTTATATTTGTGTCTATTTTCATCAAATCACTTATTGCTAACACATTGCATCTTCCAACATACTTTTTAAATATCAATAACATAGCACCTAAGAAATATCTTAAGTTTGAGGCCAGGCACTGTGGCTCATGTCTGTAATCCCAGCAGTTTGGGAGATTACCCGAGGTCAGGAGTTGAAGACCATCCTGGTTAACATGATGAAACCCTGTCTCTAAAATAAATAAATAAATAAATGAAATAGCCAGGTGTGGTGGTACACGCCTGTAGTCCCAGCTAATCAGGAGGCTGGGGCAGTAGAATTGTTTCAACCTGAGAGGCAGAGGTCTCAGTAAGCCAGCATCATGACACTGGACTCCAGCCTGGGTGACAGAGAGAGACTCTGTTGCAATAATAAAATAAAATAAATAAAAACAAAAAATATCTAAAGTTTGAGATCTTCTTCCTAGAATTTTGTCATGCATATTAGATAAATCTTTTTCAATACAATGCTTTGTAAGAATCATACTGTATGACTTTCCCAGAGTTTATTATTCTCTTTTTCTTAGGTTCTTCCTACAGAAATAAAAACACACTTAAAAATTATAAGCCTACAATACTGAGTTGTATTGTCATAAAATTGAATATTTTATCACTTTAAGAATACAATTATTTAAAACAGTGTAGAAAATTGAGAATTTCTTCTATTTTCAATGAATGTCACTCTAAGGATACAATTTAAAAATCCATGTTGTCCAAGTTAGAGGATCTATAGCTTTGTTCTATTTCATTTCAACATGTCATACTTCTCAGGAAACAGTCTCTGATATCTATAGTTAAGGCAGAAGTTACTTTAACAGTAGCCACAAGAACATTATTCAATTCTAAATGTTATCCCTGTTTGGATGATAAACGTATATGAACACCCTACTTAAACATTATGAATTGATTTTACATGCTACCGTTTGTGTATTTTCCAAAGCCTTCCTAAAGGTACAGATTTTCTTGGATTATGTAGTGGAGTGAAAAATTACAGTCTTTTTCCTGGGTAATGTACTCATGTGTTGTATTAACTTACATTCATAAATCTTTTATGTTTAACTCTTAAATTATTATATTTTAAAGTTGTGCCTTAATTCATTTCTGTTTTTTCTTTATTCTCTCCCCATTATCAGAGAAACACTAGGTTTAGTTTCTTTTATAAATCCTTTCACTATTTACTTTTCTCTCTCTGGACCTTCTCCAGTACTTATTCTTAAATGTGATCACCAGAAGTGCTTGCAGTATTCAAGGTACAGGTGCACTAAGGTTTTCTACAAGAATAGGATAATATGGGCGCTCTTGGGTTTGCTTTTGCTTTTATGTTTGCTGGCTTCCAAAAGCTCTCTTGAGGGTGTTAACTATTATATTGTCTCCTTTGTCTCCTGCAGCACATTGGCCTGATCTCCCTAGGGATGAATCTCTAGCTTCTCACATTAATACATATTATACTGTCTTAAGAGTTTCATGAATGTGTTCAGCTGCTGTTAAGAAATGGCAATTCAAATATTTCTTTTCTTACTGCTTGAACTAAGCCCAAGTGGATATCAGGATCATGGAAGAATGAAGATGGCATGATTCCTCTGAAAGTCAACGTCTGTCCAGGACACAGGTATTCTAGAAACTGACATTTTTTCACCCTCAAGAATTGCAGTCTTCAGAAAAGGATTGTTAATTTTTAAAAAGGAAAGAAAATAAAATTCTGAAAATGTTTAGTAACTTACTGGGATTCCGTCTACATAAATCAAATAAATCCCTCAATTGTTTTCTATAAAAAAATGTTTTACATTTTATACATAGTAGTGATATATTTTGCAAAACATTATGAAATTATGACAAAGAGATTATATAAAATCTGTTTTCAGAACTGATATTCATTGTTTTACTTCTCAGGCAAAAATTGCTACAGTTTGAAAGAGCATTATCTCTATGAATTTCATTTTTTGTCTTAATAATGGGATATTTTAAAGTCCTGTTTGAGGAGATTTTGTGTCAGTACTTAACAAGCTGAAATTGCTAAGGAGAAAAACACTCGAGTCATTTTCTCTTAAAATTAAGGACAAAAATTCCATTCTATGTGTCTTTAGTTTCTCACTCAGTTTTCCATCCAACTTTAGGAATGTGATTTGTAAATGTAACTGAGAATGAAGACACTAGCATTTATCACTCTTCTATAAAATTCTTCATAAGCTAAGAAATTCTTTAAGAATGGGTGCTTTCCATTTTAAGGTTACAGAAGCCATGGAAGCTTCTACTTCTTAGAAAATTTCAGAAAAAAATGAATACATAAATATAGTGTATGCATATTATAGAGGGTACTATCTGCACACTGAAATATAAAATTATAACCTGAAAAACATTTCTGTAGTGACATCTTTTTCTGTTCGCAGCAAAGACGTTGTCCCTTACCTTTGCATCGCACATCCGAAGCAAGGTTACAAGCCCTTGAATAAAACATATCAGAAGAGCAGAAAGATAGTTCTGCTATACAGAGTAGAACCTTACGGATGGGACAGACTTCAGGCACAGTTTCCCTGGATTAATGTTGTAAATGATGATTAGTGTTTTATTTGCATAGGACACTTCCCTTTGGGCTGCTCTTAAACAATGGAGATTGAGAATGACTTTGGGACCTGGTTAAAAATTAAACTGAGCTATAAATGAGAAATGGCTCCTGAATGTCGACTGGATAATCAATGAAATGAAGGCAGAAATAAAGATCTTCTTTGCAACGAGTGAGAATGAAGACACAACATACCAGAATCTCTAGGACATATTCAAAGCAGTGTCTAGAGGGAAATTTATTGATATAAATGCCCACACAAGAAGTAAAGAAAGATCTAAAATCAACACATTTGAAAGAACTAGAGGATCAAGATCAAAAAAACTCAAAGGCTAGCAAAAGACAAGAAATAACTAAGATCAGGACAATACTGAAGGAGACAGAGACATAAAAAAACTTCAAAAAATTGATAAATCCAGGAGCTGGCTTTTTGAAAAGATCAACAAAACAGACAGACTGATAGCCAGTTTAATAAAAAAGAAAAGAGAGAGGAATCAAATAGATGCGATAAAAAACAATAAAGGAGATATCACCACTGATTCCACAGAAACACAAACTGTCATCAGAGATTACTACAAACAACTCTATGCACATAAACAAGAAAACCTAGAGGAAATGGATAAATTCCTGGATACTTGCACCCTCCCAAGCCTAAACCAGGAAGAAGTTGAAACCCTGAATAGACCAATAACAAGGGCTAAAATTGAGGCAGCAATTAAGAGCCTACCACCCAAAATAAGCCCAGGTCCAGATGGGTTCACAGCTGAATTCTGCTAGTCCTACTAAGAGGAGCTGGTACCACTCCTGAAACTATTCCAAACAATCCATAAAGAAGGAGTTCTTTCCAAATCATTTTATGAGACCAACATCACCCTGATACCAAAACCCAGCAGATACTCAACAAAAAAAGAAAATTTCAGGCCAATATCTATGGTAAACATAGATGCAAAAATCCTCAATAAAATACTGGCAAAACAATTGCAACAGCACATCAAAAACAAGAAACACATGATTATCTCTATAGATGCAGAGAAAGCCTTTGACAAAATTCAACAGCCCTTTATGTAAAACCTCTCAATAAACTAGGTATTGTTGGAACATATCTCAAAATAATAAAAGCTATTTAGGACAAGCCCACAGCCAATATTACACTGAATGGACAAAAACTGAAAAAATTCCCTTTGAAATCTGGCACTAGACAAGGATGCCCTCTCACAACACTCCTTTTTAATACAATATTATAAGTTCTAACCAGAGCAATCAGACAATAAAAAGAAATAAACAGTGTTCAATTAGGAAAGGAGGAAGTCAAATTGGCTCTATTTGCAGAGGACATGATTGTATATTTAGAACACCCAATCATCTCAGCCCCAAATCTCCTTTAACTGATAAGCAACTTCAGCAAACTCTCAGGATACGAAATCAATGTGCAGAAATCACAAGCATTCCTATACACCAATAACAGACAAACAAAGAGCCAAATCAAGAGTGAACTCCAATTCACAATTGCTACAAAGGGAATAATATACCTAGGAATACAACTAACAAAAGATGTAATGAACCTCTTCAAGGAAAACTACAAACGACTGCTCAAGGAAATAAGAGAGGACACAAACATTTCATGCTCATGATTAGCAAGAATCAATATTAAATGGCCATACTTCCCAAAGTTATTTATAGATTGAATGACATCCCCATCAAGCTGCCATTGACCTTCTTCACAGAACTGGAAAAAAACACCTTAAACTTCATATGGAACCAAAAGGGAGCCCATGTAGTCAATACAATCCTAATCAAAGAGAATAAAGCTGGAGGCAACAGGCTACCTGACTTCAAACTACACTACACGGCTACAGTAATCAAAACATCATGGTACTGGTACCAAAAAAAGTGATAATAGACCAATGGAACAGAACAGAGGCCTCAGAGGCAATGCCACACAACTACAACTATCTGATCTTTGGCAAATCTGACTAAAACAAGCCATGGGGAAGGATTCCCTGTTTAATAAACGGTGTTGGGAAAACTGGTTAGCCATGTGCAAAAAGCAGAAACTGGACCCCTTCCTGACACCTTACACTAATATTAACACCAGATAAATTAAAGATATAAACATAAGACGTAACACCATAAAAATCCTAGAAGAAAACCTAGACAAAACCATTCAGAACATAGGAATAGGCAAGAACTTCATGACTAAAACACCAAAAGCAATGGCAACAGAAGCCAAAATAGGAAAATGGGATGTAATCAAACTCCAGAGCTTCTGTACAGAAAAAAAAAAAATCATTTGAGCAAACTGGCAAACAAAAGAATGGGAAAAAAAAATTGCAATCTACCCATCTGACAAAGGACTAATCTCCATAATCTATGAAGAACTAAAACAGATTTACAAGAAAAACACAAACCCATTCAAAAGTGAGCGATGGATATGAGCAGACACTTTTCAAAAGAAGACATATATGAAGCTAACAAACATAAAAAAAATGCTCATCCTCACTGGTCATTAGAGAAATGCAAATCAAAACCACATTGAGATACCAGCTTATGACGGTTAGAATGGCAATCATTAAAAAATATGGAAATAACAGATGCTGGAGAGAATGTGGAGGAATAGGAACACTTTTACACCATTGATGGGAGTGTATATTAGTTCAGCCATTGGGAAAGACAGTGTGGTGATTTCTCAGGGATCTAGAACTAGAAATGCCATTTGACCCAACAATCGCATTAGTGGGTATGTACCCAAAGGATTATAAATAGTTCTGTAAGGACACATGCACATAAATGTTCATTGCATCACTGTTTACAATAGCAAAGACCTGGAACCAACCCAAATGTTTATTGATGATAGACTTGGCAAGGAAAATGCGGCACATATACACTATGGAATACTATGCAGCCATAAAAAAACAATGGGTTCCTGTTCTTTGTAGGGACATAGATGAATCTGGAAACCATCATTCTCAGCAAACTGACACAAGATTAGAAAATCAAACACTGCATGTTCTCACACATAAGTGGGTGTTGAACAGTGAGAACACATGGACACTGGGAGGGGAGCATCATGCACTGGGGTTGTTGGGGAGTTAGGGGAGGGACAGTGGGTGTTGGGAAGGTTGGGGAGAGAAAATATGGGGAGAAATGCCAGATATAGGTGATGGGGATGGAGGCAGCAAACCACATTGCCATGTATGCACCTATGCAACAATCCTGCATGTTCTTCATGTGTACCCCAGAACCTAAAGTACAATTAATAATTAAAAAAAAAGGAATAGCCACAAAAAAAGTTTACAGTGTGACTGATCCATACAATTTTATTATTTCCAAGTAGGTAGGGTGAACTAACAAAGCATCTAATCCACCATCTGAGGGAAAAGATGTAAACCCCTCATTTACATAGCCAGTTGATCTGAAGTACAGTTAGCCTTTTGTATTCTCAGGTTTCATATTTGTGGATTCAACTAATAGTCCTGGAGGTTAGAAATTCGATCAAGGAAACTGGCAGGTTCTGTGTCTGGTTGAGGGGATGCTTCTGCTTCCAAGATGGCACCTTGATACTGTATCCTCTGGAGGGTCCTCACTTGGTGGAAGGCAACAAGAGCAAAACCATAAATACTCATTATATTTTAAGAAAGTGGTATTGCTTAATTTTGACACTAGGGGCCTCTGTTAGATATATTTAAAAATCGATTATTTAAATTTTGTCAACTCCATAGTCACGATTTTGGCTCTGAAATTTTGGACACCAAAATTTCAAACTTCATTAACTTTTGTTAACATATTAACACAGTCATCTTAAGTTGATTCATTTTAGCTTCAACATTTAATTTCTGAATCTCCTGGATTTTATCTTTAGTTTACATGATAAAATTCACTGTTACTATTCTGTATATAATGTACAGGTTTCCCCAAACATCTTTTCTGCCCTCAATCTCTCTTATGTCTTAATAGCCAAAAAGCAAGTCTTCATCTTTCATCCTTTTTTCTTATGCCAATAGAGAACTGTATTTTTCCCAATGAAAAGAAAATATATGTATTGAATTATACAAAAGTCTAACTGCAATATTTATTGGAATTACAATAAACTTACTGAAAACTTAAAATACTTACAACGTTAAATTTTTCTACCAAGAGCATGCAATGTTTCTGTAGCTGTTAAATTTTATGTATAGTTGTTAATAAAATTAAAAAATTTGTACTATAAACAGATTCTGAACTTCATTTTAATTGTGCATTTATGCTTTATACTTGGATATTTTATAGCTTTCTACTCTTCTTGTTTCATTGTTTAATTATATAAATAATTTCTGTTAATCTTTAGTACAAACAACTATAATTTCTGTAGTTGATTTTATACTTAAAATGTGCTAGAATTCTTTACATGTTAAAAATTCTGAACTTGCTTATTTTATAAATTTTATAATCTATTTTTAAGTCATATTTGTCATCTCTAAATAAAAAATAGATTATCTATTTTCTTCTTATGCATATATCTATTATTAATTTTTATTTTCTTTGTTCTTTTGTCCCCAATAATTAAATGGAATATTTGTACAGAAAGTATCTCTATTAAGGATAATTATTTCTACAGATTTTTAAAACTTTTATCTGTCTTAAGTAGGGAATTTATCTTTGATTCTTAGTTTGTTAAGGCTTTTAAAAACCATAATTGAGGCTTAACATCATCAAATATTAATCTTTCTTCTATGGATATAATTCAAATGATTTTCTTTCTTTCTCATTAGCCTATTAATTTAAACATAAAGCATTCATTTAATACATCATTGGATTCAGTTAGCTAATATTTTATTGAAGATGTTCACATCTAGTTATAATTGAAATGGGCTCTTTAACTGGCTCTCTAGTTGTATAATGAAGGTTTGATTTTATTTTAAAATAAAATGAGTTTTCTTACTAATATTTTCTGTAACATTGTGTAAAAGAATTATCTCTTTCATAAAAGTTCAAAATACTTTATCTATGAAAATATCTGGGACTTCCTTTTTTCTTCTTTTCTTGTGAAAAGAGATGCAATTTCTATTTTTTAATATTTATGAAAATACATTTTTTTATTATTTTGTAATGGTCCCATTTTGATAAAGTATACTGTGATTTTTAATTTTAGTTGTCAACTTGGTTGGATTAGGGAATATGTCATAAGTGGTTAAAGCACAATTTTTGGGTGTGTCTGTGAAGGTATCTGTGTGGGTGTTCCCAGAGAAGACTAGGAAGTGAGTCTGAGTGGACCAGGTGGAGAAGATCTGCCCTCAGCATAGGCAGGAAGCACACAGTCTGCCGGGGACCCAGAAAGAAGAAAAACAGAAATGAAGTACACATATCAACCTGTCTGCTAAATGTGGGGTACACTTATTATCTACTCTTTTTAGACAAATAAATTCCAAGCTCCCTGGCTTTTGGACCCCAAAACTTATACCAGTAAGATCTTCAACCATGAACTGACAGTTACACCATTAGCTTTCCTGGTTCTGAGACCATCAAGCTTGCACCGAGCCATGCCACTGACATTCACTGCTCTTCAGCTTGCAGACACCAATTGTGAAACTTTTCAGCCTCCACAACTGATGAGCCAATTTTTTAATAAATACCTTTACATCTATCTATCTATCTATCTATCTATCTATCTATCTATCTATCTATCTATCCTTCCATGCATTCATCTATCTATCTATCTATCATTTTGATTCTGTCTCCTTGGGGAGCCCTAACTGATAGATGCACTTCTGTAAGAATTTTATACCTTAGGGAAGCTTTTAATAGTTTATTATTTTAAGTATATTTGAAATCAAAAGTGATTTCATTTTTTACTTCACATTTCATTAATTTTTTTCTTCATTACTGTATTCACTTATCAATCAATGAGAATTAATATTAATATTATTTTAAATAACCAAATTTAGGGGTGTATTTGTTATATTTACTTTTGCTTTTCTTTATATCATTAATCTCTGTCATTACTTTTATTCATTTTTTTAAAGAGTGTTCCCTTGCTCTTTATCATTTTATCCTATATACCCAAGTTGATATCTAGTCTGTACTTTCTTTCTGTTCTCTAATGATATACTGAAACGCTCAACATTTTGATAACCATAGCACAGTTTTTATTCAATTTGCATATTTGTTCTTGTTGTGTGTGCTTTCATAAACACATCTAAAAAATCGTTACTTAGACCAGTGCCATACAGACTTTTTCCTATATCTTAGTCCATTTTCTGCCTAAAACAGAATACCACATTATTGGGTAATCTATTTTTTTAAATAAAACATTATTTGCCTCATGGTTCTGGAGCTGGGAAGTCCAAGAGCATGGCACTTAAGCACTTCGAATATATTGTCCTGCTTTCTCATGGCCTACAGAACTACTTTGAAGAGGATACCTTTGTCATTTCATTCTGCTTTTAGAATTCTTCCTCTGGCTTCAATTTTTGGTAGTTTGATTATTGTGTAGACATATCATATGGTTAACTTCATTTTGAGTTGAATTTGATTGGAGACCCCTTAGCTTCCTGTACCTGGATACTGTCATATTTCCCAAGATTTGGAAATATTTTAGCCATTATTTTCTTAAATATGCTTTCCTGGACCCTTTTCTTTAAATCTTTATTGTTTAACTCCTTTAAACTGAAAATTAGATTCTCAGCAGTATTTCATAGTTTCCATGACCTTCTTCATTCTTTTTCTTTCTGTCTCTCTCTCTTTTTTTAAGGTTTTGTTCTATGAATAATTTCAAATGCCTGGTATTTGAGCTCACTGATTTTTTTTTCTTTTTTGGTTTTGAAAACAATAATCTAAAATAAATTTTAAAAATTAAAAAATAAATAGAGTTTATATTTATACTTAAATATTTAATTATGAAGAAAATATTTTTAAAAATAAAGTATATTTTATTAACTCTAGTCACCATATTTTATAAAAGATTTCTTAAAATTATTCCACTAAAATTTTATATTCTTTGACCAGCATCTCCCAACCTCCCAGTAAGCATCCCACTAGTAACTGCTATTCTACTCTTCACTTTTACAAGATCATTTTTTTTAGATTTTACACATAAGTGAGACCATGCGGTATTTGCTTTTCTGTGCCTGGCCTATTTTACTCGGTATAATGTCCTTCAAGTTCATCCATGTTGTCACAAATGTCAGGAATTTCTTCTCCTTTAAGGCTGAATATTATTTTATTTGGCATGTATAATAAGTTTTCTTATCCATTTATTCATTGATGAACCACTTACATTGATTTCCTATCTTGCCTATAATTAATAATGCTGGAATAAACACGGAAATGCTGGTATCTTTTGACACAATGATTTGATTTTCTTTGGATATATAGCCAATAGTTGGATTGCTAGAAAATTGACCACCAACATCCCTAGCTGCTGAAACACATCCAATGTGCTTTTTTTTCTTTTCTTTGAGACAGGGTTTCTCTATGTTGCCCAGGCTGGTCTCAAACCCCTGTACTCAAGCATTCTACCCGTCTCAGCCTCCCAAAGTGCTGAGATTACAGACTGGAGCCATTGTGCTCGGCCTAATTTTTTAAATTTAAAATAAGATGGGACCTAGCTATGTTTGCCCAGGTTGGTCTCAAACTCCTGGGCTCAAGTAACTTCTGTCTCCGCCTCCCAAAATCTTGGGATTACAGGCATGAGTCACTGGGCCTGCCCTGTACAGGGCTTCTAAAAGTTATTTGTAATTCCTTGGCTTCATGCTTAGCTATTTTTTCATACTTTCTACAGAGCGTATTATAAAGGAAGGAGCCATCATCAGTCTATACCAGTATGTCATTTCTCTAGAAAGTAAAACATCAACAACAACAAAACCCCTACATTTAATTTCAGGGCTCTCTGTTCACATTTTTTATAAAATCACATTTCATGTATATATGGGAAAGATATTTTCTTTAGCTATATAAAATGTATGTATTTTTGTAAGTTTTAGTAGGCTTTAAATGTTTTCAACTGTAGCTGGTAAGTTAATTATGGCTGCAATCCTTTTTGAAGCCATTAACATTATTCCAATTAAATGCATACATACATGTAAATGTCTATAAAACTTGCAATAACTTATGAAGAAAAGAATAACAACTGAATTATGCACTAACAATAGAGTTATAGAGTTATAAGATTTTTATTTAAAAAAAAAAATCTGCTTTGTTGAGTTAATATGGTAGAGCATTTCCCAAGAACTCAAAATAGATTCTTGTAAATATTTGATGCAGTAGGAAGGACAATAGTATTTTCCCTTCCAATACACACCTAATCGATTTTATTCTTAATCATATCTACAAAGCAAGCTATTTTTCTTATATCATTACTCAGCTTTCTTTTATAAACCACAATATTGATTGAAGTGACAGAGATAATAAAAGGAAAAACAATAGACTCCTATAAATCTGCAATTTATGACTCTGATATTTTAAAAATTATATTTGGTGTACTGAATAAATCTGATTCTGAAATATTTTATTTGCTATCATTTATAGGCTAAAAATGAGAATATAAGCTTTATTAATGCACTATAATTTATTAATACATCCCAATTTCAAACAACTTACTCACTGTTCTTTACTATTTATATTCTTCATCTTCTCTGTAAATTAAATTTTCAGAGCAGCATCAACTTTCACAATATTTTAATTAAATTTTATGTGAGACACAAATTTGTATATAAACTTGATAAAGCTACAATTAAAAATTGAACTAATATTTTAAATTTAATTTTTATTTTTTCCCTGACTGTCCCAATATGAAACTTGGGGATGCATACATGTAATCAAAGAGTGATTTACACAATTAATGCAAAATAAATATTTTTATGTTTATTATTGTTGTCACCTGTTTAATAATGTAAGGGTGTTTTACAAAGAGCACTACTAGTACTGCATTTGTGGTCAGACAAGTATGGTTCATCTGTATAACTGTTAACTCAAAGTGAAATGTCTAAAAATATCTGTATGTATGTATCTGAGAATAGCCAAAATGTGAAACAAGATTAAAATAACATGAAAAACATTATGAATACTACTATCCAAATATGACATCTTATTTTAATTTTACTTATTGCTTGATGCCATCTTAGTTTTTCAAGAGACAAATTTACAATTGTAAAGAAAGTCAACAGCAAATATACTGTCACTCATATCAAATGACAGATTGAAGATGAAGTAATAGCACCAACAGTGATTATATTCTGGGTGTTTTTTACGTATTAACGCATTAAAAAACATGCATCCTTATCCATGTTTGATAAGTAGCCCAACTTCAAAGATTATGCTCTGAACTACCAGAGTATGCTGAACACACTTCAATATCTATGAGAATTGAGCTTCATCATTAGCATAGCTGAGGTTAACACTATGGATTTTTTAACTTTTGTTTTGCCTTTAAAATGTGTTTGTTTATCACTCATTTCCTAGTTTCTAACTTCAGTTCCTCTTTGTTGATCTTACCCAGTCATTTGTATGTGCGTGTTTGTATGTGTATCTGTGTGATCTGTGGTACGGAGATAAAATGTGTTTACTTCCTATCATCCCATTTTTACATATCAGAAGCTTCTAGTTAAGGGCCATTGTCATTTTATAGTTGTCTCTATAAAATGCAAGTCTCATTTAAATTTTCCCAGAAGAGGTTTCCTGGATATGAAATTATAAAGGAAGAAGCCGGAACGAGTTAGTCACTCAATTTTTATGATTTGCTGTAGATAGCTAAAAGCAGTGGATTTTCCTAACTCGGTTTTTGACCACAATGGTTTTTTCTTTGTTTAAGTTGTGGAATAACCTAACTTAATCTCTAGTATATACAGAGACGATTGATATTAACATCTGAAATCCTTGAAATGAATATGTCTTTTTATTAACATTTTGATCAAAAAAAGAAACATTCATGGTTTAGATACATTCACAAGTTTTCGCACACAGCCTTCTATAATAAAGGTTTTGTGCTGAAGAGACTTTTAAGGAAACACCTGAATCTTGTCAGGATAGTAATGTTAATCCTCTTCCCATAAAGGCAACTCCTTCCACAAACTTTCGTATATCATCTTTAACTTCCATTTAAGAGTCATAAATTGTAAATGGCGGTCTTCTCCAGAGCTGCCAAATTATACTAGCTCATAGCTATCCGGTATTCAACTGGAGAGACATATATCATGCAATTTGATGACTGCATGCTGAATGGCTGTCGGGTAATAATGATAATGTAAATGTATAGGTGCACATTTTCAATGAAACATAGCGTGAAATATGGATAAAATTTTTCCTCCCACTAACAGCATTTATGGTTGAAGTAATATCTCTTTCAGATATAGAAAATGAATCTTTATAATGTTTAATTCTAAATTATTAGACAATGGGCTATCAATCTCTGCAGAGCTCATCATATGCATAGATAAATGATTTATTTTGATAAGACCATCATCTACACACCACAAGCTGAAGAACATTGAAATCCATAATGACAGGAATTACAATTATAATCTGTGATTTGTATCTATGTGTATTTACATCTATGTAACTCTTTGTCTCATAGCTAGAATGTGTTTGCTCATAGAACGTGCATTCCAATTTCCTGAAGAACATATTTCAAAAAAGAAAAAAGAAAAGAAAAGAAACCAATGCTATGAAACAGTGTTGTAATCACATGTGTATTCTGCTCTCAGCACATAAACATATATTATATACAGTTTCCAGACAAGCTCCCCTACAGACTCTTAGGAGACCTCCTATGCAAGTATATAATAAATGGGAGGTAAATTTCAAACAAATAGCTTATTTTTATTTCCAATTCAGTCATCTATTATGTAGGTACATTATGTTTTGTCTCCTGTGGAGCTCAGCACTGCAGGAACAATGAGTTGAGCAGTGCTGACTACCATTCTGATTAGACCAGAAGCTGAGACAGGGTAATTTAAATAGAATAGGTTGACCAATGGCTGGATGGAGGGGGTTGAATGAAGTGAGGAATTCATTTACAGAATTGGACAGCATCACAAAGGCAAGATTATCCAGGCTCAATCCTTCATCCACAGCTCATGTGGTCCTTCTTGGAATACTGTGACCATCACCTGCTGCTAAAACTCACTTTGTTCCCTTGCAGGTTAGCAAATAACGTCTATTTGGTACTATTACCATTTGCTATGGTTTCACTAAAGAAAAATCCCACAGAGCTTTAAATAAGAAACTGCCCCTGTATTTATCTAATTCTATCCCCATATAATATGTTACGGTAATTGAGGATCAAACAACAAATGGAAGCATGAAGGTTATTTAGGTCCATGAGTTTAGAACAAATAAAAATAAAAGCTGTGATTCACATTGCTGATGGACACAGAGAAAATTATTGCAGATATTGGACAATTTTCCCTACCTTTGGAAACACTAAGTAGTGAGATAGAACTTGAGAACAAAGTTAAGGATGAATCTTGGATAACCGGTTTAAACAACAGCAACTACTACTATTTGTAATGATGACTCATTACGAATAATAGCAGTTACTGTTGCTGGGACCTGAATTTGAAATAAAGTGAATGTCAATGTGCCAAGGGGAACTAGGTGGTGAGGGTTCAGGCTTGAATGGATACTCTGTCTCAGAGCAACCCTGTTGGTCTCATGTAATACAAAATTGTATTGAACTCTAACAATAACGTGGTGAAATTGGTATTACTATCCATGTTATACATAAAAAATGAGGAAATAAAGTGCAATTGTACATTTCATATGTTTAGACAATAACCGATGTCTTCGAAAATATCTTTTGTCAATGGCATCGAAAAGCATGTCACAAATGACAAGATTTACTTTCATCTTGGCAGTCCACTTCAGGTATTTTAGGAGGAAGTTATCACCATGGATTTAATATTTTACTTTTCTTTATGTACTGTGTAAACAATTTTATTTACTGGTCTTCTTATAGATCTTTAATATTAAGATACAGTTAATTCGAAAAATGCATTGTGTATTTGGATAATGATTGGAATAATTTTAAAAGTTCTCTTTCTTTTATCATAGTCAATTGATGCTAAATACTTGTTTTCTTAGAAAATATTGTGGAGCAAATGCTTTCTACACCTGATTTTTGGTTTTCAGAATATAAGGAATTATTTTTAAAATATATTTTCAGTTCTGGAGTACATGTGCAGAACATGCAGGTTTGTTACATAGGCAAAATGATCTTGTGCAAAATATTTTTAGTTGGCCATTTCCTCATCTAGTGCAGAGTATTATTCTATACCTTACAGTAAAACTGGCAGATCATCATCAATCCTATTTTTGTCTCCCAATGCAAATTGAAAACATAAAATTTGGCACGTATGAATTAAATTAATGGTAGGAAAAACACAGAGGCCTATTTTATCCTGTGAGATGCAAATATAACGTTGACAATTATTACCACAGTCTGCTCTAGGGCCCTTTTACCATGGCTTGATTTATTTTATCTGTTTTTTCTAGTATCAAAGACATAGCCAACCTACAAGGCACCAGACACTTGGCAATAGCCCTAGCCAAAACATACACAGTTGGAAAGAGAGAAAACCTGTTTGAGTGCTTGCTGTACCCTCTAATCCTGTTATTGGGTTTGAGTAGGAGAAAGATGTTTTCCGAAGAGCAGGTGCACACAATAAACCAGCCCAAAGTAGAAATACCTTCTGAAATAATGTATTACCTTAACGAGTACTTCACCTCTCTAAATCTCTAAGCAGAAAACTCCAATTCCCCATCTACCACATAATAAAAAGTATACTTCATAAATTACTGTTAACGATATTTATGAATCAACTTACTATGTTTCCAAACAATGAGTCCTAGGGTCTAGTTATCTTCTCTTATATCTAACTAGAGCAGAACGTTTATACAAGAAACAAAATTCCTCCTTTCCAAACGCAGTACATATATTTCCTTGTAATGGACACACTAAATTAAAATTAACCCTCACATCTGTTCTTCTTTCTAATTACATATAGAAACAAAAATGTACAATTCACAACTGTACCATAAAACATAAGTTGTATGTGATTTAAACTTATGTGCAGAATACACTTTGTTCCAGGCAGTATACATCTGTTACATTATTCTCCTATTGCAGACATAAATCAACAAAGAATGTTTTTCCCTGGGGAATAATTTTCCACTGCTTTTCCCCCTATGTAAAAAACAAACAACAAAATGAAACAAAACAAAAACCCACACACAAAAATATGGTTTTATTCCACAAACAGGACTTTCATTTCATGCATTTTTAGAGCAAAGTTTCAATGACTGTATTGGTCCTGTGAGTTTGATTCCAAGTACTAGCACTAAACTTAAAAACAAAACAAAATAAAACAAACATTCAAAGGAAGCAGTCACTTAATGAGAATTTTGCAAACACACACTCAGGAGCCTTTTGGAAACTTTCTATTTAGGAATCTTTTTTCTTTTTAATTGTACTTTAGGTGCTGGGGTACATGTGTAGATCATGCAGGATTGTTGCATGTGTACATACATAGCAAGGTGGTTTTCTGCCTTCCTCCTCCCATCACCTTTATCTGGTATTTCTCCCCACATTATTTCCTCCCATTATCCCCACCCCCACTGTCCCCCCCAATCCCCCCAGCTGACCTCAGTGTGTGATGCTCCTTTCCCTGTGTCCATGTGTTCTAATTGTTTAACACCCACCTATGAGTGATACCATGCAGTGTTGGATTTTCTGTTCTTGTGTCAATTTGCTGAGAATGATGGTTCTCAGATTCATCCATGTTCCTATGAAGGACACAAACTCATTGTTTTTTATGGCTGCATGGTATTCCATGGTGTAGATGTGCCACATTTTCTTTATTCAGTCTGTCATTTATGGACATTTGGGTTGGTTCCAGAACTTTGCTATTGTAAACAGTGCTGCAATGAACATGCGAGTGCATATGTCTTTATAATAGAACAATTTATGATCCTTTGGGTATATACCCAGTGATAGGATTGCTGGGTCAAATGGAATTTCTATTTCTAGGTCCTTGAAGAATCGCCACACTGTCTTCCACAATGGCTGAACTAATTTACACTCCCACCAACAGTGTAAGAGTGTTCCTATTTCTCCACATCCTCTCCAGCATCTGTTGTCTCCAGATTTTTTAATGATCGCCATTCTAACTGGTGTGAGATGGTATCTCAATGTGGTTTTGATTTGCATTTCTCTAATGACCAGAGATGATGAGCATTTTTTTCATATGTTTGTTGGTCTCATGTATGTCTTCTTTTGTAAAGTGTCTGTTCATATCCTTCACCCACTTTTGAATAAGCTTGTTTGTTTTTTTTCTGTAAATCTGTTTTAGCTCTTTGTAGATTCTGGATATTAGCACTTTGTCAGATGGGTAGATTGCAAAAATTTCTTCACGGTTTGTTGTTTGCTGGTTCATCCTAGTGATTGTTTATTTTGCTTTACAGAAGCTCTGGAGTTTAATTAGATCCAATTTGTCATTTTGGCTTTTGTTGCCATTGCTTTTGATGTTTTAGCCGTGAAGTCCTTAACTATGCCTTTTTAAATATGAGTTGTATTTAAATAAAGTTAACAGTTGAGTTAGTTTAATTGTGAAAACATAATACTATGGTCCTCATTAAATAAGCCAACCTTCTGATTCCATTGCCTCAAACCATGCCAATTAATTGTACCTTCAGTGTAGTAAAACTGTGGTTTCACATACCAGCGAGTCAGTTGCTTGGTTGAAGAAAGTTTAGCCATAATACTTTAATTTCATTTGAAAATTAACTGTTTCAAATACATTACATGCTTTATGATATAATTTGTGTTGGCCAGTAGAAAATATCATAGTTGTATTCTTATAGTAGGTTTTAGAAATGTGAGCTAAATGACTACAGTCAAACAGAAGAATATGTATCCACCATTCATTTCATCTGTCTTGCCCCCATTTTCACACCCATTGCCTTTCATGCTGAGTTCTTTCTTATAAGATGGCTATTTTAGTAGTCTTTCTTGTTTCAGAATCATTCCTCCAATGCATTTTTTTTAGTGCTGTGAGATTGATCATTCTCAATTTTATTTTTTTGTTGTTGTTATTAACTTTATTTTTGTTTACTGTCCAATGCTTGCAAAATTACATGTAAGTCCTGTGATTTGGATGAAGGCATACCATAGACCTCTACGCTCCCTGTGTTATCTTCCTAGTTCTGGAATTTTTTGTCATTATTAAATGACACTATCTAGTATTCTATTTGGTGTTATGCCAAACTTTTTCTGCTTTCTCAATATGAAACCCCATCTCTGCTACTCTCTCTTTCTAAAGCTAACCTTTCTCATTATGTCTTCTGACTAAGAATATTTGAGAAAACCAAACAAAACTCCATTTTCTAATATCAGCATATCTATTTCCGTACTCCCCTCTTCTCCACCCTGGGTTCAGATGATATCTATTAGTCTCGCTTACCAAAGCTAACATTCCTACTGAGGTTGTAATTCCTCTTACCATATATGGCTTTTGTCTTTTTAAATATTTTCTTTTTCTTTACTGTTCCCTTTCGGTCTACTGAAAATATGTTCGAGGGAGCTTATTCTAAAAACTAGTAACAAAAAAATATATTTAGCCACAATTTGCCAACTCGTCCAAGTTGACAGAGCTACAACTCTACCACTGCAGTTAGACAAGTAGTGTCCACTTACTGTAGTACATATTAGTTTACAAAACTACACCCACATTCTAACTCCCTTACCAATTGGCTTAATTTTCATCATTCTTCACAAATGCTCTTACAAATATAATCATGTCATTATTTTTAAACTAATCTTTGTTGCAGCCTTCACATGGATTATTTAATTTAACCTACATATAAGTAAGAAATTGGAAGTGTAGAAAATTTATAAATTATCACCTAAGGGCACAACAAAGCTTGCAAGAGGCAGAACGTGGGCTTGAATCCAGGTTGTCTAATTGCAGAGCTTGCATAGTAACTGACCCTTTCTTATTAGAAATCAAAATCAAAAATATATACGATATAAAGTTACCTTATCTTTAATTCTCTGTATCATTCATCATGATTGATGGCTACATTATAAATTCAATTTTCTAATTCCTCAGCCCATTAAATCAGAATTTTTCTGTTCTTGTCTTAATTTTTTTCCTAGTGTCCCTATTGCTGAATTGTATTTCTCCTTTACTAATTCAGGTGTTATCCAAGGAGTCACTCCATGACCCTTTGCTGTCTACAGTTTCTTTACTCTGTTATATCTTTTTAACTATCATCTCTTTGGGTATGACTCCAAATTTTATAAACTCTTTCTTAACCTTTCTCACAAGATCCGAACCTCCACTACCAATGGACTCTAGAGTATTTATTGCTTTTGCTGAGGCTGAATATAATAACTTCTCCTCAAAATAAAATGATAAGGTAAACATTGTTACCACAATGACATTCCACATTGCTTTCTGGCTCCACAAGCTACCATACTGATACCCCAATGAAGAGTGAGGAGCTCGTCCAGAGGATAAGATCAGGATTATAGTGAAAGAAAGAGAAATAAAAAATAGGGGCAAGAAACCATTTTATTAAATAGTAAAACATGCAGAATTTATTTGTCACTCAGAGTATTTTAATCTTTTCAGATAACATGCACTATTAGGTGACATTTCTGACATTATATGCTTGCTATGACTATCACTCCCTTGAAACCAAATCCTGTAATCGACCCTAGTCCTGATTGTCATCTTCTCCAATTAATTATCTTACACTGTCCAAATTTTCTTCCTATTCCAAGCTATTCATATGTTTGCAATATGATGAAAAACACCTAATCTTACTAGGGTAGGGAATGGAGAAAGAGGAAATAGAGGCATAGAAGGTTGGGAGTTTGTTTTACATAGTTTGATGATCTGTTATGCTAATTGATGTCAGGTTCTATGTTCAGTTTTCACGTAAGTGGCAGATACATGCCATTCATACAGATAGTGGATATATATTTTTTTCTTTCTTTTTTATTTTGTTTTGTTTTTTTTGTGACAGAGTCTCACCTGTCATGCAGACTGGAGTGAAGTCGTGTGATCTCAGCTCACTGAAACCTCTGCCTCCTGTGTTCAAATGAATCTCCTGCCTCAGCCTCCCAGGTAACTAATATTACACATACAAATCAACACATCTGGCTAATTTTTACATTTTTAGTAGAGATTTGGTTTCGCCATGTTGGCCAGACTGGTCTGGAACTCCCGACCTAAGGTGATCCACCCTTCTCGGCCACCCAAAGTGCTAGGATTACAGGTGTGAGTCTCTGTGCCTGGATAAATATACATTTTTCATTTGCTTTTCCTTGTGCTCACAACAATTTCAGGTGATGTATGCCTTATGCTGTTTTAGCACGTTCATAAAGATCTTTTGTCCATAATCTTAAACGACCTATTGCTGTTCACATGTTTAGTGGATTTGGTAGTACTGGGAAGTACAAGGAAATCCCAAGATATAAACATTGTGTTTTCTCTTACATTGATGTGAGTAATTAAGGCCAGAACAATATTCTAGATAGAATTAACATTGCCTGTGGTTTTCAATTACTGAGTACATATGGAAACTGCATCTTAACAAATATTAGGTTTTGTCTGGTGAAAAAACAGAGTCAGAGGGAGGTTGACAATTCGAGGGGATTGGATGAATTACATGTGTGAGCACTGAGCTGAAGTCAAAATGGATAGTAGATGAGACCACATATCACATGTAGAGAAAGCCAGTGTGCTTAACTGGAGGATTCTGCAAGCAGAGGTGTGGATACCACTATGTACCTTTGTGTTGTTGTTGTTGTCTCCGGCATGGGTGTGTCAGATTCACTTAATGGAGTTAAAACATTTCAGAATTTTTTATAACCGTCAGTCTTATGATGAAGAATACTGATTATAGACAAGGGGGATTTTGATCAGTAGTCTGTTGAAGTAGGAGTAAAGCTTATACTAGAAGCTATAATCAGATTTTTCTGTTGTAAGGGAAATTGCCTTTACTGAATAGAGTATTAGACGCTGAGGAGAAAATATGACTGGTGCACTGGAGAACTGTTTCTTTCATTATTGAAATGGTAGGAAAGGTATGAGAGAGTTTTAATCTGAAATTAAGTTCACTGTGGCAGGAATCCAAGGGTTCTTAGAAGTTGGAGGTTTTCATCAAGCACTCATACTTTCCATATATGTTCTTGTTCTAGGCCCAGATGTCATTCAGCATCTCAGGCACCTCCACAGAGGTGAATCAATATATGAATTTTAGCAAGTGATTTGCATGCACATTAAACATTGAGGAGTATTGCTATGAGGCTCTGCCAGACAGTGTCCCTGAGTGTCCCCCAAGACATTTGGGAGAAAGCTGCCAGCCAGTAACTATAAACATGTATTAGGAGTGAAAATAAACCTTAATTGTTTTAAGCCACATAGACATGGAGCATTTTTTTCCAACTGAGGAATAATATAGCTTATTATGATTGAGACGGGAATCCAAAGTTCCACCGCCACATAGGCTAAGTGATCCCATACAGATAATAAACGTGAAATATGAAATATTCAAATACTTAGGTACTGCCTTAATATAATGTCCTAAATCAAAAGATTTTTTTTAATTCTTAAATTATATTTTCCAAATACACAAAAATGAAGACGGTTACTTTACAGTGCATCTAATTAATATAAGAAGAGACGGCTCACTAATTTAATGCAATTCTTTCAGTGTTTGGAACTACACAGGGAACCCATTTTTAAAATAATCATTGCTTCCTTTTAAATTTAAAGAGATATTCTCTCCCGCTTTCCTTTGCTATATGAAGAATAACAGCCTTCAATCATTTTATAAGACAATGGCTTGGCCATTTGCAAAGAGCAGTCAGATTGCTATCAAAAATAATTATATGAGGAAGTCATATGCTCATCACTTATGTCATTATTTTTCATAATATTTTTCAGGGACACTAATAAAAACAAACTGCTTTACCTCAGTCCTATATTTTACTAAAAGAAGACTTTCACAGAAGTTAAGGAAAGTAAAGTAAGTGCTTACAGAATATGGCTTTCACAAATAAACTGAGTCCATGAATGATGGGTACATGTTTCTGAAAAAATCACCAAGAAAATATCTTTAATAAACAAAATCACACCTTATACAAACATTATCTCCAGATGGATTAAGGATTTAAACCTAAGACCTAACACCATAAAAACCCTAGAAAAAAACCTAGGCAATACCATTCAGGACATAGGCATAGGCAAGGACTTCACTGCTAAAACACAAAAAGCATTGGCAACAAAAGCCTAAATAGACAAATAGGATCTAATTAAACTCCAGAGCTTCTGCACGGCAAAAGAAACAATCATTAGAGTGATCTGGCAACCAGCAGAATGGGAAAAAAAATTTGCAATCTACCCATCTGACAAAGGGCTAACAGCCAGAACCTACAAAGAATTAAAACAAATTTACAAGAAAAAAACAAATAACACCATCAAAAAGTGGGCAAAGTATATGAACAGACACTTTTCAAAAGAAGACATTTGTGCAGGCAATAAACATATGAAAAAATGCTCATCATCACTGGTCATTAGAGAAATGCAAATCAAAACTACATTGAGATACCATCTCACGCCACTTAGAATGTCGATCATTAAAAAGTCTGGAGACAGGCTGGGTGTGGTGGCTCATGCGTAATCCCAGCAATTTGGGAGTCCGAGGTGAGTGGATCACAAGGTCAGGAGTTCCAGACCTGCCTGAACCAACGTGGTGAAACCCGTTACTACAAAAGATACAAAAATGAGCTGGATGTGGTGGCACGTGCCTGTAATCCCAGCTACTCGGGAGGCTGAGGCAGAAGAATCGGCCAAACCCGGGAGGTGGAGGTTGCAATGAAACAAGATCGCACCACTGCACTCCAGTCTCGGTGACAGAGTGAGACCAGGTCTCAAAAAGAAATGTAAAATAAATAAATAAATAAATAAATAAATAAATAAATAAATAAATAGATCTGGAGCAACTGATGCTTGAGAGGATGTGGAGAAACAGGAACACTTTTACACTGTTGGTAGGAGTGTACAATAGTTCAACCATTGTGGAAGACAATGTAGTGATTCCTCAAGGATCTAGAGCTAGAAATGCTATTTGACCCAGCAATTCCATTACTGGGTATATACTCAAAGGATTATGAATTGTTCTATTATAAAGACACATGCACATGTATGTTCATTGTGGCACTGTTTACAATAGCAAAGACTTGGAACCAACCCAAATATTCATCAATGATAGACTGGATAAGGGAAATATGGCACATATCCGCCATGGAATACTATGCAGCCATAAAAAGTGTGCGTTCATGTCCTTTGCAGGGACATGAATGAATCTGGAAACCATCATTCTCAGCAAACTAACACAAGAACAGAAAGCCAAACACCACATGCTCTCACTCATAAATGGGTGTTAGACAATGAGAACACATGAATGCAGGGAGGGGAACATCACACACTGGGGCCTGTTAGGGAGCGAAGGGGCTAGGGGAGGGATAGCAGAGGGTAGGGGGATTGGGAAAGTATAACATTAGGAGAAATACCTAAAGTAGGTGATGGGGGATGAATGTAGCAAACCACCATGGCATGTGCATACGTGTGTGACAATCCTGCATGATCTGAACATGTATCCTAGAACTTAAAGTATAATAATAAAAATAAAATAAATGGTAAAGTTTAAATCGTGGGTTTGATGGTAAAGGTTAAATAGTGGGTTTGATGGGTTTGAATAACATCACTTACAAGTTGAAGGTGAGGTCTGAGAGAAGACTAACGTAATCAGGAACCCTCATTCCAACAGAGATTTTTCTTTTGGAACACTGGATAATTGGAAGACAGAGAAAAATTGGGTCTGAGAAAAGTAGAAAGTTTTATTAATGCATGAAATCCATCACATAGGAAAGTCAGGCAATGCCCCAGTCTAAACAAATAAGAGTGGGACATGGTCACAAATTACTGTTTCTCTCAATATTGTATGCTAATGAATCATCCTTTAACAGACAAAATCATAGCAGAAACCTCCACCTAAATATACTTTATCTTCTTTAAAACTATTATATGATGTGTAATGCAGCTTCAATTGAAAAGTTTTAAGTTTAAAGGTAGATTTGATAATGGTAAAATAAATTTTACTTACTTGGGGGATGATGTTCTTAAAAATCTATAAAAAGATAATCAACAATCAACAACAAACCCATTTAAAATCAATTAGTAGAATGGCAAGAAATGATAAGAGGAACTGAAAGACAATAGATATTAAGAGCTAGTACCTCTTCCTAAGATATCCCTAGCAACTTAAATTCACTAGCATTGTGTGAAAGAACTGAATATAAAACACACACGTGTGTGTTAACACAAAATGTTTTTCACCCATCAAGAAAAGAAAATGCTGCCTGAAGTTTATATCAGTATTTTCTCCACAACATATTTCTTCAACATTTACAGTTAGGTCAGATACTTTTCCTATAGAAATTACTTCAGTTTGATTAATAATCTACAGATTCTTGACTATAAGACAATACATACCTAATGGATTAATATTTGAGATAAAATGTGTGACATTATTTTTAATAATTTATCAGGACTTATCAACCAAGTATAGATGGCAAGTTTCAGAAAACATTATTTTCTCTGAACAATTAGACAAAATTATTCTTGGCACATGAGAATGTTTTAAGTGATATGTAAAGAGCTTTGATGTTTTGAATGGCCCTTGAATATCTTCACTATCACAGCGTTCAAACTGGGTTGGAAGTAAATTACTTAGTGATTCTCCCGGAAGTGCAAGCTAATTTACTTTAGCTCATGTGCAATTGATTTTTTAAACAGTGGTTTTTAAAAATATTTCTGTTTCCTACTCTTAATGGTATCGAAGTTCTGATACCATTTCCTCCCTTTGAAAGAGAATCCTTCCTATGTATTTCCCTACTGACAAGCAGTTCTTTAATACCACTGAGGTAAGAAAGGGTCAGTCAAAATGCCATCCGGCATCCTGGAAGAATTGACATTGATCAACACAAATTTGATCTAGCAATCAGTTCAACAATGTGTTTCTGCAATGTACTCTTGTTCTTCCAAGCAACTTTAAGTCAGTGAAGTCCTACTTAAAATTAAAGATGAAAGAATATTTTTGGCAATTCTTCTTACAAGCATAACCCCCCCACCAAAAAATAAAAAAAAAAACTACATACAGAAGATATACTAGACAAATTGAAAATGTATACACAGTAAAAAGTAACTTGTTTATCAGGTACCAAGACTTAAAACAGTGTTTATAATATGGACTTCTCTATCCATACATCAAAGAATGCCCAAACTGTCACATCCTTACTATATTCTTGCTGTAAAATACAGGAGATGAGAAAAAACATTTTATCTACGTGATTTTTCCATTTCTTTCTTTTTTCTTTCTGAAAATCCATGTTTTTCATAAAAGAAACAGACTATATTGAGTCATTAAAGTGGTAATAAATTTGTTAAAATGGGGGCCAAAGTTACAGAGCGGTCTTAGGCAACATTCTTTTGTAAGTAAAGGAAAATCTTAATAACCACATTCAGGTTACCTACACCCCAAACATTTATCACTTAAATCTAGTACAAAACAATTAAATGGATACACTAAAGAAAGCCTCTCAAATCCCAGAGAACATAGATAAAATGCTAGTTAAAAAAATAGAAATTGCAAACATGCACAATTTCCCAAATGTAAAAAGTAGCACAGAAAGCCATGCTGACTTTTTATATGTGCATCTTATGATATTTCCCAACATGGAAGGAAAGTTTGAGGCCACTGTAATCACTTTCTCACCAAAGGAAATTTTGGATTGTTCCATCATTCATTTTATTTGGATTTCAATAATTTCTGGATCTGAGGCCATTTTTTTTTCTTGGAAAGCTTCAGTATTTCCTGCCTTCACCTCTTCACTGTCTTCACGTATGTGGATTGTTTTATTCTCCGTCACAACTATTGATCCTTCTTCTTAACAAACCTGGCACCACCTTGGATCTCTGCACTGCCACCCTTATTGTTAATAGTGCAGTTGGCAGAATTTTAATAACTTGGAAAAACTCCAGCGTTTTTATTTCCACATTGATCTTGCACAGTGTTCTGTCTCTGAACCTTGGGTTAGAGTGTGTGTGGCGTTGTCTCTGCTTTCAGAGGTGCTGTCCTTTAATTGAATGACTATGTATGAAGCCCTTTGTTTGTGAGTATCAGTGTGTGATACATAATGTAAAAGAAAAGCTGCTCATTTTCTTCCAGGGAGCTCACCATCAATTGAAATGACACACAGAATATTACATGATTCCGTCAGAGGAAGGGACAGAGGAATGGACACTAGCCTTTATTCATGGAACTCAACTCAGCTCCTGACATGTGGCTGAGTTGAATTTTAAAGGGTAAGTTCTCCTTTGGCAAAAGAGGAGTGAGATGTTCATACTTGTGTGTTTTGATAGGGGTACTAGTTGAACCGGTTGTGTTTCCAGGCAGCAAGAAAACTGTGCAAATGTGCATGTGTGTGAGGTGACATGGCATTTTTTGAATACTGTAAATAGTTCAGTCAGACTGGAGTATAACAGACAAAGTTAAAAATAAGAAGCATATGCAGAGAGCAGGAAAGTAAGCAGATGGTGAAGAAGATCTTTGCCTGAAAAAAAAAAAATAATCTGGGAAAAAGATTATGATATATTTTGCTCTTAGTGTCTCTCCCAATCAAGGGGGTCTGAAATAGTAATAACTATCTCTACTATTACCCTCACCAGTGCCATCAAAGAAGACTAAATAGGCGCCAGGATTTGTGATAAATGCTTCACATATATTGAATTCTTCCATACATTAGATATATGAGATTTGTTACTATTTTAAAGTTTGATGTTGAAATTTTTAAACTCAGAAGTTACAAAGTTGTCTAAGTTGTGCAGCCAGTACCTGGTGGAGACGAGTTACAAATGTTCTTTTCCTGCCCAGTCTGCTATGCAGTATCTCATATCTATGTTTTATTTTGGGGAGATTCAACCCATTATATAACTGTGGATTCTCAAGTACCATAACTTGAACCTCCCTACAAAAGATAACGCATTGCTAGTAATTTCTTGAAAACCAGTTAATGTAGAGACTTTAGTCCTATCTGAATTAATCTCCCATGTTCCCTAAAGACTTTGCCATTATATATTTTTTTTGTTCTCAAACATCTTAGGCCTTTCTAACTCCCACAACACACATGTTCACCAGATGACACTGCCACAGAATTCATTGTAAAAAATAGAAGGTATCAGATGGGAACTCCCTCATCTCCCACCAGAAACTCTAGAAACCTACAGCCATATGCCCTGATTTATTTTTTTTTCTTTCCTTTAAGGAGAAAGTGTCCTTCTTTGTACTGGAGGCAAATTTTTTCACATGTGATTTGTACTCCATTCTGTCTTATCTTCTTAATGAACTAACACTCCATTTCTTTCACTTTCTCCTACACTTTCAAGATAACCCTTTCAGCTGGTTAATTTGAATATACTCTAATATATCCCATTTATAAATCTTCTTTATTTATACTAAAATATCTATTTTTTTTGTGTAGAAGAGAGGAAAGATTAAGGAAACACTAATTTATTACAACTGGCAAGTGAAAAAATAAGTTTGGAATGAAATTATATGCACCTTCTTAGCATCACACTTGGAAAAGGTAAAATGCCCCACGTCATGCCATCCTCTGACTCCACTGTCGTACTCACCATTGTACTCACGTGATAGTTACCGCTCACAGTCAGGCCATTATGTCAGGAAAGGATAGGCAATTGTCAGGTTTGCAAGCATTAGTCCGCCCACAGATTCCTTGGTTTTAGAGCCACCATATCCTCATGGCCTGGTTGCTAATGTTTTTGTAGTTTCTGAATTCCTATAGGAGAGTCGGTGAGAAGTGATCCCACTCAAAGCCAACTTACTGACTTTCAGCTTTGCAAATGTGTCACATTCATCAATCTGGTTGAACCATGGAACAATATGGTTCCCATATTTGACCCTGGATTTGTGGCTCAGCTATGCCATCAATTATCTGATGTCCTGGAGAGCTACATCTACTTTGCTGTCAGATGTCCCGTCATAAGTTCCAGTATAGCACTTCCATACTCAGTTATTAGCATGGTCATTGTGGGTGACCATCCACTAACGGTGGAAGTTAAAGAGCTTAGTTATACATTTAGCTTTGAATTTGGGTCCTTTGATCTTTCTCCTTGTAGAATATCATAGAGTGGGACTACAAATCATGGAAAGACTGCATGCAAGAAATCCTCAAGCATCCATATTCTATCATATAGTTTACATATTGTTTAGATAGCCAACCAGTATTCACAATCTAATTTGCCTTTACTTCCACTTCAAATTTTTCATCTTCCATCATGCTCTGTATGTCAGCCTTACTTGTCTCAATCAATTCCCTGTGTGTTCTGCTTGTTCCGAGGAAGAACATTATACATGATGTTTTCTGTATGTGAAGTTATCATCCCATAATTATTTCTCCAATCTATAAATGGTAAAGTACTACTTATTCCTAAAGACTTAGGTCAAGTGATACTTAGAAAAAAATACTTTCTTAGCTCCAAGTCTAAACCTGGAGATCCTGTTATTCTCTCAATAGATGTGGCTCTATCCTAAAAATATGTTATCACTTTTCCAGTCTCATTTGTTTTCAGTTTAATTATCAACAGCTAGCATATTATCTTTACAAAATCATCCCTTAATTAATATTTTAATAAATTGAAAAGTGAATAAACATATATGTAAATAAAGAATTCTTTAGTTTCCCCATACTTGACATAAACTGGCAGGATATACCAAGTTTTTTATTCAAAACACCAGTTAAGCTTCTCTATTATTCATTTTCTGCAATCATCTCGAAAAAAACGCTAAGAAATAATTATGATAATTACATCGTCTTTATATCAAGGCAATATACTCAAAGAGGTTCAAAATTGTACTCATCAGTAGTTATTTACTTACTTATTTGCAACTTAAGTATTTCTATTTGATTTCAAATACAATGATATAAAATAGAACATATCTACATTTACATTAAAAGTTGACAAACATTGGAGTTAAACTATACCCTGGAACAAACAGACTTAACAGACATTAATATAATATTTTATTAAATGGCTACAGAATACACACTGTTTTCATTAGCACATGGAACGTACCCCACCAGAGACCAGCAGTTCCCAAAATTCTTAGCACCAGGGACTGGTTCTGGGGAAGACAATTTTTCCACAGACCCAGGGGGGTGGCAGGATGATTCGAGTGCATTACATTATTGTGTACTTTAGTTCCATTACTATTATATTTTAATATATAATGAAATGATTATACAACTCACCATAATGTAGAATCAATGGGAGTCCTGAACTTGTGTTTGCAACTAGATGGTCCCACCTGGGGTTGGTGGAAAACAGTGACAGATCAGGCATCAGATTCTCATAAAGAGCACTCAAGCTAGATTCTTTGCATGTGCATTTCACAATAGTGTTCGTGCCCCTAGGAGAATCTAATACTGCCTCTGATCTGACAGGAGGTGGAGCTTAGGCAGTAATGTGAGCAATGGGGAGTAGCTGAAATTACAGATAAGGATTTGCTAACTCACCCACCACTCACCTCCTACTGCGCCACCCAGTTTCTAACAGGCCATTGAATGGTACAACAAAATTCAAAATGCATTATTTACAGTTTCACAAATTCCATTAATTCAACAACTACAAAAAATTCAAATTCAAAAAAATTTAAAAACGTCAAAAAATATAACAAATTTCCAAAAAAATCAAAACTATATCCATCTTTTTTTTGGCTACATTAGAACAAAACTAGAAATTAATAACAAGAGAAACTTGTGAAGTGGTAGAAATATGTGAAAGTTAAACAGCATGCTTCTGAACAGCCAATGGGTCAATGAATAAATTAAAAGAATACTGAAAAAATATTGAAACAAATGAAAATGAAAACACGACATACTAGAACCTATGGGATTTAGAAAAAGAGGCATTAAAAGCAAACTGATAGCAATATATGCTACATCAGAAAAGAAAAAGAGAACATGCAAAGAAACAGCCTAATAATGCACCTCAAAAAAGGAAAAAGAAATGCAAGAACAAACCAAATCCCAAATTAATACATGGAAATAAATTATGAATATTAGAGCATAAATGAATACAACTAAGATTAAGTAAATAATAAGAAAGATAAAATAAAAATATGGTTTCAGAAAACAATTTAAAAATTGACATACCTTTAGCTAGACTAAGAAGAAAAGACTCATTAAAAACCCAGACATGAAAAAGGACACATTATAATAAACATCACACAAATACAAAAGATTGTTACATCTTATTATGAGCAACTGTATGCCAACCATTTTGAAAACCTAGAAGATACAGATACATTCCTGAACAGAAACAACCTATATATGCTGAACAATGAAGAAATAGAAGACCTGAAAACACCAATAACAAGTAGCAAGATTGAAGCACTAAGAAAATTTGTTCTATCAATGAAAGGTTTAGAATATGATTGATTCGCTGATGAAATTTAAGAAACACTTAAAGAAGAATTAATGTTAGCTATATTTAGATTATTCAAAAACTTGAAGAGGTAAAAATACTTCCAAACTCATTCTATGAAATCAATCATTACCCTGATACCAAATCAAGGTGAAGACACAACAATAAACAAACACAGTTGTGAAAGTACTCAACAAAATAAACGTAACTGTGAAAGTACTCAACAAATGCCAGCAAACCAAATTCAACAATGCATTTAAAAGATCATTCACCATGAACAAGTGGGATCCTTTTAAGGGTTGCAAGGATGCTTCAATATATGCAAATCACTAAACATAATATATCACATTCACAGAATTAAAAACAAAAACCGTAGGATTATTTCAATAGATGCTAAGACAGCATTTGATAAAATCAACATTTCTTTAAGATAAAAACCCTCAACAAACTAGGTTAGAATCAGTACACCTCAACATGATAAAGGCCATGTATGACAAGCTGACAGCTAATATTCTACTGAATGGAAAATATTGTTTCCACTAAGATCTGGAATGAGAGATCCATGTCCAGTTTCACAGCTGTCTTTCAACATAACACTGGAAGTCTTGGCCAGAAAAATTAGTCAAGAGAAAAAAATTAAGAACATCCAAATTCAAAAGGAAGAAGTCAAATTATCTTTACAAATAAATTGATCTCATATTTAGAAAAACCTAAAGACTCCACCAGAAACTTATAATAAATAAGTTTCATAACATTACAGAATACAAAATTAACATACAAAATTCAGTAGCAATTTTATATACTAACAGTGATCAATCTGAAGAAGAAATCAAAAAGTCAGTTTCATTTATAATAGGTACAAAAAATACATAGAAATAAATTTAACCAATGAAATGAAAGATATGTATATGAAAAATTGTAAAATGCTAATAAAAGAAATTGAAGAGAACAAAAAAAATGAAAAGATACTTCATTCTCATGGATTGGGAAAAGTAATATTGTTAAAACATTGATATTTTCCAAAGCTATCTACAGATTCAATGCAATCTCTATTAAAATAACAATGAAATTCTTCATAGAAATAGAAGATACAATCCTAAAATGTATCTAAAATCACAAAACACCTAATAACTAAGCAATCTTGAGCAAAACCAACCAAGGTAGGAACACCACAGTAACTGATCTCAAATTTTACTACAAAGGTGTAGTAACTAAAACAGCATAGTACTGGCATGAAAACAGACAATGGACTAATAAAACAGGATCAAGAACCCCAAAATAGATCTATGCACTTCCAGCCAACTCATTTTCAACAAAGTCATCAAGAACATTCATTGGAGAAAAAAATCAGTCTCTCCAATAAACAGTACTTTAATAAGTGGTACTGGAACACTGGATATCAATATGCAGAAGAATGAAATGAGATCTCCCTATTTTCATCATACACCAAAATAAACTCAAAATAGGTAAAGACTTAAATAGGTAAAGACCTAAAATTATAAAGCTACTAGAAAATAAAAGCATTGAAAAATGCTAAAGGACATTGTTCTATGCAAAGTTTTATTTGGATTTTTTTTTTTTTTTGATAAGAACTCTGAACCACAGACAACAAAAGCAAAAATAGATGGGATAATATCAATTTAAAAAGCTTCTGTACCACAAAGAAAATAGTCAAGAAAGTGAAGAGATGAACCAAGGACAGGGAGAAAATATTTGCAAACTCTATATCCAGCAAGGGATTCATAACCAAAAATTCAAAAGCAAAGCAGCAAATAATTATGACTCTGGAAACAAAAATGACGATTGTTCAATGTCATGGATTATGACGGTCGAGTTTCTTCCCTGATAGTTAGGAGCTTCTTCCAAATCACAAAACTGTTATTCTGAAGATGAGGCCGAGATAAATAAAGATGATACTTTTCCAGAGGTAATTGTACCTTTTGCTAATACCAACATGGAAGTTAAGAAGTCATGAATGGTGACATAAAACAGCCCTGCTATTAGCATGCTTCATTATGATTTGGAAATACTGTGGGTGAAATTGTATCCTGTTTCATAGCGGGTTTAAGTGACTTAACAGCACAATGTCAGGTGGCTATCTGAAAAAAGATATACAGGAGTGATTCACAGGGAGTGCCACAATGTTTAGTGATAGCTGCAAAACAAAGGGGCATTTTCCTCATTAGAATCAATCATGGGAGAAAACATGTTTTTTTCCTTCTTCTTAAAACCAGAGATCAATACAATCTATCTAAGTCATCTTTGGGATAAAACAGGCGGCTGGCATTTTTTTATGTTTAAAGGTAGCATTGCATATTAAAATGAATATGTATTATGTATATATATATATATATATATATAGACACAGGAATACAGATGAAAATAATTACACATCAACAGGATAAGAATTTTCTATTTTAATAGTATGTTAATAAATTTAAACCACCATTTGCATGCCTGAAATAATTACCAGGTAATACCTTATTCATTCTCATTATTCAAATATATCATTTTGAATAATTATTCAACCAGTTCAACATTCAAGTCCATAAAGAGATGATAATGTCTCGTATTAGGCAAGTGTTCTGTCCTGTCGGTGTTGGATGTGGGGCTGCTGGGTGAATGGTCCTGTTCTGCTGCTTATGGTGTCTCTGTTGTGCAGAAGTTGAATTCTTAGAACTTATGCTCTACCTTATACCTGCTCTATAGGTAGGAAAATGTATATTAGCAATATTATTCACATGGAAATAATACTGCTCATTTTCCTAATTTAATAGAATATTTTTCTACAATGAAGTATTGCTGAGTATATATGTAATAAATGTGTGTGTACGCACTCTCAATGTGATTTCATAGCTGTATACAAAACAGTTTATGTATAGACTTTCATAAATTAAGAAAAAACTTTGTCAATTCTTTTGTCTTGATTTTTTAAAGTTTATTACTAAATGCCACCACAAATAGTATTAAATTAATTATTTAGGTATTTTCTTACACTAATACACTGCATCGTTCTATCTCTTTTCATGTCTCAGTTTTATCCACAATAAAATTGAAATGATTTCACGTAGGTTGTTTTTTTATTTTTCTTTTTTTTTTCAGGAAAATCTTCATTACAGTGGCAAATGCTTTAATACACTAAGTGCCCAACAATATTAATGTTGCAATTATTGAACACTTGTTTAGAGGTAATGAGCTAAAGTTTTGGCAGAATCTGTGACCGTAAAAGCCTAATTTTTGAACATGATATCTACCTCACCATGGAAACATATATCAAAAAGCTTGATCATTCTAAATCCCTATTAGCAGGGCATCCAGCAACATTTCCCTTTGGCTGGCAATTTATGTGGGATTTAGTTGTATGTCCTGAATGTTCTGAGTCCTCATAATCATATTACGTCTGCTCTCACTTTTGGATCTGGCAGCCTCAGATGTGGTGAATTGATTTTTAGTTGGCTGTTCCCTGTTTTATTTCTGGGAGAAGAATTAGTTACACAGACCTTGATAATAGAAAATAGACCTTCCCAAGTTTTAAGGTCAGGCTTTATACTTTCAATTCTTTATTGGGAGGTATCTTACAAAGAGTTATTTTTTAACAAATATTTTATTTGATAATCTTATGTTCTAAATTTATAATAATCATGAGCTTTGCTTTGAAGATTTGAGGGGTATTTGATTGTCTTTAAAATAAAATAGTAACAGAGCATTATAATCAATTGATATTTTTAAAACAACAAATATATGCATAAAGTGCCTATTTTATGTATTTTAAAAAAGATTCTCACAGCTTTCCAAAATCTATCTATTGGGTATGAGAATAGGCAAAATTGAAAGTAAACAATATAAAGGTGTAGTACTTTCCTTTTTTTCTTATATATCTATCTTCATGTCTCTCAGACTCAACTTGACCCAACTTTAAAGAGCCTCTTCTTCCCACCCACCAGACAATTACCAAAACATGCTAAGATGTTAGCAAATGAGGACTAATCCTGGAATAATAAGAAGGCAAATATTTTCTCAGCCTCATTGTACCACTGCTGGTCTTTTAGGTCAAAAAGACATGTACATAAGTGCATATATTTGAATACAATAAATTAGGTTATATAATATAGACCTTACCCAACTGTTTAGAAATACTGAAGGGAGCCCTAGATTCTAGCTTGTGGAACCAACCAGTTTTTGTCAGTGAGGATGCTGTCTGAGCTGCTGCTATGTGAGATAGTCCTGATAATCAGTAGGGAATTGGGAGTATAAATAATTAAAAACTTAGCCAGCAGTAAGATGTAAATGTTCTGTTCACTGAAGACATTGTATTTTATTTTATATTCAGCAGATAGAAAACAGAGTACTTGAAACTGGAAATGGCCTGGTCAATTTTGATATCTAATATCAGTAGTGCAGAGGATGAATAGGACATAAAAGTGGTCACGGAGATAATTTTAAAGTTACTGCAATGATCTAGGTAAGATATTTTATAAGAGTGTGCCTCCTTATATGTTAACAAATATTTACCAAGTATTTTCTACTTTTATGACAGCAATATTTAATTTATTTATGAAGATTTCTGTAGTTTCTCTATCCATTTTGAACTTACCAATTGTTGACACTAATATAAATTCCTATGATCAGCTCTTTCCCAACTACAAATGTTCTTTTTGTATGTTCTTTGATCTTTATAACATGATTACAAGCATATTGCGTAGACCACGTGGCAGAATGGCAGATGCTTAGAATGTACTTAAATGCTTAGAGTACTTAAAATTAAGTTTAAAATTTTATCACCAAAGTATAGCTTTAGTGACTTTATTTTGCATTTAATAAGAACACTGGCAATGCTACAACTAAGAGGAAAGTATATTCAACAGCAAAAGGCATATTGAAAGGCCATATAATCTATTTTCTAATAGACTAAAGATTTTTGGTTTTGTCCAAAAACATATTCTACACGGTGAGTTAATATTTACAATATCATCACAACATTATCATCTCTGACACTATAAAATAGGCTCAGAAAACTACATTCTTAGTAATGGAGTCTAGCCTTTGCAAATATATAAATAAGAGACTTCCCAAGCTTATTTTAGCATTCTAACGTTTTTATATATATTTTTTCTCCTATCTAGTGGGGGCTGGGGAAAGTAAATAATAAAATTGCCTCACCACATAATATAACTATGATTTGAATCTTTTACCTAATTAAAACTTGAAAAAAAATTCATTTACCTTGATGGAAATTTTATTTGAGCACTAAATAGAAAACACAACCTTCAATCAAATTGAAAATAATTAAAGTCATAAAGCCTGAAAGGAGAAAAAGAACAATAGCGCTAGCCTGAACCAAAACATCCCATTACTTACCTATTTCTTCTAGCAATTAAGAATATGTGGCAAGAATATGTGATTTGTATTTTTCATTTGGGGTAATATCAAGAGATTAGTAGAAAATACATTTTTAAACTGTGATTCTTTGCAGTTGATGTTGAGAGGCTTTGAAGAAGGTTCTACAGGGATACATTGTTTTATTATGCTTCAGTTCATTGTGCTTTGCAGACATCGCATTTTTCAGAAATACAAGACTTGTGGCCACCCTGCATGACGCTAGTCTGTTGATGCCATATTTCCAATAGCATGTGCTTATTTCCTTTCTCTGTGTCACATTCTGGTAACTTCTGAAGTATTCCAAGCTTTTTCATTTTTTTTTTTTAATCTGTTATGGTGATCTGTGATCAGTGATCTTTGATGTTCTCGTTGTAATTGCTTTAGAGCACTGCAAACCATACTGTCACAAGACAAATTTAGTAAATGTGTGTGTTCAGACTGCTCACCCGATTATTTATTCCCCATCTCTCTCCCTCTCCTCTGTCCTTGGTATTCTCTGAGACACAACAATATTTAAATTAAGCCAATTAATAACCCTAAAATGGCTGCTAATTTTCCTGTGAAAGGAAGAGTTACATATCTATAATTTTAAATAAAAACCTAAAGATGATTTAGGTTAGTGAGAAAGGCATGTCTAATGTTAGGACAGGCTGAAAACCAGGCCTCTTATGCCAACTGGTTAGCCACGTTGTGAATAAAAAAGAAAAGTTATTGAAGGAAATTAACAGTGTTACCCAGTGAACACGTAAAAGATACAAATATAAAAGAGACATTTTGCTCTTAAGAAGAAAGTTTTATTGGTCTGGCTAGAAGATCACACGAGTCACAACATTCCCTTAAGCCAAAACCAAATCCCGAGCAAGGCCCTAACTCTCTTCAGTTCTTTGGAAGCTGAGATTGGTGAGGAAGATGCAGAAAAACAGCTGGAAGTTAGCTGAGATCAGTTCATGAGGCTAAGGAAAGATGCCATCTCCATAACATAAAAGTACAAGGTGACGCAGCAAGGGTTGACGTAGAAGCTGCAGCAACTAGTGATTTAGAAAACCTAGCTAAATTCAGTGATGAAGGTAACCATGAAAAACAACATACTTTGAATGTGGATGAATCAACCTTCTGTTGAAAGAAGATGCCATCCAGGACTTTCACAGATGCCGAGGAGAAGACAATACCTGGCTTCAAAGCTTTAAAAGACAGGCTGACTCTGGTTAGTTACTAATGCAGTTGATAATATTAAGTTGAAGCTAAGGTGCATTTACCATTTCAAAAATCCTAGGGCCCTTAAGAATTGTGCTAAATCTATTCTGCTAGTGCTCCATAAATTGAATAAAGACTGGATGACAGGACATCTGTTTATAGCATGGTTTACTGAATGTTTTAAGCACACCATTGAGACCTCCTGCTCAGAAAAAATAAAACGATTCCTCTCGAAATATTGCTGCTTTTTGAAAATGTACCTGGTCATCATAAGAACTTCAATGGAAATGTACAAGATTAATGTTTTTGTGACTACTAACACAACATCCACTCTGCAGCCATTAGATCGAGAAGTAAATTCAACTTTAAAGTCTTATTTAAGAAATACGTTTTATAAGGCTACAGCTGCTATGGATACTGATTCCATTAGTAATTCTGGACAAAGAAAATTGAAAAGCTTCTGGAAAGTACTCACTATTCTATATGTCATTAAGAATATATACAATTCATGAGAGGAGGTTAAAATATCAACATTAACAGGAGATTTTAAGAAGCTGACTCAACCTTTATGAATGATTTTGAGAAATTTAAGAGTTTAGCAAAGAAACTCTAGATATGTTAGAAATAGCAGAAAAACTAGAATTAAAAGTGGCACCTACATATGGGACTGAGTTGCTGCAATCTTACGTTAAAACTTGAATGATAAGGAGTTGTTTCTTATGGATGAACAAAAGAAAGTGGTTTATTAAGAGGGAATCTATTCCTGGTAAAGATGTTTTGAACATTGTTGAAATGACAACAAATCATTTAAAATATTACATAAACGTAGTTGATAAGGCAGTGGCAGATTTTGAGAGGACTGATCCCAATTTTTAAAGAAGCTCTTCAATAGGTAAAATGCTATCAAACAACATTGCACTGCTATAAAGAAAACTTTCAGGAACCAAAGAGTCAATTGACATGGCAACGTTTACTGTTGTGTTATTATAAGAAATTGTCAAACCACCCTAACCTTCAGCAACTGCTACTCTGATCAGTCAGCAGCCATCAACATTGAGGCAAGACCCTTGATCAGTGAAATGATTATGACTCACTAAAGGCTCAGATAATTGTTAATCACCTACAATATAGTGTAAACATAACTCTTATATACACGGAGAAACTGAAAAATTAGTGTGATGTGTTTTATTGCAATACTCATTTTACTGCAGTGATCTGAAATCAAACCCATAATGTCTTCAATGTATGCCTGTATTTATGTAAAGAGTGTCTCAAAACACCAAATATTTGCCTGGGCAAACCTACGTTCACCTCCACATATGAGTTCAGAAAGGCTGCACATTGTATCAAACTGAGAAACACTGAGATATCCATACAGGACATCTAGTAACTGACAATTAAAAATGAACTGAAAACAAATGAGAAAACAGAACCTCACACTTGCCCTCATAAAGTGAATGAGTACTCTTGGCAATATTTTTTATGGTTTTCTAAAAGTATGTGATAACTAAGGTATATATTGGTATATGTTTTTCTAGGTCAAATTTTATTTGATACACTGTAAGAAAATCAAATATCTAAGATGAGATCAACATAATGCAAATTCTCTCTTGCAATGTTGCCCTAAATGTGAGACTTAGGATATTTTAACATGGTTGTGTGTGGGATCAGGGAAAGATGTTAGTTGCTCACAATAATTATAGTTCATAACATATCTCAGTGCTTAGTGAAGAGTAGAGAATCTCCAGAGTCAGAAAAATTATATAATAATAACAATAGATTATAAATTTTATATAAACTCTTTTATATTACAATATACCTGTAGTACAGTCTTTTTATATGCTTAAAGATGCACAAATCATCAGTATGTTATCTTAGTAGATTTATACAGGAATTTATTTATTATATCATTTAATTTTGTAGTTTATAGGCTTATGCATTCAAGATGGGTACTAAGATCTTTTTCTCACATTTAAAAACTACTTGGGTTTGAATGCTACTGAATGAACAACCGTCTGAAAACATAGCATTTTAGAACAGGTTCTGCTCAAACACTTTATGCAATGGGAGTAAGAGGTAATTTCATATTTATGATTTATAATTTTCCATATATGCTGACCTCCCTGCAAGATAGACTGCTTACTAGGTGGGGTGGAAACTCTATAGGTAATATGCATTTGATTTGGCATATACATTTTAAATAGCTAACAGTAAAATCATATGCTTATCTATTCTTCCCTACAAGTGAAATAATTCATTTTTTACTTGTTTGTCTCATTTTAATTATCTTTTATTTTCATAGAATTTTAGATAAAATGAAAATTTAAGATACAGTACTGCATTTCAAATGACTTTATTGACCGATCTATCATCTTTTCAACTAAAAAGTAATCCAGCAAAGAAAGAATATAGGACTGTTTCAGCAACACATATCTAAAACTCTTGACAATGTGATTTATAGGAGATTGCTTATTTTTTAATAGGTATGCTACTATTAATTCACTGGGAAATTTTCATGAGCAAATCAGAGGTATAACTTGTGGGAAAGCCAAAAGAACAAAAAGGATGAAGAAAAAAAGTGAAGCAAAGAAAAGAGGGAAAGACAACATATAAGCCATGATTACCTAATTCTAGTCCCTTCCAGGTAAGCTATAGAAGGTAAACAAGTTTCATATAGTAAATCTTTTTCTATAAGATATTTAGAAATTCAGTGTCTGGATTTTTAAAGCAATTATTCCATGTAATTAAAATTGGATTCATCATTGTATGAATACCTGCCTTAGACTGAAAAAATGTGTTCAAGTGTAAGATAAAAATGCAACATAGAGTCTTTTAGCTAAGTCATCAGAGTGACATTATAACATCTATTCCATTGCAAAGGCTTATTCTTAAATGTTTGTTACTCTTGTGTAAAAAATGTAGCCTACATTCCATTTTATCAAATGAGCGAGGCTAAGATATCGCTGATCAGCTGGCAGAATCTGCGTTGATCCCAGCTTTTGTGAGTTCCACAGGGGCAGAAATTTGGAGGATGACACATGGTGACCACAGTGTAGAAATCTAGAAAGCTGTGTGCAAGGACTGTGGCCTACTTTATTTAAGATAACCTGACAGCACTATTCCAGTGAACATTTTTGACAGGCCTGTTGTAAAGAATGATGATTTCATTTGATCAACTCTGTATGGTGTAGGTGGTGTAGCCTTGAGGCAGTGCAGCTTGGTAAACATGTTTTATTACCTGGAAATGTTTCTGTACTTTTAAGCTAAAACTAACAATGTTTAACGTGGAAACATTTTCCTAACCTGTACTCAAAAGCACATAAAATTTTATCACTGAGATGAGTTTGATCTTGGAGTATTCAGAAGACATGCTGCTACCTAATGAATCATTTTATTTTTTTAGAATAGTTTATGCCAGATGTGAAGTGAGAAAGAACTGCAAATACATCTAGTTGGGTGACAACTACCTGTTAATAACCTTCATTTTACAGGATGTGATTAAATTTCATAATCCAGAAATCAGATTTTTTTTCAAATCAATATAGCTAAGGTTATAGATCAGGAATATCTATACACAGTAACATTTTTCTAAATTAAATATAACTTCAGTAAAATAAAACTATATTATCACATGAAACTTTCATAAATTAAACATTCAACATAGGCTACTTGTCAAATATCTAACACTTCATTTTTAAATTGAAATATATTTAACTTAGTGACTTTCATGAAAGTTTTAGATGAAATTCTAAATATTCTTTTACTTATATATAATGTATATGTGTGTGTATTTGTATTTGTGTGTCTCTCTGTGTGTATATATAGTATATATGTGTGTATATATATATATTTCAACTATTTTACCACACAGGAGAGTAGGATCTCTATTTTGAAATAAGATACACAAACCAAATTCTATGGCTCTAAAGGAGCAAAATAAACAATAATTTAAGATTAAAATATTTGCATTCTCCATGCAAAGTCCCTTTAATTGACAAGGGGATTACATTTGTCTTGTTAACTATATTAATACTTTGTGGAATTTTTTTTTTATATTCTCCCTTCCTCTGAAAACATGAAATCACTTTTCCCAATATACACTTCAAGGCCCATGTTGAAATGTATTTCTATATTTCCCCAGGATACTGACATGGATCACCATCCACTGGATAGTTTAGGGTAATTAGATCCCTTTAGTCTATTTTGGCTTTTATTGCCATTGCTTTTGGTGTTTTAGTCATGAAGTCCTTGCCTATGCCTATGTCCTGAATGGTATTCTCTAGATTTTCTTCCAGGGTTTTTTAGTGTTAGGTCTTATGTTTAAATCTTTAATCCAACTGGAGTTAATTTGCTTATAAGGTATAAGGAAAGGATTTAGTTTCAGCTTTCTGCACATGGCTAGCCAGTTTTCCCAACATCATTTATTAAAACAGGGAATGATTTCCCCATTGCTTGCTTTTCTCAGGTTTTTCAAAGATCAGATGGTTGTAGATGTGTGGTGTTATTTCTGAGGATTCTGTTCTGTTCCATTGGTCTATCTCTCTCTTTTGGTACCAGTACCATGATGTTTTGATTACTGTAGGCTTGTAGTATAGTTTGAAGTCAAGTAGCATGATGACACCAGCTTATGGTAAAGGTATCAATCCAACAAGAAGAGCTACCTATAATAAATATATATGCACCCAATACAGGAAAACCCAGATACATAAAACAAGTTCTTAATGTCCTACAAAGAGACTTAGACTCCCACACAAAAATAGTGGGAGTATTTAACATCCCTCTTTCACTATTAGACGGATCAATGAGACAGCAAGGATATCCAGGACTTGACCTCAGATCTGGACCAAGTGGACCTAATAGACATCTACAGAACTCTCCATCCTAAATACACAGAATACACATTCTTCTCAGCACCACATCACACTTAATTCTAAAATTGACCACATAACTGGAAGTAACCACCCCACAGCAAACGCAAAACTGTGGAAATCATTACAGTCTCTCAGACCACAGTGCAATCAAACTAGATCTCAGGATTAAGAAACTCAATCAAAACTGCACAACTTCATGGAAACTACACAACCTGCCTGGATAAATAATGATTACTGGATAACTGATCTGTATGCTTTTTTGTATGTTCATCATTGAAGTAGTTTAAACAAAGACATTTGTTAAGCTGGTCCCAGCCAACCAATCACACAAAGATGAATATCTTGCCATTCCTGTGGTAGCAGTCATGTTTAAGTTAAAGTCATATATCTAAATGCCACCTTACAAAAAAACACTCTATTTTATATTTAGAAAGATGTTACTTTGAACGGCCAGGGCCATCAGGCAAAAAAAAAAAAAAAAAAAAAAAAAGTGAAAGGTATCCGAATTGTAAGAAAGGACTTCAATTTGTCCCTGTTTGCAGATGGCATGATTGTTTACTTAGAAATCCACATCATCTCAGCCAAAAATCTTTTTAAGCTGATAAGAAACTTTAGCAAAGTCTCAGGATACAAAATCAATGTGCAAAAATCATAAGCATTCCTATATACCAGTAATGGACAAACAGGGAGTCAAATCATGAGTTAATTGCCATTCACAATTCTTACAAAGAGAATAAAATATCTAGGAATACAACTAACCAGAAATATGAAGGACCTCTTCAAGGAGAACTACAAACCACTGCTCAAGGAAATAAAAGAGGACACAAACAGATGGAAAAACATTCCATGCTCATAGTTAGGAAGAATCAAAATCGTGAAAAGGGCCATGGTGCCCAAAGTAATTTATAGATTCAATGCTTGCCACATCAGTCTACCATTGACTTTCTTCACAGAATTGGAAAAATAACACCTTAAACTTCATATGGAAACGAAAAAGATCCCATGTAGCCAAGACATTCCTAAGTAAAATATTCTTTATACTGGCACATCATATGATGTTTTCAGGGTAAGACTTGCAATAGGGCTATTATTGCAATATAATTATTAATAGTTTTATTCTTTAAAAGAATGAAGGGCATCACAGGGGACATGCTTGTTTTGCTCTTTGTTTCTTGACTTGCTGATTGCGTTACTTTGGACACATCACTCAAATTTAATTAATCTCTATTGTGGTTTCTACAAAATGCAAAATATATTATTTCCTGTATAGATTTTTAGGAGATATTGATTTATAAATTATAGATCAATAAATGTATAGCTATTTTCACTGATCAGTTCACTTGATCTCATTAGGTCACTCTCAAAGGAACCTTTAGGATAACTTGAAAATGAGAACAGTAATAAAAAATATCATTAAAAAAAATAATAATATGACTGTGAAAAGAACCCAATCTTTCTATGCAAAATGAATACTCTATGGCTAGCAGACACTTCAAATTTTGTAGCTGAACCAGGTAGCCGCAGTGAGGTGAGTCACATTTCTTCCATGCAGCAGTGTTTTCCAAGGGCTGCCTGGAATAAAATGCAGCCCTTGACAAACATTCTGCTTGTACAACCCTGAGCAGGAGTGGCTCCTATGTCCAAGGACTAAATATTCCTTATCAATCACCTGAAAATCTTTAATTAAAAAAAAGACTTATGATTTGAGACTTCGAAATTAACCAATCAGGATTCTTTTGCACTGACCAATCAAGACTCAGCTATAGCATCCAATCAACATAAACAAGTTTTAATGCAACATTTCTGAAAATGAACCTGATGGGGAACTAGAGCAGGAACATTCTCTATTAAAAAAAAATCAAACTCTCCTCCCTTTGTTCTCTGGAGTGAACTTTTGCTTGCGTCTAATGCTGAGTCTCCCCAATCTATAGATTGTTTCTCTGAAAATAAAAGCTTACCTTTTGCATCTGCAGATCTCATGTTTTGATAACTTACTGAATTTATGCATTTTGACAACCATGTTCTTTATTTTTTTATATTTAAATTTATCATTAAGTGTTCAGCTTGTTTCCTTTTAAGTTATTCTGGAGGATAGACCAAATTTTGTGTATAGGTAACAAAAATTTAAAGACAGCTACCTTGGGTTAATGTCAGACACACATATTCTGGGTAAGTGGAAAATGTGTACTTTGTACTTTCAAAAATGCCTCTTAACATAGTGCCTAAAGTAGACAATAGACAAGAATGAATTAAAGTACTGGAAGGAACTGCAATAGTCTTTTCTTGAAAAGGGTTCTGTTTGGTTTTGGAGATGGGCAAAGGCCATAAATTCATCAATGGATATTTATTACCTAATTACTGAGAATGTTTAAGAAATTTATCAAGGCGAGTTCCTAATTGCTGATTAACACTAAAGCTTTTCCAAATGCTTGAAGTACCACTTACGGCTTGGCAAATGTGTGTTGACAGTCTTTCACTTGGACACGGTGTAACTGAATCTCTGCATTTCTAAAAACCCATTTGGGAAGTGAACTCAGAAGATAAGTCGTAATGTTCTACATTTAGAAGGATATTATCGAATATTTGTAGCTTACTAAATATAGTTGAGAACAGACTTTTTTTTTTCAAATTGATTACAAGAGCAATGGTTTGGTAAGAAAAGAGAAAGAAGGGAAGCAGCAATCACCAATTGCCTCTTTTTGAAGAATTATAGGTGTAGAGAGAGAAAAATAGCCATAGTAGAGGAGATAAACTGGGGTAATGAGGGTTTGGGGGCACAGAGCCAGCAGATAAAGTGATTTAGAAGTACTCAATAAACCTATTTGTACATGGGCCCTGCCTATATTTGATATTCATAGCCAATGTGTAATATGTTATAGCCATAGTCATTTTTTGCATTTACCTTTGCTCAGATGTTCTAACGTTTTCACCAATCTCCAGAGGCTAATTGTATCTTCCTTTTTTCCAAGTCTTGCCTCTAGCTCAATTGTTATATTGTTTCTCTCTTCAGTAAGCTCCTTTTTATCATAAGAAGCCCATTTTATAGTGTGAACTATTGTGAAGGAGGTACTTTGTGAATTAATTAGATCAGGGTCCGCAAATATGCATGTCAGTAGTCCCATGTCTGGAGTATAAGGCAGGCACTGCTAACTGATCTGTATACTTTTTTATGTGTTAATCACTGAAGTAGTTTAAACAAAGACATTTGGTGAGCTGGTCCCAACCAACGAAGCACACAAAGATGAATCTCTTGCCATTCCTGTGATGGCAGTCATGTTTAAATTGAGGTCATATATCTAAATACCACCTTACAAAAAAACTCTATTTTATATTTAGAAAGACTTTGAACGCTAGACAGTTATCTTGAAGGCATATCGTTTCATTCACTGGGAGGCAATATGCATTTATTCATTTCACATATTTTCATCAAGTTGATTAAGGGCACCATGCCAGATACTTTGAGGGACACAAAGGTAAGTATGAAAAGTACTTTTTGCTTTTAATGATCCTTTGATTTAGTTAATGTGTGACTAAACAGTGTAGAGTTCATGCATATTATATATCTTGTTGATAATTTAAAACATGTCAATCATTAATTCACACACACACACACACACACACACACACACACACACACAGGCTTACATGTAATTAGGCAGCTAAGAAAAATTATTTCATTTATGTTGAAAACACTAAAATGTTCAGCTGTGTTTCTCCTAATAAGTAAACCTGGTCCATGTATTATACCATATGATGAAGAATGAATAAAATAGACACACAATTTTGTGATTGCTTCATGCTTTGTAACTCTTCTCAAGGCTATACATGGATTTCTCTCTTGCTCTTCTCTTCTCTCTGTTCCATGCTTTCTTTGCCCTTGGCCAGAACTCATTTGGAATATTGCACCTAATGGAAGTTAAATAAAATTAAACCATCACTCCTAATATTCTAGCTTACTTTGTCCACATAGCATAAGGTTTATGAGAGAGAGAGAGGGAATCTCAGAAATAACTATCTGTCATATTCCAAATTACAAAAGCTGAGTTTATTTATTATGATGAAGAGTTCACATCCAGATGCATACCCTAAAACACATATAATGACTTGAAAGTACTTCAGAGGACACATTTCGAGGGATTTTTTTTTTCTCCTACCCTCTGGCCAGGCTTCTCAGAGCATATATAAGTAATAAAGGTAATAATATTAAAATTACATATGGTCAGTGAATACTGAACAGTTCTCCAGTTTTCTAAATTTTACCTTTAACTTTATGTATCTGTTAGCCCCTCACTTGAACATAATACTCTACAATTTTATATGTGTATTTATTCATGACAAATCTAAATTCCATCTCTAACCACCTCTGAGTTTTTATTTATTTGCTCCTAATTTAAACCTTTGAACTTACTTTTTCCTTTTATGTATCTCTCAAGAGTAGTTTTTCTTTCTGTTAGTTATCATCGTTATATCCTAGCATTACATAAAATAAAACTTCAATTTCTTTGATCAGTTTGTCATTCTATCGTTTTTCTCCCTCTTTTCCCCACACATCTAGAGAAACATCCCAACTTTACCTAACAACTAACTAAAAAAATAAGAAAAAAAACACTTATTTATTTCTCATCATCCCAACATAAAGATTCCCATTACTAAGAAACTCTAATAAATCTTCACTCTGTGTACCTTCTTTACCTTTGTGGTATGAATATGTCACTTTGAACAATTTATTTATTATTTCAATCATTCACCATAATTCTTCTTATGCCCTGAACTCTCTGCTTTGTCTTGGCTGCATAATTTAGAATGTCACACCTCCTTCTCTATATAGTACATTTAAATGCATGTTGTCCCCACAAGATATGGAACTGTGTGTCTTTAGTCAGACCTGGAATTTTCAGAAGGTAGGTGGGATGAATGAATTTCATACTACCTATCTATTATGGTTTGGATGTTTTTCCTCACAAACCTCATGTTTATATTTAATTGCCTGTGTTCAAGATGAGGCATAATGAGAGGTGTTTGGGTCACTGGGGAGAGGACATCCCCTATGAATAGACTAATGTCTTCCCTTGGAGGTGACTGAGTTCTCACTCTGTTATTTCTCAGGAGAGCTGGTTGTTAAATGGAGGCTGACATCTCTTCCCACCTTGCTCTTTTCTTGAGGTCTCTGCACAGCTGGCTCCCCTTTGTCTTCTGACATTAGTGGAAGCAGCCTCAGGCCCTCACCAAATGCCCAGTAGTGAAACTTGCAGCCACAGAATTGTGAACTAAATAAGACTTTTTTCTTTATAAATTATGCAGTGCAGCCTTATGTATTCCTTGACAGCAACACAACACATTAAAAAAATACCCCTGGAAGATTATGATATTTTATCCAATAGAGACACCTAGCCAAGAATTTTCCTTCAACCCCATTGGATTTGAGAACAGTAACACTAGTGTTGGACACCATAATTCATGAAATGGCACTGGCTAGATCAATTGTATTCAGGCAGAAAATTTATTGATAAATTCTGCACCTACTAGTAAATCTATGGAGGGCAGCAAGATATCTTACGCTGTAAGACTCCCTTATACCTGGCATCACATATTTTATTAGAAAGTACTTAATAACCATATATTAGAAATATTACACAAATAATCAATATACACTCTAGATTCAGTTAATATCTAAATGTGTGCTTTTTAAAATTGACATAATTTAAGAAGTTAAGTATTGGTAAATAATTATGAATGGTCAATGTACAAAGAATTTATATAATGTTTCTGTACTAGAGAAAAAGATTATTGTTTTGAAATTGTCTTCTTTAAGATGCAATTTAAATAAAAAGCGAATTTTTTTCTGTACATAGAATAAATGATGTAGAAAATAAACATGAGTAATGCCTGTAAACACTAAAGCACCATTCAATTATATATTATAAAATTGATTTTGGTTGTATATTCTAGCACTATAACACATTAAGGTCAACTTTCCACTACATTGTGTGTGTGTGTCTGTGTGAGTATGTGATATATATATTACAAAATGAGGACTGAAATGTAAAAGTAAATCAAGGCATACTATATTATAGCAACATTATTTTGCATGCAAACATGCCACTACAGGTTCTGATTTAGTCATGTCATAAAAGAGCAGTATCAAATCTGTCAGTGTTTATATAAAAGTTCTTCAAGAAAAATTGAGATTTTATAGGAAATGGGGAGGTGGCATCATTCACTTTGAATTATAAATAAAGCAATCCCTGGGAAGTTGGGATTATTTCAGTGGGACATAAAAGAATATTATTCCATATTTATTATGTGAACATAGTGTTACAACAAAGCTTTTCAAACTGGGCAAGATTTATTGGTGGGTAATTTATTTGGTGGGTAATTTATTTGGTGCTTTTCTTATGTGTTTGCATATTTGCATGTATTTGGCACTTAAGAAAAAGGGAAAGTTTCTTACCATTTTAAAAGCTATCAACACCCACTTATGAGTGAGAACATGTGGTGTTTGGTTTTATGCACTTTAAGTACCCCAGAACTTAAAGTATAATAGATAAATTTTTATAAAATGCAAAAAAAGCAATCAAATAAGATGTATTTGGAGTGATACTTAGCATATTTAAATTTAAACTATTATTTTAGTGAAATAAAATTTGCCTAATTTTTGACCATACATTATCATTCTTTAGTGGAATAATTATATAAATATACATTGAATCATTTAAATCATATGATATTAACTGGAGAAAATAATCAAATAATGGATAGCAGGAGTATATTAAGGAATCCACTACCTGAAATTACAGTTCATCTGCATATAATTTACCTAAAATAAAATGAAAGTTTAAATTTCTACTACTCAATCTTTTCTTAATATTACCAGGCATGTCTCCAAACTGCTTATAAAACAACACTCTGTGGAAAGAGAGAAAAAAAATAAAAACTGACATTACAACAAAAAGAGCAGCAAGAATGTTGAATATTTGCCCCCACTCTCTTCTGGATTGTACGGTTCCTGCAGAGAGATCCACTGTTAGCCTGATGGGCTTCCATTTGTTGATTTTTCTGACCTTTCTCTAAGGCTGTCCTTAACATTTTTTCCTACATTTTAACCTTGGCAAATCTGACTATTTTGTGTCTCAGGGTTGTCTCAAGGAGTATCATTGTGGTGTTCTCTGTAGTTCTTGGATTTGAATGTTGGCCTGTCTCGCTAGGTTGAGAAATTCTCCTGGATAATATCCTGAAGAGTGTTTTCCAACTTGACTCCGTTTTTCCTGTCACTTTCAAGTTCACCAATCAAAAGCAGGTTTAGTCTTTACACATAGTCCCATATCACTTGGAGATTTTGTTCATTTCTTTTCATTCTTTTTTCTCTAATCTTGTCTTCATGCTTCATTTTATTAAATTGATCTTAAATCTATGATATCCTTTCTTCTGCTTGATCAAGTCGGCTGTTAATACTTGTGTATGCTTCACGAAGTTCTCATGCTGTGCTTTTCAGCTCCATCAGGTTATTCACGTCTTTCTCTAAACTGGTTGTTCTAGTTTGCAATTCCTCTAACCATTTCAAGGTTCTTAGCTTCCTTCCATTGGGTTAGCACATGCTCCTTTAGCTGAAGGAGCTTGATATTATCCACCTTCTGAAGCCTGCTTCTATCAGTTTATCAAACTCATTTTCTGTCCAGTTTTGTTCCCTTGTGGAGAGGCGTTGTGATCCTTGGAGGAGAAAAGGCGTTCTGGGTTTCAGAATTTTCAGCTTTTGCAATGTTTTTCCCTCATCTTAATGGATTTATCTATCTTTAGTCTTTGATGTTGGAGGGCTTGGGATGGGATTCCTGTGTGGACATACCTCTTGTTGATGTTGATGCTATCTTTTCTGTTTGTAGTTTTTCCTTCTAACAGTGAGGCTTCTCTGCTGCAGGTCTGCTGGAGTTTGCTGGGGGTCCACTCCAGACCCTGTTTACCTGGGTATCACCAGCAGAGGCTGCATAACAACAAGGATCACTGCCTGTTCCTTCCTCTGGAAGCTTCATCCCAGAGGGATGTGAAGAAATAGGAATGCTTTTACACTGTGAGTGGGGGAGTAAGTCAGTTCAACCATTGTGGACTACAGTGTGGCAACTCCTCAATGATCTAGAATCAGAAATACTATCTGACCCAGCTATCCTATTACTCAGTATATACCAAAAGGATTATAAATCATTCTGCTATAAAGACACATGCACATGTGTGTTTACTGTAGCACTGTTCACAATAGCAAAGACTTGGAACCTACCAAAATGCTAATCAATGATAGACTTGATAAAGAAAATGTAGCACATATACTCCCTAGAATAGTATGCAGCCATAATAAAGGATGAGTACTTGTTATTTGCATAGACATGGTTTAAGCTGGAAATCATTCTCAGCAAACTAACACAAGAACAGAAAACAGACACTATATTCTCACTCATATTTGAACAATGAGAGTTGAACAATGAGAATGGACATAGAGAGGGCACCATCACACACTGGGGCCTGCCAGGGGGTGGGGGGCCTGGGGAAGTGATAGCATTTGGAGAAATACCAAATGTGTATGATGGGTTGATGGTTGTAATAAGCAACCATGAGCCTGTAATCCCAGCACTTTGGGAGGCTGAGGCGGGTGGATCACGAGGTCAAAAGATCGAGACCATCCTGGTCAACATGGTGAAACCCTGTCTCTACTTAAAATACAAAAAATTAGCCGGGCATGGTGGCACGTGCCTGTAATCCCAGCTACTCGGGAGGCTGAGCCAGAAGAATTGCCTGAACCCAGGAGGCGGAGGTTGCGGTGAGCCGAGATCGTGCCATTGCACTCCAGCCTGGGTAACAAGAGCAAAACTCCGTCTCAAAAAAAAAAAAAAAAAAAAAAAAAAAGAAGCAACCATGATACGTGTATAGCTATGTAACAAATCTGTGCATTCTGCACACGTATCCCAGAAAAAAAGTATAATAAAAAAGAGCAGCAATAAATATCAAGCAAAAATTAAAAGAAGAGATTCATTTTCATCATGTCTAAAATTGATGAAATTGTTTTATTTGGGCCATAGACACCAATAACAAAAACTTTCCATTACTCATTGCATATTTTGAAATATTGCTTTGATTTCAAAACTAATTTAAATACTTAAATTCTTCCTAATTTTCTGTCTCAATGTTCCATCAGTTGTACTCAGTTTTTGTTTAACACAAATAATTAATTTAAATTAAAAATTAATGAACATTTTGAAAGTCCATATTACTGCAATAGAAAATTTCCAAATTCTTCCACCATTTATTTCCAATGCACGCTTCATGTTTCACACCTATAAACAAACTTTCTTCATAAAACAGTTCTGAAGGGGTCTCTTCTCTAAATACTCTGGCATTTTTCTACATGGGGTATGTAATTTCTCCACAACACACTGGATTTAACAATCATTTATGTTTATGAATTTGTCTTTGCAATTCTGTCTTTTCTGTGGTCACCTTCCAGAAAAAGGCAAAATTGTAAACCACTGATGCAGCATAAGGCTCATGTTTCACTTTTATTTATGTTACAGACAAATCATCAGTTAACCTGACAAAGTTAAACGCATATGTCTTAAGGAGTTGTTTCTTAATATAGTATATACACAATCACATAAATACACTCACACATGTAAGTGTTGTTGTAATCTTGAGTCTGAAATCTGAAGGGGATGTAAGCAAATTCAAAATTTGGATGGAAAATTCAAAATTTGGCAAGATTTTTATGTTGCACTCTTGACATTTGATTCCTTTTTTTTTTTTTTCCTTTTGGATAAATCTGTCTTTGCTTATAAGGTCTTCAATTGATTGGACAAACCCCACCCACATTATAGAGAGTAATCTGCCTTACATAAAGTGACCAGATTTTAAATGTTAATTGAATCCAAAAATGTCTTCACAGAAACATTTACATTGTTATTTGAGCAAATAACTGGGTGCTATAGCCCAGCCAAGTTGATACACAAAATTACCCATCACATCTACTGTCAATTCATTTATATGTATTTGAACATGTTCTTCTTTAATAATAATAAAAAAATGTTTAAGCAATTTGCCTTTCATGTTCCCCCTGGAAATTATATTTATTTATGGTGGAAAGGTTATGGATTATGTCATTATAAATGTCTGTCACCAAAATATGTAAACTATTGTTTTAGTTTTAAGTGTTGTGTGATCAAATTTACGATTTAATGTTTATGTGAGCAATGGCTCTGGGTATAAAACATTCTCTGGATTAAGTTACCATTGCAAATGTTACTAGTGTAATTGATCAAAACAGCACAGAACATATATTTTGATGATAATTATTAAACTTTTAAAAGCCAATTTTATTTAAAATGCATCTCTTAATAGGATAGGCTCTTTTAAAATTTGTTCATTCAGGAATGAATATTAGTTATTGCAATATTATTACCTGGTTGTCTAATGAAAAGATAGTTTGGAATCTTTAGTTAAAAGGGAGTTTCTAGAGCATAAATAATTATTGAATAAAAGTATTATTAACAGAGAATATGCCTATGCTTATTATGTTCACCTTAGATAATAAGCATAATAATTAAAGAGTAGAAGCAGTTTTTTCAAGTGATTACAAGAGACTTACTCACAAGGGAATTCCAGGCCTAGGGAAGAGCAAGTGCAGAAACCTAAGGTGGTGGCATCCCTGGTCTGATTGAAGAAGACCATAGAGACCAACATGCTTAGTAGAGTGACAGCGATGTGTTACATACTCAGAAACATGGTCCACGAGCCTGCAGGTTACATAATGCATAGCAGGCCATTTCAAATATTTGTTTTTTTTTTTTACAGATAAAACTTTTTTATGGTTGATCTGATCTGACTTGAAATTTTAATAGGATCATGCTGGCAACTATGTGAAAGATAGGCTGGAGCAAAGGTGGAAGCACAGTCATAAAAATAGTGCGATAATCCAGGAAAGAGAAGACGGTGACATAGAGTAAATTTTTAGTGGTGGCAGTGGTAAAAACTGATTGCAGTAGTAGAATCTTTTCACACAATTTACAGGTGCAGTACGAGGGAAAATGAAGTGTCAAAATTGACCCCAAATATTTTATTTTATTTTTTTTATTTTAAATTTTTATTGCATTTTAGGTTTTGGGATACATGTGCAGAATGTGAAATGCCCATTGATGATGGACTGGACTGGGAAAATGTGGCACATATACACCATGGAATATTATGCAACAATCAAAAATGATAAGTTTTCGTCCTTTGTAAGGACATGGATGAATCTGGAGAACATCATTCTCAGCAAACTGACACAAGACTCCAAATATTTTAATGTGAGAATCTAGAGTTCACTAATTGAGATATGAAAGATTTCAAACAAAGAAAGTTTGGGGCAATATGAATCAATTTTTACATATTTCCAGAAGATAGAGAAAATAAATACTGTGAGGAAATTAGCTGCAATATGGTAGTGATAAACTCAGTAAAATATAATGCAGTATGGTAAAATACAACCGTATAATATAATTTGCTATAAATGTATAAAGAAGGGAATAATTCAAACAGAGTTTATAGAATTGTGCAAATAACAGCAATAAATATATCACAGAATTGTGAAAATATATAAAATAATTTAAAAGTTTAATTAAAGACAATTATGTAGAAGTGTTGTAAAAGAAAGAAATGTTAATATTTACTTAATTTGCAGAGTGGTGTTTATGTGTGTGTTTGTGTGCATGTGTGTTAACAATTATACCCAATAACAGGAAAAGTGGTGATATGAAAGAAGCATACTTAAACACAGTTGTTGAAGATATACGTATGTTTAACCATCTTATTTTAGTTAAGAACTGTTAAATATTGATTTGTTTTAACTGATTAATTCAAATTATAATTTAAAATAGAGAAAAGATTAAGAAATATTACCCAAATTTTTGTATTAAGAAAAAAAGAAGGACAGTAAAAATGTCCCATAGCAGTTATTATGTTACTGTAAAAGAGCTGGAGATATGGTTATATATTGTGTGAATTTTTTTACCTTCGAATATTGAGATTCTGTAAAATTCATTTCCTTTTTTTGTATGTTTTTGGTGTTTTTCCAATTTTTAAAATAATTAACACCTTTTACTTTTTATAAACAATAAAACTAATAATAAAATTACCATGAAATAAATTAGATTATGTATTATAACATAAGTATAAAGAAATAATAAAACAGATTTTCAAATCATAAAATTAAAAATAGTTATATCATAGAACACAAAATCATACTTACAAAACCTCTGTTTACTTACATATTGTCTAATATAATTATTGGCAGATTCTACATTTGGAACTTCATTTACTCACTAAATTTAATTTGTGACCCCCAAATCAATATTTAACAGTTCAGTTGATATCTAACAAAGTGATTGCAAACTGTCTCCTTGTCTCAGTTCTAATATTCAGTTACTATGTTCCCTGTTATTTTCTGTTTTCTTCTTTTACAATTTTCATTGTTTACTTGCTGTTTAACGTGGCCCACAACCATCATGCTTAAGTGCCGCGTGTCTTCCTGAATGCAAGAGGGTTCTGATGTGCCTGCCAGAGATAATTGCTTGTATTAGATAAGCTGTGATCAGGCATGCATAATAGTGCCGTTGAACTTGAGTTTAATGTTAATAAATCAACAACATATCTTTAAAAGTGTCTTTAATTAAAAAACGCATATATAAAGTAAGTTGCCTGTTGATGAACTGATGAAATCTGCACAGAGGCTTGGAGAAACCTAACCATGTGTTTCACTTGGGAACAGTTCTTTAATATTTACTAATTCAATACATTCTTTTAGAAGACAATTATTGCAAGTAGCAAGAAACGACTGCCTATTTATTTATATATCCAAATTTTCTAATGGTGATACGGTATTGCAAATATTTGAAAATTCCAGATATTTTGATCATAAATGATACTGGCATAACCACTAAATGATTATGGAGCAATAAAGTTTGACCTTATACTTTTTGGCCTGTGCACATTTACCACTTCTACATTGGGTACAATATTGGTAGATTAGGATTCAGCAGCATTTCACTAAATAGATCTTTATTATCTTGAAGGGTTCATTGTGATATATTGGGGTAATTTTCTACCACAGGTGAAGAACATATATATGGATCTCTCAGCTTGGTGCATACAGACGACCCTTATTCTATGTGTATTTTACCATTCTTGATGTTTCTGTTTGGTGATAAACAGAAAAGCGTAAGTAGATTGTCAGGTACACTCATGATTCCTATACTGGAATAATGTCCCATGTAGTGGGACTATCATGAACATTTGGGAGAAAAAAATAAACAAACATACCAACATCTTAGATATTGTACTTCAAATGCAACTTTCCATCGAAAGTTCTGCCACTTTAGTGAGCTCTGAATATCAACACTGTAACAATCCCTTTGCATTGAATATGCACAAATACATAGATAAATTTACCACTTGGTAAAGTGTTAGAATTAATAAATAAGATCAAAAGTATATTTCATAGTGTAAAAATTTTATTAAAACAAAAAAATAACATATATTTGGTAGATTACTACATATTCTGATTTATTTGGTATATTTTAAAAGAGGAATAAAAAGCCAATCTGATTCAAATAGGATTTTTTTGTTATAAATCAAGTGGGTTTGACAAAGTAAACTAACCCTAAACATTGGCAATCTCAATCACAACAGATTATAGGATAAATTAATGATGTTAGTTTGTATTTTTTGATAAAGTTGCTTTAGTTTTCTTTGTTTATTTTGAAACATTCATAATTAATTTGGAACATAAATATGACTATTTAGTTTCCTATAAGTAGGAGAGACATTTCCATCTTGGTTAATTTATCTTATTTTACAAATTACCCAAGAAGATGAAAAAAAAAATACCTCCAATGCTATCCTATAAAACTATGCTTTTATTTTAAATGACTATACTTTTTAAAAATCAGATAAAAAGATAATAATTACCCAAAGAAACTATGCCAAAAAGATAATGTCCCAAACAAAACTCACTAGAATATATTTTTATTCTCATTTTCCTACTCTGAAAAATAAAATTGGCTCTTTAGCCAAGAAAAATAATTCATTCAGACCATACCACAGTTTCTTTCAGAAAATATTAGTTTACCATTATTATTTAAAATAATCACTGTATCAGCACAAGATAGGTGCAAAAAGCAATAGCTTCATACAAAACAAAATTAGAAATGCTCTCTTCTCCACCCAGTAGGACTATAATATGAGAAAATAGATTAAATGCTACCTTCTTCTGAGCAACAAATGTTACTGTAATCAATATGAGTTTTTAACAGTACACTGAAATGACACGTTGACTTGAATTCTTACAAAGGTTTTAAAAAGTGAAAATGCTCTTCCTAAATACCTGTTGTTTCTTTTTAAATTCAGGGGAAAAAAAGCAACTGCTTTTTTCCTAAATAAGAATATTATTTAACTAAATAAGATTATTTAACAGGTGTTTTTCAGGGTCGAGTTAGAAAAAAGATAGCATGAAACTATTCAGTAAAAGATTAATTTTGGCCTAGGAAAAATTATACAAACTTGTTTTGTGAACCAAAATGACCAAATTCTAAACAACAGCAAATTTTGCTTTGTGTTGTTAAATTTTGTGAAGGAAAAATAATAACACAGTGGGCTTTTTTCAAATACTGCATGAGAGTTAAAAGCACAATGACGTCAGACTTCACACTTAAGTCCTGAGAGTGGATTGCCTATAATTATTTCCACTATTTAGCTCTGTAAGGCTTGTTGTCACTGAATCACACACAAGGAGATAAGGATTTAACTTGGTAGCCTTTTGCCGCATCGAGGAAAACTGTATTTCCCACACATAAAGTTGGAAAGCAAGGAAGTGAAAACTTTCATCTCAATCTAATAAGACTGTACTTGTGGAAAATGAGGTCCAAGAACAGGTCAATATCAGTATTACCTTGTTCATTTTTTTTAAAGGAGATTCATATGATTTATTCTGTATTGTGGGAAATTGTGTCAAAGATTTTGAAATTGTACATACCTTTCCGATAACCTAAACTACCATTTTCTTAGAATACATAATCTTGTTTTCAAAATTTCTATTGAATATTTCAGAGAGAGTGAGAGAAGGATATAAAATAAAAAATAAGAAAATGTGCTAACTTAGCTGATGATTGTGAAGAAGTGTCAGAGTGATCACACATTAAAATCGCAATGTTAATGCATCAAGCGGAATTACTTGTCAATGTGAGTGACAAAAATTTCTACAAAGAACAGTTTAACCAAGTAGCTCAGAGTTAGACAACTGAAGGCACTGAATTAGTAGTTGATAATATATATCTTATTTTTTTCATTTTGCTATACTGAAGGTATATGTGTCCTCAAGGTGATTTTGTGATTGAAAGACAATTGTGTCAGTTCTAATATTCCTATCCAACACTGAGGCTAACGGAAGAGGAAAAGAGGGGGAAAAAAAGTCAATTCCTGGTCATTTTATCTGTTTTATCAAGATAGGGAAAATTTTCTTTCACACTACCCCTCTCCATTAGATATACATCGACAGTTTAATGGCCAAAACAGTGTCAAAAGGCTGAAAGAGAGGCCAGGGACCCTAGTAATGAGGTTTGCAACTATTCCCATTAGGAGCAGAAAAAAAAGAAGAGTTGAACCACATGCCTTGTGGGTTTCAGTTAAATTTGGAAGTTTGGATATTTCTGAAGTTTGTCCTTAAAAGAAAAAAAAGGGCCGGCGCGATGGCTCACGCCTGTAATCCCAGCACTTTGGGTGGACGAGGAGGGTGGATCACGAGGTCAATAGATCGAGGCCATCCTGGTCAACATGGTGAAACCCCGTCTCTACTAAAAATAGAAAAATTAACTGGGCATGGTGGCGCGTGCCTGTAATCCCAGCTACTCAGGAGGCTGAGGCAGGAGAATTGCCTGAACCCAGGAGGCGGAGGTTGCAGTGAGCCGAGATCAGGCCATTGCACTCCAGCCTGGGTAACAAGAGTGAAACTCCGTCTCAAAAAAAAAAAAAATTAATTAATTAATTAAAAATTAAAAATAAATCAGAAAGAAGAAAAAAAAAAAGAGTGACCACTTAGGAGTCTTGCTTTTACAAGTTTCTAAGTGTACCAACCAAATGATCCAACTGTGCCAAATGATCCTGAACTTTTCCCATTTGAGATAAATGGATGGTATTCATATAGATTATTTACTTGGCCCAGAAATTTTAAATTCAATGATATAAAACTACATCCACATTCTTATTCAAGATTTAAAAAAATCAAATACTTTGTGTGGAACCGTGCAATGGATGCCAGTTTCTTTGAAAAACAATTGACTTCAAAGCTATAGAAGACATTTACACAAATGTGACAACAAAACTTCTGTATAGATATAACAATGCATTATTAAAGTTAGCATGAGATGGAGAAATAAAAACATACAACATAGTTAATAAACACTATGAAATTTTAAGTTTATAGCGGTAAATATTTATCAATATGATTGCACCTAGCTGTAAAGGTCGGGGAATATGTGTGGAGATTTTGGGGGACTGAAGAAGAATATTCTGTGATTTTCCAAATGGTCTTGTGCCATCAGTTACACATTGCCCTAGCAAACAGTTTAAATCAGGAAAAGATGAGGAGTATACACATCACAATAATTTATAGAACTAAGTGATTTAATCTCTCTTGTTTGTAGAGTTGTGGATGGCTGCTTAAATGAGATATTGATAAATTTAGAGTTTGGTTATCTCTCAAGTCTATCTAGGAAAAAAGCAACATTTTCTAGGTCACATGAAATACTGAAGATTAAAATAAGAATATACAATAATGTGGTTAAACACTAGAATAAATGAAGTATACTCTGATGGATAGGTACAGAAGGCATGGAAAGAATTAGGAAATAATTAATAGTATTCCCAAATAAATTAGTATGTGATAAAAGCGGTGAAAGTTGCAAAGGAAAATAAATATGTGGTTAAAAAAATTCATAAGATTCCATTTCAGGATTTTATTACATATGATGGTAGTTGGCTTTTACTATTATGCATAGTTTTCTCTAGTAATAGTTTTATGAGATATTTTTAAATTGTTTCAAATGACAAACCCACAGGCTAGACTGTTTCCATTGTTATTTTATAGAAGTTAGGGTATAATTACAAACACACCTTTACTTTCTTCATGAGTCAGGTGTTGCTTTCCAACCTGTCACCTTCAGACATCAGGAAGGCAAGCCAAATTAGTACTTAACATTCTAAAGAATCAGTAGAGAGATTTGTCTCAGATCTCAGATAGTAGAGATAAAAATCAATAATAGTTTTTAGTTATGTATCAAAATTTGGATACTTTCTACTACGCAATATCAATTACATGAATAATTTTAATAATAGGAAAAATAAGTATTTTTTCTTTTATTAGGTGAACTTACTAAGTCAATTTTGCAGACACTGTATGTAATGAAAAAAACTGATGATCATTGGAAGAGAATACATTTCATACGTTTAAACTTAAATAATCTTTAGCTGAGTGCACACATACAATGTCAGTTCCAAAATACACAATGTTCAAATGCTTTAACACATCATAAACTGATTTTTCCTGTTTTTAAGTGTAAAGAAGCCCATTAAGGTGATCCTGCCCTTGAGAAACTTCATGATAATAGTTATAAAATAAAACAAAAGGTGCTCCTTTTTTTCTGACACAATTTTTACAATTTTAATTCTGAATAAGATACAATAATTAATTACTTAAAAACTTAATTTAAGTCCATAGAAAAAGTTAGTAGATTTCAATAAATATATTGAGCTGTGGCCATCCTCAGTAAATGGAAAAAATAAAACAAGTAAAAGTAAAATTTATTGGTGCATTTTAAGACATTTCTTCCTGGTCCTAGGAAAAGCAACTAGAAAGCTTTTTCTTTCATTTTATAGCTGAACAAAGCATAGAAAAACAAAACTTCAGGGAAATGTCTATATAATGTTGAGATTGGCAGAATTAATGTATAATTTATCAAAACAAATATATATTTATATCTAGATGTTGTATATGTAAAAGTAAATATTCTAGGCATTGGGAATATAGAAGTGAACAAAACAGATGTTCTTATTTTGAATAAGCTCACATTCTTGACAAGATCATTTAACTACACAGCTTTTTATCTTGCCAGAGCAAATAGGAAAGCTGCCATCCTACTCCAATTTGACAGAAAGGGTTACTTCTCATTGAGGCCAACATTTGGAATAAATTCCTCTTGGGGCAAAATGGATGAGAAATATATTTCTGTGTAACAATATGAAACGCATTTCCTGACTGCAGCAACTTGGGATATGTGAATGTATAGGAATATTATGTCTCTTCCTCCTGTCATCTGTGTAATTCTTTAATTTTTGGTTCCCGGACCTCTGTGGTACAGGAGCAGAGATGTTACACTGGAGTACATTCATTCACTGATTAGTCATTACTACATTAGCTTATTAATTCTTTTAACAGGAATTTATGGAGTGACAAATAGGTGCCAATGAGAGCTGGTCAACAGGAAACCATTCCTTTGTGAAGCCTTGTGAGAAAGGTGGAGTGTTGCCTGCAGCCACACAAACTGGTGTTCAAACCTCAGATCCACAAGCTGGTATTTAGAGCTAAGGGTAAATTACTGTGTTCTCAAATATGTTCTCACATATTCACAGGATCATCAAAAGCCTTAAATGATAAAAGGTCTGAAAAGTATATGACTGATTTTTTAGTATGTAGTAGGTGTTAAGCAAACATTTGAAACCATCCACTTGGATAAGATATTAAGAAAGAGACAACCTGATATCACAAAAATGCACTAAGAAAGAAATGGATTTAATTTCCGGTCCTGCTGCTTATTTGTGATGTAACCTTCGTCATGTCACTTAAAATTTCTAGCCGCTATTCCTCATCTGTTAAATAGAAAGTATGACGGTCGTACAAACTCAAATAGTTACTGCAAAAAAACCCAAGAAAAGGATGGCTAAAATAATCTAGAAATAATAAAATGTTATACAATTTTAAAAGTGATATATTTTGTTTGCCTTTTTCTCATAATGCAGTATTCAGAGGATGATATTTCAAAATTAAATCTACCTTCATTTTTCTCTTGATATTTTCTCCACTTTATTTTTTTTTTCTTCTCCTTACCTTTGTCTTAATTCACGTTCTTACTTTTGAATTATTTGTGTATCTTTTATTTTTAATGCTTTATAATCTCTTTCATTTTAAACTGGAACATACCTTCTCGAATCCTCCCTCATTTTTTGAAGGAAAAAGCTCACTTGAACAAACACATTCACACCTATACAAAACTAATAAATATATCAACATTCACACACACAATAAACATGCCAACATTCTTCCCTTTCTGTCACAGAAAATTTATATTTCTCATATAGTGAAAGGCAGCCATTTACCACATTGATAATAACAGCAAACATTTTCAAGCTCTTGTTATGTGCTAAGCATTATGCTAACTGCTTCTATGTGTAAAAATCTAATTTCAGTCACATAACAACCTTTTGAGAATGAACTTTAGTCAAGTTAAATAATTTGTATAATAATCAAACCAGAAAGAGTTCAATGCAAGAGATTCCAGTATGGAATGCTTGAATATCACATAATCATGATTTTTTTTAATGAAGAAAATTTAAAAATCATAGCAGTGCCTTTTTTCAGAAAATGAAATTATAATAAAACAAGATATTTGAATTGTATTTGTCATGTAAACATGTTATTTTCCCAAAAGCATCACATGTATGTATATTTATATATTTTAAATTTCTTCTTTATTTTCACTCTTTCCTTTCCTTTATTCTCTTTTAACCACTGTTGGTTTTTCTAAAAGTAACTTTACCTTTGTGAATATCACTATATAAGGTATTTTATTCACTATTTATCAACATGCTATAACAATAACCCTGAAAGCATTTTTGTTTTTATTTTTCATATAAGTAAAAGTGGTTTTGAATAAAATATGCATAAAATCCAATACTATCTAGAGAAAAAATAATAGAGGATGCTTTGTAAATATTTATTAAATCAAAATACTATGTAAGGACTTGGTAATATTAAGCCATTTTTATGAAAGGCCCAGCTACTGTGTAAACTATTTTATTAATGTCCATTGCAAAATTATCTTTTAATTTTTAGCACAGAAACTTTGATTTAAATGTTTCAATCAGAAGTTCTCTGCACAGCAAAGTGCATGACATTCAATTTATCTACCTGGAAATGATGGGTAGATGTGATTGGAAACTCTGGCTTTAGGAAGTCTACCAGAAATATAGCCTGGTAAGCTACCCCTTTGACTTCTCACGTTGTTGTTATATAAATGCTATGATTTTTTCTAAGGGAGACCAAAATTGGTTATTCTTTTTTAACTTGAGACAAAGCATTTTAGATGGGAACAATGTTATTTTTTTTCTGTCAGAAAACATTTTGTCTAAGTATATTGAGTATTCTTCACTAAATCAGCACAAACAGTTACAGAGCTAAATCAAACATCTCTAAGTCTAGATTTTATTAGAAATAGGGCATGCTCTCATAGGGGGAAATGTTACATGGGCATATATGAAGGAGAGCAAATTTTGATCCCATCAAATTAAATTACACAATACTTATATTTTTAATATATGAAGCATGTAATTTTATAAGTTCTTGGCTATTATTAGTAATAGAACACTGACTAATTTTATTGTTGTTGTTTTGGGGTTTGTTTTTGCTTCTTGAAAAATATTGTGTGTGTGTATATATGTGTGTGCATGTGTAATAGCAACACTTCCATCTTACAAAATCACAAAAACAAGCAGTTCACAAACAAAAATACTATTAGTGAACATATGAAGGGGCCCAATTGTACTTATAGCAATAAAAATTGAAACTGTGAGACACAGTTTACATAGATTGCCAAAAGTTAAATCATTTCTATAATCATTCTTATTGTTGAGAGAGTATGGAAAAATGAACTTTCATGCTTTATGGGGAACAAATTAAAATCCAAGACATATATTGAGGGTAATTTTTCAGGAGCTTGCAACTGTTAAAATACAAAAATCTTTGGTCCTAGGAATAGCAGAAAAGTATTTTTCAGATATACATTCAAAGGTATACTAGTAAAAATGTTTACTTTTACAATATTCAAAATGCTACTATCATAAATGGGAAAATATACATATTTCAAATGAGGAGCTCATTCAATACATTACAAAATTACAAGGTATATTAATATTGGATCTTTAAAACAATTAGACTCATATTTCTAGTACTGGAAGATTGCTAAGGTATATGGAAATTTCATCAAAATATAGAAATATAGACATAGTCTAATCAGTTCTCGTAAGGGAAAAAAGTGTCAATGATGAGCAGAAGTTTCTGACATAGAAAAAGAGCCTTGATTTTAATGTATAAAATCATTTTGATGTTCTGTTTGTTTTACCATATTTGTATATAAGTATGTAATATTGAAAACAAATGCTTCAAAAATCAGCTCACATTTGAGATGTAAGATTGCTAAGTCAAGATTTGAAGGAGTTTAACTTTTCATATTACATCATTTACTGTCCTCTTTCATGCATTATTTTAAAGTGAACAAATATTATACTAATTTAAAGAATACATGTAATTATTTCTAAATCTGAAATGCATCAAATATAATCCTAATGAGCAAAATTGATAAATTATTTTTATTTTTAATTTTGTGGGTTAAAATAAACCATCAATTTCATGAGTCCCCAACATATTTATTAAAAAATAATAAATGATTCTTATTTCTACTATTGCAAAGGAATCACTACAAGACATTAAAGAAATGCTGACTGCTGGTTAAACTCCAGTTATGGTATAGGAACCTCTGAGCAAATGACCTGAGCATCTGCCTTTTTATCAAGTTCCTAGAATTAATTTTGAGAAAGGATCTAAGGTATTGTCAGTATGTTGTCATTTAAAATATTTTTGTAAGGGATATTTCCGTCATTCTTCTACCTCTGTGATTCTCAAACTACTGTGCTAGATTATTTAGTGAATAGAATCTATTTTCCAACTTTTCTATGTACTGATTTAATTGTTCTTTAATGGGTCCCTGGAATTACAGGTTTTTACAAGTATGTAAAGTGTATAAATTGATTTTTATGCTAAATATAATTTGAAATATGCCATCTAGCTGAGAGTTAAATTACCTGATGATTGCCCAAAATTGTCAGTAGTATGTTTGAGACTAGAACAACAAATTCTCATTGTATACAAGTTTTACCTTACTCTCCATATATTTTGTCTCTTCTATTTGCTAAAGATTTACCATAGTATGGAATAAAAATATATGGATAAGTTTGACTTTTACTAAAGTCATGGAATAACTTATTTCAGTCACATAATGAAGGATGCTATCATAGGATGAATAATAAATTATTTTGTTCCCTCTTCTGTATTTCAGTTAACATTCTTGGTAGAAGACTAGAGGACTGAGCCCCAACGGGATTGAGAAGGAACAAGACAATGGATTGCTGCATGTTGAGAAAACATTAGACTATAAGTTGCCAAAACATATGCTATATATAAGCCTATTAGTGTCATATCACCTAAGACTTTTCAAAATTGGCCAAATTATATTGACATTTATCTTCATTATACTTTGAGTGGCATGAAGATGGCAGATGGAAACTGTGAGTTTTCCTTATCATGAGAGATAATTATGACTAATATTTTAATATATTTTCTACCACTACTTCTTTGCTTATGCAAATATATGTTATAACATTTAAATATATAGTTAAATATTACTATTATGTAGAATTGCAAAGACACATAATTCTGTTTTTTTTTTTTTTAAAGCAGTTGATATGAATAACTCATTTGTTTACAGTATTCTCATGGATGTCTGAGACAAAAAACCACTAATTATCTATGTAAGCAAAGTGACACCATAATATTTTAAAATAAACATACGAGAAGATTCCATGTATATAAGATGGCAGATTATTTAGATGTAGAAAACATTGTCATCATCAAAGACATGATAAAGTCAGTACAAATCTTAGTAAATTATTCTGGAATGACACCGACTCTGATAGTCAGGCAGATTGCAGGGAATGTAAAAAAAAATCATTTTGCTTTGTTTCATTCAAAATGGCATTTTGAAATTTAGATGACAAAAGTTTAACCTGTTCATTTAAAAAATATACAGAAAAGCCTATATGAGTAGATTAAAAAAAAAACCCAGAGTCTGTTCACACAGAGGTATTTTGGTGTAATTTTATTCACAATTAGAGTCATACATTTTATTGCTTGTTTTGTTAATACAAACATTCATTGTATAAAAATATTCACTGTCTAAAAAAAATAGATATATTCAGAAACAAAATGTAATATTTCAAAATTCCCTTCTCATAGTTATAAATACATTTACAACAGCTTACATGTTCTTTGAATACATATCTTTCTGAATCTTCCCTATTTCTCTCCCTATCTTAATGAATAACATTAATGTGCCAAGCGCTGTGGCTCATGCCCATAATCCCAGTACTTTGGGAGGCTGAGGTGAGAGGATCACCAGAAGTCAGGAGTTTGAGAGCATCGTAGGCAACATAGTGAAACCCTGTCTCTACTAGAAATACAAAAAGTAGCCTGCGTGGTGGCAGGTGCCTGTAATTCCAGCTACTCACTCATGAGGCTGAGGCAGGAGAATAGCTTGAACCCGGGAGGCGGAGGTTGCAGTGAGCTGAAATGGCGCCATTGCACTCTAGCCTGGGTGACAGAGTGGGACTCCGTCTCAAACAACCCCAACAGCAGCAGCAGCAACAACAACAACAAAAAAATTAATAACGTATTATTACTATTACTATTATTATTTCCAAGAAGGAGTCTTGCTCTGTCGCCCAGGCTGCAGTGGAGTGGTGCGGTCTTGGCTCATTGCAACATCTGTTTCTGGAGTTCAAGCCATGCTTCTGCCTCAGGCTTCAAAGCAGCTGGGAACACAGGCCGGCGCCACCACGCCCAGCTAATTTTTGTTTTCTTAGTAGAGACGCTGTTTTCCCATGTTGTCCAGGCTGATCTCAAACTCCTTTCCGCAGGTGATCCACCTGCCTCAGCCTCCCAAAAGGCTGGGATTACAGGCCTGAGCCATCGCTCCAGCCCATAACTCATTATTAAGAAGAGACTAAATACATGAAGATTGTCATTTTAAATGTAAAAAAGACAAATTTTACATTTGCAATCATAAAATATTTGGCAGCAAAATGTATTACTTTTATTACATAATAAACATATAAACAGAAGTGGGCATTGTTGCCAAAATTCTATTTCATAGATTCATTATTTGTATCTGTTAGGAAGCAAGAGAAGGTTTACTTTTCACAGATGTTCTACAGTTTTTCAAATCTTCTTCAGTTTCGTATTTTATTTTCTTCTTTCACAGTTGAAAACGACCACACCCTTTGTTTGAGGACATAAACACTTTCATATTTTTGTTGTTACACAAAAGTACATGTTACTGTACAATCCTAATTAAACTTTCTGTTACCAATGCTTCTGATATAGTTTTGTTCACCCATATTAACTAAAAACATAACTAAATTAACTCATCTCTATTGGACAGAGAAAATCAGGAGGCATTAAGTATCAGCTACATATAACTATTTTAGCTGACCTGGAAATCTCAAACATGTATCATAATTTTTTAATCTTACTTTAAGTTCTGGACTACATATGCAGAATGTGCAGGTTTGTTACATAGGTATAGATGTGCCATGGTTGTTTGCTGTTCCCATCAACACATCACATAGGTTTTAAGCCATACATGCATTAGGTATCTGTCCTAATGCTCTCCTTCCTTTTTGTTCCACACCCACCAACAGGTCCCGGTGTTTGATGTTTCCCTCCCTGTGTTCATGTGTTCTCATTGCTCAACTCCCATTTATGAGTGAGAACATGCAGTATTTGGTTCCCTGTTCCTGATTTAGTTTGCTGAGAATGATGGCTTCCAGTTTCATCCATGTCCCTGCAAAAGACATATTCTAATTCCTTTTTATGGCTGCATAGTATTCTGTGGTGTTTATGTGCCACATTTTCTTTATCCAATTTATCATTGATGGGCATTTGGGGTGGTTCCAAGTCTTTGCAATTGTAAATATTGCTATAATAGGCATATGTGTGCATGTGTCTTTATAGTAGAATGATTTATAATCCTTTGGGTATATACCCAGTAATGGGGTTGCTGGGTCAAATGGTATTTCTGGTTCTGAATCTTTGAGGAATCACCACAGTGTCTTCCACAATCATTGAACTAGTTTACAATCCCACCAACAGTGTAAAAGTTTCCATTTCTTCACAGCCTCACCAGCATCTGTTGTTTCCTAACTTTTCAATCACCATTCAAACTGGCAAGAGATGGTATCTCATTGTGGTTTCGATTTGCATTTCTCTAATGACCAGTGATGATGAGCTTTCTGTTCATGTTTGTTGGCTGCATAAACGTCTTCTTTTGAGAAGTGTCTACTCACATCCTTTGCCAGATCTTAGCAATTCTGTTCAAATGACGTTTCAAAATTTAATTATGATTCTTGTAAAAATGTTTGTCAGAATTATTATTTGATGTAATTTAATATATACTTTCATATATGTCACAATCCCAGCATTTTATAGGAGTAATCTTAGCTTATCTGATCTGTGAACTATGATACAAAGTTTGCAGAAGAGTGGTCTTCAATAGAAAGCAAATCATATCTTAAGCAAATAAAGACAAACATGTTCATTTGTATTATAGTTATGCTTGATAAAAGTCAAAGAAAAGACATATAGTTGATTTTTTAAAAATCATCAAACTAATTGGACTAGTCATATTGTTACCATAATAATTTGTACTTCAATTGATATATATCAGTGTTTCTGAGCAGATATTTTCTGTTTGGCTTTTTTTTGTTGTTGTTGTTTGTTTGTTTGTTTGTTTGTTTGTTTGAGACGGAGTTTCGCTCTTGTTACCCAGGCTGGAGTGCAATGGCGCGATCTCGGCTCACCACAGTCTCCGCCTCCTGGGTTCAGGCAATTCTCCTGCCTCGGCCTCCTGAGTAGCTGGGACTACAGGCACGCGCCACCATGCCCAGCTAATTTTTTGTATCTTTAGTAATGACGGGGTTTCACCATGTTGACCAGCATGGTCTCGATCTCTTCACCTTGTGATCCACCCGCCTCTGCCTCCCAAAGTGCTGGGATTACAGGCTTGAGCCACCGCGCCCGGCTTGGTTTTTCTTTTTTCAAAAGGCTGGCCCATTTAAACTTCAGTTTCTAGTTTTTGTATAAGTGAGGAACTATTGATCCACATAAGTACTTACACATTTTTACAAAACAATTAAAAATAGTTCTTGAACTTATGACACTTTATAATCTAACTAATTAACTTGCACAAAGTAACAAAGGATTCTAAAATGTCACAGAAGGAAAATATTTTCTCAAATACTGACACTCAAATGTATAGAAAATTACAGCTTTAGATTTCCAATCTCAGACAAAGGTCAAAACAAACCCAGAAACTCTAAACAAAACAAAAAGGTTGTCCAGTTCCTAAAGATACGTTTTACTTTCTAGTGGTCATGAAATACATGTTAAATGTCTTTGAGTTAATAAACATTCAAGCAAAAAAATTAAAAGAGATTATCGTGAAGAATTATCTCTCCTCTGTCACCTGGAAAAAATTAAATTCCTAGTGTATACCCAAACGTGATAACGACATGGTCACAAAATTCCTTATTATTTTGTCATATATTAGTAAAAGAATAATTACTATGCTTTTATGAAAAACCAGAACAAAAATAAAATAACTAGAACAGAACAGAGGGAGAAGGATGGGGCAGATTGAGAGACAACTATAAAGGTTAAGTTAAGTTACAGGACTTGGCTGCAAATTAATTTCCACAGTTGTCTAGCAAAATTTCTCATAATTTATGAATGAAGTAACTTGAAATCCATTTAGCATTGTCTTTATTTTCAGAAGTCAGATCTTTTAAAAAATATTTTGAAAACTACCACCTCAGAATGCACTAAGAAGGCTTTTCTGTTTTCCGTCAGTTCCTGTTTGGGGTTGAATTCTGTCACCTAAAAGGATGCTGAAGTCCTAATTCTCAGTACCTGTGAAAATTATCTTATTTAGAAAAGGAGTACTTACAGAGATAATTAAGATATTTACCTAATTCAGTAGGATCAGGCTTGTATAAAAAGGGGAAATTCAGAGACAGAGAGAGACATAGAAGGAAAACACAAAAAGACAGTTGGTCATCTACAAGCCAAGAAAAGTACCGAGGCTATGAGAAGTGAGGAGAGAGGCATTAAATAGATACGCCCTCACAGCTCTCAGAAGAAACCCACCCTACCGACACCTTGATTTCAGACTTCTCACCTCCAGAAATGTAAAAGAATACATTTTTATTCTTATAAGTCATGAATTTTGTTACAATAGAATTAGGAAACAAAAGCATCACCTATGATTTTCATCATTTTTACAGAATGACAGCTGTGTTTACATCCATTGTTTTCGGCCTTGAATATATTGCAATATAAAAAAGTACGACCTCCAAATTGCTGTTATATGAGAGATGGAAAAAATAGAAGTACTGGTTCTCTACCTGAAAAAAAAAATTTACTGTTAGTAGATGTTTCATTCATTTTCTTTAAGCATTTAAAAGGGTGAATGGAAAAGATAATTGCGACAACTTACAAATATCAAATCTTAAATCAGACTATTAATGTTTTAATATATTTAATATAGAATGATGATTTATCAGAAAGTCTTGCAAATTGTGGTCAGGTTTTCCAAACAACACTGCTCTTCTAAGAGATGAATTATGATTTCATTTTTATTATATCTGATAAACTTTGTTGTGGAAACAAATCTATTACTGGACTGTGATGAATAACAGATTATTACAAAGCACAATTGCTACCCTTTGTCTCGTATTTGCCCTTGGAACATATCTTATAGGTTTCTGTGCCTCTAAATGCTGCACAGAGTAGCTGCCTGTAGATCTTGGAATTGCTCAACATAAACAAACGTTAATTAGGCAGTCTCAATTCAACAACAAGAGCAAGTAAATTATAACTCAATACAAAGTCAATGAAAGGCTATTTTCTTTTTTTATACAATAATGCTACCTACAAAATAAAACAGCATCAAACACACAAATCTATTCTTTGTTAATTATAAGGTAGGAATCCAGCCCACGAATGTGAGAACATTCAATTGGAATGTAGTTGCCTGCACGGAAAACTATGGTAATTTTATTTTTTTCTCTAGAGCCCAGTAAAAGTCACCCTGACATACCAAAAAGCAAAAGATTATTGTATATACACTGATTATACAGCAAGATCTAAGTGATTTCTGTATAACTTACAGTTCTTAAGGGACAAAAGCTAAGCATTTCACGGAGTGGAGCAAAGTACTCTCTAACTGCCTTGTAACATTTTTGTTTATAAGCAGGCAATATATTCAGTATCAGAATTTACCAACAAATAATAACTATAAATAGTAAGTATTTATATATATATATTATTAAATACAAAGTAATGTTTTAAGCTGAAAATATTGTCACAGGACGTTTGGGGTGTCAATTTTCTGAACGGAAACCTCTCTGGCTGGTTGAACCTTTGAGTTCTTGTCCTGTTTCCAGGAAGGATGAGGCATACAGACAAGTGGAAGGTGAACAAGACTAACAGGAGCTTTGCTAACAGCTCAGAGGAGACCCACAGTGGGTTGTTTCCCTCTGCATACGGGTCATCAAATCCAGTGTTCAGCTCTCAGAAGAGAGGGTAGCTCCTCTCTGCCGCTAATCTTCCCATCATCTCCAGCTACCAGCAGAGAGGGTGGCTCTTCACAGCTATTCATCCTTTCCTCTCTCCGTCCTCTCCTGCTGTGGCCTTCCTCTCTACTTCCATTGAGCCCTGGGATTTTCTTTCCTTCTTTTTTTTAAAAGTTTATTGCATTTTAGGTTTTGGGGTACATGTGCAGAACGTGCAAGATAGTTGCATAGGTACACACATGGCAGTGTGTTTTGCTGCCTTCCTCCTCTTCACTCACATTTGGCATTTCTCCCCAGGCTATCCCTCCCCAGCTCCCCCCCCCGCTATCCCTCCCCTATTGCCCCAAATTGACCCTAATGTGTAGTACCCCCATTCCGGTGTCCATGTGTTCTCATTTTTCTCACCCGCCTATGAGTGAGAATACGTGGTATTTTGTTTTCTGTTCTTGTGTCAGTTTGCTGAGAATGATGTTCTCCAGATTCATCCATGTCCTTACAAAGGACAAAAACTCATCATTTTTGATTGCTACATAATATTCCATGGTGTATATGTGCCACATTTTCCTAATCCAGTCTATCATCGATGGGCATTTGGGTTGGTTCCAGGCCTTTGCTATTGTAAATAGTGCTGCAATGAACATTTGTGTGCATGTGTCCTTATAGTAGAATGATTTATAGTCCTTTGAATATATGCCCAGTAATGGGATTGCTGGGTCAAATGGAATTTCTATTTCTAGGTCCTTGAGGAATCACCACACTGTCTTCCACAATGGTTGAACTAATTTACACTCCCACCAACAGTGTAAGAGTGTTCCTATTTCTCCGCATACTCTCCAGCATCTGTTGTCTCCAGATTTTTTAATGATAGCCATTCTAACTGGCGTGAGATGGTATCTCAATGTGTTTTTGATTTGCATCTCTCTAATGACCAGTGATGAAGAGCATTTTTTCATGTGTTTGTTGGCCTCATGTATGTCTTCTTTTGTAAAGTGTCTGTTCATATCCTTTGCCCATTTTTGAATGGGCTTGTTTGTTTTTTTCCTGTAAATCTGTTTGAGTTCTCTGTAAATTCTGGATATCAGCCCTTTGTCGGATGGGTAAATGACATGGTAGTACACCTAGAAGACCCCATCACCTCAGCCCAAAAATTCCTGAAACTGATAAGCAACTTCAGCAAAGTCTCAGGATATAAAATCAATGTGCAAAAATCACAAGCATTCCTATACACCAATAACAGACTTAAAGAGAACCAAATCAAGAACGAACTGCCATTCACAATTGCTGCAAAGAGAATAAAATACCTAGGAATACAACTTACAAGGAACGTAAGGGACCTCTTCAAGGAAAACTACAAACCCCTCCTCAACGAAATAAGAGAGGACACAAACAGATGGAGAAACACTCCATGTTCATGGTTAGGAAGAATCAATATCATGAAAATGGCTATACTGCCCAAAGTAATTTACAGAATCAACACTATCCCCATCAAGCTACCATTGAATTTCTTCACAGAACTGGAGAAAACCACCATGAACTTCATACGGAACCAAAAGAGAGCCTGCATAGCCAAGTCAATTCTAAGCAAAAAGAACACAGCGGAGGCATCACACTACCAGACTTCAAACTATACTACAAGGCTACAGTAATCAAAACAGCATGGTACTGGTACCAAAACAGAGATATAGACCAATGGAACAGAACAGAGGCATCGGAGGCAAATCAACATATCTACAACCATATAATCTTTGATAAACCAGACAAAAACAAGCAATGGGGAAAGGATTCCCTGTTTAACAAATGGTGTTGTGAAAACTGGTTAGCCATGTGCAGAAAGCAGAAACTGGACCCCTTCCTGACACCTTACACTAAAATTAACTCCAGATGGATTAAAGACTTAAACGTAAGACCTGGCACCATAAAAACCCTAGAAGAAAATCTAGGCAAAACCATTCAGGACATAGGAGTAGGCAAGGACTTCATGACCAAAACACCAAAAGCATTGGCAACAAAAGCCAAAATAGACAAATGGGACCTAATCAAACTCCACAGCTTTTGCAAGGCAAAATAAACAGTCACTAGAGTGAATCGGCAACCAACAGAATGAGCCCTGGGATTTTCATGGACCTCAGAGGGGAAGAAGAGGATGCTGATTGGCCCATGGGCGGCCATGAGATGGCCCAGAAGAGGCACTACTAGTCCCCACTGTGGTCGTCGGGACTGGCAGCCTGGCTCCCAGCCTTCAGGCCCTCTCTGACCTAAAGGTGAAGACTTACTGGAGCCTCACCCTCTCCTGCCCAGAAATCCGTCTGCCTACCACTTCCATTCATGGCCTGAAAATTTGGCCCCAAACCTTCTCCAAGATCTGAGCAGGTGCCAGGAGCAGAGAGAGGCCAGGCAGCGGTAGCAGACATCCTGAGCCTGCAGGGAAGTTGGGGCTTTCCCAGGCCCCAAGGATGCGGGCTGAACCAGGGAGGGCCTCCGCGGCTGCACTGAAAGCTCCTGTTCCACTAACTCAAAAAGGGCAGGGCTCCCACTGATTCCTGGCTCCTGCCTGCTCCCCACAATAGCACTGGGAAGCTGGGATCCGCAGCGGCAGTTTGGGTGGCTACAGTCCCACCCTCTTGGGCGGGGCTTCTGCCTGCTCCCTGCAGGTGGAGGCATGGTTCTGCGGCTCGGTTTGGGCGGACGCAGCAGCACCTGGGAGCTCCTGCTTTAACTCAGAAGAGGTGGGGTTCCCACTCGCGCCAAGGAGTGTGCACACCCAGCCACCGCCTCCCTACTGCAGAGAGCGCGATGGCAGCCTTGGTAGCAGAGAGCCCACCACTGCCATCAGTATTATCTGAAAATATTATGAAGTATTATTTCAAGTGTAATAAAAAAAAAATATAATAAAAAGATATTAATATTCACCAAAGAACAAAGCAACAGTGTCATTGTCATATGAAATTTTATAATTTGACTACTCCTATAATTCATCTTTACTTATAGTAATATGTCCTAAAGCTGTCTGTATTTAATTATGATTATGTATTTGATTTTTAAAAATTAGTGAGTTAATAATAATATGTGCGTCATGGAATGGTAAATTTGGAAAATAAATATTTGACAAGCTTAATATTAGTGATTTTTATTCACTACCTTAGATATTCTAAGGGTTAAAAAGTCAAATTTTAAGTCTTGAGATGTATTGATGAGAAATGACAGCTGCATAGCCAACATGGAAAAATGTAAAGAAGACTCATAATTTGGTGACAGAACATTTGATTTGGGTTGTATATGTGCAGTGAGGAAGTAGTGAATTCAAATGTTCATTAATGTTGAGAATTAATGAATGAGAAGGGAGAGTCCAACATGGTACAAAACATCCATGACTATCATATATACAGGTTACATTTTTTATCTCAAACATAAGATAAGACCCCTAGATCTAGTTAAGGATTAGGTGAAAACGTTTTCAGTAGAAATGTGCAATAGGAACCAAATGGAAAGTAAATTGCCTAGACCATAGATGAAGTGAGAATTGGATTATTGAATTGAGGAGAGAAAAAGGTGCTGTTAAATTCAAATTATTTTAACACTTGTTAAAATGATAATTAAAACTTTATTTCAGACTATTGGTATTGCAATAGAGGAGAAAGATTGAGACTTAACTTTGAATAGAGCAAAGAAATGTGAACATTTATAGCCAATGAGCAGATGTGGGGATCAGTGAATAAAAATTGCTAAAAGGAAACCTCAAAGGTAGGAGAACTCTTGTTAAACTGACTTGGCAGATTTTCTACTAAAACTAGACTCAGTAACGATGCACATGGAAGCCCAAGTTTCGGGCATATTCTAGAAGGTTCAGGAGAACCAAACTGAGACTTAGGTCAAGAGAAAGTTTTTGTCAGTGGGTAGGGGAGTTGAGAGTAAGTCCTAGAATGCTTAATCTAACATAAAAAGTTTGAGTACTTAGTTTATGCTAGGTAAAATTAAAATTAGTTTATTCTTATTATGTAATTATAGTTTAGCAATAAATTAAATAATAAATAAAAAATCATATAATTTAAGAGTTCAGCAATTGGAGCATTTAGAGATTAAAAGTAGCATTATTTTCATCATGAGTTATGCAGTTATTAGACAAAAGAAAATTCTACTTTCAGCTATAACATAAAGTAACAGGACCAGAGTTCCTATCCTATTCAAAACAAAACAAAGCAAAATAAATACAAAAGAAAATGAAAAAAAAAACATAAATAGAAAGGAGGTAATATATATGAAGCAATTCTATGGATCACATTGGGCCAGTGAAGGAGAGAGAAACCTAAGGGACAGGAAACAAAATGATTAAAGTGACTAATGAGTTTGTTTAATATTAATCATTTAAAATCATTAAACCATAAATTTTCCCTGGTTTACTAGCTTGAAAAGTTTTTAAGCCAGTATGGAAGACTGTAGAGAAAACCATCTGTAAAGATTTGAAGATACAGTACCTGACACTCAAATAGGACCAGAAATAGCCCTTGTTATCGGATTGCTTCCATCTCACATGTTTTGCCTCAATTATCAAGCAAGTTCAACCACTCTCTTCATTAAGTGTTTGTACGTAAATGGAAGTTTCATTATGAAATTTAAAAATTTATTATTGTCTCAGGAAAAGTTAACATATGATTGAAAATTATCCTCAAACACGGAATTCCATTTGTCCTTTTCATATATAGTTTGTATAATTTTTTTAACTCTATAAATAAGAAATATAAAATAATATTCATAAATTTACTGCATGCTAGAACTTACGCAGACAAATTCATGGCACCTGCATGTCACATGAACAGGAGTGCATGAGATGAACTTAACAAGTGTGAACCATTTTAGGTAACATCTTAGTATTAAATATAATAAAGTATTTTGTCTTATGTCTAATTTATTTAATTTTATTCATCTTGACGTAAGACACGTTCATCTCCATAAATTTATTATTTTTATCAACTTTGAGCAATGGAGAATCTGATTTTATTTCAACAGACTCCCATGTTTCCACAGGAAATACATAAACACATATAAATTAATACATATTTATACAATGCATTGACACTGATTATTAATTTTTTGTTGCCAAAGAGCTTAGAGTTTCAAAGCTTGTAAGATTTTTGTTTTCCAATCCTTATGTAAATATAATGTAAGCATTACTATTAAATCCCACTTCAGTTGGAAAATTTTGAAACACTATAAATTCTTTGACATTTCTCCAGTTGAAAAATAGGATTTTGTGCAACTTTTTGAATTAACCTTTTCTTAAGATTTTATCCTTTTATTTCTTTTTTGTGTCCCATACACTCCAAGTTCTTAAAACAACCAGACTTCTTTTTTTTTTTTTTAATTTAATGGAGTTTAATTGAGCAAAGTACAATTGACAAATCCAGTAGCCAGAATAGGTTCAACAGGACTGTTCTGACAAGTGGTCAGATAATATTTATGGACAGAAAAAGAAAAGTGACATACAGAGAATGGAAGAGAGGTTTAGAAAGCAGCTGGATTGGTTACAGCCCTGCATTTGCCTTATTTGAACACAGTTTAGACAATTAGCCAACATGTGATTGGCTGAAACTGATTGGTACAGGAGTAGATTACAGTCTGTTTACACATCCTATTAGGTTACAGTTTTCTATGTAGGAAGAAACCTTTAGTCTGAACTTGAAGTATGTAAGGAGGCTACTTAGGCTAACCTTAACATGCCTAATCACTTTTTTTTTTTTTAATTTTTATAGCATTACAGGTTTTGGGGTATGAAATTTGAAATAACTCACATAATCTAAACACAATCCAAATAAAACATGAGCAAATAATCCAAAAAAGCTTCTTGATATATACATGTTAACCCCAAATTTTCATCCAATATTGTTCCCAAATCATGCTTTTTTCATGTTTCCAAAATTCATTGATCCTATTCATGTAGATCAATAGAATCTAGCAATTGGTTCGTTGATCTAATTTTCCATTATGTTCTATAAGATGGTTCTCAAAATTCCTGGTGACATATAGTTGGTATAATTTTCTGGACAAAAAGATTTTTCCTTGTCCTGCATCAATGTGTATTATTTGAAATCCACCATGGAGCTCTTTTTCAAAGCACAAGAATATAGTTGAATAGGGAATTCACTTTCTTGGGTACATTCCAAGTCTCCTTCCTGAGTTAAAGACAATGAAGTCATAAAATAAGTTTAGTCTTCAGGTATGTTTTTCATTCTATAGGTCCTGTGGAGTTACTGAAGTAAAATTTCTCAGGGTGTACAGAAAACATCTTCTCATTCTGAAGTCTTTTGTTGTACACAGACAGAAAAAAAAAAAAACATGTCTGTGTCTCTGACAATACAATTTCAAAATTTCAAGTCAGGATGAATTTTGATACTATGTTTCCGTTTACAATACTCTCTACTCAACACAAATTGATTTTTCTTTCTTGTATGTGAGCATAAATTTTAGCAATAGTGCAATAGTCTAGGCACAGCAATGCAATTAATCTAATTCATTACACATGAAGCTGTGAAAATCAATACATGAATACATATTTATACAATATATTGGCACTGATAATTAATTTTCTTGTGGCCAAAGAGCTAAGACTATCAAAGCTTGTAAGATTTTTGTTTCTCAATCCTTATTTAAATATAATGTGAATCGGCAACCATCAGAATGGGAAAAAATCTTTGCAGTTTACACATCTGACAAAGGGCTGATATCCAGAATTTACAAAGAACTCAAACAGATTTACAGAAAAAAAACAAACAAGCCCATTCAAAAATGGGCAAAGGATATGAACAGAAACTTTACAAAAGAAGACATACATGAGGCCAACAAACATATGAAAAAGTGCTCATCATCATTGGTTATTAGAGAGATGCAAATCAAAACCACATTGAGATATCATCTCACACCAGTTAGAATGGCGATCATTAAAAAATCTGGAGACAGCAGATGCTGGACAGGATGTGGAGAAATAGGAACACTCTTACACTGTTGGTGGGAGTGTAAATTAGTTCAACCATTGTGGAAGACAGTGTGGCGATTCCTCAGGGACCTAGAAATGGAAATTCCATTTGACCCAGCAATCTCATTACTGGGTATCTATCCAAAAGACTATAAATCATTCTACTATAAGGACACATGCACACGAATGTTCATTGCAGCACTGTTTACAATAGCAAAGACCTGGAACCAACCCAAATGCCCATCGATGATAGACTGGACTGGGAAAATGTGGCACATATATACCATGGAATATTATGCAGCAATCAAAAATGATGAGTTTGTGTCCTTTGTAGGGACATGGATGAATCTGAAGAACATCATTCTCAGCAAACCGACACAAGAACAGAAAAAGAAATACCGCATATACTCACTCATGGGTGGGTGAGAAAAATGAGAACACATGGACACAGAGAGGCGGTCTACTATACACTGGGGACTGTTGGGGGAAATGGGGAAGGGACAGCGTGGGGGGGCTGGGGGGGATAGTCTGGGGATGAATACCAAGTGTGGGTGAAGGGGAGGAAGGCAGCAAAACACACTGCCATGTGTGTACCTATGCAACTATCTTGCACGTTCTGCACATGTACCCCAAAACCTATAATGCAATAAAAATTAAAAATATATATATATATATATATAATGGTTACTGTTACTATGAAATCCCACTTTAATGGAAAATTTAAAATGACTACAAATTATTTGACATTTCTCCAATTGAAAAACAGGATTTCTGCCACTTCACTTTATAATCATGGAAATTCCATTGCTGCTTTACGCAATAAAAGATTAAGAGGTGACTGCATACATGTATCTGGGTACAGTTCTCAGAACAGTGACAGCTATGTATTCCTTGGAATCCTTTCTTGGTGATACCCTTTTTGAGAATTCAGCTGCCATAGTGAAGAAAGCCAAAATAATTCCATAGAATTAGGTAGTCAGGAATATAAGAGTTACCAGCAAAAATACGTATCAACTGCCACCCTATGAATAAGTCTTCAATGTTCACTGGAGAGAAAACTTCTAATGACTATAGTATTTTACAACAACCACTTGATATAACCAAAGGGAGAACCATATAGTTAAATCCAATCAACCCACAGAAGCATAAAAGTAATAAATTATTGTGTGACTGCCATTTGTGTACCTATGCAAGTATCTTGCACGTTCTGCACATGCACCCCAGAACCTATAATGCAATAAAAATTTAAAAATAAATAAATAAATAAATAAATAAATAATTGTGTGAAACCACTGGGGTGTGATGTGGTTTGTTTGCAGAAGCATTGATACACATGTATAACGTGAATTAAATTTCCAAATGTGAGCAATTTGTTTTTATCCATTTAATTCACCAGAATGAGGAAAGATAGTTGAAGTTTTCTCTAACTTATCTTTAAGGGTATAGCTCTAATTCCCCAACACTAAATAAAGTAAAAAGACATGCAAAAGTTTGGATTTCACCCATTAAGTTGTAAAATTGTATACCAAACTCTTATCTATTCTCATTTTGAATACCCAAAGTATAGCATAGAATATTTATCACATTGCCTTTCCCTCTGCTAATAGTTTTTTTGTAGCTAATTTGTTGTGCTCCTTAATCATTTTTGTCAATGATAAGTGACTAAGAATCTGACCTTCCTTCATTACCTCTAAAGTGTTATTATAAATAGCTCACATTGTTAAAGTCATCTTCCAAACTACATATTCCATAAGCATTTCTACTTTACTCACTGTTTTTGTTATACTCCCAATCCCAAGCTCTGAATATTACCGGAGACATTTTCACCTTCATTTGGGTTAGTGGTTAAAATTTGATATGGAGACCTTCCACGCTCTCCCCTTTCCCCACACAGTGAATGAAAGCCTCAAGTCATTATGTTCTGTGGCCAAAGAATTTTCACATCTTGAACTACAGAACACATTGACTGTTTGGCCCTTGAGATCATCCAGCAGCTGCCTCTGTCACTCTGTATTGACATTTGCTACAGCTGTAATATTTCAGAGAATTGATTCAACTGGATTTTAAATGTTTCTCCCTTGATTTGGGGGAAAATAGCCATGTCCAAATTTATTTTCAGTATTAGCATGAACTATATTTTGTACTCGTTAACCTTGCACAAATTATGAATTTGCATATCTGGAGAGAGTGTATTCTTTGAGAAATGAGAAGCACTCTTACTTTCTATAAAGCCCTAGAAAGTTTGTTATTATTCCTATTTCCTTCTACAAATCAGTTTTTACAAATTATACTTAAGTTTCAGGTTAGTGATCTAGTCTTATAGCTTTTTTTTTTTTTTTTTTTTAATAAATGAAATTTTGCTCTTGTCTTCTAGGCTGGAGTGCAATGGCAAGATCTCTGCTCACTGCAACCTCCGCCTCCCGAGTTCAAGCAATTCTCCTGCCTCAGCCTCTCGAGTGCTGGTAGCTGGGATTGCAGGTGCCACCACCATGCCCAGCTAATTTTTGTATTTTTTGTAGAAATGAAGTTTCCCCATATTGGCCAGGCTGGTCTCAAACTCCTGACCTCAGGTGATCCACCTGCCTCAGCCCCCAAAGTGCTGGGTATTCCCATAATTTCTAAAGAGTGAACTGTCATTCACTGATTTAATGAGATGTATGCAATTAACAGATAAAACTTGGTCAATTGGTCAATAATATTAAGGACCAATTTGATATTCAACACTGTGCTAGTTACTATAGGGACTTTATCAGCAATATGAAGTCTTGGCTCTTTCCTAAGCAATTTTGCGATGTAATTGACTATAAAAGACTATCACATATTGTAAGCCAGGCACCATGTGGGTCAGTACCTACAGATGCTGCAACACTCATGACGTTATCAAAAGTCAACCAGTAAGCAAGTAAACACACAAACAAAATATATTCATATTGTAATAAGAGCAAACCAGAAAACAAGGAGTTTCATTCAACAATGTAATGAAGGAGCAAGCAGAGAATCCTAAATGTTGAGAAGGGGGAAGCCATATTGGGGTAAAAGGAAGTGCATTTAGGCAGAACAATAGCAAGTTGTACCTATGTAAGGGCAAAACATGGTGCACAGTGGAAGTGTGAGTTTAGTGTGAAAAAGGGAGAGTGTTACGAAAGTTTGAATAGTAGAAAGAAGTTTATATATATCAGAAAACAACTCCATAGAAAATATATTTATATTTCATTCTTGAGATGTATTCTTAGTAATTTAGGAAAACAGACATTTTTAAAAACTAGATTTTATTCTGTATATGTCTGTCAGGCTGGAGTGTATCTATTACTAACTTTATATAGACAATGGATAGAGATGACAATGACAGAAGAGAACTATATATTTTGTGGTCAATAAGATTGCAGAATTGCTTGGAGAGAGCCAAAGTTTTATTGGAGCTAAAATTCATCTCAGCAACACCTTAAAGTTTGCTGTCCTTTTTTTTTTTTTCTACACTCCCATTTACATTCAGTCTCTCTGTGGAGTGCTACCGGGCCTTCTAGTAGCATTTGTTCTTCAGTTCTGCAATTCTACAATATCCTAACAATGAGTATGTTTGTTGTTTTAAGATAAACTCATTTTTAAGACATATAGTTTTACTTCCATAAATGGACTAAACATTGTATATATAAATATTCTCCTGTCAACAAAGAAAATATTTATCAATATTTCCTGATTAACAAATGCTAATTTCAGTTTCAGTATACTGAGAAAGTAAGTTCATTCAAGAATTCTGGCATATTTGTACCAATATCAACTTTTATAGTTCTAGAATAGCACATTTTTTTTCCTATAAAATAAAATAAAACTGTTAAACAGGTATTTTATATAGATATTTAAATAGATATTTTAGAAATTCAGTGAAGGGCACCTTCATCCTATACTAATAAAATATATTTCTATTTGATCATATGCAGGCACTTTATTTTCATTTACACTTAAGTGACACATATAGAAGCCATCAATTGTTAGTCAACTAAAGGACCTGATATCAATGATGTAATAGAAAAAGCATGAGTCTTTCATTCCATTTATCTACTTCTTGCTGACGTATTTCATATTTTTCAAACTTATGAATTTCTTCATGCAAATTTCTCTCTCTCCTGTCTATGCAATTCCTCTTAAAACATCTGGGAGAAGATGAACTCACATCTTCTCCTGTAGAATATCTTTGAAAGCTAGAATTGAGCATTCTGAAGTCAGAACTCATTTGGCACTTTTAATTTTTCTTATCTATTTGAAAGTATGGCGCCGGGCGCGGTGGCTCAAGCCTGTAATCCCAGCACTTTAAGAGGCCGAGGTGGGTGGATCACGAGGTCAAGAGATTGAGACCATCCTGGTCAACATGGTGAAACCCCGTCTCTACTAAAGATACAAAAAAATTAGCTGGGCATGGTGGTGCGTGCCTGTAATCCCAGCTACTCAGGAGGCTGAGGCAGGAGAATTGCCTGAACTCAGGGGGCGGAGGTTGTGGTGAGCCGAGATAGCACCATTGCACTCCAGACTGGGTAACAAGAGCGAAACTCCGTCTCAAAAATAAAAATAAAAATAAAATAAAAAGTATGATAATTCTGATATTTCTGAGTCATCAGATAGACTACAAGCCCAGTTGAGGGAGACGAATACTTCACATATTTTGATTTCCATTTGCAGTTTTCCCAAAGATTTAATTTATTTATTGGAAAGATGTCTACAGAACTGTGAAAACAAACAGACATAGTCTGGGAAAAAAAATACAAGATTTACTGGGTGAAGTTGTTACATAAATCAGGAGACACCAGTTAGAAGAGCTGTTTTCTCTGACTTTCACATCTTCACAAATTTGGCCAGTACTTATGATAATCTCAGAGCAGAAAGAGGATCCCCTTATGTCTAATAAGATGTTTGTTGTGCCCATTAAGAAGTCTTCATTCTTCTCCAAGGGCTGTTTGTACAGTCCTCTACCTCTGTTCATTGTTTTGGAAAGTGACAACATGCTTGTCTATTTCCAAGTGCAAACAACAAATTACAGACCCAGTCTATTCTGAGCAATTATTGAAAGACTGAATTAATCAAAGGTCAATTTCTTGGCTCCCTCAGTAGGTCTCGTCTTCAGTCTTGCCAGACACCATTTCTGGACTAGGCCAACTTAGCACAATACTTTTTCCATAATATCAGCTGAAATATCTGTGGGATAATTCAAAAATACGTGTTGTAGCCACTGACAAGTGGCTTCAAAAGTTTGTGTCACAGTGTATTATTGCACACTCTCATTTAATTTGCCTTACATTTCCCCCTTGGCAATATTTTCAAGTGACCCTGACACATTGAGGCTGACTGCAAAGTAAGATCCTCATTTCCACCTTCAGCCCCTCTCTCTATGTTAAGTAGGATTTAACTTCCTCTGGTAAGATGCCTAAAGTTATTTATATTATAACAGGATTGTGCTGAAGAGAATTTCCAAAGTAAAGCATTAGAAAGACTTCATCTGAAGTTCTATTACTTGAACAAAAATACCGTCTTTCTTATATGTTATATTTTATCTGTTTGTGGAATATCCACATATTTTAAAGCAGTAGTTTCAAGCTTATGTGTTATTGATTTACAGAGATAACAATATATTTTAAATTTTTAAAATTCCAGCTTTTTCAATGGTCTAAACATAAAATCATATATCATATAATTACTGTTAGAATTTTGAATAAAATATAGACTTTAAATTTATTCAATTTGTTTTTTTTCAGTTTTCACAATATCTTATTTCAAGATTTCTAAAATATTATCTAACAATGTGTTGTACTCATTCATATTGTAGTTATCAAATGAAGAAACAGCATTTGTAATTAATTTGAAATTCTGGTATTTTGTTCTCTATTATGGGTCATTTTCACAGCAAAGTTATTACACTTCTTTGACCATATGGCATTATATTTTTCATTTTCTTATATGAAACAAAGAAGTTAAGGATGCTCAACTGATCTTATTTTATGTTTAAAACTATTTTGACTTTTATAATTTTAATAGATTATATTCCATATTGTACAACTATGTAAACATTTTTTTTTAAATATTAAACTTTTTATTAGAAACAATCATAAATTAATATGCGGTTCTAAGAAATAATGCAGGCTAGGCACAATGACACACCTATAGTCCCAGCACTTAGAAGACAGACAGGAGGATTGCTGGAGCCTAGGAGTCTGAGACCTCTCTGGGCAACATAGCAAGACTCTGTCTCCACAAAATGAAAAAAAAAAAAAAAAAAAAAAAAAAAGGAAGAAACAAAGAAAGAATGCAAAGAGACCCCTCATACACTTTACCTAGTTCCCCCAATGGTAATATTTTCCATCACTAGTTCATTAATACAATTGACTTATTGATATTGTTAAGTCAAGAAGCAAACACTTCCATCACCACAAGAATCTCAAATACTGCCTTTTATAATCACACTTACCACTCACTTCCCTCCCTCCCCTACCCCTTCTTAAACTTTGGCAACTACTAGTTCCCCATTTCTATATATTTTTTCAGTTCAAAACTGTTATATAAGTAAAATTGCTCAGAAATAATTTCATGGATTTTAGGAATTGGCTTTTTTAATTTTATTATTCAGCAAAATCCTCTGGAGGGTCTCTCAGGTCTATAAATGTATCAGTGGTTTGTTTTTATTTGTTGCTCAGCGTATTTCATGATAGGGATATAACACGTTTAGTTTAACCACATGCCAGTTGGAGAACATCAGGGTAGCTTCCAATGTGTGGCTGTTATACATAATTTTGCAGTAAACATTTCTTGTACATGTTTCAGTGGGAATATAAATTTTATTTCTCTGCAATAAGTGCACAGGAGTTTGATTGCTGGACCGTATAATATTGGTATGCTTCGTTTTTTCAAAAAAATCTGTCAAATTATTTTCAAGAATCGTTGTACTATTTTACATTCTGAGTAGAAATGTTTTCTTGATCCAGTTTCTATACATTCTCTCCTGCCTTTGGTGTTGTTGTTATTATTATTTTTTTAATTTTAGCCATTCTGACAGGTATAGAGTGGCACATTATTGTGGCTTCAATTTGCATTTCTCCAATAGTTAATAATATTGCTTATCATTCCTTGAACTTACTTTCCAATGTATATTTTCTTTCATATGCTGTCTCTTTATGTGTTTTGTCCATTTTCTAATTTTTAATTTATATTTTTGGTTGTCAAATTAGAAGAGTTCTTTATATATTCTATTTACCAGTCCTTTGTTGTATACACAGTATTAAAATATTTTCCCCTACTCTAGATAGTCTTTTATTCTACTAACACAGTATGCCATATAGCAGACATTTTAATTTTAATGAAATGCAAGTGATTGCTTTTCTGGTCTTTCCGTGAATTACTCTTCTGGTCTCAAGTTTAAGAAATTTATTATCTACTTCTAGATTCTGAAGTTTTCGCTCTTCTTAAATAGCATTATACTTTCATGTTTTACATTTAAGTTCATGATCTACTTTGAGAATTTTGAATTAATTATTGAATAAGGTGTGATGTTGAGGATGATTTCATTTGTTTGTTTCCTTTATTTTCTTTTCATTTTTAACCTATATAAATGTTCAATTACCTCATAATTATTTAAAAAGGCTATCTTTCTTCAATTGACTTTCCACCTTTGTAAAAATTATTGGGAAATATTGATGTAGACTGGGAATATTGGCTCACACCTTTAATCCCTACACTTTGAGAGGCTGAGGAGGATGGATCAACTGAGGTCCGGAGTTCAAGAGCAGCCTGGCCAACATGATGAAACCTGTCTCTCCCAAAAATATTAAAAATTAACCAGGCATGGTGGTGGGCACCTGTAATCTCAGCTACTCAAGAGGCTGAGGCAGGAGAACTGCTTGAACCCGGAAGGTGGAGGTTGCAGAAGCCAAGGTAGCACCAGTACACTCCAGCCTGTACAATAAGAGAAAAACTCAACAAAGAAAGAAAGAAAACAAACAAGAGAGAAACAGAGAACAAGAGAAATAAAGAAGAAAGAAAAAGGAAGGAAGGAAGGAAGGAAGGAAGGAAGGAAGGAAGGAAGGAAGGAAGGAAGGAAGGAAGGAAGGAAGGGAGGAAGGGAGGAAGGGAGGAAGGGAGGAAGGGAGGGAGGGAGGGAGGGAGGGAGGGAGGGAGGAAGGAGAAAGAAAGAAGGAAAGGAGAAAGAAAGAAGAAAAGGAGAAAGAAGGAAAGAAGAAAGAAGAAAGAAAGGAAGAGAGAAAGAAAGAAAGAAAGAAAGAAAGAAAGAAAGAAAGAAAGAAAGAAAGAAAGAAAGAAAGAAAGAAAGAAAGAAAGAAAAAGAAAGAAAGAAAGAAGGAAAATTGACGTAAGTATCTTCTTCCTGGATTATTTTTTCTGCTCAATTTTATTTTGTTTCTAGTCCTCTTTCAATATGACCTTCTTGGTTATAACAGCTATATAAGAAGTTTTGAAATTTAGTAGACTGATTCTTCCCACTTAGTACTCTTTTTTAATTATTTTAGCTACAATCATTTCTTTGGCTTTCCATATACATTTTAGAATAAGCTTGTCTATATCCACAAAGTATTATATGGAGATTATGATAGAAATTGTAATAAATCTATATATCATTTTGGAGGCAATCGCCATTTTTTGCTATGTTGAACTTTCCAATCTATGAGCACAGTTTGCCCTTCAATTTATTGATGCCTTTGACTTAACATATTAGCTTGATATAGTTTTTAGCATGCAAGTCCTATGCAAGGTTTTTAATATTTATGTATAAGTATTTCACTTTTTGTGCAATTTGTAAATGATATTTGATTTTTAATTTTAACAATAATGGATTTATTTCTAGCATATAAATTAAAATTTAAAAATATTAATAGATGAGATGGGCGCAGTGGCTGACGCCTGTAATCCCAGCACTTTGGGAGGCCAAGCAGACAGATCATGAGGTCAGAGATCAAGACAATCCTGGCCAGCATGGCAATACCCTATCTCTACTAAAAAATAATAATAAAAAAAATATCTGGACATGGTGGTGTGCACCTGTAATCCTAGCTACTAAGGAGGCTCAGGCAGGAGAATTGCTTGAACCCAGGAGGCAGAAGTTGCAGTGAGTGGAGATCATGCCACTGCACTTCAGCCTGGTGACAGAGCAAGACTCCATCTCAAAATAAAATAAAATAAAATTACAGACTTGGTAATGACATCAGCAATATAGTAGATTAGGAAGCTTCAAGTCTTTGTTAGCCGTGAAAATATTAAATAGAGATTATTTTAAATAACCTTATATTGGCTCTAAAAATCTGTAACATATCTATAACAACGAGCCAAATACCCAATCAAGAAAAAGTCATGTTAAAAATGGTAGAAACGTTTAGTGTATGACTTGTTTTGGTGAAAGCAGCAACCAATTGCCTTCTGCTTACCAAAAATGAACCTAGTTTGTACCATTTTAACATGTCTAAGATCTGCTTGATGGTCTCTGTTTCACATAATTTAAAATTCAAATCATGAAAATTATTAAAGTTTAGATCTCAAGCTACAAAAATCTGCAGGATGAAGATTTCTTATAAAAATATCAAGGGAGTTATAGACTCACATATGACTGAGGCAAGAGAATACTGTTTGTGAAATACAATAGAAAAGCTACATCTATTAGGAGAAGCAACTGTGAGATTCAAAGCAAAATCAACATTTAGAAAGCAGCCACATATACAGGGGAACTGTAAAAAAAATTAATATAAGCCCACGCACTTACGGAAAGTACATGTTCAATATAAGTCTGAGAAGCTCTTGAAACTGTGTACCAGGGTAAAAAAATGAAAGTATTTCTTTGCACAGAGCAATTCCATAAAGACTGGGATTAGTGGTTGTTTTGACAAATGCCAAGTTTCCAACAAACTGTCACAATCCATACAAAGAAATATGAAAACACAGCCTATTTAAAGTAACAATATTAATATTCAGAAACCATCACGGAAGAAACACAGACACTGTATTTGATAGAAAAAGGCTTTAAATTAACCGTACTAATTGTTTCAGATTAGCTAGTTTTAAATTAACTGTACTAATGCTCAAAGCGAAGTTAGGAAAATGACATGAACAAAATTAAAATATCAGTAGACAGATAACAAATATAAAAGAGAAATAAACAACAATTCAAACACTAAAACACATAATAGTTGGGATTTAAGAGCAGACTTAAATAGGCAAGCAAAGACAGAGAGAAGAAGGAAAAGAACTTATTTGAAAAAAATAATGACAAAAATTTTTAAATTTGAAAAAAATAGTCATGGAAATATAAATTCAGGAAGCTCAACAAACATTAGTAGAATAAAATTAAAATTTACTCATAAAGGGATACATTATAATTAAACTATTGAAAAACAAAGAGAGAACTGTAAAAGCAGCAAGAAAAAAATGAAATGACTTATTATGTACAAGGCATCCCCAAGTAGACTATCATAGGATTCCTCTGTAGTAAGCTTCCAGGTCAAGAGAGTTAAATTAAGTATCTAAAGTCCTGAAAGAAAGTCAACTGAGAATTAAAATGAAAAGTACATTAGACAATAACTTAAAGTCATACAAAAATATAAAATTCTTCGGTTTTAATTCAGTTTTTTATTCTATAGAATTTTAAAGGCCATCATAAAAATAATTTTAAATATATGTTCATAAAATTATAAATGAGTGATACAGACAATTGTATGCCAATATTTTGAGTAATCTAGAAGAAATGAAATATTACTAGAAAAACACAACCGCTCAAAATTGAATTGTGAAGAAATGGAAAATATAAAACCGACCAATAACATTATTAATAAATCAGTATCAAAATCAATAATGAAAACTTCCAAACAAGGAACATCCCAGAAACAGATGGCAAATTTGACAAAACATTTAAAAAATGATTAACACTAATAGTTCTTAAACTATTTGAAAAGTTGAAAATGAGATGTTGTGAAAAAATTGTGTTTCTTCAAAATTTTATGTGCTAAAGCCCTAAACTGCAATATATATTTGGGGATGTGGCCTTTGGAGAGCAAATAGAGTCAGATGAGATCATGAGAGGGGGATCTTTCTGGTAACATCAATGCTTTATAAGAAGAAAAAGAGAGAAATCACTCTTCCTCTACCACATGAGACCACAACAAGGAGATGGTTGTCTACAAGCTCGGAATAGGCACCCGGTCAGCACCTTGGACCACATGCTCTCACTCATGGGTGGGTATTGAACAATGAGAATACATGGTCACAGGGAGGGGAGCATCACTCACTGAGGGGTAGGGAGGTTAGGGCGGGATAACATGGGCAAAAATACCATATATAGGTGACTGGAGGATGGAGGCAGCAAACCAAATTGCCATGTATGTACCTGTGCAACAATCCTCCATGATCTGCACATGCATCCCAGAATGTAATACACAATTTAAAAAAAAAAGAACAGTAAAAAATAAACTTTTTTTTAACAACCCAAACTGGTATTTTGTTACAGCAGCCTGAAAAGACTTACATGAAAAAAAAAAATACTTCAGCTTAATTCATATCCCTGCAAAGGATATGAACTCATATTTTTTTTATGGCTGCATTGTATTCCATGGTGTATATGTGCCACATTTTCTTTATTAAGTCTATCATTGATGGGCATTTGGGTTGGTTCCAAGTTGTTGCTATTGTACACAGTGCAGCAATGAACATACATGTGCATGTGTCTTTATAGCAGAACATTTTATAATCCTTTGGGTATATACCCAGTAATAGGATTGCTGGGTCAAATGGTATTTCTATTTCTAGATCCTTGAGGAATTGCCACACTCTGTTTCACAATGGCTGAACTAATTTACACTCCCACCAACAGTGTAAAAGCATTCCTATTTCTCCATGTCCTCTTCAGCATCTGTTGTCTTCAGATTTTTTAATGATCACCATTCTAACTTGCGGGGGATGGTATCTCAATGTGCTTTTGATTTGCATTTCTCTAATGACCAGTGATGATGAGCATTTTTTCATATGTTTGTTGGCTGCAAAATGTCTTCTTTTGAGACGTGTCTGTTCATACCCTTCACCCACATTTTGACGGAGTTCTTTGTTTTCTTTTTCTTGTAACTTTAAGCTCTTTGTAGATGCTGGATATTAGCCCTTTGTCATACGGGTAGATTGCAAAAATTTTTCCCATTGTGTTGGTTGCCGACTCACTCTAATGACTGTTCCTTTTGATGTGCAGAAACTCTGGAGTTTAATTAGATCCCATTTGTCTATTTTGGCTTTTGTTCCCATTGCATTTTGTGCTTTAGTCATGAAGTCTTTGCCTATGCCTATGTCCTGAATGGTGTTGCCTAGGTTTTCTTCTAGATTTTTATGGTGTTAGGTTATATGTTTAAATATTTAATCCATCTGGAGTTAATTTTTGGATAAGGTGTACGGAAGGGGTCCAGTTTCAGCTTTATGCACATGGCTAGCCAGTTAACACCATTTATTAAACAGGGAATCCTTTCCCTGTTGCTTGTTTTTGTCAAGTTTGTCAAAGATCAGATGGTTGTAGACGTGTGGCATTACTTCCGAGGCCTGTGTTCTGTTCCATTAGTCGGTATCTCTGTTTTGGTATCAGTATCAAGCTGTTTGATTTCTATAGCCTTGTAGTACAGTTTGAAGTCAGGTGTCATAATGTCTCCAGCTTTTTTTTTTTTTTTTTCTAGGATTGTCTTGGCTATGCGGGCTCTTTTTTGATTCCACATGAAGTTTAAGGTGGTTTCTTCCAGTTCTGTGAAGATCAATGGTAGCTTGATGGGGATAGCATTGAATCTATAAATTACTTTGGGCAGTACGGTCATTTTCATGATATTGATTCTTCCTAACCATGAGCATGGACTGTTTTCCCATCTGTGTGTGTCCTCTCTTATATCCCTGAGCAGTGGTTTGTAGTTCTCTTTGAAGATGTCTTTCATGTCCCTTGTTAGTTGTATTCCTAGGTATTTTATTCTCTTTGTAGCAATTGTGAATGGGAGTTTGCTCATGATTTGGCTTTGTGTTTATCTGTTACTGATATATAGGAATGCCTGTGATCTTTGAACATTGATTTTATATCCTGAGACTTTGCTGAAGTTGCTTATCATCTTAAAGAGATTTTGATGGGGTCTTCCAATTATACCATCATTTTGCCTGCAAATAAAGATGATTCGACTTCCTCTTTTCCAATGTGATACCCTTTGTTTCTTTTTCTTGCCTGATTGCTCTGGACAAAACTTCCAATACTATTTTGAATAGGAGTTGTGAGAGAAGGCACCCTTGTCTAGCGCCAGTTTTCAAAGGGAATGTTTCCAATTTTTGCCCTATCAGTATGATATTGGCTGTGGGTTTGCCATAAACTGCTTTTATTATTTTGAAATATGTTCCATTGATACCTACTTTATTGACAGGTTTTAGCATAAAGCGCTGTCGAATCATGTTGAATGCCTTCTCTGCATCTGTTGAGATAATCACGTGTTTTGTCTTTGGTTTTGTTTCTGTGATGGATTACGTTTATAGATTTGAGCATGTTGAACCAGCCTTGCTTCCATTCTCAGCAAACTGACACAAGAACAGAAAAACAAACACCACATGTTCTCACTCATAAGTCAGTGTTGAACAATGAGAACACACAGACAAGGGAGGGGAAAATAACACACCGGGGTCTGTTGGGGGGTGAGGGGACTACGGGAGGGATAGCAGTGGGTGAGGTTTTGGGTAGGGCTATTAGAAGAAATACCTCATGTAGGTGACGGGGTGAGTGATGGATGCAGCAAACCACCATGGCATGTGTTTACCTATGTAACAATCCCGCATGATCTGCACATGTACTGCTGAACTTAAAGTATAATAAAAAGAAACTTCAAATTATTTTGTGTTCAGTTTTACCCTGATACCAAAGCCAAAGATAGTACCAAAAAAAAAAATAAACCCTACAGACTAATATACCTTCTGTATACTAATAAAAATACTTCTTAAAATGCTAGGAAACAGAATTCAACATAAGTTAATCAGATTAATTGTATTATAAATAATAACTAAGTTGGATTTATTAAAGCAATGCAAAGATGGTTCAACATAGTAGAATAAATGTAAATAGTATGTTAACAGAATGAAGAAAACCCCACATAACCTCTACTAATGCAGAAAAAAAAAGCATTTGACAAAATGTGACACTCTTATAATAGATGCAGGAAATAAACTAGGCGTAGAAAAACTACATTAACATTATAAAGGTTATATACGAAACTCCCTCAGCTAATACTGTATGCAGTGGCAAAAGATGGAAACCTTTTCCTAAAAGGTTTGAACAAAATAAAAGCGGCTACTTTTGCCACTTGTCTTCATCATTGTTCTGTAACTTTCTGTACAGAGCGATTAAGTTAGAAAAGTCATTAAACGATCAAAATTGAAAAGAAAATATTATAATTATTTCTGGACTTAGATGGCGTAACTTCATATGTGGAGAATATTTTTGTTTCCATGAAGAAAAGACTACTGTGATGAATATGAACATTGAGCAAAGTTGCAAGATATGAGATAAAAAAACATCAATTGTGCTTTTATACGCTAAAAATGAATAATTCAAAACAAATTAGAATAAGAGTTGCACATACAACAGCATTAAAAAGAATAATCCAAATTGAACCAGGGAGGTTGCATTAGTCCATTTTAACACTACTAATAAAGACAAACTTGCAACAGGGAAGGAAAAGAGTTTTACTTGGATTTACAGTTCCACATGGCTGGGAAGGCTTCAGAATCCTGGCAGGAGGTGAAAGGCACTTCTTACTTAGTGCTAGCAAGAGAAAATGAGGAAGATGCAAAAGCAGAAACTCCTGATAAAACCATCAGATCTCGTGTCACTACCAGGAGTCTCAGTCACTACCAGGAGAATAGTATGGGGAATCCTGCCCCCGTTATTCAATTTGCCCCCCACCCAACCCTCCCACAACACATGGGAATTATGGGAATACAATTCAAGATGAGATTTCTGTAGGGGCACAGAGCCAAGCCATATCATTTCACCCCTGGTCCCTCCACATCTCATATCCTCACATTTAAAGACCAATCATGCCTTCCCAACAGTCCCCCAAAATCTTAACTCATTTCAGCATTAACCCAAAGTGCAAAATCAAAAGCAAGCTAGTTACTTCACAGATACAATGGGGGTACAGGTTTGGGGTAAATACAGCCATTTCAAATGGAATAAATTGGTGAAAACAAAGGGGCTACAAACTCCACCGAAGTCCAAAATTAGCAGGGGAGTCAAATTTTAAAGCTCCAAAATGCTATCATTTGACTCCAGGTCTCACATCCAGGTCATGCTGATGCAAGAGGTGTGTTCCTATGGCCTTTTGTAGCTCTTCCTCTGTGGCTTTGGAGGGTACAGCCTCCCTTCAAGCTGCTTTCACAAGCAGGAATTAAGTGTATGCAGCTTTTCCAAATGAATGCTGCAAGCTGTAATTGTGTCTGTCATTCTGGGGACTCCAGGTTGGTGGGCCTCTTCTCAAAGATCCACTAGGTGGTTGCTAAGTAGGGACTCTGTGTCAGTGCACTGACCCCACTTTTCCCTTCTGCACTGCCCTAGTAAAGGTTCTCCATGAGCATGTTGCCCCTGCAGCAAACTTCTGCCTGGGCATTCAGGTGTTTCTATACATTTTCTGAGATACAGGCAGAGATTTCCAAACCCCAAATCTTGACTTCTGTGTATTCGCAGGCTCAACACCATGTGAAAGCTGCCAAGCCTTGGGGTTTGAACCCTCTGAAGCCACAGTCCAAGCTCTACACTGGCTCTTTACAGCCACACCTGGAGTGGCTGGTATGCAGGGCACTAAGACCCTAGGTTACACACAGCATGGGGTCCCTGGACATGGCCCACGAAACCATTTTCTCCCAAGCCTAGAAGCCTGTGATGGGAGGGGCTGCTGTGAAGACCTCTGATATGCCCTGGAGATATTTTTCCATGTTATTGGGATTAACATTCGGCTCCTTGTTACTTATGCAAATGTGTACAGCTGGTTTGAATTTCTCCTTAGAAAATTTTCTGTCACATTGTCAAGCTGCAAATTTCCTGAACTTTTATGCTCTGCTTCCCTTAGAAAACTGAATGCCTTTAAAAGCACCCAAGTTACTGCCAGATACCTCAAATCATCTCTCTCAAGTTCAAGGTTCCACACATCTCTAGGGGAAGGGCAAAATGTCTCTAGTAAAAACATAACAAGAATCACCTTTGCTCTAGTTCCCAAAAAGTTCCTCATCTCCATCTGAGACCACCTTAGCCTGGACCTTATGGCCCATATCGCTATCAGGCTTTTGGTCAAAGCCATTCAACAAGTCTATTGGAAGCTCAAAACTTTTCCACTTGTTTCTGTCTTCATCTGAGCCCTTCAAATGGTTCCAAAGTCTGCCTGTTACTCACTCCAAGGTTGCTTCCATATTTTTGGGTATCTGTGCAGCAACGTCCCCCTCTACTGATACCAATTTACTGTATTTATACATACTAGAGACTGGGAAGGAAAAGAGGTTTAATGGACTTACAGTTCCACATGGCTGGGGAGACCTCAGAATCATGGTAGGAGGCAAAAGCACTTCTTACATGGCAGTGGCAAGAGAAAATTAGGAAGATGCAAAACCAGAAACCCCTGACAAAACCATCTGATCTCATGAGACGTATTCACTGCCATGAGAACAGTATGGGAGAAACTGCACCTGTGATTTATTATCTCCCAACAGGTTTCTCCCACAACAGGTGGCAATTATAAAAGTAAAATTCAAGATGAGATTTAGGTGGGGACACAGAGCCAAACCATATCAGAGGTAAAATATAAAATATTGTTAAGAAAAAATAAAGATAATAATAAATGTAAAGACATCCCATGTTCATAAGTTGGATACCTTCATTATTTTTGAGGTATCAGTACTAGTCAAAGCAATTTACAGATTTAGTACAATCACTGTTAAAATTCCAATGATGTTTTGTTGAAGACATGAAAAAATTTATTACAAAGTTTATATAGAACCCCAAATAACCTCAAATAACCAAAACTACGTGGAAAAAGAAAAAGTGGAAGTTTCACACGTAATTTTAAAACTTATTACATGACTTCAGCAATAATTATAATCAAGTGTAGTACTGACATAAAGACATGTACATATACTAATAAAATAAAATATAAATTGAGAAATATTCCTTCACATATGTGTTCCACAGGCTAGTTTTATTTAATGAAAAGAAATCAGTTTCTTAACCAAGTGATTGAGGGGAAACTGTTCATTCATACTTAAAAGAATAAACTTGAAACCTTTCCTTATGACCAACACAGAAATTAACTCAAAAATAATTACAAACCTAAATTTATGCACTAATATTATAAAATTCTTAACAGAAAACTGGAAAACCTCATGATGTTGAACCTAGCAATGATTTCTTGGATACAAAATCATAAGCACAGGAAAAATAAAAAATATTTGTGCCTCAGAATACACTGTAAACAGAGTGAAAAACTAACCCATGAAATGAAAATATTAATAAATTATACAGCTATTGATTAATTGATATCTAGAAAATGAAAAGAACTCCTACAACTATATGTATATCACATTAACTTGACAAAGGCCATGCATAGATGTTTCCCTAAAGAAGACATATAAATGGCCAATAAGCACACAAAAAAGTGACTAATCATGCTGATCATTAAGGAAATACAAAAAGAGCCACAAAGAGATATTTATATCATTACAGTGGTCATTACTTTAAAAAAATAAATATTCACAAGTTTTTCGAAAGGTGGAGAAATTTAAACCTTTGTGTACTGCTGGTAGGAAAGTAAAATGTTATAGCTGCTATAAAAAAATAGTAAGACAATTCCTAAAAAGGTAACACTAGACTTACTCTTTGCTCCAGAAATTCTACATTTAGGTAGCTCTCAAGGGGATGGAAATCAGGCACAAATAATAAATATAAGCTGTTATTTATAGAAGCATTATTCACAATATCCAAAAGGTGCAAGCAACAAAGTGTTCTTAAAAATGGATGAATGAATAAAAACCGTGTGTTATTTACACATGCTCTTGTTTGAATGTGCCGCCTAAAGTTTACTCGTTATCAACTCATGTGCCAAAGAAACAGCATTGAGGGGTGGAAATTTTGAAGTAATTAGGTCATGAGGGCTCTGCACTTGAATGAAGCAATGATGTTATTTCAGGAGTAAGTAAGTTATCATGGAAATGACAGCCTTATAAAAAATAAATGTGGCCACTTTCCTGCTTACCCTTTTGTACTCTCTTGCCCTTCAACCTTCTGCCACGGTGGTCCTCACCAGAAGCTGGCACTTTGTTATTGGACTCTTCATGAGTAAGCCAGTCTATGGTATTCTGTTATTGCAACATAAAATGAATTAAGTCAACAAACGATGGAATGCAAGATTGAGCATTAAAATGTGAAAGATATTGTACCCAATGTGACAATGCCCATCACCTTTCAAGACATCATAAATTTTATATGACTTTACCTAGGTAATGTGGTAAAGTTCTCCAGAAAAGTAGAACCAGTAGAATGTCCAGTAGGCTGGAGTCCTGGGGAGTTGTAGCTTTACCTCCAGGAAACTTGGTCTTTTTCTTTTTTCTTAAGAATTTCAAATGATTGAATGAAGTCCATCTATATTTTTTCCTGTTGATTCAGATGCATGAGAGGCCCAAAGTGGCCAGGTAGCAGTCTTAACTTCCAGTTCAGTTAAATCAGAGTGTAGCTTTTGATAGAACCATTCCTTCATTTGGAACTAAGCCCTCTAGGCAGCAGAGAATAAGGTCATGGGGACAGACAGCAAATATTTTGCTAGTAGGTCAATAGGAGTAATAGTGACCGGTTCCATTTCCATTTACTCCTTGCTTCCTGGCCCCACGTATTCTGTGTATGGGCAAAGTAGCACCATATTTTGGATGCTGATTCAGAGACCATAAAGTCTCCTGGAAATCCTTGCCCCAGCCCCACCAGGTATTATAACTTAGATGGAATTGTAACAGAGTCTCCAGAAAGCTGTCTTCCTGTTCTATAAAGCCAGCTACCTCAGCAAGGTGAAACAGATAAGACAAATGAATTTTACGGCATGTGCTCATTACTAGACTTTATTTCCTGTGCAGTAAATGTCTTGATCAGAAACTATGCTGTTTGGCATACCATAAGGTGAGGTAAGCATTCCGTAAACCCATTGCTGATAGTATTTGCAGAATCATTACATATTGAAGATGCAAGTCTGTATCCTGAGTTAGCATCAATTCCATTCATTAAGAATAACACACTGCTGCATTCATGATGTCTGTGGCTTTATATCTCTTGACAAAATTAGAAAGTTTTCAGCACTAATTTATTCCAATACTTTTTCAGTTCTATCATCTCTTTCTCCTTTTTTTGTTTTGTAACTCCACTGCCATGAATGTTAGATATTTTGTTATCCTCTTACAAGTTCCTAAGTATCATTTATTTTTTAGTCTATTTTTTCTCTAGAATTTGCATTGGTTAATTTTTATTTTTCTATCTTCCAGTTTATCAATTTTTTATCTTCCCTTCCACTGAAATTTTCATATGAATTATCATATTTTTAGCTCTAAAATATCCCTTTGGTTCTTTCGTCTTATTTCTTTGCTGTGGCTTTCTATTTTCACATTTGTTGCAAAAAGTTATAATTATTCAAGGAATTTTTTTAGCATGGCTGCTTTAAAAGTATTGCCAGATTATTCTAGTTTTTCTACCATATTATTTGTGCCATATTTTGTCTTTTTTTTTGCATTCAGTTTGAGATTTTTCTAGTTTTTGATAAGATAGTACATTTTTTATCAAGACCTGGATGGATATGCTGGTAATTAACTTGATTTAATCAGTCTACATTGTATACATGTAGATTGATTAAAAGATCACATTTTATCCCATGAATTTATATAATTATGATTTGTCGGTTTAAATAATGTTAGTTTTAGAAGATTTTTAAAAATCTGATTTAGGCATTATGCTATAAGACTGAATCTTAACTAAGTTTTCTGTTTTAGCTAGCTTTTTTCTACGCCACTTTAGCAGAACAAAGGGGATCACCATCTTGACAGGTCCCATGGAAATTAGAAGTCCAGGTTCATTGCTTGGCTTCTAATTGACACACAGGGTGGTGGGGCTCCTAAATGGCTATTTGGCAGGAGTAGGAATTTTGTCTTCCTATGTAGTCCACTGATAGTATAGTACTTTTTAGCTTCTCTATAGATATTGATGGCATTATGAAGGTTACTGATGTAAACATTTCTTTCAAACCCAGGAGGTAACATAAAAGAAATTTGTATTTCATTGTAGTTTTACTGTGCTCAACTTTTTCATAAAATCTGAAGTACTAAAAGCAAAATTTTATTGGATCTTAATTAAGATAGATTCTCTGGGTATCAAGTTTCAGGAAAGCTGAAGACTCCTCCAAAAGCCATATTTTGTAACAAAGAAAGGTGCAAATATCATGAGGAGAGAATCAATTTTAAGAGAAAAGAAGGGAGACTATCCCAAGGGCATCAGAGTGATTGTTAAGTGCTGCTATGTAGATAAGCATAGAATTGCTGAATGATGTTTCATGTATTACGTCTTGGAAACAACAGAGTTTATAAAATTTTAAAGCATATGAGCTTTGACATTTTAAACAGCAGGTGTGTTGGTTTCATCTGTTTTATATACTATGATCTGAAGTCTCAACGGACATTTAGATTCTTATTTTTTCTAAAAGAACAGAGTCTGATGTGGTATCTCCTTTGCATGTATAATATCTGCTATGTAGTTTGTTCTCAATTCATATGCTTCAAAAAATGAGTGAGAATGACATTGTAGTCTTTGCCTTGTTTTTTTTTTCCATATTTTCTATTCCTATCGATTTCTTCATTAACTCCTAACTGATTTATTGCTAAAGTATTTTGTTTACAATTGCCAAATTCACATTGGTAAAAATTAAACATTTTTGTTGTCACATTTCCATTGAAAATATTTAAATGTCTCCCCTTTACCTTTAGAAGAGAATTGAAATTCATCAATTTATTATTCTTCGTCTTCCATTACATCATAACATATTTTTAAATTTTATTTTCACTAATATTTATTTGTGGTAATAATGATGACACTAATATTATTAATAATAATAGTAGTAATGTCAGACTATATAGAACAGATGACATTTGTCAGGCATTATTCTGAACCATATGTACATGTTAAACTTTTAATCCTTATGCAAATTAAAACAGGCAGATACAATTATACTCTCCAGTTCCTGCAAGAGAAAACAAAAGAAAAGATGATTTCAATAACTTGTCCAAGGCTACAGAGCTAGAGGTTTGCTGAGTTTGATATGAAAAGAGGGAGAGTCACTTCAGAATCTGTGCTACTTACATCTGTATTCATATGCCCCTCTAAAGTAAACATTTGCTCTATCCTATTGGTATACTAAAATTCGTAGTTTTAAAAAAATTATAGATTCTCAATCTTTAATGATTTTAAATAAAAAAGTTACATCAAATTTTGGAAGGCTTCTCAAGATTTATCTTTTTGATAAAACATTCAACAATCCAGGTTTGAAGTAATTCCTCCTTCTCAGCTATCATGAATCTGTTTATTTTAAAGAAAATACAGTTTTCTAGCTTGTACTTTATGGATTAATGAAAATTAATTTAATCCACTGTAATATATTTGCAAATTGCGATGTTTACTGTGTCACAATTTTAGTATTGTTGTGCAACTAGCAGTTGCTAATTTCCCATCCTTCTCCCAAATCTGTTTTTTGACCTTTATTAATGAACACATTATTGTGATTAAATTTTCTTTAAGTATTCTATTTTGTCTTTATTATATATATTTTGATGTTCTAGGAACTATTAAGATGTAATGTTTAAAAAATTATCAGTGCTAATAAGAATGCAATTAATTTGTTGACAGAATTATAAATCAGTATTGGATATTAGAAAATTATTTTAGCAAAATGCATGGGGCCCTTATTGAGTCCTATAATTTACTGCTAAACCTATTCTGGAACATAATTGTTAAGATACAGGAAATACAGAAGAATTTATATGTAGACATGTACATTGTAGTATTATTTCTTATAGTGGAAAATTTAAAGCTCTAGAATATTGAGCTAAAAAAAGCAGAGGTATTCTTCATTCTTATTAATATTATGTCTTTAAAAACATTACTTACAAATAGTTATACTTCATAAAAATTAACTATACTTTGTAAATAAAAGTTAGGTAAAATACTTAGGACACAAAAGTATTTTTGAAAATCACACAGCCATAAAAAAGAGATATCTTTTCCAGGAACATGGATGAAGTTAAATGCTATCATCCATAACAAACTGTATTAGTCCATTTTCATACTGCTATGAAGAAATTTACAAGATTGGGTAATTTATAAAGAAAAGGAGATTTAATGAAATTATAGTTCCACATGGCCGAGGAGGCCTCACAGTCACATTAAAAAGGTGAAGAAGGAGCAACAGTACATCTTACATGGGCAGTGGGCAAGAGAGCATGTGCAAGAGAATTCCTTTTTATAAAACTATGCGAACTAATGAGACTAATACACTATCATGAAAAGAGGATGGGGAAAACCTGCTCCCATAATTCAGTTACCTCCTACCAGGTTCCTCCCATGACACATGAGGATCTTGAGAGCTACAATTCAATATGAGATTTGGGTGGGGACACACGCAAACCATATCACAAATTAACATAGGAAGAGAAAACCAAATGTGAAATATTCTTACTTATAAGTGGAAGCTAAATGACAAGAACTTATGCACACAAAGAAAGAAATACCACACTGGGATGCATGTACTTGAGGGGAGATCTTGCGGGTAGGGAGAGGAGTATAAAAGATAATTACGAGTACTGAGTTTAATACCTGGGTGATGTAATAATGTGTACAACAAACTCCCATGACATATGTTTATCTATGTAACAAATCTTCACAGGTACCCCCAAAATCTAAAATAACAATTTTAAAAATCTATAAATGAAAATAAACATGTGCATAGAACAATGTTAAAAGCCATGTCCATTAATAAATTGTGGTTTATACAGAATTATAGTTCAACAAAACCATCAATAATATCTTTATTGCTAAACTATGGGAGTCATTTTTCATATCTCATCTTAATTACTATCTCTCAATTGTCAAATAATTTTCTTCATTTTCTCCTTCTTGAAATTTCTCTAAAATATAATTAGAAAATTGACTTGTTTGTTGCTTTCTTTACTCATTATTTCTATTCTTGTATGACCGATTTTCTTTGTCTCCAAAAGGTAAACATGTCTGGTGTTAAAGGCAAACATTCTTAGTAACTTATCTTCTCCTTCAGTATACTTGTTCTGAATTCTCTCATTCATGCCAGTTACTTATGTGTACAATGTCCTCTATACTCACCATCCATTTATTGTTAATTAAAAATCCAGAACTTTCTATTCCTATTATGATCTATATAACAGCCACTTGTTGTATCTCCTAACCAAATTTCCCATAGACATGTAAAACAATATATTCCATACTTAGTCCATCATCTCACGAAATCTTCTTCTTCTGTAATACAGCCTGTACCAAAGAATAAATGAAAAAGAAAAAATTTACAACTCTCTTTTACTTTCTCCTATATTCAGCAGTAATTCAAATGTTCCTGATTATCTCTTAAATATTGATTCTTCCTTCCTTTCTATCATTTTGTTTTTATATTTAACATATTTCATTATTTCTTCTAAATTAGCCATTTAGAGTTTTACCTTAAAACAGATGTTTTCAGGACCACTGATGATTACATTCCCTGTGGAGTTAAGAAATAAATGGTAAAAATCCAGAAAATATGACTTAACATGTAAACTTTGTTTTTGAGCCACAGCGGACAAGAGAAGAAATTGAAGGACCATTTGCCTTGTTGATGGCAGAACTCAGTAGATTTCCCATTGTTCTCCACTGGGCTCCTGAGTCTCATTCATTTAGGAGAACTGCAGGGAAGGACTTCAGCCTGGTTGAGAGCAACAGCACTGGTAATTGGAAGGATAAGAAAAAAAGTAATATATCTTTGTGTTATTGGCCTTGATTTCTGGAATATTATTAAATTGACTCCTTAATTGACAAATGGATATCTTTTCTCAGGCCTCTAGTCCGTGTGTCCTCCTGATACGTTTTCTTATTTGGTTCCCTGTTCCGTTTCTAAGCTTGTCCACTGATCTAATTGGTACTTAGATAATAGGCTACACTCTCCTTCCTCAAAGATGTAATTGTATATTGATTTCAATTATTCATATATGATTCTCTGAAACAACACAGAATATATCTACCCTCTTAGAAACACAAAGCATTTTGAATGATATCAATGCAACAATCAAATTACTCTCTAAATCTTTCTAATTAAATATGATAAGTTCCTCAAATCCTCATGTTATTTCTACAGCTAGGATCACCTTATCGGGAAATATTACACTCAGTCACTGACCCTTTCCAAATACATATAAAGTGCTCAAAAATCCTTTAATAACTTTTCTAAAATGTCAAGTACAAAGAACAGATATGGGGATATGGAACCACACAAAACAGTCAAGATTTCAGAACTAAAAAAATTAGAAAGATGCTGAAGATCAATTAAGGAACGACACATATGGGGAACTTAATGAATTCTTAGAAGCATTACACTTCTGTGAAAGGAATCTTCAGTGGAGATTATCAGTATTTGAGAACTCTCCATAAAAAGTGAGAGATGTACTAGACCTTGAAAATGGGTGGAGCTTGTAAGTGACCTAAAGTGCTGTTTAGGTAGTTTAACATGAGGAGATATATTCATTCCAAATAAAATCATCCTACTCAATGTCCCTTCTTTTGCTGTTTCTACAAGTGAGGGTGATGAAGAGAGTGTGGATTGGCATGTGGCAGCACAGCAGGTGCTAAACAAACACAACACATTGTGCTCTTGCACTAAATATCATGAAGAGGCACATTCTCCTACTTTCCATATGCATACAAATGTATTAAATTGTGGATTAACTCTTAAAATAGATTGAGTTCTACATTTTAAGTATGTGCAAGTATATTTATGTATATATACATACATTCATGTACAGGTTTATATTTTTAATAAAGTGATCAGTATGGATTTGCACAGACCTGTGAAATATTTAAGGTAGAATATATAGTAATTAGGTAATTAGCCAAATAAGTCTTTCTCAAAATTATTGGGTGGCATAAAGTTTCCTGTGACATATTATAAAAAAGATATGTAAATGAATACTTCAATTTATAAAGAGTAGATGCATGATACAAAATCGATAAAAATCCTTGAATTTTGCTCAAAAAAATCAGTAAGCCCAAGAAAACCCAATGACAAAATGCAAACATAGTTTTAATTTTTCCAGAATTAGTATAAAAGTGTCAGGGGTATAATGTGTTGGTTAAATCACAAAGATAATCGGGTTTATTATTTGTAAAAAAAAAAATCATAAAGCAAGAAATATGCTGCACATCATACAAAGTCATCTTTTGACTACAAAGATGCTTAGAAATGTTCTCAACTTGTAAAGTTGAATTATTTACATGGAAACGATCAAGACAATCCAAGAAAACTTTTAAAATTATTCCCATGAATTAATTGCTTGAGTGTGGTCCATTTCAGATACTGCTCACACAGCATTGGGGATTCTCATATCTCTGGATTATAATAGAGCCTCTGGCATTTCAGTCCTCTACTGCTGCTTCACATGTGCACACATTTTCAGAATTAAAGTGCCATAATGACTGAAAATTATGGAGCAGGAGGGAAAGTACAGGATCATCATCCCAAGGAGAATTAAATATTTTTCTTACTGACATTTAGGTAATATGAACTTCAATATACTCTATGAAGAAACCTGCAATTTATTGATTGATGAGGAATTGGTGATGTGGAAATAACTGTGAAAAACTCTGACCAATAATCCCATTATGCTTTTTTTCACAGTTAATAAAAGTTCAAAACCAGAAGAACCATCATAAAGTAATTGCAGCATGATTCTTGGATGAAAGGAAGAACTTTAGTGAACATCTTTTAATATGTTAATTTTCTTGCCAAATTGTTATAACAGTGCTTATTAGTTTTGTATGTTTTCTGAACACTAAGATACTATTTTCTTCATTCATTACTGATTTATGTATTAATTCATTCCCTTCTCCACCACCCAATAGTTAGACTTTAATAATGTATATCATTTGTTGGTAATGATATTCTTGGTAAATCAGATCTAGCCATATTTTTTAAAAATCTAGTTAATGTGTTTTAATATTTTAAATCCACCCTTTTCAGGAATTTAGTCAACACTCATACAAGTAAATTTTATATATTTCACTTTCTCTGTATTTTTAATTTCTTCCTCCCACCCTCCTTCCGTCTAACCCTCCCTCTCCTCCATTCCCTCTGTCCCCCCTCCCTTTCTCCCTCCCTTCCTACTTTCCTTCTTTCTTTCCTTCCTTTCTTCATTCCTCCCTCTCTCCCTTCCTTCCTCCATCCTTCCTTCCCTCCATCCTTCCTCCCTTCCTTCTTTCTCTTCCTTCCTTCTTTCCTTCCTTCCTCCCTTTCTTACTTCTTTCCCTACTTCCTTCCTTGCTTCCTCCTCTCCTGCATTATTTCCTTCCTTGCTTCCTTCTTACTTTCTTTCCTCTTTCCTTCCTCCCTCATTCCTTCTCTCCTTCCTCTCTTCCTTCTTTTCTTCCTCCCTTCCTCCCCTCCTCCTTTCCTTCCTTCCTTCCTTCTTTCCTCCTTCCATTCCTCTCTCTCTCTCTCTCTCTCTCTCTCTCTCTCTGAGAATTTCATTTTGTTGCCCAAGCTGAAGTACAGTGGCATGGTCATGACTCATTGCCTCTTCTGCCTCCTGGACTCAAATGATGCTCCAGCCTCAGCCTCCCTAACGGCTGAGAATACAAACATGGACCACTATACCTGGCTAATTTTTTAGTGTTTGTCGAGATGAGTCCATAGTATGTTTCATTGTCTGGTCTCGAACTCCTGGGCTAAAGGGATTCTCCTGTCTCAGCTCTCCAAAGTGCTGGGATTACAGGTGTGAGACTGGGCCCAGTTTTTGTATTTCTAAACGGATAAGGACTAATTAGAAATTAAAAGCAGCTGTAAACACTCAGGCTCAGTAATTTTCTCTGCCACTGAATTCAACGCAGTAAGAACTAATCAATAGTTCATTGCATCATGGCTAGAATCATGGTATAAACTTCTAATTGTTGGATATCATTTTGGAAATATTCCCAATGTCCATTTCTAATATGTTCTACATACTTCAGGCTAAGTAACTTAGCACTTGGGAATTCAAAGTTTTATTATTAGAAAGGATATTATCAATGAGGATTAGTTGTCAAGGCTAGCTCAAAAGTGCTATTTACCCTGATATATTAGAAGAATAGTATTCATTGCAACCTTTTCATTATTGTTAATCATAGCTCTTGGCCTGGTCTCTATGGGAAGTATATTTAGAATTTTATTAGAGAATGTAGGATTGTTTTACCCAAATTAAGCAGTGTACTACAGAGTAGGACAGGATATCCAGGATGACAGCTTCTCCAGGGTCACATGTTATAGGTGAACAGACATTGGCCAGCACAATATTGGGATGGCAAAGATAATGCTTGCACAAAGTTACTTGTTATAGATTATTTATCAACTACTCTCATGAAAAGGTAAATAAATCTGTTCTTCTTCTTTATCGTTCTATAATTTAAAAAACTGCCACTCAGAGAAAATGCTTCAAGATAGTGTTTTGAAAAGAGTCTGATAAAGTAAGTTTACAAAGCTAAGAGTATAATATTGCACTTCTCACACATTAGGCCATATTTGCATTATAATTTCATAGTAGAGTTCTTACATGTAGAAGGACTTTGTGAACAGCACTGAAATTGTACCATGAATATATGTAGCTTAATTATGTGCAAGGCCCATTCTGATCTCAGAGTAATATAGGATTATGCCTTCTAAAATAAAGAATGAGAAAGAATTCCACGGGAATTATTATTTTAACGTTAATTGATAGAAATCTGTATGTCTTGAATCATAGTGCCTGGGGCCACCAAATAGCATGGTAGCTTGGTTATCTTGAGAAAAGTGCAACCAATTATAAAAATAATAGAAATAAAATTACTTCTGCATAGTTTCTAAACAAGATTATGGAATTAATAGAAGATAAAAACATTTTATTTAATATATTTATAGCATGTAGTTTATTATGTTAAAACTATAATTTTTGGATAAAAATTCTGCATTATAGAATTATATCTTATTCTCCAATTTTTTGGTCAGGAGAATAACATCTATCGTTTTACTTAATAGTAATTTTCCTTAAATTTATTAAAGCATTAATTAACTTAGTTGGGGATATATCTATTAACATATATTAATGTGTCATAAGCCCCACAAGAATTACTGTTCCAGGAAGAAAGAAAAATACTAAATAAGAAATACTCCTTGCCTTCGTATACTACTTATGAAATAATAGCTAAAATTTACATAGTGCTTAATGAGCTCCCTGCACCATTCTGTGGGCATTAGCATATTAACTTATGTCATCTTCACAGCAAACCTGCATGGTGTATTTTATTATTATATCAATTTTACAGATTGGAAAATCGAGGTACAGAGTGGTCTAGTTACTTGCTCAATATTACTGCTCTGATAAGTGGTAAACATAGAAATCTAAATTTTCTTTACCATATATATATATATATATATATATATATATATATATATATATATATGGTAAAGGCTGGAGTGCAATGGCAGAATCTTGGCTCACTGTAGTCTCCACCTCCCAGACTCAAGTGATTCCCACACCTCCAGCCTCGCGAGTAGCTGGAGCTTCAGGTGTGCACCAACATGCCCAGCTAAGTTTTGTATTTTTAGTAGAGAGTAGGTTTTTCTGTGTTGGCCAGGCTGGTCTCAAACTCCTGACATCAGGTGATCTGATCACCTTGGCCTCCCAAAGTGCTGGGATTAAATGTGTGAACGACTGCACTCAGCCTACCGAAGATATTTTTTCATTTCTGAACACAGAAAAATATCCAGGATACTTTGAAGCCACCTATCTAAAAAGGTAGTCCTTAAACACCTTAAACACCTCAACAAAGAAAAAAAAACAAATATGTGATTTCAATGCATTGTAATAAATTATATGATTACATCGTATGTCCATGGACCAGATAAGAGGCACAAGGTACTTTGGTAACAATGACATGGCTAAATATTAATTTAAATATTTATTAAAGAGGAAAAATGACATGATATGTCTAAAGTTCAGGAAATGAAGAAAACAGTGATAACTTGCGGCAGTTCAAAGATAAATTAATGACAGCATGACCAAATTAGTGGCAAGTGCTCGGAGAAACATTAGGGAGTTTTCGAAAAGATAATTCACATGTGGTTTGTTAGGTACTGCAGTGGAGAAAGGAAATGGGCCAGTGAATCAGGAAACATAGGCTTCCATGCTAGGCAGTGGGTTAGTTGCTGCCGATAATCACTCCTTTAACAATCTGAGGGAAGAAACAGAAGCACTAGCAAATTTGGGTTGGAGGACAAATGAGTTCAGATACAGGCACATTGATGTGAGTTACAATATGGAGAATTTTTCTATATGTCAAAGCAGAGACAGGTAGGAGGATTTCACTGAGTACTAGGCTATAATTTGATTTTAAATTGAATTACAATTTTAAAAAGCCAAATCAAACTATATCAGATGCAGGTAATTTTATTTATGTTCTTATAATTTGTGAAACAAAATGAAGGATTATTAGTTGTACATTTCAAAAATAAATCTTTTTACTTTTTAAAAGATAAATGTATAGAATGTGTCATTAAAACAATTTAAAATAAACAGAATAAGCTAGAATGCTATTGGTCTTCTAAAAGAAACAAAAATACTGCTCTCTGTTTAATTGTATCGAGTAGCCATATTTGTAGAAAATAGTAATTCAAATAAGTTAATATGTTTTAAAATGAATAGAAATTAGACTTAGAAATTAGAAAATAAAGCATTTTCTCCTGCTGTGTTACTCAGTGATTATTTGTTGCTAACAAAGATATTCCATGATATTGAAGTTGACCTAATTTTGCCTGTATTGAATTTGTTATAAACAAATACATTTGTTTTTTTCTTCATCCAAAAAATAAAAATAAAAATATTTGAGAGAATAAACGTGCTGCCTCTGATTAAATTAATTTTCTCACATGGTTAAAACGAAGTACTTTTTTGATATTTGTGGCAAGACACAATTAGCAGCATCAATGTGGGGTTCACATTTCACTTTGTCCTGTGTTTCGGATTCACTAAGTTAACAGGAGAGAGCTTAAGAAGGCGTTGGCAGATATTCGCATCTGATAGTTGCCCCTTGATAAGTGTGAACAGAATGAGTGTTGTAAAAAGGAAGGGAAACTGATAGGTGGTGACAAAGTCCTTGATTCTATTGCTGGATGCTTATTGAAATAGTTACCACAAGGCATATTTAACACTTTTTAGAAGCCTGACAAAGTTCTTGGAAATTTGTTTATTGCAGTCCTATAGCATATATCTAAATGATTTTAATTCAAAATATATTCCTTCAAACACCATTTATGTGACCAATTTTGACCTGAAGCTGAAGCTTTCCTTCCCTTCCTCTGCCCACAATACCACAGTGTGCTTAAGATACATTTTCAACAGTTTCTAAAATATATTTTTATAGTTTAATAACAAGAAATTATAGGCTCACAGTTTAGCCAAAAGTTTCTTATTTATGCATACAGTACTAACAATTAAACAAAATTGAATTATAAACAAATCCTTAGAAAAACCTAATCATACAAAGACATGAGGAGAGATTGTTTACAGAGTCTCTGTTTGGAATGAAGTATAATTTTGAAAATACAAATAATGGATATATGACATTAATGTAACCAATGCCACTGAATTGTATGCTTAAAATGTTTAAAATGGCAAATTTATGTTATATGTATTTTACCACAGTAAAAAAATTAAAAACAATTCTGCTATAATGATAAAAGGTTTTACAATTCTAATATTAAAAGAGATTTTAAAAAACACACCAAATATAAATTGCATCTGGAGAATAAATACACTTTTAAATATAAGAACACAGAAAAAAAATATATATAATGCAATGTAACAGTATAATGATATAATAGTATTAGGTTTATCAAAATTTAGAAATTGAAGAGATATACCTTAATTTTATTCTAAAATTCATCTTTGTACTTTTTTGTTATTGGCTAAGGAATCCAAATATTAGACATAGGTAGACAAAAACCTCTTGGTAACATTTGGTCCTCTGAGATTATCTATATAAGACATATCTGAAAACAAATATATTTTAAATAGGGATTCAGTGAACAAAATTCATAATATCAATGAAGTATGAGTTCTTTATTGTGAATTTAACACAAAATGAGAACGTTGATCAATAGCATGATAAATATAACCTTAATGAATGTAGTATTGAATAAAATATCCAATAGTTGGATTTTAGTGGGTTGCAAATGAAATTTTCTTGTGTACTGTAGAAATGCTGTAAAAATTGAATACCTTTGAAATATTTACTATGTGTTATTATAGGTTTAACATTTTAGAGTGTGAGAGAGAGAGGATCATTGAATTTGTTTCTGGTGAGATCAACTTATCAATCCTGTACATGATAACAATCCATTTGGCAGATTAAATTGAAAATGAATGCCCAAAATGATGTGTTTTATTTTTAACTAAAGAAGTTATTAAGGCTAGAAGTCAGAACGCTACAAGCTACTATTTTCTAATAGTTATGCTACCAATTTTGAAAGAAAATTTCACATTACCGCATAGTATCTAGAACAAGAACGATATTTTACTTAAGCATATTCACATACTCATACAAATAGGTATATTCCTTCACCACTACATCGAGTTTGCAATGCTTAGCCTGGCATACTAAGGTTGTTTAAATGTATACTCGTGTTTCAATTTTCACTTGTACAGTCAGGAAAAAAATAATTCTATGAGATAATGCCAGTTGGGCCAACATAGCTTTGCTATGCTTACCTTACTTCATCATTCTTTTACTTTATAGTAACTACAAAGTAAGAATTTGGACATGTTCTTTTCAGTTTTTCCCAATATGTTGTTAATAAGTATTCATAATCAAGGAATATAGTAGATTCCCAAGACATGAAATTGCAGCATACTTACTTGTTATTGTATTTTTAAGTAATATCTTTCTTACAAGTCTTTTGGGAACAAAGTGAGAGGGAAACAAATTGTAATAATCACTTTGGGTGTGTATTTTTCTTTCCAGTGATATTTCTCACTATTTAGGCACAGCAAATTGTGCAGGTCATTTTTGAAGCCATATAACAATAATTTAAAATGGATTTAATTTTGTCACATTAAAATGGTGGCATATTTGGTTAAGATGAAATGTGAAACTGTATATGATATCTGTGCATTCATCATTAGTGTTATTAGTATTTCATTTAATAAAAATCTGAAAAGGTATTTTTCTTGTTTACCTAACATATTTATGTGATCAATTAAAGCCCAATGCAGATGCATAGTATTTGTGGACTAGTGTAGGGGAAAAATTAGCCTCACCAAAAGAGAGATCTAGCTTTTGCTTGTCTTTTCTGGAGAGCTAATCTTCAAGTTCTTTGAATATCATACCTCATAAGAGTGGTTTTGTTTACATGTGGGGATTGGATCATGCCTAATAGTTGATACTAACAATAATTTATAGTGGAACCTTTGAGTGGAACCAACTTAACCTTTGGAGGAGCTGGAGGCTAAGGTCAGTCACATGGGTAGTGAGTCAGGTCTACAAGACCAAATTCTAATTAAGAAACACAACTGGAAAACAAGACTTAGGTGAGTTTCCTGTGTTGGCCATACTCCATGCTTATTGCTACATGTAATTGCTGGAGCAGTTAGTGTTCCATGACATCACTGGGAGAGTACTACTGGAAGCTTCATATTTGGAAACGTCCTGTACTCTTCCCAGTTCATCTCTTTTTGTGGCTGATTTTAATGGAATATTTTAAATACTCACTGTTTATAACAGCTTTGGGTGAGTTCTGTGAGTCAGTGAATTATTACACTGGAGGGTGCTCTTGGAGACCCCTAAAATTTCAGGTCATATTAGAAATGTGTGGTCTTGTACATTCCAAAATTTTGCAAAATTAAAAATTTATCACTTCAAAATTTGGTTTTAGATGTAGAGCAGTCGTTGAGAACTGGATTCTAGGACCTCAGTGAGGGTCTAGGCAAATAGAGACCTTGCCAAAATGTGAAGCTGGACAATATAAGAATGTCTTGAAGATTACATAAATTAATGTTTTAAAGTACTTAGAATAGTGCCTGAGGTAGATTAAGCGCCATAAAAATTTTAGCTCTTATTGTCTTCATTCATTTGACATGTAGAAAAGTTCTTAAATATGACTTGTATATAGCAGGTAGTAGTTAAAGAAATGTATACACAGTCGGTCGTTGTAATCTTAAATAATTTTTTCATTGACTTTTGACCACTTGACACAGGGTCTCCATTGATCAGTTTTCATTCACTATTTGAATGAAGAGATTGAGTTTCCAGTCCAAAATTCCTTGTTCTGGAATCTCCTTTCATGTGTATGTAATAAAGGTTTTGCTATTGAACCTCTCAGGTACAAATCTGAGTAGATATATTTTCCTCAATGATTTTCTGATGTAACAATCCAAACATAAGCGTTTTCTACTGTTTATTTTCTGTCTTATCTCTGAATAGTTTCAAAAAATATTTTATATTTTATTCTTCTAAAACAAAATATTTAATCTGTAATCAAATATAATAAATGCATGATTTCTCTCTTAATTCTGCTGATTTTTAGTATTCTTGTTAGTCTTTATGTGATAATTAAATTTATTACCTGCAAATCTAGTTACGCCTCTTGAATTCTTATTTATAAGTGTCTTATGTCTCCTAATTTTCTTTTATTTTAAACAACTCTTTCCGGTGGCTCATGCCTGTAATCTCAACACTATGGGAGGCCGAAGCCGGTGGTTCATCTCAGGTCAGGAATTTGAGACTATCCTAGCCAACATGGTGAAACCCCATCTCCACTAAAAACACAAAAATTAGCTGGACATGGTGGTGGGTATATGTAGTCCCAGCTACTTGGGGGGCTGAGGCAGGAGAATCATCTGAATCCAGGAGGCAGAATTAGAAGTGAGCCAAGTTTTCACTACTTTACTCCTGCCTGGGCAACAGAGTGAGACTGTCTCAAAAAAACAAAACAAAACAATTCTTTCATGGTTTTATTGTCTAATGATAGGATCATTAGTGGTTATTAGCTTTTCCTCATGCTTTTAAGAAAATATATTTTTATTATCAGTACAAATTAGCAACATAAATTTACCTTATTACAAAAAATAATTAATATTTAGGTGCATTACCCCTAAAAATACACAAAATATCAAGTGTTTTCTGCCTTCTTGTTAATTTTTTAAACATATTTTTTCTTCTCTAAGCAACAACCAATGTATATGAATTCACTAAACCAATTCCCCACTTAATTACTCTCATTTTATATAGTAATTCTTTTTTCATATTTGAAAAAAAATGTTTTAAATATATTTTGTTTATAAAACAGATAAAATATAATGCTTCTCATGAGGAAAATATGTATTTATTATATATTGACACATAAATAAGTAATTACCAGCAAATTAATCTGAAAACATAATTTATACTTTGTGTTTCTGATAGAAAAAAAGAGAGTTCTTAACATTTACATATAAATATGCTTTGACCTATGTTTTACATCTGAGGTAGACAAACTTATTCCACAAGGGCAAGATATTAACAATTTCAGGCTTCTGGTCCTTATAGTTTCTGTTGCAATGACTTAACTCTGACATTGTAGCACAAAAGCCGCCATAGGAATTATACAAATAAATGGATTGTTGTAGTAGTTTATTTAAAAAAGCAGATGGCAAACTTACAATCCACAGTTTGCCAAACCCTATTCTAGGTTATTAATACATAAATGAATAAAATTAGTTGGCCAATCGAGGTTAGCTGATATGATAACAAACTATAAAACGTTGTCCCCACTTCCCTTGCTAAAATATAATTTTCATATGATAATAAAATCCCATCTAACATAACATTTGATTATTTAATATTCATTTGTATAAACATTGACTAATAAATTGTTTTGCATTTTGTTTGTTTATTCAAATTCAAGAGTGGATAAAAAGTATGAAAAATTAAATGAAGCTATTAAGGGGCATATGGAGCAACATCAACTAGTCTAACATAAATATAGTTGGAGTCTGAAATCGTGAAAATACATGGGATATATAATGGAGACACAATATTTGAAAAAATAATGATGGAAATTTTTACAAATGTAGTGACAGATACAAATTTACAGATCCAAGAAGCCAAACAAAACTCAAGTAGATTTTAAACTGAAAAAAATGACAATCACTGAGGCTTATCATCAAACCACTATAAAGCAAAGATGAAAAGAAAATCAGAATAATATTAAAAGCAACTAGAGGAAAACAGCACATTATATCTAGAAAAGTACTAATTTGGGTGATTATTGATTCTTTTCAGAAACAATGAGTGTCTGAAGACAGTAGAACAACATATACTTAAAGGGCCACAAAAATTGGTTTCCACATCCGCTGAAAATATCTTTTAAAAATGAAATTGAGATTAAGATGTTTTTACATATAAGAAGCAAAGTAATATTTTGCTGGAAACCTTTACTTTAATTATCTTTTAAAATGAAGGAAAGTAATACAAAATAAAAACTTTGTAATTGAAAAAATGAATAAAATGAAAAGCATATTTGTGAATAAAATATGTTTGATCTTAATAATTTTAACATTTGATTATTTAAAGTCAGAATAAAAATGAGCTTAAAACTTATGTACTTGTGAGATATATTTACCTCCTAAGTATATATGAGATACATATACATCTTATATACCTATATATATCTGATAAGATGAATATGTATGTATTGTTTAAAGTCAATATAAAAATGCCTTGTGAAGCTTAAAACTTATGTTCTTCTGGCCGGGCGCGGTGGCTCAAGCCTGTAATCTCAGCACTTTGGGAGGCCGAGGTGGGTGGATCACGAGGTCAAGAGATGAGACCATCCTGGTCAACATGGTGAAACCCCGTCTCTACTAAAAATACAAAAAAAAAATTAGCTGGGCATGGTGGCGCGTGCCTGTAATCCCAGCTACTCAGGAGGCTGAGACAGGAGAATTGCCTGAACCCAGGAGGCAGAGGTTGCGGTGAGCCGAGATCGCGCCATTGCACTCCAGCCTGGATAACAAGAGGGAAACTCCGTCTCAAAAAAAAAAAAAAAAAAAAACTTATGTGCTTCTGATATATATAAGTATATCATAAGTATACATGAGATAAGTAAATATCATATATATCTCATAAGTATGTGATATATATATATCATAAGCATATAAAAATACACATATCTTACATATAGAGTATAAAAGATTCAAAGGGGATGCATTATTATGTAAATAGTACAATATTTACATATTTTATGTCAGGTATAAAAATGTTATTCATAGTAGATTATGAAAATTAATAGAGGTATATTTTAATCCCTAATATACCCATTAAAAATTGATGCAAATAAATTTATTTTAAAAGTATTAAATAAACTAAAATAAAAATCTAAAAATATTCAAGTAATCCTAAAGAGAGTAAAAAAAGAAGAATAGAAATAAGAAGAAAGACAATATACATAAACAAAAATTCTAGCATTCTATCCACATTGATACTGGCATTAAATAATAATAAATTTAACACACTAATTAAATGAACAATATTTAATTTTTAATATTTATTGTGAATTAATTACAAAATATAGAAAATCATTTTGAAAAATTGTGCATTTTAAATAAATAGACACAGCTATGTTGGAGTTAATTAGAGACAAAGAACATCAAGCCAAAAGCCTAATAATCATAAGTAGGCTGAGTGTTCTACATTACCACAATAAAAGTAGATATCATGGCAAATATAATAAAAATAGAAAAATGGAAATATATAATAAGAATAGAGATTAGTTATTCAGAAAGATAAAATATTGAAAATGTTTATGTATAAAAGAGCTTTCAAATACATAAAATTGATAGGCATAGTGGGAGGAGTAGAATATATCATAAGCAAAACATCTGACATAAAACTTATCTTTCAGACACAACAAATACAACTAGAAAAAAATCAGCAATGACATAGACTTGAAAAAATCCTCTAAATGACCTTGTTGAATTAAGTGTAATACAGAACACTGAATTTAACAACATCGTAACGTACATTATTTTCAATTGCACCTGGCACATGTACCAATATATGTCATTTGATGGCATTTAAAACACATGCTAAATAATTTAAAAGTTCTAATATTATGCAAAGTTAGTTTTATAAGAAAAAACACTTAGCAGTCAATGACCTATATTTAAAAAACATGAATTCTGGCATGTTTAAGAATACATTTATGATGAGTCAAAATCAAAGAAGAATCACATATGCAATTAAACAGTATAAGAATATCTTTTACTAGAAATTATAACACATTGAAATCAGTGTGATGCTGCCACAAAGATATATGGAGGTAAATCCGTAGCTGTACATTTTATACTAGAAAAAATAAAATCCTAAGTAATTGTTTATGGTTCCAAAGAATAAGCTAAAAAAATGGAGTGAAATGAAATGAATAATTAGGTGAATGAAAATAATATGGAAGTGATAACAATGACAAAAACATAGTATTAAAAAAGCCAAGTCGGTCATTTTATTTTTTTAATTTATATTTTTATTTTCTACAAAAATTTAATGAAATAGAATTATGACATAACATATATGAAGACATGTCAACATTTTAGGAATCATATAATTTTGGAACACCTGTTAATAATACACATATTGAAATATAACTCAAAGAAGGTTAAACATTATTTTTGTACTACTACAGTTTTTGCTTACTATTAATAGTACACAGACACCTTTTCAAAAGAGAAAAGACACAAACACCTTTTCAATATACAAACACCTTTCAAATAGAGAAAACCAAGTAGTACTCAACCTAATTTTAATAAAGTCTTATAAATAAATTTTTCCAATCTCAGAAAGCTTTGACAACACAAGATTTCCATAAATGTTTTATAACCTCTTATTTTTTTTCTATTCTCTTTTTATATTTATTTACTACTAAGTTACATGTGTAGAACATGCAGGATTGCTATATAGGCATACATGTGCCATGGTGATTTGCAAAACCTATACACTCATCATCTACATTTGGTATATATCTTAATGCTATCCCTCCCCTAGTTCCCACCCCCTGACAGGCCCCAGTGTGTGATGTTCCCCTCCCTGTAGCCATATGTTTTCATTGTTCAACTTCCACTCAGGAGTGAGAACTTGTGGACTTTGGTTTTCTGATCTTGTGTTAGTTTGCTGAGAATGACGGTTTCCAGGTTCATCCATGTTTCTGCAAATAACTTGAACTCATTTTTTATGGCTGCATAGTATTCCAAAAACCAAAGGTAGATAAATTCATGAAGATGGGGAGAAACTCTTGCAAAAAGGCTAAGAGTCTAAAAAAACAGCATGTCTCTTCTCCTCCAAAGGATCAGAACTCCACGTCTCAGGGGCACCTACCTATAGTCCACCTTTCAAGCCAATTGGACTTGACCAGAGGAAGTCCAATCTGCGCCCAGTGGCAATTCTTGCTGGGGCCTCCAAATGTTATACTCTAGTGAGTTAGAAGGAAAGTGCCACACTCTGAGTTCCATTTGAGAGTCCTTTACTGCCAGCAACTGAGAGTCAGCTCGCATTCAAAATCTCTCTGAACTGAAGAGGTAGGGCATGATTTCCTTTTATACCTAACCTAAAAGATGGAGGGGCATCTAGCTAAAGAAGAATTTTACAGAAGCAGAACAAGCAAGTTAGTAGGAGAAAGCTGGTAACCAGGAGGCAGGAGGTTCCCATAGTTGCTGGTTACTGAGAGTATTTCTGTACAGTCATCAAGGGGGGTATCAGGGGGGACTTTCCATACAATCAGTTACCAAGGGGGGTGCAAGGAGAGGTATTCACAATAGCAGGTGTGTTTGCCAAGCAGGATGTGGTTACAACAGTTACAAGACTCTGATTACAGCATGACCCAGCTGTGCACCCAAGGGAGAAATGGCGGGTAATGAGAGGCCAAAATGGAGTTTACAGCTAAGATGGAGTCAATTAGGCTAGCAAAAGTTAGGGTATCACAATGGAGGTGAAAAACACAGCACAAGAACTTTGTGAAGCATACACATGTATCAATAGTCAAATTAATCTAGTGAAGGAAAGGATATCAGAGATTGAAGATCAACTCAATTAAATAAAGTGAGAAGACAAGATTAGAGAAAAGAGTAAAAAGAAACAAAGTCTGCAAGAAAATATGGGACCAGGAAATGATTAAATCTATGTTTGACAGGTGTACCTGAAAGTGATAGGGAAAATAAAACCAAGCTGGAAACACTCTTCATTATATTATCCAGGAGAATTTCCCCAACTTAGTAATGTTGGCCAACATTCAAATTCAAGAAATACAGAGAACACCGCAAAGATACTCCTCAAGAAGAGCAGCTCTAAGACATGTAATCATCACATTCACCAAGGTGGAAATGAAGGAAAAAATGTTAAGTGCAGCTAGAGAGAAAGGTCAGTTTACCTACAAAGGGAAGCCCATCAGACTAACAGCAGATATCTCTGCAGAAACTTCACAAGCCAGAAGAGAATGGGGCCAATATTCAACATAGTTAAAGAAATAAATTTTCAACCCAGAATTGCATATTCAGCCGAATTAAGTTTTATAAGCAAAGAAGAAATAAAATCCTTTACAGAAAGAAAATGCTGAGAGATACTCTCACCACCAGGTCTGCCTTACAAAGGCTTCTGAAGGAAGCACTAAATATGGAAAGGAACCATCAATACAAGCCACTGCAAAAACACACCAAATTGTAAAGATGATCAATGCTATGAAGAAACCGCATCAAATAATGGGCAAAATAACCAGCTACCATCATAATAACAGGGTCAAATTCACACATAATAATATTAACCTTAAATGTAAATGGGCAAAATAACCAGCTAGCATCATAATAACAGGGTCAAATTCACACATAATAATATTAACATTAAATGTAAATGGGCTAAATCCCCCAATTAAAAGACACTGGGTGGAAAATTGGATAAGGACTCAAGCACCAGTAGTGTGCTGTATTCAGAAAACACATACCATGTGCAAAGACACTCATAGGCTCAAAAAAAAAAAAAAAAAAAAAACGGATGAAGGAATATTTACAAAGCAAATGGAAAGAAAAAAACGTGTTATAATCATAGTCTCTGAAAAAGCAGACTTTAAACCAACAAAGATTAAAAGAGACAAAAAGGTCATTACATAATTGTAAAGAGATCAGTGCAACAAGAAGAGATAACTATCCTAAATATGTAGGCACCCAGTACTGAAGCACCCAGATTCATAAAGCAAGTTCTTAGAAACCTACAAAGAGACTTTGACTCCCACAGGATAGTAGTGGGAGACATTACCTCCCACTGTCAATGTTAGACAGATTGAGGGGACAGAAAAAAAAAAACAAGGATATTTAGGACTTCAACTCAGCTCTGACCAGCTGAACCTAAGAGACATCTACAGAACTCACCACTCCAAATCAAGAGAATAGACCTTCTTCTCAGCAACACCTCACACTTATTCTAAAATTGACCACATGATTACAAGTGAAACACTCCTCAGCACATGTAAAAGAATGGAAATCATAGCAGTCTCTCAGACTACGGTGCAATCACTTTAGAACTTAGGAGTAAGAAACTCACTCAAAACCATACAACTAAAGGGAAACTGAACAAATTGCTTCCTAATGACTACTGGGTAAATAACAAAATTAAGGCAGAAATAAAGATGTTCATTGAAACCAATGAACAAACAAAGAAACAACATACCAGAATCTCTGGGACACATTTAAATTAGTGTGGTGTGGGAAGTTTATAGCACTAAATGCCCACAAGTGAAAGCAGGAAAGATCTAAAATCGACACCCTAACATCAAAATTAAAAGACCTAGACAAGCAAGAGCAAACAAATTCTAAAGCGAGCAGAAGACAAGAAATAAAATCAGAGACAATCTGAAGAAGATAGAAACACAAAAAGCCCTTCAAAAAAGGAATGAATCCAGAAGCTGTTTTTTTCAAAAGATCAAAAAGATAGCTTGACAACTAGGCAGACTAATAAAGAAGAAAAGACAGAAGAATCAAATAAATGCAATAAAAAAATGAAAACGGGATGTCACCATAGATCTCAAGGAAATACAAACTACCATAAGAGAAAAATAATATAAACATCTCTACACAAATACAATAGAATATCTTGAAGAAATAGATAAATTTCTGGACACATACTCCCTCCCAAGATTAACCAGGAAGATCTCGAATCCCTGAATAGACCAATAACAAATTTTGAAGTCAAGGCAGTAATTTATAGCCTACCAGCCAAAAAACTTCCAGAACCAGACAGATTTACAGCCTAATTCTACCAGAAGTTCAATGAGGAGCTGATTTTTTTTTCTGAAACTATTCCACAGAATAGAAAAAGAGGGACTCCTCCCTAACTCATTTTATGAGGCCAGCATCATCCTGATACCAAAACTTGGAAGAGACACAACCACAACAAAAAAAAGAAAAATTTAGGTCAGTATCCCCAATGAACATCGATGCAAAAATCATCAATAAAATACTGGCAAACTGAATCCAGCAGCACATCAAAAACTTATTTACCACGATGAAGTCAGCTTCATCCCTGGGATGAAAGGCTTGTTCAACATATGCAAATCAATAAACCTAATCCATCACACAAACAGAACCAATGACAAAAACCACATGATTATCTTAATAGATGCAGAAAAGGCCTTCAACAAAATTCAACAGCCCTTCAAGCTAAAAACTCTCAAACTAGGTATTGATGAAACGTATCTCAAAATAGTAAGAGCTATTTTTTACAAACCCACAGCCAATATCATACTGAATGGGCAAAACCTGTAAGAATTCCCTTTGGAAACCAGCACAAGACAAGAATACCCTCTCTCACAACTTCTAATCAACATAGTATTGAAAATTCTGGCCAGGACATACAGGTAAGAGAAAGAAATAAGAGTATTCAATTAGGAAAACAGGAAGTCAAATTGTCTCTGTTTGCAGATGACATGCTTGTATATTTAGAAAACCCCATCATCTCAACCCAAAATCTCCTTAAGCTGACAAGAAACTTTACAACATCTCAGGATATAAAATCAATATGCAAAAATCACGAGCATTCCTATACAACAATAACAGACCAACAGAGAGCCAAATAATGAGTGAATTCCAATTCATAATTGCTGCAAAGAGAATAAAATACCTAGAAATACAACTTCAAGAGCTGTGAAGGACCTGTTCAAGAACTACAAACCACTACTCAGAGAAATAAAAGAGGACACAACAAATGGCAAAGCATTCCATGCTCATGGACAGGAAGGATCACTATTGTGAAAATGTCCATACTTCCCAAAGTAATTTATAGATGCAATGCTATCCCCATCATGCTACCATTGACTTTCTTCACAGAATTGGAAAAAGCTACTTTAAATTTCATATGGAACAACAACAGCAACAACGAAAAAGCCCATATAGCCAAGACAATTCTATGCAAAATTATCAAAGCTGGAGGGATCATGCTACCTGGCTTCAAACTACACTACAAAGCTACAGCAATCAAAACAGCATAGTACTGGTAACAAAACAGATATATAGACCCAAGTAATAGAACAGAGACCTCAGAAATAAGACACATCAACAAGTATCTAATCTTTGACAAACTGACAAAAACAAGCCACGGGGAAAGGACTCCCTACTTAGTAAATGATATGAGGAAAACTGGCTAGCCATATGCAGAAAGCTAAATCTGAATCCCTTCCTTACCCCTTATACAAGAATTAACTTGGCCAGGCGCAGTGGCTCATGCCTGTAATCCCAGCACTTTGGGAGGCCGAGGCAGGTGGATCATGAGGTCAAGAGATCGAGACCATCCTGGTCAACATGGTGAAACCCCGTCTCTACTAAAAATACAAAAAATTAGCTGGGCATGGTGGCGCATGCCTGTAATCCCAGCTACTCGGGAGGCTGAGGCAGGAGAATTGTCTGAACCCAGGAGGCAGAGGTTGCGGTGAGCCAAGATCACGCCATTGCACTCCAGCCTGGGTAACAAGAGCAAAACTCCATCTCAAAAAAAAAAAAAATTAACTCAAGTTTCATTAAGGACTTGAATGTAAGGCTTAAAATGGTAAAAATCCTAGAAGAAATCCTAGGCAATACCGTTCAGGACATAGGCATGGGCAAAGTCTTCATAAGTAAAAATACTGAAAGGAATGTCAAGAAAAGCCAAAATTGACAATTAAACTAAAGAGCTTCTGCACAACAAACTGTTATCAGAGTGAACAGGCAACTTACAGAATGGGAGAAAATTTTTGCAATCTATTCATCTGACAAAGGGCTAGTACCCAGAATCTACAAGAAACTTAAAGAAATGTGTAAGATAAAAACAACCCCATCAAAAGTTGGGCAAATACTATGAACAGACACTTCTCAGTAATAGACATTTATGCAGTCAACAGACATATGAAAAACAGCTCATCATTACTGGTCTTTAGAGAAACGCAAATCAAAACCAAAATGAGATACCGTCTCATGCCAGTTAGAATGGTGATCATTAAAAGTCAGGAAACAACAGATACTGGAGACAATGTGAAGAAACAGGAATGCTTTGACACTGTTGGTGGGAATGTAAATTAATTCAGCCATTGTGGAAGACAGTGTGGTGATTTCTCAAGGATCTAGAACTAGAAGTACCTTTTGACCTAGCAATCACATTACTGGATATACACCCAAAGGATTGTAAATCATTCTACTATAAAGACACATGCACAGATATGTGTATTGCAGCTTATTCACAATTGCAAAGTCTTGGAACTAACCCAAATGTCCATCAATAATAGACTAGATAAAGAAAATGTAGCACATATACACCATGGAATACTATGTGGTCATTTTAAAATACCAGCAAAATTGATAATGCTTTAGCTCAGCTATTAAATTAAAAAAACACAAATCATCAATTTTGACTGAAAGTTTGAATACCACTACAGATAATATGCAAATAAATAATAAAAGGATATTAATAACAGCTTTGTAACAATAGGCTTGAAAAGGTAAGTAAAATAAATAACATTTCTTGAAAAGTATAACTATCGAAAACGGCATGAAGTGGAACAGAAAACTTGACAGCCCATAGCTGTTACTTAAACTATTAGTTATATAAACGTATTTCATAAAGACACCTCTACGGTAAAATTATTTCTCTGGTGAATGTCATCAAAATCTCAAAAACGAGATAACCAGAGACTTACAAGGTCTTTTAAATAGAGAAGAAAAAAATTTTTTTCCAACTTGTTTGACAATGCCTAAGACTGAAATGATAATAAAATTATCCCCCCAAAAGAGAAGAAAAAAGAAAATATAAACAATTACCATTTTAAACACAAATGCAACAATCATTAACAAATTACTGGTAAATCCTATCTATCAATATAAAAAAATTCAGATACAGCTGCCTATGTTTAGCTCAGATCTGATTAATTTTTAAAATCAATCATTGTAATTTTCTTATTAATGGAATAGTAGAAAAAACCATTTGATCATTCCAATAAATGCAGAAAAAGCATAATTCAAATTTACAATATTAATAACAAAAATATTCTCAGCATCTTAATAATATAAAGGAATTGTTTAAGTCACATATCCAATGTGCAAGTAAACCTAATACTGACATCATATTTAATGGTGAAATATTGAAGACTTTCCCAATATAATTTGGAAAAATTCAAGAATGCCTAATCTCACCATTTCTGTTCAAAATTGAACGAAGTGTTGCTGCAGCAAGGTAAAGGAAATAAAAAGCTATTTGTGAATTACTTCAATATATATAAAATCTCTAGGAATCTACATAATAACTTAGAAATTTTGTTTTTGAATACTAAAAGGAAATAATTAAAAAGAGAACAACATGAACAATTTAATTAATATTAACATGAAAAAACAAAAACACCTTAGAGATACATTTAATAAAATGTGTAAATGACTTATAAACTGAAAATTAGAAAATATTCTTGACAGACATTAAAGAACAAAAATGGAAATGTATATGACTTTTATGAATCAGTAAATTCAATATATTAGGGTTATCCATTTTTGAAAAATTATTTTAAACTTTCAATGTAATTACAAGTACAATCTGGGCAGATATTTTGTAGAAATTGACAAACTGATGTGAATGTACAGAGTATGTAGACTAATTAACATGTGGTTAAAGAACAACAAAGTGGAGGATTAGTACTACTTGACTCTAAGACTTACTGTAAAGGTCTAGTAATCAAGACAGTGGAAATGTTGCAGTTTCTTCACTTCTGTAGTTAATATTTACAAAGTCTAACACAATCAAATTTTGGTGAGAATGTGGAGCAACAAAACTTTCATACTTATATTTTTGGCTATGGTGTGAAATAACACACAAGTTTGGGAAATATAGTTTCTTTTTTTCATTGTACTTTAGGTTCTGGGGTACATGTGCAGGATTGTTGCACAGGTACATACATGGCAAGGTGGTTTGCTGTCTTCATACCCCCATCACCTATATCTGGTATTTCTCCCCATGTTATCTCTCCCCACCCTCCTCACCCCCTGCTGTCCCTCCCTCAGCCACCCCCAATTGACCACAGTGTGTGATGCTCCCCTCCCTGTGTCCATGTGTTCTAATGCAATTACATACACTTACTCTAAACAATTAAAGAAAAATGAAATTATGTTAGGAGAGTCATTTACAAAAATCTACACAGCTGCCTATTCCTAATATCCCCAAACTACTGTCTATCATATAAGAATGGATGAAAAACGTGTCATATGTTTACATAATAAAATACCATTCAACAATAAGAATAAATGTACTTTTAATATTCACAGAATGCATAGAATCTCAAAAATATTTCTGAAGTAGTCTTACACAAAAGGCCAGTCAACATATGATTACTTTAGTAGAATTTCAAGAATAAGACAGGCTAATGTGTGCTAGAAAATTATCTGGATTTTTGTTGTCTCTCCATGAATTTATGCAAGAATTGATAGAGAAGGAGTCATCAAGAAATTTTTGTGGTGAGGGTGCTATTTTCTCTTTTGTTTGGGATTTGAATTGTAAATGGCATTTTGATGAAAATTGAATATCTTCCAGGCCACCACAGGGGAAAAAAAAAACTCAGAAAGCTAAAAACATACTAGAAAGAGCATTCTTTCATTACAAAACTATTAAATTAGAAATTTGTGACAAAATATAAAAATCAAAAACACACTTTTCCGGGGAACTTCAATCATGTTGTTCATTGACTAAGTCTAACAAAAAATATAGGCTGAAATTTTAGAGCATGTTGGAAGCAATTATAAAAACTGAGCAACTGAAGTTTATGGGATATCAAACAAGAAAAAATGATAGATCAGGTAAATATATTAATAATACAAAAATAACAAAAAATTAAACATACAATTAATAAAACTAAGAAAGAACAACTTTAAACCAATAGTGGAGAACTGTATAAAATCCACAAATTCTTTAATAAAGATTAATTGAATAAGCTATAGTACATGCACCCAGTGCAATATTCTGGAGTTTAGAAAAGAATGAAGACAAGCTATATACACAACAACTTCCTGGGAATAAGTAAGAAGTGAAATGTATAATATTGTTACTAGTATGTTTTCATTTATCAAATAATGGATGGATGACATAATACATGCATAAACATGTATTTTTTATTTAACAACAAAGCCGAATCTGCAAACAAATCAAAATAAAAGGATAAATAGAAATTAAATAGAATGGTGTGTGTGTTGCGTGTGTTAGAATGGTGTGTGGTGTGTGTGTGTGTTAGAGAGAGAGAAAGAGAAAGAAAGAAAGAGATAAAAAACAGTTTAAAGAGAACAGCAGCAACAGAAAAAGGCCGTGTGTGATGGCTCATGCCTGCACAAAGAGCACTTTGGGAGCCCAAGGTGGGTGGATCACATGTGGCCAGGAGTATGAGATCAGCCTGGCCAACATGGTGAAACTCCATCTTCACAAAAAATGCAAAATTTAGCCGGGCATGGTGGCATATGCCTGTAAACTCAGTTACTAGGGAGGCTGAGGTATGAGAATTGCTTGAAACTGGGAGGCAGAGGTTGCAGTGAGTCCAGCTTGCACCCCTGCACTCCATCCTGGGCAACAGGGCAAGACTCTGTCTCAAAAGAAAAAAGAAAAAAGTGAACCTTTATGGCATTAACTTTAGACACATGAACATGCTTTACATAATTATAAAACAGAATATATTAAAAGAGCAAATCTTTAAAAAACAAGTAAAATACAAGTTTAACTGTAAGAAGTTGTTTGCATAGTGTCAGATAGAGCCCTTGTCTCAGTGATTTTGAAATACTAATCTGATTGATGGAATATGTCTTAAAAGGAGGAAGAACATTAAAAAAAAAAAAAAACCCTCTTTTTTCTAATCATCCCTTTGTTAGTCATACTGGTATATTTCCTGAAACTGTCATGTAGGTTAAAACAAACCATTAATTAAGACAACATGGTTATGAATCAGGGTTTTAAGTATCAATGGCACATAAACATAAAATTAAATAAGTAAAAATCTAGAAGCTTAAATATGCTCCAGAAATAGCAGAATGAATGTATCTATTTTGTCATTGAAATATATATATATATGTGTATTTTTTAGGTTTATGTCCTGACAGAGAATAGAAATTATGATGATTTTAATAGCAGTGAAATTAATGTGTCCTGATGTTTCCACTAGTAAAGATGGTGATTTCTTGGAGAAATAGCTGATTGCATTTCTATGAAAAGAAATAATACAAATATTTTATCATACCAGAAATAAAAAAAATTTTCAAAGGTTAGAGGTCATGTAAAAAACACTTAAAAGCTATCTTGCATTTGCTCCTATTGCCCAAACATAGGACAACATAGGAGCATCCATAAGCATAATCATTGCTAAGTATTGAAACATCAAATATATTTGAATACAGGAGATCATGTCAATCAAAAGTGTGTGTAAGGAGAATGATCCTATATTCTGAATACAATCATGCACCGCATAACAACATTTTGGCCAAAGACAAACCGTATAAACCACAGTGGTTCCATAAAATTATAAGGGAGCTAAAACACTTCTATCACCCAATGATGTCGTAGCCTTCGTAAAGTGATAGTGCAATGCCTTACTCACACGTGTGTGGTGGTACTGGTGTAAACAGACAGACTGCACTGCCACTTGTATTAACATATGGCAATACAGTTATGCATGATACATAAAACTTGATAATAATAAACAAGCACGCTACTGGTTTATGTATTGATTAAACTATGCTTCTGATTGTTATTTTGCCACAGTAATTCTACATATTATTTTAAAAGTTAACTTTAAAATAGCCTCGGGCAAGTTCTTCAAGAGGTGTTTTAGAAGAAGGCATTGTTACACGAAATGACAGCTCCATGCATGTTAACTGCCCCTGAAGACCTTCCAGTGGGACAAGACATGGAGACGGAAGACAACGATATTCATTATTCTGACCCTGTGCAGGCCTAGGCTACTATGTGTGTTTATGTCTTAGTTTTTAACTAAATGTTTATAAAGTTGAAAAAAAAATTACATAAAGCTTAGTGAATAGGAATATTAAAGAAATATTTTTGTAGAGATGTATGATGTGTCTGTGTTTTAAGCTAAGTATTACTATGAGTCAAAAATTTAAAAGTAAGTGTAAAGTGAAATGTTACAGTCAGCTAAGGTTAAATTACTATTGAGAATATAAAATTTTAAAATATATTTAGTGTAGCAAAAATGTGCAATGTTTACGAAGTCTACAGTAGTATACAGTAATGTTCTAGACCTTTAAATTTACTCATGGACTCACCCAGAGCAATTTCTAGTCCTTTAAGTTTCAAATATGATAGGTGCCTCATACAGGTGTACCATTTTTAATCTTTTATACCATATTTTTGCTGTAACTTTTTATGTTTAGGTATGTTTTGGCTCACAAATACTTACCATTGAGTTACAGCTACCCACAATGTTCAGCATCATAACATACTGTACAGATTTGTAGCCTAGGAGAAATAGGGTATCCCATATAGACCAGGTGTGTAGATTCCTATAGCAACTAGGTTTGTTAAGTCAGTCTAGAATGTTCACACGACAAAATTGCCTAATGATGCACTTCTTAGAACATAGCTCCATCATTAAGCAACACATGTTTATACTGGCAAGTGAAGAGAAATAATCGACCTTTTACTTTGCTTTCCATGTAGAAACTCTGCCTCAGAATAGCCAAATAATTATTAAGGGGATGCTGTTCTCAACGGTGCTCTAGATTTTTTTTTTTTTTTTTTTTTTTTTAAGTAATGCTAGAATTAGAAATTCAATGTTTTGCATCCCATAATAAAATAATAAATCTGGGTAGTTAAGCTCTTTATTTTATTACAGAATATAAAATATAATGATCACAATTTATGTGCTTCCTGATGGAAACCTACACCATCTATGAAGTAATCTTGGGGGTGAGGGGACAGAATGAGATCAACACATTAGAGTTAACCTCAATATTTAATGAAATTACAGACGACAGAGCAATGTGTTGAATAACGCTGTGAAGGAATACTTAGTGAAATTACAACTCAGCAGAATGAATAGCTTGCTTTCTTCAACAAACTTGTAAAATAATCAAAATTGGGAGAGGGACAATTATAGATGTAAGATACAAAAAGATATAATATTAACATTATTTACTTTTATCTCTGGTTTATAACATTTTTATATTATCTTGAAACACCACACTTGAACGAAGAATTTATTAAGCGAAATGAGTTAGGCAAGTTATAAGATATCTGATCACACTGTAAAACTAAATGTTGTCCAGTAGAAAATTCTGCGTTGGTTATCATACAATGATTTGCAAAATTATGCAAATGTTAGTGATACTTAACAGATGAAAACCTGAAAATTATTAAACGAACAGTAATAAAAAAGGAGTATGTATTACTTTAATGTATTAAATCACTTTTAAGGAATTGTGGTAGTTTAAAAAGTACAAGATTTTAAACACTCTATTTTTCTTATTTTTGTTCTCTTGCTATTCAGAATGTTTCAAATTTAAAAACTTGTCCTTACAAAGTATATAGCTACAAACTCATATGATCCTATTGCATAAATTTAAAAATTGAGTACAAATTTAATTAAAGCATTGTTTGATATTTTTTTAAAAAAACGAGGCTGTGTCATATTCCTTCTTTGTTTAGATATGCTGAATATCTCAGGCCTTCTAAAAAGTGCATAATAATGTATTAATTCATTAAATTAAAGTGAATTGTGTTTTGAGAAATTTTTGGCATTTTCATGACATTTCACAGCTAACCATTCATATGGAGTGAAAGCCATAGGCTGATGTATTATTCTTTGTATAATTTGTATTGCCATATTATCTGAAGACAACTTAATTATAACTCTATGAGTTAATTCTACTATTCATCATCCATTATGCAATGTACATAGATGCCTATAATTCTTTCCTTTTTCAAATGTAAAGGGCGTTCAAACTGTTTTAGGGTCATGTGCTGAGATTCAGTTCATTTTACTTTGTATACTTTTCACAGTATGAAATGAACAATCTATAAAATTTTGCATTTGTCTTTATATTATCTATTATATTATAAAGAGTTGCAATTTTTAATGTTTACAGAAGTCAACACTTTAAGCTCAATGTTCCAATGCAAAATAAACTGTAACTCTTATTCAAAAACATGCTGCTATACCTGAAATTTTATTTAATATTTGTGATGAAACATTATTTATGGACTGAGTAAACTGAAGTTAAATCTGCATATCCTAAAAGATTAAAATATGTCTTTAGAACCAGTATGGGAAAATATAAGAACATCTTTTTAATTTTACACTGTGGGCATTCCTTCTGAAGTATAGATCTTCTTTTACAGGGGATCTGCAGCGTTTTCTCTGCTCCTCACAGGAGACCTATGTGAATCTTTGATAAAACCTCCTTCTCTCTTTCTTTTTTCTACTTCATTTCTTATGAAATTATAGTACGTTTAATTTTGATGCTAAGTAACATTCTTTTTCAACTCTTTAAACAATAGAAATTCTGTAAATTTAGAATGGAAATCTACCGCACACATTTTAAGGTGCAGACAGACATGATATTCCCTTGAGTTTTACTAAATCTTTTCTTATCTCTGAATGCCTGTCTTCACCCATCTATATTAAAATGGGTCTGTTTTTATACATTCCCTAGTGGTTTCCAGTCTGGATTTTTAAAATACACTGAACATATAATTTAGATATTTCAATCATGCTTTCCTTTTTTTTTTAATATTGTGAAATCAGAGTTTTTTTCCTCCATTTTTAAATTCTGTGGATTCAACATACGCAAGTCTATAAATGTAATTCACCACATAAACAGAAGCAAAAACAAAAACCACATGATTATCTCAATTGATGCAGAGAAGGCATTTGACAAAATTCAACAGCCCTTTATGCTAAAAACCCTCAATAAACTTGGTATTGATGGAACATATCTCAAAGTAATAAAAGCTATTTATGACAAACCAACAGCCAATATCATACTTAATGGGCAAAAACTGGAAGCATTCCCTTTGAAATCTGGCACTAGACAAGGATGCCCTCTCTCACCACTTCTATTCAACATAGTACTGGAAGTTCTAGCCAGAGCAATCAGGCAAGAAAAAGAAATAAAGGGTATTCAAATAGGAAAGGTGGAAGCCAAATTGTCTCTATTTGCAGATGACATGATAGTATACCTAGAAGACCCCATCACCTCAGACCAAAAGCTCCTGCAACTGATAAGCAACTTCAGCAAAGTCTCAGGATATAAAATCAATGTTCAAAAATCACAAGCATTCCTATACACCAATAACAGACTTAAAGAGAACCAAATCAAGAACGAACTGCCATTCACAATTGCTACAAAGAAAATAAAATACCTAGGAATACAACTCACTAGGAATGCAAGGGACCTCTTTAAGGAAAACTACAAACAACTGCTCAACGAAATAAGAGAGGACACAAACAGATGGAGAAACATTCCATGTTCGTGGTTAGGAAGAATCAATATCGTGAAAATGGCTATACTGCCCAAAGTAATTTACACAATCAATGCTATCCCCATCAAACTACCATTGAATTTCTTCACAGAACTGGAAAAAACCACCATGAATTTCATATGGAACCAAAAAAGAGCCCGCATAGCCAAGTCAATTCTAAGCAAAAAGAACACAGCGGGAGGCATCACGCTACCAGACTTCAAACTATACTACAAGGCTACAGTAATCAAAACAGCATGGTACTGGTACCAAAACAGAGATATAGACCAATGGAACAGAACAGAGGCATCGGAAGCAACACAACACATCTACAACCATATTGTCTTTGATAAACCAGACAAAAACAGGCAATGGGGAAAGGATTCCCTATTTAATAAATGGTGTTGGGAAAACTGGCTAGCCATGTGCAGAAAGCAGAAACTGGACCCCTTCCTGACACCTTACACTAAAATTAACTCCAGATGGATTAAAGACTTAAACGTAAGACCTGACACCATAAAAACCCTAGAAGAAAATCTAGGCAAAACCATTCAGGACATAGGAGTAGGCAAGGACTTCATGACCAAAACACCAAAAGCATTGGCAACAAAAGCCAAAATAGACAAATGGGACCTAATCAAACTCCACAGCTTCTGCACGGCAAAAGAGACAGTCACTAGAGTGAATCGGCAACCATCAGAATGGGAAAAAATCTTTGCAGTTTACGCATCTGACAAAGGGCTGATATCCAGAATTTACAAAGAACTCAAACAGATTTACAGGAAAAAAAACAAACAAGCCCATTCAAAAATGGGCAAAGGATATGAAGAGATACTTTACAAAAGCAGACATACATGAGGCCAACAAACATATGAAAAAGTGCTCATCGTCATTGGTCATTAGAGAGATGCAAATCAAAACCACATTGAGATACCATCTCACATGAGTTAGAATGGCGATCATTAAAAAATCTGGAGACAGCAGATGCTGGAGAGGATGTGGAGAAATAGGAACACTCTTACACTGTTGGTGGGAGTGTAAATTAGTTCAACCATTGTGGAAGACAGTGTGGCGATTCCTCAGGGACCTAGAAATAGAAATTCCATTTGACCCAGCAATCCCATTACTGGGTATCTATCCAAAGGACTATAAATCGTTCTACTATAAGGACACATGCACACGAAAGTTCATTGCAGCACTATTTACAATAGCAAAGACCTGGAACCAACCCAAATGCCCAACGATGATAGACTGGACTGGGAAAATGTGGCACATACACACCATGGAATATTATGCAGCAATCAAAAATGATGAGTTTGTGTCCTTTGTAGGGACATGGATGAATCTGGAGAACATCATTCTCAGCAAACTGACACAAGAACAGAAAAAGAAATACCGCATATACTCACTCATAGGTGAGTGAGAAAAATGAGAACACATGGACACAGAGAGGCGGTCTACTATACACTGGGGACTGTTGGGGGGAATGGGGGAGGGACAGCAGGGGGGGCTGGGGGGGATAGCCTGGGGATGAATACCAAGTGTGGGTGAACGGGAGGAAAGCAGCAAAGCACACTGCCATGTGTGTACCTATGCAACTATCTTGCTCGTTCTGCACATGTACCCCCAAACCTATAATGCAATAAAAATTAAAATAAATAAATAAATAAATAAATAAATAAATTCTGTGGATTTTAAGGCATTGTTAGGCCTGACAATAGAGCAAGATATTTATTAATTTAGAGAATAATTTTTACGCTTCAACTTTCAAGAACATAGCATATATTTCAAAATCCCGTAGAATAGTTCTATATAGCTCTAATTAGAAACTACATTTGGTATGTTTGTAAGAAGTTTTATCGCCCCAGTAGTCTTCTTTCTCCTAAGGGATTTAGCTTAATACATTGGCTCTTTCCCACTACTTAGCTATAGGTGTTCTGATAAAACTTTCAAGGTGGGAAGTTTGGGTCAGTATGCAGTGAAATCTTTCAGGCAGTGTTGGCTTTTAACTCTTTGTTTCATAAATACTTCCATATTTGGCTGTCTTGTGCCCTCTGGGAACTCAACCAATATCCATGTATTTTCTTAAAGCCTTTTCTGAACTTCTACCTTTATTATGAGAATTGTGAAGTCCTCTCTCTGAACCTTTCCTAGTTGATTAATGTGATCAGTGCTTTCTTTGTGTGAATCATTTTGATTCATCACCCAGAGACTGTATTCGCATTTTTTCAATACTTTTCTGTTCCCTATTGAGTCTCCTGCTAAGAACTTCTCTTTTCTTTCTAGGATATTGAGATTCTACATTGCACATACAATTTTTTATTCTTCTTAGTTTTTAAGAAAGTTCTTACTGAATTGTTCATTCTATAGCAGGATTAAGAAAATCTAGTAGAACACAGAGGATTCCATGTCTTCAGGAGTTCTAGAGAGGAAATCAAAACTAAAAGTAAAATAAGCTCTTATAAACTGTGAAGGTCTAAAACATTGAGAAAAGGATGTTTATATTTGTCATTTAAATGTTGCAGATACAAATGGTCATAAAAATCATCTAGTGCAATAATTCATTTTACAAAAGAAACTGAGATATAAAAGCTAAGCTATTTGCTTAATGTGATATGAAATAGAAAGATAATTTTAGTTATAATTTGCAAGGAAATACTTTAATTTCTTCCTTCCATATATTTCCAAATATTTAAACTTCAAAAGCAATTTCTAAAGTATTTCATATATGTTAAGGTAAATTAACACATCTATTTAATCAACAAATGTACATCAAATGCCTGTTATATAACTGACTATTATTTATAGTTGGAATGTAAGATACCATCTCATGCCAGACAGAATGACAACTATTAAAAAGTCAGGAAACAATAGATGCTGGCAAGGCCATGGAAAAATAGGAATGCTTTTACACTGTTGGTGGAAATGTGAATTAATTCAATCATTGTGGAGGGCAGTATGGTGATTCCTCATGGATCTAGAACCAGATATATAATTTGATCCAGCAATTCCTTTACTGGGTATATACCCAAAATATTATAAATCATTCTACTATAAAGACATATGCACACATATGTTTATTACAGCACTGTTCACAATAGCAAAGACTTGGAACCAACCCAATGCCCACCAATGATAGATTAGAAAAAGAAAATGTGGCACATATACACTAGGTAACACTATGCAGCCATATAAAGAATGAGATCCTGTCTTTTGCAGGGACATAGATGATGCTAGAAGCCATCATTGTCAGCAAACTAACACAAGAACAGAAAACCAAACACTGCATGTTCTCACTCGTAAGCAGGAGTTGAACATTGAGAATACATGGGCACAGAGAGGGAACAATACACATCAGGGCCTGTTGTGGGGTGGGGGTGAGAGGAAGGAACTTAGAGGACAGGTCAATAGGTGGAGCAGCCACCGTGGACGTGTGTATATATGTAAGAAACCTGCATGTTTCGTAGTTTTTTTTTTTTTTTAGAAGAAATAAAGTATTTTTTCTTTTTTTTTTTTTTTTGAGACAACTCATGTTCGCACAGGGCATCCGAGTTTTATGTCTCTCCAAGAAAACCATGATTTCTAATTTGCTAATGGTTTTTACGTACTTCAATCATAGCATCTAGAACTATAAGAAAATAAATTTCTGTTGTTTAAGCCAGGCAGTCTGTGGTTGGTTTTTCATTTGCTTGTTTGTTTTTGAGACAGGTTCTCCCTCTGTTGTCTAAGACAGCCTCAAACTCCAGGATTCAAGTGATTCTCCCTCCTCAGTCTCCTGAGTAGTTGAGACCACAGGCATGCTCCAACACAGCTGGCTTTTTTTTTTTTTTTTTTTTTTCTTCTGTAGACTCAGATTTTCGCCATGTTGGCCAGGCTGGTCTTGAACTCCAGAGCTCAAGCTATCATCAAACCACAGCCTCCCAGAGTGCTGGGATTGTAAGCATGAGCCACCTCACCTGGTCTGTGGTGATTTGTTATTGCAGCCTTAGCAGATGAATAAACTTTTTCGGCTCCAGGCCATCACTCCCAAAATGCTTTCAGTATTTAGACTTACTATTGCTTGCTGCCTTTCATAAGTTTTGTTACTACTAAGGCAGTCCCTCCACCTGAAATCATACATGGTTCTAGTGTTACTTCTTCAAATTTCCAGGCTTCTCCTCCCAGCCTGGAAAATTATTGACTATTACCATCATCCAGAAAATCCATATGGAGAAATGTGAAAACTAAAGACTAAATCTTGGTGATTTAAAAAAAAAAAAAAAAGGTATCATCCCATACACTTGATTAGGGGAGCAACAACCAGAGATCAGAAACAGTAGAGCCCTTTTATACTATAAAAACAACACTCGGAAGGAAGGGTTAATATCTGTTTTATATGAACATGGGGGCGGGTGTGTGAAATCTACCATATGCGTTTGTTTTGTTCTGTGTTGTGAAGGTTTTCTGACCTGCAGTGAATCAGATAGCATTTAATTGTATAGTTCAGGTATCCATTTTACTTTGCAAGCAAAGTAGTTATGAAGAAAGTAAATCTATTTTAATTTTGAATACCTGGTGTTATTTAAAATATTGATGGGCTTTGATAGTTTTTATTTTAAGGCACTTTGAATTCTGACCCAATTTTGTCGCTAGACTGTTATTCGTTTCATGTTGCTCATATACTTGCAACTTTCCATATTTTGAGATGTTTCAAAGTTTCTTTTTTAATTCCTTTAATATATTTGTTATATTACAAATTTAAATTGTCTTTGAAACAAGAATGTTCACAAGATTCCTCTTTTACTGATCTTGGAAAGGCATAAAACAATAATGACATTGATAATTTCAGAGATGTTTATTTCCTTTGACATTTAAAGAATAGGTGAATGACATGTAAAAGAAGAAGAGACATAATGTGTATGTTTTATAAAATGAAAAAATACAATAAAAACTTTTATTTCAGTTTTGCTTTACTTTTGACTTTGGCAGCAGCCACGCCTACTTTTCTATGTATGGCTGTAAAAGTGACAAGTGCTTGGACGTTATTCACCTTAAATAAAAATGATCACATTTCAAATTAGTTTGCATGGCTGCTTTGGAAATTCAAACTACTTTTCACTGTTAAAAAGCAAAAAAGAGTAGCAAGTCACATAACTAACAGATGTAAGCCTATCTCAGGATTAAGGTAAACCTGACAGGTTGAGAAAACTATAGACGTTTTCCTCAGGACCAAAAGGATATGATAAACTTAGAATTTAGGGAAATACAGAGGTCACTGTTAAAACTTTGAAAGAGAATATCTGTTAGTAAAGCAGACTTTTGTTGCCTGAATCCTATTTAACACCTCACATTTCTCTGAAGCTCTGTGTAAAAATCTACAGAAATGGGGGAAAATTCATTTCATATTCAATTTGCTTTTGTCGAATATTTTATTATGTAGTCGTAAAAATTAGGCTCATTTTATGAACAGATCATTGAATAAAATACAATTTGGTTGAACTGTGCTCTCTGATATTATCCTTCAGTTTGCTTTTTAAGTAATCTTTAGTAAAGGCAGTAGTACAAATAATAAAGAACAACAGTAGAAGCTTATATTTCTAACCTAGCCACCATCTCCCAGAATTAGGAATTTGAAAAAGTCAAATTTTTACTCCTTATGTGTAAGTCACCTTGTTTTACATTGTGTTTCAACAGAAAGAGAATAGCTGTTGAACTAAATTTATTTGCCCCGTTCTCTGACTTTACACAGTACTGATTACTAGTTAATATTAGTGCCACATTTTTGGACAGTATACTTATAGGCTAATCTTTCTTAATGGCTGTAATTCCTTAATGTACAAAGACACAAAGATGATCATCTGTTTCACATCTAAAAAAGTGAATGGCATTTACTCTCAAGTAGACACACTGAAGATAATGTCTAAGATTGCTATTCTCTAGTCCTGAGACGTCTTACATCTTTGCAGAGTTGTCCAGGCTGTGCTTTATTGAAAGTTGCAGTTTTTATTTTTTGCTGTGTGCAGCAAAGGACAAGACAACTAACCATTTTCTTTGATCTTCTTAAATTCACTTGGGTGCATAACATATTATTGTTTTCTGCTGTTTCTGCTTTGCTGGAGACTTAAAATCATACTTTATCCTTTGAGACCATTTTTCATCACTTTTTTTTTGCAAAGAGGCAACGTGAAAAAAGAGGTATCCTATGCAATTATTACAAATGGTTGTTGCTAGTCTCCTATGTGGCTCTAACTCTGAATCATTTGAGTTCCCAACAGTATTTCAAGTTCCTTACTTTAGGGAATCTACCCCAGTCTTAATTGAAATAAAGCAATAAACATAGATGTTATTTTTGACAGATAAGATGAAATTGGTTTTGTGGTCATCACAACTAACATACTTTTGGCTTTCTGAAACCACACAAATATATCACAGAAATTAAGACCACCTTAATTACAGGACAATTTTAAATTCAAAGCTAAAGGAAAAACACTTTGAGTTCAATAGGCTTGTGCATTTGTGGGTGCAACAAATCATATTTTTATAAGAAAAAATAAAAATGAGTACTATTAATTTGAAAATATTTTTAAATGAAATATCTTCAGTATCATAGCATTTTAGACTAAGAACAATAACCTGAAGTTAGTAACTCTTAAATATTTATTTTTAGGCTACAGGTTTTTAAAGTAATATTGATCACAATAAACTTTCTTTAATGGATTAAAGTTATACATAGATAAACATTTTTCTTTTTACTATAAATAATTTCTAACCATTTCTCTGGTACTTTGCCTTAGGCATTTTTGGTTTTGCTTTTTTGAAAGAAAACTAAGAAGAAATTTCACAAAGTGTTTTCTAGTAAGATGAAAGAATGAAAGCAACATTGAATAAAGGTAATACAAAGCTTTGATTTTCTGCTTAGAGCTTCATGGAATCTAACCTTTTAAATTTACATTTGGTGAGAACAGAAATGACCTTTAAAACTAAGTAGTATTTGTCACTGGTTCTGTCCATGTGTTTTATTGGTTATGTTTACATTTATTGTTTTGTGTATGTTGAACCAGCCTTGCATCTGAGGGCTGCAGCTGACATGATCATGGTGGATAAACTTTTCCATGTGCTGCTGGATTCAGTTTGCCAGTGTTTTATTGAGGATTTTTGCATCAATGCTCATCAGGAGAATTGGCCTAAATTTTTCTTTTCTTGTGTCTCTGCCAGGTTTTGGTATCAAGATGATCCTGGCCCCATAAAAGGAGTTAAGGAGGAGTTCCCCTTTTTCTATTGTTTGGAATAGTTTCAGAAGGAATGGTGCCAGCTCCTCTTTGAACCTCTGGTAGAATTCGGCTGTGAATCTGTCTGGTCCTGGGGTTATTTTTTGGTTGGTAGGCTATTATTTACTGCCTCAATTTCAGACGTTGTTATTGGTCTATTCAGGCATTTAACTTCTTTTTGATTTAGTCTTTGGAAGGTATATGTTTCCAGAAATTTATCCATTTCTTCTAGATTTTCTAGTTTATATACATAGAGAGGTTCATAGTATTCTCTGATAGTACTTTGTATTTCTGTGGGATCAACTCTATCATTTTTTATTGTGTCTATTAGATTCTTCTTTTATATATTTTATTTTTATTTATAGATTTATTTACTTATTTATTGAAAGAAAGAAAGAGAAAGAGAAAGGGGAAAGAGAACAGGAGTCTTGTTCTGCTGACCAGGCTGGAATGCAATCTAAAAATAGGTATTTAAAACCTCTTTTATGCTGATAATTGTGCTTAACAGCGGAGACAGGAAGGATTAAGGGAAGAAAATAACAAACAAACAGCCAAACAATATTTTATTTAAGTCTGTGAAATGCTATGCAAATGCTGAAGAGTGATTTACTTCTAATTATGTGGTCGCTTTCAAAATAGGTGTAATGTTATACTGAGAAAAATGTATGTTCTGTGAACCTGGGGTGAAGAATTCTATAAATATTCACTGAGTTTACTTATTCCAGGTCTGAGTTCAAATCATAGATGTTCCTGTTAATTTTCTATCTTGTTGATCCATCAAATATTAACAATGTGGTGTCAAAGTCTCCCACATTTATTATTGTGTGGGAGTTCAAGTCTCTTCATAAGTCATTAAGAACTTGTCTTATGTATCTGGGTGTTCCTATATTGGGTGCATATATATTTATGATCATTGACTCCTGTTGTTTCCTTGATTCTTTACCATGTAATGTCCTTCTTTGTTTCTTTTAGTCTTTGTTCCTATTAAAGTCTATTTTGTCAGAGACGAAAGTTACAACTCGTTATTTATTTATTTATTTATTTATTGCTCCATTTGATTGATAAGTCTTCCACCAACCCTTTGTTTTGAGTCTTTGTGTGTCCTTGCTTATAAGACGGATCTGGATACAGCATACTGATGTATTTTGACTTTTTATCCAATTTGCCTGTCTGGGTCTTTGATTGGGGCATTTAATCCATTTAAATTTAGAATTAATATTGATATTTGTGAGTTGCACAGTGTCATTTAATGCTAGCTGGCTATTTTGCCCATTAGTTGATATAGATTCTTCATTATGGAGATACTCTTTACATTTTGGTAAGTTTTTGGGATGACTGATACTGGTTGTTCCTGTCTGTGTATAGTTCTACTTTCAGAAGCTTTTGTAAAGCAGACCTGGTGGTGATGAAATCTCTGAGTGCTTGTTTGTTCGTGAAAAATTTTATTTTTCCTTCATTTATGAAGCTTAGTTTGGCTAGATATGAGATTCTTGGTTGAAAATTCTTTCCTCTGAGGATATTGAATATTGACCCCCACTCTCTTCTAGTTTGTGGGGTTTCTGCTGAGAGATCTGCTGTGAGTCTGATAGGCTTCCCTTTATGGGTAACCTGATCTTTCTCTCTAGCTGCTCTTAGAATTTTCTTCTTTATTTCAACCCTGGTGAATCTAAAAATTATGTGTCTTGGGTTGCTCTACTTGAGGAATATCTTTGTGGTGTTCTCTATATTACCTGGAGTTGAGTATTGTCCTACATTACTAGGTTAGGAAAGTTTTTCTGAATAATATCCTGAAGAATATTTTCCAGCTTGGATTCATTCTCTTCATGACATTCAGGTACACCTATCAAATGTAAATTAGGTCTTTTCACATAGTCCCATATTTCTTGGAGACTTGCTCATTCCTTTTACCTTTTCTTCTCTAATCTTGTCTTCTCATTTCATTTCATTTCATTCCATTTCATTTCATTAAGTTGGTCTTCAACCTCTGATATCCTTTCTTCTGCGTGATCAATTAGACTGATAAAACCTGTGCATACTTTGCAGAGTTCTTGTATTCTTCAGTTCCATTAATTCAAATATATTCCTCTAAATTGTCTATTCTCATTAGGATTTTGTCAAACCTTTTTGTTGGGGACCCACCTGTGTGAGACTGCAAAGTGGTGTTCACTATACGGGAGTTTGACCCCAGAAGCAGAGCCCCTAGGCAGAGGGAAGTACAGATAGGGAAGTCAAGGACAAGAAAAAGTAGAATCTAGCTAAAAGATAACCAAACAGGCGAAACCAGCTGGCCCCCTGCATTCATGAGGAACAAACTTTTTTGCCACAAGAAACTTGCTTATGAGCACCAAAGATATTATTATCTTCCATAGCCACCTTTCGCTTAGCTGTCAATTTATTGTATATAATTGATGATTTATATTGTATATAATTGATGATTTATTGTATATAATTGATGATTTATTTTTCTCCTTACCATGACATCAATCAGACCCTGAAAACTATATATTCTTAGCCCTCAGATAATAAACTTGATGAGAGAGCAACGTCTCTTTATCCCTCCTGACCCCACTTTCTGTATCCTTTATTATTTTCAGCACGCTCCCCATTCAGGTTGGAACCCTCTGGTCAAGAGTTCCCGGCACCTTATTTCAAGGTCTTGGTTTCTTTACATTGGGCTAGAACATGTTCTTTTAACTCAGAGAAGTTTCTTATTATCCACCTTCTGAAGCCTAGTTCTGTTAACGGAACACACTCGTTCTCCATCAGGCCTTGTTCCCTTGTTGGTAATGAACTGTCATCCCCTGTAGAGGAAGAGGCATTCTGATTTTGGGTATTGTCAGCCATTTTATGCTGGTTTCTTCCCGTCTTTGTAAATTTATCCACCTGTCATCTTTCTAATTACCAACTTTCAAATTAGGTCTCTGAGTGGACGTTCAGCTTGTTGATTCTCAGTGCCGGAATCTGAGTAACCCGCTGTGCTGGCTAAAACAGCGGTGTTAATATTCATGGTGCTTTTCTGCCTGGGAATCTCCGGTCTGGCTTCCTTCTCGAGTCCCTTTTTCAATCAGCTGAATAGGTAACTCTGCCTTCCCGGAGCTCCAAACATCTACCAAAAGGGGACCCAGTCCCATTTACTCTGCACTAAGAACCACCGGGCACTGGTGAAACCACCACGCAGACCACCAGAATCGCACTGGCAACCCGTGGTGCTCCTCTTCTGGGAATCTCCTGGTCCATGAGCAGCAAAAATTTGTGTGAAAGTGTGGCATCCTCTCGTTTTCTGCACTTTCACTGGGAGCTACAATCCTGAGCTGCTAGTAGTAATCAGCCATCTTGGATGTCTCTCTTCTCTTTTATTTTTTTATCTCAATAGATGCAGAAAAGGTATTTGATAAAATTCAACCCCCTTCATGCTAAAAACTCTTAATAAACTTAGTATTGATGGAATGTATCTCAAAATAATAAGAGCTACTTATGAAAATCTGACAGAAAATATCATAGTAATGGGCAAAAGCTGGAAGCATTCCCTTTGAGAACCAGCACAAGACAAGGATGCCCTATCTCACCACTCCTATTCAACGTAGTTTTGGAAGTTCTGGCAAGGGCAATCAGGCAAGAAAAAGAAATAAAAGATACTCAAATAGTAAGAGAGAAAGTCAAATTGTCTCTGTTTGCAGAAGACATAATTGCATATTTAGAAAACCCCATTGTCTCAACCCAAAATCTCTGTAAGCTGATAAGCACATTCAGCAAAGTCTCAGGATATAAAAATCAATTTGCAGAATTCACAATCATTTCTATATACCAATAACAGACAGAGAGCCAAATCATGAGTAAACTCCCATTCACAATTACTACAAAGAGAATAAAATACCTGGCAATACAATTTACAAGGGATGAGTAACAACTCTTCAAGGAGAACTACAAACCACTGCTCAAGGAAATAAGAAAGAAAACAAATGAATAAAGAAATCATTCCATGCTCATGAATAAAAGCAATCAATATTGTGAAAATGGCCATACTGCCCAAAGTAATTTATGGATTTAATGCTATCCCCATCAAGCTACCATTAACTTTCTTTACAGAATTAGAAAAAACTACTTAACATTTCATATGAAACCAAAAAAAAAAAAAACCCCGCATAGCCAAGACAATCATATGCAAAAGGAACAAAGCTACAGGCATCACACTACCTGACTTCAAACTATACTACAAGGCTACAGTAACAAAAACAGCATGGCACTGGTACCAAAACAGATACATAGACCAGTGGAGCAAAACAGAGGCCACAGAAATAATGTTACACAATTACAACCATCTGATCTTTGAGAAACCTGACAAAAACCAGCAATGAAGACAGGATTCCCTATTTCATTAATGGTGTTTGGAAAACTGGCTACTTATATGCAGAAAATTGAAGCTGGATCTCATCCTTACACCTTAAACAAAAATTAAATCAAGATGGATTAAAGACTTAAATGTAAGACCAGAAACCATAAAAAAAAACTAAAAGAAAACCTAGGCAATACCATTCAAGACATAGGCATGGGTAGAGACTTCATGACTAAAACACCAAAAGCAATGGTATCAAAAGCCAAAATCGACAAATGGGATCTAATTAAACTAAAGAGCTTCTGCACAGCAATGTAAACTGTCATCAGATTGAGCAGGCAATCTAAAAAATAAAGGAGGCTTTGTCTTGTACTTTAGGTACCAGTTTGACCACTGTGGGGTAGAGCACCAATTTTAGGCCTTGGCTTCTGGACAGCATTTCTGGACACACTCTGGATCAGAAGGGAGCCCAGTGACATGAAGAGTAAGTATAGGGCCTTGCAGTATTCACCACAAGTTGACTGAAGAGCCCTGGGAACTTAAGTGAACACTGGAAGTAGCTTGGCAGTACTCCCTGTGGGCCTGTGCTGGTGGTGGCCATGGGGTGAGATTTTTCTGCTTGGGGCATGGGGAAAGAAGAGAGGGAAGAATTGTGTTTGAGGTTTGAGGGCCAGCTCAGCCACAGTAGAATAGAACATGAGGTAGACTTCTAAGGTTTTTTATTCCCTGACTCTGGACACACCTGAGGTCTAGGGGAACATGAGACCCTGAGGGAAGGACACAAGCCTGACTAGCTTCACAACCTGTAGTAACTTGAGAGAATGTAGACCATTATCAAGCTCACAGTTACAGTGGGACTTGGGTAAGACCCAGTGCTGTTCTGGCTTTCAGGTATGGTCTGAGGCTGCACCTGAATGCGGTCTGTCCAGTGACCAGCTTGTCTTTGTGGGTGGACTATGATATTATGTAGTACCTCTGATCAGGTACCACCACTAGAAGGTACGCAGAGTTACCGCCAAGATCTGTTCACCAGTCACTGTGAGCTCTGCCTTCTTGCTTTGCTTCTACCTGACCCCAGTGCTTTAGTTATGCCATTCCTCCCTGTGATCCCCATGAGTTAAAACTAAAGTGAGCATATACAGAAATATCTCAGAATGCTGAGGAAGTTCGATGTCTGCTGTTAATTATCTTTTCCCAATCCAGAAACCTTGAGCCTGAGAGATTTCTCTCTGTGTGGTGCCATGTCAATTTGCAGGAGGGAAAAAGGGCGATGTAGTCAGTGAGATCATTTTTCTTACCCCTCTTGTGGTATTTTGTTCAGTTCTGTGGTTCAGGCAGCCATCTCAGTCCTATTCCCAAGTTGTGGAGTTTTCACAAAGATGTTCTTGACTGTAGGTAGTTAGTAGTTGAACTTTCTATGGATGGAAGTGAAGCCTAGGAATTCTTAACCTGGCATCTTGCTGGTGTTATTCATAAATATCTTTATATATAAATAAATCTCTCCACATACATAATAGACTATATATCATATGTGCATCTGTATTTCTCTGTCTCCATCTATTTATACTATTCTATTTCTCTGCAGAATTCTAATACTAGCTGTATAGCTTTGAAGTTAAGGAAGCAGAATGTAAATTCTGAGATTATGTGTGGCTATTTCCAAACATATGGCCTAGAAATTTTAATTCATTTTTCTAAGTTGTCCTTCAATATTCCAAAAAATGAGGCCAAACTTAGTACTTACTTGTAGGATTTTGTTGAGAATTACAAGATATTGTAAACAAATATTTTTGGGACATGCTCAGAAATCAGTATATTTGAACAATTTTATATATATTATCTAGGGGAATGTTTTTATACATTAGTTTTATACAAACTTCACTACACTAAAAATGTTTAATGAAATATTAAAGTAATTCATAATTTCTGGCATTTTTGTGTTTTATCATTATGTTTACTTATTTTCCTCTTTAATTATGTTGGGTGAATTATAAGTCCATAAACACAGTTACTGAAATTAAATTTCAGACTGTAAGTTCTAATAATTAAATATTTACTTATGTCCTAGATCTATGATCTCTGCTGGAAGTGGGAAATTCTGAATATAAATATATTAAATGAGGTTGAAAAGAAGCATAAACATATTAGTGTTTTGGATAAAGCATAAACATATTAATCTTTTGGATGAAGAACGTTGGAACTGATTTATGCTCCTCACATGTTTCCACAGGGACAAAAGATCATAGGATAGAAATTGACAGGGAGCCATAGCACATAAGGTACTTTTCTCACAGGCATGTCCATGACAAGAAGGAAATCCTAGATAAAGCTATTAAGTAAAGGCTTAGAATAAGTGATTTATACACTTGATGAGAAATAGGAAAGAATGAAGAAACTTTTCAATAGAGACGTAGTATTTCCCACGTACATATCTACTGAAAAGGCAAAAGAGCTTAAGGCTATTTTATCACCAAATGCTATTTGTTTCATCAGAATTTATTTGAACTGCAGAAGATATATAACTCCAAAGTTTATTAGAGAGTTTGGACTCAAAGGAAAAGAGAAAAAGTAAGATTGTGTCAAGGTTACAGATAACGCAGACTTTATTTAGAAAGCATATTTAATATTATATGTATCCTAACTTGGATAAACTATTAGCTAGAGCATGGGTAGAATATTAATTATACTCCTTTAAAGCAACAGTCATGTAATTAATTTAAATATATTTGAAAATATTTTGTTTCATTGTGAAATATTTTGAGACTATTTAGATATAAAAAATTATAATTTTAAAATGATGATTTAATAATTATATGAAACAAAATATTATCCACAGGTAGAAAAATACAGGAATAATGGAGTCACAGATCTTAAAAAATTTAAAGGGTTATTAACGCTCATGGGTCCAACCTCATCCAGGTTCTCATCAGCAGCACTCCATGGGAAATGAAAAAACATGCAGATTTGTGGGCCTTTCCCAGACTCAGTGAATCAGAAACTCTTAGAGTGGTACCCAGAAATTAGCATTGTATCAAGTCATCTGGGTAATATTTTTATATGCTAAGTTTTGGGAGCCACTAATCTACTACTGTTATACTTGACTTAGAGTTGCTGGAAAACAAAACAAAACCAATAAAAACATAAGACACCATTCAAGCTTGAAGTAAAAGACAGTAACAGATAAAGTCCTGCATAAAGCGTGGGACATACTTATAGTAAAACTCCTTGGTTTTTTTATCTGAAATTCAAATTTAACTAGTGTCTTAGGTTTTATCTGGCAACCTTAACTTAAATGAGAAAACTAGAGATTGTTTAGTCAACCTAACCTTCTCATTTTAAAGCGGGTTATACTCAGATTTTAAAAGACACAATAACTGATCATTTTATATTTGGTTTATTGCAAGAATTACTCTATGTGCCCCAAAATGCTAAATCCTAGTTCAGTACTCTTTCCTCTTCTTCCCAACATATTCTCAACTCAGCAATAGGTTGCATTGGTCATCTTGGGTTACTATAACAAAATACTATAGATTGAGTAGTTTAAACAATGAAAATTCATTTTCTTACTCGTTCTAGAGGCTGAAGTTCAAGAACATATTGCCAGCACGGTCAGTTTTGGGTGAGAGTTCTCTAACTGACTTGCAGATGGTTGTCTTCTTGGTATATTCTCATATTGTGAAGAGATTGAGCCAGCCATCTGGGGCTCTTATAAAGATAATAATCCCATCATAGAGGTTCAACCTTCAGGACCTCATCTAAACCTAGTAATTCCCAAAGGCACGTCGCCAAGTACTGTTATATTAGGGGTTAGCAGTTTAATACATGAATTGTGAGGGGACACAACACAGTTTATAGCAGGGGTTATGCTTATATCTTATAAATTAAAAAAACAAAGTATTTTTTTTTATTAATAATGTTTGGGGAAGAGTTTTACATTTGCAGAAAATACAGAATTTCCATATACATTCTTACTGCTTTCCTCAGTTTTCCTTATTATTAATATATTTTCTTAGTGAGTTACATTTGCTACAAATGATAAGTTAATATTGATAAATGATTATTACAGTTTACATAAATTAGGATTCACTCTGTATTGCATTTTCTTTTCTTTCTTTTTTTTTTTTTTTTTTTTTGACACAGAGTTTCGCTCTTGTTACCCAGGCTGGAGTGCAATGGCGCGATTTCGGCTCACAGCAACCTGCGCCTCCTGGGTTCAGGCAATCTCCTGCCTCAGCCTCCTGAGCAGCTGGGATTACAGGCACATGCCATTGTGCTCAGCTACTTTTGTGTAGTTTTAGTAGAGACAGGGTTTCACCATGTTGACCAGGATGGTCTCGATCTCTTGACCTCGTGATCCACCCACCTCAGCCTCCCAAAGTGCTGGGATTACAGGCTTGAGCCACCGTGCCCAGCTTGCATTGCATTTTCTATGGGTTTTGACAAATGTATAGCAACATGTATCTGCCATTATTGTATCATACAGAATAATTTCACTGCCCTAAAATCCTCTGTGCTCAGAGATAGATTCACGTCCAAAACAGATGTGTCCATTGGAGAGACTTCAGATATCTAACAGAAGTTATTTGATCAATGGAAGAAAAACCAGTCTTTTTTTTTTTTTTTTTTTTTTTTTTAGAAAAAAAAAAATGAAAAAGAGAGAGAAGGAGGAAGAGAAAGAGGGAGAGAGAACGGGAGTGTTGCTTTATTGCCCAGGCTAGAATGCAGTCTAAAAATGGGTATGGAAAACCTCTTGAATGCCAATAATTGTGCTTAACAATGGGGACAGGAAGGAATAAGGGAGAAGAACAACAAACAAGCAGCCAACCAATATTTCATTTAAAATTGTGAAATGCTATGCAATTACTGAGGAGTGATCCACTTGAGTAGGTGTAATGTGGTACTGATAAGAATGCATGCTCTGTGTATCTGGGGTGGAGAGTTCTATAAATGTTCACTAAGTCCACTTGTTCTGGGTCCGAGTTCAAGTGCTGGATATCCCCACCAATCTTCTGTCCCGTTGATCTGTCCAATACTGACAATGTGATGTCAAAGTCTCCCACTATTATTGTGTGGGAGTCTAAGTCTCCCTATAAGTCATTAAGAACCTGTCTTATGTATCTGGATGCTCCCACATTGGGTGTGCACACATCCAGGATCGTTAGCTCTTCCTGTTGCATTGATCCCCTCAACACCATGCAATGTCTCTCCTTGACTCTTCCGATTCCTGTAGCTCCAAAGTCTATTCCATCAGAGGCGAAAATTGCAACCCTTGCTTTGTATTTATTTATTTATTTTTGCTCTCCATTTGGTTGGCAAATTTTCCTCCATCCCTCCACCTTGAGTCTCTGTGTATCCCTGCATGTGAGATGGGTCTGGATGCAGCACACAGATGGGTTAGCTTTCCATCCAATCTAGCTGTCTGTGTCTTTTGATTGGGGGATTCAGTTGATCTAAATCCATAATTAGTAATAATATATGTGAGTTTAATACTGGCATTTGACACTAGCTAGCTGTTTTTCCCATTAGTTGATATAAATACCTCATTATGTCAATGTGCTTTACTTTTTGGCATACTTTTTGAAAGGCTGATACTGGTTGTTCCTTTCCATGTGTGGTGCCTCCTTCAGAAGCTCCTGTAAAGCAGGCCTGGTGGTGATGAAATCTCTAAGTACTTGCTTGTTCACAAATCATTTTATTTTTCCTTCACTTGTGAAGCTTAGTTTGGCTGGATATGAAATTCTGGGTTGAAAGTTCCTTTCCTTGAGGATGTTGAATATTGGCCCCCCACTCTCTTCTGGCTTGTAGGGTTTCTGCTGAGAGATCTGCTGTGAGTCTGATAGGCTTCCCCTTATGGGTAACCTGACATTTCTCTCTGGCTGCCCCCAGCATTTTCTCCTTCATTTCAACCCTGTTGAATCAGATGATTATGTGCCTTGGGGTTGCTCTTCTTGAGGAATATCTTTGTGGTGTTCTCTGTATTACCTGGAGTTGAATATGCCTTGCTAGGTTGGGAAAGTTTTCCTGAATAATATCCTGAAGAGTATTTTCCAGCTTGGACTCATTCTCTTCGTCACATTCAGGTATACCTATCAAACATAGATTAGGTCTTTTCACATAGTCCCATATTTCTTGGAGACTGCTCATTCCTTTTTATCCTTTTTTCTCTAATCTTGTCTTCTCGTTAAACTTCTTTGAGTTGGTCTTCGACCTCTGAGATCCTTTCTTCTGCTTGATCAATTCTACTGTTAAAACTTGTGCATACTTTGCAAAGTTCTTGTATTGTGTTTTTCAGCTCCATTAATTCACTAATATTCCTCTCTAAATTATCTATTCTCGTTAGCATTTTGTCAAACCTTTTTCCAAGATTCTTAGTCTCTTTGCCTTGGGTTAGAACATGTTCTTTTAGCTCACAGAAGTTTCTTATTATCCACCTTCTGAAGCCTGATTCTGACAATTCATCACACTCGTTCTCCATCAGGCCTTGTTCCCTTGCTGATGGGAGCTTGGATCCCCTAAAGGAGGAGAGACATTCTGATTTGGGATGTTTTCAGACTTTTTGTGCTGGTTTCTTCCCATCTTTGTAGATTTATTCCACCTGTCATCTTTGTAATTGCTGACTTTCAGATTGGGTCTCTGAGTGGACATCCAGATTGTTGGTGGTGATGTTATTTCTGTTTCTTTGTTTTCCTTCGGTGGACACCCCTCCCCCACAGAGCTGGACCTTCCTGCATTTAGCTGTACTTGCTGTGAAACTCTCAACCGTCAGCATTTTCAATGGCTGTTTTTTTTTTTGTGGGAATGGGACCAGCTGAGCCTGATCACCTGGCTCCCCACCTCGGAGCCCCCTTATTTTTCTTTTGCTAATTGAACAATTGATTCTCTCCCAGGTGACCCAGTTGCCTGCCAAAAAGGCGCCAGGATCTATGCAGTTTCCCATGCAGCAACCATGCTGGCTGAAACAGCGGCACTAAGATTTGTGAAGCTTTTCTGCTGGGAATCTCACAGTCTGGCTCCTGGCTGCAGTCTCCCTCTCAATTAGCTGGACAGGTGACTCTGCCTTCTCAGAGCTCCAAACACCAACTAAAGGGGCACCCAGTCCCGCATACTCCACACTGAGAACTGTCGTGCAGGGACGCTGGCAAAACAGCTGCGCTGGCCAAAAGAGTCGCACTGGTGACCCACGGGGCTCCTCCGCTGGGAATCGCCTGGTCCATAAGCCACAAAAATTTATCTGGAAATCGGGCGTCCACTCACTCCCTGCGCCTTCACTGGGAGCTGTAACCCTGGGCTGCTCCTAGACAACCATCTTGGATCTCTCTCCCAGTGTGGGCGTTTCCAAAGCTGCCTGGCCCTGCTTGGCTGCAGTATCAGTCACACACTCCCCTCTCCCACCCATAAGAAGAACCAGTGTTAATTCTTATTCCTGCTGAAGCAGTTTATTTTTTAATTATACTTTAATTTCTGTGGTACATGTGCAGAAGGTGCAGGTTTGTTACATAGGTATATAGGAGCCATGGTGGTTTGCTGCACCCATCCCCCATCATCTACTTGTCATTGAACATTAATTATAGCTTTATTTCCCTTTTTTTCAGTTAAGTCAAGGGTTTAAGTTATATGGAGCACAGATCGGAAACTTTCCACTTCTCATAATTCACTCTGAACATCACCAAATAGCATGAAATGAAAGACAGAAAATAAGAATAATTAGAAAGGATTAAAAAAAAAAAAGAATTGTGTCCTGTGAGTCTCTTGGTAGCTTTAAATGACAGAGAGAAGAAATTTATGTGACCTTTCTAATAGCAAAGCAATCTATTTTATTTGCTGTATTCAAGCCCTAGCATCTGGTTGGTTACATTTCAGCTGAATTTCACGTTGCTAATAGTATGTTCAAACCAGTCACTTCAAAGATTTCTTTCTGCAGCCTTGTTTGATATTGGTATTAGTTCTTAGTCCTTTGCAGGGTGCATTAATTGGATCATTTTACCTTATTCGAAATTGTTTGCCAAACAGTGACTTTGGCAATTTAGAATGGAATTTCTGTTTCTTTCTTGCATGCAGGCTCAGTTTGGATCAGGGTGAGTACACACACACACAAAGGATAGATATGCATTTTCTTTTTACCATTCCTCAATATTTTGTCTTCATATTAATTGTGCACAGTCCATAGGCCTTTGTAGGTAGGAAAAAAATTTAGGTTTTTTTTTCCGTTTTTTTTTTTTTTTCTTTTTAGTTCTGCTGATGAGACAACTCCATATATTTAGGTCACTATTAATTTTTCATTTTAGTTTTAATTGGTTATTTACATTTTAACAGACAAAATTGACATTTGGTTTAACAAAAGCATTGTTAAAAATAAGTTATCTCATTAGACATTGATGATTTTTCAGACAGAGAATTCTAGCAAATGCTTTTCTACAAAAATTTATATGAATAAGAAGCATTATAGTTAGGCTATAATATGATATTCAGTTAGATGATTCATAGACATTCAATAAGGAAGAAGTATATAAAACAGAATTTTGACTATTATAAAATCTAAGATTTAAAAAACAGATTTGCTTTTGTCTGGACATATTGTGAAATTTGAGAGTAAAGGATGTTTTATATAAAGGGAGATTTTACTATTATTTTAACAACACTCTTAAATAACATTAGTTTTCACTCTCTAGTATAAAGTGTACTATATCAGTTTTACTTGGCATACCAGAATAACTGCTGACAAAATTAAGAGAAAGGGGATATTTTGTGCATTTATTATATGTGACCTTCCCTTTCAATTTGTCTATACTTATGTTGAATATCCCTTTTGCTTATTACACGTGCTCTCATTTATTCTGCCTGTTTTTTTTTTTATTTTATTTTTACTTTAAATTCTGGGGTACAAGTCTGTTACATAGGTAAATTTGTACAATGATGATTTACACAGATTTTTATTTTTATGTTAAATTCTGGGGTACAGGTTTGTTACATAGGTAAATATGTGCAATGATGTTTTGCTGCACCTATCAACCCATCACCTAGGTATTAAGCCCAGTATCCATTAGCTATTCTTCCTAGTGCTCTTTCTCTCTCCACCCCACTTCCACACAGGCCCTAGTGTGTGTTGCTTCCCACCCTGTGTCCATGTGTTTTCACTGTATAGCTCTCATGTGCAAATGAGAACATGCAATGTTTGGTTGTCTTTTCCCACCTTAGGTTGCTGAGGATAATGGCTTCCAGCTCCATGCATGTCCATGCAAAGAAAATAATATTGTTCTTTTTATGGCTGCATAGTATTCCATGGTGGTTATACATCACATTTTCTTCATCCAGTCTATCATTGATGGACCCTTGGATTGATTACGTGTTTTTGGTCTTGGAAATAGTGCTGAAATTTACATATTCATGCATGTGTCTTTGTGATAGAATGATGTGTATTCACTTAGGTATATACCCAGTAATGAGATTGCTGGGTCAAACCATATTTCTGGTCCTAGACTTTTGAGGAATCAATACACTGTTTTCCACATGGCTGAACTAATTTGCACTCTCGACAACAGTGGAAAAGTTCTTATTTATCCACTACCTCACCAGCATTTGTTTTTTCTTGACTTTTTACTAATAGCCATTCTGACTAGCATGAGCTGGTATCTCTTTGTGGTTTTGATTTGCATTTGTCTAATAATCAGTGATATTGAGCTTTTTTTATATATATGTTTGTTGCCCATGCCTATGTCCTGAATGGTATTCTAAGAACAAATTTGGAGGCATCATGCTACCAGACTTCAAACTACACTACAAGGCTACAGTAACAAAACAGCATGGTGCTAGCACCAAAAGAGAATAGATTCATAGAATACAACAGAGATCCATAGAACAGAACAGAGTAGATAACTCAGAAATAAGACTGCACATCTGCAACCATCTGATTATCGACAAACCTGACAAAACCAAGAAATGGGAAAAGATTTTCTATTTAATAAGTGGTGCTAGGAGAACTGACTAGCACTATGCAGAAAAACAAAACCGGACCCCTTCTGTAAATCTTATACAAAAATTAGCTCAAGAGAAATTACAGACTTAATTTAAAATACAAAGCTATAAAAACCCTAGAAGAAAATCTAGACAATACCATTCAGGACATAGGCAAGGGCAAAGATTTCATGATAAAATCACCAAAATCAATAATGATAATGGCAAAAATTGACAAATAGAATCTAATTAAATCAAAGAGCTTCTGTAGAGCAAAAGAAACTATCATCAGTGCAAATAGGCAACCTACAGAGTGAGGGAAAATTTTTGCAGTCTACCTATATGAAAAAGGTCTAATATCCAGAATCTACAAGGAACTTATACAAATTTACAAGAAAAAACCAACCCCATTAAAAACTGGGCAAAGGATATGAACAAACACTTCCTATGGCCATTCATATGGAATGTCGTAGGAAGACATTCATATGGACAACAAACATATACTGTAAATTTCTGTGCATAAATGGTATCTTTTCAGAAGCAAGACAACTTAAACCTAGGTTGGTTTCTGAGGCATTTATTAAAATCAGAAAGTTATCGAGGGAATTACAAAAAGTTTCCTAGTTATTTCATTTTTTCTACTATACCCAAAAGATATGAGGGTCAGTTTGGGCCTAAACCAGTTTGCAATTCCCAACTTTAAAACAGAAATAAGTTATGGGTTAACCTAATTAATGTGTTCCCTCTACTCAAAAGCATATGAGGAGGCATGAGACACATTCATCTGAACTGTCTTTTACTAGAAAGTATAAGGTGCTGAAAAAATAGAATGAAGAAAAGGAAATATAACTATAAAGAATACTATATTAATAATATTTACAATTGTAAAACGTGGAATGACAGATAAAAGAGAAAAAAGTGAAATATAATCGTTAAAAATGTGTTGCACTATTTCAGTTTTTAAGCCCTTTAAAGCCGTGGTATAACCAAAAAGAATCAAAACCACAAATTGAAAAGTGTGGTGTGTGAGAAAGAAAGGAGCAATGACTATAACAAATGATTAGGCTATTCTTGGGATGAAACAAGCATAAGGTAGATCCAAGTTCTAGTGGATTAAAAACTTAAGGCATTAACTTCAGAAAGAAAGAACAAAAGAGAAAACACTACCTTTCCGGATAAGAAAAATATACTGGTATGTAGTTTTAATCCTTCCCATTGAGAGGATAATTTTTTAATAAACTTATCCTCGACCCTGCCATATTCGACATTTTGCCATTAAAACATACAAAGTACACTTATACATTTTTAATTTTGTTATTCAATAAGGGAAGAAAATACACTGCTATCAGGACGAATCATTATTAATCAGAAACAATGTTCAAAAATATAGCAAATTATACTTCACAAAGAGAATCAAATTTTCACTACTTGGAGTGGGAGAAAAGCCATTGTGTAATTACATCAGCTATTTAGAAAGAACGCATCAAACTTTAATTAATCATAAGTTTTTTACTAAGTGTGAAATATAACCACTAAAGAAGCTACCTTTACCTAAATTAGCAGTAATATACAGAGTGGGAGAATTCCACCTTCTTAAAATGCTATAAACCTTATTTAAGAATTATGTTTTGGCAGTTCATCTTTGAATAGAATATAAGAAAATCAGGTACATGTAGCCAAAAACGAAGGTGGTTATGCAGTTTAAATTTTTACTGTGTTAATACATATTATATACAAAATACAAAAATACGATTTGAGGAAAAAAAAACAATATAGCAATATTCAAATGTTGAAGGATGGCAACCAAAATGATTACACTGGTTTTCTTTATCAACAAGGGTAAGAAACAGAAGCTGTAAATGCAAGATATGGAAACAAATTCCAACTCAACATCAGAAACAGATATCTAACACATCAGAGATATACTCAAGTGTAGTCTGGAAAACCAATCTGCTGTTAAATACAGATAACAGAATGGTTGTAGAATCAATAATCATTATTTCCTCTTCTAGTCCTAAAATTCTATGATTCTGTGCTCACCTGATAAAGTAGACCAGAAGTTCTTGAGAAGTTTCTTTCAGAATCTTAATGAAACAGCTAAATTTGGGGAAAAGATTACATAAAATGACTTTACTAAAAGCAATAATCTGTTTCTGTTTTTGAGAATATAAAAACTGAATTAATAAAATTTCTGAAAATATTGTCATACTCAAAACTTTTATCAAGTTTGAAAGAATCTATGAGGAATAAAATTTTCACTACACCATATGAATATTAATAACTCAGGAAGTATGGGGTTATTAAAATCACAACCCATTAGATACAGAGCAGACACTGAATTTCCTTGGTGTTTTTTTTTTTTTCATTCTAAGAAGCTGATGATCTCTTAGGGTCCTGACATTTTCAATGTTTTATGTGATCTGTTGTTGAACAGGAGTATATGATTTAAAATAGTTCATTGTATACTATTTATGAACTATTTAAAATCATTCATCAAGAAAATCTTTTTTCTTAGTACCATTACTGAGGACTTGCTTGTCTACTACATGTTACTGATGACCCAGCAAAACATCCAATTGAACATTTTGGTTTTTCACTTTTCAGGCAAATATTTGACCTCATATTGGTAAAGTTTTAATCCCTTTAAATTAGTTTTCTTATCTTTAAGTTTGCTGTTACCTTATGCCTTTTGGAAAGCTTCTAAGTAATAACAAAAATATCTCATATTGAACTCTTTTGGAACAAGGAAGCATCCAGAAGATACCATTAATGCCTTTTTGCTATTAATCCTCATACTTCTGTGAAGAGTATATCCTTTATATTCAGGAGAAAGAGGATTATATAGCCAAGAAAGTGAGCCAGAGCGTTTCAATATAGATTATGAAAGCATAGAAAGGGTTTCTTTTCTGATGAGGTTTACTGTGTGCTGAGAGTTGTTTGTGTTGGAAATAATCTCACAACAGATTTCAGAATTCTTTTTTAAGACTTCTATAAGTTAGTACTCCTTATAAGCCTATGAAACAGTTAATGAATCAATACCATGCAGTAACCTGGCCGGAAGCAGTATTTGTACCATTATTGATCAAATGAGATACAGATAATATTGTTTTTACATGATTATTTTAACTTTTATGTATATATCATGAATATTGCCTAAAATGTTACAGATATGCACACATCTCTTTTAGTGTAATTTTAATATAAATATTTTCAATTATCTTTTAGAGAACATTTTCAGTATGTATTTATATTTCTTTATGTTTATTTAACATAAACAAGGTGTAAAATATTTCTAGAATTTTTAATGTGGCATGAAATGTATTATTTATCCTCAAGGTGCTTTATTGAGAGAGAAATTTGAACTGTAAAATTTTTCAAACAAGGAGTTGATTAGGTTCACAGTTCCTGACCTGTACATAGCTAAATGTTTAGGTTAAACATCATGCATTAAGTAGTTATTTGATTTTTAAATATATTAGTTTTCTTTAAGTAAATTTGCTCAATAATAATAATAATAGAATACTATTTTAACAAATAATAAACTTAAAAAACTTTGTTATTCTATTGTTTCATTTGACATTTGGAAATAATACTGTGCAGTGTCTCACTGAAATTCAAATTCAGAAAATTGTTATTATTATTATTTATTTGTTTATTTATTTTTGAGACAGAGTTTTGCTCCTGCCGCCCAGGCTGGAGTGAAGCAGCATGATCTTGGCTCACTGCAACCTATGCCTCCTGGGAGCAGGTGATTTTCCTGTCTCAGTCTCCTGAGTAGCTGGGACTACAGGAGCATGACACCACCCCCAGCTAATTTTTGTATTTTTAGTAGAGATGGGGTTTCTCCATGTTGGCCAGAATGGTCTCGATCTCTTGACCTCGTGATCCACCCGCCTGTGCCTCCCAAAGTGCTGGCATTACAGGCCTGAGCTACCACACCTAGCCAGAAAATTATTTTAAAAGAATATAAGTCGTTCTCAAAGTTCACATAGGTAATAAATACAAAAATCAGTATATTTTTAAAAATACTGCCTTTGTGTATTTTTTTTTGGTTTATTTTGCTATAAATTGTAGTCATAGTACCTGTACACAATCTTGCAACCAAACAGATAGAGGATCCAGACAGTTAAAGGTGGGTGCATAACTGCAAATCATAGCTACTAGTGAAAGTTAGTAGTAGCTAATGGCTAATGCAATGGTTGCTGCTGCTTTTCTTCATATTTTTCCTCTTCTACTTCTTAGTAAATTACTTTCTCCATTACTATAATTATTTTTTTTACATTTTGTAGTTGAAAAGAGTCCTTCTTGATTTCCTTGAGCTCCAGAGGGGAAAAGAAAATGACCTGGTCTTGTCCGTCATGCATACACTGCATTCCGCTGATACGAGGTCCTACAATAAATATCACATAGAATATAAAGATAATCTTAAACATTTAGTTAAAATATATATATATATTTGAATTATAAAAATTTTCAACATGTTCAAAACAGATTATATAATATTATTGATATAAACCTATAGCTAAAAAAGATGGATTATATTTTACGTTGCTAACTCTTGCTATCTAAATTCTTTTGTAACACAGGTTTAAAAGTTATATTAACAATATCTTTCTGTATGTCTTACCATAGTTCAGGTTCTTTATTTAGAAAATCAAACTTTTTGCTTCAACGCGTGGCTTGCCACTGTCAGATGTCAACAGTGGCATGCCACTGTCAGATTAATTGTTAATTACAACATGTCAGGAATATACACAGTATCATGATTTTCTTTGAGTAAGTACACATTTCTCAACCAATCTTCCAATGCCCTTTACAATCTGTTCTTCACAATATGCATTCCAATGGGAGAAAGAAGACCATTTTATATTGAATATTGTTTAAATTAACTTAGTAATCTCAATGTCACAGTGAGGTACATTGAATAATCTTCCTTTACATATTAGAAAATGAATTGAGGTGCTTTTTTTACTCTATATAGGGGCTTGGCTTTTCTCTTTCCACAACTTTGCTTGTGGCCAAGATGTTTTATAATTCTTCTAAATATTCAAATCCTGTCTCTATTTCAAAGTTCAGCTTATATCCCATTTACTCTATAACAAGTTAATAATTCAAAAAAGGAGCAAATTCATTGCCTGAAATGTGTTGCCCTTAGAATAAAAATTGTATAAAATATATGTAAGCCTATGGCATGGAAATTGTCTACTTTTTCATTATTAAATTCTCTAGCACATGCCTAATATAAGGAGAATTAATAATACATATGTATTCATGAAAGAGTTACAGTTTTTATATCATTCCAGAAATTTTATGTATTAATAATGTTTTGAAAATCTGAACCATAATTTTACTATCTACATATCATAGAAGTGGATGTGGGGCAAATCCTGCTAAATATATAGGTTTTTTTAAGATTTTGTTTCTGTTTTTGTTCTGTTTTGATTTTCCTGGAAATGAACAATACTTACTGATTTATAACTTGGAGGACCCTTTAAGGCAGGACAGATAGCATTTCTTTATCTATTTCAGAATAAAGAGTATCACCAGCTTATTGGTGAGGACTGTAATTTTGTAATGGAATCTCTTAATTATTGAATATTTGTGCAATAAAAAATTACCTTGGAGATAAATATGCTTAAGTAAATGCACAAGTGCATAAATGTTTAACTATTCCCTACAAATTTTTAATGCAAGTTCATAAGAATTTGGGCAAAAATTAATTGAGATACACATTTTAAATAGACATATAAACAGGCTGGAGCCTAATAAACATATATGACTTTTAATTCTCGTAAACTCCCCCTGTCAAAATTCTGTAAAAAATAGGCTTATTTTGGTTTAATTTAACTATACTTTGAATTTATTTCTGTTTTGCATCCTTTCAAGTGTTCTTACTAGTTTAATCTTTCTTATTATAATAAAATTCAACTTAGAAATTTATTTTTATTTCCAAACAAAAGGAGACTCAACAATTTTCTAGGAGAAAGGATGTGAGGAAACTCAGAGAATTACACTGAATCTGTAGAGCAGAGTGGTGAAGACCATGAGTGTATTAATCATTTCTCATACTGATATAAAGAAACACCTGAAAGGGGTAATTTTTAAAGAAAAGAACTTTAATTGGCTCACAGTTCTACAGGCTTTGCAGGAAGCATGGCTGGGGAGGCCTCAGGAAACTTTCAATCATGGAGGAAGGGGAAGCAGGTACATCTTACATAGCTGGAGAAGGAGGAAGAGAGGGAAGGGGGAGATGTCATACAATTTTAAACAACCAGATCTCCTGCGAACTCATTCACTGTTGTGAGAACAGCAAGGGGAAAATCTAATCATGAGCTAATCACCCCCAGCTAGGTCCCTTCTTCAATACTGGGGATTACAGTTCAACATGAGATCTGGGTGAGGTCAACAATACAAACAATATCAGTGAATGTTGAATTCAAGTATTTGAATTCAGATTTGAGGTGTGGTTTCACAAGTTAGCCATGGATACATTAGTTAATCATTCCAAATACCAATGTGAGTACAACTATTTAAAAATGTTCTTTGTTAAATAAAAAAGCTGAATATAGAAGCTACAAGGCTGTTATAAAGATTAAAAGGTACAATTAATTTAAACCATTGACTAAAAACAATTAGTGTTTATTACTATTAGGTTCTGTATATTATTTGCCATAATACTTTGTGGAATAAAAGATTTAAGATGAACAAATTTAAGGCTATTAAATTATTTTCAATTCTACATAATTGTTGCTATTCTTTTGGAATATTATGTTACCATAGATGAAGTCAAAATACCTTTCTACCATTTAATTTCTAATTGCAAATTCTTTTGAGCATTACTATTTTATTGACATCCAAAATATATTTGAAACTTAGATTTCCTAAACGTGAGTTTAACATATATTTTACTTTCTATCTAGTTTTTCAGGAAAATCTATTAACTGATAGAAAATAACAGTGGTGAAATAAGATTCTTTATTGTGAAATAGAATTTCCTAAAACATTCTAAATATAAGAGTTTCATAAAAATCTTATTCAACATTAAGAAAGGCATGTAAGCATGTAAACGTCTGTGCAAAATATTCAATTTTGTGAGATTTAATGTTCTCGAAAATTTAAAATGCACAGATGGTCAAAGTACACATGATCTTTGGGAAGTCTTGCTCCCTAGTGCCTCTGGGTGTTAGAACAGCTTGGCCAGTTTTGCCAGAATTCCTTCCTAAATTAAAGATAGAAAGCAGAAGTTTGTAATTTAATGGGGAAAATCTGAGTTTTATTATGATCTGTCCATGAGTGCGTATTTCTTAATGCATATTTTATACTTCTTTTTTAATGAAAAGGAGAAAATTCTTTTCAGTGTTTTATTGAACAGCTCAACAAATGATTTTAATTAACTTTTCCAAAAAATTGTATTAAACATAGTAAAACAATGTGACTAGATTTCGTATTTCGTTAGATATAAATTAGACATCAAGTAAATTTGAATTCTGCTTCTGCTGCTTACCTGCATGACTGTATAATCTTTGAAAAAATGTTTTCACATAAACTCACAACAAGATTTTGATTATTATTTGATTACACAACTGCAAAATGTTTCTCAGGGTAATTATCAGGTGTTTAACAATTTGAACCTAGGTTTGTTCAAGCTGTTATTTCTGTAGTTATCATATAAATGGCTGAAATATTGAACAAGAATCTCATTTACCATATTTGGTTCATAGAGAATTGAGGATCACGAGGGAATTGCACTGAAAAACATTACTGTTAAATTAAACAGACACTTAACAAATACCCAGTGTAACAACAACAACAAAACCCAGTGTTCGACACTATCTACATCAACCATTTTACAGATGAGAAGCCATATGCTAAAAGAATAAATTTTTATACTTCTGAAAAGTAATTAACCCAACATTTAAACCTAGGCCTATGTTCAAAGCCTTTCCTTACACCTTTAAGAAAGGTTGCTTCTGATATTTCATCTTAGTGTTTATATTCTGTATGAGAAGAAATATATAATAAGCAACAATAACAAGAATTGCAATAGTATTTTTAGCATATTAGAATCTGATGAGAGATAGAGAGAAGAGTGAGAAGCAAGGCACAGATAGTTGGGAATGGTGAGTGGGATAGGGCCTTACTCATTAACACAGGCTCCTGAATGGTCTCACTGCAATAGTAAAGAAAACCTAGGAGTGGGAATCAAGACACCTGCCAAGCAAAACCAGTGCTACACAGAGAACTTCGGTCAAGTCAAAAGACATGTTACCGTGGAGAGGAGAGAAGAACAAAGAGAAATAAGAAAAGTGCAGTGGCAACAGGAAGTAGAAAGAAGATGGAATTCACATTTATGGAGCCCCAGTGGTAACCTTCACCTTTTTCACGATTTATTCCCTGAAGGCTGGCACTATTTAAAATAGCATGTATGACATTGCTTAATAAAAAAAAAAAGAATAAAATTTTCAGACAGAGATTTTTGGTTAACCCATCTGGAAGACTGACACATGATTTTGTATTCTCCTATAAATGATATGTTGATTTGAAGACATTTCTTTTCTTTTCCCAATGGTTTCACTAACGATTTTATTCAAACATCTCTTATTAGACTTGCAGATAAGGTAAAGGGATATCAAAATTTCTTTGTCAGAAAAAGAAACTTTATATCATTTTTTTTAATAAAAAGGAGATTGAAATGGGATTAAACTGAATTGAAAGATAATACAGATGAATAGGGTGATTCTAGTGAGAAAGGAAATAAATGAAAGAAAGACCAAGTACATATTAAAACTTTTAACCAGATAATCCTATCATTAAAAAAATATGCTTGTCTGAATTCTTTCATGTGTGAGTTTTTAGCAAATATTATAAAATTGAAGTTTTTTGTAACTGTGGGAAGTTTTCTAACATAAAACCTACTATCTTTGTCAATGGAATGAGACTCTTAGAGAACATTTGGCAACTTTTCAAATTGCCATGTAAGGTGTGTCCCAAAGGACTCATTCTCCCTCATAGTGTAAAGAACGAACTTGGAAGAACTAATGTAGTAATGAATGGAGCAGAAACAATGTTATCATGCAATCAAGAGCAGTTGTGAATTTGCTTCAGCTGGATGCAGTTGTCAGAAAGCCCTACTTATGCAGGACATTTAAGGAGAGAGAGAAAGACATCACTCAGCCTGAGGGAGCATAGGAGTGAAACAGTATTTCTTAACCAAGATGTGTTCTTGAACACATCATAATGTCACTTTTACAAGATGATATTTCGAACGAAAAAAGAATTATAACAAATTTCTTTAAGCTTTTCTCCAAATATTTTAAATGAAAGAGGAGCAATGAAAGTTTCTACCTTTCCAACTTGTTACTCTGTATGCCTATGGGCATAAAAACTTGGAAATAGGTATTGCTGGTACATAATGTGGCATTCTTATACTTACATGCTATATAAGCCTTTGGGCTTCTAAGGACTGATTAGTTAAAATATACATTCCCACTTTCTGTCATTTGAATGTCTATTTAAAATTCACAGCTGTACTGGTTTTGAATTGTCTAGACAGGTATCATTCCTAACCAAGGAATTATACTACTCATCATCTGCTTTGTTTTGCTGTAATTTGAATACAGGGAAACATTTTCAATGCCGTATACTGTTTTCTATTTTTATTTTTGTCCGTGCTGATTCACCTAGAAATTGTGCCACCAAAGATAGCCCCCTTTGTCTAAATGAGATAATGGTGGTATTTCCAAAAAAAAAAAAACGGAAAATTGAATAAACTTTACAAAATATTCTCTAGAGAAATTTGTGTTTTGTTATGCATTACTAAACATGGTTAATTATTCCATATTAGCTTCCATAAAACTAATAGGCATGCAAATTTTATTACAATACAATCTGTAAAGCAAAATCTGCCAATATGCATTAAGAAAATTTTATTATAAAAATAGTCAAGACTATTTCATTAGGATTAGAAAAACACCAGAGGCAATGAAAATCAACTAAAATTCGATGTATTTTTCAAACTCCTTAATCTAATAAAAAATAGGGCTGATAAACAGAAATTGTAATAGAATTCCACTAAAGAGATCCTCCCACCTCTGCCTCTCAGGTAGCTGGGACTACAGGTACATGCCACCACACCCAGATAATATTTTTACTCTGTATTTTTTTTGTAGAGGCGGAAGTTTTACTGTGTTGCCTAGGTTGGTGTCAAACTTCTTGGCTCAACCAATCATTCTATCTTGACCTCCCAATGTGCTAGGATTACATAAGTAAGGCACCATATTCTGTTAGATCATTTTTAGAATTTGAAAAAAAATCCAAATGAGCTTCTACATTAACAGAAGCATGTGTGTTTTAGCTATAGAACCAGGGTCAATATGTTTTTACCGAAATATAATTTCTAAATTCTTATATATGTGTTGAAACATAAATGAAGTTGACTTTTCACATAAAGGGCTAGGCACATATGTAACTAATTAAAATTCAATCAAATGTTTGTCCTCGGGCAGATGGTTTACTGTGTGATAAGCTGGAACATACTCCAGAATTAGTCCAGGTAAGAGAATTCATCTCCTAGTAGAGTGAGTTTCTAAAGAAGTGAGCCAAGTAAAACAATGCATCGATTGGAATTTAATTTAAATAGAAAAACATTAAAGGTCACTCTAATGACTAACAAAAAATTAGTCAAGATACTTCTGGATATATAACATAAAAAAATAAAATTTTTATATTGAATAGATACTAGCATTCCTGTGTTCATTGTAGCATTATTTCCAGTAGTCAAGATATGGAAACAACATAAATGTCTTACAACAAAAGAATGGATGAAGTAAATGAGATATAGTTATAGCTCAGGCTCTATCTTATCTATCTACCTATACAAAAGAGTATTCTTCAGCCTTATAAAAGGAAATACTACCATTCATAAAAACATGAACACATTAGGAGGAGCTTGTGCTAAGTCAAATAGGACAAACACTAAAAAACAAGTACTGCATGATTTCACTTACAGGTACAATCTCAAACAGAAAAAGTCAAACTTGCAGTAACAAACAGTATAATGATGGTGACTGGGGCTTTGGCGGTGGAAGAGATATTGGTCAAAGAGTACAAACTTTCGATTGTAGAATGAATAAATCTTGAAAACCTAATGTACAACATGATATCTATAGTTATTTACCTAATATATAGTTGAAATTTGCTAATAGAATAAATATCGTGTTCTTGCCACACACACATGCAAATGGTAACTATATGAGGTGATTGATACGCTAATCAGCTAGGTTGTGCCAATCATTTCAAAATGCTTACATATATTAAAACATCACATCGTACATCTTACATTTACACATTTTCAATTTGTTAATTATACCACAATAAAGCAGGAAAATACTAATTTTAAGAACTTTTACAATTCAACAGGGACAAAATAATCTGAGAAAATATGATTTCAATAAAGAAGGTAATGGGGAAAATGATGTAAGGTATACGAAAATAACAAATAATTAGAGTGAATTTATCTTCTTGGGAAGATAAAGTAATGAAAAATTCAGTCTAAAGAAAGAGAGACCTATAATGATGTCCTTTAAGACCTGAATTTGATTTCTACAATACTCTTCCTGATCATCAATCCCTTCAGCTTAATGCTTCCTTCTGGACCGTTTTACCAATAAATAATCTGTGCTTTTTTTTTTTTTCCTTAAGGCTTTCTTATGAAAGTAAGACAGTAAAGTTCTTTTGGTAACATCGTACCTAGGACCAGTAAAGGAGAGGCTTGGGGAGTTGAGAGGGTGAACACGAACACAGCAAAGAAGAGGAGGACAAACAGTTGCATGATCTTCCTAGTCAGCTTCCCATTTCAGAGTGAAAATATCATGAGGGAACAAGACATTCTATAGTTGGATATAGTGAGGGAAGTTTTCAAAGTACCTGTATTACCTGAAGCTATATTGCTATTATTTTATTCAAGATTGAGAGGTTCATTCAAGTCATGTAGGAAAAGTGTTGAATAGTTGGTCACAAGAGGAAAAGGGGGAAAATCAGCATGACTGAAACAGGCTGTGGCTGATCACACTACTGCTGTAAATGTTACGGGGATTATGTGTACTCTGTTACAGGTAATGGAATTTTGCTATATTTAAAAATCTAACAGAAGGGAGTGCTTTAAAATTTGTGTTTGAGCAGGGCTTTATTTCCAAGTTGCATGCTAAAAGGACTCTATTGCCAAGGCAGAACAGAATATAAGATTCCAAAGTCATAAGTCACATTTTTATTTACCATTTTTTTTCAACAAAGCTATGAGAAACACTCTTTGAAAAACTCCAGTGCATTAACTTAACAAGGAATTAAGAAATTTTTGAACATACGGAAAATTCCATGGATCAAAATGTGTTTTCGCAGCTGGTGTACAAATCTGATAAATATAGATGTTATAAAGCCAAAATAATTATCAAGGTTTCTCATGATGTGAGATGGCAAGTTTCTAAAGACATACTTTTTTTTGTTCTAATCCCACTCAGTCAGGTCAAAGTGAGATAAAAATAAATGCAATATTATTTTTTACATTTGATTTTGATATACTCTTTCTTTTATCTCTATTTTTTCCCTTTGTTTCTTTGTCCTTATAGGAGGTCTTTGGTCAAGCAATGAATTTTTAGTGTTAGTATTTTCACTAAGGGGTGAAGTATTTTTCTTTGTTCCTTCTAATCTCTGAATTCTTAGCCTGCATTAGGAACCTGCCCTATTTATTTGCAGTCAATAATGCAACTCCATGCGTACTGAACACTAGAATATTACCTTTGTGCACTAATTAATTGAATATGATAATGAGGGCATGACCACAAAGTCAAAGGAGGAGAAAATGAGAAATAAGGCAATTTATTTACCAGTGCAGAAACAGTGAAAGCAGGTGTTATTGTCCCTAAAACAATATTGTTTAACAGTTATATTTTAAACATTAGTTTTAAGTTCAAATTAGAATAAATGTATCATGAGAAGAGTCTATTTTATTTTAGTTTTTATTAAGTAATAAAAATAGCATTATTGCTTTAAACAGAATTTAAGCTAAATTATGTGTCTATTTTATTAATTCTTGTCCCAAATTACTCTAGAAAATACTGTACACTTTTTTTTTTGCCTTATATCTTATAAGGTTTAACTTTGTTTTATGAACATGTACTACTGCATACTTAATGTCCAAATGTTTTAGTATGAACTACAGTAGAAAAAAATGCCTTGGTTAACTTCTCCTAAGATTTAAGACCAAAAATAAAGTTCTAAATCATAGCACTAATCAAGTGTTGTAATAACTGCACAATCCTTTTATGAGATAAGTATAATTTATTAAAGAAAATTGCCAATATTCAATAGTCAATCACAAATGATGTATTTTCTTTTTATCATTCAAAAAATAGGCATTGTCTACTTAATTAAAAAGGTCCTTGTCCGTGCTACTCAATATACTAAAACAAAATAAGTAGCTATTTCAACAAAAATAAATATATTTAAAAAATTAATTGTTCTTAATATGAAGGTTTATAATTTTCTTTACATTTTAGGATGTTTTACATGCAATGTCAAAGTAGGTTCCTAACATAGACAAACTATATCAAGAAAATGTACATTATCAGTTCCTTTCCACAAAGTGAATCTAAAAACAGAGGGAGAGTAGAATTCAATGAAGTTAGAGTTTACTTTCAGTGCAGGTAAAATGTTGATATTGTTTTTAAAAATATGGTCATGGAAGGTAACTACCCTCCTCCACAAAATGTCATTTAGATTGTTATTGAAGAGAGAATGTTGTTTCAGTTACATAAATGCATCGATGAAGTAAATCCAGTCATATTAAATTTGATATGGCGTTAATATAATTGGCTGACATTTACTGTCAATTTGAAAGAATTTGTGTATTTTTAAAATCACGTAAGAATATATTTTTGTACCAGGAATAACTGGTCATAAGATTATAAGGGAATGTTTTATAATCCTTTCGGTATATATCGAGTAATGGGATTGCTGGGTCAAATGATATTTCTAGTTCTAGATCCTTGACAAATCACCACACTGTTTTCCACAAAGGTTGAACTACTTTACACTCCCACCAACCATGGACTACTATGCAGCCATAAAAAAGGATGAGTTTACATCCTTTGCAGGGACATGGATGAAACCGAAAATCATCATTCTCAGCAAACTGACACTAGAACAGAAAACCAAACACCACATGTTCTCACTCATAAGTGTGTGTTGAACAATGAGAACACATGGACTCGGGGAGGGGAACATCAGGCACTGGGGCATTTCAGGGGGTGGGGGTACTAGGGGAGGGATAGAAGATGGTGCAGGGATTGGGGAGGAGTGACATTAGGAGAAACACCTAATGTATATGCTGTGGGGGATGGATGCAGCAAACCACCATGGCATGTGTATACTTACGTAACAAACCTGCATGATCTGCACATGTACCACAGAACTTAAAGTATAATCATTATAAAAATAAAGATTATAGGGGAAAATAAGTAAAGAAATTTATATTTAAATTTAGACTAATTTTCTGATAATGCTGAATTTGAGAAAAATGAGAGAAATGGTTAAATCTAGAAATATGCTTGCAAGTAAGGATATTATTTGGTGTTTTCATCAGAAATGTCCATTATATAATAATGAGTCTTTCTATCTCTATCATCTTTATAATATCACACAACTGATTTCATTGCCTACTTCCTTAATTACAGATATTGTTGAAGATATTTTTTTTGTGTAATGTAAGTATCTATAAGCACCTTCATTGATATTATTCATTTTCCCTATTTTCTTCTTTGTTATTCCTTCAACCATTGGCCACCTGAGGTCACTTTCCCTTTTCAAATCAATCTGGGAATTTTTTAGTCTCACTATTGAGATTTAAAGTACACATGGCAATCATTGTGGCAAACCTTTGTTTTGCTAATACTATATGAAAAGAACAAAAGTAGCTGTTTCTTCTAACTTTAACTTAATCCTTGCTATTAAGAAGAAATAATCTAAGAAAGTTTCCTTTCTATGTTTTTCTACTTAGTCAAAAATATGTAAACCAACTTTCCCAAGAGGATTCATAAAACATTAATATTTTAAAGCAAGCTTAGCCCAACGCATTAACTTGAGGCTTCTCCATCTAAAGCAGTGATTCATAAAATGTAATTTACATCTGATCATCTGGGGGTGCTTGTTAAACATGCAGATTCTTGGATCCACCTCCACATCCATTGAAGCAGAACGTCTTGGGGGGAATTTTATACAGATAAATACTGATCATGTTCTGGCAAAGATTTAGCTAGTTGAATGAAACTAGCTAGCCTCTTAAAAACTACAGATTTAAATTCCTTCTGTGTTCTTGAAATTCATCTTAAAATTCACAGAGTGCAACAAAATTAGCCAGTTTTATTTCTTATAAAAAGGGAACTAACATTTGCCAAAAAGCTTGAAATTGGAAGACTAAGATTCAAATGCAGATCTGTCTGGTTCCTAAATCTGTGCACTTTCTGCAGCAATATGGACATTGATTCTAGTTTAAGAATTTCCTGCATGAATACATGGATTACTTTGGTATCTTTTGTTGCATAATCATATAGAGAAATAAGCAAAAAATCTGGAGTTACATTTTGCCTACATTTAGGTTGTAATGTAACTCTCACACTAGCATTGTTTTACCATGTAAAAAATAATGCAAATAAAAATGTTCTACCTTCCAAAACCCTTACAACTGACCTTTATAATTCATTTGTCTGTGCATATTCTTTTCCTCTAATTAATTCGTTTCCATTTTCTGAATGTTTTACTTTTTCAAATCTTTCTTGTGCTTTGTCTCCTGTATTCATTTCACATGCATTTGTTCTCCATCTTTAATCTCTTATCTCTAAGATATTATGCTTCAAAAGATGAATATAAACAAATAAATGTAAGTAAAATATTACAAAACACCTTTAAAAATCATGTTTTGAAATACTTTTATATTTCAGAAGAGTTTCAAAAATGTGAAAATGTCCCATAGGCTCCTTGTCTGCATTTTACAAGTGTTAGCATTTTATTACTTCATTTGTTTTAATATCCCCCTCTTTCTATTCATGTATGCTCTAGAATAAGAAAGTTACACATTGCCTTACACAGTCACAGTGCAATTATCAAAATCAGAAATTTAATATTAATAGAATATAATTATTTCATGTGTAGATATTCTAGTTTTATCAATTGTCTCATTGATGTCCCACTATAAGCAAACTTATTTACTAGGACTCAATCACGGGTCCCATGTAAATTAGTTACTATGACTTTTTAGGTTCTCTAATTTGGAAAAAAGTCTTGCTCTTTCTTTCAGAAATAGGATGGTCTTCCTTCAAAGCTTTAGTCCGGCATGTCATGTACCCTGGGTTTTAAAATCTGTGGCAGCCTGCTTTCCTAGGTTCCACAGCTGCAGTGCAAATGGATGACATATAGTCACACCAGCAAACCTTGCGGAACATGCACTCAGTGTATCTTGGTCTTTTGTTCTCCTTTGCTGCTTATCCATTAATTCATAAGCCCACCTTAGGTAACTTATGTTCACAAGTATTCTGTCTCCTCTGACTAAAAGGATTTGGTAACCAGTGTGAAATAAACCTACATCACTGTGTCTGCCAGGTTTCCCAATGGATAGTTTTCTACTTTTTCCTTTAAATAATTTGTGGGGAGAAACTTTTGGTAATTTATTCTCATTTTAGCATTCTCTTGAATATGATACATAGATGATTAATACCTTAAACAACATTAAACCATTCACTAGTGATAGTGTCTCTAAGAAATATTATATTGTCAAATGATGATTTAGTGACTCCATCATTTATTTTATATTTATTCCTTGGAAATTACCTATAAAGAAAAGATTTCCCTTTTCTCCTATATATCTGTTAATCGTCTATCTGCAGCTATCACATATTTTTAATCTATTTACTATTTATTTATTTTTATCAGTTTTATTACATAAATTCTTATTTTTATTGGTTTATAAAATATTTTAAATTGTATATTGATGCTGTAGAAAAATCTGTTGAATTTTTCTCTCCATTACATTTAGGATTTACATTTACCTATAACATTTAGGAATTAAAAAATAAATATTTGGGCAACTAATACCATTTGGAAAATATTCTTCTGTATGGTGTGATACATGGTTTTGATAATTCTTTTGGGTTTGTCCAAAAAATTGTCCAGTATCCTGGCACCATTTCTTAAAAAATTACCTTTCCTAAAGTGACTATGGTAGATTCCACATTTAAGATAAATTTTGTAATACAGAAGAATAAAATTTGATACATATTCATGATTCTGACTTATTTGTGTTACTTATGTCTTCAGTGCTTACTGAGAGTGTCTGAATTTTCTTTTGCATCTTAGAGGTGAGTACTCTGCTATTTGGTTCAAGGATATTTATCTAAATCATGAATTGTCATGTTTAGACTTTAAAAAAAAATTTAGTTATAGAGAAGGAGTAAGTTTAAGGTATCCATTGTAAACATTGTAACCATAATTTAAAAAATGGTATATTTGAATATTACCAAGAGAGTAGATTTTAAGTATTTGCACCACACACAGATAAAAACGACAAGTATGTAAGGTAATGCAGATGATAATTAGTTTGATTTAGCCATTGTACAATGTATGCATATTTCAAAACATTATGTCACATGCCATAAATATCTACATTTTATTTGCAAATTAAATAAAATGAATATTTAGGAAAAACTGTTTTTTGTCAAATTGAACTCCATTTTAGCTGGTAGAAGGTAACTAATCCTGCATCCTTATGGCTTCAATTCCCCTGGTATATCCTTGATGATACCTTTAATTTCAGCCTCCTCTTCTTTTTTTTTTTTTTTTCTTTGAGATGGAGTCTCACTCCATTGCCTGGGCTGCAGTGCAGTGGCACTATCCGAGCTCACTGCAACCTCCACCTCCTGGGTTCAAGCAATTCTCCTTCAGCCTCCCGAGTAGCAGGGATTACAGGTGCCTGCCACTAATCCCAGCTTTTTTTTTTTTTTTATTTTTTTGTATTTTTAAATTTTTTGCATTTTTAATAGAGACAGGGTTTTGCCATGTTGGTCACGTTTGGTCTCAATCTCCTGACCTCATGATTCTCCCCTCTTTGCCTCCCAGAGTGCTGGGATTTCAGGCTTGAGCCACTGTGCAAGGCCTCAGTCTTCTTTTCATTTCTTTGATATACATTTATGTCTGGTACAAACCAGACAACTGAATCTTGTTTTGTGAACAACATTGAAGGTATGTTTCTTAAGTAGCTTGCATGATAATTGATATGTCTGATATGATTGAGCTTAGTTTCGTTTTATTATTTATCGTCATAGATGGTATATTTTTCATGTTTCCTTGTCACCATGATATATTTTCATTGTTCTTTATTTTACCTTTTAAGAAATACTTGCATTTTGATATGTTATTTACCTTTGAACTCATACATGTTTTTAGTGTGCTTTTCTTATTAAGCCTCTTACTATCTGGCATACTAATTCTCTGTAGTATTTTTGTTTTGTTATATATGTATACACACATATATTATTATACTTTAGGTTCTGGGGTACATGTGTAGAACATGCAGGATTGTTGCATAGGTACATACATGGTAATGTAGTTTGCTGCCTCCATCCCCACCATGATCTGTATCAGGCATTTCTCCCCATGTTATCCCTCCCCAACTCCCTACACCCACTGTCCCTCCCCTATTCCCACCCAACAGACCCAAGTGTGTGATGCTCCCTTCCCTGTGTTCATGTGTTCTCATTGTTCAACACCCACCTGTGATTGAGAAAATGAGGAGTTTGATTTTCTGTTCTTGTGTCAGTTTGCTGAGAATGATGTTTTCCAGATTCATCCATGTCCCTACAAAGGACAGGAATTGTTTGAATACTACATTTTATCTATTCAACAGTCAATAAACTAATTCTACTTTCATATTTCCTTATCCTCTTTTCTGTCCACATCCTTTATTTTTAGTTGGTCAAAATATACATCATTTGCTTTTTGTCCCAAATTTGCTTCAGTCTTAGGTCAAATATTAAAAACATTAAATACTCCCCCTTAGTCCTTTGCTTGTATTTTCTGTCTTTTTCTAGTTGGATAATTTTACTCTAGTCCTCAAGAAGAGTTTAAGGGTGATAAATTCTCTGAGGTCTTTGATTGTTTTTCCATAGTCTTGATGCTTAATGGAGAGTTTGGGTAGATATAAAATTGTTTCTCTATACTTACTTTTCTTCAATTTTTTTAAAAATCCCATTCTATGTTTTTCTTGCTCTTCATGTTGTTTTTGAGAGCTCTGATGCCAGTCTAATTATTTTTGACTTTAAAAAAAATGCTACTTAGTTATTCCTGGAAGCAATCTAACAATGCTACTGATTTTCTCATTTTCTCTTCTGTACATTCTGTTCATTTTTCATTCAAATTATCCTTATTTGACACTCACCATAAAGGTTTGCCATGGAAATAAGTAGAAAACTCACTCATATTCACTTTTTAAAAATTTAATATAATTTGATATTTATTATAGGTAAGCTGAAATATGGACACTTCCCATATTGTGATTATAATTTATTTAAATATCAGCTCATTGAGAGGGGTTGCCTTCTCTGGTATAAACTACAGTCTGAAATGCACTGTTTCTTGGTTTCCAGTGGTAGATTCTACAATGCGGAGATAAAAGTTCTGGATTCTTGAGAGTTAAAAAAAAAATTAGTGGAAAATACGACTGAATAGTAATATTTAATTTCCAAAACTCTCAGTCTTTTCACTCACACTAAATATGTTGAAAAGTTATCTAGCCTCTTGAATTACAGATCATTTTTAGTAACTCAACTAGGTTTGCATTAAAATCCATGTACTCTTCATTTTCACACTTACGTTTAAGGCAGCTACAGAATATTAGTTTGAACTAAATAATTATAGTATGTCTCATAGGAATCATTTCAGGAATAGACACAACTATTTATGCATAACAACTAATAGGTGTTAAAATAATGAATTTTATTAGAGAATAGTATTATACCCATAAGTGTTACTTTGTACTTGAGTTAGTAGTTAAAACAGGAAATTTTAATTGTTAGTTAATAGGGATAAACTTTAAGTGGACATCAAAAAGATATGTGGAGATATAATTCTAAGAAAAAAGTTGGGGGACATTTACTTCATGTACATAATGATGACATGCTGACAAGTTTCTTATATTTAATTTAATTATTTAAGATAAAATTTAAAAATTGATCCCAAATTTAAAAAGCATTAAAATTATAATAAAGGAAACTATTATAAATTTAGTTAAATATCAACCAAGAGAATACTATACAAATTGATCAAAGAGGTAATCAGTCATGGACTAAACAATTTTAAGATATTGTTCCAATCACTTTTACATTCCTTTATAAAAAATTATGTGGATTACATGTTATTATTTAATTGGCTTGGCAGATAGATTTGAGCTCATAAGAAAGCATATCTCCAAATAATAGCTTCAGACCATTAAGAGATGTTATATTAACACTTCACAATTGTTATAGTCCAAAAGTTTGGAACAATGTTAATGAAATGTACTATCAAAGTTGCCATCAAAGCTGGAAATACATTTTACTTTAAAAAAACTAGAGCAATAATAAAATATAAGTTAAAATGTTAATGTAATGGAAAACGATATAATAGCATTCTTGGGAGAAAAAAATAAAAAGAAGAAAAGACCTGAAAATTCATTACAAAATTGTGGAGAAGTAAATGCTTTTAATCATATGGAAAACTTACATTGAGATTAAAGGTTAAATCTAGTTAGCACATACAATTTTTCTTTTGGATAATGACCCACAACCACACTGCCCCCTACACACATAGACTTCACACAGCATTTACTGTAATTGATTTCCATTTAATGTGCTGGCATTAGAACATTGCAAGGTAAACCCTTTCAGCTAGGTCACATTTTCCTTAGCCCAGAAACACATATTTTCTACTCCTTTTTCACTAAACCTGCTGTCTTTCATCCTTAAATATGTTACCCCAAAATTCCTTAAAAATTAGTATTTGTATTTTAATTGCAGCTATAATTTAGAAATTATGTAAAATGTAAAATTTGTATTAATTATGCTGCTTATGATTAGAATGGAACATAAAACTCAATAATACACCAAAATAGGGTAGAAATAGAAAAGTTAGTTGACATGCTGATAGGTGTAGGAAGAGATTTCAGAGATATGAAGTAAAATGGAAAGAATAGCATTAAAGGCAAAGTCCCAGGTAGCATTAAAGCCCATCATTAATCTATTAAGTTACTGAAGTGTCTCTTTGGGCAGACATAGAATGTTATTACAGGCTAATATCTAAACTATAAAAGTACAAGGAAATGTACTGAACACAACAGCTTGTCTCTGGTATATTTATTTTTTTAATTATACTTAAAGTTCTGGGGTACATGTACAGAACATGCAGGTTTTGCTACATAGGTAAACATGTGCCATGGTGGTTTGCTACACCCATCAACCCATCATCTACATTAGGTATTTCTCCTAATTTTTTCAAGAAGTTTTATAATATGCAGCATATCTTTTATTTCTAATTTGAGCAGGTATTTATTGCCAATGGCTGGATTACAATTTTCATATACATTATATGAAATGTGACTAATTTATTAGTTATAAAATATAATACATTACTAAGTGTCTTACAATGCCTGAATAATAATATTTCAGGAGGTAGGCTGAGTCATTTTGTGAGACAGAAATTCCACATAATTATTCTTTCAAGTAAAATCAAGAACTTAAATAAAAGCCTATAGGACTCTTGGTTAGCATATGCCCTTATTTATCTATTATTATAAATTTACATTTTTTATTCAGCTTATCATAAGAACAAACTCAAAGATCATAACATTGCAAAAGTCAGAGTGAACAAAAAGCTATCCTCAAAGGAACAGTATCATTCCTTTGTATGATACAAATAATAATAACTCATGTAATTAACTTACATGAAATATCATATTAAGTAGAAAAAGAATTTCATTTCTAAGTGAAGAATAAATTGTGAAGTTTCTAAAGCAAAAATGAAGAACAAAATCTGAATTAAAATTAGAATTAAATATATGAAAATGATGCTTTAAAATTGAATGTTTTGCTCTATATAAAAATACATATTGAGCCAGGCGCAGTGGCTCACATCTATTATTCCAGCACTTTGGGAGGCCGAGTCGGGTGGATCACGAGGTCAAGAGATCGAGACCTTCCTGGTCAACAAGGTCAAACCCCGTCTCTTCTAAAAATACAAAAATTAGCTGGGCATGTTGGTGCACACCGGTAGTCCCAGCTACTCAGGAGACTGAGGCAGGAGACTTGCTTGAACCCAGGAGGCAGAGGTTGCAGTGAGCCAAGATCACACCATTGCACTCCAGTCTGGGTAACAACAGTGAAATTCTGTCTCAAATAAATATATATTGAAAATGATTTCTCCGTGAAGATGTCATCTATCCGTCATATTTTTACCATTTTCAAATCAATTAAAATACTTTAAGAAACAAAAGATAAAGTCTTCATTTTTTAGTCAATTAAAATACTTATAACATAAAACAAAAGATAAAAACTTCATCAGGACACCCCAAACCTAGGCCATTAATTAATCTGTTGGAAATACTAATAGTGAGTATATATCACTAAAAATAACTGAAAGTTGAGTCTCATGTTGCATTTGACATTTGCATGCACTGTCACACATTATCCTTTCTAACTATTGCCTTTTATTTTTCTCCTTTACCTTACTTGCTTCCAAGACTTTGAATCCAATCATTTCTTGACCTGATCAGGCTACCCAATCTTTGGGATATACCACATTTTAGTCTTCCTGATTCTCTTCGAATCCCTACTTTTAGAAAAAAAAAAAAAAATCTGATTTAGATTCTATTGCCCATCCTTATCTTTAGTCTATCAGCAGGTTCTTTGTCCCTTGCTCAAAACATTCTACTAAACTGGATAAAAATTCTAACCTGATTAAATCTATTATTTCTCTCAATTTCAATCTAGGAAAAAAATATAAAATGTTGGTTTGTCTTACTATAAGTTCATGCCCATATTATTTCAAGTAGACTAACAGCCTAGAAGCCTGTGTGTATTCCTTTAGTTCCTGGGTTGTTTTAATCTCCTATTTTACTCTTCAATATCTTCCACATTCTTCTCCAACGTCCAACGTCTGTTCCTCCCTGCTTTATCACAAGTATTTACCTTTATGCTTGATTTTCTAAAAGAGTAACAACAATTATGAAAGATTTTTTTCTATATCGTCATTATTAAGCCTACAATATACCTGCATCTGCTATTTATATACTTTATTTTCTTTCTGTAAAAGCAATGAACCTCTCCTTTCTAACCAAAGCCTGCTTCTCAACTTTTGTGTGTCTGTGTTATCCCCATCAGATTATAGAACATGATGTCAGTCGTATTTAAAGAAAATTATTCTTTAAAACCACCTCCTATTTCAAGACCTGTTCTGTTTCTTTGCTCACCTCAGCACTAATACTCTTCAAAAGAATGACATTGACAGATAATAGCTCTCTTCATTTTTCTCATTCTTATACTTTTATTAATCAATGCCCATTGTGTTTAAAGGCTACCATCTTGTTAAAAAGAAAAAAAAAAAAACAGCTCAGACCAATATCAATAATGAACTCCATAAGTGAAATTTATGATTATTTTTTACACAGTTGGTTGGCAACATTTGATATTGTCAACGTATCTTACTTTTTGTAACTTCTTTATTTGGATGTTGAGATATCCTGAGTCTTATATCTCCTTTAATCTCAAATGCCTCATCTTCTCAAATTTGTGCTTATTTCTAATGAACTCCTCAACTTTTTTATGTTCCATGGCTGTCTCACTGGTTTCCTTCTGTATGTAGATAGACTTTCTGCATTATATTACTCAGCATTATGGCATTACATGAGCTCTAGATACTGATGGCTCTTGCATTTTTATCTCCAGTTAAGACATCTTTTGTGAACTCCAGGAAGATATTCAGTCCTCTCCTGAGCATTCTGTCTGGATGTTGTATTTATTTGATTAAAGATCAAGCTATTGCAAAGAGAACATCTTAACGTGTACTATTGTAAATCTATACAATTGCATTGCCTACTACAATGTAGTCTAGAGATGAACAATTAGATTATGCTCTACAAGGTCAAATAAGGCACAGTTTCCTTTTATGTTGTTTCTTCACAGTGTCATTTAAGAGTGTTGTCCCTATGTGCATGGCCAAGGCTGTGTTACTGCCCTGACTAGATTTTAGGAAGAAAGAAAAAAAAAGAAAGCGTTATTAATTTAATAGAGGGCTAGAAGTTACACATATCTCTTCTTCATACATATCTTTAGATATGTGGTCTCACCTGAATTGAAAAAAGGGGGAAATTTAGCTACAATACGGTGATTCAGGGATTCTGCTATGTAGAGTTTATGTATTTGTTGATTTGAATTAAAAATTCTCATTGATAACAAGCAGAAAAGCTGATCAATTTTTTTTAAATATTGAGGCAAAGAGTCCAAGAGTTAAAAAAGCAGCAAAGATGACTAACATAAACTTACAAAGGCTAACATATAAACTTAGATAAAGACTAACATATAAAGAGGATGAGCCTAGCATTGAGTGTGTCTTTCTTGTATGGGAATCTTTCATTTCAAAAATAAGCTAATTCATCAGAGGCTAAGAATCCAATTGAAACTTTTGAGTGTCTTTTAGGAATAGGAGGAATACAATTAGACTACAAATGTGAAAAAAATTGTGAAACTGTGTTTGTTAAGCAGGGAACATAAGAGGCCATCATTGAGTAGCAAAGGAAAACTAGAAGTGAAGTTGATGTAGAGACTGATATGTAGCTTCAGTTATTTAAGCAGCTTAAAAGATATACATGTAAATTCTCAAAACAAAAATATTATCCAGGGTGTTTTTCTTTAATTTTCCTACATATATGAAAATTAATCAATCCTGACCCTGATTCCCCCCTCAAAAAAGAACCATATGAATTGAAAACAGAGAGAAACCATAGAGAAAACATATTCATAGGCAAACAGCGTAATAGGCTCTTGAGACAGAATTTTCAGTAAATATTATTAATAAGTATAAAAATGTAAAATACTATTAAAGCTCATAGAGGACTGGAAGCTATTAAAAATAAACCAAAATTCTACAGCAGGAAAATTAAAACTTAAAATAAGGTATTTGACAGCCAGTTAGAATTGGCTGAAGAGAATATAGTGAATTGGAAAATATTTCAAGAAAATAGTCATAACAAAATTCAAGATCACAGAATAATGAAAATACAAAAAGGAACAGAATAAACATGGGTAATGTTCAAAAGAAGCTTAGAGATCAAGTGTACATGGAATTTAAGAAATAAGAGAAGGTAAAAATTACCAAGGAGATAAGAGGTGAGAGTATTCAAAAGATGATGAAAAGCACAAAGGCACAAAACTCGTGTACAGTGAAGAAGCAATGATGGGAATTGAAAATTATTCTGACCTAACAATTGTTACATTAAAAATGTGTCTTATTATATTTTCTAAAGATATTCTTGGAGGAAAATGTATAGCTTTAAATGTACACGGAAAATAGGCTAAAAATAATTGAACCAAACATCCTTCCCAGAGGTAGGATGTTATTATAGAGCAAAAGTAACCACATAAAAGAATAGTAGAATACTGTAATAGAATAATAAAAGAAAAGAAATAATAAAAATAAGGTCAGATATTAATAAAAGGGAATATAACATTAAAATAGAGTAAAAAGGCCAAAAGTTGGTATGTTCAAAAGACTAATAAAATTAGTGTGATTGGCAACTGACAAGAGCAGAAAATAATGACGAATATATAAAAAAACAAAAGAGATGTTACTACATATCCTCCTGATAGTGAAAATATAGGAAGACAATATTAGAGAAAAAATGAGCCAATATCTTTGAAATTTTAGATTAAATTAAATATTTAATAAAAATATTTTATGAAGAAAATATCAGGCCCAGATGGCTTTACTGATAAATAGTACAATTAAGTAAGAATTAATTATTATTAATGTCATGGAAATATATCCAAAGAAGAGGAAAATGTAAAACTTTCCTTGATTTGTTTTATTATTCCAGATCTACATTTATATAAAAACTTGGCAAGTATATTTTGAGAAAAGAGAATTATATGCCATTTTCACTGATGAAAAAATATTAGATAAGATGCAATATATAAAAAACCTCATAACAAGATTAAATTTTGATATGGTTTGTCTGTGTCCCCACCCAAATCTCACCTTCTGTAATCCCAAAGGGTCATGGGAGGGACCAGATAGGATGTAATTGAATCATGGAATGATTTTTCACTATGCTTTTCTTGTGATAATAAGTTTGCAGAAGATCTAATGGTTTTGTGAGGGACTTTCCCCATCTCTTGGCTCTCAGTCTTCTCCTTCCTGTCATCATGTGAGAAAGAACATGTATTTTCTTCCTCTTTCCCCATGATTGTACATTTCTGGAGGCCTCCCTAGCTGTGCTAAACTGGGAGTCAAATAAACATCTTTCCTTTATAAATTACTGATTCTTGGGTATGTCTTTATCGGCAGCATGAGAATGAACTAACACAGATTTATGTCATTATCAAAAATATTTTAGAAATGGGGCCAAGATGGCAGACTAGAAGCAGCTGTGATTGGAGTCCTGCACCGAGAACCAAGGTATCCCAGTTCTATCATCAGGACCGACTAGGCAGTTGGTGTGATCCACAAAGAACAAGGAAATTCAGTGTGGTATGTGAGTCCACCTGACAGCCATGTGGAGCAAGGGGAGCTCTCATCCCCAGCCAAGGGAGATGGAGAGTGAACATGCTACCCAGCCTTGGAAAACATGCTTTTTTTCCATGGATCTATGCAACCCACCGATCAGGAGATCCACTTGTGAGCCCTTGCCATCAGGGCCTTGAATCCCAACCACAGAGCCACGCAGATTCTCAACAGCCACTTGGCTGTATTCTGCCTAAGACTACCCAGTTCCCAGGAGGAGAGGCAGCTATCATTACTGCTACCGCCAACTGCATAAGAAAACTGAGCACCTTGCGGGAGGGATGACAGTCGTCACCGTGGCTGCCAGCTGCCTAAGACACAGATACACTGTGAGAGAAGGGCAGCAGACATCACTACAGCTAGAGGTGGCCGTTTTTGCTTGCTTATTTGTTTCCTGCTGGTGCTGAGGAGACCAGCCTAATCCCAAGAGGTATGCCATACAGCACAGCACACTGGCTGTGGCTGACTATGGTCAGACTTCCTCATTAGGCTGGACCCTAACCCATCCTTCCTCACTGGGTGAGGCCTTCCTGCAGGAACTGAAGCAACTCCAGCCAGGAGTGTAGGGACAGAATCCTTATCTCCCTGGGCCTGAGCCCCTAGGGAGAGGGGTGACCATTGTCTCCATGGGCCAGCAGACTTAGTCTTTCCTCCTGCTAGCACTGAGAAATCCAAGAAGCCCAGATGAGTGAGTTTCCCTGCAGTGCTGCACACCCTCTTTACCAAGGGACAGTCAGACTGCTTTGTTAAGCAGGTCCTGAATCCCATATCCCCTGACTGGGTGAGACTCCCTCACAGGGCTCACCTGACACCTGATACATGAGCATTCCTACTGGCATCAAGTCAGTGCCTCTTGAGGACAGAGATCCCAGAGGATGAAACAGGTACCAATTTTTGCTGTTCTTCACCTTCACCAGGGCATCTCCAGGTGCAGGAGGGACACGGATGAATAGGCCCTGAAGGGAACCCCTAGCAAACTGCAGCAGCCTTACAGAAAAAAATACCTGACTGTGGAAAAGCAAACAAACAGAAAGGAACAACAACAGCATCAACAACAAAGTCCCCACAAAAACCCTATCCAAAGTCAGCAGCTTCAAACATTGAAACTAGACAAACCTGTAAACATTAGAAAGAATCAGTGAAAGAAATGCTAAAACCACAATAGGCTAGAGTGCCTCTTCTCCATCAAATGATCATATTATCTCTCCCACAAGGGTAGAGACCTGAAGGGAGGATGAGATCAATGAATTGGCGGAAGTGTGCTTCAGAAAATGGGTAATAACAAACTGCTGAACTAAAGGAGCATTTTCTAACCTAATGCAAACAAGCTAATAACCATGTTAAAAGGTTACAGGAGCTGCTTACTAGAAATAACCAGTTGAGAAAGGAACATAAATGACCTGATGGAGCTGAAAAACACAGCGCAAGAACTTTGTGATGCAAACACAAGTATCAATAGTTGAATTAATCAAGCAGAAGAAAGAATATTAGAACTTGAATACCATCTTGCTGAAATAAAGTAAGCAGACAAGATTAGAGAAAAAAAGAATTAAAAGGCACAAACAAAATTTGTGAAAACTATAGGACTATGTAAAAAGACTGAATTTATGGCTAATTGGAGTACATGAAAAAGACAGAGAGAATGAAATCAAGTTGGAAAACATACTTTCAGGATATCATCCATGAGATCCTCTCCAACCTCGGAAGAAAGGCCAACATTCAAACTGAAGAAATTCAGAAAACCCTAGTAAGATACTCCGAAGAAGATCAACTCAAAGACACATAATCATCAGATTCTCTAAGGTTGACATGAAGGAAAAAATGTTAAGGACAGCCAGAGAGAAAGGCCAGGTCACCTACAAAGGGAAGTCCATCAGACTAACAGTGGACCTCTCAGCAGAAACCCTATGAGCCAGAAGAGAGTGGGGACCAATATTCAACATTCTTAAAGAGAAGAATTTCCAATCCAGCATTGCATGTCCAAACAAACTAAGCTTCATAAGCAAAGGAGATATAAAATCCTTTTCAGACAAGCAAATGCTGAAGTAATTTGTCACCACCAGCCTTAACGTGTAAAAGCTCAGAAGGAATCATTAAATATGGAAAGAAAAAAGAAAAACAGTACCATCTATGGCAAAAACACGCTGAAGTACAAAGACCAACAACACTAAGGGGAAACTATATCCGTTAGTGTGCAAAATAACCAGCTAGCATCCTGATCGTAGGATCAAATTCATAGATAACAATATTAACCTTCAATGTAAATAGACTAAATGCCCGAATGTAAACCCATAGTCTGGCAAACTGGATAGAGTCAAGACTCATTGCTGTGTCATGTTCAAGACACATCTCATGTGTAAAGACTCACATAGGCTCAAAATAAAGACATGGAGGAAAATCTACCAAGCAAATGAAAAGCAGAAAAAAAAGCAGGATTTGTGATAGTTCTTTCTGACAAAGCAGACTTTAAACGAACAAAGATCAGAAAAGACAAAGATAGGCATTACATAATGGTAAAAGGATGAATTTAACAAGAGGAGCTACCAATCCTAAATATATATGCACCCAATACAGGAGCATCATATTTATGTAACAAGTTATTAGATAAATACAAAGAAACTTAGATTCCCACTAAACAATAGAGGGAGATTTTGAAACCTCACTGTCAATATGAGACAAATTATCAAGACAGAAAATAAAAAGGATAATCAGTACTTAATCTCAGCTGTGGAGCAAGTGGACGTAAGAGATATATAGAGAACTCTCCACCCCACAACAACAGAATATACCATCTTCTTAGTGCCACATGGTACTTACTCTAAAATTGATCACATAATTGGAAGTTAAAACTCTTCAGCAAAGGCAAAATAACCAAAATCATAACAAAGAGTTTTATAATCCTGAGTTCTAATTAGAACTCAGGATTATAAAACTCACTCAAAACCACCCAACTGCAGGGAAATTAAACAACCTGCTTGTAAATGACTCCTGGGTAAATAATGAAGTAAAGGTAGAAATCAAGAAGTTCTTTGAAACCAAGCAGAACAAAGGGACAATTTATCAGAATCTCTGGGAGACAGCTAAAGCAGTGTTAAGAGGGAAATTTACAGCACTATATGCCCACATAAGAAAGCTTGAAAAAAATCTCAAACCAGCACCCTAACATCACAACAAAAGGAACTGGAGAAGCAAGAGCAAACAAATCCAAAAACTAGAAGAAGACAAGAAATAACTCAGATGAGGACAGAACTGAGGGAGATGGAGACATGAAAAAAGCCTACGAAAAAATCAAGGAATCCAGGAGCTTGTTTCTGAAAAAATTAGCAGAAGAAATAGAGCACTAGCCAGACTAACAACAAGAAAAGAGACGTGAATCAAATAGACCCAATAACAAAAAGGGGATTATAACTACTGACTCCACAGAAATGTAAATAGTCATTAGATAAAGCTATAAAAATCTCTACACAAATAAACTAGAAAATCTGGAAGAAATAGATACATTCCTGAACATAAACACCCTCCCAATTCTTAACCAGGAAGAAGTCACCCAAGTAGATGAATAACAAGTTCTAAAATTGTGGTAGTAATAAATGGCCTACCAACCAAAAAAAGTCCAGGACCAGACAGATTTACAACAAAATTTTACCAGAGGCACAAAGGGGAGTTGGTACATTTTTTTTTTTCTGAAATTATTCCAAGGAGTTGAAAAGAAGAGACTTCTCCTTAGCTCACAAGGGAAAATTGTCCATAACATACTGGCAAACAAAATCCAACAGAACATCAAAAAGCTTAACCACCATGAACAAGTTGGTTTTTCATCCTTAGGATGCAATATTGGTTTGACACATGCAAACCAATAAATGTAATTATTATATAACAGAACCAATGACAAAAAAAACATGTGATTATCTCAATAGACACAGAAAAGGCCTTTGAAAAAATTTTATCATCTCTTCATTTTAAAAGCTCTCCATAAACTAGGTATTGATAGAACACATCTGAAAATATTAAAAGTCATTTACAACAAACCCGCAGAAAATATCATACTGAATGGACAAAAGCTGGAAGCGTTCCCTTTGAAAACTGGCACAAGACAAGAATCCCCCCTCTCACCACATCAACATAGTATTGGAGGTTCTGGCCAGAGCAATCAGGCAAGAGAAAGAAATAAATGTTATTCAAATAAAAAGTGAGGAAATCAAATTGTCTCTGTTTTCAGATGACATGATCCGATAGCTAGAAAAGCCCATTGTCTCAGCCCAAAAGCTCCTGAAGCTGATGAGCAACTTCAACAAAGTCTCAGAATACAAATTAAATGTATAAAAGTCACAAGCATTCCTATACACCAACAATAGACAAGCAGAGAGCCAAATCATGAATGAAGTCCCATTCACAATTGCTACAAAGAGAAATAAATACCTAGGAATAACTAACAAGGAATGTGAAGAACCTGTTCAAGTAGAACTACAAACTACTGCTCAAGGAAGTAAGAGAGGCCATAAATACGAAAACGTTCTATGCTCATGGTTAGAAAGAATCAGAATTGTGAAAACGGCCATTTTGCCCCAAGTAATTTATAGATCCAGCACTATTCCCATTGAACTACCATTAACATTCCTCACCGAATTAGTAAAAAATAAACTTTAAAATCATATGGAATAAAAGAGAGCCTTGTAGGTAAGACAATCCTAAGCAAAAAGAACAAAGCTGGAGGCATCATGACACCTGACTTCTAACTATACTACAAGGGTACAGTAACAAAAACAGCATAGTACTGGTAGCAAAACAGAAACACAGACCTACGGAACAGAATAGAGATCTTAAAAATAAGACCACACATCTACAACCATCTGATCTTTGACAAGCCTGACAAAGCAATGGAGAAAGGATTCCCTGTTTAGTAAATGGTGCTGGGAGAACTGGTTAGCCATACACCGAAGGCTGAAATTGGACCCTTTCCTTCACCTTATACAAAAATTAACTCAAGATGGATTAAAGAAATAAATGTAAAACACCAAACCAGAAAAACCCTAGGAGAAAATCTAAGCAAATACCATTCAGGACATAGGCATTCAAAAAGATTTTATGATGAAATCACCAAAAGCAATTGCAAGAAAAGCAAAATATTGGCATATGGGATCTAATTAAACTAAAAATCTTTTGCACAGCAAAAGAAACTATCACCAGAGTGAACAGGCGGCCTAAAGAATGGGAGAAATCTTTTGCAATAGATTCATCTGACAAAGGTTTAATATAAAGAATTTACAAGGAAATTCAGCACATTTACAAGAAAAAAACAAACTACCCCATCAAAAAGTGGGCAAAGGATATGAATAGGCACTTCTTAAAGAAGACATACATGCAGCAAACAAACATATGAAAAAAAGATCAATATTAAATGCAAATTAAAACCACAATGTGGTATCATTTCATGTAAGTTAGAATGGCAATTATGACAAATTAAAAAAATAAACAGATGCTGGTGAGGTTGTGGAGAAATAGGAATGCTTTTACACTGTCATTGGGAATGTAAATTAGTTCAACCATTGTGGAAGAAAGTGCAGTAATTTCTCAAGGATCTGGAACCAGAAATGCTATTTGACCCATCAATCTCATTACTGAGTATACACACAAATAAATATAAGTCATTCTGTTATAAAGACATGTACACAGGTATGTTTACCACAGCACTATTTATAATAGCAAAGACATGGAATCACCCAAAATGCCTATCAATGATAGACTGGATGAAGTAAATGTGGTACATATACACCATGGAATTCTACGCAGCTGTAAAAAGGACCAAGATCATGTTCTTTGCAGCAACATGGATGGACTTGTTATATATTATCCTTGACAAACTAACAAAGGAGAAGAAAACCAAACACTGCATGTTCTCACTCATAAGAGCTGAACAACGAAAACACATTAACACACGGAGGGGAACAATATACATGGAACTCTATCAGGATGTGGAAAGACGGAGAGTATCAGGATAAATAGCTAATTCATGGCCGGGCGCGGTGGCTCAAGCCTGTAATCCCAGCACTTTGGGAGGCCGAGGCGGGTGGATCACAAGGTCAAGAGATTGAGACCATCCAGGTCAACATGGTGAAACCCCGTCTCTACTAAAGATACAAAAAATTAGCTGGGCACGGTGGTGCGTGCCTGTAATCCCAGCTACTCAGGAGGCTGAGGCGGGAGAATTGCCTGAACCCAGGAGGCGGAGATTGCGGTGAGCCAAGATCACGCCATTGCACTCCAGCCTGGGTAACAAGAGCTAAACTCCGTCTCAAAAAAAAAAAAAAAAAAAAAAAAAAAAAAAAAATAGCTAATTCATGTGGGGCTTAATACCTAGGTGATGAGTTGACACATGCATCAAACCTCCATGGCACATATTTACCTAGGTAACAAATTTGTACATTTTGCACATGTATCCCAGAACTTAAAATACAATTAAATTAAAAAAAATTAAATATCAACATGTCTAAATTACACTTGCAGAATAAAACAAGTATAGCATATGTTTATTTTCAAAAATAATATGTAGGAAACAATTTTCTAGTATTTATTTATGACTTAAGAAATATTTTTGTAAACTTCTACTAAAAAGGAACTCTCTTAACTTGTAAAATGTACTTCAAAAAGCCTGTGGTGGATGATATACTTAGATGTAATGTTGCTAACATTTCTTCAGAAACCAACCAAAGATACTTGCTATAAATACTTACATTCACAGTTTTTTAGAGATTTTAGTCAGTGTCATAAACCAAGAAGGAAAACAGACAAGAAAAAAAAAATGGTAAAGGAAAGAAAAGGTATTAGAATTGTATAAAAAGAAAAATAATCACTCTTCAATAGATTCTACTTCCTATTTATTCACATTTTTATTGCAATTTTTTTTAACACTTGCAAGATTCTAAATACAGGGCCAATTAAAAAATTTATTGGATTTATATGTACTGGCAAACTTGAGAATGTAATTTAACAAAATAGGTCATTAGCAATAGCAACAAAAAATAATAAATAATAATAACCATAATCAAGTATGAGCAATACTTTTAATAGAAACTACAAAGTATTATTGAGAAAAGGAAGGAAATAAATCTACCATATTCATATTTTGAAGACTAAATGCTGTGAAAGTGTAAATATTTACTAAATTATTTCCAACATTAAGTGAACTTATTCAAAATCCGGCCTTTGGAGGTTTTATTTTCTCTTCGGTTTCTTTATTTTGGTGTTAATTGGTAAGTTGATGTCTGAGGGAAATTGTAAGGGTTGAATATGGATAGGTTCATTTCTTTAAAAATGTAAGAAACAGCACAAGTATGCATAGATGTTTTGTTGATTGTTGCTTTTGCCTTTATGCTTAAAGGTGAGATTGCATGGTTTTATGGTCTCCCATCTCAGCCACATAACAAATACATCCTATGACTTATAATTTTTGGTTTCTTTTATACTTCACAGTTATTGGAAAAGCCAAATAATTATTCTTTACCTTTGTACTATTTCTGGAATCTCTTGCCCATTTACAAATCTTTATCTACCAATGACTTTGAATTTACATTCTTGTCATTCTCTCTCCCTAAAATATTCTTCTACTAGATCTGGATATTCAGGCCTTACTCCAAGCCTGAACTATTCAAAGAAGTACTTCTGAAATACTGCATTTAAATATTTTACAATTTATCCATTCCTTGTTAAAATTATCTTCAATGAATACTTTGCTACTTTATTTCATTGTCTTTGGTTTGCTTATTATTTATCTCTGAACACACATGCACACACATGATACACACACACACACACACACACACACAGATCCCAGCAGCAGGTACATTGTGTAATGTGTTCATTTTATCTACTCAGACTTTAGATCCTTGATGCCCCCAGATGAGAATGTTCCTAGTCTATTCCATTGTATGTATTCATTTAAAAACTTGGCTAAAATTTTCTGAAATACATTTTATCCATTAAAAACTAACCCTCAAATTATTGTATAATTTGGTTAAAATTTGACTAGTTTGATCAAACTTTTAAAAGATTAATATTTAAGAATAATTATTTTAATTACACTGTGTATACTTATTCTACACAGGACATTGTGCTGAGTTCTATCAATTACATAACAGATCCTTCTCATACCTCTTACATCCTTACTTTCCAAAAGCTGGCATTATAATGGTCATTAGTTTTAAAAAAAAGACTTAGTTGAATGTATGTGTTTATAAGAAATACTTCTCGTATTTATGTATTAAGTATATACTTAAAATATAAATCATATTCAACCATCAAAGTTCAAAACTACTGCATAGATAGTACAATCTACAATTTTAGATTTCAGCACAAATCATGATTCCTGCTTTACAGTATGTTGACACAATCTTACCTTCATAGAGAGTAAAAGGAAGCACAAATTCATCCCCAAGAAACACGTTGGAGGGATCTACTCTCCTCATCACTAGCAATATATTACATATATTAAATTACCATGAGCCAGTGTGTATTTATCCTTGATAGAATGTTTTAAAACATATTTTTAGAAAAGTAAGAAAAAACAGAGAAAAATTTATTAAGTTATTTAGGCTTGTGAACTACCTTTTAAAATGTCCTTGTCACCAGATAGGTTGTTTTCTATTTCTGACAACTTTAATGACAAGATTCCCTCTAAGTACCAAAAATTTTCATTGCAATATACTAGAGATGTCTGTAGTGGTTCATTAATTAGAATTAACGAATTCATCTAGCTTAAATTTAGATACACAGTATTTCTTAAGATGATATAAATTTTAAAAATTATAATATTATCAGTCATAATCATGAATCACTGTTAACATTAAACTCAACATGTACCTACCTGTATAGTAAAATCTTCTACAAATTCCAGAAATCCTTTTTTAAAAGGTGTGAAAAATAAAAAGATACCTCCATGTTTTATTTTAAAAAATCTGAGGACACCTTTTCAAATATATAAGATATAAACTTTATTCAGATGTCAAAGCTCAAACTTACTGCCTAAATACCAAATGCTGGCCAAAATTCGCAATAGCCAATAACTATAAATAACCAAAATACCAGCATATGCTAAATAGCTGAAGTATTTTATATGTCAATACAATGAAAGGATACTCAACAATGAAACAGACTACTGATATATTTTATATTGATTCATATAAAAGTAAAAATCAATATAAAAAATTGTACCTCTAAAGAAGCCAGTACAATAAGATACATAGTGATGGTTGCAATTAAGTCAATCTCTAGAAAAACAAAGTTAAATCTGCAGTGATAGAATACAAATCACACGTTGACTGTCACTGAGATTTGGGTATAGGAAGTGATTGGGATGAGGCATGAGAAAACTTCTAAAGATGGCTGAAATAGTCAAAATTATTATCTTGAAAATATTACAATTCTTTACACAGTTATATGAAAGTATACATCTTTAAAAAAAATCTATATCATTAAAATTGCATATTTTATTTCATGCATATTTTAAAATCATGTCTAAAAAAAATAACATACCACACACACACACACACACACACACACACACACACACATAAACATGCATCAAAAATAGCCAAACAAAAAGAAAATTAAAATAAAAAATGAGATTCTCACAGATTGATGATAAAGCTAGAAATTAGTATGTCAACTTTAGACTGTTTGGATATATCTAAGGAAGCTAAATATATTTGTATGCTCTGGCTCAATGTTTACACTCCCAAGTGTACAATCAATAGAAGTAAGATCATATATTCACCAAAAGATGTGGAAAGTAATGTTTATTGTACCACTGACTGTATTCAGTAAAATCTAGAAAGAAGACAATTGTACGTCAACTGTTGAAAGAAGAAATGCACAACGGTATATGCAATTCAATTTAGTACTACATAACAATTAGAATAAATAACCTGCACCTCTACTCCATAACATATATGTATATTATAAACATAATGGTGCCTAATTTTACAAAATCAGAAACAAAATAAATAATATATATTCTACTTCATACAAAGCTCACAAAATATTTTATAATAGGTTGAATAATTGTTAAGCACAGCAGGGTGATAGCGACTGTAAGTGGGCACACAGGCAATTTTGTGTGTTGCTTCTGAGCTAAATTTATACAGGTACAAATTATCCAAAGCAAATACACGGAATAATTTGTAGAAATATACAAGTACTAATTGTGTATTTTCTATATGTATATTATACTTTACAGTTCAATAAAAGTTTCACTAAAGCAAACTAGCTGTGCTTTACACAATCAAAGGAAGGTGAGTCGAGTCTATATCACTGTTTTTTAAGAACCTAGTCTGTTTTAAGTTCATCAGAAAAGTGTTTCATAGCATAACATTTGGGAACATTCTAAGTTAAAGTAGATTTGTTTATATACTGCAGAATTTTAAAACGTATTTAATTGTTAATACACGTTTAGATTTTAAATAGACAATGGATTTATCATGGAAAATATTATTTTCTAGAGAATGCCGGAAAATATATACTGTAAGTTGCTGCTGTAAAGCATTTTTCTATTATCTGGGCTTAGTAGCTTATCTAAGTATAAACACCATAAATTCCATTCAGAATGTCTGTTATATTATTCTCCAAATATGACGACATATTTTGCTTTATTGTTATTTTTAGTGTAAAAAATAGATGTTATTTTGGATGGAAAATAATTGTACTTCAGTGTTAAATATTAACTGTATCTAAAAAGGTACTTTTTAGTGAGTTTCAAGAATAGGCTTTTCCTAGTACTCTATTTTTAAGATCACACAGAAGATGACATATCTGACAGTGGAAGGCCAGACATTCCTGTTCATAGTAAACAGTTATGATTAAATTACTTTTCTTAAATAGAATTATGATTAATAAATAGAAGGGAATCTTTTATTCAATTATAATGGAAATTTAATCTATAAGAATCTGAAAAGATAGTATCCTTCAGAGTTGTTTGAATTATACTGATAAATAAAGTAAAATTATTATTTTATTTTTTAATTTTTTAAATTTTTATTGCATTATAGGTTTTGGGGTACATGTGCAGAACGTGCAAGATAGTTGCATAGGTACACACATGGCAGTGTGTTTTGCTGCTTTTAATTGAAAAGATCTTTGAAACCTAGAAATGAAATCAATTTGTTAACCATTATTTATACTAGTCTTTACCACAAACCAGTAGAGGCTACCTGTAAAAGTAAATAGTACATCACCATTTAAATAAATTTTTGGTAATAAACAGAGATATGGGTCTCTGTTGTCCAGGCCAGAGTGTAGTGGAACAGTCACTGTTTGCTGCAGCCTTGAACCCCTGGGGCTCAGATGATTCTCCCAGATTAGCCTCCCACATAGCTGAGACTACAGGCACACACCACCATGCCTATGTGAAACGATTTTATTAACAAAAATTACTTTAAATAACTAAGCATATCTACTTAAATATGTCAGGGTTATTTTTTGTTTAAAAAATCATCACAATAATTTAGAGATAATTGTAACCTGAAGAATATTTTAAAAACTTAATTAACTCCATCATTTTACTTTGTATAAAGTGAATTAAAAATACTTTGAATTATTCAGTGTCTTTCCAGAAAACCCCAATATATTTTGACTGCAAAAGATATTTTAACGCTTTTATTTATCAAAATCTGAGACTTGAATATAAGCAACACAAAATAAATGTCATCAGAACAGAAATTTTACAGGAAAAGCAAAGATTAGCTCTCTTAGCTACTTCCTAAATCAATGTATGAATATGACATTTAACACAAACATAACGGAAGTTAGCATAAAACTATTAACAATTTTTTTTCTTCATACAGCGAAGGATCATGATTCCTTTACTTCAAATGGTTTAGAAGACAAAACATAAACAACAGTAGTTGACACAAGAATAGAACATATTCATACAGGGAAATAATGTTTCTGTTTTTTGAATTATTCAGAACTATGAAAATTAATACTAGGAAATGCTTGTTTTAATTTATAAGAGCATCAAAAATAATAAAGCACTTACAGATAAATTTAACAAGGAAGTACAAAACATGTATATCAAGAACCGTGAAACACTGCTGAACAAAATTAAAGAAAATGTAGGTAAATGGAAAGACATATTGTGTTCACGAAGTTGAAAACAGCGTTGTTTAGATGGCGAAGTTTCCTCCTCTTACTTAAAACCAAATGAAATAACCAAAGAAAGCTGGACCATGATACAAAAGGCTCTTCGTATGTGTCCTGTCAATATCAGAAAACCCAGTGTTCCACAGGGCAAAGATTTCCAAGTAAATATCTCTATACAAACTCCAAACTGTCACATCATTAATCAACACATTTTTAAAAAGAATGGTTGAAGTTAATTTTTGCACGGGCAATCAGAAAACACAAATAAAAGTGCGGCCTCTGAGCAAACAAAGGAAGATACAGGGTTATTTTTGAATTTTTGGGAGAGTCAAAGTTTAGGCAAAGTATAAAGGAAGCAATGTTTTCTGTTTTTTATGAGACAACGTCTTGCTGTGTTACCCAAGCTGTAGTGCAGTGGTACAATCTCCGCTCACTGCAGCATTAACCTCGTGTGCTCAAGCAATCCTCCTGCCTCAGCCTCCTGAGTAGCTGGGGCTACAGACATGTGCCAACAGGCCAGGCTAGTTTTTATAGAGACAGAGTTTTGCCTTGTTGACCAAGCTGATCTGATATCCTCAACTCAAGCGATCCCCTCACCTTGGCCTCCCAAAGTGTTGAGATTACAGGAGTAAGCCAAAGTACACAAGGAAGCAGTGTTTTGGGTCAACTCAAAGCACAGTGGAGATGTGTGTAAAGGAGATAATCTTGGGTCTAGGCTGTGAAGTGGATTTAGAATTCCAGTTGTTAGAAACAATGGAATTCAGATAAATGTGGAATGATAAGTTAAAATTTTAGATAAGTATATGTAAATTATTTCACCTCCTTAGAGTCAATGTTTCTTCTCTGTAGTCAAAATGATTTAGTAGATAAAAAGGTTTTAAACACTGTGTCCTGATATCAGTTAGTTCAAACAATTTTTACTGATCCATATCTGCTTTGAAACTATATTCAGCAGCATAGAGTTGCAGAGTCTAGGACCATTTGAGATACATGATAGGTGTTTTATATTCAATGGATATTCATTTTCATAAAAACAATATGGAATATCCAGAAAATAAAGGAAAGCAGAAAATGCAAGAAAGAACATAAAGAACATATGTTTCAAAGTTAGATAATACCAAATTAAAATATTTTCTACTTTTTTCCCCTCATTTGCAAAAGAGGGAGTGATATATATTATGCGTGGATGTTTTTGAATATCAAATGAAATTACATGTGCAAAATAGCTGACAAGCTGGTATATACTGTGCATAGTAAATATATCTAGCACTGAATAATAACAGCAATTGCAGAAGCAGCAAGATACAAAATAATTTACTTATAATTCTAATAGTTAAATATGACATTTTAATGTTTCTATATTTTACTTTTTATATCTTTTTTTTTGCGTGGCAGAGAAAATACTGTACACTTAAAATTAAGTGAATTGCTATTATATCTGCAGAATTAAAATATTCTGCAAATGTTCTTGTATTAAAATTATACATACACCTCAAGATATTTTCCAACATTTAAGATATGTTTCTTAAAATCTTGTTGGAATATAAGGATTTATACTTTTCATTCCAAACGATGTGAAAATTGATGAAATGTTTTCTTCTGACAGAACACCTTAAGAATATCTGCTTGTGTGCAATGTGTATAGTTTTAAGTGTCATCAGCTGGAAATTTTTTCCTCATAAGCAAACAGATTACTCATTATTTTGTGTATTTTGAAAACACTTCAAATGTATGTATTTTCTTTTCTTGCAAATAGTCTGTTGTGTCTTTTGCCACGATTTTTTCGCCTAATTTATTCATGTGTGTCCATTATATTAAGACCACAAAGATTTCACTATAATTTTTATAAAACAATCTATTTCAGTTTATTGAATATATTTTAATTTTATTTTCAATATTTAGAAATGTAATTATATGCAGTTACACCTATTCATAATTGTTAATATTCTTTGTTCATCACATGATTTTTAAATTTTCAAGCTTACATCCCTGAAATAAAATTTATTATTTTTAAAATTTAACTTTACAATGCACCTTGCATGTATTCTAATGTGAAACATGAAGAGACCACATTCTTTTACCTTTTTATTAAAAAATTATTATGTCAATGCTGTTATATCATATGCCAAATACCGTCTCTTTTATTACTGTTTTTTTGTGATCCTTTTAAGTATTTTCTTGCAATTACATGTTTAATCATACAGAGTAGGCTTTATGTTGGTTAGAAGCATGAGAGTGGGAATCTATTTTTGTTATCTTTATTATTTTTGCATGCCTATTTTGCCATTTATTCTTGATTTTTTCAATATATATATATACAATACTGTAATGAATTGTATATCTACTTTATAGTGCAATGTTTCAGAAATTATAACAGTAATAATTAGAATAGCTAAGCAGTGTAGGATAATAATAGTTTCACCTACTTCAACTGTGAAGCCATCTAATTAGACTCCCTATAAAATGCACTACCATTATCAGTAAGGATCAAAATCTAGGAAAGATTTTTGACTCATCTTTTTTGCTCATTATCCACATTCACATAGTTTTCAAATTGTTAAGTTTTTCATAGGCAATATTTTTCAAACTGATCAATAAATTCTATCCATCGTCTTTGTCACCTTTGATTTAGATTTCCATATATCTCACCAGAAGAGGAATAATGTAGCTTCATACTTTTTTTTCCCAATACCCTTTCTCTCATTACTCAAATTCTTCTTTCTGAGTGCTGCTATTTTTTGATTTTCTCATAGATTTATGTCAGATTTTTCTTCATCGAAATATATTTAGTCTTACTGTGTTGCTCACTGAATTCATTTCCAGTTACAAGATGGACTATGCCTACCTCAATCCTTATTCCTATGTGAACACATACTATCCAGCCATTTTAACTTCCACTGTGCTCTCAGTGAAACAGCTTTTTCTGTTTGTTCTTCATTGCTTTCAAACTTTTATGCCTTCCCATTTTTCCCTTCTATGAAAATCCTTTCTAAACACTTCTTATCTGCCTTAAGCCAATAAATCACCTCTTTGAAATCTATCCAAGCCCAGTTATATAAATCTCTTCTACGACCATTCAGAACATATTACTTTATTATAACACTATTACTTCAGCTTTTTAAAATGGGTATCTGGTGTTTGTTTGTTTGTTCAATTGATTTTTCTTCTTTTTAAATTATAGGGTTTTGCGGTATAGCACCAAACATTGACCCTTGCATATAGTAATATCTTTTGATATTTTTTATTATATGACCAGTAAAAAGTACATGTCTAAAATATGCATTCTAAAATTATTCATGTTGCAATCTATTAAACATCTATATTTTTAGAAATACCATAATCTTTATTGTTATAACTTTAACAAAAAGTATCAAAGAAATAAAAATAGTATTTGCAATGAGCATACAATTTTAGGCTATCTACCAATAATGCAGCAAAAATGGATGCACAAATAAGTAAGGAAAATTATAGAGTAGATTGAAATGTTCTATCACACATCTAATGAAACGTGTGGCCCATTTGAGGATTTTGCATCAGAGTATGACACTTTTTATGTGCATTTCAGGATAAATAGCAAGATATTTATTCATTTTAGTTCTTAGTAGTAGTAGTAAAGCTACTTCGGTGACTTAAACCAGTATTTCCCTACAAAAAATAATGAAAATAATAAAACAGGTAAGATTGATATTTTTAAATTATATATTTTAAATTAATATAAAGCAACTCAAAATCCAAATAGCTCTCATAATAAAATACTTGTTAAATCGCAATCAATTAGAAAGGAAGCAATCACTTTGAAATATGCAAACATTTAGAATTGCAATTGACCTTTAAGCAATAAAACTCGTTTTTTATAATCTAGAGATTTTGTCAAAGTATATTTTCGAAATTATCTACTATGAATATGCTTATTCTGATATTCAAAAGAAGTTTAGATAAATAAGCAAATAACATTTGATATATCAATTAACTACAACAGGATTATGTTAACATATGCAAAGGTGATTCTGCAAGGACTATATTTTTATGGTTGTTTCTAATACTTTTTTGTCAGGAATGTTACATGCATCATGTTAAATCTCATCAACTTCTAGAGTCTCAACTTTCAAAAAATTAATTAGTTTGTTTTATCATACAATATATCAAGAAGAACTGATTCAACCAATAATTATTCATTATAAAATTTCATCTAAAATAAGATGATATCCAATAGAATCATGTTAAATCTCACATTTTTCTTTTTCAACCTCTCTGTAGAAAGAGTAGGAAAAAGTTATGAACTCACACTTGACAAAAGGGAGGTTTCGTATCCATACAATAACTTCAACAATTCAACACACACAACAAAAAAAGAGTTTTGGGTAGAAATCTAGAGAGGAAGGCATTCAAACCCAAATAGATTGCTGAGGTGTTTACAATCAAAATGAGAGCAAACTCATGGGGAGACTCTTGAGTACAGAGTTATGAGGCAGAAGTTAGGAGAACTAGGACAGAAATCAGAGTGACTAATTGAAGGTGAACTGAATAAAGCCATCTCTTTAATCTTCCCTTATTCTTTTAACCTCAAGCTCACAAACATCTAATAAAAATTTCTAAAAATAATTCATCAGGTACCTCAGAAGGATCACCACTCCCATTAGTTGTGGCTATCCTATGATTCAAGGCTTCCTGTACAGGCTTTTATTTGTCCACGCAACATAAAGTGAAGTCTTCTCATTGGTATTGCCTAGTCTGTAGCACAGACATCTGTACAATCCAGTCATAAAGCATTGCCTTTTGAAATAAAGAGTGCTGTATCAGTTGGACATCTATAAGTAAAACTAAGACAAAATCAAAAACCATGACCCTAATATCAAACCACACATGTAAATGAATACTTTGAGATTAATGAAAGACCAATGTGAATGCTCAAATAATAATGCTAATAGAAAAAAAGAAAGGGGATTGATTCAAAAATTTGTTTCTTCAATGGAACATAAAAATCACTAATTATAAAATAAGAGATCAACATATTGGGCTTTATTGTAATTAGTTTCATTAGTCAAACCATTTAGAGTATAAAACTATAAGCAATGCAGTTGATAAAGTATGTGTAATACGAATATCAACCAAACTCACGCTCAGAATATTTATTATTTTTTTGCTATCTATCCTTATGCAAAAATCATATTGTCTTAATTGTTGTATTTTTATATTGTCTCGATATCTTGTCTCGTGATTTCTCATTTGTTATTCTTTAAGACTATTGGACTATTATAGTAACTTTGCATTTTCCACATAAATTTCAGAATTAACTTGTTTATTTCCAAAACAAACAAACAAACAAACAAAACATTCTGAGCTTCTTCTTAAACTTATATTGACTCCCGTAACAATCTGAGATGAGTTGGCATCTTGGTACTAAGGTTGGTTTTAGAAGAAAAGAATCTTAGGAGGAGTTTTTGAAATAATTCTGGCGCTTCCATAATTGGTCATCTAATCTCAATAGATTTAAAGAATACTAGTAACTATTTCCAGTGGCAAAAAAAAAAAAAAAAAAAAAAAGCATTTGCAGTACATGATATGATTTGGTAATAGACGTATGCAATATATCACAAATGGATACTCTAATCAGATTTCTAAGGAAATTCAACCTTTATACTACCTATAGACCTGAGCTGCAACATCAACTCTTTCTGGGTCTCCAGCCTGCCAGTCTTCTGCAGATTTTGAAATCGTCAGACTTCAAAATCATATGAGCCAATTTCTTAAAATAAATGGCTTTCTGTCTCTGGGTGTGTGTGTGTGTGTGTGTGTGTGTGTGTGTGTGTGTGTGTGTATGTGTGTGTGTACCTATGTATATACCTATATGCATGCACAGCTATATATGACACATATGCTAGTGTCTATGAATATGTGTATGTGTGCATGCGTGTGTGTATTCTGTGTCAATGTAGAACCCTGAATAATATGAGTCAAATCATACAACCTATAAAAATATAAATACAATATCCTTCTATTTTATGGTCCTTCTTTACTTTTCTAAAGTATTTTAAAATTTCAATGTAGAGATGTAGCACATCTTACTAGATTTTTCTTAAGTTTTACTTTCTAATTATTAGCTGTTAAAATAAAGAAATGTAAATGTTTTTGAATATTGCCTGGGGACTTTGCTAAAGTTCTTATTCACTTATTACCTTTATATATTACTTTTAAAAGTTTGTAGATTATTTTGTTATTCTATTGCAAAATCATGTAATTTGTAATTACTGTAAATATCTATTCTTTTGTAGTCACTTTTATACATTTTTTTGCCTTAATGACCCTTCAGTATAATTTGAAGTAAAATAATTAATATTTGAATTATTCGTGAACTCAAGGAGACAGTGTTCAATATATCACAATTAAGTATGATGTTGGCTATAATTATTTTTATATGTATACTCTTTATTAAATTAATAATGTTTCCATTTGGCATCGCACTACCTGTCTTCAAACTATACTACAAGGCTATAGTAAACAAAACAGCATGGTACTGGTACCGAGATAGATACATTGATCAATGGAATAGAACAGAGGCCTCAGAAATAACACCACACATCTACAACCATCTGATCTTCGACAAACCCAACAAAAATAGGCAATAGGGAAAGGATCTCCTATTTAACAAATAGTATTGGGAAAACCAGCTAGCCATATGCAGGAAACTGAAACTGGACAACTTTTTTACACCTTATAATACAAAAATTAACTCAAGAAGGATTAAAGACTTAAAGGTAAGATTTGAAACCGTTAAAACAAACAAACAAACAAAAATCAGAAGAAAGCATGGGCAATACCATTCAAGATATAGGCATGGGTAAAGACTTCATGACTAAAACACAAAAAAGCAATGGTATCAAAAACCAAAATTGACAAATGAGATCTAATTAAACTAAAATGCTTCTGCACAGCAAAAGAAACTATCATCAGAGTAAACAAGTAACCTGCAGAATGGCAGAAACTTTTTGCAATCTATTTATCTAACAAAGGGCTTATATCCGGAATCTACAAAGAACTTAAAGAAATTTACAAGAAAATAAACAAAAAATTCCATCAAAAAGTGAGCAAAGGATGTGAACAGACATTTTGCCCACCAAGTTAAGGAATTGGTTGTCTTCAGGAAAATTGTGAAATTTATGAGATATAATGAAGTTGCACATCATGTCTTCTCACCGGCTTTTTAACATGTAAGAATCCATATTGGTGGCTTTGTCTCATTCCTAATATTAATAGTTTGTGTTTTCTTTTTTATCTGGAGCAATTTTCTAATGTTTTCTAATTTATTATTTTTTAATAGACCAACTTTTGCTTTTTACATTTTTCTTCATGTTTACTTTTATTCGTCTTACTTTCTTGGATTTAAATATGCTATTTTATATTAGCTTCTTTTTACTTATTTTATATCTTTTCTCATTTCTAATGCAGGTATCAATGCTCTAAATTTACCTATGAATACTCTTTAGCTTGATATACATTATTATTATTATCAAATTCAAATTATTTTGTAATTTTCATTGCAAATCCTTTTCATGCATTCATTATTTAGGTTTCCAGGTACAAAAAATAGTAAATGATCACCAAACAATGTTTGCATTTTGTATATATGCACACACTCACATGCACATAAACACATACATGCACACACATTAAAACACACTGCTCTATGTTTAAGATTTTCCAATTTTAGCACAGTCAGAGTCATCTCCGGGTTTAGTGTTATAGAATAAACAAATATGTAAATATTTATGTTTATATTTATACTTGCATTGTAGAAAAATAGAATATATATTGAGTATATAGTAAAATATATATCAAAAAATTCTGATACTAACAATCATTAATAACTCTTAGTCCATATTTTGCATGGGAAGAAGCATTGTTTCCCATTTAAAACATGTATTTATTTAATTTTTTGTTATTTTTATTTTTAGACACATGGTCTTGCTCTGTTATCCAGACTAAAGTACATTGGTATAAATACAGCTCACTGCAACCTTGAACTCCTGGGCATCAGCAGTCTTCCAGTCTAAGCCTCTCTAGCAGCTAAGACTCCAGGCCTGGGACAGCTCACTTGGCTAGTTTATTTTTATTCTTTGTAGTGACAGGGTCTCACTATGTGACCTAGGCTAATTTCAAACTTCTGGCCTCAAGCAATCCTGCTGCCCCAGCCTCCCAAAGTGCTGTGATTACAGCCGTGAGCCACCACACTCAGCTTTTTCCACTGGTTTTAAAATAATACAGAAACAAACATTAGAAATGGTTTTAGTGTCTTAAATTAATAAAAACCTTGATAATTAAGAAATTTAAAATGTTATGTTTACCATTGATTGGAATTATCAATCACTTTTGATATATTAAGAAATCTGAGTCGATTTCTCCTCTCCTCTACATTTATTTTCTGCATATTTAGAGATCAGAACTGATTGACAGGTGTGTAAGTACACTGACAAACGCTGTGATCTTTGTGGAATAAGTCTCTGAAACCCAGGGGGTCTGACTATGCAGATACTAGCAGATGGCTATGTAACTGTAAATGTGGTTGTTCCACTAACGCTTGACACAGTAATACATTTAATTAATTTTAAATATATGAATGTTTTCTAGAAAGTTTATATTAAGAAAAGCTTCATCCATCACAGAGTTCTTACCCTTTAGTCGAGCTAATGGACATTCTGAAATTTTGGCAGAACATTTTATAGTTGAAAGATTTCAATCTCTGAAAGGATTACAGGGCAGATGGCAATGTAAAGGAACTACTCAACTATCTGAGTGCTATGTTTATGTAGCCATCTGCTGGGTGTTCCTTCCCCTGGGTTTCAAAATTTACTTGGAGGCTAGAAAGTGTGTCTACAGATTCAAATTGTTCAAGGATCCAAGCACTATATATATTTATACATATCTATAAAATGTATATATATATATATATAAATTATTCTGTTATGTGTCTGGTTCCCATTTTTAAATGGTTTCATAGATATTTTACTAAATATTTTAAATAAGTATATCTCCAATGTCTCATTTTTCAAATGAAAAACTTGAGCTAGAAGCCACTGATATTTAATCTTAGCCTAGTTAACTTTTCTATTATGTATTTAAAATTATAGTTGGAATAGTAAAGGTTTATAGATGACCATTATTATTACATGCATATTTTGTAAATGAATATATTTAGATAATAAAATAAAATAATTTACACTAAAAAGTTAAGCCAAGAGGTATTACAAACAATTTAAAAATTGTGTTTATTAATTTGCTGTATTTTGTTTGCTATTTTATCTCCTTTTCTTATTGAGCAATATCCAACTTATCAACTACGCTTTTGGCTATGACATTATTTATACTGAAAAATATTTATGTAAATGCACATATTCAGAGAAATAAAAAATCCTTAATTGTTCATTCTCCTTTGTACTAAATTCATACATTCTCAAAGCTATCTGTGACTCTTGTTAAAGTTCACAGATTTTTAATTATGATAATTAACAGTTATTTGTTATCACCATATTGAGATTTTAATATACGATGTTGCATCCTTTACCGTTGAGAATCTGGGGCTATTAACGTAAGATTGGTAACTTATTTTAAATTCTACAAATTGCTTTAAAAGTATTTTAACTCAAATTATTGTTTAAAGCAAATCAAGGTTTTGTAGAATATACTGTATCTTAAGACAGACATTTTCAACAACAATAAACATCAAGAACAACAAACTCTCACTGAAGAAAATACATGTGCTCTGTGATGTTCATGATGATAATCCCTCCAACTCTCCAATTTAGTGGTCAATTGAGATATCCAGGGAATCACCCATGCCTTACTTATTTCTATGGTACATTTGAGATTAGTTTTAGGTAGGATTTTCCTGAATGAAATGGACACTTAATATTAATAACTGATACTAAAGAACTAGTTTATAGATTGCAAAGTTAGCCTGCTTGTCTCTAAGATAAATTGAATAATACCATAGTAGAAATTTTTTACTTAGATGCTTTGTATTAACAATTCTTGATGTATGCAATGTCTAAGCCTATTTTCTGATAGTAAATCATCTTACTGAAGCTTCTGGAATGCCTTCACAAATTTTCTTTTCAGGATAAGGATATCTCTGAGGATCCAAATCCTCTAGCTCAGCCATTTGTGCCAAATAATTAATCTCTTCTGATCTTTGGTAAAGAATTAGTTACACTTAGTAGCTTGGGGATTCCAAAAAGAATTTGTCTTAATATTAAGCTGTCTGATTTCATAAAATAATATTCCTGGGGGAAATAAAATTGTTTATGTGCCATGGTGATTGGGTGCTGGGGACAGTAAATATGTTAACAGGTAGCAAACATAAATGGCTTTCTTTATTCCAACTGTGCTTGAAATGCAGGAAATAAATGTGCTTTAAAATAAATTGTCTTACTGTGTATTAAGCTGTGAAGTAAGGAAGACAAGTAGTTATTATTTTACATTAGATACCTGGTGTATTAATGTAGAAAACTCCACTGGTTTTTAGCATTCTTTCATTAACACATTTAATCAGGGTTGCAGAAATGTTCAGAAATATTTTCTAAAAAAATTTGATGAATGCCAAGTGTGGGTGAAGGGGAGGAAGGCAGCAAAACACACTGCCATGTGTGTACCTATGCAACTATCTTGCATGTTCTGCACATGTACCCCAAAACCTATAATGCAATAAAAATTAAAAAATAATAATAATAAAAAATAAATAAATAAATAAATAAAAATTTGTTTTTCTCATCATATAGAAGCTTCAGTGTGTTTCAAATGTCTCTGTAAGACATTTATGTTATATATATATATATATATATATATATATATATATATATATATATATCCTAAGTCAACACAAGCGATTTACTTATTCAATTAGTATGCTGAAAAAGTGGAACTAGAAATTTATAATATTTAATCTAAGCTAGTTTTCATGCAATTGCATTTAAATGCTTAAGAGTGAATTTTGAAAATGATTATTTTAGAGATTAATATTTCTATTCATTTATAATAAATAATAAAATAATATATAAGGAAGTACTAAGCCAGAAAAGATCCATACATTGCCTTAATTTATTTGTTTGTTTACTTTTTAACTTATTTGACAACTAGGGTTGATTTTTTTTTACCAACTCCAAATTTGTTATAATTTACTCAAGTAATGGCTACATTATTAATATTTTATATAATAATATTGTTAATAAAATGTTGGTATTTTAATATTGAATATAATATCATTAATATTAACATGCCTTATTTTCTTGATTACCAATGAAATTTCTACAGATGTCCAGTCAACTAGTTTTCCAACCTTCAGTGTAAGCCTAGAAATATAGTATGTCTTTAATAAAGTATTTATGAAATTGAATTGTTTGAGACAATTAATAAGGGAGACCTTTCCCTCAAAGATTTGAAAATTCCACAAATGCTTAAGTAATTAAATAAAAGAGAATAAACAAATAAACAAAACAAAACAGATTTGGTTTTACAGCACAGCCATTATTGTATCTAATATTTGGTAGGGGACATTCAAGACTCCAGGTACTCTAAGTAAGCCATATTGTGCCAGCAGTAACCATGAGCTGGAAAGTCCCTCTGTCCTAATTCATTCTACTTATTCCCACCAACTGAAATGCTCAGGGACCCTATAGAGATCTCTTCAAGGTTTTCTTAATTATTATTAGTTTGTCATATTTAAGCTTATCTGAATATATGATAATTCCTGAGTATCAAAATAACTTTATAATTGAAAGATGACACTCTGGATATGCATCTTATTTGTGAAGGCAAATAAGACAAAGGATGAAAGTTATTTAGTGCCATAAGCACCAGACCCTACCTCATTAATTTCCAGTACTCCATTTGAGGAAGCAAACAGGACTCAGGATGGAAGTAAATTATCAATTCATAAAAAATTGTAACTCAATGTTAAAATAGAAAGAAATGACTGTATATTGTGTACATATTTCTAGAACTTAGTGCCTGATGGTTTGTTATTAATTTGGAATTTGAATCCTTGTATAAGCATTTTATACTTATTCTTTTAACCAAAAATATATATTAAGGAAAAAAATATATGCCTATGCCTATTAAATGATCTGATTACATTTATTCTGTGTTAGTGAATTTCATGTGTTTTCTTTTTATGTAATTCATCTGAAATGTACATGGTATTATATGCCTTTCCAAGATGATTTAAAAGCCAGAACTGTTTATAATTCTATCATGTGGATTTCACTATTATCAAACACCCATTTATAGAAATTTCTTTTCAGAGATAATTGTACCTAACTCTGATATCTGACATTTTCATTTCTAAGATGATATAACCTTTATCCTTTACACCAAGGTAGGTTGAAGGTGATATATATGACAGTCTTTTTCTTATCTTAGATAAAATAGAACAGTACAACTTCAATTTCAAGGTGACTTTGTATTAAAGAATATTATACTCTATTGGGGAGAAGAGAAATTAGTTATCTGGCCTTGTTTTTTTGAATTTTGATGTACATGTTAACATGTGAAAGTTTTACTAAAAGCAGATTGTATAAAATAAATTTTAGCTACAGATAAACTAAAATTATTATTTTTAAAAGTCCATATTAACAGAGGTAATTCCAGGTTTTGGGATATTCTCTTTAAAAAATAATGAAGAATTTAAGTTACCAATTTAAATATGAGTGTGACTATTTGAAATGAAATGCTGTATCATAATAATTATAATTTTTTTTTAAGTTTTATAAATACTATGAACCTCATGAAATCCATAAACATAATACATTTGTTTTATTTAATAGCTTTACATATTTTTAAAAACTTTTTCTTGCTATTTAAATTAAATGTTATTAGATATATTATTTTCACATAGAGGAAAAACTGAATAGTTTATATCATCATCCAGCATAGTTGATCAAAATATGTTTTTTCTTAGTAAATCAGAAAATTTTTAAGTAGTCCTTTATTAGTAATTGAATATAGATTGCTAAGATGTATGCAAATTTGAAAAATATTTTATGAAGTTGTTTTCATATGTGTAATTTGCAAAATTTCTGTAGCCTACTTTTCCACTTCTTCTATTTAAAGCCTCATTGCTCTTTCACAACCTTCCATCTTTATTCCTGTGTAGTAACATCACCCATTTTATACTTTGCTGAGTGGTAAAGACTAACTTGTCCCAAATTCATCCTGTATAGGTTCAACTTCAAGAAAAGGGAAGAGTTTCCTGTAGTGCTCCAAGAAAAACATCTAGTCCTTGTCAATCATGACACATGAATGCTGGTTCTTGCATACCGCACGTCATATCCAATTGCCCCAGAAGATGGAGAGATGTAGTGAATCCTTTGTCGGGTTGTCCACAATACTTCAACACCTGAGCACAACACGGGAAGGGTGGTGCTGTTGCCAAGCACAACAGTGAGCTGCCAGGACTGTGGTCAGATCATATTGTTCTTATATCCTTAGCCTGCTCTTAACAGGGAGAATGGCCATGAATCCTGGGACTGATGTCTGATTTGCTGGATTTTTATGGTAAACCCAAGAGTAGGTCACCTGCTAGTGATTCTATGTCCATAATTTTCTCTAGTGAACACCACTTCAGTTGACCAGTTGTTTCTGTGTGCTGCTTGACCGTCTGTACTTGTTTGCACGACATTTAGTGAGAAACTAAAAATAAAGAACACACTTCATTACAGTAGAGTTGATAATTCAACAAATTATGAAAGATAAGTTGTTCATTTTTCATGTCTTCTTTGTGGATCTTGCCCATTATTTGAACATTGTCCTGGGTAGCTTGAATATAGAGCAAGTTCTTCAAAATTAGTAGTAAATCACAGTTTTGCAAACAAAATAAACTTTGTTTTATGAAGAGTACATTACTTTTATAAAAAGTATTATAATCTGAAATAATTGTTAGGTAACTTTTCTAAGTAAATATTGACTCCTGAATGAACTGTTTCAACCAAAGAAGTGATTCAAATATTATTCTTTATTGGACAACGATGATAGATACAGTACTTATAAACAAATTTCCTGCTTTCTTGAACTTAAGTTTACTGCAGGGATACAGAAATTAAACAAATATACAATATATTTTGATGTAAAGATAAATGAACAAGGAAAAGGAAAATAGGTTAGACAAGCTAGTGAAGTTTTTATGAACTGAGGATATATTGAAGGTAACTTTCATGTTTCAGGGTGAATGATCAAATGATAAATATCAAATTAACAGTTCTAGTTAAAGTTGCTAGTTTTTTCACTGGCAAAGACAGTGTTTCATGAAGTAAACCCTATTTCCCTAAATTGATTTTAATTGCATATTCAAATCAGCAGCTTTCAAATATACAAACCTATTTTAGGAAAAGCACCTTTAACATTAATAATAGAAAGTATAATTGCATATATGATTTTTTGCTATACTCACAGCGTTTCAATAATAATTACAAAGTAATTTGAAAATATCTGTAAATGAAAAAGTAAAAATATCAAAATAATCTTAGAAGGAATTCTCAAGTCTGTAATAGAAGAGTTATGTTATTTGGTCTTTTTCTATTTTATTCCAAAGTGGCTTAATGCATTCAAATAGTTTCTGTATACTCCATGTCTTTCTCACATCATTAGTCTACAGCGACTGCTGAGAAGTAGTATTACAATATCAGCTTTCAGTGAGAGGCTATGCACACTACGGGAATCTCAAAATTTTGAAGAAGTGACAGGTGTTTCTAAAAACTCTTTTGAATTGCCGTGTTTACCTAGTTGGTAATGTTTTCCAAAGACAGTGCCCTTGCTTTAATAATATGTTCCAACTGGTTTTCAATCATTAATTAGACCCATGATGTCAACTGAAATACAGTCTATCAAATGTCATTATTAGTAAATATTGGTAAATCAGTATGGTAGAATAAGTTTCTAACATGCAAGAAAAAGTCGAATCTTGGGCCCCAAATTTGCTATGTCAAAGGGAAGGTTAAGTCTGATAGCTAAGTCACCAGTAGGTCTTCATTTTGTTCCCAGATAGCTATAATTTCACATGCTTAATTAATCTTATGTAAAATATAGGTTTACTGGGCATGAGAAAATGCATAATTGACTTTTTCTTCTGCTCCCTCTTTCACATGTTTGCTTTATCTTATGTAATATGTAACGTTACTAGGCAGGAGACAATCCATAATTGAGCATTTCATCTACTGAACGTTTTCACATGTAAACGATGTATATTTAATGAGGCTAATCAGAGCATCACAAGAATGTAACCATTTGTTTCACTGCCTACCATCCCTCTCTTTTTTCCTTCCTTCCTGCTTATTCTTTCCTTTAAACACTGAGGTTTCCAAAATCCAGTTTGGAAAAAGCATAGACCACAGACACCCCTGTGATATGGTTTGACTGTGTCTCCATCCAAATCTCATCTTGAATTTCCACATGCCGTGGGAGGGACCGAATGAGAGATGACTGAATCTTGGGGGCAGATCTTTCCTATGCTGTTGTCCTGATAGTGAATAAATTTTGAGAGATCTGATGACTTTATAAGGCAGACTTTTCCTGCACAAATTCTCGTTTTGCCTGCTGCCATCCCCGTAAGATGTGACTTGCTCCTCATGGCCTCCCACCATGATTGTGAGGCTTCCCCAGTCATGTGGAACTGTAACTCATTAAAGCTATTTCCTTTTTAAATTGCCCAGTCTGGGGTATGTCTTTACCAGCAGCATGAAAATGGAATAATACATCCTGTGATTTGTGTTTTTTTCCCCAAGGGTGTTCTCAAACTTGGCTAAATAAACCTCTAATTGCTTGAGACCTGCTGCAGACACTTTTTGTTTTACACTAACAAGTTAAAATTGCAATTTCAGAAATTAGACGGTCTGAGAAAATAGTGATACTGTTAACTTAGTAATTTCCATAAAAACATTGTTGTTCTAAAATATGCATAGTAAAACTAAGCTTGTAGTATTATCGTTCACCCACCTCAAAAAACAGGTAGTACCTAATGGTTTGGATATGCTTCACTTATATGTACTTGCTTTGCCTTAGATTATTAATTTCATGTCTTTATATATCTATTATAGAAAAAGGAAAATCGTAATAATTATAGCTGAAGAAGCATAATAGTAGAAACTATCCACTTACCAAAAAGTTGTTTTCTCTAAAAAAGAAATGAATTTGGGCAATGTAAAGAGTATCAATCTATTTTAAAGTCCCTGGAAGTAATAAAAGAAGACAACAACAAAGTAAAGTCTATTGTGTTAAATAAACAGAATATAAAAACACGGCCAGGAGATTTACAGCCAAAGCCACTGCTACAGTTATTACAACTTCCATCCACATCTAAAGTCTTAATTCACCCGAAATTACAGGACTTCATTAGGCTGGTGCAAAAGTAGTTTTGGCTATTGCTCTTAACAGTAATGACAAAACTTTATATAATGTCCTATATCAATGAAAAATTTCTAAGAAAGCAGAAGAGTTTGTAAGCACCTCAAATTTCATAATGCAATATTATATAAGTAAGGGTGTTGCTACATATATAATAATCTTCTGAAATTTGTAAATTTTGCAGATAACATTGTAGAATGATTCCTATATAAAAAGTTTAGCAGAATCTCACAACAAGCAAGCCTACCTGTCTAAATATGGCGCTTCAGTATCTCATAAATCAAAAGATAAGCCCTCAATGTTCTGAGATCACAAGATTTGTCAAGTAACTTTAATTAGCCTTATTAAATGCATGGTCCAGAAATTACAAATTTCTGCTTAGATATTAAATGCAAATGGGTCAGATCAACATCAACTTAGAGTTTTATGGATTCATAGATTCTCTAAATTCAACTAGAGGAAGGAAAATGTTGAGGGGCTATTCAGTTCAAATTTGAATAGGATAATGTCTAAGAATTCTTACGATCTGTCATCAAGTGTGCCTGGGTACTTAACTCTAGGACAAAGAAAGTTTTTAATTGATTTTGAAAATTAGAAAATTAATCATACATATTTGACCACATACTCTATCTGTTCTTCTATGTTGCTTGGTTTTGTTGCAGGAAGCTTTGGCTTTTTGACCTAGACAAACTTTCTTATATTTCATCATATGGTTGTCAGAAGAAATTTGTCAGACTCTGCAACTGTTTATCTTTCTCTCAGGCTGTATTGCAGATGCTCTAATTCCCTGGGAGAATATGTATTCCTTTCTCTTTTGCCATATATCTATGTCTAACAAATGCTGTATTTCTAGAAGATGCTATGCTGGGCATTTTGTGACTCTCACTTAGCATGAAACATTGTAATACACTGTTCGAAACACGATTTCTTTCCACACCCTGGCAGAAACATTATTTTCAGCTCTAAGTAGGCTAGATTACTTAATAAAAAACTTTTTTAAAGTCAACAGCAGCATGTTTTAATCAGAATAAGATAAGCTGTTTAAATGCCTAAAATGTAAGAAAAAAAAATCTTTGGACTTATTTGAAGAAAACCTTGAATTAAATTGAAATTTTATTTTAAGTGTTTATATTTTTAGCAAGCCAAAATTGCTTTGATTGACTAGCCTACACTTCACAATGAATATCTTAGGGACATGCATTATTTTCTTTTCTTTTTCCTTTTTTTTTAAAGACAGGGTCTCACTATGTTGCCCAGCCTGGAGTGCAGTGGCTATTCACAGGCGTGATCCCACTACTGATTAGCATGGGAGTTTTGACCTGCTCGGTTTCTGACCTGGGCTGGTTTACCCCTCTTTAGGCAACCTGGTGGTTCCCCACCAGGGGTGACCTGGAGGTCACCATATTGATGCCAGACTTAGTGGGGACACCCTATCGGCACAGCACACTACAGCCCAGAACTCCTGAACTCAAGTAAGCCTCCAGCCTCAGCCTCCGGAGAACTGGGACTACAGGCACATGCCACCGTGGCCGGGGCATTCTTTTATTACTCAGGAGATTTTATTTTTACTTTCCGACAGCTCTCACTCCTTTGTTTTTCACAGCTACAATTAACACTCATTTTTATTAGCAAACTTGCACTCTTGTCAGCCTTATATTTTACTTTTTCCATAGATAGGATCTATCTAACCATAAACTGCTGCAAGGACTGGGGTGAAGATCCTTACAATTTGTGTCTGAATATAATGGCCAGTTGATTTATTACTATCCTATTGTATTAATGATCAAATAGATTATATGAGGACCCAAGTTAAAGCAGTTTATGGCTAGCCATCCTTTCACATGATATTTTTATGAAGAGCTTCCTTTCTTTGGGGGCAGTCAACGTATATAAAGTGGTTTGTAACCTGGCCCTTGACTGATTATACTAGCATTCTTTATTTAAAAAGAAAATCAGAGACATATAATTAATTTCTATTGCTTTTAAACCCCATCATTGGAAAGGTCTCTGGTTTCGTACAAAACAGAAATGGTTCCAGTGATTGGACTGGTGATAAAGAATAATTCAAGAACATATTCTAAATACAGTTACAGACTCCTCAAGCTCAGAATTTAATGTTAGCATCAAAATTTAAAGGACACATAATTCCTCCTCAAAAGAACTCAAGCAGTCTTTACAAAGATTATGGGGATGATTCTTATTCAAACTCCCAGCATCTCTATACATATGGGTTTTCTTATTGTTCCTATTTTGCAGGTAGTTGAATTTGTTGTAGCTTGGGTGGTTAAATAAAGTAGTTCTCAAAGGTTTTTAGGAATATTTGAGGAATAATCGTATAAGGGACAACTCAGAGGTTAGTTGTTTCAAGGCTCAAAGTTTTGCCTTTTCAATACAGTTCTTATTTCTTTTTGAGGAATTGAGTAGGTCTCATTACAAAGGCACTGAAAAATCAAATGTTTCTACCACAATATAAATTTCATTAGTGTGATGTATTATTTAAACTTATTCAGTAAAATGCAACATCATATGAGACTTCTCTGAAACAAGTATCTGTGCCAAAAATTGATTTTAGGAAAAAAAAAAAAGAACAAAACAAACAAACAAAAAAAGATTTGAAAACTATTGTCAGAGCTTGGATTTAGAAAATTAAAGGCAGCTTCTTTCATTGGTAAAGAAAAATAGCAATTTATCTTATTGTGCTTTGAATAGTCAAGAAGGATGGCTTACAAATAGTGGGGTTATAAATCTTAGCAACACAGTCACAGAAAGTGAAAGAGATCATAAACTACTTCAGTGTCATTTATATAGAGTTTGTGTAACTTTTTTGAAATCTACTTAAAGATGCACAAAGCCTCTTAGATACAAGTGGCTTTTTAGTTACATTATACATTTGTATTCACCTCTTAGACAAAGAGGGGCAATCAGTGAGTATGATGAAGAGCAATATGTATCCTATTCTACATCTGTGTTATCATATAATTCCATGAAGAAAGTGGGTAGTAACAGGTGGAGTGAAACAATCTTGGGCTGCAATGAGACTATAAGACTAGTCTATTCCAGCTTCTCATTTCAAGGAAGTTAAAAAAAATAATAATGTACTATCTGAGGAAAATATGCAGTAATTTGAATTCATTAATTTTAAACTCAGGCTTTAGTAATAATAGTGTTACTTTTTCGTACCTAACTGATGTGGTTTGGATCTGTGTCCCCACCAAATCTCATGTGCAGTTGTAATTCCCCTTTTTTTTTTTTTTTTTTTTTTTGAGACGGAGTTTCGCTCTTGTTACCCAGGCTGGAGTGCAATGGCGCGATCTCGGCTCACCGCAACCTCCGCCTCCTGGGTTCAGGCAATTCTCCTGCCTCAGCCTCCTGAGTAGCCGGGATTACAGGCATGCGCCACCATGCCCAGCTAATTTTTTGTATTTTTAGTAGAGACGGGGTTTCACCATGTTGACCAGGTTGATCTCGATCTCTTGACCTCGTGATCCACCCGCCTTGGCCTCCCAAAGTGCTGGGATTACAGGCGTGAGCCACCGCGCCTGGCTCAATTGTAATTCCTAATGTTGGAGGTGGGGCCTGATGAGAGGTGACTTGGTCTTCAGGGTGGGTCCCTCATGAAAGGTTTAGTACCATTCCTCTTGGTGGTGTTCTCATGATAAAGTTCTTATGAGATCTGATTGCTTTGCCTTCTGCCGTTGAGTAAAATCTCCCTGAAGCCTCCTTAGAAGCAGATTCTGCCATACATTCTGTGCAGCTTGCAGAACCATAAACCAATTAACCTGTGAATTTTTTAAGTATTATCCAGTCTCAGGTATTTATAGCAGTGCAAGAATGTATTAATGCACCAACAAAGGGATTTCTACTTATATAACTTTTGAGTGAGAGATAAAACACATTGGTATACTTACAAAGTTAAAATATTTATTTTCCATAGTTTTTAAAATCATGGGTAAAGGTATATAAAAATGAATAAAATTTAAAACGCAAATCAAATAATTTTTTTATTATACTTTGGGCTCTGGGATATATTTGTACATCCTGCATCCTGCAGAATTGTTGCATAGATATATACATGCCATGGTGGTTTGCTGTTACATCCTCCTCACCCTCGCCTACATCAGGCATTTTTCCAGGTGTTATCCCACCACATCCTCCCTGTCCCCGCGTCCCTCCCCTCCCCTCCCCTCCCCTCCCTTCCACTCCCTCCACCTACCCCAGTGAGTGTTGTTCTATTCCCAGTGCCCAAATATTCTCATTTTTCCTCACCTGTCTATGAGTGAAAACATGCAGTGTTTGGTTTTCTGTTCTTGTGTCAGTTTGCTGAGAATAATGGTTTCTAGATTCATCCATGTCTCTACAAAGGACACAAATTCATCGTTTTTTATGAGTGCATAGTATTCCATGGTGTATATGTGCCACATTTTCTTTGTCCAGTCTATCATTTATGGGCATTTGGGTTGGTTCCTGGTCTTTGCTATCATAAACAGCACCACAAAGAACATGCGTGTGCATGTGTTTTTATAATAGAATGATTTATACTCCTTTGGGTATAAACCCAGTAATGGGATTGCTGGGTCAAACGGAATTTCTATTTCTAGATCATTGAGGAAACCTCACACTTTCTTCCATAGTGGTTGAAATAATTTACACTCCCACCAACAGTGTAAAAGTGTTCCTTTTTCTCCACATCCTCTCCAGAATCTGTTGTCTACAGATTTTTTAATGATCACCATCTTTGTTTTGTTTTTGATATATTCCCAGAATGTAGAACAGGCACATATTCAATATATTTTTGTGAATAAAAGAATAAAAGATGGAATGCTGAAATTGCATATTTCTATGCAATAAAATACTACCTGTAATGGGCTAAGTGTTATGCATGGTAAACATTGTGCTTGTTTTGAGAAATACTAAAAAATAACTATATTTTTTTAAAGAAAGAAATAACAGATGTGTAGGAAATGCAATACCTGAGAAAACTAAGCTGAAACGTCCATTATATGAAGTTTAAAAGCCTCGAAAATTGTTTATTTAAATAAACCAACTACAACAAATTTAAGCACTTGCAAAATAGGTATAATCAACAATGCTCATTCTTTATTTTTTTTGTTTAATAAGTAATAAATATTTTACTAAATTTACTTTGTTTTTGAAACAGATAGGGGAGAAGTCTTATTTCATTTTCAGGTTTATTAATATCTGCAGTATCCACATGATGTCTTATGATATTAATGAACATTTTTAAAGCATTTTGAAATGTGAAAATTTGTCATTAGATTCAATATGAGGGGCATGTTTTGCTAAATTGCAATGAAAAAAATTACCACATACATGTCATGAAATGATGATAAAATATCATAGAATTCTATGCAGATTTTATAAAAAAGGTGTTTTACACTTATGATTATAAAACATTTTCTTGAATATCTATTTTTTTATTATATTTTTATGAAGTAAGTAAAGCAACTGTTCAAATTTATACAAGCAAATTTTCTGGATTTCAGATGTCCTGTATTGAGTGAATTAATGGCTCATAATTTTTTTGTTCATTCTCACTGTGCCTCCAGATTTAGACTTGAGACTTGCTTTGGATATTGACCTTTGTTCACCTCAACACTAGAACCGGTTTGGAAGAGCACGTGTATGTACCTGCTTGCTTTCTTATGCCTCTGAGATCATGCTCAGGCTAGCCTGCTGAAGAGTAAGAAATGCATGGGTTAGAGTCCAATTGTCACAGTTGTCCCAGCCAATGTCAACTGACAGATCCACTGGCAGCCAAATGAATGACAGCCACAGCCAAATTAGTTCCTAAACAACCACCTGAGATAAGCAAATGATTTATTATTGTATGCCACTTTGGTTTTGCAAGAATTGTTGTTGTTGTTGTTGTTGTTATTATTTGGTTTTATGGTGTCAATGGATAAGAAATATCAAAATATTCGCACACAAAAATGGTGATGTTCATTTTATTTGCAGCGTTCTTTCTTTTTTTCAGGGATCCTCTAACATTATACCATTAAATCAGGAGAGCAGTATTTTTCTAAAGAACTTGGAAAGAATTAATTCAAGCATGATTCAACTCCATTAATTTAACTTGAAAAGATCAGAATAACAGTTAGGGAATTGATAGTGTCCTTTCTGTGTCCTGACAGTGAACCAAAATTTGACCTCATCAACTATTCTATTGATATCCCAAATGAATTATCTGAAGTGTTTTCCCTATGGATTTCTCTTCAGTTTGTTTTATAAGAGGTTTTAGGAATTCATTAGCAATGATTAGAGAAAAATCTGCCTATTTTCACTTGCAATGTCTGACTTGATCCCAGCAATTTATGACCCCTTAAACTTGGAATTCACTGAAAAAGGCATAAGTAAGTAAAAGCTTTATTTCTCCTTTTTTTTCAAGGTTATAGCATATAAAAACGTGTTTTGTAACAGTGTGCTAGTTCACCACAATGCCCTCCTAAAATGTATACATATCTGTTAGAGTTTCATGGCTAATACCATATTCTGATCTTGAAATTCAAGAATGTATGTCAATTATTCCCAAAGGGTTATGTTGAATGAAGTGGCCCAGAAACGAAATGTAAATTTTATATAACATTATTGCTCTTAAAATATATATGAATTTGCATACACACACACACACGCACACACACACACACACACACACACATCCCTGTTCTACATAGTGTGATATATAGGTTGTATAGATTGATAAATAAGGTTGGCTAAATAGTGGCTCCCACATATGTCTACATCATAACTTCTTGAACCAGAAAATATTACCTTTATGGTATAAAATGGACTCTGCAAAGGTGATTAAGTTAAGGATCTTGAGAGGCAAAGATTGTACATTATTCAGGTAGACCTGATATAATCACACGACTCCTTATAAGAGTGGTGCAAGAGAAATCAGAGGCAGAGAGCAAGGTAATATAATATCTGAAGTGGAGGTTGGAGTTGCAACCACTTTGATGATGGAATAAGGAAGCACAGACAAATACATATGGCCACAAGAAGCAGAAAATTTGCAAGAAAATAGGTTTTCTCATCAGACTTACAGGCTGATTAGAAACTAGTCCTTTAACACCTGAACTTGAGTTGAATAATACCAGTTTTGTACCTTTAACATTCAGTATGATAAGAGAATATGTTTGTAATGCTTTAAACCCTTAAGTTGGGGAAATTTAATTTGTTGCAGCAATAGGAAATACATGGTACTAGAGAGTTTTTCTAAGGCAGTGTTTAATCTTTTTAAAATGTATTTTCAGGCCTTGTCTCTGAGTCCAACATTCTCGTACTGAGTTTTCAAATGTTTAGAATTAAAACTCATTTCTTTTCTGTATTTATATTATAAATAGATAAATGCAACTCAGCATATTCTGACATGACCTGATCACAGATTTATAAATTCGAGTCATATCCAAACAAAGTTTTTGAAGCTGCAAATACTATTGTTTAGAGCTCTCCATAAAGTAGGGTGAGAGAGAGAAATTAGCCTCTGTAGTTCTCTGGTAGAAACCTTAAAATTTAGATTTTTCACAGGTTTTCTTAGTTGAGAGATCACTGACTTATATATTCATCATTTTGTTCAAATTCCTTTTTTTCTAGATGCAAATGTTCTCTCTGTTCCATGTTTGTCATGAATTTGTCATTAATTCTACAAGCTTTCCTACACACTCTATGAAGCATCATTTTTAACTACTTTAATCTTTCTTCAAATTGCTCCTTTTTTTTTTTTTTTTTTGAGACAGTCTCACTCTGTCACCATGTCACCAGGCACCAGGCTGGAGTGCAGTGGCACAAACTCCGCTCACTTCAACCTCCGCCTCCCACGTTCAGGCAATTCTCCTGCCTCAGCCTCCTGAGTAGCTGGGATTACAGGCGCACACCACCAAGCCCAGCTATTTTTTTTTTTTTTTTTTTTTTGTATTTTTAGTAGAGACGGGGTTTCACCGTGTTGGTCAGGATGGTCTCTATCTCTTGACCATGTGATCCGCCCGCCTCGGCCTTCCAAAGTGCTGGGATTACAGGCTTGACCTACTGTGCCCGGCCTCAAATTGTTCCCTTTAATTTTACTATGCTGTCATCTAGGAAAGAAGCCTGTGTTCTTCTATAACATAAAATTTTTTATGCATCTTGACCATTTTTCTACTTAGCGTTTTGTTTACTAACCATAGCGAAAAGCTTTTTTTTTTAACTGAATTCATAAGCTATGTCTTTCCATATTCTTGTAGGGTCCTCTGTATTTCACAGGCACACACAGAAGTTCCAACTTGATGTCTTCATTGTTGAGCACACTGATGTTTGCACGAAACTAGGTATCCAGCAAAATATGCCTGTATTTATTTTACATTTTTTAGTAGGACATTATGTTTTTATTTTCTCAGTCTTAAGTCTCCTTTCTTTAACACCTATCATTGGCTTCATTTCAGAATGATTCTATTGTTTGCATCAACTTTGTGTAAAGATATGAGTTTATCTCTAATAAATTATTCTGTTGGCCAAAAACCAGAAGGGGCCTCCAAGAAGTCATTAGATTTTAAAGAAAAGCATTGTCATAAATTGCTTTCAAATTGAAATAAAAAGGACACAGCTAATCATATGTATTAAGGAAGGTTTTTTGGATCAATTTCCTCTATCTCAAAGCGTGAAACCTCTTTGAAAGTTCATGTAACAACCTATTCTCTTTGTGGTAGCCTAAAATACTTTGTATGTCCATGGGAATTCTCTAAGAATTAGCTGCATGTATATAGTGAAAAAGGATTTTCAGTGCACATAATGATTAATTCAAAGTCACTGCATGAAAATGCCTTTAGGTGAAAACAAACATTGTACTTTTTCTGGTGTGTAATACTCAGCATATACTCAGAGATGGCCTACTTATGAGCTTACTTTATATGTTGCTCCTTGAATTATCTTTTAGTGCTTTGTTAATTTTCGCGTTCAATGAATGCAGAAAAATTTATCAGAGTTTTTCTAAAAATCTCATTAGGAATTACGAATAAATATTTTAGATACAGGTTAAAATTGAAAACTAGTATTTTACGCTTTGCAAATTTCAAATTCTTTTTAACTTCTAACAAGATATTACAAAACTTTTTGTTAATAGGAGTGCCAATATCAACACATAGTAAGTTTGATGATACGGTAGAAAAATTCTTCTTGACAAATTCCAGTTCTTAAAGACACTATGACTAATTATCTTCTCAGCTCCTGACATGTCTTGTCCCACTAAAAAAATATTAGTCTAAAATCCATGTATTTATGTTTAAAATAAATTATATGCAAGGTTGGCATTTTATAAAGCTTGGCATCTTCTCTTTTATGCCTTAACACCCATTAGCTTCTGATTTTTCATGCCTCTTAACCATTATTTTACTGAAATAAGTGCAATCTGTTAAGAGCTTTGTTTACAGACTCATGGTTTGGTAAGGAATGGTCCTTACAACAGAGAATAGCTTTCCATAAAGGCAAAGAAGAAAGAGAAAATTGTAGATACATGAAGAGTCTAGTTTTTCTTGTTACTTTTGCTGTGTTGGTGGTTATGGTTGAAGATATATCTGGATAATTCAAAAAGGGTGAGGAGAAGATTTATGACTAGAAATGAATTCTAGAGATTACTCTTCACTAGAAATGAATTCTAGAGATTACTCTTCTTATTCCTCTTCTGTTCTCCTTTGACCAAAATTCCTAGTTGATTTGATCTTGCCAGTTACCAAGCTATTCTAGCTAAATGTGGGGTTAGGTGTAGTTAGAGATGAATAAACGTAAGACCAATGATAACAGTGAGTTAAAGAAGCGTATATTATAGATAGAGATTATTGAGAAGGACATTTACAACTAGATTTTTCTTGTTATAGGATAATGTTTTTGAATTTAGCAATGTACTATCCTTCTGCCATATTAAATAATTCTAAAATAGATACACATTCAAAAATATACACTTAGACTTCTGTTATAATAATGATGTAACAATATAAATAAGTATTTTAAAGTTTATGGTCCCATGGCCTTAAATCTTTAGAAGAAAGCAACTGTCTCGCTTTTCAGATACTCATGAAATCAAGCAACTTTACAAAATAAATTACATTTTTACCTATCAAACATTTGTGCTGAAAATTATCCTTCACTACTCATGTCAGTTTGAACATCTATTGTGCTCAGAGTTTGAGCTATATATGTAGAATACTCTAACTAGATTACTGCTTCAAAGAATACATTAAAATTATAGATCACACACAATATACACATTGAGTGATGAAGACATCCATGGGTTGAATTGTATTTACTTGTATGGGAACAATTTATAATTTTTGGCAAATTTTATTTATGGAAAAATCCCTAAGTACATCCTTTAAGAATATATTATTAAGACAAATTAATATGAAAAATATATGAGCTAGAAAAGTTTTATTTTAAAGTACTTCAATTTTAAATGCTACATAATAAATGTTGGCCTAATAATTAATACATATGTGTTTCTTTCTTTACATAGTTTTAAAAGAACAGAAATGTGTATTCACTGTATTTAACTAAATTTGGGCATTTTAACTATTTTGATATTTTGAATAGTGTCCTAGCAACGTGACAGAAAAGAAGTTTAATGTTTTAATTCAGAGCACACTCTGGTACCAATCTATTTAAGTTCAAGTCCTGACACTGCCACTTTCTAACAGGATGACTTTGTAAAACTGGATAATAACATAACTTAAGCCAAAATGTATTATGTGAAGGAAGTTTGTTGTAAAGTACCTAGAACAGTGTTGTACACTAAACTGTATGAAAGTGTTTGCTTTTACCTTTGCTAGGACTTTCTTTTCAGCACTTTTGTGCTAAGTTTCCAGGTTTTGTTTGTTTGGGATGGAGTCTGGCTCTGTAGCCCAGGCTGGAGTACAATGGCAAGATCTCAGCTCACTGCGACCTCCACCTTCCTAGTCCTGGTTCAAGCAATTTTTCTGCCTCAGCCTCCCAAGTAGCTGGGATTACAGACATGAGCCACCATGCCCAGCTAATTTTGTATTTTTTAGTAGAGACAGGGTTTCACCATGTTGGCCAGTCTGATCTTGAACTCCTGACCTCAAGATCCACCCACCTTGGCCTCCCAAAGTGCTGGGATTACAGGCCTGAGCAACCACGGCTGGCCAAGTTTTCAGATTTATATTTAATTTTTTAAATTCACAAATTAAGCCACCTCAAAATATTACCAGTGTTACTGAGATGTGCTGTTAACATTAGTAACTATTCTCAAAACTCAAGTAGTATAAATTCAGACTGCAACGTGTCACCATGGGCTCACTAGAGAGCTGTTTGAAAAGAACAAGAGAAATACTGTCATTAACCTTTGTTCATAAATGTAAACAGCAGCATCATGGTATAGCTCTGTCTGTTAAAGAACCGCAGCTGAATTATCTCTTACGTGAACAGACGCTGAATGCAAGTTTACTAATCCATTCTAATGAGGGCTCTATCTTCATTAGTTAAATCAAAAAGGAATGAGACACAACAGAACCCACAGATCTAAGTAGCATTTTAAATTATTTGTAAGGAGGGGTACTCATCATGTAGCCTCTGGCCTTTCTGTTTCCTGTCAGACTCTGGGAGGCTCAGAAACTATAGCGAATATGCAGAAAAATGAGAGAAATGGTTGTATTGAGAAAGGGAAAGGGGGATGCTGACTGTGATTCTAATCTGCCAAAATCTTTATTTATGAAAGGGGCAAGATGCCAAGGCCTGTTCCCAGCTGGTACACTTCTATAGTCTAAGTGCCATTTCTGCTAATAAGGAGAAATTTGACAATTGCATTAGAGAGAAATGTTAAATACAAAAATGAAACTGTATTTAGAATCTAAATAATCTTAAACACTTTTATTTAAAAGAGTGACAAAATAATTTATGTATCTGAAGAAGTTTTATCTAGTTAAAAGAGAAAAACGCTCCATACTGAATATATTTTTAAAAGATGGTGGAAAACAAAAATCTTTATATGCTGTGATATGTCATTATTCATACTTCATATATTATTTTTATTATAAATTTTATGTATGAAGACCAACTTTACATGATATATGAATATGTTTCACCTTTTATTAATAATAAAATACTATATACATATCAAGTATGGAAACTGTATGACTAGAGATTTTCACTGTTTTATTCAATGCTAGAACACCAGCCCTAAAATTATAATGAGTATTGAATGTTAGACATTTAATCAATATTTTTTAATATTTCAATATTCCACTAGTAAAATTTTGAGATTTGCTGCACAAATTATTCCGTTTCTCATGCTAATAATTTGTTTATTAGCAGCCTTTATTGATTATTCTTTCTTCGTCATCTCAAATATCATCTTATATTTTCACTTTTAGTTTCTCACGTCACCCCCCAAAATAGCCGGCTGCTGTCAAGTCTTTCACGGAGTAGCGGCTTCCTAGGGATTCCAGAGTAGGACAGGATCTTTTCCAGTTTTCATGTGACTGGCTCCTTCTTTTCCTTCTGATTTTAGCTGATTTGTTATGGTAGGGTGAATAGCATACCCACAAAGATGTCCATGTTCTGATTTCCATAATCTATGCATATATTACCTTACATGGTAAAATGGAATTTCCAGATATAATAAAATTAAGGCTCTTGTGATAGAAAGATTATCCTGGGTTTAGCCAAAGGGACCTAACGCAATCACCATGTTAAAATTAAAACTTAGAGTTTTTCTTTTAAAATTAAGGATCTTGTGAAAAAATTAAGCATCTTGTGACAGGAAGATTATTCTGGGTTGGTCAAATAAACCTCATGTAATCATGTTATAAGAAAAACTTTAGAAAAATTCAATTTAGTAGAGTTTGTTTGGGCAAAGAAGCTGATATGGTTCGGATATTTGTCCTCTCTATATCTCGTGTTAAAGGATATTCCCAATGTTGCAGGCAAAGCCTTGTGGTAGTGATTGGATCATGGGGATGCATCCCTATGAATGGCTTAGTGCCATCTCTTTGGTCATAAGTGAGTTCTCCTAATATCTGGTTCTTCAAAAGTGTGTGGCTTTGGCCGGGCGCGGTGGCTCACACCTATAATCCCAGCACTTTGGGAGGCCGAGGCAGGTGGATCACGAGGTCAAGAGATCGAGACCATCCTGGTCAACACGGTGAAACCCCGTCTCTACTGAAAATACAAAAATTAGCTGAGCATAGTGGCGCGAGGCTGTAGTCCCAGCTACTCGGGAGGCTGAGGCAGGAGAATTGCCTGAACCCAGGAGGCGGAGGTTGCGGTGAGCCGAGATAGCGCCATTGCACTCCAGGCTGGGTAACAAGAGCGAAACTCTGTCTCAAAAAAAAAAAAAAAAAAAAAAAAAAAAAAAAAAAAAAAAAGTGTGGCTTTAAGTCCCACTTGTTACATATGTGTACATATGGCACACGTACACATATGTAACAACTCTACACATTTGGCACTCGTATGCTGAAACTTAAAACGCAATTATGAAATTAAATTATAAAAGGCCCGCAAAAAGAAAAAAAGTGTGTGGCTCCTCCCTACCTCCTTGTGGCTTCTCTCAGCATGTGAGACTCTTGATCCCCCTTTGTCTTTTGCCATAATTGTAAGCTTCCTGGGGTCCTCACCGGAAGCAGATGCTAGCACCATGCTTTCTTTAAAGCTTGCAGAACTATGAGCCAATTAAGCCCCTTTTCTTTGTTAATTGCCCAGACTCAGGTATTTATTTGTATCCATGCAAGAAGGGACTAATACAGAAGCATTCACGAATTGAGCAGCATGCTGAACCAGTGGAAGTTCGGTGATCTCTGCAAGCAATCTTTTATAGGAGCAAAGTGGAATAACCCCCTAACTGGGATCAGCTAGGTTTTTCCCTTATTTGGCCATGATTCTATCAGTTAGCTGTTTGTGATTGCCTGAAAACTGACTAATAATTATTAGCTGAAACTCAGGGGTTGTACTCCTGAGTTACCCTGCAGTTGGCTATGTAAGGACTTAAGTTATAGAGGCAGATTCAAGCCACATTTAAGTTAATTTAGCAATAAAGATCCTTACTAACAGTCAGATAGAATGAACATAGAAGGAGATGTCAGGGGGAAGAAAATATGTTATTGTTGTTCAAAATTGCTGATTTTGAAGGTGGTGGTAGGGACCACAAAGGAAAGAAAGAAAGAAACCTCTAGAAGATGGAAAAGATGAGGAAACATATTCTCCTTAGACACTCCTGTAGAGGAAAATAGCCCTGTAGACTCATTTTTAAGACTTCTGAGTACCAGATCTATAAGATCATATATTTATGTTCTGTTAAGCCATGAGTTACAGCAGCAATGGGAAACTGATACAAATATGATTTCCTCCAAAATTTTCCCACATTGTCATATTTTTGGGAAATTTCTCTTAATAGACATACGAAAAATATATTTCGTCACATAATATATACTCCACATTAAATAAAAATCAAAGATTTTACATACCCGTAATTCATTTTCTTAACCATGTAATATTATTTTTACTCAATAATATGAAAAAATATATTTTCATCTCCAACTTATGTGTTGAAATTTGGAGTAGGTGTCCTACCGCTAACCCTGAATTTTTTGTAGGAATTATTCTCTATTTCAGTGGAAACCCACAGGTTTTAATCGTTACTTTCTCAATCCATGAGGCTGACATATCCTTCACAGATCATAGATTTGTAACTTGTCAGGCATCCGATGATTTTCCCATTTGGTTATCCAACCAATGTTGGAGACTACCATCATCATAACAATATCTTCTCATCATAATTCTTTATTACAAGTCTCTAACCTCTTGAAAATACAACACTTCAATATGTTCTCTTCTCTCCACATATATATAAAACGTCCTTAATCTCATGACTTAAAAAAAAAAAAAGATGACAGAAAAACGTAACACCAAAGCCCAGAAAAACCAAGGTATAACAAACAATTCCATCTGCTCATTATTATACGTTCTACTATTCACAAAACTGTCTACTTTTTCTTGAGCACTGGCTGAAATCTGTGGTTTCCATTAAGTAGTCACACTTTGCTATTTCATGCATCTATAGTAGGAAATTCAAGTGTTTTTAAATGTACTTGTGTATATCTATTTTGATTGATATGCTGCTATCAGCTATAGTTTATACTGTTTTTCTTTATCCCATTTTGTAGCTTATTTTACTATGTTTGCCTTATTTCATAATCTCGTGATTAACAGAAACCCCAAACATTCTTTTTACATAATATCTCTGAAGGTCAAAGAAGACTCTGAGGGCTGGATGTGAACCAGAAAAATACATAGTACATTAGATATCTGCTTTCAGGATTAATTGCTAGAAAGCTGCCTCAGGGTTACTGCTCCTCAAACTATTAATCAATTAAGGCATACATTCAATCATTCATTTCACAAGGATTTTTTAAATGTCTATGATACTGAAGACACTGTGCTAATAACTAGAATACAGCAACAAAACAAAGCATACATAGTTCTTACGGACATGAAGCCACTTAGTAAGGCATAAATAATAAAAGCCAAGAAAAACTAAGACAAGAAAACACAAAAAAATTACCAAGATTTAGAAAATAAATGAAACAAAAAACTGCTTAATTGTATTAAGTGCTCAAAGAAAATGTTAGTAGGATTTAAGACAGAATAAGAGGGAAAGGTACTCTTTTATCTAGATCAAACAGTAAGAATCTCTTCAAAGAAATTGACACATAAATTGAGAGTGAAAACTAAAGAAAAAATGGAACAAGCTCAATGGAGAAAGAAGGAGGGGGTTTAAAAGAGAGCATACTACATCTATTTCCTAACTTGTTTCAGTTAGGAAAATGTGAGCATATTTACAAAACAAAAGTAAGCTAGGACAAAATGTAGAAAGAATAGGAGAGGAAAATATTAGATAAATTTTGATAGGCCATTTGCAGAATTTGTACATTTTTTCAGTTATAGACATCTGAGTTATCTCATTAATACAATGTGAGATCAAAATTTAAGCAGGAAGTGAAGCAACATAATTAATGTTCTTAGAGATTAGCCATTTTGGTAATACAGATTTGATGCCAAGTATTTTATATATTTGAAAATAGCATTGATTTTGTCACTGGCATTCTTTTTTTTTTTCATGATCTTTTATTTGATTTGTTTTGTGTTGTTGCTTTTTTACATTTAAATATCACAAATACTTAGGAAGTTGCCATACATTTCACATATTAAAATATTTTTAGTAATTATATCTATTTCTGAGCAATTCCTGTATCCTTCCTCAGCCTCACAACAAGGTAATCAATGACCTGATTTTTCTTAACAATGAATGAAAACTTTTCTTGGAGTCTCTTAATGCATTTTGTTTTAACCAGCCAGACTCTAATATCTTTTCTTCCCTAGCCAACTTTCTTCTGGTGCCAGCCCTCCTTCCCTCGCCATTCTTTTTATTATCATCATTTCAACATGTTTTGAGAGACCAGGTGGCGTTTTGTTACATGAATACATTCTTCAGTGGTGATTTCTGAGATTTTTGGTGTACCCATCACGGGAAGAGTAAATGCTGTACCCAATGTGTAGTCTTTTATCCCTCACCCCCCTTCCACCCTTTCATCCAAGTCCCCAAAGTCTATTGTATCATTCTTATCCCTTTGCATCCTGGTAGCTTAGTTCCCACTTATGAGTGAGAACATACAATGTTTGATTTTCCATTCCTGAGTTACTTAATTTAGAATATTGTCTCCAATTCCATCCTGGTTTCTGTGAATACCATTAATTAGTTCCTTTTTATGGCTGAGTAGTATTGTGTGTGTGTGTGTGTGTGTGTGTGTGTGTGTGAATTTTTTATCCACTTATTGATTGATTGGTGTTTGGGTTGGTTGGGTCCATAGTTTTTCAATTGTGAATTGTGCTACTACAAACATGCATATGCAAGTATCTTTTTTCTAGAAAAACTTTTTCCTCTGAGTAGACAGTAGTGGGAATGCTGGATCAAATGATAGGTACAATATTAGTTCTTTAAGGAATCTCCACATTGTTTTCCATAGTGATACCTTATACCAAAATCACTGCCAGATGAATCAAAGACTTAAATCTAAGAGCTTAAAACATAAAAATTCTAAAAGATAATATTAGAAAATTTCTTCTAGACATTGACTTAGACAAAGACTTAATGACCAAGAACTGATAAGCAAATGCAACAAAAGCAAAGATTAATAGATGGAATTCAATTAAATGAAAAAGTTTCAGAAGAGCAAACAGACAACCCATATATTTGGAGAAAATCTTCACAATCTACATAATGATGAAGGATTAATATCCAGAATCTGCAAGGAACTCAAACAAATCAGCAAGAAAAAATATCTTATCAAAATGCGGACTAAGGACATGAACAGATAATTCTCAAAAGAAGATTTACAAATGGCCAACTAACATATGAAAAAATGCTCAACATCATTAATATCAGGGAAATGCAAATCATCACCACAATGTGACACCATCTTACTCCTGCAAGAATGTCCCCAATTAAAAAAATAATAATAAAATTAAAGATGTTGGCTTGGATGTGGTGAAAAGGGAAAACTTTTACACTGTTGGTGGTAATGTAAACTATTCATTGGCATTCTTATTGTCAACAATAATAATAATCTAAAATTTAAAGCTGTTACTATTAATATTTTTATACTACCTATAGATATTTTGGATTTGCATGAGAATAAGTCTATTAAATTCTTTGAATTGTATTTAATTAATTTCTTTCATAAAATGTTACCTAAACTGAAAGATGAAAGCATCCAAAACAGAATTCTAAATTAAACTGTTTCTCCTCTTAGGGAATTACACAGCAACTCACAGTAAAGAGATTTCTCCATAGAAATTACTTACTTTTTCTTTTTTATAACACTTTCCTTTTAAAAAAACTTAGGTAATATTTAATTATACTAGTGATGAGTAATATGTTTCGTTCACAGAAAAATGGATCAGATTTTTTAATATTTTGATCATTGTGTTGGACCTCATCATATGATACTAAGCTTAAATAAATTAAAATCCATAAGTAGCCTCCTTACTTGAGAAGCTAACACTATCTACATCTAATAAAAACACCTCTAAAGAAGTAGCAATTACAAGTAAAAAACAACCCTATCAAAAAGTGGGCAAATGATATGAACAGACATTTCTCAAAAGAAGACATTTATGCAGCCAACAAACATGAAAAAATTCTTATCATCACTGGTCATTTGAGAATTACAAATCAAAACTATATTGAGTTACCATCTCAAGCCAGTTAGAAAGGCGATCTTTAAAAAATTAGGCAACAACAGATGCTGGACAGGATGTGGAGAAATAGGAACACCTTTAAAGCGTTGGTTGGAATGTAAATTAGTTCAACCACTGTGAAAGACAGTGTGGCAATTCCTCAAAGATCTAGAACTAGAAATACTGTTTGACCCAGCAATTCCATTACTGGGTATGTATATACCCAAAGGATTATAAATCATTCTACTATAAAGACACATGCATACCTATGTTTATTATGGCACTGTTCATAATAGAAAAGACTTGGAACCAAACCGAATATCCATCGATAGGCTGGATAAAGAAAATGTGGCACATATACACCATGGCATACTATGCAGCCATAAAAAGAACGAGTTCATGTCCTTTGCAGGGACATGGATAAAGCTGGAAACCATCATTCTCAGCAAACAGGCACAAGAACAGGAAACTAAACACCACATGTTCTCACTCATAAGTTGGTGTTGAACAATGAGAACACATGGACAAAGGGAGGGGAACAGCACACACTAGGGCTAGGTGGTGGGGGGCTAGGAGAGAGACAATGGGGGTGAGGGTATAGGAAAGGGATAGCAATAGGAAAAATACCTAATGTAGATGACAGGGTGATGGATACAGGAAACCACCATGGCACCTGTATACCTATGTAACAGACCTGCATATTCTGCACATGTACACCAGAACTTAAAGTATATTTTAAAGAAGATAAAAAAAGAAAGAAAAAGAAAACCAGACAATCAACCTTTAAAAAAATCAAAAGTCTGTCAGTAAAAAATAACACAAGAGACAACGCACTCTATTCAAATAGAGATATGACATTTTTGCTATAATACACATTTGCAGCAATAATAGCAGCAATAACACCAACATAAAGAGCAGCAATTGTATCAGGAGGGAAAGAATAAAGTGGAAAAGGAAGAGGAAAGTGGGAACAAATAGGAATGATAGCAACAGAAGTATTGTTAATTGTAGTCACAATTAAAGTAAAATGTGGGCACAAGTAGAATTCTAGCCAAAAGTAATAGCTCATTGGTCTTTCGTAGCTCGGATACTACTGGGTAATATCTTTAATTCCTTCTATTGACTTCACTTTGGTTTCATTAATCTGGATAATTTAAAATAGTTTTTTCTGAGAAGGATTGCCTTGGTCACTTGTAAATTCTGTCAGAATTACTCTCAGTGACAACCTCAGTGGTTTTATTCAGGTTGGAGGCAATGAAGTTTAAATGAGTGATTAATTCATTAAAAATTATACCATGGAACACAGTAACAGGCCGAGTACATTTCTCTCCTATAAAACTAATTAATCTGAACTAGATTTGTCTTGTAAACACTTGAGTCATAAAATAGAATTGACTTATAGAATTAAAGCAGATGGCATTCTTGTTTGTCTAATGATCTTTATTGTGGAGTGACTCATAGATAGACTATGAAACACAACTGCAACAGAATTTTGCAGTGTTTAGATACAGTAATATGGAGATTAGTGTTATTTTCTTGGTTCAGGTTAATAAACTCTTTTATGTTAAAAATATTAGGTAACCATGGACACATATATTTTTTCCATTTTGCATTAACTGGGCAAATGTTATATGAAAATACAGGGTTGATTATCTAAGTAGGTAGATTATATCCTTGTTTTGCAGTGTTTGTCTAAGCTATTATGCACTGTTGCTCAATGTATTAAATTCCAGATATGAAAGCTAAACAAATATCTATCTGTTTATGCAGTTTTTGTGCATCATAATCTAATTCTATGTTTAGATCTCTTTGAATTGCCTGGTATTAATTTGAGAGTGCTAGTCTATCAATTTTTATATTGATTTTCATTATCAAAATGAAAGCATACTTTTCTGGCAGTTTCCTTTTCTTGCTTTTGTTCATAAAAGTCACAACACTTTAATTAAAGCTCTGTGTTAATGGGTTTAGGACCAGTTGCCACCTTAATAAATCAGAACTACCCAATCTGTTCAGTTTATTCAAACTGCAATCAATGCTAATTTCCTTTTTGTTCAGCAACTTCATTTACTTTTGCATTGGAAGTTCAATTATTTGCAATTACAGTTTCAATGTATTAAGATAAATGTGATATAGCACCTAAATTGTAACTTACAGAAGCTCAATTTTTATTATTTTGTGCATTGAAACCTATTTAGAAAATAATCTTAGTAAGCATAAATATTTTATTGCAAATATTTGTTTATTTTGCCTAGAAATTACTTTTGCAAATATATGCACACATATTCACTGAAAACACATACTTTTTTTTTTTTAGTTTAGTCTATTTATGTAAAAAGGGAAAGGTGTCAGTGCAAAGATGACTATACAGAATAGGAGAAACAGTACAGTCCTAGGTGCATGAGGAGGAGGCAGGCAGGTTTCCATGGCCATGAGTACCCAGTGAAGTCCGCAGCGAAGCCCCAGTGGCCAATGATACAATTTGAGATTGTTCCAAGAAGTTCATCCACATACCCCATCTTCAGAGATTCTTTTCTTTTTTTTTCAAATTATACTTTAGGTTCGGGGGTACATGTACGGAGTTGCTGCATAGGTACACACATGGCAATGTGGTTTGCTGCATCCATCCCCCTGTCACCTACATCTGCCATTTATCTCCCTATTATCACTCCCCAAATTCCCATTTCCTTGCTGCCCCTCCCTTGGCCCCCCCAACAAACCCCAGTGTGTGATGCTCCCCTCCGTGTGCCCATGTGTTCTCATTGTTCATCACCCACCTATGAGTGAGAACATGTGGTGTTTGATTTTCTGTTCTTGTGTCAGTTTGCTGAGAATTATGGTTTCCAGATTCATCCGTGTCCCTACAAAGGACACAAACTTGTCATTTTTTATGGCTGCATAGTATTCTATGATGTATATGTGCCACATTATCCCTGTGCAATCTATTGTCAATGGGCATTTGAGTTTGTTCCAGGTCTTTGCTATTGTATAAACAGGGCCGCAAAATTACTTAGCAATGTTTGAAGTACTTTCCATCTATTGAAGCACTCTTCCATAGTATGTGTGTTGTTAACATAGATATTATTCTATATTTTCTTTCCAATGAATTATTTCTTAGTGTTTTAAATTTTAAGCAACACAGAAAGTCATAGAACAGTGACCAATTTTATCATTTTTAACAATTGTGCAGGATTGATTAACATATCTGTTATATATAAAGAATAAATTTTGTCTTCACTTTTTATTTTCTTAAGAAAAATCAACATTTTATTTGACACATTTGTTATTACCAAACACTTATACTAAGTAAGAAATTTAAAACTTCAGCTTTTTTAAGCAATAAAAATAATACACAGTAAGGTTATCAAATACTTAAGGCCTTGTTATTGGAAATATTTAAAAGGTTGCCTATGTTTATGCATAAAGTATATTATTTGTGAGTAGCAATTGTCCTTGAATGTTTTCAATAGATTTATTCAAAAAATGAGGTACATTTTCTTGAAAAGCAACATAAGAAGATATGCTGGCTATGCTTTCAAATCAATAAAATATTTTTTAATGTGTGCCTAAAATTCTGATAAAATTTGTCAAGAGTTAGTAAAATAATTGGATGAAGAGATTTCTTTCATAGAGAGAATAATTTTTCAAATTATTTTTCCCTACAACTTCTCTATATTTCTTACAGTTGTAAGAAAAAATATTTCAACCTCTTGATATTCTGATTTAAAGCAAATACAAAATTGCAGTTTCTGTTAAGAGACCAGATCTTTGATTTGGAAAGTACCGACAATTCTGAAAGGCATACTTGAGAAGATTTTTTAAATGCTCTGATACTCTAATATTTTCACATTTCTTTTAATATCTTCAAGACTGTTATACTTCTAACATTTATGAATTTAACCAAGCTTTCATATTCCATGATTCACAACTCTAACCCTACGAGATTTCTGTTTCCAGTACAATAAACAGTTAAAATAATAAATATATGACCTCAAGGACATGTAAATATGAGGTCTCAATTTCTATTCCAGTTCCTTTCTAAAAGACCTCCTATATATGACATTGGATTGAAGGTCACAGAATTAAGAAAGAAAATTACAAATAGGATATTTTTAAAGGACTATAAATCGTTCTACTATAAGGACACATGCACACGAATGTTCATTGCAGCACTGTTTACAATAGCAAGGACCCGGAACCAACCCAAATGCCCAACGATGATAGAATGGACTGGGAAAATGTGGCACATATACACCATGGAATATTATGCAGCAATCAGAAATGATGAGTTTGTGTCCTTTGTAAGGACATGGATGAATTTGGAGAACATCATTCTCAGCAAACTGACACAAGAACAGAAAAAGAAATACCGCATATACTCACTCATAGGTGGGTGAGAAAAATGAGAACACGTGGACACAGAGAGGCGGTCTACTATACACTGGGGACTGTTGGGGGGAATGGGGGAGGGACAGCGGGGGGGGCTGGGGGGGATAGCCTGGGAATGAATACCAAGTGTGGGTGAAGGGGAGGAAAGCAGCAAAGCACACTGCCATGTGTGTACCTATGCAACTATCTTGCTCGTTCTGCACATGTACCCCCAAACCTATAATGCGATTAAAAAAAAAAAAAAAAAAAGAGACAAATAACATTTGGGCACTTTAGCTGCTGGTCAGCTAAAGGTTCACCAGCTAATAATCATTAATGCACTTATCTTAGAACTCTACCTTGGACTCTTTTTAAATGCAAATTAATGTAAAAATATTTGTCAGCCTCTAGCTAACGTTAAAAAAAATTAGGTCTTTATTTACCTTCAAGCCAGTTTTTATACAAACTTATTTCAGAGTTTGTAAAAAGACATGAAAAACCTGAATATGACATGGAGTTTGCAACTGTTTGTTATTAGTTTATTTTAAAATTTAACATTTATAAATAATTAAGACATTTTAGTAATCTTAATATTTTCTGTATAGGAAAAAGCTCTGTTTTTGCCTTTTACATTCATTTAAAAATCTCTGGAAATTTAAAAAATACTTAAGTAAAGGATAAGTTTGTTTTATTTTTAAGAAAATTTCCATTGATAACTATCTGGGAGATCATGATTACTCTTGAAAATATTCAGCAAGATAGCTGGATGTAATGTAAAGCATAAATGAAGAAAGCTTATGGTTAATTAAATTGCATTTCTCGACAAAATGGAACGTATGCCAATCAGATATGAGGCTCCTACTCTATATCCCTGATAAGCATTTAAGACTTAGAAAAAATAAAGGAATAAGTTGGGTTTAGCATTATTATGGATGTGAACCACATCACTAGAAGATAATACCATACTATTTTTCTGGAATGACAATGAGGACATTCACCTTAAGAGGCTCCCTTTGATGCAGTATTTAAAATCACTAGTGAGGGATGTGTTAGGAATAAAACACAACCACGGGTGGTGTTTTCTTTCTCAAGTCCCTGATGCTTCAAATAGAGAGAGTGAATTAGCAGATGAAATACAGAATCTGTATGACGTCTGGAATGAACTGTTCAAATATTTAATTTGCCTTTTTAGATCTTGTTATTAACAAAAGCACTGTATCACAATAATGAGCAGGGTTTAAAAAATTACCAGCTAGTGAATCATTATTTGCCTGCTAGTACTTTAATTTGATTTCTGGTTTTTAGGAGGTGTAAATTATCTGTTTTGTTTTGTTTTGAGAATTTACCAGTGAACCTACTTGTTTAAAATACTTTTTCTTACACTTTCTTTAGAACATTTTATTTACTTTTTTTTAAAATCCACCAAGCCATTTTCTATACTGTACAATTTAACTATAAAAGTGATTATATTTGTTTCTGTTTTCTTCACTATATAAGGTAATGTAACTCAGTAGCCAATAAGAGCCGGAGGCTTACATGACTTTTCATAAAGTACCTCACAGTCAATAACCCATTTAGTGTGGAGGCTGACAAGGATTGTCAGTTTGATTTTTACAAAATATCTGATAAAGAGCTATGGTCAAATTGCTACACTACAGATGCTTAGAAATTATTAAAGTATGTATGTATAATTGTAGTTTGATTATCTTACTGAATAATTAGGAACACTGGTTTGGCTTGATTTTTTTTCCTGTGAGATAGCAATGATACAGAATTCTAGGGATAAATAAAATGAAAAAAAATCTTTAGTGAACCAGGAAAAAAAAAAGACACTATATTTTATAAAGAAATAAAATTAATGCAAGCCTAAAAGATATAAACATAAGAAGTATAATAAAGAAGTTCCAGATAACTTTAAAAGATTGCAAATGTCATCATTAAAAAGCATACACCTGAGGGTCATTTCTCATAAAAAGATAACAGATTAGGGCTTTTTGTGATGAAAGTCATACATACAAAAAACCATTATGATTTCCTAAGACTTTGATTTTATAAACTCACAAAAATATGTCTTCTGAGACAAAGTTACAAATTTCAAGGAGTATTTTTCACTAGTGATTCAGTAAAGTAATAGTTGAAAACTTATAAAAGCACTATGTCTTCAGTAGAACATCTAAGTAATTTATAACAGCACTTGACTCTCTTTTCGCTTATGGCTCTTTGGTTCTTTGGCAAATATGTTAAACATAACATTTTAAATAATGTTTTTATTTGTTTGTTTATTTACTTTAGAGACAGAAACTCAGTCTGTTGCCTAGGCTGAAGTGCACTGGCACAATCCTAGCTCACTGCAGCTTCAAACTCTTGCACGTAAGGCATCCTTCTGTCTCAGCTTCCCTGGGACTACAGGAACCAGTCACCACTCTTGGCTAATTTTTTTTTTTTTTTTTTTTTAATTTGTAAGTGTGAGCTCCCTATGTTGCCCAGGCTGGTCTCAAACTTCTGTCCCTAAGTGATTCTCCCGCCTCAGGTTTCCAACATTTTTAATAGTTAAAAAAAATCATGTTTGTGGTTTTGAATAATTTAACAATGTGGATTATTTAAATAAAAACAAGTATAAAATACATAATTGCTAATTTTGTTGAACAGACATGTTTTCAGTTGTAAATAAAAACTGTAACAGAGATCAAGTCCAGTAGAGTAGTATCAACTACAAAAATGAGTTATTGGAACACTTGTTCTCTCTAAAAGGAGTTATCCATAACTCCGGTATAACACATTGCTGTTCTATGGAATGTGGGGCCAGTGGTGTCAAATATTCCATTTTTTTTAAAGTGAGAATAGAAACTCAATTTCAATGTCAAGTTTCTTAAGAGTTAAATATAAGCAACAAATCCAAATATTTTTGAACGTTCTGTGCAAAGCAAGAATTTGTGGGTGAAGTCTCTATTTGGCATGCATGCCTTGAACGTTCTGTGCAAAGCAAGAATTTGTGGGTGAAGTCTCTATTTGGCATGCATGCCTTGAACGTTCTGTGCAAAGCAAGAATTTGTGGGTGAAGTCTCTATTTGGCATGCATGCCTCCAGTTTTTCATCTCAAGGTATTAGGGCAGGAGTGAAAGGAATCTGTTTTGAGTGTGTCACACTTTTAACTGACATTAGTGTTCATGTATACAGCTTATTTTACATTTTAAATTCTTTGTTTTGTTCAAAAGAATGCTGTTTTAATTTCTCAGAGTTTAAAACTATTTTTTTTTTCTTAAAGGTTTTATAGCCTTTGAATGGGACACTGCCAAACTCTATATGATATGGTCATAAGCTATCCATAAGGTGGCTTGAGAGTTTAAAAGAGGTCATACCTGTTTATTGAACACTAAAAAATATTTTTAGAAGAGTAGCATTTGAGCATGAAAATTATATTCTATTTTATATAAACATAATATTTGAAGTAAAATCCATAGCTCTGTTATTTAGTTAGTGGTAAGAATATTAGACCATGAATATTTATGAATTGTTATTTTGAGGTGTCCTAGTTTGAGCACTGATTATTCTATTAAGCCCTTATACTCATTCAAATTTCTCACATGCTGCTTCTATTTACTAAATGTTATCCTGGCCTCACAAGTTCTAATGAATCTGTAATTGTGAAGTGATGATATGGCTTTCTGCTAACACTCAAAAGTCATCCATCATCAAATATGCTTTACAAACCGATTTCCTTAATCTCCCAATCACCTGAAGCTTACTTACCCCTCTGACAACTTACCATTTGCCTTGCTTGAAATAAAATAAAATATACATTATTTTGCTTTTGGATTCCATCCTTATAATGGTTACTTAAATGCAATTTCTCATTTACATACAGTACCAGCTTAATTGGATTGTTATCTTAGTTTCTCCTGGGAAAATTTCTCTGCATATAAAAACTCTGCATTCTAGGCTCATCCATGTTGATCCTGTTTATTTGCAAACATATATCTGTTTACTATTCATTGAAAAACTGCTTGTTCATATTTTTGCATATTCTTATCTCAAGTTAATGAATCTTTGCAAATTATTTAAATATATTTAAGATTCTGTCACTTTCCCAATTTAAAAAGTGCTGTTGGTCTACCTAAAAGATACCATAACGTTAGTTATGAATATGATTTTCTCGGTTCTACATTTGAATAGTCAGTTTTATAAATTAGGATAGCCAGTAGTGAAAACTACCAGAGAATATATATGCTGTATAACTAAGGTGAAAACTTTCTTTTTATTAGTACAGTTTATTAGATCACATGACTTCCAGATTTTTAATTTAGAACATTACTATAGAAAAAGAAAAAAGGGTAATTTTAGAAAAGGTAAAAGGTGAGAAAAATATTAAAATGAGAATGGTTGCAGGACATTGAAAGAGGCATAGTAGAGATTCCAAAATTTAATAAATTGCTCTGCATTCTGGACTGAGATGACTTGGACTGTTAATGTAAATTTCAGTACCAATGAATACCAAGTACTTAGACATAATTTCAATTAAAATGAATAATTTTTAATGTAATCTTTAATCCTAAAAATTTATTACTGAGTTTCAAATACATAACTAGAATATAAAGAAAATTTTCCTGTTTATATGGATATTCAGTTAGATAGGACCCTTATTCAAGGACTAAACAAAAGACAGGGAATTCTCTATAGAAGAATAACTCTGAAAATGGGTACACACAGCATTAGAAAAAACAAAGAAGCAGTTTCAATCTTTTATCTTTACTCTCAATTCTTGCTTAAAAATTTATTCGACACCTGAATCACTGTTTTTCTTTTTTTTTTTTTTAATTTTTATTGTATTATAGGTTTTGGGGTACATGTGCAGAACGTGCAAGATAGTTGCATAGGTACACAAATGGCAGTGTGTTTTGCTGCCTTCCTCCCCTTCACCCACACTTGGCATTCATCCCCAGGCTATCCCTCCCCAGCCCCCCCCCGCTGTCCCTCCCCCATTCCCCCCAATAGACCCCAGTGTGTAGTAGACCCCCTCTCTGTGTCCATGTGTTCTCATTTTTCTCACCCGCCTATGAGTGAGTATATGCGGTATTTCTTTTTCCGTTCTTGTGTCAGTTTGCTGAGAATGATGTTCTCCAGATTCATCCATGTCCTTACAAAGGACACAAACTCATCATTTTTGATTGCTGCATAATATTCCATTGTGTATATGTGCCACATTTTCAATAAAAAACTTCCTCATTAGTTGACAACATAGTCCATCCTGGATAATGAAACTAATCAAACTATCATAAAAACTATAAATATAATATATCTATAAATATAATCCTCTCACCAAAGCTAGACTTTTGATTAGGATGCTTATTCAGCTGTATAATTTCTCACTCATATGCCAAAACGCTGGAAATTCTTACAATCTAATATTAATTTCTCTAATATAAGGCTTTTCCTACTGTTAGAAAGCAAGTTAAGACACATTGTTCACTATCTTCAGTGTCAGTGACCCACAGCTTGTGTTACGAGTCCCCAAACATGTGTCTGATTCACTATCATTTCAAATAATAATATTGAAAGCATTCAGTAGAAATAATATATTCTAGCATATAAGAAAAACACAGACTTGGGGGAATATTATACATTTGGATTTTGACTATTATGTTCCTATTTATGTGTAATGTATTTACCTCTGTATGTTAAACTAGAACAGCTACATCACCTTGCAGGGGCATTGTGGAATTGAAATAAAACAAATATCTAACTTGGGATATGTCAAAAATTAGTGATGTCTCTGAATATGGACATTGACGAAAATGATTAGGCCACTTGGAGTTGAACACAGATGTGTGGAGGGAGAGGGAGGTATGCAAATAGAGAAGGAAAAAGCCAAATCTAACAAGTGAAACAGGTAGCATATCACATCAGAGATCCGATCATTTCTCTGGCTTTTCCCATCTTCAATAGAGTATTCCACACAAATGCAAATCTATCATTGTCTGATATCCTCCAGGAATACCTTTTCTTACCTTATAAAAGTAATTCTGTCTTAAATTTTGAATCTTCCATAAATATTTTTTAAATAAAAGAATAAAGTGAGAAAATGTATTACTAATTTCCCAACTATCTGTTTTCAGAGAGAATGAAGGCAGAATATCACATGAACAAACTAATTAACAAATGCATTGGTGTACTTTTTCCATGACCTTGCTCATGAATGTCCTCAAAATTCCTTTGTATGAATAAATCCAGTAACTGACCCCTCAGACAGAGGAGAGAAAAGCTGTTGACTTCTTGGCTACAAATACAGTATACAAGGTAAGAAACTAAGAATTACAATTGCACAGTTATTTTTTTGATAAACTAGGTTCATTAGTGAGGTCTTCAAAGGTTCCCAAATTGTAGTAACTCAAAAGTTCAAATATACTAAAGGGAAATAATATTGTAACGCACATATTATAGAATTGTGTGTATAATAAACACTTACCAAAATAATTTTAACTGAGTATTTACACCATATCAATTATGTTTTAAGTGCTTACATGTGTTAGCTGATTTGATCTCCTGATAATTCTATGAAAAAAAAAATTTATATTGTATCTCTTTTTCAGTGTAAGAATTTATGACACAGGCAGATAAAATAAATTGCCTATGATCACAAAGAGAGGAAGGAGTGGAACACAGGATTCAAATCCAGGCAGACCAACTTCAGAAACTGTGTTCTTAAGAATGTCCCTATACCTTTTATTCTTAATATGTCATTGGAGGTTTCAAAACAATTTTTACATTTGTTTCATATTTACTTAATTATATGACATGTAAAACTAAAGTTATTGTATGTATGTTTTCAGCTTAAAATGTTCACTAAATATACCCATTTAAACATAACTAGCAAAAATATAAATACTCCAAATACTCTGTGGGGTTAATATCTGAAAATCAATATATGTGTTCTGAATTAGTAAGTAAATAGAGTCTTTGAATTTTCCATTGAAGTAGATTGTTCTGGAATTAATATGTTCTCTACTCACAAGTCAGTTATTGACAAGAAGTTCTCAGTTGTTTTTATCATCCAATAAACCAACTATATGTGGTTTTTGCCCATTATTCTAGCAAAAGTAATTTCATATCTCAAATATAATAGAGAATTCCTAGGCATTAATATATTTAACTAATGGGAACTCTTAAATATGCTTCATTAAAGCTTTCTCGTTTGGACTCCCTCTATTAATTTCCCTCGCCTCTTCAGCATCTGTTGCCATCTCAGCCTCCTCTATCTACCTTGATATATTTCATTTAATCAAAGCCACTCCCTTGGCTACTTTTTCTTCTCATTGTGTCTCTCTTTAGAAAGACTTTATGTCTATGAAACAATTACTACCTCTCTGCCAAAAGCATATGCACTGAATTTTAGAAAAAAAGTTATTGAATATCCTATATAATAGTTTTACTTGAGTATCTTTAAAATATTAAATAATCATGGCAATCTTCTATTTTCTTTCTTTGGTTATGCCAAAAACAGGCCCTAAGGCAGGGGATTGGGAGCAGGAAATTGATTCAGAGGTGACTTAAGGAAGTGAAGCCAAGAACTCGGAGAGTGAGGTGAGGAAGAAAAGAGGTGTTAATGAGTTGGTCCTGCAGTGGACCTTTGGGCTCAGTTTCTGGTGATCCTACAAGGAAGCTTACATAATGCATCAGAATAGTCCCAGTTGAGAATGAGGTATTGCAAATGGAACAGAGTAAAACTTCTAAAATAAAATTATAATTTTTATTTCAAAAAAAATGTAAAGGGTAAAAAAAATTAAGGACGGTTCATGTTGATGGTTTTTTAAATCAGGTTGGCAGACGAATAGGATACTATTTTAGGGGGTGGGGACGTCCTTCTTGTTATGGCCCTGAGAAGACCAATGCTCCTTTACATCTTGAAAGAATACTTTATGGCAAATTACCTGTCTAGACATTGCATGATAATGCCCTTTTTATAAATGACTCTGATAAGTGGCCTTCATTTTAGCTCTTGTAAAACAATAATATTCACAGTAGATTGATCAGTGAATAACAAAACATTGAACATTTTAAGTATGATTACTTCTATAATGTAATAGGTTGCTCAAGCTTTTATCATGAGAGAGTATTTTGCCATATCTCTCTTTTTCATATCCATTAATAAATTGCAAATTAAGCATCATAGTTATTTAGAAATCAAGAACTGTTTCTTAAAGCTACTTTTTGTTCTACATTTCTTTAGAACGCAGTACTAAGAAAAAAACAAGCAAACAGAGACTTATCCGTGATAATTCTTATTGATGATAATCCCTTAAAGCACAATTTTAATGCCAAAATAAGCAGAATTTTAAAAGGCAAACATTTTAATATTAGAGCCCAAACATATAAAACCTGATAGAAGCAGTTTGAAACTTTACTACAATGAGTTAGAGCAAATGTAAGATTTTAACTTTTGTTTGCCATTTTAAACATGGCACTAACTTAAAATAAAAGAGAGGATACATTATTTTTAACTTATTGGGGAGAAATTCTGTATATTTTTTTCAACATTGAAACACTATAGAGTGGTTTTTAAACTACATGTTCATAGCATCTCTTAACTAATACCATATTTCATAGGATGCAAATGGAATTAAAACAAACATATCAAAAACAATCCATGCACATTTATAGTTTCTTACCTTTTCTGAGCTATCACATACAATAATAATAACTCGGGATACAGAGAAGTCTTAGATTCTTAATAAAGAAGTACAAAAAGTATGTATTCAAGCGAAACATATAGAGTCAGCATAGATGTTTTCCAGTATAAGATGAATTGTTTAATGCAGCATTTACATGTACGGCATTTTAAAATTCCTATGTGTAGCCATTTCTCTGTGATGTTAATGTTATTAGCAAAATTTAGTAAAATAAGACACATCATGAGTATATATGTATTAGGAGAATGAATACATGGCACTATGTAAGTGAGATATATGTGATCCTTACTGACCACACATTTGAATTGTTTGTTTTTGTTCTCTAATGCCTTTTCCCATGAAGAGTGACTAATGGAACATAATCACTATAGCTGCAGAATCAGAATAGCACTGTATTATGGTTTGAATATGCGTGTCCCTTCCAAAATTCATATTGAAATTTAATACTCAATGCAACAGTATTGGGAAGCAAGAATGTTGGGATGTGATTGAGTCATAAAGTTAAAACTCATGAATAAGATTGGGTTGAGTCATAAAGTAAAACTCTCATGACTGGGATTAGGTGTGCTTGGGTTCATAAAGGGATTGATGAAAGGAGTTTGCCCCTTTGTGCTCTTTTGCCTTTTTCCATGTGAGGACACAGTGTGGCTCCCCTCCAGAGAACGCCTCACTTAAGGCACCATCCTGGAAGCTCAGACTGAATCCTCAACAGACAATAAACCTGTTGGCACCTTGATCTTAGACTTCCCAATGTTTAGAATGTGAGAAATAAATTTCTATTTTTCACAAATTACCCAATCTCTGGTATGTATTTATGGCAACACAAAACAGAGTAATGTAGAGAGACAGGGAGCTTGGTAAAAAAGAACAGGAGCAGACACATAGGCTTACATCTACTCCAGGCGTATCTGCACATGGATTCCTAATAGAAAGCTATGACAATCATGAATGTGTTTTCTCATATCTCCCTCTAAGGAAGACTATGCTGTTCAGCAGCAAAAGAAGTGTACTTAGCCATTAGCTTCCTGATGCAATGTCTTCAGGATCTGCCTCAGCTTTAGAACAATGACTGTAAACTTATCTGAAAGCCCTCAGGACTATCACCTGTCTATCTCTTCCCAGTGCAGTATTTCTTTAATGAACAATCTTTGCTATAAAGCTGTGTTTAGTTGACTGAGATGTTTTCAGGTATTCTTTATCATGTGTGGTACTACAAGCCAACTTATTTCTACCTCTTGCTTTTCACTGGTTTCATATCTATATTATGTTCTGAAGGCTTTTTCTTTTTTTCCCTATTCCTGTTTTTTTTTTTTTTCTTTTCTGAGATGGAGTCTTGCTCTGTCAACCCAGGATGGAGTACAGTAATACGATCCAGGCTCACTGCAAAGTCTGCGTGCTGGGTTCAAGAGATTCTCAGCCTCCTGAGTAGCTGGGATTACAGGCACCTGTCACCATGCTAGGCTAATTTTTGTATTTTTAGTAGAGATGGGATTTCTCCATGTTGGTCCAGCTTGTCTCGAACTCCTGAGTTCATCATACCCCACTTCGGCCTTCCAAAGTGCTGGGATTACAGGCTTGACACCACACCAGGCCCTGAAGTCTTTTTCTAACCAATTATGTCTCTTTTCCCTTTTTACCTATGCAAGTATTACTCTCTAATAAACTAGCATTGTGAGGCCTGTCCTATGTTTTTCAAAGAACCCAACTGACAGAAAAGTATCTCTCCATTCTTGAGACATTCAACAGTTTGTGTAAGTGGCATGCACTCACAATATATACCCAAACCTTATAAATATTTTTGATATAAAATGTTGTTAAACCATTTCCAGTTTCAAGATTGACATTAAAGTATTTGGAAGTCATCACTTTAATTGAAGAAAAACATGAACAAACTGAAAATTAATTTTTTTTTTGGACCCACAAGAGAACTTAGTTTGCAGAGCAAACCACTTCTCTGAAATCTGGAGATAAAGGAAGATACAAAGAATCATGACTCAGATGAGCTTACCTGAAGCAAAAGTGATAAACTGGAGTGATAAACTGGTAAAAACACATAAATGGTCACTTACACACATTGCTGGAAGCTGAGTGTGGAAAAACATGAGAGTAAGAAACTGCTAGGGACTGCAGTCTTAGAGTATTCAATACTTTCATGGATTTTCCTTCCTGAAACTCTATCAAGTTCTCATAGTGATAATCTGGAAAAAATTCCTTTGTAGCTCTTGCAAGAAAAACAAAACATGTTTAAATGAAAGGAAAAATGGATGCACATACTCTTATAAACTCTATTCTCTGATTAAATGTCCATAAAATTACTTTCTATTTCTTGATAGCCATTTTTGACATAGGTACTGGTGTGTGGTCTGAAGCTATAAGAACTGACAGGGGTAAAGATCTGTTGCCTCATAATTTGAGGTAAAGATGTAGAAATCCTAACAAAATATGAGACTGTCAATGAAAAATTTAATGTCCCTTTTTCATGGACAGGAATTTGTAGTGAAATGGTATACTTCCAGCAGAACAAGAAAAGAAATGAAACTGAATTCCTCATTCAAATCTCAGAGTGAGCTACTTCCTAGCTCATTTTCATTTCTCTACATAGTTATGGTTAATAATTTTAGACATTTATCATTCAACTTCACTTATCACACAGAAAAGACAGACAGAAAAACAGTCACAAAACTTCCTTAATATTTAATTTGCATGAAAGGGACTCCTAGAGCATCTCTTTTGGATCTTAGATATTTTTTCTTCCCTTTCTCTCTCTCCTATTTAACAGTGGTTTTCCTAACTCAACTATTTATGATTCATTTCATGAAAGGCTAGGTTTTCTCAGAGGGTACTAAAATGTCATAGGGTGGTTTTAGAGACTAGCAGCCACAAGGAACTATTTTCCTTCATGTTGTAAAATTAAGTCATTGTCAATAGCCTACAGCCTGCAATAAACCATTTAAAAAGGAAAAAGAAAAAGAGAGACATTATTGTGAAATAAATATATAGCCTTAACATAGCAAAGACATATCCCAGGGAATGTCTTTAATCCTACCTCAGCACCATAAAGGCATTCCTCTGAGGGTATTTCCCACCCCACCCCCAATCTTTCTGTCGAGGAAGGAAGAGGAAGCTGTTTCAAATGAAACATGTTTGCAAGTCACAGGTTAAAGACTAAAGACCACTAAAAATCTAGATACAATTGGAAGATTCTAAAACATGTTACTTCCACACCTTACCACTACCACAACGGGGCTTCACCGTAACAATCGTGAATTATAAGAAGAGATGCAAGTCCTAGGCTGTCTAATGTAGAGTAGTTAGAGAAGCTCACAGTGCAGAGGGAAGAGTTACAAGGACTCTAGGCGAATCGAAGGCTTTGATAGTTGTAACTGTAACAAACACTAATCCCATGTTTAACTCATAGTTAGATTAACATAAACACGATATTTACTAATTTTTTTTCTTTAACCTGAGACTACTGAGTTCCCATGGGAGAGGGGTGGCCACCATCACCGTGGCTCCGGTAAGCTGTTTTTCCCTGCTGGTGCTGAGAGTGGGCAGTCTGGATCAGGAAGAATTCCCCAGAGCGCAGTACAAAGGCTGTGGCAGCTTATGGCCAGATTGCTTGTTTAAGTGGTACCCTCATATATTCCTCCTCAAGGAAGTGGGAGTGGAGGGTATCCCTACAGGAATTTCAGCAATTCCAGTCATGGTTTTATGGACAGAACTCTCATCTTCCTGGAATGGAGCCCCTGGGGGTAGGTGTGAGCACAACTCTGCAGTTCAACTAACTTAGGTGTTACTGACTCTGGCAGAGTCCAGGCAGTCTGAATGAGGGGCTTACCCACAGCACAGCACACCTGCTATGACAAGGGGCAACGAGAGTGCTTAAGTAAGTTCCTGATCCCATTCCTCTTGACTGGGTGAGACCTCCCAACAGTGGTCTCCAGATACCTCATACAGGAGTGTTCAGGCTGGCATCAGGTTGGTACTTCTCTGGAATGGAGCTCCCAGAAAAGCAGCAGACTATTTACTGTCTTTGCTATTTTGCAGCCTCCACTGGTGATACCTCCAGGTGTGAAAGGGACACAGGTCAGTAGGGTCTGGAGTGGATGCCCAGCAAACTGCAGCAGCCCTACGGAATAGAGGCCTGACTGATTAAAAAAAAAAAAAAAATCATAAAGTAGCTCCAACAACAACACAAATATCCCACAAAAAACTCCATTCAAAAGTCAGCAGTCTCAAAGATCGAAGGCAGATAAGCCCAAAAAGATGAGACCTAATTATTCCTTAAAACACTGAAAACTCAGAAAGCCAGAGTGCCTCTTCCCCTCGAAATATTCACAGCACCTCTCCAGCAAGGGCACAGAACTGGGATGGGTCTGAGATGGATGAGTTGACAGAAGTAGGCTTCAGAAGATGAAAAATAACAAATTTAACTGAGCTAAAGAGCATGTTCTTACTCAGTGCAAGGAAGCTAAAAACCACAATAAAACATTACAGGAGTTTATAATCAGAAAAACCAGTTTACAGAGGAACATGAATGACCCGATGGAGATGAAAAACAAAATACCAGAACTTCACAGGACAACCACAATATCAATAGCCAAGGAGACCAAGCAGAGAAAAGAATCTCTGAGATTGAAGACCATCTTGCTGAAATAAGACAGGCAGACAGGAATAAAGAAAAAAAGAATTAAAAGGAACAAACAAAACCTCCAGGAAATAATTCCCTACTTCCTGGAGGTTTCGTTTGTTCCTTTTTATTCTTTTCTCTATTTAAAGAGACTAAACCTGTGACTTACTGGGGTACCTGAAAGAGACAGGGAAAACAAAATCAAGTTGGAAAACATACTTCAGCATATCATCCGGGAGAACTTCCCCAACCTAGCAAGACACCCAACATTAAATTCAGGAAATCCAGAGAACGCCTGTAAGATACTCCATGAGAAGATCAGCTTTGAGACATATAACAATCGGATTCTCCAATTTTGAAATGAAAGAAAAAATGGTAAGGGGAGCCAGAGAGAAAAGCCAGGTCACCTACAAAGAGAAGCCTGTCAGACTAAGAGTGGACCTAAGAGTAGCAGAAATCCTACAAGCTAGAAGAGGCTGAAGGTCAGTATTCGACATTCTTAAAGAAATTAATTTTCAACCCAGAATTTCATATCCAGCTAAACCAAGCCTCATAAGAGAAGGAGAAATAAGATCCCTCTCAGACAAGGAAATGCTGAGAGAACTAATCACTATACGTGCCTTGCATGAGCTCCTGAAGGAAGTACTAAATATGGAAAGAAAAAATTAGTACCAATCGCTACAAAAACACACTGAAGTACACAAACCAGTGACACTAACTACATAAACAAATCTGGAAAATAACCAGCTAACATCATGATGACAGGATAAAATTAACACATAACAATATTAACCTTAAATGTGAATTGGGATGAATACCCCAAATAAAAGACATGGAATGTCAAGCTGGATAGTCAAGCCCCTTAGTGTGACTTAGAGACCCATCTCACATGCAAAGACACACAAAGGCTAAAAATAAAGGGGTGGGGAAAATTTTACCAAGCAAATGGGAAACAGAAGAAACAGAGATTGCAATCCTAGTTTCAGACAAAGCAGACTTTAAACCGGCCAAGAACACAAAAGACAAAGAAAGGTGTTACATCGTGGTAAAGGGTTCAATTCAACAAGATAAGCTAACTATCCTAAACATATATGCACATAATACAGGAGCACCCAGATTCACAAAACTCACCGTCACCCCTAGTGCCGCATTAGCAAAATTTTTGCTTCCTATTCGCATGACATTATGTTCTGCTGGCCTGGAGGTTTTAGTTCCCGAAGGAGAAATACTGCTACCGAAAGACATAATAATTCCATTAACTTGGAAGTTAAGATTGTCACCTGGCAACTTTGGGCTCCTCCTTCCTCTAAGTCAACAGGCTAAGAAGAAAGTTAGTGTTGGCTGGGGTGATGGACCGAGACTATTAAGGTGACATCACTCTACTGCTTCACGATGGAGGTAAAGAAGGATTTGCATGAAATGCAGGAGATCCTGTAGGGTGTCTCTTATATTATCATGTCCCGTGATTAAGGTCAATGGGAAACTACAACCAATCCAGGCCCAGACCCTTTAGGAATGAAAGTTTGGGTCAGTCCACCAGGTAAAAAACCACGACCCTCTGAGGTGCTTGCTGAAGACAAAGGTAGTAAGAAGGGTAGAAGAAGAAGCTGGTCATCAGTACCAACTATCATCACGCGACCAGTTACAGAAACATGGACTACAGTGGTCCTGAGTACTTCCTCCTTATTTTGTTAAGAATATGTTTGCGTATGTATACACTTGTACAAAGAAAATGTCTTCGTTTTCTTTCCTTTATCATGTGACGTAAGTTTTACTGACTGCATGTCAGCATTTAAGTGTTGTTAACTTTATGTAATAGCATGTAGGTTAAGTATTAGTGCAGTTCCGGTTGTATGAAGAATAGCTGTATTATGTTAGGCTTAATTATGGCCTTACCTTTGTCTTTGTTTGGAGATTATGTATCATTTCAGGAGATGTGTATGAGTTCTAGCTGACAAGGGGTGGACTTGTGATAGTTAATATTAAGTGTCCACTTGATTGGGGTTATTATTATTGTTTTGAATCTGGGTGGTTCTGGATGTTGTCAGAAAAAATTAACATTCGAATGAGTGGACTCAGAGGGGAAAACCCACCTGCAGGATGGGTCTTGAGTGTGTGTGGGTCACATCCAATTGGCTTCCAGTGTGGGTAGCAATAGCAGGTAGGAAAAGGTGGAAGAATCTGACTTCCTGAGTCTTCCAGGTTTTGTCTTACTCCCATGCTGGATGCATCCCATGCTGGAAGCTTTCTGCTTTCAAACATTAGACTTCAAGTTCTTCAGCTTTTGGACTCTTGAACTTCTATCAGTGCTTTGCCAGGGGCTCTGAGGCCTTTAACCACAGACTGAAGGCTGCACTGTTAGCTTCTCTGATTTTGAGGTTTTGGGACTCAGACTAGCCTCCTTGTTTCTCAGCTGAGGACGACCTATCATAGGGTATCACCTTGTGATCATGTGATTCAATTCTCCTTAAAAAACTCCCCTTCATGTTGTCCAAACCAAAAACCTAGAAACATCTCAAATTGACATTCTAACATCCCAATGGAAAGAACTAGAGAACCAAGAATAAACAACCCCCAAAACTAGCAGAATACAAGAAATAACCAAGATCAGAGCAGAATGGAAGGAAATACACAAAATCCCTTCGAAGCAATCAATAAATCCAGAAGCTTTAAAAAAAATATATGACAGACCACTAGTTAGACTAATAAAGAAAAGAGAGAAAAATCAAGTAGACACAATTAAAAATAATAAGGGGTATCACCACTGACCCCACAGAAACACAATCACCAGAGAATACAATAAACACCTGTATGAAAATAAAGTAGAAAATCTAGAAGAAATGGATAAAATATATGTCCTGAAAAGACTAAACCAGAAAAAAAAAATCGAATCCCTGAATAGACCAATAACAAGTTCTAAAGAAAAGCCATGGACAAAACAGATTTACAGGTGAATTCTACCAAACGTATAAGGAAGAGCTGGTGTATTTCTTCTGAAACTACTCGAAACAACTGAAAAGGAGGAACTCTTCCCTAACTCATTCTATGAGGCCAGCATCACCTTGATGCCAAATCCTGGCAGAGATACAACAACAAAAAATAAAAACGTCAGGCAAATATCGTATTGTATACGTCTCTTAGAACAAATGTGCACCTATTTCTGACAGGCATGTATATACCAATGACTGCAGTTGTTATGTCAATGTTTATAAAATTAATTTTACAAGATACTGTAAGAAATTTACCAAAATCTGCAGAACTAACTTAAATTCCCACCAGCAGTTCACGAGGGCTCCTCATTACTATTTCAGTTTGTATTTGTACGAAGACTAAATCAATAAAGCATCTTTTCATATGCTTACAGCCCATTTGATATCTTTCTTTTTGCACAGTGCCTCCCTACTTTGCCACCAACTGGTATAAACAGTTCAAGGACTATCAGCTGGTCCATGGGCCATTTTAAGTAGAAGTCACATTTTAAGTAGAAGCATTCCTGGGGATGACTGACCTCAAATGCTAAGCTCTTTTCTCACTTTTATTTAGTCCCTTGGGTATTGACTCTGTTGTTCTTCACTATTTTGTCATTTCTCTGATGCTGTCAAAAAGAGGTATTTATAGTCGGCCAGATATTCTAATTCTTCTTGGTTGCAAAGGGTTATTCATATTTGCCTAGAACTCCTTTAAAAGAAATAGAACACACTATTCACTTTTGAAGAATGTCAAGTATTTTTGTTATTTCTGGAATCAATTATCTCTTCTGAAATTTTCACTTATCAACTTACATGAAGGGAAAAACAATGTCTTGGGGATTTTTTTTTTAATTTCAAGTTTCAGAGTTCTGTGCCTAATGTTAACTTTCTTATGTTTAAAATATTTTTAATCATTTTAAAATATATAATTTTGGTAATCGCCTTAAGAAACATAAAATAAATCAGATTTTTACTTTATTAGGGTGTAGTTTTCTTCAGCATTTAATGTAGGCATTTAGATTCTTTTAGAAAAATTCTACCACCTAGAAAACTTAATGCAATTAGGAGGTTAAATTTAAAAAGAAACAGAATGAAATATTGATTACTGATTAAGATTTTCTTTGGTAAATTAGCTGTGACAACATGCCACATTCTCTATGAAGCAAAAGGTATGAGTCTAAAGAAGTATTGCTACTTTTACAATGAGATAATACAGAATTTGTTTCACTACATTAAAATCACAGAAAATTATTGAATGGAGTGGATTGATTACTTGTATGAGATTTTTTAAAAATTCAAAAACTGTTAAAATGCTTGGCTAATTAATAGAATTACTATGAACTACAAAACATTATTTAACTGCTATATTTGTTATATAATTTTTCATTTCATTTTCCATGGTTTGAGAATTACTTGATTTGATGTTTATTCCATTGTTTTAAATTTATGCTATAAGGTTATTCTCTGCACATTGAACACTGTTGAAAAGTCTGTTTTCTAGATGGGTGACAATGTTTCCATAAACAAAAAAATTGTTTTAACTCTTAAATAAACTAGTCCACAGATCATATTATTTAGCATAATCTTTTTTCCTATTATATATTTAACATAAACTAGTTTGTAAACTTTATCATTTATTGTATTAGTATAATGGTTTGTTACTGAGGTATATAAACTCTTACTTATGCACTATTAGCAAGTTACATCTATTATGAAAGTAATTCATGTTATAATGAAGGTTTACATTTTTAAACACAATTAGTATGACTTCTATCTTTCACAAAAATTCATACAGTGTTTATTTGTTTTAACACTAAAATATACTTTTAAACTGGTTTTAACACTAAAATATACTTGGCATTTTATTTATTTATTTATTTATTTTATTTTATTTTTTTTTTTTTGCTTTGAACTGTCCAATGTATGTGACCTTCCGTTAGCTTTTGAAAATGCACTTCTGGTGCTCACTTCACCACCAAGTTCCAATTTTTGGTACACAGAAGGAACTCTAGGAGTCCATTTAGATGACACATAGAAACATGTTCTTTTTTCTTTCACTGAATATCACTTTAAGAACATAGTAGGGTAGCTGTAGTTCTCATGAAATTCTGAGTTCTCAAGAATTCTGTGTTCTGCTAAATTGATGTAAAATCAGAAGAGTGTAGCTTGCTGATTTTCCCAGCTTATTTAAATGTACCAAGTAAAATTCATACATTACATTTATTCAGTATCAATTTCTGGCTTTCTAAAGTGTGCTACTATTGATTGTGTTTGTTTTTAGGTGAACTGTAAAATGACCAATTTCTTTATTTTTATTTTCACAATATTCTATTGAAATGAAGTCAATAGCTTAAGATAGGTCATTATCATATCCAAAAATAATGAAGAAATAAACAAATTAATATAGGCTACATTCTAATAGAACCAGCTATATTTTGAAATAACTTTTGACAATAAAATATCTAAATAATTCTCATGCCTTCTATAATTAATAACATTAATTAAGCTTCTCTTCTCCAGTTTAGGCCACTTTCAAGCCCATGGGGCTTAAAAGAAGCTTCTTCTGTATGCAATCATTTTATAGTATCATACCTAAGGCATCCTTGCAAATAAAATGCCTATGAGCAACAGCACTGGGAATTACATCTGGTCAATATGCAATCTTTGTAGCACTATGAGAAAGGTTCTTCCTCAGCAATGAACTGGTGAGGTGAATAATTCAAGTAAGAATTGACATTGCTGGAGGCCAGATTGCTGAAATATTTCACGATTAGAATTATAAGAACATGAGAGGTTTTTGGAGAGAGAATAAAGGTCACTTGGTCCATCAAGGCATATTCTTTTTAGTACTCTATTTCCCCAAGGATGGCATCTAATTGTTTCTTGAATGACATTCCTGCTTTTTGCCTCAACAACTTTGCCTGCAGGCTCTTCCAAGCATTTATTATTCTCCACATGAAGAGGTACTTTCTGAAATATGTGCTGAATTTATTTTTTAATTTCCATTTATGTCTTCCTGTCCTATAATCTGTGTTGAAATGGAAATAATAATTCGGGTTGACATTATCGGTGGCAGTTAAGACTTTATATGCTTCAAAGCAGACAGTTCCAACCCTGTCCTTAATATTATACGCCCAGATTTATAATCTTAACCACCAGACCTGCATAACAAACAATCTAGGGGCCCCAGTCCTAACAATATTTTCAAAATTTATACTCCTTCATGTTTTTCTGTGCATAATAGACTACCACTCACTGAAAATAAATGAAAAATTAATGAATGTATTGTTTTGTCTCTCCATCACTTGCAAATATGCATGAACGTGTATGTGTTATGTGTGTTTGCACACATATATATACATGTATATACATGTTTTTGTATGTATATGTGTATTGTATGTGTGCATGTATGTGTGTATTTTATGTGTGTGTGTGTGTGTGTGTGTGTGTATATATATATATTCTGGTTTTCTCCTGGATGTAGATTAATGAGAAAAGCTATTAGAAGTTTAGTGAGAAGTTTAGTGCTATCTAAATCGATATTTTATTATGTATTTTTAACCCAAGTTAAGTAATGATTTTATTGCATTTGACTAAGTAATCATACAGTATAAATTATAATAACCCAAACATCCACGTTTAGAAATATACATACAAGATACATCATTTTTTAGTTGTTTGAATCAATTTGAAATAACTGTTTTATAAAGAAAGAAATGGTAAGTCTGAAATCTCACACACGTTTTGTTTTGTTTTTGGAAATGCTAGGAAGAGGAGATCCTTATTTACCCATTGTTCACCTCCCTTCTTAGTGTCAACCAAATTTCAGAAAAATCACCCTTTAATCATTCTGTTGTAATTATGCTGTTTGGCACATTTATTAAGCGTATTATACTCACACCTCCATTTCAAATGATGGTTAGGTCTGGAAGGAGCAGAAATTAAGTTAAGCTAATTAGTTAAACCAACCATCACCTGACATTACACTGGCCATAGAGATTGGTTCAGGTTGGTCCAATAACAACAAAATTCAGGATTTATTTTCTTACTTGTGAAAAATAATTTTTTAGTTGTTTCTTAGGTGTGAAGAAAAAAAGCACATAGGTTGCTACTGGTGACAGCATATTGCCATCATGAAAGAATTCTGGACACAGCTAATTCAAATGCGAATGAGGAGAGACCCTCTCAAAGTGGGAACTGGAACCCTGAAGCTCAATCTAACTCACAACTTCTCAGTTACATGACAGTGCAACTTAGCATTGTTTATACCATTCGTGTTTTGTTAACTGGAAATAAAAGCATTCAAGCTAATAATCTAAATTTTATTTTTAATTTAATTTATACCACCCGTGCCTTTCTGGTCTTTATGTATTTGTCTGATTCTGGATGCTACTGATTGCCTTCATACTATTCAATAAATTATTTTTAAAGGATGACCATAAAATCATTAGAAATGAATAAGAAAATTCACTCTGCACTCTATAGCTAGGCAAAATTCACACACTTGCTTTTTGTGATGGAGTCTAACTCTGTCACCCAGGCTGGAGTTTAGTAGCACAATCTTGGCTCACTGCAACCTCCCAGGCTCAAGTGATTCTCCTGGCTTGGCCTCCAGAGTAGCTGGAACTGCAGACACCCATCACCATGCCCAGCTAATTTTTGTATTTTTAGTAGAGATGGGTTTTCACCATGTTGGCCAGGTTGGTCTAAATACATGCACATTTACACACATGTGCACGCACGCACACACACAAACACACACACGCACACCTTACACACACTCGAGGTAGATGGTGATGGAATCAACAAACATGGTTTACTGTCTACAGACAGCCTTGCAATATGCCTTCCAGCAGAGTGACCTCAACAACAGCTAGTGAAAATAGCAAATCAAAACTTCGCTAATTTTTTCTAAATTATTAAAGGTGGTCAGTATCAACCCAGTTACTCAAAATAAGCATTAGCCATGGGACTGATCATCTTTTTAAAACATACTGAAAATGAATAGTCACTTTTAGTCTTCTCAATGACTAATTTCTTAAAAAATAAAAAGTATATAGAAGAATAAAAATAGTTATCTTTTTATTATCAGGGTCCTTACTAGTCATTTTTATTGTCGCAAGTGTAGGGGAAACTTTCTTAAGATCATAAGAGGTTCTTTAATCACAAAGAAAGAGAAAAGTTATGACAGGAGAAGCCTCCCCCACTCCACCCCCTTTATCACAAGAGCAGCAGGATATTCTCCCTTTATCATAAGAAAGTAAATCTTTTCTTCTTCCCCATTTCCCCTTTTGAAACAAGTTTTGGAATATGAGGGTCATAGGTTTTAGAAGGAAGACTATGATCCTGAAAATATTTAGAATTCCTAGGTCTATTTTCTAAGTTAAAAAAAAGTTTTGAATATTGCTTTTTCAACTGTGACATTCTTCACAAAGTTCTAATTCTAATGGCCAAGTAATTTCTAAAAAATAAAAATGTGACAGTTAGAAATACATAAAAGCCTGCCTTTACTAATTCAGTCTTAACTGCCAGGTTATATTCTTTGAAGCAAATGAAGATATATTACTCTTTAGGTGTTAATTAGGTGAACACAGTTACAAATGTTTCATTTACAATAAAATATAAAGATGACTGCTTTAGTATGAGGTTCTTGATCACTATATACTACAGTTATTCTAACAAATGACACAGAATTTCTAAAGCAAATAATTAACAGTAAGTAAATTGCATGTTGGTGTGACACTGCCTCCCACAGAGGCTGGCATATCTCTTGCCAATCTCTTTCTTCTCCCTAGTCTATCCCTTTTCAACAAACACATTTAACAGCTGTGGATGCAAACAAGGCACATTTGGCAAAAGTAGGAACCAGATGCCAAAGTCTGAATGTATGCTCTATTCAAAGCTTCAGGGCCTGTTGCTAACTCCTCAGTGTCACCTCTGCTGGCTCCCTTTTTAGATCTGTCTACTGGCACAAAACAGAGGCACATCTGGAGGTATTGTTGAGGTCATGTAGCTGTGGCCTTGACTTGGCTACCTGATTAGATAACAACTATTTTGAGATGGTTTTCTGTTTCTAAGAATGTGTTGGTAAAACATAATATCACACACACACACACACACACACACACACACACACCACACACACACACAGAAGATACATGTTTGAAAACATTACTAGCATTCATTGAAAAAATAAAATCTCCAAATTTAAGAATTTAAAAATTTTGCCTGAAAGTAAAACAACAGTATCTGAAACAAAACAAACAGCCCTTACAAAGGATCTTTGAACACCTGTAAGGAACAAATTTTGTTAGAATCTGCATGATAAATTCTTTCACTTACGTAGGCAGAGAATTACCACCTCATCTTAGCTCAGATCAGCTTGAAGCTTAAGGCAGATTTGCCTGTATATAATTTATTTGGGAGTTGGTATCCGGAAGCAGAAGAGCAAAACAGAGTGGGGGTGGGAGGGTGGTAAAACAGAAAAGGTGGTGATGCCAGCAATAGGGTAGATGACTCAGTAGTGGATCCCACAGAAGTTTCTGGAGGCATTGCTGAAATACATTTTTCATAGATTCACATCTTAGGGAGAAAAAAAAAGGCATTACTTTTTATTGCTCAGTGGCCAGGAATTGAACCCTAAAACTTCTGAGTTGTGCATGAGTGTTGACCACATTACTATGGTCTTTTCATTCTATAGAATCACAGAAGAAAGCAGTGTTTGACCTGGTATGAGCCTGTGTTAAGACACTGTCAAATTATGCCTCAAAGAATAGTAGCTGAATTCTGGAATAAAAGGGAAGACTTATAAGATTTGCAGTGGTAAATGCATAGTAACTAACGCACAACGACGATTTTGTAAAAAAAAATTCTGTTTGTTTGTCATTTGGAAGAACATAGGAACCAGAAATCATATAAAAACAATTAAACTGTTGATAAAATTCTCAAAGGATGTTATTAGTACTAAAAAAAATTTGGATCACCTTAATTTATGGAAAACTATTCACCAAAAATATTTCTTGGTGTTCCTTACATATGTTATTACATTAATTCTCACAATAACTCTAAAAGCAGAAATTTCTATCATTATAATACCATTTCATAGTTGCGGAATCTAAGGTACAGAAAAGTTTAGCAACGTGGCCAGGATCATTCAGGTAGAAAGGCCCAAACTAAAATTTGACCCTTCTCTGGGATGATGCAGAACATGCAGTATTTATTAATGGAGGGCCTTATTCAACAGGAAGCCTAAAGAACTGTTCACCAGCTGAGATGAAAAGCCTGTTGATTTCAGTGGACAGGTGGTAGAGCAACTCATTAATGGTGGTCGTAGATGGCGCTCATGCCTCGCTTTCCTCACCTTCCCTTTCCTAGCTCTGGTGACCTTCATGCAGTGTCTCTTTGACCCCCACCTTCACCTTGCACACATACCCAATCACATGATTTTCTTTTGCTTTTCGAAGACATACTTGGAGGAAAATAAAGCATAGCAAAACCAGTCAAATCAAAATATTGAATATTCATGTCTTTGCACTACCAATTTGACAAACTCACATCTACTGAGAGGAACAGTAGGTGCTGCTGACTCACTGGAAAATAAATAGTTAAAAAAGACAAAAAGAAGAAACTAAATAATCAAAAATGTAACTTGCTATGATTTTATATGTAGCAGAATAACCAGTTATTACAAGCTATATCTTCAGAGTTTTATTCATCTTAAGTTTGGAAGCCAGAGTAGAACAAGAGTGAATTAACTCATTGGGATAGTGTAGATAATTTGACTTATCAAGTGAAGTGGCATGTAGTACAAATTAAATTAGGGAGGATATACACTATATAGGTATAAGAAAGAGCATTACAGTTATCCTGAGTCTAAGTTAAAGAGGAATTTGTATTTGACAGGCAGAGAGGAAATCAATTTAGGCACTCAAAGAAAAAATGAAATGCTGAACTAAGAGAAATGAGATAGCTGATTTTTATACACTCAGATGTGATTTGCTGAGAAATCCAGAAGGTTTATTGAAGACATAATTTCCAAGATTCACTGATAGAAGAAGTTACAAAATATAGAAATGTCTGGTTCTATGTCAAATCTTAGAAAGACAAGACCCATTTGGAGTTAAAAAGCCACTATGTGGGAGTAAAAATTTCAGAAAAAAGTATTTGAATACACACTACTTTTATTATTTTATTATTTGAAATTTATGTTTCTATAGTTCAGTCATTTTAAATTTGTGACTAAATAAATGAATCAATGCAACTATTAATACGTTAAAAAATGAATGACTGAGAAGACACAGTGTATTTTTTAGTATCTAAGTGCAGAAAAAGAATATATATATGACTGATCACAGCAGTAAAATAAACAGAGTTTGAAACAAAAATGTTGATCATACTCCAAGTTTTTAGATTTTTTTTTTTTAATTTTAAGTTAAAGGTCAAAAAAAAAAAAGAAAAAAAAGTAAAAAGAAATGAGCAGCAGTGAAAGAGATCATATGCAGGTGGAAAAAAAATTATTCTAGAATCAGGGAAGATGGTATTAATGTAGAAAAAAAAGTAGTTACACTGGTTTCCAATCCTGTAAAAAACATCCCAAAATTGCGGGAAAAAAATCCTGCCGAAAACTAACTTGATATCATAGAATCATCACTATGCTGAAGAAAGGAGAAGCGCCAGAATGCAAGAGATGAAGCAGACATATTGACAAGTACAATGGAAAGTTATGTCAAATTGACTGCAAGCTTATTTAGGAAAGGGGTTTTATCTGATTAATTTTCAAATCTTGCAAACTGTATTGCAGGGATCGTTGGCTAAGGCATATCCTTAGTTAAAGCAAAATGTTTTTAATGAAATATTATAAAATGAGCAAAATAAATGTAACATATAGTTGTTCTTCTGAGAGATCATCATCAGTATTCCATCACTATGATACAAATAACATATCTCGATACGACCAATATACTTTCTGGATGTGGTGGCTAACTCCTACAATCCCAGCAGTTTGGGAGGCCAAGGCAGGGGGATCACTTGAGGCCAGGAGTTCAAGACCAGCTTGGTCAACATGACAAAACCACATCTCTACAAAAAAATACAAAAATTAGCAAAGTGTGGTGCATGCCCACAATCCCAGCTACTTGGATGGGTGAGTGGGTGGTGGCTGAGGCATGAGAATTGCTTGAACTGAGGAGGCAGAGGTTGTAGTAAGTCAAGATCATGCCACTGCATTCTAACCTGGGACACAGAGTGAGACTCTGTCTCCAAACAAAAAAACAAATCCAAATATACTAAAAATATAGCAATCAATGTGGAAAAATAATGTATAATTTTAGCCAGGAAACATGCAATATAATTTAATTGCACGCTACACAATTTTAACATCTAGACCAAATGAAGAATGAACTACGTAATCACATGTCTAGTTTATTTCGCTAGGTAACATGACTGCATGTATTTCAATACAGTTTTACCAAGTAAAAGGGTTAACAAGCCATCAGTTATTCTGTGTCATAGTTGAGTTGAAAAAATGTTTTTTGATATTCTAAGATACATTTTTATTTCATTTGATAAGAACTTAAAACATAATGGGGATTCCTGCACTTTATGAAATGTATTAGAAAGAACTAGGTATTATTTTGACATTTGAAGCAACTAATGAAGTTTTCTTTTGCAAACTTACTCTCATGGTTAATGAATAAACTAATAATGATTAATGATACATTATCTTTGCAATTTATAACCAAGAAGAAATTATTTTGAATAACAAGTTACATTTATTTCGAGAAGTAATGTATGAAAATTTAAAATGCTGTTATATTAAAAAATATGTTCATTAGTTAAAACTTATATTCATTTTAATAAAATTACAACGAAATTTTATTAGATATGTAAGCATATCTAATAAGTAGCATAGCATTTGGAGAAAGCTTAAAAGTTTTTATTTGAATATGTAAGAGTTGAGTTGCAACTGTGAAATACTCTAAATTTAAAGTATAAAGTTATTAGAACACAAATACGAAATATAGCCAGGTCTATTGGATGAATAGTTTGCTTTTTTTTTTGTATTTTAATGATAAAGTTATAGTCATTGCAGCAATGTATCGATAATTTTAAAATTGAAAATGCTTTTTTTTTGTATTTTAATGATGAAGTTATAGTAATTGCAGCAATGTATCGATAATTTTAAAATTGAAAACTTCTACACTATGAATACTAACTGGTCAAGAACTAAACACGAAGGGATGAAAAAAGGAGCAGCAGATGGAGAGGATGTGAAGCCAACCATATTTAAGGAGCTGAAACCAATTAGAAAGGTATCACTGAAGCTATTCTATGGACCCAGAATGGAGAGCAAGTATAATAATAAAATGCCATGGCTGATAGCTCCTAAAGCCTGTGGAATGTCAAGAAGCAGTAAGAGTGTAATGTTAGCACCTTAATAAGCAATTTATGAGCATTTCAATGCAAGACTGTTTCTGTTTTTGGAACCTAGATTGAGTGCTGGACAAATGAAAAACAGTTGGGGAATGCCATTAATCCATGCACTAACCACATGTTCAGATAGCTTCTTTGGGGGATAATTGGCAACAGGTTAAAAATGGAAGATCATTACACATTAAGGATTTAGAAGATGCAATGGTATGTTTCTAGAGGGAAAGGGAAAAATGAACCCGTGGGAAAAACGGAGGCTGAAACAAGTGGCAAATCATTTTCATGCTCTCATTATCAGTTGACCTTAGTAGATATCAGATTTGTATTCAAAATTAAAGAATCAAATCTATAGTTGTGAACTTTATGTTTTGAAGGAAAGGAAACATTTTTTTACCTAATTAAAAACCTTAAAATCACTTTATGCATTATTTCTTAATATTTATCAAAATATAAAGAAGTTCACATATTGTTTGACTTTTAAAATATGTATAATGTGATCTGCCTTTAGTTTGTGTACTGGTGTGCTTTTGAGAACAATATGGTATCATACATACTAATCACAGTTGTAGAATATGTGTGGCTGATCTGATTGTTTAAGATATTCAATATTTAGAGAAAAGCAAAGTAACAATAAAAATATTCCTCTGTGTTAATTATCAGCCTATTAAACATACCAGTATTCATTTCAAGTTCTTCAGGGAATAATTACTCTAAAGCCATATAGTATTCAAACTGGTTGCACATCAGATGCTTTGCAGTGTATTTTTTTCCAGCTATTTAAAATAGTGTTATGCATTCATATTCATCTACATAGACTGAACATTCATATATGGAAATAAAACAATGTAATTGAAATTTAAACATCATGACTGAAATAAACTTTCAGGGAGTTAATTAGGAAAACATGTTCTGTCTTCTTTAACTTAATACATACTAAATCCACAATATGTTAACTAAAGATTATTTTGCAGTAGAAAACTTGTCTGTATATGAAGATATAAAAACATTAGGTTAACCTGGACACTCATTTCATATTGAAGATGAGAGTAAATTAATCACAAATAAAAGCCAATTTTAAACCTGAAAGCTGTTCAATACTTTTGGATTTTAATCAGAAATTACATATTATATAGAAAGATTCTAGAGTAATATAATTACTATCATCTTTAAATATTTTTATGTGAATGTCTGTTTCTGAAACTTGTGTTGAATATCGTGCATGAACTACAGTTTTCTTTGCTTCTTTCCTAAACTGTTTAAAAGGTAGGAGTGTAATTATGCATTGGAATACATATACGACCTGGAAAATTGGGAACAATATAGTCTCCTTATTAGACTATTCACTGGTCAATGCTTTCAAATGAAGAAAAATCAATACAAACAATAGAATTGAATGTAACTTTTTAATTCCCTTATATATTTTTTCCATCATGGAATATTCATTATGGCTTGGTTTTGTTAACAATTATGTCTTTTACATCTACGAAAATTTAGCAAGCTTCTCCAGATCTTACCTTTTCCATTAGATTATCTGGATTTTTCATAAGTTTACAAAACATAAAGTGACCAACCAACAATGCCGCAGACAGGCACAGCGATCTCAAAGGAGCACTGTAAGTCACAGGAAACCGAATGAGAAAGAGAACTTCATTTTCTAAATCAAATGCTTCTCAGAGAGAGAAACATGTAACTAGATGTAAAATTTGAGGAGCAACTTGGGCAGCGTTAAGACCCTTCGACAAGGATACTCAAATAACAACACTATTTTAATCAGTTGCTTTTAGGATTGATTTTTACACTTATTTTTTTTTCTTTTTTTTAAATTTTTATTGCATTATAGGTTTTGGGGTACATGTGCAGAATGTGCAAGATAGTTGTATAGGTACACACATGGCAGTGTGTTTTGCTGCCTTCCTCCCCTTCACCCACACTTGGCATTCATCCCCAGGCTATCCCCCCCAGCCTTAGTTGGTTGAATGTGGAATGTAGGTTTGGGGCTATAATTTATTTTATGAGGATGATACTTCTATTGGGAGCTCCCTTTCTTTTCTTTCTTCTTATCTCCAAGGTGCTTGGATTCACTTTCCATCATAAAATAGATATTTAATGAATGCCACTTAGATAGACATAACATTAAACTAGCTGGTGTGTGCATGTATTTTGGATTCTCTTGGAACCCTCTCTAAACTTCTAGGCATGGAAGTTTTATTAAATGTCTTAACTACTTATCTACCTTTTGTCTATTAAAGCACCTTCAGTTGCCACTAAACCTTCAGACACCTGGAAGACTCAGTTTTGTGTTGATGCTTTATAGAAAACCAATCGGATGAAGCAATTCCTTCTATGAAGTGCCTGGCCACCCTAACCCTGCTCAGATCTCCCTCTCCCTCCTTAACACAACAACTTGAGTTATGGGGCAAAACACAGCAGCTGCTGTTAATTCTTAGTAGTTTCATTCTTTGATATCCAGGTCCAATGCTATCATGCTTTGTTCTCTTTTTAATTACCATTTTCATGTTTACCAAAAGAATAAAAAATAATTTCTCATTTATGCCTGATAATTCTCATCATACTCAACATATTCCCTTGAATTACTAGAGCTAAACATGCTCTTGACTGTTCCTAAGAAGCTGCATTTTTGTTTTTACAATGATTGTTGAGGGGAGTTACTACTGGTATTTAATGGTCTGGATTCAGAAATAGTACATATAATTTGACTTTCTAGACTTCTGGGATATTCAAGATATTCCTGAAGCCTACTTTATCTTTCAATGAAAATGCAAAGAATATTGTTTGTTTTCAATACAAAGTTGTTAGGATTTTTTTTCCCCAAAAACAATACTGATTTTTTCCACAATTTTAACTATGTAAATAGAGAAAATACTACACTTTTTAAAGAAATGGCACTTCATCAAAATTGTCATTGTGCTGGAAAATTGGTTCACTATTTGTCTTTCTTGACGTCTGAGTTATCAGAAGAGCATGCTACTAACAGTCTGCATTTTTACCTTATCCAGGATGATGCTAAGTAGAAATGCAAGCTTCTGATTATATTATTATATCTCATAGCAATGCCTGAGCATTTATATAGTAGCACAAATGATTAATATAAATTATTTTCCTATATTACAGTTAGAATATTGCATTGACTTTTAAGTGTGTTTATAAGTTGTTTATATTTTTATGAATTATATTTCATGATATTAAAGTAGTATTATACAATACTTATTATAAAATGGGACTTAAATATTGATATGAGTCCTGAGAAGTGTTGCCCTGAATTAGTGGTCCCTGTGTTGCTCTCTTTGGATTGCTATAACGAAAGCACCTTAAACTGGGTGGTTTATAAACAACAAAAATTTATGTATCACAGTTCTAGAGACTAAGAAGTCCAAGATAAAAGCACTAATGTTTTCACATGATAGAAGGAATGAGGGAGTCCTCTTTTAAAATGACACTAACTGCCTTCATTAGTGCTTTGGCCTTGTGACATAATTCCACCTCCCAAAGGTCTCACCTCTTATGTAACATCATCATATTGGAGATTAGGTTTCAACATAAAAACTTTAGGAGGACACATTCAGTCCACTATAGTTCTATTTCTGTTACTGGTGGAAAATCTGCACAGGTCTGAAGCAACCTCAATTCTTGCCTACTCAGAAGAAAGAATTTAGCTGAGGGGAATAAGGCAGAATAAGAGACTCAGGCTGCAGCAGCAGGGCAGACCTGCGCTAGCAGGGCAAAGCCTCGGCAGGCAAATAGTGAATACACTACCTCCTAGCCAGGCAGGACAGTGCAACAGATATTCATAAAGAAAGCCCCAACTCCCTGAGACAGAGCATCTAAGGGGGAAAAAAAGGGGGGGCTTTATGAGTTCTGTTGCAGCAGACATAAACACATCCTCCCAACAACTCTGAATGAACAATGGAGTTCACAGCTCAGCACTGGAGCTCCTATAAAGCACGGACCATCCCCTTAAGCAGCTCCTGGACCACTGTATATCCAAAGAGTCACCCCACAAAAGGACTAATCAAACTGACATTTTGCAGGCATCATTCTGGAACAAAGATAGCAGAAGAAGAAACTGGTAACATCCCTCACTGTTCCGCAGCTGCTACAGGTGTACCCCAGACAAGCAGGGCTTGGAGTGCACCTCAGCACTCATACAGCAGAGGGGCTAGACCATTAGAAGGAAAACTAAGTAACAGAAATACTTCATCATCAACAATCTGGGTGTCCACTCAGAGACCCAATTGAAAAATCAGCAACTACTAAGATGACAGGTGGATAAATCCGTAAAGATGGGAAGAAACCAGCACAAAAAGTAGGAAAACACCTGAAACCAAAACACCTCACCTCCTACAAAGGACCAAAACTCCTCACCAGCGAGGGAACAAAGCTGGACGAAGAATGAGTGTGACAAAATGACGGAATCAGACTTCAGAAAGTGGATAATGAGAAACTTCAGTGAGCTAAAAGAACATGTTCTAAATCAGTGCAAAGAAACTAAGAACCTTGAAAAAAGATTTGAAAAAAGATTCGAGGAAATGATAACAAGAATGGACAACTTAGAGAGGAATATGAATGAATTGAAGGAGCTGAAAAACACAACACGAGAACTTCGCGAAGCATGCACAAGTTTCAACAGCCTAATGGACCAAGCAGAAGAAAGAATATCAGAAGTTGAAGATCAACTCAATGAAATAAAATGAGAAACCAAGATTAGAGAAAAAAGCCCAAAAAGGAATGAACAAAATCTCCAAGAAATGTGGGACTATGTGAAGAGACCCAATCTATGTTTGATAGGTGTACCAGAATGTGATGAAGAGAATGAATCCAAGCTGGAAAATACTCTTCAGGATATTATCCAGGAAAATTTCCCCAACCTAGCAAGACAGGTCAATACTCAAATCCAGGAAATACAGAGAACACTACAAAGATACTCCGCAAGAAGAGAAACCCCAAGGCACATAATTGCCAAATTCACCAGGGTTGAAATGAAGGAGAAAATACTAAGGGCAGCCAGAGAGAAAGGTCAGGTCACCCACAAAGGGAAGCCCATCAGACTCACCGCAGATCTCTAGGCAGAGACTCTACAAGCCAGAAGAGAGTGGGGGCCGATATTCAACATCCTTAAAGAAAAGAACTTTCAACCCAAAATTTTATATCCAGTCAAAACGAGATTCATAACTGAAGGAAAAATAAAATCCTTCATGAACAAGCAAGTACTCAGAGATTTTGTCACCACTAGGCCTGCTTTACAAGAGCTCCTGAAAGAGGCACTACACATAGAAAGGAACAACCAGTACCAGCCATCCTAAAAGCATACCAAATGCTAAAGAGCATCAACAAAATGAAGAATCTGCATGAACCAATGGGCAAGACAGCCGGCTAGCATCAAAATGGCAGTATCAAATTCACACATAACAATATTAACCCTAAATGTGAATGGGCTAAATGCACCAATCAAAAGACACAGACTGGCAAATTGGATAAAAAAAACAAAACCCATCAGTGTTCTGTATCCAGGAAACCCACCTCACACGCAAGGATACAAAAAGGCTCAAAATAAAGGGATGGAGGAAGATTTACCAAGCAAATGGAGAGGAAAAAAAAGCAGGAGTTGCAATTCTCGTCTCTGATAAAATAGACTTTAAAGCAACAAAGATCAAAAGGGACAAAGAAGGTCATTACATAATGGTAAAAGGATTGTTACAACAAGAAGAGCTAACGATTCTAAATACATATGGACCCAATGCAGGAGCATCCAGATATATAAGGCAAGTTCTTAATGACTTACAAAGAGACTTAGACTCCCACACAATAATAGTAAGAGAATTTAACACTCCACTGTCAATATCAGACAGATCAACCAGACAGAAAATTAACAAGGATATCCAGGACTTGAACTCAGACCTCGAACAAGCAAACCTGATAAACATTTACAGAACTCTCTACCCCAAATCCACAGAATATACATTCTTCTCAGCACCACATCACACCTACTCCAAAATTGACCACATAATTGGAAGTAAAGCACTCCTCAGCAAATGCAAAACAACTGAAATCATAACAAACAGTCTCTCAGACCATAGTGCAATCAAGTTGGAACTCAGAATTCAGAAACTAACTCAGAACTGCACAGCTTCATGGAAACTGAACAACTGGCTCTTGAATGTTGATTGGATAAACAATGAAATGAAGGAAGAAATAAAGAAGTTATTCAAAAGCAACAAGAACGAAGACACAATGTACCAGAATCTCTGGGACACATTTAAAGCATTCTGTAGAGGAAAATATATAGCAATAAGTGCCCACATGAGAAGAGTGGAGAGATCCAAAATTGACACCCAATCATCAAAATTGAAAGAGCTAGAGAAGCAAGATCAAAAAAGCTCAAAACCTAGTCGAAGACAAGAAATAACTAAGATCAGAGCAGAACTGAAGGAGATAGAGACAAGAAAACCCTTCAAAAAATCAATAAATCCAAGAGGTGGTTTTTTGAAAAGATCAACAAAATAGACAGACCACTAGCCAGACTGATAAAAAAGAAAAGAGAGAACAACCAAATAGATGCAATAAAAAATGTTAATGGGGAAATCACCACAGATTCCACAGAAATTCACCATCATCAGAGAATACTACAAACAACTCTATGCACATACCTAGTAAACCAGGAAGAAATGGATAAATTCCTGGACGCCTGTGTCCTCCCAAGCCTAAACCAGGAGGAAGCCGAAACTATGAATAGAACAATAACAAGGTCTGAAGTCGAGGCAGCAATTAAGAGCCTACCACACAAAAAAAGCCCAGGTCCAGATGGGTTCACCGCCGAATTCTACCAGACACACAAAGAGGATCTGGTACCATTCCTTCTGAAACTATTCCAAATAATTCAAAAAGAGGGAACCCTTCCCAAATCATTTTATGAGACCAACATCATCCTGATACCAAAACCAGGCAGAGACTCAACAAGAAAAGAAAACTTCAGGCCAATATCCATGATGAACATAGATGCAAAAATCTTCAATAAAATACTGGAAAACCGATTGCAACAGCACATTAAAAAACTTATCCATCATGATCAAGTAGGATTCATCGCAGGGAGGCAAGGCTGGTTCAACATAAGCAAGTCTATAAATGTAATTCACCACATAAACAGAAGCAAAAACAAAAACCACATGATTATCTCAATTGACGCAGAGAAGGCATTTGACAAAATTCAACAGCCCTTTATGCTAAATACCCTCAATAAACTTGGTATTGATGGAACATATCTCTAAGTAATAAAAGCTATTTATGAAAAACCAACAGCCAATATCATATTGAATAGGCAAAAACTGGAAGCATTCCCTTTGAAATCCAGCACTAGACAAGGATGCCCTCTCTCACCACTCCTATTCAACATATTACTGGAAGTTCTAGCCAGAGCAATCAGGCAAGAAAAAGAAATAAAGCGTATTCAAATAGGAAAGGTGGAAGCCAAATTGTCTCTATTTGCAGACGACGTGATAGTATACCTAGCAGACCCCATCACCTCAGCCCCAAAACTCCTGAAACTGATAAGCAACTTCAGCAAAGTCTCAGGATATAAAATTAATGTTCAAAAATCACAAGCATTCCTATACACCAATAACAGACTTAAAGAGAACCAAATCAAGAATGAACTGCCATTCACAATTGCTACAAAGAAAATAAAATACCTAGGAATACAACTCACAAGGAATATAAGGGACCTCTTTAAGAAAAACTATAAACCACTGCTCAACGAAATAAGAGAGGACACAAACAGATGGAGAAACATTCCATGTTTGTGGTTAGGAAGAATCAATATCGTGAAAATGGCTATACTGCCCAAAGTAATTTACACAATCAATGCTATCCCCATCAAACTACCACTGAATTTCTTCACAGAACTGGAAAAAACCACCATGAACTCCATATGGGATCAATAGAGAGCCCGCATAGCCAAGTCAATTCTAAGCAAAAAGAACACAGCGGGAGGCATCACACTACCAGACTTCAAACTATACTACAAGGCTACAGTAATCATAACAGCATGGTACTGGTACCAAAACAGAGATATAGACCAATGGAACAGAGCAGAGGCATCGGAGGCAAATCAACATATCTACAACCATATAATCTTTGATAAACCAGACAAAAACAAGCAATGGGAAAAGGATTCCCTGTTTAATAAATGGTGTTGGGAAAACTGGCTGGCCATGTGCAGAAAGCAGAAACTGGACCCCTTCCTGACACCTTACACTAAAATTAACTCCAGATGGATTAAAGACTTAAACATAAGACCTGACACCATAAAAACCCAGAAGAAAATCTAGGCAAAACCATTCAGGACATAGGAGTAGGCAAGGACTTCAGGACCAAAACACCAAAAGCATTGGCAAGAAAAGCCAAAATAGACAAATGGGACCTAATCAAACTCCACAGCTTCTGCACGGCAAAAGAAACGGTCACTAGAGTGAATAGGCAACCAACAGAATGGGAAAAAATCTTTGCAGTTTACACATCTGACAAAGGGCTGATATCCAGAATTTACAAAGAACTCAAACAGATTTACAGGAAAAAAACAAGCAAGCCCATTTAAAAATGGGCAAAGGATATGAACAGACACTTTACAAAAGAAGACATACATGAGGCCAACAAACACATGAAAAAATGCTCATCATCACTGGTCATTAGAGAGATGCAAATCAAAACCACATTGAGATACCATCTCATGCCAGTTAGAATGGCGATCATTAAAAAATCTGGAGACAGCAGATGCTGGAGAGGATGTGGAGAAAGAGGAACACTAAGTTCTCATGTTGTATTTTTCAACTCTGTTAGTTCATTTATATTCCTCTCTATATTGTCCATTCTTTTTAGCATTTTGTCAATCCTTTTCTCAAAGTTCTTAGTTTCTTTACATTGGGTTAGAACAAGTTCTTTCAACTCCCAAAAGTTTCTTATTATCCACCTTCTGAAGCCTACTTCATATAATGGAACACAGTCCTTTTGCATCAGGGCTTATTCCGTTGCTGATGAGGAATTGCAATCCCCTGTAGAGGGAGAGGGGTTCTGATTTTGGGTATTCTCGGCCTTTTTAGGCTGTTTTTTTCCCTTTATTATGAATTTATCCATCTGTCATCTTTACAATTACCACCTTTAGGTTTCTGAGTGGACGTCCAATTTATTGATTCCCAGTGCTGGAATCCAAGCAACCCACTGCACCGGCCAAAACAGTAGCGATAAGACTGTTGGTGCTCTTCTGCCTGGGAATCTCTGGTCTGGCTTCCTTCTTGAGTCTGAAACAAGCGGCTCTGCCTTCCCGGAGCTCCAAACACCATTCAGTAGGGGAACCAGTCCCGTTTACTATGCACGAAGAGCTGCCGTGCCAAGGCAATGGCAAAACCGCTGCGCCAGCCACAAGAGTCACGCTGGTGACCCGCGGGGCTCCTCCACTGGAAATCTTTTGGTCCGTGAGTGATGAAAATTCGTCTGAAAGTGTGGCGTCCTCTCATTTTCTGGGCTTTCACTGGGAGCTACAATCCCGAGCTGTTAGCGATCAGTCATCTTGGATCTTTATTCATGAACTAACGGAGTTGAAAAATACAACAGAAGAACTTAGTGAAATATGCACAAATTTGAATAGCCGAATTGATCAAGCAGAAGAAAGGATATCAGGGGTCGAAGACCAACTTAAAGTGCTGTTTCTTCTACAGCACTTTTAAAGTAGAGATTATTAATTTCTTCACATACCATTATATTCACATACCAAATAATCCACATTCCAAATGGGATAAGGAAGATATATGTAAAAACCCTTGTTTCAGATGTTGCTTTCCCTTGTCTCACCTCCTCCCTTTTTAAACTCTAGTCTGTCTGAAGTGAGCATCATCAGATTTCACTGCACTTCATCTCTTCACGTTGTTGCTTACTGACACCCACTGGAAAGTTCAGTACCTAGCTTCCCTTTCTTTACTCCTCTACTACTCTTTTCCCTTTTCCTTATCACTTATGATTTAAACCAACACATAAATGATTCATCCAAACTTATAAACTCTCAGGTTTTTAATTCTTTATCCAGGATAATATTCAGACAAAATCATGGACACCCTGAACACTTGTTCATTTTATACCTTGTTAACTAACATCCAAAGTTATTCATCTTAAATATTTTTTGTCTTTTTTTAATGGTCCAAAAGTGGAAAAAGGCCAAATGGCCATCAACTTCTAAATGAATAAATAAAATGTGATGTATACACACACACACACACACACCCACACACACACACACACACACACAGTGTCAATACATGCTGTTACATGAATGAACTTTAAAAGTATCATGCTAATTTAAAGAGGGCAGCTGCAAAATACTGCATACTGAATTGTTTCACTTATATAGAAAGTTGAGAAAAAGTAAATCTTCAGATATAAACACTAGACTAATAGCTGCCTGAGTATGGGGATAGATTAGTAGTTGTCTGAGTTTGGTGGAGTATTAACAGTTGACTGAGAAAGAGGACTACCTGTAAATGGAACAATGTAGGAATGTTCTAAAATTAGAACGTTCTAAAATTAGATGCTGGTGATGATTGCACAAGTAGATAAACTGGATATGAATCATAAATTGTACATTCAAAATGTGTGCATTTATGTATTATAAATTGTATTGAATAAACATAAATATTTTACCCCAAAGTATATTTCTCTGACGTATTTTAACTCTCTGCCACAGGGCCAGAAGATGGAAATGGCCCTGCAGAGTCCTTTTTTGGGGAAATTTGCATCTGTGGAGAATCTCCATTAATGCAGCCAGGCCTTTCCTTTCTAGGCTTTGCCTGGATGTAGGAAAGATTAACTGAGACTCTGACATCCGTAAGAGTCTAAAAAGACATTTATTATCCATCCTCTCTGACAGCTATGACCTATGTGGCTTCATATGCTTAACAAGGATACCTTTGCTAGCCAAGCCTCTTCTTTACTTCTGCCCGTAACCTGTCCTGGCAGTGAAACCGAATTTACCAATATTACCTGTGTTTGGACATACTCATGGCCTGCGTTTTTTCTGTGAAGTCACAATGATATATAAGTTTTGTGCCTCATTAGAAGCTTGGGTTTTCGTTTTAAAGGCTCTCATGTATACACATTCAATAAGTTTGTTATACTTTTTCTCCTATTGATCAATCTGTTTAAAGCTGTGATTTTTTTTAGTGAACCTTTAGGGGATCAAGGGCCTTGACTCCCCCAATACCTCACCAGACTTATGTGCCCTTCCTCTTTGTCCAGCCTTAATCTAATTATCATTCTCTGTAACTGACTGAAAAATACAGTTAACACCATTAGCCATCCTCATGCATTAATCTGCTTTAATACAAAGCTGAATGCTCTTGGAGATATCACAGAAGGTATTAAGTATTTCAAAATCATTTGAAAAATCTCAAATAGTTGTCATCACTGCCAATCATACCACATTTCTTTAGTAACATCATTTCCTGAATTTTGGTTTTATAACATCTATTTCCAATAAGCCAACTGCCTTCAACACTCTGCTGAAAACCTCATTCAACTTCCTGTATCTGAAACCACACACTGTGCCTTCACTTCTAGTAGAATGGAGTCATAAGTAATTTTCTAATCAAAAGAAAGCCTCTCTATGTGTGTCCTGCTTCCTATCCCGTATTACCTGTAAAAGCAAAATATAATAAAACAAAATACTCAATGCTACATTTGTATCAGCCTTCTTCTTTCACGACCACTTCTTGCTTTCTATTGCATCATTACCATCATCACTGTCATAAAATTGCCATTATCATAAAATATTCCTTAGTGATTTTCACCCACCAAAAGAAAATGCCGTAACGCACGTAATCATTGAGTTTCTACCCATTTTCTCTTTCTCTATTTCTCCTCCCATGGCCTCAGAAAGTTGTGCCTTTTCATTGCCTCCATTTCATTTTCTTTCTTTTTTTTTTTTTTTTTTTTTTTTTGTTTGTTTTTTGAGGAGGTTTCACCATGTTGGCCATGGTTGACAAGGTTTCACTATGTTGGCTGGTCTCGAACTCCTAACCTCAGGTGATCCACCCGCCTAGGCCTCCCAAAGTGCTGGGGTTGATTATAGGTGTGTTGTCTAATTTTTATTCAGCCTACTGTAATTAGGTCACCAATGCTGTTTAATTTCTCTACCATTAAAATAAGTAGCTCTAAAGACCAACAATAAATCACTTTTTGCCAAATATCAGTGGTTGATTTTCTGTGGTATTACCTAGCTTCTTCCCTGTATTTAAGATTATTGAAGACTTTTTGCTTCAAATTGTCTTGGACTTTCAGGAAATTCCATGTTCTTCATGTTCCTTCAGTGTCCCTGGGGATCCATCTGACATTCCTCCAGTTCTTCCCCAATTGTCTCCAAATTTCTTGATGTCATAATTTTTAAATTGTATACTAAATAATGTTTTAAATGTGAACCTTTACAAATAAAACTGCCACTTTACTCTTAAAAATGTGTCCATTGGAATCTAAATATAATAAACATTTAACATTTATTGTTATCTTCAGTAAACAAAAGACATCACCAACATATTTTTTTCAAGTAAAACATAAATAAATGATTTTCTCCTGAACTTACATTTCTATTCTCCCTCAAGAGAATTTGATTCTTATCTGATATGTTACTTACTCTTGAAAGTCTTTTATTTGTTCTTGTATTGTAATTCTCAGCCACAAAACATATAAATAAAATTTAAAAATCATTTTTGAAAGTTCAGGTTCCCATAAGTTTCTATAAATTAAAAAGACTCTTCTGACAAATTAATTTTATAAGAGCTCCTTCAAACAACATACATATTTTACAGACTGTGATATGTAATCATAAAACATAAGGACTAGCATTGTATTTGAAATTCATTAATCAAATAAATGCAGCCCTTTAATACATTTGCTCATGGATCCATGAATGAAGTTTATCTATCATAACATAAAATTTATTTCTCTGCTTCATTGTTATAGATTCAAACCCTGAAAACATTTTATTTCACTTAAAAATTGTTGAGAAATTTGGAGATTTTTAAATAAGATATTCGATTATTTGAATTCCTTTCTGAATTTATGCCGAAAGTCACATTATGACTGCTATCAAAAATAAAATGTTTGCTGGGCACAGTGGCTCATGCCTATAATCTTAGCCCTTTGGGAGACTGAGACAGAAAAATTGCCTTAGGCTAAGGGTTCAAGACCAGCCTGGGCAACTTAACAAGATCTTGTCTCTACAAGAAATTAAAATTTAAAAATAAATCATGAAATGTGACACATATACACCATGGAATATTATGCAGTAATCAAAAATGATGAGTTTTTGCCCTTTGTAAGGACATGGATGAATCTGGAGAACATCATTCTCAGCAAACTGACACAAGAACAGAAAACGGAATACCACATATTCTCACTCATAGGCGGGTGAGAAAAATGAGAACACATGGACACAGGGAGGGGGGTACTACACACTGGGGTCTATTGGGGGGAATAGGGGAGGGACAGCGGGGGGTGGAGCTGGGGAGGGATAGCCTGGGGAGAAAAGCCAAATGTGGGTGAAGGGGAGGAAGGCAGCAAAACACACTGCCATGTGTGTACCTATGCAACTATCTTGCACGTTCTGCACATGTACCCCAAAATCTAAAATGCAATAAAAATTAAAAAAAAGAAAGATAAATAAATAAATAAATAAAAATAAATCATGCAAGTGTGGTGGCAGGGGCTTGTAGTTTGTCTACATGGGAGGGTGAAGTGGGAAGACTGCTTGCACCCAGGATGCAGCGGGCTGTGGGCTTGCACCCAGGATGCAGCGGGCTGTGGGCTTGCACCCAGGATGCAGCGGGCTGTGGGCTTGCACCCAGGATGCAGCGGGCTGTGGGCTTGCACCCAGGATGCAGCGGGCTTGGGCTTGCACCCAGGATGCAGCGGGCTGTGGGCTTGCACCCAGGATGCAGTGGGCTTGGGCTTGCACCCAGGATGCAGTGGGCTGTGGGCTTGCACCCAGGATGCAGTGGGCTTGGGCTTGCACCCAGGATGCAGTGGGCTTCGGCTTGCACCCAGGATGCAGTGGGCTGTGGGCTTGCACCCAGGATGCAGTGGGCTGTGGGCTTGCACCCAGGATGCAGTGGGCTTGGGCTTGCACCCAGGATGCAGTGGGCTGTGGGCTTGCACCCAGGATGCAGTGGGCTGTGGGCTTGCACCCAGGATGCAGTGGGCTGTGGGCTTGCACCCAGGATGCAGTGGGCTTCGGCTTGCACCCAGGATGCAGCGGGCTGTGGTAGCACCACCACACTCCAGCCTGGGGAACAAACTGAGACCTCATCTATTAAGAAATGCAATAAAATCAGTAAATAAATAAAATTGTAATCATTTTTGACTAATAACATATTTATGGTTAATTATGTTGCAATGAAAACTGAAATAAATCACAAAATTTTGAAAACAATCAGTTGTTAACCTATTTTATTTTTCTGGAAACTATTAAAGGCTTTACTTAGATTATCGAGTGATTATAAATTGTAACTGCTACCCTTTTATTTACAGGTACATTTTTAAAGTTGCCATACTCCAAAAGGTTATGAAAATTGACATATTGCTTACTTAAAAACACTTTTAATATCACTTTTGATAAAATATTTTAATCTTATGTGCTTTCCATATATTTTTGGCTAAACTAAGAAATTCAAATTTAGCTCTTTCAAGTTGTGGAAAGTGTTGGCCACACAATCTAATTTGAAGAGTTAATCAGCCAAACCAGATTTATTTTTGTGACTTTTCCTCCTTGAAATGTATCTCTCAGGGTCTAGGTAGAAAAGGTGAGTAGGTCACATATTATATAAAATTGAACATACATTTCCAGATTATAAAATCTCCTTTAACATTATACTGAATAACTATTTGATTTTTTATCTTATATCATTAGGAGCCAAAATGACAGCTGAAATTCTTAACTTCCAATTTAATAGAAACTTTCTTATATCCCCTGGTGGAAGGATTACTCCCTTGGGTGCCAATAAGACATCTGAAATCAGCAGAGCCCAGATTTAGGGTGAGACTTCTTAAACCATCAGAGCCTCTTAAACCAGCAGACTCCAGATTTGGAAGTCAGAGAATCAGCATTTTACAAGTAGTTTTCAGGATATAATAGTAATAAATATCGGCTCCACTTCTGTTCCTTGCTTTCTGGACCCATGTATTCTAGCTATGGAAAAAAAAACTGCATCACATATCATTCAGTGGCTCAGAGCATAGAGGATTGAAAACCTAACTCTTAAGATTATGCTCACAGTAGGTACAGCAACTGAACATTGAATGGCTATTGAATAACTTTAAAAGGGAAGTCATTGCTTTGAAAAGGGGCCAGTGAAATCACTATGTGGCTAGATGTAACTGTAACCCTGAAGTCCAAAGTTAAGACATGATTTCTAATGCACAACATTAGTCAGTCATGCTTGTGGGAAAGGCTTTCAGCACCATATCAGATTTGGCAAAGGGAAAACCTGTTCCTGAACTCCAGCTTAATTTCCACTCCCAACACCATGGCTTCTTTGCCCATGAATTCATGAATGGGTATTATGGAATGAATTGTGTCCCCCTAAAATTCACCTGTTGAAATCCTAACCTACGGTATCCCAGAATGAAACTTTATTTAGAGATATGGTACATAAAAAGGCAATTGAGGTAAAATAAGTTCACACAGGCAGGTTCTAATCTGATAAGACTGGTATAAGAAGAGGAGATTAAGATACATACAAGCATACAAGGAAGATACAGAGGGAGACGGCTGCCATCTTTAAGTTGAGCAAAGAGGCCTCAGGCAAAACAAATTCTACCTATGCCTTCATCTTGGACTCCTAGACTCCAGAACATGAGATTAAAAACTTTTGTTGTTTGTTGGCCTCATGTATGTCTTCTTTTGTAAAGTTTCTGTTCATATCCTTTGCCCATTTTTGAATGGGCTTGTTTTTTTTTCTGTAAATCTGTTTGAGTTCTTTGTAAATTCTGGATATCAGCCCTTTGTCAGATGTGTAAACTGCAAAGATTTTTTCCCATTCTGATGGTTGCTGATTCACTCTAGTGACTGTTTCTTTTGCTGTGCAGAAGCTGTGGAGTTTGATTAGGTCCCATTTGTCTATTTTGGCTTTTGTTGCCAATGCTTTTGGTGTTTTGGTCATGAAGTCCTTGCCTACTCCTATGTCCTGAATGGTTTTGCCTAGATTTTCTTCTAGGGTTTTTATGGTGTCAGGTCTTATGTTTAAGTCTTTAATCCATCTGGAGTTAATTTTAGTGTAAGGTGTCAGGAAGGGGTCCAGTTTCTGCTTTCTGCACATGGCTAGCCAGTTTTCCCAACACCATTTATTAAACAGGGAATCCTTTCCCCATTGCTTGTTTTTGTCTGGTTTATCAAAGATTATATGGTTGTAGATATGTTGATTTGCCTCCGATGCTTCTGTTCTGTTCCATTGGTCTATATCTCTGTTTTGGTACCAGTACCATGCTGTTTTGATTACTGTAGCCTTGTAGTATAGTTTGAAGTATGGTAGTGTGATGCCTAAACACATGAAAAAATGCTCATCATCACTGGTCATTAGAGAGATGCAAATCAAAACCACATTGAGTTACCATCTCACGCCGGTTAGAATGGCGATCATTAAAAAATCTGGGGACAGCAGATGCTGGAGGGGATGTGGAGAAATAGGAACACTCTTACACTGTTGGTCGGAGTGTAAATTAGTTCAACCATTGTGGAAGACAGTGTGGCGATTCCTCAAGGACCTAGAAATAGAAATTCCATTTGACCCAGCAATCCCATTACTGGGTATATATCCAAAGGACTATAAATCATTCTACTATAAGGACACATGCACACGAATGTTCATTGCAGCACTGTTTACAATAGCAAAGACCTGGAACCAACCCAAATGCCCATCGATGATAGACTGGACTGGGAAAATGTGGCACATATACACCATGGAATATTATGCAGCAATAAAAAATGATGAGTTTGTGTCCTTTGTAAGGACATGGATGAATCTGGAGAACATCATTCTTAGCAAACTGACACAAGAACAGAAAGAGAAATACCGCATATTCTCACTCATAGGCGGGTGAGAAAAATGAGAACACATGGACACAGGGAGGGCGTCTACTACACACTGGGGTCTAGTGGGGGGAATGGGGGAGGGACAGCATGGGGGGCTGGGGAGGGATAGCCTGGGGATGAATGCCAAGTGTGGGTGAAGGGGAGGAAGGCAGCAAAACACACTGCCATGTGTGTACCTATGCAACTATCTTGCACGTTCTGCATATGTACCCCAAAACCTATAAAGCAATAAAAATTAAAAAAAAAATAAAAAATAAAAAATAAAAACTTTTGTTGTTTAAGCCATCCAGCCATCCCTTGCAAATGATGCTGAGAAAATGAGGTAACAGATATCCAGATGTGAAATCAAATTGCATATTTGGTTATTGTGAATCTTCTCTTCAGGGGATTCTCTTGTATGCCCCATATTTTTATACCATGGATGTATTTTTAGAGGTTTATAAGTACAAAACCATTGGAACAGGTGGTTTTTGTTTTCATTTGTCTCTAATAAGGAAAAGTAATCAGCCAAGATTTATTTGGCATAAAAGAAAAGTCTTTGGTCTAGATATTTAGGGAAAATTTCTGTAATTTTCTCATTCAGATTTTTTCACACTCACTGTTTACATTGGTTGCATAGATTAAGGACACGTCTAATTCACTGCTATAAAATTGATGATCAATATGAAACCATATTAGACCATTATGAATACCTTTCTACCATGTTACCTATTAGAGTAAGTCTGCCTTTCTCGCTTTTCTTGTTAAAGGCTTTTATTAACCTCTGCCACTGTGAAAGCCAATTCTGATGGCAGCATCTTCCAGTTTCGTAAGTAGTATATGGAAGAGATCCACTCCAGTGATTTTTTAGAAGTGCTTGTGCAGTCCTCACCAATATGCAATTCTACACTTCAATGAAGTATTTTCTGGAGTCTTCATTTGAGTACCTGTATGATTTTATGCATTTTTATGTAATATGCCCATGACAATTTTTCCATCATCCTGTTTTTTTTTTTTTTTTTAATTTTAATTTTTATTTTTGAAACGGAGTTTCCCTCTTGTTACTCAGACTGGAGTGCAATGGCATGATCTCGGCTCACCGCAACCTCCGCCTCCTGAGTTCAAGCAATTCTCCTGCCTCAGCCTCCCGATTAGCTGGGATTACAGGCGCGCACCACCATGCCCAGCTAATTTTTGTATTTTTAATAGAGACGGGGTTTCACCATGTTGATCAGGATGGTCTCTATCTCTTGACCTCGTGATCCACCCGCCTCGGCATCCCAAAGTGCTGGGATTATAGACGTGAGCCACCGCGCCCGGCCCATCATCCTGTTTTTAAACCGCTTTTTCTGTATAAAGCCAAGACAATGTCAGCTTCATGGACATGTGATCTATGTTGTTACACAGGGCCATGAACTCAGAATGGCCCCAAGCTTGGCTGAATGTTCTGCCACCCAATGGAACAATGCAGCCTGCACATAAGCAGTGTGTGCAGAGTACGTGCTCTCTACCCCTTGCTTCCCTCTCTATACTTATGGCATATGTGACTGCAGAGCACGAGATTGCAGAGGACACATAGTTCATGGGGTTTCAACAAGACTCAATGTAAGTGCTAAGTAAGTTTGTTACAGGTAAGATTAAGCAAGCAGGAGTGGTGACAGCTCTGTGAAGCTATGCTTCTGTTTAAATTAGAGCTAAATTCTAATCTAGAAAGAAGGCAATGACATTCTAAGAAATAAGAATAAATAAGTAACCCTATCCTTTTTATTTCTTACTTTTGTTATTTCCCATAACACAGAATATTGTGTCATCAGTATTCCCAAGGTAGAGAGTGGTGGTAGAAGGTTCAAGTCTCCAGAAAAGAAATAAAAGGAGTTGAGGTAATCTTGTGCAGCGTTTTCACCGTTCTGGTAAAAACAACCTGCACACACATGATGCGCCATCAAATATAAATTTCAATTATTCTGCATGAGTTAAATGCTCTTATATTTGCATTTAAAGCTGGCACTTCACAATATAAGCAGTAAAATTCATGCTCATCATTTAAAATTTCAAATAGCAAATACAAAAATTGTAGATGGAAGACAGAGGCCACATCAAAAAGGAAACAGTTTTATATTTTAGTCTCTTTAAAAGCAGTTTTAAACAAGGATATCATTTCACACTGGTTCTCAAAAATTATGTAGCAGACTGTGCACCAAAGTATTTCCTGCATCTTAAGTTCAGTAGGACACTTATTTCTTTTGTTAAGTTTTTTGTTTTTAATTTTTGTGAGTATTTAGTAGGTGTATATATTTATGGGATACATAAAATATTTTGGTATAGATACACGATGTGTAATAATCACATCATGGAAAACTGGCTATCCACCTCCCCAAAGCATTTATCCTTTGTGTTTCAAACAAGCCAGTTATACTCCTTTAGTTATTTTTAAATGTACGATTGAATTCGTATTGACAGTCCTCCTGTTGGTCTACCAAATACTAGGTCTTATTCATCCTTCCTATCTATTTTTTGTACACATTCACCATCCCATCTCCTCAACACCCTCTATTCTCCCGCATTCTTCCCGGTCTCTGGTAACAATTCTTTTATTCTCTATCTCCATGAGTCCAATTGTTTTAATTTTTAGATTCCACAAATAAGTAACAACACACAATGTTTCTCTTTCTGTGTCTGGTTGTCTTATTTAACATAACGACCTCCAGTTCCACTCCTGTTTTTGCTAATGACAGAATATCATTTTTATGGCTGAATGGTACTTCATAGTATATATGTACCACATTACCTTTATCTATTTGTCTGTTGATGGACACATTGCTTCCAAATCTTAGCTATTTTGAACAGTGCTGTAGTAAATGTGAGAGTGCAGATATCACTTCAATATTCCTTTCTTTCAGATATATATCCAGTAGTGGGATTGCTGAATTATATGGTAGCTCTACTTTTAGGGTTTAGAGGAACCTTCAAACTGTTCTCCACAGTGGTTGTACTAATTAACATTTTCTCCAAAATACACATGGTTTCCTTTTCTCGATATCCTTGACAGCATTTGTTATTGCCTGACGTTTCATAAAAGCCATTTTATCTGGGGTGAGATGATACTGTAGTTTCAGTTTGCATTTTTCTGATGATTAGTTAAGCACATTTTCATATGTCTGTTTACCATATTTACTTTGTTTATACGTTTTCTTTTTTGTTCTTGTTTTTTTTAGATGGAGTTTTGCCTTTGTCTCCCAGGTTAGAGTGCAATGGCGCAATCTCCGCCAGCTGCAAACTTTGCCCCCAGGTTCAAGCGAGTATCCTGATGCAGACTAACCAAGTAGCTTGGATTACAGGCATGCACCACCATACCCGGCTAATTTTTGTATTTTTAGTAGAAATGGGGTTTCACCATGTTGGCCAGCCTGGTCTCAAACTCCTGACTTCAGGTCATCCACCTGCCTTGGCCTCCCAAAGTGCTGAGATTGCAAGCATGAGCCACGCACCTGGACTTAGGTTTTATTTTTACGTTTTCTTTTCTTGTGCAGACTAAGAGACATTTGATATTTGTTTAAATCTTTTGCTCATGTTAAAATTAGATTATTAGATTTTTTTCCTTTAAAGTTGTTTGAGCTTCCTATATATTCTGGTTATTAATCTTTTGTCAGGAGAGTTTGCAAATATGTTCTTTCAATCTGTGGTTTGTCTCTTTATTTTTTTGATTATTTCCTTTGTTGTGCAGAAGCTTTTTAATTTGATGTTTTCCCCTTTGTCATTTTTTGCTTTGTTTTTGCTTGTTTTCCTGTGCTTATGAGGTGTTACTCAAGATAGCTCTACCCAGACCAATGTCCTGGAGAGTATATCACCATTTTTTTTAAAATACTTTCATAGTTTGAGGTCTTAAAGTCTTTAATTATTTTGATTTTGTTATTTTATATGGTAAGAGATAGTGGTCTGGTTTCATTATTCTGCATATGGATATCCAAGTTCCCAGCACCATTTATTGAAGAGACTTTTTTTTTACCCAATGTATGTTCTTGGCACTTTTGTTGAAAATGAGTTCATTCCATGTATGGATTTGTTTCTGGGTTCTCTTTTCCGTTTCACTTGTCTATGTGTCTGTTTTTATGCTAGTACCATGCTGATTTGGTAACTAAAATTCTGTAAATCAGGCTAAGTGATTCTTCTAGTTTTGTTCTTTTTGTCCAGGATAGTTCTGGCTATTCTGAGTTTTTCATGATTCTGTCTATATATTTTAATATTGTTTTTCTATTTCTGTAAAGAATGTATTTGGTATCCTGATAGGAATTGCATTGAGTCTACAGATTGCTTTGGGTAGTATGGATATTTTAAAAATATTGATTCTTCTAATCCATGAATGTGAATTATCTTTTTTTGTGTGTCCCCTTCAATTTCTTGAATCAATGTTTTGTAGTTTTCATTATAAAGATCTTTCACTTCTTAGTTGATTCCTCAGTGTTTTATCTTATTTGTGTTTTTACCTTATTTGTGTCTTATTTATCTTACTTGTGTCTCATTGTAAATAAGTTTACTTTTTTTGGTTTTTGTTCAGGTTATGTTCACTGTTGGAATATAGAAATACTACTGATTTTCATGTTAATTTTGTATCCTACAGTTTTACTGAATTTGTTTATTAATTCTAATCGTTTTTCTGTTTAATCTTTAGTTTTTTCCAAATATAAGATTATATCATCTACAAACAAGGATAATTTGACTTCCTTTCCAATTTGGATGCCATTTTCTTCTTTCTCGTGCATGACTACTCTAGCTGGGACTTCTAGTATTATGTCACATAACAGTGGTGAAAGTGAGCAACCTTGTCGTGTTCCAGACCTAAGGGGAAAGGCTTTCAATTGTTTCATATTCAGTGTGCTATTAGCTGTGGGTCTGTCACAGATGGCTTCAGGATGCTGTGGTATGCTCTCAGTATATATATATATATATATATGTGTGTGTGTGTGTGTGTGTGTGTACTTCTTTATCATGATAGATGCTGAACTTTGTCAAATGCTTTTTCAGCATCAGTTGAATTAGTCATATGTGTTTTTTTCTTCATTCTGTTGATATGACAATAGACCAATTATTAAGTCCATGTTTTAGTGACCCACCAAGCAGATAATTAAAAACACATTTAGTTGGTTGCAAAAGCCTTGTAAACATGGTTAAGATTCAGCCTGGTTCATAAGTTCTTTTTTCCTGGGTTAATGAAATTAGTATTTATTCCTACATATATTTCCTAGAATTTTGCTGATATATTTGTAAATATGTATACATACACACACACACACACACACACAGAGAGAGAGAGAGAGAGAGAGAGAGAGAGAGAGAGCTCTTTGCTGCAATTCTTCTGTTCTTGGATTTTGATATGGTTTTTTAATTAGACATTTTAAAAACAGTAAAACCTGGCTCTAATTCTAAATCTGGAAATTTTATTGCAGTCGTTAAATGTGTTAAAAACAAAACAAAACAACAAAACCAAAACTAAACAACTGAGCTCAGATCAGATCCTGTGACAACCCCAATGGGTTACTTCCACCTGTCAATACTGTTTGCCGGGTGGACATATGGAGATAACTGAGACATTTGAAGAGCTGGAGGAGGTAAGTGTGTGGCACCCACAGGTCCTACAGTTCTTCCTTGTGGCCAGTTAAAAAGTCTGATGGAACTTGGCGGATGATGGTGGACTCTCAGGAATTGAATAAAGTAACACCCCCTTTGCATGCAGCTATATCATCAATCATGGATTTGATGGACGATTTGATGAACCATTTGATGACAAAACCAGGACAGACATAGTGGATTTGGCCAATGCATTTTTTTCCATAGACTTGGCTTCAGAGAGCCAGGAACAGTTCACCTTCACATAGGTGGGTGACAATGGACTTTGACAGTGTTGCAGCAGCACTATGCACATAGCGGCACCATATGTCATAGTGTAGTTGTCACAGATTTAGCCATCTGGCAATACCCAGAAAGGGTCCACCTATTCCATTATATGGATAGTAAATATTTTGTTAGCCTCTGATTATCTTGCAGATTTAGAAGTGACAGTGCACCTCTCGTGGCAACATTAGGCAGCATGTAGTTGAGTCATCAATTAATCCAAAGTCCAAAGGCCTGTATTATCTGCCAAATTTTGAGACATCTGGTTGGTTGACACAAAGGCCATCCCACTGGCTGGCATTGATATGATTCAAGCATATCCCTAGCCCACCATGGTAAACCAGCTACAAACTTTTGTGGGCCTCCTGGGATATTGGCCATCATTTATCATTTATCAAATGACAAAACCATTGCATTGATTAACAAAGAACGGAGCTGCCTGAGATTGGGATGATGAGACTGAGACCACCTTCCTGGCAGCCAAGCAGGCTGTTCAGCAGGCACAAGCCCAACCAGCATTTGACCAGGGGCACCCGTTTGAGCTGAAGGTCCATGTGACCACAGATGGTTTTGGTGGGACCTGTGGCAGCGCACAGAGCACTTGAGAATGCCATTAGGCCTTTGGTCCTAACTAAGAAAGGGAGATAAGCTCTGGCATTCCTTGATAGAGAAGCAGCTATCAGCTGTATACGTTGCCCTTTAGGCTTGTGAGAGCATAACAGGATGGGCTGCAGTCACTTACTCGATAGCAGGATGGCTGCATTCATGGGTAGTGACCCCCTGGACTGGCAAAGTGGGGCACCTACTTGTAGCAGTGGAGTATGCTGAGTACAACCCTGTTAGCAGCCAAGTTGCAAGAGGTCTTGGGACCTGTAGTCCTAATGCAAGATGAGGCCATGGGGCATGAGGCACCCTTAGACCTTGAGCCTTCACTGTTTAAGGAAGGGCACATCTCCCCATTCCTGATGGGGCATGAAACAAAGATGGGTCTAGCCAAGGTGCTACTGCTGCCTGGAACCACTGGGGTTGTCTGACCTAGTGCTGACACCATATGGTTTGGAAACTTGTTGTGGAGAAGTAGCCAATGGGCTGACCTTAGAGCAGTGTGGATCGTGATCACCAAGGAGATGACACTATGGAAATCTGTACCAATAGCTAGGCAGTTTATCAGGGCTTAACCTTGTGGTTAACTGCCTGGAAAATAAAGAAGTAGCTAGTCAGCCACCAACCCATTTGGGGCCAAGCCATGTGGCAAGACCTCTGGGAAATGTGTTATCAGAAAGTGGTAACTATTTATCATGTATCATGGCATATGCTTTTGGTCACCCCTGGCAACGATGAGGCAGAAGCCTTGGTCAAGGTCCGATGGATAGAGTCAGCACCACACAAGATGTGGCCTTGTGGCTACATCAGAAAGTGGGACATGCAGAGGGTAAACTGATGCAACAGGTCAATAAGCGGTGGAGTCTGTCCCTGCCCATGCAAGGTGTTTTGGAGCTTGTCAGAAATGCCCAGCATGTGTTCAGGGATACCCTAAATGGAGGGAGCTGCCCAGTATTACACAACAAGTAATGATAGGGTGTATGCGTTCCACTAGATGGCAAGCAGAGTACATCGGGTAGCTGCTGAAGTCACAAGGGTGTACGCATGGGCTAACAGCTATGGACATAACCACAGGCTATGTTCATCTACCCTTGCAGGGTGGCCCACCAACAGCACACAATCCAGGCCCTGCACACCTATGTGCCCTGGATGGTCATTGAGATTGACAGGGGAACACATTTCACTGGACAAAAGGTACAACAATGGGCACAACAAATGGACATAGATTGGGGATTCCATGTGCCAAACAACCTGCAAGGTGTGGGTCTGATTGAGCAATATAACGGGCTCTTGAAGAATGAGTTACACTTGCATGTCACACCCCTGTCTTTGTGGGGCTGGAGTTCCAGGCTGTACCTGATGCTCCAAATCCTGAATGAGCAGCCATAGAAAAGCAGAAGACCCCACTGGAGGCTGTGTTACACCAGGCCAGCACTCCCATTCAGTTGCAGATACACACTAAGGATGACCTCTTCCAGCCAGGTATGTGGACAAATGATAAAGTGCTGTTCCTGCCCCAACATCCCTAAAGGCAGGGGAACAGAAAATCTGGCTATGGCCATGGACCCTCCAGGGCCCCCACTGACAATGGTTGGCCATCATTGCTCCGTAGGGGAGGACCTACAATATGACTTCCATGTCACTCCTTGGATGTTCAATACATGGCTCCTGCAGTTAACCGTTTGTAGCGAATTCCCAGGGAAGGAATCCTCCCTCGGAGGACATATGTACAGTCTGTGTGTGTATTTTGAGTTCCCCTGGAATAGATACAGAAACTGAAGGAACCATGAGGAGCTGAGAAGTTGTGGTACCATTGCCAAAGGCTGCATTGTAATACAGAGATGAAAAATTAGCCTGATTTTTGTCTGAGGGACGTGATTTACCCAGATTCATACCTGTGCTTGCTCTGCCATTTCAACTGTAGGTTAACACTCTCTAACTGCGTTGTGGACTCGGCCCACCCCTACACTGAGGTGACCAATGTTTTCAACTGTTGTATCTGCACTGCATTTCCAGCAGCAGCTGTAGATGACTTGCCTTGGCACGTACATTCAGCATCTGCAGAGAAGACATGTCAGGGGACTTGGCGTCTCATGGCCAATGCCTGGAACGTAATGCAGCAAGCTCTGGACTAAAGATGCCTCAAGACCCATGGCACATGTGCCCCCTAGCTGGCTCACAGCATTTGTGATGTGTGGAGCTGGCTAGTCGGAAAACATGTAGTATGCCCAGATCAGGTGCCATGATGCATAGAGCAACACTGGGATAACAACACTGGGATGTATAGGTGTCATGGCCTGTGTAAACACAACACATGTCACCGCACTGAAAGTATGGTGGAACAAGTGTCCCCACCAGGATCAGGCCACAGTGAATTTTTGACCCTTCTTTGGAGTTTATGGGTCTGTGGGGACACAGGGTGGCCTTACCTACCAGCAGACTGGACTGTAAGTTGTAACTTGGGGTGGCCTTATGAACTTGCCACTCTTCTCCCCACATTGCCCAGAATTGCCCAGACACCTACATAATGGGGAGGTGCTACACTCTTTGCTCTTGTTTTTTGCCAGTACAATGAGCCCCCTGGCAGTTCTAACTCTTGGCAATGACTATTCCTGGAGTGAGTGTCCTAACTGTAGAGGTACAAGTTACTGCTCTTGAAAAGCATACTGCTCAGGCTCTGAATTAGACCAGAGTAGCCCTCCTCCTGTTGATGGATGAGGCTGATCAGATGAGAAAGATAATGTTGCAAAACCGAATGGCCTTTGGCATAATAACTGCTGCCCAAAGAGGGACCTGTGCCCGTTTAGTAACACAATGTGGTACCTTTGTCTGTAACACTTGCAGAACATAACAGCAGCACTGAAAGGGGTCTCATGAGAGATTCAGGAGGCCAAGAGCCTTATTGACAACCCACTTCAGGGATGGTGGACATCCCTAAGCTCTGGCCTATGCTCAGCCCTAATAGTCGTGACTAGCATAGCTAGGATCCTAGTAGTGAGCTGTTGTTCTCTGCATAGGTTATGGATTCAGAGCTCTGCTCTATGATTATGTGTCCCCACCTAGAGGATGTCCTCAGCCTTGGAGGTGGAGTGTAAGGGAAATGGCTACACTTTAGTCTGGAGTAGGCTGAGGAGCTCTTCCAGCTCAACATGACTCGGTGGGATTGGAGAGGAGGTGCACAACCCATGGTTACAATTATGTAACCATGCCATGTGAGGTGCATTAGGTGATCACCCACATGTGCTTGTACTTGGCTCAGAGCCACTATTGTCTGTAAAGTTATAATTTTCCTGTTAGCACTGTCCATATAGCTCACTCATGCCAAGAGAAAGAGTAAAGCCATGTCAAAATTGTCTACAATTCCTTGAGTGTCTTTCCAGCTACCTGACACCCACCCATCGACTCCCCTTAGACCTCAGATAGAACCTGACAGGCACACATGGAGACATGCCACACAGGCCCTCCCATAAGAATATTCTGTCCATCCATAGGAAATATATTCAGAAGAGAGTCTCTAACTGTCAACTATTACTAAGTGTTGACCTCAGCTGCATAGAGTTGCTTCTCCTGAGGTCACACTTTTTCTAGGAAGACTTTATCTAATGGCTGAGGCACAGGTATGGAGGCCTGGCCATTTTGTCCTGAAGATAGGCAACTCTGACAGATAATGTCAGCTCCAGAACTCACTGCTTCATTGGCCATGGCATTACCAGGCCCACATTATATTCTTCTGTCTAATCCTGCTTGCTTTTAACAGTACTGATCTTTAATATAAATCCTGGACCTCAAATATTACAACTTCTTTTATGAGGAGCTCAACATGTGATTCAGAGTCCTTGGTATTTCACTGATAAAAGTTTTGGTCAACCCAACAGTCAAATTACTTAAACCAGCAGAAGTACGAGCTGGGGATCTAGAATGGGCTGGTTAGGGAAACAATAGTAAATGTCAGTTACAGCTAGAGCAGTATCCAGAGGGCCGTAGATTATCCCATCCACACTCCTCTTTTGCTGTTTGATTTTTTAACCTACAACATATAAAAGGTAAATGTAAAATTACTTTTATATCTATTCTGTCACAACATTATTAATGAGAAAGGAAAGCTCAAGACAGCATTATTGGCTGAACTGAAAAGGCATTTATAATAAATAAGGGGCTATCCACTATGCCTGAACAGGACTTTTTGAGGTTTCTAAATATTTAGTTTTATTTTGAAGTACATTGATTAAATCCATTTTTAACAAATTACTGGAATTTGAATGGCTATAGAAACTAGATTTCTACAGTGGTGCCCAAAGAACTTTGCAACACTACGGAAAAGTAGAATTATATTCAATGCTTATCAAATTAACATAAAACTTGTCAGCAGTGGTCTTCTGAAGTACTCTCAATCTAGGTAAGGTATTTCCAACTTTATGCTAAGAAAAAATTTCTAATTTTTAAAAAGCTATCTTTGAAAAGAACAAAAGAGATGTAACATCCGCATTTGTTTTTAAAAAGAAAATACATTTAGTAATTTCTTAATGCAACACGTTTGAAAGAAAACATTGATTATCTTTCAAGGGTGTTACACTTCAAATGGCATGACTTTTAGCCTGGGAACCTTAAATGATCACTCTTTAGAGCAGAAGGATGTTGATATTATGCTCTCTTACTGGGAAGCATATTAACCAGATTGATTCATCCACTTATTCTTTTATTATTTATGCATGCATGTATGCAAGCATTTTTCCAGCAATTGTTTGGATACCACTATGATTTGGACACTAGTGTAGATGTGGAAATATATGTGTGAACAAAATAAACAAAATACAATCATTTTGTGTTTGCTTTAAAAAAAACCTTATTTTGTTTTGTTGGTTTATTAATAAACAAATACTTTATTATGTGATTTATGGGAAAAAATGATCTAATACCAGCAGTAGGGGAGTTCTGTATTTTCAATCCCTGCTTACCCAAACATTGCAATCCAAGTATCTGATCTTACCACTATGAATCATGAAATTATATTATACTAAATGATCCAGGAAAATGAAACCAGAAAACATCAGGTGGCAATGAAAATGCATTTGTGTATCTAGTATGTAGCCAGGACAGTAAATCCAGACACAAATGTTGTCTGGTGGTAGGAAAATCATCTACAAGACAAAGGCAGAAAGCAGGACTATGGAAGACAAAGTTTTAATCTCTATGTTTTGATGTTTATAATTCATGCTTTTATATAATCACCAGCTTCATCCTGCTTCCCTTTCCTGAATGTGGTTAGAAATGTGACTTACTTCTAACCAATAATATGACACAAGTGATGAGATGCAACTTCTATGATGAAGTTACCTTATATACAATTTCATCTTGTTAGCAGACTCTTTCCAGTCTCCCTGCCTTTACTTATTGTCAAAAAGCCAGCTGCTGTGAATTCTACTATTACAATAATTGAATGCTGCCAACAGCCACAGAAAGGGGAGAGCAGCTGCTTTCCTATCCAACCTTGCAGATGAGAAGCCAGATATTGCCAGCATCTAGATTGCAGCCATTTCAGACCTTCTGCAGGAATATAGCTAAGCAATACCTGAACCTGTGATTCCCAGGAAGTGTAAGGTAGTTGACGTATGCTAATTTAGTCTGTTAATTCTGTGGTGATATATTACACAGTAAATAAAACTAATACTACGTGTGTGATGATCTTTGAGTTCTCACTGCATTAGGTTTAAAAAAAAAAGAAAGAAAGGAAAGAATACACAAGGCCTATTTTATGCACTGTGATCTGAAATATAAAATAGTCTTAATAAGAATCAAGACTTGAGGACAGTTGTATGCCTAGGTTGCAATATCTCATCAATATAAACATAATTATGTCCTTCACATGCCTAAATTGTTTTCATTTGACTCCTACAATGAAATTAAAAACGTCATGAAATCTTGCATGGAATCTTCACCCTGCTTTATCAAGCACCCTTTAGTTACTCTGCTTTCAAGTGTGATAAAAGAAATCATACTCACTTCTTCATGAGGTTTCACACTTCTAACATCTGGAATTTGGTTCTCTACACTTTGCCTAATAAACTTTTACTCATTATTTATAACTTTATGACCAACAATTCCTTGCTCTTAGATAACTTTTATGATTTCTAGGGCTGGGGCAGATCCCCTATTTTAGCTTTTATTGCATAATATATTTTTATGATTTCCCTATATAATATTTTGCTTTGTAAAATTTGTATCTTATCACATACCACAGATCATGAGGAAGTCAGTGGAAAAGCTTAAAAACAAAGAACAGAGGCAAGAGTTTGAAGAAATTAAGTATCAAAGTATGATTTATTATATTAGCTAAATATTAATTATTAAGTACCAAGTAATGACATGGATAGTGCTTTTAAAAAGTGAAATATACATCTAAAATCACTGAGAGATTTAGAAGACGTAAACTTCCAAAGAGTTCTGATAACGATTCAAACACATGAATGTTTCACAATCCATTTAATGTGGCAATCAATATAGGCATGTCTCCAGAAAAAACTCTTATATAAATCATTCCAAATATTTGCAGGAGTTTTAACATATGACAAGAATATTAATCTCAAGGAACTATAAAACACATATTACAATAGTTTGGTTTGCTTCTAGCACAGTAAACTTGCATCCTTAAACTTATATCATTTTTAGACAGTTGCAGATAGAATAATTCAATGCAGTATCTTTTCTATGAGATTGTATTTTTTTTAAAAATTAGTATTTAAAAATTCATCTCTCCTTCATTTCACAAATATTCTTCAATCATGTACTATCTTTCCAGAATTATATTGTCAAATTTAATTTGGGATGAATTTTTTTTCACAGTAATAGCATACCAGCTGTGGAGAATGATAAATGTTAACAAGATTCATTGACAGTTGTGACTTGAGAATACCAACACCGACAAGTCCTGTTCCTCTGAACAACATATTCGTTTTACAACACCCATTGACTAGCTCCTATTTGCTGTCTCTCTGTACTGGAAAGATTGGTTGTTTCAACAGCTGTGCCTTAAATAATTCTCTTTCCTTTTATACTCGGCTTAGTCTGAAGTGTGTGGTTCTTCCTGACTTGATCTCAAAACTGTGCTTAAACAGCAGAAGTCAGCATTTATTGAACATTATCTGATCTCATCATACAAGAAGAGTATTCCTTTTAAAAGGCCCACTGTATGCATTATTTATTTTTATGCTACTTTCCCAGGAAAAACTTAAACATTTAAATATTTATATATGTAACTCTAAATGTTTAAGTATCAATTATATATTCTTAATTATACATAATTGATACATAAACTTAAACATTTATAATTTTATGTATATTTTCAAAAATATACAATACCAACACAACAAATGAAAAACAAAGCTGGGAAAATTAATATGAAGAGAACATGCACTGAGAAAAAGCATGGAGGAAAAACAAGATAAAAAGGAAAAAAAAAAAGTAGTCTTGAAGGAAAGAACACACACTGTGCCTGTAATCGCCCTGCTGCTCGGGAAGCTGAGGCAGGAGAATTGCTTGAACCCCGGAGGCAGAGGCTGCAGTGAGCCAAGATGGTGCCACTACACTCCAGCCTGGGAGAGAGAGAGCCAGACTCCACCTCCAAAAAAAAAATTACACATTGCTCTTGTGCTACAATATGTGTTATTTTAGCCCACAATTTAGGAGTTTAGCCAAGAGCAACTATATTAATAATCTTAGGCAGTCTGTAACTATATGAATATTCTTAGACATTCTGTAAACTAAAATAAAAAATGATCAGCATTTTGATATAATATTCCACAATCCTGTCAGAGTTTTGTACTAATTCTATTTGGATTCCTATTTCCCACATTTAAAATACCTCTCTGCCATTTTTCAAAGCCTACAATCAGGTGTGCTGCCTGAAGGTGGTCAAAGATATCTATCTTCAGGCCGTGAAGTTTAAAATTTATGATACAAAAACAGAGATGAAGAATATTAAAACTATATTTTTGAAGTCTTTACAGATATTTGGATCTAAATGTAAAAGCTATCATATTAGTTTTCTATTGTCACTGTAACCAGTTACCTCATACTTAGGGCTTAGAGCAGCATTCATTTTGTTTCTCACCTTTTTATAGGCCAGAGGTTAAAGGGGGTCATCTGGACACAGTTTACTGTCTCCCAAGGCTGTCAAGGACATCAACTTTTCTTTTGGCTATGCGGGCATTTTTTTGGTTTTATGTGAATTTTAAAATTGTTTTTTTCTGATTCTGTGAAGAATTATGGTAGTATTTTGATAGGGATTGTGTTAGTATGGTCATTTTCACAATATTGATTCTACCCATTCATGAGCATGGAAAGCTTTTCCATTTGCTTGTGTCATCTATGATTTATTTCAGTAGTGTTTTGTACTTTTCCTTTTAGAGGTCTTTTGCCTCCTTGATTAGGTATATTCCTAAGTATATTTTATTTTTTTGCAGCTCATAAAAAAGGGGTTGATTTCTTGATTTGATTCTTCACTTGGTTGCTGTTAGTGTATAGAAGAGCTACTGATTGGTGAACATTAATCTTTTATCTGGAAACTTTGCTGAAATATTATCAGTTCCTGGAGCTTTCTGGAAGAGTCTTTAGGGCGATCGAGGTAAGTGATCATATTATCAGCAAACAGTGACAGTTTTACTTCCTCTTTACCAATATGGATGTCCTTTATATCTTTCTCTTGAGTAGAGTGATTTTTTTGTAACCATGCAGAATCTTAATTATTGTGCCAAATTTCTTATTCTACTTATATTGGCAATATAAATCCCATAAAAATTGTTTATATCTGCTTTTCAATAATTAATTTCATTGTTAAACAATTTCATATTGAGTTTGAGTTTTGTTAAAATAGTAATCTAGATAGGTATGTAATTTTAATTATTGCTATAGTCAATTTAATTTTAATAAATATTTTATCATTTATTGTTTATTTGATCATTGAATGAGAATAAAAGAACAAAATATATATAACATATGATTTTTTTGTTTGAAGGATTAGATGCAACATGATGAAAAAAACCCCTTTGTTTTAATGAGCTTGCATTTTAATATACCTATCAAAACCTCTAAATAATAGTATGTAATGAAGATGGACAGCCTGGGTTTTCACAAACATTCATGAATATAGTGTTATTCAATATAAGCTGTAAATAACATATATAAGAAAAAAGTGAAAAAATCTCGCAATCTAAAATGTGGAACTAACAGATATCTAAGGTTGCTAAGTATTAAAAAGTAGGTTTAGAAGAAATCACTATTAGAAGAAAACGTTGAAACTTTAACTTCAGATAAATGCATGAAAACGTTCTGTGTATTCTCACTGTCACTCTTCTTTCATACTCTCTGTCTACAAAATGCCAATTACTCTCCTGATTAAGAAATCTACCTCCATGGTTTTCATTCTACACTTAACTTATGCTTCTGCATTAAAAATCTTGTCCTTACAATTACGCTTTCCCTTTTTTCTGCATCATCAGTTACTCCCCACGCAATAGTATTTTATCTGTATTTTTCAAAATTTTAAGAATCCAAAATCTACTTCTACCACCATAGCCATCTGCATGTAATTGAGTTTATTCTTAGCTCAGATTTGGTTTCTTTGACATAAACTCTTTATGCTTCCAATTTTCATCACAATTTAAGTTATCACTCTGTTATTCCTTCCTTTTCTTTTTTTTTCTTTTTTCTTTTCTTTCTTTCTTTCTTTCTTTTTTTTTTTTTTTTTTTTTTTTTTTTTTTGACAGAGTCTTGCTCTTGTTACCCAGGCTGGAGTGCAATGGCGCGATCTCGGCTCACCGCAACCTCCGCCTCCTGGGTTCAGGCAATTCTCCTGCCTCAGTCTCCTGAGTAGCTGGGATTACAGGCACGCGCCACCATGCCCAGCTAATTTTTTGTATTTTTTAGTAGAGACGGGATTTCACCATGTTGACCAGGATGGTCTCGATCTCTTGACCTCGTGATCCACCCGCCTCGGCCTCCCAAAGTGCTGGGATTACAGGCTTGAGCCACCGTGCCCGGTCTATTCCTTCCTTTTCTTATGTGTAATTATTTTAATCCAAAAACAAAATATCTCCTACCAAATTTACAGCCACACTTAAATTCATTTTTTTTTCTCACTTTTAAACCCATAAACAATGGCCAAAGGGGAAGAATAGCTGAATAGAATATAGATTTTCCTAAGTTTCCCTGCACAGCATGGTTTGCAGGTGTGGAAGTGCCCGTAAGTGGAACTGTGCAAGCGGAAGAAAGTGATTGAAAATTGTAGTGCAACAATTAGACATTGTGCCAGGTTGATAATTAACAATGTACTCAACAGAAGTTTAATAATGAAGAATATTGGAATTCAGAATTTTTCTTATTGCCAAACATTACTCTATTAGGAATTATTGTTTGAGGTAAAGCAAGGAAGACCCTTTTCATGAGTAGAAAGAAAACAAATGAGAAATCATAACACTTCTTTTCAAAGCAGAGTTTTGTGACTAACCTGGCTATGTTTTTAACAGATTATTACGTAGTTAAATGACTTTTCTGCATGAGATAGTATACTCATAATTATTTTTACATTTTTTATTGATGAATGCATTAATATTATGAGTTAATCTTTTGCCAAGTGACTAATTATTAGACAAGCTTTTTTGTAATGTAGTTTCAATTATATATAATGGGACTATGATATCTCAGAATTTATTATGGAGTTTAATTTCTGAAACATGAGTCTTTTCCCGAACAGCGCCTGACCTAGTGTGCTGTATTTACGATTTATTGATCTGTTCCTTTTTTATTCTTTGATATAATTGGAAGTGTCATCTAGGCTCTTCTAGGAAGTAGAGTTAGCTTTCTTCCAGGGATTCATTTTTTCATCATTTTTTGAAATAAATATTGGACAATTTATTGTATTATTGTATGAATATTGTCACTATTCACCTCTTTCTACCTGAATAGATAATATGTGGCCACCAAGGCCAAATGAACACTGCAGGTCTTAGCATATTTTTATTAAAGGGATTACTAGGTTTACTCATATTTTACACAATTTATCTTCTCTGTTTGCAAAGACTAAAGTATGTAGATATATTTAAGTATGCTTTCAATCATTTAGTATCTTGAAGTTCTTGCAAGGATACAACAAAATATCCCAGATACATCTAATTTCGTATATGCCTCAAGTTACAAAAATGCTCTTCAAAGATTAGCCTTAACCATATACAAATTCACATGGTGCAATTGTTTTTAAAATTACTGTATTCCTAGCTTATACTAAGAGCAAATTAATGCTTGCCCATTTGAGTAACAATAATAGTCATAGGCAGAAAACATACACAAGCTATTTCTTCTTAGTGTTCTTTTATATTTTGTACTATCTGAATTATTCTCATTGCCACTTCCATCTCCCAGGTTCAAGCAATTCTTGTGTCTCAGCTTCCAGAGTAGCTGGAATTACAGGCATGCAGCACCATGCCCAACTAATTTTTGCATTTTTAGTAGATATGGGATTTCACCATGTTGGCCATGCTGGTCTCAAACTTCTGATCCGAATTGCTGAATTATAGGAGTGAGTCATCGTGATTGGCCTTTGAATTGCTCTTACAACATTTAAATTTCAAAACAAGCAATGAAATAGGTAAGAAAAGGAGCACAGGAACTGGTTGGAAAAAGTAATCCAAGCTAAATAATGAAAAAAATCACAGTATTTATTGAGCAGTGTTTCTGAGATTCCAACACTTTAAGAAGAGCTCAAGTTAGCAATTACATGTTTCTATCTTAAATACCCTTTAAAACATAAATTTAAAAGTTTGCATTAGTCTTATGTCTGCACAGGATTGGAGAAGCTGATTAATTTGAGGCTCAAAATCAATTCGAGGTTGATATTATTACAACAAATTTCCCTTTGAAGGTCGACAGAACACACCCTAACTAAATTAGCATCACTTCATCAATGAAATTATTGAATTTTCCTGTATATCTTTTATATGTTTTAAAATATTAGCTACTATTGGTAACTTTAGCTAAATAGTCATACACACATACACAAATGTTTAAAATTTTATTCAGTTTCCAGGTGGAAAAGAAAAATATATATACCTAGAATCAAAAACCAATAAAGTAAGGAAAGAAAATTTAACATATTAACTATAACTCTGGGAGAAAAAAATGGCGAAATAATTAGTTGTGATGAAACATATACCGTATATATTGGACCTAATAGTTTAACTTAGAGCTGTCTTAGATGTATGGTATTACACCAAAGCTAAAAAACAAAATGTCAGCGGGGAAGAAAGAGAGAGAAAGAACAAGAGGAAGAGAACTGGGTAGAAGAGAAAGAGAAGTGACTTTTTGCATAAAGCAAGAGGAAAGGTGCAGATAGTGAAGGAGACAGGAAGAAAAAATATAAAGGAGCTGTGGTGCTGATAGCAGCAATGATTGCTGTTGACCACAGAGGAGAAAGAGCAGACTCAATGACAGAATTTCTATAGCTCAGGATGATGAGACAATAATCAGTTTCTCAGCCTGAGGATAAGGGCACAATACTGCATTCTCAAACCACCCAGGACTCATCCTCTCAATCCCAGGAGGAGAGGCATGAGGGAGGCAGCTGCAGTTCCTGGAGCCTAAACACTCAGTAAGAGTTCAAGCCTATCCTGCTGGCTGGACTTTGTCTAGTGATGTTCAGTCAGGAGATTAGGAATCATTTCCTATGCAAATTACCATAGTGGCCAGCTGATCATTCAATCTTATGTTACATATTCTCTCCATCTACCTTAATATTATAGTGTCAAATGAAGCATAAGACAAAACGAAGCAAATATGATTCTATTAATTATTTTACTGTGTAATATTAAGTATATCAAAAGTTGTAGAAAATATGCTGATACTTAAACTTACCAAACACTAACATTTTGTAATACATAACCCTTTCCTGTTTTTATCCACTTTTAATTTAATTATTGCATTCTTAAAGTACACAAGACATAAGAATGCAGTCCATTACTATTTTAAGAAGTTGAATAGCACCCATACCCAATTCCATCTACTATGCTCCCAAAGACAAGAACTAACCCAGCTTTTAAAAACCCAGGTTAGTTTAAACTGCTTATGAATAGTAAATAAATGTAACTATGAAAATTGTCTACATTATATAAAATATATTATTATCTATATTTTATAGTTATATTTATTTAATATTCATAAATAATCTATTTAATATTCATAAGCCAATTCTGGCTTGCTTAGCTGAAAATTATGTTTGAAACAGTCACCATTGTTGTTGAGAATTTCAAAAGTTTACTTTTTTTCATTGCTGTATTAAAATTAGATTGTCTTGTTGAAATTTCTATGGCTGTGGTAAAAGTGACTGAATCTGGTACCCCAGATATGGTTCAATAAAGGAAAAGCATAAACTGTTATCCAGTAGCATATATATGTAACTAATTTAAAAACCAAATATAAGATTCTAGACCTATCCCTTTATATTTCATGCAACTGTTAGGTTCTGTGTTATTGATTGATTTCTGCTGTATATTTTACTTTAAAACTGCAAATTTTTTGAAATAAGCAAGAAAGTGTAAATTTTTTAAAAGTAAACAAGAGATAAAATAATTAGTATATTTTTATGAGTAAAATAATTGTATCTGAAATAGAGCCAGTGAATCTGTATTTTATGACATTTAAAAAAATGGTTGCTGTAAAAGAATGAACACAATCGATGGGGGATTATGGAAGACAGACTACAAATCATGAATTAGCCATTAGCCATGGAGGAAGCTAAGGATTTAGCAATTTAAGATTGCTAGAATAGGCAGAATTTAAATGACTGTGATGCTTGGTTGACAAACCTGAAATTATTAGATAACTAGAAAGCAGGAAGCAATCAGGAGGTGGAATCATAACGGAATAAATGAAAAAGTGAAGAATGCACATAGTGAAATAATTGAAGCTAGTGATGGGAAACTGAGAAAGAATAGTTTCTAAATTTTGAAATTAGCCATGTTATCTAAAATGGTTTCAAATGGAGAATACATACATTTTTACATGCATATATACATATGTGTATTCATGGATATATACATACATACGCACATATATGCACTAATACACAAATGCAGGGTGGAGTCAATGTGGTGATTTATGGAGTAAGGTCTGGAATTAGAATGGGTTCAAACACCAGCACAGAAATTTTAAGCAACAGTAGTTCTAACCTTACTCAGCTTAATCTGCTTAGAACATGACAAACAGTCAATACATGATTAAAACTTTCTGCTCCTGTTAGTATTATTATTTCATTGTCTGTCTAATTATAGAGAACTAGATTAAAGAATTCTTATTTTATAATTTTAAAATCTAAAATTCTTGATACTCATGTCATTAATAGAGACAGCCTGCGGAAAGGTGGAGATTATTTTCATCTGAAAACAACATGGTAGTTAAAAATCTTTGTTACACAGTTGTAATCCAGGGACCCACAGCAGGTGTCAGCAGGGTTGGTTCTTTCTGAGGGCTATGAGAAAGAATGTGTTTTGTGCCTCTCACCTTGAGTCTGGTGGCTTGCTGGCAATCTACATTGTTCCTTGGCTTGTAGAACATTTCACTGATCTCTACCTTCATCTTCACATGGCATTCTATGAATGCACTTGCCTCAAATTTCCACCTATGACGTGAACACCAGTCATATAGGATTAGGGCCCATTCCAATGTCCTCCTTTTCACTTAACTAATTACATTTACACCTGTTTTCAAATAGGGTCACATTTTTCAGTACTGGGGATAAGGACTTTAACAAATGAATTTTGGGGAAGGACACAATTCAATATGTAACAACAGGCTTTAAATCACTCTAAGAAAAAAAAGAGGACCAGTTAGTGCCCTTAAAAATTTGAAATTGTTATCAGTGATTGCTAAAGTAAAATGGAATCATGAAAATATTTTGGAAACAAATACCTTTCATTTCTGTTTAAAAATATACTAAGAAAATGATTATTGTAAGAACTTATAAAAACATGTCTCATCCTTAAAACGTCTTTGTCTATGTAAGTAAAAACATATAATCAAGCGAATGCAAAGCAATTGTTAACATTATTTTTAAAATTTTAGTTTATTTAATAATAATTTAGCATGTCATTTTAATCTAAAACTTTCAAATTGATTACTCTAAAATGTATTTTTCTACAATAACTATGATAATCAGGACAGTCACTTACCTAGCCAATACCTTACTAAATCAAAGTTTTTACATTTTGTGAGAAACAGAGAAAGCACCTACTGATTGAAAATGTATAAATGGTAAAATTATGCACATAGTTTCCCAAGGGATTTGAGAGGCCACATCAACTTTCTTCTCTCTGATTTTCCACCAATGTCGAATTAAAATCTTAACCCATGTGAATTCTATTTGTTCAGTATCTCTCTATTCACCCTGGACTTTATGTGCTTCAGCATTTTTATAACTGCTCTCTCTATATCAGTATTTTACCCCTAAAGTTTTTCCTACATTAGAGCTATATCGACTCTCTAAAATAGAAATATAATTACATCACCCTCCTGATAAGATTCTGCAAGAGCTGATAGTGTATTATTTAAGAATGTTGGGGGCTGGGCGCGGTGGCTCAAGCCTGTAATCCCAGCACTTTGGGAGGCCAAGGCGGGTGGATCACGAGGTCAAAGGATCGAGACCATCCTGGTCAACATGGTGAAACCCCGTCTCTACTAAAAATACAAAAAATTAGCTGGGCACGGTGGTGCGTGCCTGTAATCCCAGCTACTCAGGAGGCTGAGACAGGAGAATTGCCTGAACCCAGGAGGCGGAGGTTGCGGTGAGCCGAGATCGCGCCATTGCACTCCAGCCTGGGTAACGAGAGCGAAACTCCATCTCAAAAAAAAAAAAAAAAAGAATGTTGGTATGACACCAAAATACCTGCACTTTAATCTTAATTAGCTGAGTGAACTTTGCCTTCAGGTAATATGTTTATACTTACCACATATCACTTTCTTCACCTGTGAAACAGTGAGAATTAAAAATATGACCTACTTGATGTGTGCATGGTGGGGAATAAAACATGTAATAGGTTTTAAAGCATTAAAGACCTATATAAATTATATCAAACATTATTACCCTTGTTGAAAACTCCAAATACAAGTTTACTTAAAAATATATGATCAGGCCGGGCACGGTGGCTCAAGCCTGTAATCCCAGCACTTTGGGAGGCCAAGGCGGGTGGATCACGAGGTCAAGAGATCGAGACCATCCTGGTCAAAATGGTGAAACCCCGTCTCTACTAAAGATACAAAAAATTAGCTGGGCATGGTGGCGCCTGCCTGTAATCCCAGATACTCAGGAGGCTGAGGCAGGAGAATTGCCTGAACCCAGGAGGCGGAGGTTGTGGTGAGCCAAGATCGCGCCATTGCACTCCAGCCTGGGTAACAAGAGCGAAACTCCGTCTCAATATATATATATATATATATATATATATATATATATATATATATATCTCAGATCAAATAATTTTTATTTCTGAGAGCACACATTGTAAAATCGAACCTGGTATTTAGGGCACAAGTTCTCTGATGACTGAAGATAATCACAGTGTCATTTAACTTTCAGCCATAATTATTAACAACATCCATTTACAATATCAAAAGTTTCCTGTGTTTGTAATAAAACATATGGTGACCTTATTTATATGGCCAATTGTTCATCTCAGAAGTGTTTAATATACATCTATTCAAGAAATTTATACTTAAATTTCTTAGCTACAGATGACATATGAGAAACAATAATTTTGAAGTAAACCACCTATTCTACCCTACTCCACCTCCAGATTCAGAAATAACAGTAGCAGCTAAAATTCAAGCAGAACCTGTGATCTCTGTACTCCACATATTGTCTTACAGATGCTAACTAACTTCTCACAATAATCCTTTGATAAAATACATGCTATTATTATTTCTACTCTATAAAAAAAGTATACTGAGAATTGAAATACTTTAGGTCATATACACAGTCATTTGCAAAACCAGGGTTTGATCCTGGGCACTTTACTAGTGAGTCTACACAGAGAGTATTCTAATTTACCATACTCCCTTTGTAATTAATTGACCACACAATATTCTCTACCTAAAAGCAGCAACCAGTGAGGTCAGGGTAGATACTCCCCAGTGACTATGGCCTTGCCAGCTCTTCTGTTTCTTGACACTTGTTCCAGACATTTATTTAGGTCTCAAGGAACTTCTTTTTTCTTTTTCTTTCTTTCTTTTTTTTTTTTTTTTTTTTTTTGCAAGAAATTGTTTATTTCATAAAGATTTTCTTCTAAAACCTAAGTATTTTATACCAAATTCCCTAACAAAATAAGTTTTAAATGTTACCTAACAATTTTTTTTTTTTTTTAGGAAGGCAGGAAGGGAGGAAAGGAGGAAGGGAGGGAGGAAGAAAGGGAGGAAGGGAGGGAGGGGGGAGGGAGGAAGGGAGGGAGGGGGAGAGAGAAAAGAAGGAAGGAAATCAGGCAATGAGAGAGACATTGCCGACCTGGATCTAGAGATCTACAAGTTGATTTCTTTTTTCTTTTTTCTTTTTTTGAGAGAAGGAACGAAAAAAAAAAGGAGTGAAGGAGAGGAAGAAAGAGGAAAAAACAAAGGGAGAGAGAACAGAAATGTTGCTTTATTTGTAAAAGAAATGGGTATTAATAATGGCCAATCAATATTTCATTTAAAGCTATGAGTAGGTGTGATGTGGTGTTGACAAGAATGTATATTTTGTGTGTTTAAAGTGGAGAGCTCTATAAATATTTATTAAGTTTACTTGTTCCAGATCTAAGTTCAAGTCCTTGATATCCTTATTAATTTTTTGTCTCATTGAGTCTAAGTCTCTATGTATCTGGGTGTTAGGATCATTAGCTCTTATTGCTGCATTGATCCTTTTACCACTATATTTTTGTTGCTTTAAAATCTATTTTATCAGATTGGAGAATTGCAACTCCTGTTATTTATTTTTGCTTTCCATTTGGTTGGTAAATCTTTCTCCATCCCTTTGTTTTGAGTCTTTGTGTATCCTTGCATATGAAATGGATCTGGATATAGCATACCGTTGGGTTTTGGCTGTATCTTTTAATTGGGGGATTTAGTTGCTTTAAATTTAGGATTACTGCCATTTGTTGTTAACTGGCTGTTTTATCCATTTGTTGATGTAAATTCTTCTTTATGTTGATGCTCTTTACTTTTTGGCATATTTTTGGAAAGGCTAATACTGGTTGTTTATTTCTATGTGTAATGCTTCTTTCAGAAGCTCTTGTAAAGCAGGCCTGGTGGTAATAAAATCTCTGAGTACTTGTGTGTTCATAAAAAAATTTATTTTTCCTTCAGTTATGAAGCTTAGTTTGGCAGGATATGAAATTCTGGGCTGAAAGTTCTGTTCTTTAAGGATGTTGAATATTGGCCCCCACTCTCTTCTGGCTTGTAGAGTGTCTGCTGAGAGATCTGCTGTAAGTCTGATAGGCTTCCCTTTGTGGGTAACCTGACCTTTCTCTCTGGCTGCCCTTAGTATTTTCTCCTTCATTTCAACCCTGGTGAATCTAATGATTATGTGCCTTAAGGTTGCTCTTCTTGAGTAATATCTTTGTGGTGTTCTCTGTATTACCTGAGGTTGAATGTTGTTTTGCTTTGCTAGTTTAGGAAAATTTTTCTGAATAATATCCTGAAGAATATTTTCCAGCTTGGATTCATTCTCTCAGTCGCATTCAGGTACACCTAACAAACGTAAATTTGGTCTTTTCACATAGTCCCACATTTCTTGGAGACTTTGCTCATTCCTTTTTATCTTTTTTTCTCTATTCTTGTCTTCTCATTTTATTTCATTAAGTTGGACTTCGACCTCTGATATCTTTTCTTCTGCTTGAACAATTTGAGTGTTTAAACCTGTGCATATTTCTTGGAGTTCCTGTATTGTATTCTTCAGTTCCATTAATTCACTTATATTCCTCTCTAAATTGTCTATTCTCATTAGTATTTCGTCAAACCTTTTTTCAAAGTTCTTAGTTTCTTTACGTTGGGCTACAACATGTTCTTTTAACTCACAGAAGTCTCTTATTATCCATACTCTGAAGCCTGATTCTGTTATTGGGATGCGCTCGTTCTCTGTCAAGCCTTGTTCCCTTGTTGATGAGGGACTATGATCCTCTTCAGAGGGAGAGGCATTCTGATTTTGAGTATTCTCAGCTTTTTTACGCTGGTTTCTTCCCATCATTGTAAGTTTATTCACCTGTCGTCTTTGTAATTACCACCCTTCAAATTAGGTCTCTGAGTAGAGGTCCAAGTTGTTAGTTCCCAGGGCTGAAATATGAGCAACCCACTGCGCCAGCCAAAACAGCAGCGTTAAGACTGATGGTGCTTTTCTGCCAGGGAATCTCCAGTCTGACTTCCTTCTTGAGTCCGTAATAGGCGACTCTGCCTTCCCGGAGCTCCAAACCTCGGGCAGAAGGGGAACCAGTCCTGTTTACTCTGCTCCAAGAGCTGCCGCGCCAAGGTGCTGGCAAAACCGCTGTGCCGGCCACAAGAGTCGCGCTGGCGACCTGTGCAGCTCCTCCACTGGGAATCTCTGCTCCGTGAGTGACCAAATTTGTCTGAAAGTGTGGCATCCTTTCATTCTCTGCGTTTTCGCTGGGAGCTACAATCTTGAGATGTTAGCGGTCAGCCATCTTGGATCGTTCTCTCCAATTTTTTAATAAATACCAGTTATCTATGTTTATCTGAAAACAACACACGCTATGTGTGTAATTTCTTCCTTGAATGACTTAAAATATTCAAAACCAAATCTCCCTTACAAATTAGCATCATTCACTGTTTTTTCCTAAATAAGGAAAGGACTGTAAACTAGCAATCTGATAATAAAATTCAAACTGTATTTACATGACTTCCAAAATAAGTTATGCTTCATTCTTGCATGGCTGTTTACCCTCTTTTCTTGTAATTGTTTTTCTGTATGTCCCCACTAAAACGTCTTTTCATAATGGTGGTAGTCTTTCCCTAGCAACTGAAAGCTTGAATGTACTGTTTTCTAGCCTTCACCTTCTTGATTGGCTAACTTTTTATCTTAATGGTTCAGTTTATCTGTAATTTATTTCGTGAATCTCTTTAATTCTCTACTGACTGTCTCCCTTCCATACATAAGTCAAGAGGACATTATTACATGACTCTCCTATATGGTTTCTACTTCCCAGGAACTTACACTTTGAGTAATTGCCCACTAAATTGCTTTTATACCTTCTAAAAAATATGTTATGGCTCATTGGGAAGGAACTATGCCATGCTTATCACTGAAATAACTTATATTAATATATAACCAGTGTTCAACAAAGTTTTACCCAACTTGATATTTTAATACTCTAGCTGTGATACAGAAATTTACAGTCAATTCCCCTATATTCATTATTTGTACATAATATAGTATAACAATAACCAATGAAAAATAGATATGCATGTAAATGTAATTCAAAAATTATAGAAAATTATAATTTAATCTAAAATATCACTATAAAAATCATTAGTAATATGGTGGATATAGTCTTTATAAAATGCTAACACTAATATAAACAGGTGTGATTGCCACTACTTCCATTTAGCAAAAGAAAGAGAAGATTGAGGAGAAAAAAGATGCTCTAAAGAACTCTATTGTACTTTTTGCTTTCATGAGACCTTCCCTAACTTACAACTGTCAGTTTGTTGGTGCTCTACTTAAGGCAATTCAAAAAATGTCACTGAGGAAATAAAACACACATTATTTTCCATCCAGGAAGTGTTAGACAATAAAGCACAGATTTAAGAACAGCAAGAAATGGCTCGAGTCTGCCTCTTATGATATCTGTGCTTTTAATCCAGTTTTGATTTTAACCCAAAAGTGCATACTCAGAGAATTGGAGGTGGATAAAGAAAATGAAATTTTTACTTTTAGTACAAACTAATTCAAATTAAAAGAATGACAAATTGATAGTGAGAAATGTGTGTAAAAAATAAAATATAATTTTCTACTTCCAAATTTATATTATAAAATTTAGAAGAGACTTATAATTATAATGAAAGCCAATACATAACATTTCATAATTGCTTTGTAATACTTATTAGTAATGCATTAACATCAAAATTCATAATGATTTCTAGTGTTACATGGAAATATCTACTAATCTCACACACACACAAAAGCATAATCTTTGGTGGTTAAATCAGTCCTTGGACAGGTTTGGAAATGTATCAGGAACTAGAATTCAAAAATATTTAAACTATGAATACTGAATTTATAAATCTAGAAAGTAACTTATTATATAATCAAGTCACATGGAATACTTAGGTATAATTTTTTTTTAAAAAAATAATAATACACATATTTTAGGAGATACATTTTGACATTTAAATTCTATTCAGGATGAAAACATTTTTGCTTAAGTATCACCTACCAAATACATAAATTTGCACAGAAAAAGAAAATTCAATCAAGTATATATACATAATGGGATATTATTCAGCCATTAAAAAAAAATTCTGCCATTTGCTACTACATGTGGAACTGGAGGACACAAAACAAAATAATAAATTATACATTTACTTTCTAAGAAATATTATATAATAGCATTTATAGTCATATGGTTAAATTTTGGCCATTACTAACAATGGTGGCAACTTTTATTACGCTTATACAATTAATTTGTAGAAATTATGAAAAACCTACTTTTCTCTACATTTGTGGATACCTGGTACCACATTATGTAGTGTGTTAGTCTGTTTTCATGATAGTGATAAAGAAATACCCCAAACTGGGAAGTTTATAAAAGAAAGAGGTTTAATTGGACTTACAGTTTCACATGGCTGGGGAAGCTTCATAATCATGGTGGAAGGCAAGGAGAAGCAAGTCACATCTTTTTTTTTTTTTTTTTTTTTTTTTTTTTTTTTAGAAAAAAGGAGAAAAGGAGAGGGAGAAAGAGGAAGAAAAAGAGGGAGAGAGAACAGGAATATTGCTTTATTCTAAAAATGGGTATTGATAATGGCCGATCAATATTTTGTGTAAAGTGGAGAGCTCTATAAATACTTATTAAGTTTACTTGTTCCGGATCTGAGTTCAAGTCCTGGATATCCTTATTAATTTTCTGTCCCGTTGAGTCTAAATCTCTTTATGGGTCTTATGTATCTGGGTGTTAGGATTGTTAGCTCTTATTATTGCATTGATCCTTTTACCACTATATCTTTATTGCTTTGAAATCTGTTTTATCAAATGCGAGAATTGCAACTCCTGCTTTTTGTTTATTTATTTATTTTTGCTCTCCATTTGGTTGGTAAATCTTTCTCCAACCCTTTGTTTTGACTCTTTGTGTATCTTTGGATATAAAATGGGTCTGAATGTAGTATACCATTAGGTTTTGGCTGTATCTTTTGATTAGGGGATTTAGTCGATTTAAATTTAGGGAAGTCACATCTTACATGGATAACAATAGGCAAAAAGAGAACTTGTTCAGTGAAACCCCCATTTTTTTAAAACCATCAGATCTAGTGAGATCCATTAACTATTATAAGAACAGCATGGGAAAGAACCACCCTCGTAATTCAATCATCTCCCACTGAGACCTTCTCACACAATGTAGGAGTTATGGGAACTAAAATATGAGATTTGGGTGGGGACACAGAGCCAAACCATATAATGTAGCTACCAAGAATTATATGAATATTTTTATTTCAATTTCAGAGACGTTTTGTGGGTCTTGCAATCAGGAATATCAGTATCTCAGAGAGTTGACAGCTGTTGCAACACCTTGGTTCTTGACTTCTTAGTTCACAAAATTTAAACAACAGATACACAGAAAAGGAGATGCAGCATAGAGCAATTTGTTGCAGATGGAAAAGAATATTTTGAAAGTTAAGAATAGAATAGACAGTGTACCCTGAGAAAGAGAGAATTTAGTGTGGGCTGTTCATAAGGATGAGACAGAAAACCCAGCACTAGGGAGACCCCCTTTATGTGAGTCTTACATGATCATTTATAAGGGGGCGAGGAGAGCTGTTATAGCAGGGAAGTTCTGGGTGGTGCCTTGCGCACACATGTGCAGTAACTGTACATGCTTGTTCATATATCACATGTCTCATTAGCATCTTAACTCTCCACCTAAGGATGTGGTATTTTACTCTTATAATGAGCAGAGAGTCAGTCTGAGCACAGGTAAAATCAAAATGCACAGGCTCTTTACAGGAAAAATTCTCTATGGGACATAGTTTTGCCTGAATGAGCTTGACTACATTGCAAATACTGGGGCTTATTGTGTTGACTGTATAGTCCCAAGCCCAAGGTTATTGTGTCTTGAGAACATAATTACGCCCTGCACCACCTATCCTAACTCAAGAAAGAGTATTGTGACTTTCACTGTCGGAATTAGTGATACATTTCAAACACAGAAATTTCATCACTGAAATAATGTATTTTACATTTTTATAAGTAGTGAAATATACTAGATAATTTTCTTTTCTTTTCTTTTCTTTTCTTTTTTGACACGAAGTTTTGCTTTTGTTACCCAGGCTGGAGTGCAATGGCGCGATCTCGGCTCACCGCAACCTCCGCCTCCTGGGTTCAGGAAATTCTCCTGCCTCAGCCTTCTGAGTAGCTGGGATTACAGGCACGCGCCACCATGCCCAGCTAATATTTTGTATCTAGTTTCAGCTTTTTGCCTACAGCTACCCAGTTTTCCCAGCACCATTTATTTATTATAACCCTTTCTCCATTGCTTGTTTTCGTCAAGTTTGTCAAAGATTAGACGGTTGAAGATATGTGGCATTATTTCTGAGGCCTCTGTTCTATTCCATTGGTCTATATATCTGTTTTGGTACCAGTACAATGTTGTTTTGATTACTGTAGACTTGAAGTACAGTTTGAAGTCAGGTAGTGTGATGCCTCCAGTTTTTTTTTTTTTTTTTTTTTTTTTTTTTTATCTCAGGATTTTCTTGGCTATGTGGGCTCTTTTCTGGTCATATGAAATTTAAAGTAGTTTTTTTTTTTCCCCCATTCTGTAATCAAAGTTAAAGGTTTATGGGAATAGCATTGAATCTATAAATTACTTTGGGCAGTATGGCCATTTTCACAATATTAATTCATCCTAACCATGAGCATGGAATGTTTTTCCCTCTGTTTGTGACCTCTCTTATTTCCCTGAGCAGTGTTTTGTAGTTCTCCTTGAAGAAGTCACATCCCTTCTTAGTTGTATTTCTAGGTATTTTTTTTGTGTGTGGCAATTGTAGATGGGAGTCACTTATGATTTGAGTCTCTATTTGTCTGTTATTGGTGTATAGAAATGTTTGTGATTTTTGCACATTGATTTTGTCCTGAGACTTTGCTGAATTTGCTTATTAGCTTCAGGAGACTTTGGGTTGAGATGATGAGGTCTTCTAAATATACTATCATGTCATCTGCAAACAGAGATAATTTGACTTCCTCTTTTCCTCATTGAATAACCTTTATTTCTTTTTCTTGACTGATTATCCTAGCCAAAACATCCAATACTATGTTGAATAGGAGTGATGAAAGAGGGCATCCTTGTCTTGTGCCAGTTTTCATAGAGAATGCTTCCAGCTTTTGCTAATTCAGTATGATATTGGCTGTGGGTTTGTTATAAATAGCTTGCATTATTTTGAGATACGTTTCATCAATACCTAGTTTACTGAGAGATTTTAGTATAAAGGGCTATTGAATTTTGTTAAAGGCATCTCTGTATCTAATGAGATAATCATGTGGTTTTCATTTTTGCTTCTGTTTATGCGGTGGATTACCCTTAGAGATTTGTGTATTGAACCAGCCTTGCATCCCAGGGATGAAGCTGACTTGATCATGATGGATAAGCTTTTTGATGTGCTGCTGGATTTGGTTTGCAAGTATTTTAATGAGGATTTTTACACTGATGCTCATCATGGATATTGGCCTGAAATTTTATTTTTTAGTTGTCTCTGTCACATTTTGGTATTGGGTTGGTGTTGTCCTCATAAAATGAGTTAGAAGAAATTCCCTCTTTCTGTATTGTTTGGAATAGTTTCAGAAGGAAAGGTACCAGCTCCTTTTTGTACCTCTGGGAGAATTCATCTGTGAAACCGACTGGTCCTGGGCATTTTTTGGTTGATAGGCTGTTTATTTCTGCCTCCATTTCAGAACTTATTGTTGGTCTTTGAGGGATTCAACTTCTTCCTGTTTATTCTTGGGAGGGTGTAAGTGTCTTGGGATTTATCAATTTCTTCTAGATTTTCTGGTTTATTTTTATAGAGATGTTTATAGTAATTTCTGATGGTAGTTTGTATTTCTGTGGGATCAGTGGTAATATCCCCTTTATCATTTTTTATTGCATCTATTTGATTCTTTTCTTTTTTCTTCTTTATTAATCTGGCTAGTGGTCTATTTAGTTGATCTTTTCTATAAACCAGATCGTAGATTCATTGATGATTTGAAGGATTTTTCATGTCTCTCTCTCCTTCTGTTCTGCTCTGTTCTTTGCTATTTGCTGACTTCAGCTGGCTTTTGAATTTGTTTGTTCTTGCTTCTCCAGTTCTTTTAATTGTGACAAGGGTGTCAGTTTCAGATATTTCCTGTTTTCTCTTGTGGGCATTTAGTGCTATAAATTTCCCTCTACACACTGCTTTAAATGTACCCCAGAGATGCTGGTGTGTTGTGTCTTTGTTCTCACTGATTTAAACATAAGAATTTTGGAGCAACACAATCATTCAGAGCATAGTTTATGCTTATTATATTTTTGCTAAACTTGTCTGCTTAATAAAATTAGTGAAGATAGCTACATTATATTTAAGTATATTAAAATTGGTCATTTTGTTTATATGTATAATCACGTAATACATATAATTAACATAAATTATAATATATTTGTATTCGATGTAAAATGATAATATATTATAAATGTATACTTTTAAAATTTTATACTATAGGAACAATTGGGATACACAAATACATATTTGGGAGAATATAATTGTGTGTGTGTGTGTGTGTAATTGACTAAAACTGACAGTATGCCATAAAGACACAAAGTTGAATAACTTTCTTTACCTATATGATTCCTTACATTTCAAAAATTTATTAAAAGTAACTCTGATTAAATTTTACATAGACCTACACAGTTCTTGTTTTCTAATAATATTCTGCAATTAAAGAAACAAGTACTCCTTGAAGAAAGGACTTATTCTACTGAACAAGAAATATACATGATGACTCTGGAGCATCTAATAGTGCAGAAAGTAACAAAGTGCCGAAAATAAATAAATTAATGACCTATGATTATCAGGCTATATAAAAGGGACATAGAAGCTTATGTAAAGTATTTCTAGTAGCTGTAGCTAAAACACTTTGAGCAACAGTGTATTTAATTTTGAATTAGATGGCAAAATGTAAAGAAAAATAAACCACCATGAATGCATACTGATATAAATACATGATTAAATAAATAAACAAATGAGGAGAATAAATAAATATGGAAAATTCCAAGTAATTTGCATAAATACTCTATCTTTAAGGAGGTGAACCATAACTCCTCACTCCTAAGACTGAGCTGAATATAATGACTTTCTTCCAAAGCATGGGAAAAAGAAGCATGAAAAAATTGGGAAATTGGAGAAAACTGACAGACACTATCATAGCCACATGATTAAGGTTTACACAGAGATAAGTCATATTGATAGTACACACCCTGATATAATGTGATGAGAATCCCACTGTGTGTTCTTCCTCCCCTGAATCCATAAGCTTCATCTAGTCATGAGAAAAATGTCAGAAAAATTCCAGTTGAGGATTATGTGCAAATGCCTCACTGGTAACTCTCAAAACTGTTAGGGTCATCAAAAAGGAAAGACCCTGAGAAATCTTCACAGCAAAGAAGACAATTTTACTGCATTGAATGTGGTGTCCTGGGTGGGATTCCAGAAGAGAAACGTATAGGCAAAAACAAAACAAAACAAGTAAAGTATGAATGTTAGTAAATCATGTATCAATATTGGCTCAGTAATTGTATCAATCTAATGTGTGATACTAGAATCAGACTACGCTAACGTACAATAATAATACATTAGCTATGGCATATATCAGACATTCTTTGCACTGTCTTTGCAACATTTCTGTAAACTTAAAAATATTCCAAAATAAAAATTTTATTTAAAATATATAAATTGCTTAAAACCACAAATTGCATCTAGTAATTACTCAATAACCATTATCTATTTGTTTAACTCTTATCAGTGTTCTCTAAATGGTTTAAAATTATTACCAAACTGAGGTTCAGAGATATAATATAAAAGGTAATAAAACCATATAGTTGAGTCAGAATTCAGATTGAAGTTTCTCTGTCCTCTTCACCATTAAATCAAATTGTGTGTCTTGCTAGAACTATAAAATGTTTGGAGTTCTTCAAAACTGAATATGAAAAATGGATGCATAAACATTTTTCTTTAAATAGCAGTAACTTAACAAAGTTTCTTTCTTTCTTTTTTTTTTTTTTTTGAGAGAGAGTTTTGCTCTTGTTACCCAGGCTGGAGTGCAATGGTGTGATCTCGGCTCACCACAACCTCCGCCTCCTGGGTTCAAGCAATTCTCCTGCCTCAGCCTCCCAAGTAGCTGGGATTACAGGCACGTGCCACCATGCCCAGCTAATTTTTGTATTTTTAGTAGAGACAGGGTTTCACCATGTTGACCAGGATGGTCTCAATCTCTTGACCTCGTGATCCACCCGCCTCGGCCTCCCTAAGAACAAAGTTTCTTAAATAACAAATCTTCCCATTTTATTTCCCAGAGCATGTGTAAAGTAGACTATATTGTTAAGTCAATTTCAGTAATATGGTTTACTGTATACTATTTTTTCAATATAAAATATTAAAATGCAAAGGCAAATAATAAATTCTGTTAGAAAAGCAAATATGACTTAGTTCATTAAGATACAATCAATCAATATTATGATGTAGAAGAATAGTAATATTAAATTTCTAAGACCTTAATTTTCAGTAATTGTTTATAATGGGACACATGCCTTTTAAGAGTTTTTTTTTTTTTTAAACAGACACCTGATTGTGGTAATAGTAGCCACCAGCAAAAAGTTAAATTATTTCAACATTATTTAATTATAGACTGCATATGCCTGATTTCCCACCTCACTTTTCTTCAAAATAATGTGTAAAGAAATAATTTACATTACTACCTCCTAGCTCAGAGGTGACAAAAGTGAATGGTGTTATTGTGAGAATATTCTCAAGCAAATTTTCTTGGGTATCTCTAGAGAAACAGCTATGGAACACTATTAACCCAGAGGGAAACAGTCTGTAGAGTTACACTCATTTCTATGAATCCAGTCTACCTCTGAGCCATGAGAGTCAAGTACATAGATATTATCCATTGTCACAATTTGACTTGAAAGCCAAAAAAAAAAAAAAAAAAAAAAAAACCTCAAAGAAGATAAAAAGAGAAACCCAAATGCCCATCAATGATAGACTGAATAAAGAAAATGTGGCACATATATGCCATGGAATACTATGCAGCCATAAAAAAAGAATGAGTTCATGTCCTTTGCAGGGACATAGATGAAGCTGGAAACCATCATTCTCAGCAAACTGACAAAAGAACAGAAAACCAGACACCACCTGTTCACACTCATAAATAGGTGTTGAACAATGAGAACATATGGACACAGGGAGGGGAGCACCACACACCAGGGCCTGTTGGGGGTTGGGGGAGCTAGGGGAGGGATAGTAGGGTCTGGGGTGATTGGAGAGTGATAACATAAGGAGAAATACCTAATGTAGATTACGGGGAGATGGATGCAGCAAACCACAATGGCATGTGTATTCCTATGTAACAATCCTGCAGAATCTGCACATGTACCCCAGAACTTAAAGCATATATTTAAAAACGCTCATGAGATTAAGTGACTTGCTCAAGTTCATTTAGATTGTTAGTGGCAGAGAGATCAGCAGAGAATCCCTCTCCCTGCACATCCATTTCATGGTCTTTTCTGTTTCACTACTTTTCTTCTATCCTTTTATCAAATGAACTACTGTGAATTAGTAAGATGCACCTAACATGCCTATACATGGTTGGCATCCTAAGTGTTTTCTAGTTTCCTGTTCAATTATGTAAGCTTTGTTTATCATTATCATTCGGTTATAATATTTACTATTGGTTTAACGTTATTATTCTGTTATTTATTATTGATTTAACCTTATTGTCAACTTCGTAAATTTCTATTTTATATGGCAGTTTATTCACAATCATGATACTTCTGAAGAAGTTAAAATATTGGTGTTCAGTAAATATTATATATTTCATCATATCTCAAGATTCCTGTGCCTGGCCAACAAACTCTGCATTTATACTAAATACTTTACATCAGAATATGGCTAAATGTGTCTAGATATGTAAAAAGTATATAAAAGTGTATATTTTACCAGCATATTTATAAAACAGGTAGAGTTTGCCTTAGATTTATAATATGAGAATAAGCACATAGTAGAAAGCAAGTAAAGAAAGTATAACTTATTTTAAAAGTGATCATATAAGATAAAACCTTATCCATGCCTCATTCCTATAAAATATAACTTTCCTAGTAAGTCAGCAAATTACAAACCGCTTAAACATAAATACAAGTAAGACTAAATGAGAAATACTTAAAGCCAAATTGAAAAGAATCAATGGAAATAAGTTGAAATTAGCTCTGTATGTTTGAGGTCTTGAGTTGGAAACAGTAAGCATGCTGTGGTTTGGAATGTTTATAAATAAACGTCATCCTTCATCATGCTGAATTAACTCAGCCATGCTTCTAGTTGTCCTTTCTTTAGATTACAAAAGTCATTTTACTCATCTGGTAATCTTTACAATACAGACTTACTGGTCAATAATTTTTTAAAAAAACTTGTCAGTTTAATGCTATTTAATTTGTGGTGCTATTATTATTTCATCATACATGAGTATATAGTTCTCTCAATAAATGTATTCTGAAGCAAAGTCATATTAACTCATTTACTTGCCTAGTTTTCTACAGATACTTAATTTTTTCAAAAAATCTTTGTCTCTTCACTTGGAACAAGCCTCTCGAATTAACAAACATCAGGAAACTATACTCCAGATCTGCCTGAACATATAGGATAATGTTTATGGCAGTTGGTAGATAGGCTGAAACCAAAATGCAAACATATCCAGGGGTCCGATTTGAGAATAAGGCCAAGGCTTTACAGGCAGAACAGAGGAGTCTACTTCCACATAGAGCTTTGAGACTAAAAACTGTTTTACAGGCACAAATACGAGACCTGTCATTAGTGCCACATGTGAAAGTTACTAATCAAAATCCAATACCTATAAGACCAGGACCATGGAAGGCAAGCAGGAAAGTCCAAAAGATTGAGTAGTGATTCTAGATTGGCAGCTAGCATCACTGAAACCATGTAGTTGATATGGTGGTACAGATAGAGAAAGAATGGAACTTCAATGGAGAATCCTAACAGTAAAACTGAAGGACAGATAAATATTTATCAGAATATGAGTGCACAGACAGAACTCAGTTATAGTCTGACTTATGACATATTCACGTATTGCTTAGCAATGTGAAGCATAGGCTTGTGTCTCCATAAACATATGTGATTTTACTTCACAGAGACCTTCTGGGGTACTTGGCTGACTGAGATGTGACAGATTCTATAAAGACTCTGAAGCTTGGCTATGGGCATTGATGTCTCAATAGGTTCTTTTATTTGATCTTATCACCACAGAGGAAACAAACAAATTATCTTTCTTGTTTGTGAGGCCAAATGTGTTGTTAAACCAAGCTCTCTCAGGCTCAGAAATTCTTTTCCAAAAGGGAACATGAAAAACTACACTTTCTTTTTAAGATTGTCTCAGCTTTGCAAAGATGATAGAAAAGCATATCAGAACACAGTAGAGCCTGTGGACAGCCCCTTCCACTGGCTATATCTGGATATGCCCACTTCCTACATAATCATGATCACATGACTAAGTCTCAAGTTTTTACATTCAACAGCTAAGAAACGTAAGGTACCAGTGTCTGGCTAAGTTAAATTGTTATACTAGCAATCTCGGTGCCGACACATTTAGCTACCTCCACTAAAGGCTGATTTCTGGGGTAAATGTATTGATATTCCTAACTATAAACATTATTATAACTTCTGTATACTATAAAATATAAAGAAAGACACGTCCTTGATTTTACAAAATGTAGGCACTAGCGAAAGATAAAATAGGCATTTGTTAGAGTAAAAATAGGAAAACAAGCCAGAGATTGAAGCAGAGAGAAAAAGAAACATAAAATTTGGTTATTCCCACCTAGCTCCTTTATCACCATCTATTTAATCCTCACTTGCTTTTAAAGAATCTATATATTTTCTTTACTAATTTGATTCATACGATTAAATAGAAGCAGAATAAGTCAGTAATCTACAATTCCATTTTGAGCTCTTGCTAGACATCTACACCCAAATGCAACATAAATAGAAGTTCAGTCTGTCCCAAACTGAACTGAAAACAAAACAGGTTTTGTTTTTAAATCCCCCATCTCTGTCAATAGTTTCACGTTATTCCGCCAACTTGAAACTTTGGAGACTCTCTAGTTTTCTTGAGCTTCCTCATTCCCAAATCTAGTCACCCACATCTATTTTTCCTATTCAAAACATTATTCAATTCATTCCTTTTTTTAGGTCTCTAATGTTTTGCATTTCTATAACTGTACTTTTCTAGTTGTTTCATAATGTTTTATTTTAGTTAAGTTTATTCCAGTCGATGCTAAACTGTGGTGTGTTTTTCCTAAAATGTAAACTGATCATTTCAACATTTGCTCTTTGTTCTTCCAAAGCTTTATTTTTATTTTTTATATATTTTAAGTTCTGGGGTACATGTGCAGATCATGCAGGATTGTTACATAGGTGTATACCTTCTATGGTGGTTTGCTGCATCCATCCCCCCTCATCATCTACATTAGATATTTCTCCTAGTGTTATCCCTCCCAAATCCCCCCACCGCCTGATAACCCCTAGTGTTATCCCTGACCTAGCCTCCCCAACCCCTCAACATGCTCCAGTGTGTGATGTTCCCTCCACGTGTCCATATGCTCTCATTGTTCAACATCCACTTATGAGTGAGAATATGCGGTGTTTGGTTGTCTGTTCTCTTGTCAGTTTGCTGAGAATGATGGTTTTCAGCTTCATCCATGTCCCTGCAAAGGACATGAACTCATCATTTTTTATGGCTGCATAGTATTCCAAGGTTTATGTGTGTTTTTAAATATAAAAATATAAAGCCTTTCACATCGAACATATGACTTATTCCTATATAACCAGGTTCAGCTGTTCAATTTTATCTATTCCAATACTTCCTGTATGTTATACTGAGAAGTATTTGACCTCAAATTTGTTCTGAGCTCATACATCACCAAGCCTTTGCATATGCTACTTCCCTTGCTTAGAATGTGCTCAGACTTTTGTGTTCAGCCACTAACTATACTCTTTCTCTGAAAAGATTTTCTTAACTACCTTATGGAGAGACTCAATTTCTCTTCTGTTTGTTTTCACTTTTCTTTGTATATATTTCCATTAAAAAATAGCTACCTTTTACTAAACCATTATTTTTGTTGGTCTTGCCTCTAAAACATAAGCTTCTTGAGAACAAGTACTGATCTTATAATTACTGTGGATAAATAATAGCATTACATCAGTCACTTGAGTGATGTCTGTCAGGGTAGTAAGGATTGCTGGATGTTTCTGAGAGTTTTAAAAGTAGTTTCCCGTGTCAGTTTGCTGAAAATGATGGTATCCAGTTTCATCCATGTCCCTACAAAGGACACGAACTCATGTACCCCAAAACCTAAAATGCAATAAAAAATAATTACATAATAAATAAAAATAAAAGTAGTTTCCCTAATAACTCCTCTCTGCATAAATAATTTCAAATGTGTGACATTAGGCAGTGGAATGGGCAGAAAGTCATACCATCCAGTTGTGGGAATTAAGGAAAAAAAAGCTCCGTTAATCAGAATAAGCTGTATTGCTCTGTGCTAGCAAACAACCTCTCCTGTCCCCAACTCCATAGTTTAATAATGAATGTTTCCTTTTCATTTGTCACATCAGCTGTGCATATGAGTGTCTTTTGAGGGCAATTCTCCTCTATGTGACATCTCAGCAATCCATATTGATGGAGTTCCCACTAAGTAGAATTCTTTGTTTTCACAGTCAACATGACAAGATAAGAGAGAATGGATAATCTCCTATTAATCTGTATGTATTTTTGTGAGTAGCTGATTCATTTTTTATTGGATTATTGTTATATGGCTATGCTTAACTTTGAGGTGGCAGAGAAGTATAATCATCCTATGTGCCTAGGAGAAGAGAAAGCAAAAAATACTTCTTTCTTGCATAATACAAGGGAACTAAGTAACAAACACTAGCAAAAGAGCCTTTGATATCAAATATTTGCATGCCAATTAATGAAACAGTAAAACCATTTCATACTGATAAAATATCAACAGTGATATTATTTTTTAAAAACTCTTTTGTGATTCTAATTAGATAGTGTCTGTTAGGATTAGATAATATGAATGAAATACTGAGATTCGACATGGCAAGATAAGTGTCTTTTTAAAGACTGCCAGAAAAATAGGCAACTGCACACGGAAACATATGGGCATTATGGAAATTTCCTATTTGAACACTATTAAATATATCAAATATCAGTATTAGTTTATTTAATTAATAATTATAAATTTTGAATTTCTCCCAATTTCTAAAGTTAAATTTGAAAATGTATTTGTTTGGTTGTATTGTATATCTGTTACTGAGAAGAGATGGAGTTTAATTATTATAAAATATCAAGCCATGTAAGCATCAAGTTTTTCTACAAACATATGCATGTCACTGTATTTAAGATACTGTATTTTGAAGCAGTTATACTTGCTAAATAAGTTAATATGCAAATAATATATAATAAATTGTGGAGTTCTTTCTATTGTCTAATAGTATTTTCTTTTTCTAGTGATCACAGTTTTAAGAACTACTCCCAGCTTCTTTGTGATTATAATGAAAGTTCCCTTTTGACCTAAAGAAACAAATTTCTTTTTTCTATTATCTCTCTCAATTGCTGGCAATCATTTGGTATTTTTTTTTTTACTTGGTATTAATACACTTGAGTAATTGCTTAACTATTCCATGTTCCCAACTAGTTAGACTTGTAAGGATGACGGCAGATGTTCTATTGAGTAGAAAATCCCTCTAGTTTTATTTCTAGCTCCCTTCCCTGTTTCGGTCACATAGCAAACACTCGTGGCAGTGAACTTTTTTTCTTAGAAGGTGACTTGAGTTTTATCCTTCCCTGTTGCATTTAAACAATTATTTCTTCCTAAAAATAAAGGGTTTAGTAAATTTCTTTTTCTATGTTCTTTACCTTCTGATTTAGGATATTCATAGGATATGATGTGCCATTGCACATCATAATTCAACTCCGTATTTTGAGCTGAGAAAGAACTGAGCAAGAGTTGAAGGATCTCTCCATTAGGACCATTGAGAATGTAAAATGTCTCTGGAGACACAAAATCATAAGATGATTTTAGAGTGATTCTCTGCATGCCTCTCTTATTCTGCCTATTATATATTTATATTATGCAATTTTCCTCTTAGTTAATATTTAATTTTGAGTATGTTACTAGGCTACAAAATGATAACATTATAGGCCCCTAACAAGCTCTAAATTTTGTAAAATGTTTGATGTGCAGAAAACTTACTTCCTTTTTAATATTAGTAGAAACTACTGGCAATGTCAGAAACATCTAAGGGCAATTGGCAACATAGTCAGGAAAGAAGGATTGTTGTAGCTACATCAATGCACTTTTACTCCTTATTGTAGAAGGATCCATTGTGTTGAAACATAGTTATAAAGGAAAACCTAGACCTATAAAATACCTATTTATAAATTTATTTAATTTGTAATTATAATTTTCCTTTTATCTCATATGTTGTCTAAATATGGATTTACAATAAATTATTTTAAAATTGGCCATTGTAATTTAAAAAAAGATGCTGTAAGATTTTTGCACTTCTACTCCTTTTAATTAAGTAAGTTTACATATATATATATATATATATATATATATATATATATACACACACACACATACATATATAAAATACCAGAGAATATAAAAAAATTATGTGCAAAAAGAGTAATACATCTTTTTTGCAAAGAGATTAATATGTCTCTTTGCAAAAAAATATATTTGTATTTTATATATACATAGTTATTTATAAGGTTATTTATAAATATTTTATAAATTATTACATTTATTGAAAGAAAATAATATTTTTACCTTATTAATATTAATTTTAAAAAGATAAATTTATGCGGTCCTGTGTTTATCATCAATCAGTATTAAATTTCATCAACTGAATGTCTAGAAAAAGTATTAATCAATTTATATCTAATTATTAAAAATATTGACTCAAAATTATCTTCCAAATGTCTGTCTAATAATGCAGTTGTATTAATTACAATTCATCACGTCGTTGATGATCATAACACTAGCAAATGGAAAACCAAGAGGAATATATGCTTATGGGACATAAAACTAGAGAATCACCAAATATTTTAGCCAGATATCTACGTATATTTTTCAATTTCCATTTAACATACAAGGAATCTCTTATTGTCACTTTATTTGTGAATTTTAAGATGGTTAAAGTGAACTGGATAAGGTTTTACGCCAGTGACCCTGTATTAATTATCAAAAGTTAGTATCCCCACTGAAAACAATTTCACTAATAAAGTATTTATCTTTAGTGAAATTCAATAACATTTAAAATAATGAACAATAATTATATTTATTCAAAATTTATTCTGTAATACAAACCATGCCAACATTCTTCATCTATTCCTATGAATTATTGTATATAATTTTTAAATACAAAAATATTTTCAAAAATAATTTCATAATGTTTACCTGAAAAGTTCCACAGAAACTTCAGAAAGTGGAAAATACCTCAATGAAGTCTTCACTGAGGGCAATGGAAGTGGATGCATTCTTTTCTGTAGAAATTTCTTTATTTTAGTATAACAATACACAAGTAACCAAAAGGCATGATGTAACTAGTATAATAATTTGCATTTTTCTATTCTGAAATATTTCATGCCTACTAGAGAAACAAATCAATATTGTGAATTTCCATTTTCTTCATAATCAGTGTTTTAAATTTCTGTTATATTACCACTTCAAGTAATGTTTTCTATTTAATCTTTCTGTTGGTGATAAGATCAAGCTACATTTAATACAGTTTTTGTAATAAATGGCAGTTCTATTTTCATAATTTACTCATTTTCCTAAGATAGCTAATATGGCATGGCTGACAATGACTTGTTACCTTTGCCATATTTAACTGAAGGTAAGACATATTTTATAAGGCATCAGCAGCATTCTTTTCTCAATTTTGTTGTGATGGTCTAAAGTTTATTTAGTAAAACAAAAGACATATTATAGCACATGCTTTAATTTATTAAACTTACTTTATTAAACTAACAGGGAGTTAGTCCCATAGAAACTGCATCTATCTAGACCACTAGTTTGACCAGTATGAGTACATTCCCTTATTACCGCTGAGCTAAAAATTGTCCAATAGCTCAAATGTTTGTACTGCTTGCATGTGTGCAAATTAAGCTACTATGTACAATATTTTTTTGCCAGAAAAAGTTTGATAAATAATTACGTTAGAAAGAATCAGATCCAATTTTCTGAAGATTATGAGATTCTTGCGGGAGCTGCAAAATGGCAAACATGATCTCAGTAAGGACAATCACTGAGATTTTTATTCTCTACCGTTAATATCCTTTCAAAAGCAATATTGTGAAAAAAAAAAAGAAGAAGAAAGGAGTGTGTGATTTTATTTCCAAAATAAAAATGTACTGAATTGAGAGTTTTAAACATAATTCCAACTGGATCTGAATCAGCATCAGGCAACTTCCGCACAGTTTGGCAAAGCCTCCAAGAGTTGGCACCTTTTGCTCTGCAAAGGCCCAGAACTTGACAAGTGGTTTTGGACGAAGGTGTAGTGGCACAGCTGTTTGGGGGAACTGATGGAGCATGTGCCTAAAATATTTTTCCATCCAACATTAACCACTACTTTTTCTTTTTCATGAATATTTATCAAATGAGAAATAAACACCAAGTATAGAGAAAGTATAATATTGTAGGAAGTGGTAATATTTCATTATTATTACAATTTATAAAGAACATTATGAATATCAGTAATAAAAAGGATAGATGGCACTATCAATAAAATAATGTAAAATAAATAGAGACGTGTGTGTGTGTGTGTATGTATGTTTGATACTTTAAATGTTTTAACCTTCAAATTTTTTATCTCATGTTTCTAACTCAAATCAAGGTCATGCTTAAAATGTTTCTAATCACTTTAAATGGAACCAAAGGAGAAAATGAACAACATAATGTCTGTTTTTTACTCAGCATTCTACAGTTATTTAAAAGGTTGGAAAACTAAAGTAGTTACAAATATTATAATTTATAAACTGAAACATCAGATATTTTAAACATGCTCTTTCAGCAATAGGCAAATGTTTAAATGGGTGTGTGGGGCAAAATGCCTTCTTAGAGTTTCAATCTGTTCCCCAAATCTTCTTGAGAGAGTAAGTAGGAGATGACAGAAAATATAAGCTGAAAAATTCATTAATGATCTCTGTCCAGCAAGTTAGAATATAATTATATGGCAATTAGTGCTATCTTACTGAATACTTTTTAAATGGTAGTTAAAATTAATCAACTTTGACTTATACTAAATACCCAAACCGTTAAGAACGGGCAAAATCTGAGAATGAATGTTATTTTTCTAGAGATAGAGATAATTTAAAAAATTAAACCTAAGAATGAATGGTAGATTGCAAAAATGGCCCTGATTCTTGATGTTACCCTGTGTGGACACCTTTTGTTGTGCAAAAGCAATTCTTTCTCACTTTGACTCCCAGCCAGCCAGCCAGGTGCCTTACTTTTTCCAGCAGGCTCTCAGTAAACTAGATGCAAACAGAGATTTGCTAAGGCCCTGATCATTTCTGATTCTGGATTTGCCTCTGAAATGGACATGAAAACAAGCAAGAAATGTAGGATAGAGAATATTGATTCCAGGGTATTAATGTAGTTTCCTGTGGATGCTGTAATAAATCACCACAAACTGGGTCGTTTTAAACAGGAAAAAAAAAATGTATTCTTTCACAGTTCTTGGAGCCAGAAGTATGAAATCAGTATCAATGGACCAAAATCTAGGGGTTGGCAGGGCCACTCTCCCTGCAAAGCCTCTAGAGGACAATCTATTCCTTGCCTCTTCCAGCTCCTGGTGGCTGCCAGCCTTTCTTGGCTTGTGTCCATAGCACTTCAATTTCCACCTCCACAGTCATACTCTCTTCTCTTCTGCTATCTATAATCTCCCTCTGCCTCTCTCTTATAGGGACACTTGTGATTGCATTTAGGGCCAACTTAGAAATCTAGAATAATCTCTCCATCTTAAAGTATTTAACTTAATCATATCTGAAAAGACCCACTTTCCAAATAAGGCAACACTTACAAGTTCTTGGGAATTAGTATCTGATATCTCTATGATGCATTTTTTTTAGTTTTCCTTCCCCTGGCTTAAAAGTTTCAGAATTATAACACATGAAAATGCATTCACCTCATTGCAATATTCTTAAATTTTTTTTTTTTTTTTAATTTTTATTGCATTATAGGTTTTCGGGTACATGTGCAGAACGTGCAAGATAGTTGCATAGGTACACACATGGCAGTGTGTTTTGCTGCCTTCCTCCCCTTCACCCACACTTGGTATTCATCCCCAGGCTATCCCCCCCAGCCCCCCCTCGCTGTCCCTCCCCCATTTCCCCCAACAGTCCCCAGTGTATAGTAGACCGCCTCTCTGTGTCCATGTGTTCTCATTTTTCTCACCCTCCTAAATGTTTTAATTAATTACAGCATCAACTCAAGCTCAAAATGTCACCAGTTCAGAATTTATAAATATCATGATCTAAATCAAGTAAATAAGATGTGTGTGCAGCTATGTCTGATTCATATGGGGGCAAAATTCCTTTCCAAAATTTCTTTCCATTTTGTGGACTTCTGAAAATAGAAGACTGGTTATCCGCTTCCAAAGTACAAGAGTGGGACTAGTGTAGGACAAGCTGTAGACATTATTTCAAAAGGTTGAAAATGGAAGGAAGAAAAAATCACCAATTTCAAGCAATTTCACAATCCGACAGAGCAAATTTCCTTAAGTTTCAAGGTCTAGGAATGATCCTTCAAGGATTAAGGCTCCAGCCTCCAGGCTCATGACTCTGCCCTCTGGGCCCACAGCTTGGGCTTCTCTTTCTTTGAGGACATATATAATCACATTTAAGTTCCCCTAGTAAATTCAGAGTGATCCATCCATCTCAAGATCCTATCCTTAATTATATCTGCAAAGACTCTGTTTATAAATAAGGTGATTTGTAGGTTCCAGAGATTAGGACCTAATATTTTTCAGGGACAATTTTTCAGTTTCCCACACACAGTCTTCCCAGCCAAGACCACTGTAGATCAGTAAGTGCATGCAACTGAGACCACCTAAACTGCAGACCCACAGCCCCAAGCACTAAAGAAAGGTTTAGTGTGGCACAGCATTACTATGGATATTGATATTTAATATACCAAAAAAAAATAGATTTAAAACTTAGCAAGAACACATTGTGTGCTAGGAACGTGAAGAAATTCAGCAGAGTTAAAACCTAGAATTTATAGGATAGGGATGGTAAGAGAACTGTTGGGGACGGCAAAATATAACACAGGAAAGTAAGCAGGAGTTAGGTTTTAAAGGGCCATTTGAGCCATATTAAGGCATTTAAAATTTGTAATTGTTACAATAGCAATGGAAAAATATTGAGGCGTTTTAAGCAGAAGAAACGTTTTCTAAGATTTCCTTCTAAAACTATGATTGGACTCAACACTAGCCAAAATTCATCAACTACAAGCTCTAGAAGAACAGGCACTTGGTACTCTCGTAACGTCAGAGACGTCACTGTGTATACCGGAGAAGCCGGCTAGTTTACATGCTTAGTCCAGGACCGCTTGCCCTAAATGAAAAGCATCTTTCAGAATTTACTTTTGCAGTTTTTAAAATGGATGTCTGGTTCTCAATTCCAACAGTTTTGTAAAGATCTAAAAAAAAAATGCTACATTATATTTTAGGGAAAATAAATCAGATTGGAGAAAAAGGACAAAGTCAGCAGATCAATTTGCAGGATACTGCAATAGCATAGGTGAGGCATACTGGAGGCTATAATGAAGGCTATATTAGATAGATATAAATGTTATTTAGCTATAGTTTTAACCACATGTGGTGATTAGGAAGGAAAAACTATAGATATTTATCTTTACTTTTTTTAAGTTTAATCAATGGAATGCAACATTAAGGATGAGAAGAATGGATTTTTAAAAAAAGCCATGAAATAATTAGCTAAATTGTATTTAAATGGTTTTTGCTGCACCTATGAGATTTCCACCTTCATCATTGATTGATTATTAGTCAGAGATGATCAATAGACTAGTGGATACATGGCCATATATTTAAGAAAGGGATGTGGGCTTTGAAAAGAGTTTGTGGATTCATCAGTATATGGAGGAAAACTGAAGCAAAGGAATAAGAGTCTCAGAAAAACACTCATCATGTGAAGTGAGTCCAGGGCAGACCCTGACGAACATTAAATTTAACAGAATAAGTAAAGAAAAAAAATAGAGGAAATTGAGAAAAAGTGGAAGACATATAGAAGGAAAGCCACAAATGTGTCTCTTCAAAATAGCCAAGAGATGGTATCTTTTTAAAAACGGAAGAAGTGTTCACAGTTATCTTGGTCTATGACTTCACTTTGGCCACCAAGACAGCCTAGCAGAGCTTCTGTTTCCTTAAACTATTCTTAGCTCCATTTTTCCTAGCAACGATTTCAAACATTCATATTTACTTTGAACTTACCACGCTAACACCTACATGCATCCCATAACTCATTCTCAGATAAGGTGTTGGTTTCTAACTTACATACAAGAAATAAAAACTTTATTGGAAGAAGCATTTTTCAGTTTCTTAACTGGGGCTGATTAGGTTCTGTGTAACAGAGTTTGCCTTGCTGGGTATTTATTCAAGTACAACCTCTGTTGGAGGAGAGGGAAGGAAGCAGAATTGGGAAGAAAGAGAGGTAGCAATGTGACCCTGGAAAATCCCATGGAGAACTCTGGAACATATATAACCCATCAGAGTTGTCCAATGTTGAGTCAAAATATAACCCAGCTTCAACCAGTCATTGATGTGCAATGTACTGGGAAGAAGGCCATTCCTTTGAGCAAAGTGGCTGTTGACAGCTGAGACCAATGCTGAACTAGAGGGCAGCTATGGCAATTCAAGCTTCTTGAAGGGTAACCTGGGCTGGGTGGTACAATTTCATGAGCGTAGTAACAAATATGCAGTTACATATATATCAGACTTCTGTTTCTTCCCATTACATAGGAGAGATCTCCTTTCCCAGGCTAAATATTCTTTTCACCAAGTTAGCACTTCCAGGTCTTTTTATGCCTCTTTATGTAAGAGACTCTTTTTGTCAGCTCTTTCCTAAGCATATTTAATATGTTTCTTATATTAAAAAAAATAAAATGGGAAAACCTCATTTATCTACATTTATTCTCCCGGGCATATTCCTATTTCTTAGAATAATATCAAATACACTTATAGGACCTGTAAAGTTGTATGTGATTATGGTTCATTCTCTAATCTCATGCTGCCCCTTTACCTCCTGTTCATTTCTGCTGCAATCTTTGTTAATTGTTTTTCATTCCTTTTGCCTCTTCCCCACCTTCCTTTTTGGACTGCTTTCCTGTTTCCTTTCCTGGAATATTTATTCTTCCTTCAGATATTTTTATATTAATATGTTCTCTCTTCCTTCAAGGTTAAAAGAGTATCCTTATTATATTTTCTCATTCTGCTATATTTTTTGTTATCAAAGAATAACTTTTTTTATTTGATTATACATTAATTTTCTTATTCCTCATTGAATGCAAGCTATATGAGAAAATGAACAATCTTATTTAATAGTATATTACCAACAATAATACATGATGCAACAACTTTATAATGCTTGTTTTTACATTAAAAGGACATCTTCATTCTGTCTTATTTAATAACAATATAACATATATTAAATGTATAAATAAAAACAAATGGATGTAATAGATTTATCTAACAATGAAATAGTGTGTATTCTGGAACAAAATTGTGTATTATGAAGACATATACAAAGTAGACTTCATGAGGCAACTTAGGAGCTCATGAATACAAATATATAAAAACAAATTGTATTACAGCATACATGTTAAAAAGGTACACAATTTTAGAGCAGGAACAGTGTGAAATAAGTCTCGGCTAACAATCTGTAGTGCTTTAATGTATGTTAAAGTTGGATTCTAACCAAATAACGTAGTATTGTTAACATTCTAAAAACAAGACAAAACAAAAAAGGCAAGCCAAGAACTTTGGGACCAATGAATAATTTTCCAAAACCCCACCCTCTAACTTACCTACACTTAGACTAATTTAGAGACCTGTTGAATTGTTTAATCTATAATCATTATAGCACAATGTAGTGTCCACAAGAGATAAATTCCAATTTCTGTGTTCAGGAGAAATATATTTGTTCTGGAATCCCATTGTCTCTCTTCAGTCTATTGGTTAAAAGTATATGTGACATAAATTTATCCTAATTCCAAGTTCACATGTAAAGAGAAGATGGTAATAAGAAAAATTGTTCTTGAGCTGGCTAAACAAGACAATCTTCTGAGTGATTAGGAAAAAATGTTAAAGAATAATTAGCCCATATCAATTTTGCTAAAGAAAAATTTTGATTCTAGGGTACATGCATATTCAGTTTTTAACCTTTCATGGAGATTTGATGATCAAGCACATTTTGGGACCTCCAAAGGTAATGACAGAATGAGAGGATATTACAGACATTAAAACATACTCCTCGGCCAGGCGCGGTGGCTCAAGCCTGTAATCCCAGCACTTTGGGAGGCCGAGGCGGGTGGATCACGAGGTCAAGAGATCGAGACCATCCTGGTCAACATGGTGAAACCCCGTCTCTACTAAAGATACAAAAAATTAGCTGTGCATGGTGGCACGTGCCTGTAATCCCAGCTACTCAGGAGGCTTAGGCAGGAGAATTGCCTGAACCCAGGAGGCAGAGGTTGTGGTGAGCCGAGATCGCACCATTGCACTCCAGCCTGGGTAACAAGAGCGAAACTCCATCTCAAAAAAAAAAGAAAGAAAGAAAGAAAAAAAAAAAACATACTCCTCTAACACTGAACAAGTAGAAAAATGAAACCTGATCAAGACTATCCAGTATCACCAAGCAGTTTAGAACACTGCATTATTTTTGATGTTATTAACTCTTCATGTTTCCTCAAAAGAATGCTCAAAGTGACCTAAGAATCCAGGTAGGCAGAGATATACAGTATCCAAATATTCTGATTAAGGAGGCAATGTATTGGATTTTATATTTGAAAACTATTTCCATAAAATCAGCAGATAAAATTGTTTTGGAAGTTTGAAGAATTACTTGTAAGACATACTTAGCTAAAATCCCTCCTTCCCCAAGATTTCAGATAAATTGTTCTTCTTTTTATAATGCATCCAAAATTCAACATTATGAAATATATGTGCTTAAAAATGATGATGTAATGTTAGTATTAAATTTCAATTTTGTTGACAATAATATGCTTTAAATTTTTTTAAAAATGCATTCCCATTTTATTTTAAAACATTATGCTAAACCAAAGTGTTTGAAGACCAGCCTGGGGAACATTGTGAAATCCTGTCTATACAAAAATAAAAATAAAAAATGAGCCAGATGTGGTGGTCTGTGCCTGTGCTCCCAGATACTTGTGTGGCTGAGGTGAGAGGATCATCTGAGCCCAGGAAATCAAGGCCGCGGTGTGCTGTGATTGCGCCACTGTACTCCAGCCGGGCGAGAGAATGAGATCCTCTTTCAAAAAAACCAAATAAAAAAAGAAAAAAAAAAAAGAAAAAGAAAAACATTATGCCATAAAGTTAAAACATGTGGATTAATATCTGTTATACCTATTTACTCAAGCCTCTGTCATGTGAGCAAGTGAATACATCTCTTGTGAAAGTGTAAGCATTTCTAATAAAGATGTTTTTCTTTCATTTTTTACTGGTTGCCTAAGACCCTGTTCTTACATTCTTCATCTCCAAGGGCACAGAATAACATTTCTTATAAATTCTTATTAATTACTCTTAAGATTTATTTTAATTTTAGGCTTAATGTTAAAAGTATATTAAAAATAAAAGACAGGCAGAAATTACACTTTATAGAAAGCCAGAGAGCATGGGTTTTAATAATTCCTTCATTCCATCTTCTCACATTCTAAATAATGACAATCCATAATATCTGGGCATAACAGGTACATGTGAGATTTGAGAATTAAGTAACAACATTTTAAAGCAAAAAATATATTTTAATCAAAAGTTGTTTTGAAGAACATGAGAAAATGAATGAGTATAACTAAGTTTGAGGCAAGAAAAACTGAATAGTTGGGAATAGGCCAAAAAACAATAGAAGGAATTAACAACACGGAGAAACGTTTGCCCAGACAGCAGCCCAGGGTTGCCTAAGGATTTGGTTGTGACAATGAAATGAACTAATTTTGATGAATATTTGTAAAAAGATGAGTGACTAGAATAGTTTATTAGTCTATAGCACTGAAATTTTAAATAATCTGTATTTTTCAGACATAATTTATGATTCATCCCATATCTACTGACATCAAGTCTGTTTCCACTCAAATAAAAAAGTAACCAAAAACAAAAGCCATGCCAAGCAAAACAAAACATAAAATGACGCATAGTTTATTATGTCAAACTCTTAGTATTTGAAATACACTTTTCCTTAACTATGTTTCTACCTTTCAAGGAATTTTTGAATCAAAAGTTGTCATACTTTCTTTTCAACTTTTTTAGGAAAATCTTATTCAAATGAATCTCAGCAGGGATGATAAAAGTATTTTTAAAAAGTTTCCTTCACGTTAGTTTTCTGCAAACTATGTCTACTCTGTTCTTAATCTGAAAGAACAATTTTGAGTAACCCAGTGTTCATAGAAAACGGTGAAAAAAATCTTGGAGCTATCACTATGGCTCTGCATTCAAATATATGAAAGTAAAGAAAAGCATATGGTCATGACTGAGAGACTTCAGAGTGAGCACTTAAGGAAATCAGCATGAAAAATAAAGTGTCCATTACCAAGTGATGATTTACTGTATAATTTATGGGAGTGTGGAGTATGCTTGAAACTGCACTTAGCACCTGGATGCCATGAAATATAAATTGAGATGAAATGTGTTCATGAAATTCCATTAATAAGAAGTATGATGTTGGTTTCCTTTTTATTTTGCTTGTAGCTTAACAGAAAGCAGAGGTAAGCCTAGGCAATATGCAGTGGCTTTTATTAGATTATTTCTTGGACTCATGAGACCTTGACTATTAAAGAGAGTTTGGAGACTGATGTAATCTCTCTCCTCTTTCTCTCTTTTTATTTTTCTCCTTCAACATCTTTGGCAGAGGGAAACCTAAAATGCCGAACTATATATGCCAGAAAGATTGATATTCATTTATTGAACCATTATATGTTATGTATCTATGGTACACCAGGCACAATATTTATCACTTGGGATATATTAGTGCTAGGGTGTGAATGTGTTCCCTGAAATTTATATGATGAAATCTTAACACCTGAGGCATTAAGAGATGAGGATTTGGGGAGGTGATTAGATGATGAGGGCTCCACTCTCATGAATGCCATTAGTCCTTTTATAAAAGAGGCCTGAGGGAGCTTGTTTGCCTCTTCAATACTGTGAGGACACATCATGTGAGGACACAGGGAGAAGGGGCGATCTACAAAAAAGTGGGCACTCACCAAACACCAAATTTGCTAGTGCCTTAATAGTGGACTTCAAAGCCTCAAAAACTGTTAGAGATAATATTTTTGTTGTTGAGAAGCTATCTAGTTTATGCCATTTTGTTAGAATAGCTCAAATAGACTAAGACACTCAGTAGACAAAAGCGACCCAAAGCCTTCCTTCATGGAGATTATATTCCAACATGGAGATTGTGGGTGGTCGATTTGCAGTATTTGGTGTATTAATCATGGTTCTTCAAAGAAACAGAAATAATAAAGGAGGCTCATGGAGGTTGACAAGTCCAAAATTGGCCAGATAATATGATAAACTGGAGACTCAGAGAAGAGCTGATGTAGTAATTCAAGCCTGAATTATTTTCTACTCTCAGATAGGTCAGTCATTGGTCCTATTAAGGTCGTTAACTTGTTGGATGAGTTTCATTAACATTGTGGAGGACAAACTGCTTTACTCAGAGTTCACTGATTTAATCTCATCCAAAACAAAACAAAAACCCCTTACAGTAACATCCAGAATTATGTTTGACCAAATAAATATCTGGCACTATGACCCAGCCTAATTGGCACACAAAATTAACCATCACATTCAGAAAGGGAGATTTAGGGTAAGGGTGTGTAAATATAAATAATGACCAGCCAACTAAATTAGAATAAAGGTTATTTATTCACACCTTTTTATAGTAAAAGAGTCAGCCTCTGTCGCTCACATTTTGCCAAAGAATCAAAGGCAGACAGAAGATAGGGAAAAATTTGTAGTGGAAAAATGCAAGGCTTCAAGTATTACCTGATTAGAGGCTGTTGGCTTGGGGAAGTCTAGGCAGGTTAACTAGAAGCCAGCATTCTGTGATAGGAATGCATGTTTGGCTCTTCTTTTTGGTCTTAACTTGGAAGCAGAATAAACATTATGTGAACTCTCAGTTATTAAGTCCTGACTTTTGGGGCTGTTTGTTCTGAAAATTATTGTTTTGTTTCCTGGATCATTACCTGAGATAGGAGTCTGATGTGTTACAAGTCTGGCTCACAGCAGACTGGCTTTCTGGGGTGATTACTAGAAGGAGATGCTTTCCTGGACAGGTTGCTTCCAGTTGTCAGTCAGTGTTCTATTTTTATATTTGGTCTGTCCATTGTTTATTTGTATATTCACTCTCCCAATTTAGATAATTAATAACCTAATAAATGAACTACATAATGTATAAGAAGATGATCAATACTGCATAGAAGTTCTTGAATAATATATAAAATACTAGGAGGACAAAATGGGGAAAGTCATGAGAAAGATTACATTATTAAATTGTTAAGAGAAAGTTCCTTTAGAAGGTGAGATTTCAGTGAAAACTTGAAAAGGATGAAAGAATTAGCCAAGCAAAGATCTGAGGGAAGACAGCCCGAAGCATATTGAATAGCCAATGTTAAGTGCTTAATATGGGCTGATACTTGATGTTTATAATATGTTGGAAATAATTACAATGCCTCTCCCCTATCATCTTGAACTCACCCCCTTTGACACATTTTTTCACAATTAGTTACACTTTGAATCATTCATGATCCTAAAAAGGATATATTAGAGGTTGAAATAAAAGGAAAAAAATGAGTGACAGAAATAACCAGAACTGAAGTAAAGTTAGTAACGAGAGATCACTGGCTTGTAGTCAAATAAGGCCCGTCTTTGGAATCTAGATTCTAACACGGAATAAAAAAAAGGGGGGGAACATTTGATATTTTGGATATCCCTTACATCATGAGGGTAAGGCAGTTGATGGCTTCCAGACCAGACAAATATATTATGATAAATTCCTTAATATGAGCATTTTGATCTGAGTTTTGAAATTAAACAAATATTGCATGCTTAAGCTTTAACACACAATTTTACAACTGTTGGTCCATATACACGGTAACAGATAGAGGCTCTAAAAGAGTCTAGAATGTGAAATTGGAGAGGACATTTTGAGAAGACTTTGGAACGGGTCTTCAAATTGCTATGAATCTGAATGCTTCCAAGGGGGTGGGGATTTTCTATGCTTTACCTCAAGTGTAGCTAAGGGTGCTTCACGAAGCTTACTCAGAGGACTTCAGAATGTTCTCTGGAGTCAAAGTTCAATCCATGATATCAGTGGCTCAGCATAGAATAGTTGAATTGCTTTTTCATTAGGGAAATAACTACCTTCATATTACAAGACAATGTGCTAGAGGATATCTGAGTTTTTAATGTAGAACAGATGTGGACCACAGAAAACAGGGAGCTGGTCTGAGTTCTTTTGAATCCAATCCAAGAGGCTTTCATTAGAGAGGTAATTGGACTACTGTGAAGAGATCATATAGGTTTGAATAAGAGAAAGGGTGAGATTTAAACATTTCCCCAGCTTGCAAGAATGTTGGTTAAGGAACAATATCCCTTTCCTCGTACCACTTATCCTTACTGTGTTTCAATAAATGAACAATATCAATTAATAACAAGGACAGGAAATAAGAGGAAAGAAAGTTTGTCTGTCCACATCTGTCTCCCCTGTGTCCCCATCTCAAATGCCAAAAGCTGGTAAACTGCATTGGCCATTAAAAAGGGGAAAATATTATGTTTGCTATTTAAGCCTGATGTAAAATTTTTTGTTACTTATGCTTTATCAGAAATCTCATGGAGAGTGACCAAATGTTTAGCCACGGGAAGGTTAATGCACTTTCTATTGAATAAATTTTAAAGGATTAGTAGGAAACAAACAAACAAGAATAGTCTTATTTGGCTAGAGCCCATATGTTGTGCTCATTCCCTTTACGAGTTGTATTTGTGTGTACTTTGCAAAGTGCATGTTTGATTATTTCAGGATGAATGGCTTAGAACTAGTATTGCCATAAGTAAAGTCTGTGGGCTGAAATTTCTGTACCGCATAGATAACTACAGGTTAGGTCTTATATCTGCCAAGAATAGTAAAACAGCTTGGGTTCTGGACTGGTGATCTCCTAAAATAATCCCTGATAATCATTGTATTCACTTGACACTCTGTGCATTCTTCCAACCCAATATAGGAATTACAGTAAATATTACCCAAATGGCTATTGTAGGAATGATTGCATGTAACTTCCAATCATAGGTCATAAGACATTGCAACTTCCACTGTGTCATCTCTTGGATCACTTGCTCTAGGAGAAAACAAGTCACTGTCAACAGGCCTATGGAGACATTTGCATAGTGAGGAACTGAGGCTTTTTGCCAATAACCAGCTGAACTTGCCAGCCATGTGTGGATTAGAAGTGAATTTCTGGCCAGGTGCAGTGGCTCATGTCTGTAATCCCAGCACTTTGAGAGGCTGAGGTGGGCAGATTAATTAAGGTTGGAATTTTAAGACCAGCCTAGTCAACATGGTGAAACCCCATCTCTACTAAAAAAATACAAAAATTAGCCAAGCATGGTGACATGTATCTGTAGTCTCAGTTATTCAAGAGGCTTGAGGCAGAATTGCTTGAGCCCGAGGGACAGAGGTTGCAGTAAGCCAAGATCATGCACTCCAACAAGGGCAATAGAGCAGGATTCTGTCTCAAAAGAGAAAAAGAAAGAAAGAAAGAAATTGAATTTTTTATCCCAGGCAAGCCATCACATGAGTGTACTTTGAATTGCTACCACTTAAGAAACCAAAGGCCAGAACCATTCAGCCAAAACACTTGTGTGTCCCTGGCCCTCAGAAACTGAAATGTTTATTGCTGCTATTTTAAGCTGATAATTTTTGAGTAATTTATTATATAGCTGTAAAAAATAAGACAAGTTCTAATCTTATCCATAGCACTCTTAAGATTGTCCACCCAAAGATGGACTTCCGTTTATGGATGAGAGAGTACTGTATTTTTAGCTCCCTCCTTTATGCAAATAACCACCTCTAACTCCTTCCCTCACATAAAGCCTATATTCTCAAGCCCCATTTCTGCATGAGCTTTAAAAACCTGACTCCTATGGTCAAGAACTCCTAGAGATGTGCACTTGCACGGTTCCATTTATACATGTGGAAAACAATAATGTTTCATTTATGTGCAAAATAATATTCTAGCATCTTGAGAAAGGAGGCTATTTTTTATCAGAATATTACAGGAATCTTAATTTTCTCATCAAGCCAAAGTTAAGAAGAAGATTAAAACTGTTTATGCATCAACCCTTGGTTAATGCGAGTATTCCAAGTCTGAATATCCATCTTTTGGTGACAAAGTAACCTCAGACTAATGTCATACATAATATTGCAGCCAGGCTAGAATTATCACCCCTAAAAGCTATTTTCCAAAGTTACTTTCTCATTTCAAAAATTAAGATTCTGAGTCTGTCAGTCCTCTGATTCTACTGGAGAATATTAGAAAAAAATGTTTGAAGAATAAATAACTTTATTAAAATAAATTATTGTTTAAATTCAGGTTCATGGGCTCCCATCTGAATCTATCAAGTTGAGTTATTAAATTTTTTGTACAACATCAATGGAGTTTTAACTTAAATGTTAATGTATTCTGGTAGTGTAGCTTAGAGAATCTGACTCCATACAACTGAGATAAAACCTGGAAATCTGCATTTTAACAATCAAAAGAGAGAATTCTGATAAAAGTGGAACTAGTGACCACCATTTAAGAAATACTGTCAATGTTCTTTCCTCATTTATTGTTTGTTTCACTTCTTACCACCAATTCTTTAAAATCAATTTATTTATTTGTGTCCATATTTTTTTTGCTTGTTTTGACCTCCATAATTGTGATAAAGGATATTATGGTCATGAGGCGTGAGTAGAAGGAAAAGAAGCAGCGCCAGCTCTGATTTATGGGCAGAGGCACTAGTACACCAGGGCTTCACAAGTCAGAGCCAGCTACCTAAGATTTTGGTGAAGATGAAATTGAAGTGAGTATAAAACAGCAATGTGAAATATTCTAGGATAAATGGTAGTACACAAAGTAGCAGATACTTACACTTGTTTCTAGTTAACTGCTAGATGCTATCTATATTATTAATATTAACATTTAAAAAAACTCACAGCAGGATTGGTAGTGTTGGGAGTGTTTCAAGTAAAGATGAAGATTTTTGATTGAGGTTTGAAATTAGAAATACGTTTTCAATTTATAAAAGCAATTTTGCCTTCTAGTACACAAGAGGGCATATCAAGTTCACTGTAAAAAATGTTATATATTTGATAAGCAACTGAAAGTACAGCCCAGCTAATTTGATGTGATACTCTTAAAGAGCTATGCATACTAGTTTTTTTAACACATGCACAGATGCACAAATTTTAAAAACATAATTTAATGCCCTGACATAGGTAAATTTAGAAAAAAATAGAAAAAAAAAATCAGTGAATATTTTGATGTATTTGTTATTTTTGAATAAAATGTGATAAAGTTGTTAATATCATATGAATATCCAGTAGTCTGCTTATTCACTAATACATTGAGATGAAAACAATTATAAATGACATTAAATTTTTGTTTACTTATTATACTGAAAAAATATAGGATTTGGAATGTGTTGTTGTCGTTCAACAATTACACAATTATAGTTTTAGCTATCTTTGGGTAACACAGAAAATTTCCAACTTTTCATACTAGTTTTTGACTTTGCTGAAGTGAGATTAAAAAAATTAATTGCTTGGGTTTTAAAGCTGAAACAAGAGAAAATTACACAGGAAGAGAATGAGCCTATCCCACACGGTGTATCACTATATCAAACCACTCTCTTGGCCTCTATTAACTATGAAATAGACATTACATGGGGATAATGAGTTTGGATATTCTCAGAGGTTTTAATAACATATGTTGGTTAATAGCCCCACGATTCTGTTAGAATCTTTGAGACTCAGTTTCCAGTGTTAAAACAATCTGAACATAAACAAGTAGGACTCAATTGAGTAATGTAATCTTATTTCAATAAAATGACCAAATAAATCTACACATTATTATAATAAAAGAAAAAATATGGCTATCTGATGTAAGAGAATCATTCAAGAAAACTCAATACAAATTTAATTACCAAAATACTATTTAGTTGATCCTTGAACAACATAAACTTGAACTGCACAGGTCCAATTATACGTAAGTTTTCTTCCACCTCTGTCACCCCTGAGATAGCAGAACCAAAATCCCTTCTGTTCCTCCTTTGTTCAGTCTACTTAACATGAAGACAATGAGGATGTGCACTATTTATTTTTGTTTTTGTTGTACTTGCTTTTGGGTTCTTGGTCGTGACATCTTTGCCGAAGCCAATGACTGGAAGGATTATTCTGACGGTATCTTCTAGAATTTTTTATGGTTTCAGATCTTATATTTAAGGTTTTGACCTATCTTGAGTAAATTTTTGGTAAGGTGAGAGATGAGGATCTAGTTTCATTCTTTCGCACATGGCTTGCCAATTATCTCAGCACCCACTTTACGGTATTGTTTCCTTTGTTGAGGATCCCTTAGCTATTTTTGACTTTATTTCTGGATTCTCTATTCTGTTTCATTGGTCTGTGTGCCTTTTGTAAACCAGTACCAGGCTGTTTTGGATACTCTACCCTTCCAAAGGGTGGTACTGGTATACAATATATACTGGTACCCAAAGTTTGAGGTTGGAAAATGCAATTTCTCTGGAATTATTTTTCTTTGGCTTAGTCTAGCTTTGGCTATGAGGGCTCTTTTTTGGTTCCATATGAATTTTAGGACTGTTTTTTTCTATGTTTGTAAAGGATTATGATGATATTTTGATGGGAATTGCATGGAATCTTTGGATTGCTTTTGGCAGTATGGTCATTTTCACAATATTGATTCTACCAACCCATGAGCATGGGATGTGTTTTCATTCATTTGTGTCATCAGTTATTTCTCTCAGCAGTGTTTTGTAGTTTTCCTTTTAGATATTTTACTTCCTTGATTAGGCATATTCCTAAGTATTTTATTGTATTTTTTGCAGCTGTTGTAAAGGGATTGAGTTCTTGATTTGATTCTCAGCTTGATTGTTGTTGGTGTATAGCAGTGCTACTGATTTGTGTACATTCATTTTGTATCCTGAAACTTTACTTTTTCAAAGGACTTTTGAATTCTTTTAGTTTTTCTGGTACATTCTTGAAGTGGTTTTTCAAGCAAAAGTTTATGGTGTGAGTCTCCACACATTGTTCTTTCTGTTCAAATGGAAACTGTATATTAGCCCTGCCTAATCCACCATCTTTCTCAGCCTCCCCTAGTAAGGCATTCTTAATTTGATAAAATGTGTATAATTATTTCCCTCTAAGAACAGGAATGTGACAAAGATACTTGTTATCACTAATTCAGTTAAAACTAATACTTAAAAAAAATAGAAGGTCTAAAATGCAAGAAAAGGAAATGAATGAGATTAAATAAAGTGAAATAAATTCGTCATTACTCTAGCCATGTTATTGGGCATGTACACAATCTAGAAGAGCCTACAAAACAATTATCAGAGTGAAAAACTAAATTAAAGAACTTTACTTGATATTAGATTATTAAAAATGAATGACATTTCTAAATAGCATCAATAAAAGTACCAACAACAAAAATGAAAATTTAAAATAATATTTAAAATAACATCAAACACGTCAAATAGACTTTTAATTTCTAGCTATAGCAGACTGCAGATATTGGCAGATTGTCTCCCCCAAATATAAGAATACAAGTTAAAAAGTAGAAAATATTGCCAAGAAAACATCCACAGTTTTAGATCCCTGGAAATTGTACAAAGGCAAGTCAGAAACTGATAAGATTTTATTCAAGAAACGCTGTTGAATCATGGGGAAAACAGTGGAAATGTCTTGTCTGCAGCCATGTACCTTAACCTGAAACCTCTGCCCTGCCAAGTTTGACTTGCTAATATTTCCATAGTAGGGCTGGAAAAGGATAAAAAGCAGCTTCACTGTTAAGAGGGCAGATATGATTTTCAGCAGAAGGTAAATATCCATGCTTGGTGATGTTGTCAGTAAATAAAGTGCAGTCTGTAAGTAACAACGGGGAAACCCTTGACTCTGCTGGCCTGGAATTAGCATATCGGTTGAGTCAGTGATAATCCCGTCAGAAAATTAGTGAGATCTTTGAAACTGGAGAGGCATAGAAAGCTATGTTGCTCCTCATGCATCCCTGACTGTCTGAAAAACTATGAACATGTGCAAGGCAAACTCAAGAGAGCCCAGGGGGAATTAATTGTGAAGCAAGAGGTGAAAATGTCCCAAACTTCAAATTCACTTGAAAATTTTTTGTCAAAGATCGAACGAAACCTCTATTTAGGGAGCATGAAGAACACTTAAAATTTAATAATAGAAGACATGTATTCCTCTTATAATATGCAAAAATTTTGCAAAAAATATGCAAAAATTGTGTGGACAGTTCACAAAAGAAAATATATGAATAGCCAATAAGCATAAACACATCATTACTCATTAAGAAAATGCATATTAAAACCACAACGATGTGTAACTACATGCTAACTAGAAATTTTAACATTACCAAGTTTGCTGAGCATGTGAAAAAGGTAGAATCCTAGCATAATGCTGCTAGAAATGTGAAATGAGACTATGTTAGAGAATTTTATGGAAATTTCTTACAAATTTAGAAATACAACACATTTATTGTATGACTCAACTATTTTACAACTTTATTACCCAAGAGTAATACAGTATAGGTGCACACAGAGACTATTTGACATATGTTTATAGTCAGCCTTATTCTTAATAACTGTACAATTCAAATGTCCACTAACCAGTCGGAACCCGTTAAATAAAAGCTAAGTGAATGGGATTATAGAACTATACTCTTAAAACACTTAGTCACTCTAGTGGATTCACAATCTACTTACAGTAAATTTCAAACATTTCAAAAAAGACCTGAACAAATTGACACTGTGTACATTATCACCTTTTGAACACTTTTCATTGCATTCCAGGCATACAAGCTCTTTTACTTTTCCAAATATTCTCCAAATTTTCAGATTCATTCATATATCACAGCCTGTAAATACTACACTCTCTTTACTAATGATTTATCACCTCATTCTACCTCTACCACTTCAACTGCTCCTTATTTCTGAGACCTGCATAAAAATGTCTGTCATTTATTTACTCAACAATATTTACTGGATAGCTAGTAAGTCTCTGGTTTTTCTAGGCTTTGGGATACAGCATTAAAGAGGAGATAATCTCTGCCTTTTCAGATCATTACTCTAGTGTATGATAGCAAAAAATAAACATATACGTTAACATGCAGTAGAGCAGCTGTTGATATGTATTAATATTAATTTTAATTATTTATAAGTAATAATAATCAGGTTATTAAAATTTGTAACATGTTATATAACAATAATTAGTAAGAAATTATTTTATTAGTATTAAAAGGTAGTAAGGTAAGCCCAACCTTCTTGTTGAAGGAGCATTACAATTTTACATGGATTACTTGAGAAGGCAACATTGGAACAGAGGTTTGAAGAACTGGGGGAGATGTCAATGATCTCAATGCAATTATCTTGGGAAGCTGTATTACAGACTGCAGGAATAAAGCTTGGATGTTTTCCTTGACTCTCCAATTATCTCCAATGCTGCATTTTTTGGCTTTGTTTTGTATTGTTATTGTGTTTAGAATTTTTCATTGTATTATGTGTAGATCTCTCTTTTGTCTGCAATGACTGTAAACTCCTTATGAGGAGAATAATTGCTTTTTGTTCAACATTATTTATAATGTAAAAAAAAAGTGAATGTTCATGGTGAAAATTAAATACTTTTGAATAAAAACATCTTATGTATGAATACATTTAAATACATTTTTCAAACATATTTTTCTAATGCTACTTAATTTACAAAGATTTGGTTCAAATAAGAACAGCTGGATTAATATTAGTAGGCTATTAGTCCATTACAAAATAGACTGAGGAGCCACATTGCAGTATAAATGGGGAAATACATAGGTTCTTCCTTTTTTCAATATGCTAAGTTCAAGATACCTGTGAGTCATTCCAGCTATTGACACACAAATATACCTTTTTAAGTAGCATTTAATCTGTTTCTGTAATTTTTAAAGGTCCTATCTTTCTTACTTTTAAAACATATTTTATTATTTCTGTGTCTTTGTTGCACTTTAGTCACAATTCCTTATGCTATAAAGCTACATATTAACTTTTCAATTTTTTATACTGAATTACTTAAAACTCATCAAATAGTTTCTCTTAATCAATAGAGGTAAAGTTGGGTTTCCACAAAAGCATAAACATGCAGATTACAGAAGCATTGAAAAGCATATTTTAATGGATATTATGACTATCACATTCAAATACAGGAGGGAAAATGACATTTTAGAAGGAGCATACATTTCAATGACTAACGAAAAATAAAACTAAATATAATCTGAAGCATAGTAAACCTTAGATACTTGACTATGCAATTAACAGAGAATTTCATGTGAATCTTAAAAAAGATATGAGCATAGCCTTCATGTTTTCAGTTGAATAAAACTGAGGAATAGAACATTTTAAAAACTTTTCAAATTTCTCATCACTGCTAAGTGTTTAAAACAAAATGTGAAACTAAGTCGCAGTTTCTAAGTTACAATTTTTATTGCTGTGTTTTAATTTCTGCTTCTGTTCCTATGTTAAAAGTATTTTTTCTTCACAAGTACCTATTTACTACACAATTAATGATACCTTATTCAAATTCTATAAGCATACATGATGTTTTGGTAAATTAAATGAAAGTGTGCATTTAACTCACCAAACATAATATCTTGCTACCAGGGACACTCAGAATTCTTAGTCCCCCACTCCTCTTTTTTAAATTCAAGGATAAGAGCTCCTGTTATTTCACATTCTGCTTCTGTCTGGATCAAGTTTCCTGTGGGCTGTCAGAGCTGCTAAATCAGGTGTCTCTTCATACCTGCCACTTAGAAGAGGCATGAACACGGTCTTCCTGCAAGCTCCTTGGCCCTTTAAATACAGAGTAAAAGCCTCTTAGCGGCCTCTCTGTGCAACGGTTCACTGTCAGCATTTCACTGCGGTCTGACCAGCCCAGGAGCCTGGAGCTGGTTGATAATACAAAGAGAGAAATGTCTGCTCCATGACAGACACTGATGGCAGGGGCTGCCAGTCCCAGCGGGCTCTGACTCGGGCCACAACGGCACACAGCATGCCACAGGCTGATGCACTTTGAGGAAAACGAATTATTTCTTCTAGAGAAGAGTTCAATGGACTCATTTAAATTAGGTTGTAATTCTAACTAGAGCAGACAGATTTTGCTTACCATTCTAGCAATATTTTTTTTTATTCTTTTGTAATGCAGTAGACTGTGTAGGAATTTTATTCACAACCGTTACTGCCATTTGGCTTCCAGTCAGAACTGCATTCTGAAAATTTTATTCTGATTTCTAAAGGCATTGTTATAGTTAGAGTCTTACTGCTAATTTAAAGAGAGATTTAAAAATTGATTCCCCTCTTTATGTCATCATTTCATACTTCTCTATGCTGGTCTTCCATGAAAATATATTGGATTCACCAATATGTCATTGTTCTGAATAGTTTTGAATAGTTTTAATTTTTTTCTTTTTCAGAAGTGCTATGTTGACTTAGAGACACATAGGACACATAGAGAGCAGAAAGAAGCTAATAATATTTAATGTAGTTGTTTGTTTTATAGATGAGAAAATAGAGACTTGCTCTAGTCCACATTATTTGTTAATTTAAGGTAAAAATGAAGGTGTTAAAATCTTTCCCTCTGATCTTGTGCTCTTTAAAACTTGTCACACATTCACATACAAGCAAAATGAAAGGAAGAATTTGATTGTAAGCCAGCATAATAACACTACTTATGTAATCATTTATGTAATTATAACATCATTTGTTTATATACTGCTCTGATTTTTAAATCTAATTAAAATACACATTCACTAAGATTTGCAGAATATGAATTTATTCTTGTTTACTAGAGGAAATGCTGAATTACTGGAAAAAATAGAGTTAAAGCTGTATCATCGATATTTTTTTAATTTAAAGATTTTTACTTCCATTTTCAAAAATATGATAGAACTTGTGACATTGTGTTTTTGATACATAGCAATAAATAAGCTGATAATATAAGTTGTAGACCAGTATCCAAGGTAATCAAAGCAGAACTTCAAAAGTAATATATTAACTTTTGTGCAATAAATTCTATTGGTCAGTTGATGATTTAACTTAAGAAATTTCAAAATTCCACATGTCTTTAATACCATATGTTTAAATTCACACAATTATATCCCCTGTAATAAATGAGCCAAGTTCTCATTCAGCATCATTTCTAATCTAAGGATCTTAGAACAGACCTCAAGTCACTAACATACCTCATGACAATGGCTTTTACAACTATGATATTTAACATGAGAATTAAGGTAACTATTATAATCTTCAAGATTAAAATTATGTGTGAGAGAATGTGGTGTTAACTACATTTGGAAAATTAGAGACATAAAAAAGTGTATGAGAATGTGAGGAATTCACTCACATTCTCACTAAATTTTCCTACAATATTATTATACATTTCAAAATTACATATGGTTGATAAGAAGAAAATAATACAGACAACTTTCAAAATATGCAAATCAGCAGGGCAAATATACAGTTAGACAATATTTAAGGATCTCTCTAAGATGTAAGTTGAAAATTATAACAAAGAAACCATATGTTCAAGGCAATCTAAACTAACGTAATATCTTAGAATTTAGATTTTTTAGGGTCAGGCACGATGGCTTGCACCTGTAATCTCAGCACTTCGGGAGGCTGAGGCAGACAGGTTGCTTGAGTTCAGAAGTTCGAGAGCAGCCTGGGAAACATGGTGAAACCCCATTACTACTAAAGAAAAATACAAACAACTATTTGGGTGTGGTAGTGAACACCTGTAGTCCCACCTAATGGGGACGCTGAGGTGGGAGAATCACTGAGTAACCGGAGACCCTATCTCAAAAAAACAAAAAACAATTTTGATTTGATTATGCCATTATTTAAATTCCAGGTTAATCATTCAAAACTTTAACTAAATCCAAAACTTTTTTTTTTTTTTTTTTTTGAGACAGAGTTTCGCTCTTGTTACCCAGGCTGGAGTGCAATGGCGCGATCTCGGCTCACCGCAACCTCCGCCTCCTGGGTTCAGGCAATTCTCCTGCCTCAGCCTCCTGAGTAGCTGGGATTACAGGCACACGCCACCATGCCCAGCTAATTTTTTGTATCTTTAGTAGAGATGGGGTTTCACCATGTTGACCAGGATGGTCTCGATCTCTTGACCTCGTGATCCACCCGCCTCGGCCTCCCAAAGTGTTGGGATTACAGGTTTGAGCCACCGCGCCCAGCAACTAAATCCAAAACTTTTTCAAAACTTTTTTATATGTGGAAGAATCTCTCCCAAATGACATAATCATGACATAATATCCAGTATACTAAACTGTGGCAGAAAAATGATATTATAAAAATGATACCAAAAAAATTCTGGTGCAAAAAAACAAGTAAGGTCAATCCCTAATCACCTGTTTGCTCGATATCTACATGAATAACAATGCACGATGAGCAAATAACTTAAATATCAGTGTGGACTAGAAAAAAAAGGAAACAAAATCACAAACATGAACAAATAGAACAAAACAGACAGATACACCATGGGGACAATGGCATTGGAACTAAGAGGGGATTATAGGTTCCGAGATAAGCAATGGGACCAAAATGTGTTTCATGCAAGATGAGTAACCTGAAGCCAGGCTGGAGTCTCAGCGTCTTATAATGGACAACTCTTACCTGATTATAGAGAGGCAGAGCTGCAGCTTTCAGCAAACTGCTCGGAGAAACAGAAACTGAAGCTCAGAAACTCAGCTCAGAAGCTGAGGCATACTGTCCTCTGCTATGGCTCTCCAACTGGGAGATGTAATGTCCACGGTACACGGAGCAGATGAAACCTGGCATTGTAGTTAAAAATGTGCCAAAAATGGTAATGAAGATAAAACTAAATATAGATGTTAGTAATAATAAAAGCATAGCATAAATAAATAATATAAAACATCTCACAAAAGGAACAGATTAGATCAATAAACAAAACCTCTTTCCTTAAAAATATGATAGGCATTAGAAGACTTGTTTGTTTGTTTTTGAGTTGGAGTCTTGCTCTAATGCCCAGGCTGGAGTGCAGTGGTGCAATCTCGGCTCACTGCAACCTCTGCCTTCCGAGTTCAAGCAATTCTCCTGCCTCAGCCTCCTGAAAAGCTGGGACTACAGGTGCATGTCATCAAGCTTGGCTAATTTTTAGTGCAGATGCGGTTTCACTGTGTTAGCCAGGATGATCTCAATCTCCTGACCTCGTGATCTGCTCACTTCGGCCTCCCAAAGTGCTGGAATTACAGAAGTGAGGCACCATGCCTGGCCTAGAAAACATTTTTACAGAGGAAATTATATATCTCTATGTGCACATATATAGTACATATATGTGATATGACATTACATATACTCACATATCACATATATACACATATTATATACACACACACATATACACACACATATATATGTAAAACAACAAAAATATTAGAGAAATTAAATTGCTCATCAAATATTTCACTGACTATAATGGAGATAATAGAATTTAAGTACCATTTATAAAATTTAATAAGTATACCCAATATACTTTAGCATCCAAGCAAATTTTTAATCCACACATGGGAGAAGATTGGCAAAAGGAAAATAACTTATAGACTATTCTCACTTGTGAACTATATGCAAAATTACAAATTAAAATATTGAGAAATCAAATCAAGTACTGTATAAAAATTATACATAGGCCAGGTGTGGTGGTTCACGCTTATAATCCCAGCACTTTGGGAGTCTGAGGTGAGTGGATCAGGAAGTCAAGAGATCGAGACCATTCTGGCAAACATGGTGAAACACCTTCTCTACTAATAATACAAAAATTAGCCAAGCTGGTGGTGCGTGCCTGCAGTCCCAGGTACTCGGAAGGCTGAGGCAGGAGTACCACTTGGACCTGGGAAGTAGAGGTTGCAGGGAGCCAAGATCTCACCACTGCACTCCAGCCTGGCAATAGAGCAAGACTCCTTCTATATATATATATATACACATATATATTATAAAAACATACACATAATATATGTTTATACACACACACACACACACACACACACACACACACACACACACACATATACATAATTACCAAGTGGATTTATTTAAGGAGTTAAAGGATGTCACAACATCAGAATATCTGTTCAAGTAGCTTTGTCATATGGACATTCATTGAGAATAAAAGTGATTATCTGAAGATTTATAGAAAAATAAAGTCAACATTTGTTACAATTCAACATGTATCAATAACTTATCAATGACTTAAAGATGTTTATAATAAACAAAGAAGAGAAGAGAATATCTTTACCCTGAAAAAATCATACATAAATTATCTTTTGTCATTCAGCTTAAGGAGCTTACCCATATTCTTTTCTCTGTATTACTGGAATTTCAAACCTACAAATTATTGTTCCGAGAATCTCTTGCCAATAAACTTTCTAAGTTCTGCCTACTGGAAACAGTCATTGGAGATGAGAAGGCAGGAAGAAAAGAGGAACTTTCTCCTCCTGATGGCTACTAGTAATTGTTTGTGGTTATTGTTGCAATAGCAAGGAGAAGGTGATTTCAGACCCTAGCATTTTGAACACAGGAATCAACTCAAGCCTTAGTTAAGACAATAATTTCATGGTAAATTGAGAACAGACTGTAACTGTCTCCAAAAGAGCAACTGCAGGTACAGTCTCTTTAATTTCAGCCTTAGACCAGTAGAAGGTTCTTTTATCTGGGTGTTATTTAATTATTTTTTTAATTAAAGAAGCCTCTAGTCAGACTTCTTTTACTTCTTTACTTGAGAATTTCCTATGTTTTAAAAATCTTTCCTATTTTTAATTTTTTATTTATTTATGGGCTATATGTGCAGATTTTGTCCATACATGTATTACTTAGTGGTGAAGTCTGGGCTTTTAGTATATCCATCACCCAAGTAGTGAACACTGTACACAATGATAATTTTCAAGCCTCATGAAATACATATATTAAATTCTATCTGGAGTTTTTCAGACCAGATCTGTGGCTTTCTATCACTGTCTTCACCTGAAATTATACAAGACTTATAGTGCATTGTAATACATCAAGAAAAAGAGGGGGAAGGGCATAAAATGTGGGTTAAAAAAGTAAAAATTATTTTCTTACATATAATATGATTGCCTTACAGTCTACACTTATACATAAAGCTATCAGGCACAAGAACAACATTTTAAAATCCATGTGTATGAGCAACAAAATTAGAAATAAACTATGAGTAAATTTAACCAAAAAATACAGCACATAAATTCTATGGAGTTTACTAAATATTATTGGGGAATAAACAACTGAATACAATGAGATAATTTTTTCATTATGGAAGGGAAGATTATATTATAATAGCATTTTTTCCCTTAAAATCTATAATCTCTAAGCTAATGAAATTAGTAATACTATATATATTTGGCAGTAAGAATTGGAAGCCAATTATAAAATTGACATGAAACATCAAAGGTCCAGCAATTTTGGAGATAGTATTGAAGAAAAACAACGATGTGATCAGAGTGGGTGACTCTTAACTAGAAAGTAATTGTCAAGTCAACAACATGGTAATGACAGCGTAAGAGATAAATTGACTAGTGGACAGAATGGGCAGAACACGTATCCAAGCTTATACAACCAATTAGCTATATTTCAGAAAACACATTTCATAATATTGACTAAAGTTTGAGTTTCTATAATAATTCAAGAATACTTTGCCACTTATTTATAAATGTCTTATCTCATTTAAATAATCTAGATAAAAAAAATCTTTTTTTTTTTTTTTTACTTTTAGCAGAAAAGCATGAAATTTTCATTATACCCTGAAATTTTGAGAAAACATTTCTGAAATTAAGCACAAAGGCCAGTATTTGACTAAATTAGAATTTGTTTCTACAGAATAGAAACTACACAACATATAAATATAAAGATCAAAAAATATGACAAAATATTTACACGTTCTATAACTAATAATGCTTTATTGACTTGTATATTAATTTGTATAAGAAATATTACTAACTGATAAGAAAAGGCTCTCCAAACGTGCAGAAATATAATCATACCTAACATTTTAAGTGGAGGTTTTGTGCTAGGCTCTATTCTAAGTTCTTTTTGCCCTCAGAGTGACCCTGTGGTGTAGACGTTATTACTATCCCCATTGTACAGATGAGGAAACTTAAGAACAGAGAACTTAAGTGATATCTTGAAGTTTATGAAGCTAATGTGCCACTGGGCTGTATACCTTGTCTGTATGACTACAGAGTTTATACTACCAACCAATAGAACAACAATCCTGAGCATACGATACATGCCTGGTGAATAAATGTGGGGAAAGCTGCTCAATTTTACAAATCACCAGGATAATTCATATTGAAACTAATGGTCATTTTATATACATAGAATTAGCAAACTATTAAAAAGCAAATATTGGCAAGGATGTTGAGAAATCAAAACTCTTAAGCAGTGGCATAACCACTGTAATAAAGGATTTGAAAGCATCAAGTATTTTGTATTAAACACACATGCCCACAGGAATGCGCATAATAGTATTAATTAAATACGCTGTGGCCATATAGATAATGATCTACCATTTGAATATTTCCTGTGAATGAGAATGTCTACAAATTTGGGCCTCACCGTATAATTACAAATGTTATTAAACATATCTTTTAAAATTTAGAAAACACATTGTTATAAATACGGTTTTAGACATTTCATTAAGAGAGTTTTAAATGATATTTTAAAACTTGAGAACATGACATCACAAATTTCTTGTGATATTTTATAAGTGGGTCACAGTAAAAATATGCAATAAGCCTTTCCCATTAATAGCTCAATACTCCCTTTATTTAGACACATAATGAGGAAGTGAATGTATAGTAGACTGTCTTGCTGTAGGCTGTTCTGTACTTATTCACTTTGCCATGCCCTAATCTTGTCAGTAGAGAAAAATAAAAGGTTTGATTTGGAAGAAATCCAAATCTATTGACTGCACAACATCCAAGAGTCATAAACTCTCTTGTAATTCCTCATAGTGCCTAATCCAACCACTATTCTTACCTTGGTTTCTGCAGACTCAGTCTTCTTTACAGTAGTTGACCTCTGCTCAGGTGTCTTTTCAATTCTGCTGCACCTGACTAGTGATTCCCCTTTGTATTTGTGTTTAGAAAAAGATAATTAACATGAACTTGAATTCTTCAGGGATACTGCAAGTCCTCTTCAATATTTCTCTGCATCCTTAAAGCTAAGGTAGACTCTGTAACCTTTACCCAAAGTTCCATTCTTGTTTAGCATATTATTGACCTCTTATTTTATAACCAAACTAAGCAGGATGCTCTTTTTGGCTTCCTCATTCTTTCAAAGATCTAGCTGAAAAAAAGCCATAAACCCTCCTAATATAAATTCCAATGTGTACAGATAATTATAACCTACATAGAATATGAGATATCTGCAAGCACTTGAAACCTCCTCACAATATGTTTTGAGTAAATTTTGTCCATCCATCTCTCCAAAACACCAAAAAAAGCAGTTACAAAATTTCTAGGATCACCCAGCTATTATTATTAGTGGATTAAGTAATTTTTCAGCCTTTGCTAAATGCCTATATGCCTTCCTTCTACTTGGCATTCCATTCCCTGGTCTTTGGGGGCATATTACATCCATCGAAGCCTTAAAAGTAGCATTGCCTGCATCGTGGTTTACCTAATTTGGGCAAACCTTTTCACTTACATTGTCATAAAAATCATGTAATTGCTGCAGAGACAAACTTTTGCCTCTCATACATGTTCTGTATCATATTTATCATGTCAACGAGACCCGTGACATCAGGCATGCCTGTGTGTGGTAGCTGCAGGTGCTGCCCTAATTGACAAAGCCAGTATTCTTACATGAGGCACTTCCATTCACCTCTATGTTCTCCATGCTGTGTTTGTTCTCTTATAAGTTCATAAAGCACTGTAACTCTCTATCTGGCAGCAGACCACTGATGAATAGGCCCTATTAGCCAATCTCTCCATCATCTTATGTCACTATAACCCTTTAAATTCAGTAACTCTACTATCTTTCTCTGATAATGGTTAGCTACACTTCATTCTACATGATTACCTTGCCTCTATAGAAATGGTTTTAAAGCCACCAGAGGATCTCTTAAATATCCACTTAAACCACTTAGACTTACTTCTATTTTGTGATGGCTCCTGTAAAATGAATTTGTAGGGGAGCATAATAGCTGCCTATACCATAGTTTCCTCCCATGAAACACTTAAGGCATACTCTTCGCCACTGTAAAATCAGCTAGAACTACTGACCTCATGTCTCTTATTAAAGATTGCACACTGACAAAGGGGGAAGCTGCCACTATTTACAATGACTCCAGATGTGTTTTGAGAGTTGTCATGTAGTTGGCACAATCTGGAGATTCCACAAATTCTTAACTTCTGAAGGTACTCTTATTGCCAAAGGGCATATAATTGCTGCCCTATTGTGTGTAATTTACCTTCCTATTAAAATTGCCATATTGTTCACTTTCCTGCCTATACTAAGAAGACTAATACTGTATATCTAAGGAACAGTGGAGCCGACAACACTACTAAATATGCAATTGGAAACAGACTACCTTAAACTTTCTCCACCCAGTTTATTCACCTGCCTTTAACCCTGGTTAATTTCATTGATTATCAAACAAATACTACAGTCTGAAAAAGACATATGGATACAAAGGAACTAAAAGACAATAGGTTCTTGGCTAACATCCACAAAATCATGGCATGCATGACCAAGTTATTTCCAAAGCACTAGTTTTACATCTCACAACGTTTCCCAAGGAAATTATCAAATCTCAGAGAATCCTCCAAGGTCTACACTGCTCCTAGCACCACTCTAGATAGATTTTACAGATTTTCCACCAGATTTAGGTTCTTCTCACTATTTGGTGATTATCTTTGCTAAGTCTACTATAATAGTAAGTAAATTAACTTATATTATTCCTCATTTGGAAATTTTTTTTCATGGATTGAATCAGATCAGAAAACTCATTTGATGGCACAAATAAACCACTTTCTTACAATAACTCTGGGGTTCTCATTAACATTTGATATCTGTACTATCCTCAATCACCATGACAATCTTGGCTTAACTAAACTTAAATGGCCAGAAGCCCTGCTCCTGGGCTTTATAAAAATCTGTGATAATCCCAATAGGACACAGATTAACACTTTGTGAAATAATTTTGGGTATCCCTAAGCCTATTAGCATCTCTCAACCTCCATTCCTGAAATGAGAGAACACGATGGAGACTTAAATGAATAATTTGATGCCATGACTAGCTATATGCAAGAACTAATGGGTATATTTGGAACATATTATCAACAGGTGAAAACAATGTGTGGCTCCATCAACGGATAAATCTTGCCGTTCTCTTAAGGCAGGAGATTGGTCATTGCTAAAGGGTTTTAGAAGAAAGTGTACATTGTCACCTTGCACAGCACTGATAAAATGAAGGGCTTTGCAAAGGATTGATGACACCAACACTGCCATCAAAATAAAAGTTCTCCTTGTTTTATAAAAGCCACATTAAACTAGACCAAGATAATTACTCTTGGGGCAATTGGAAGACCATCCCTTTAGGTGAGCTCAAAACAGGAATTTCCATAGTTACATAGTTTGGATATTTGTCCTCTCCAAATCTCCTCTTGAAATGTAATTCCCAATGCTGGCTGTGGGACCTGGTGAGAGGTTTGGATTATGGGGGTGATACCATATCAATGGCTTAGTACCATCTCTTTAGTGATGACTAAGTTCTTGTTCTGGTAGTTCATGTGAGAACCATTTATTTAAAACAATATGACACTTCCTCCCCTTTCTCTCTTGCCCCTGCTCTTGCCACGTGACGCACCTGCTTCACCCTTAAACTTCTGTCTTAATTGTAAGCTTCCTGAAGCCCTCACCAGAAGCAGATACCAGCACATTTCCCATACAGAGTGTAGAAATATGAGCCAAATTAAGCCACTTTTCTTTATAAATTACCCCAGATGTGGGTATTTCTTTACAGCAATGCAAGAATGGCCTGCTACACAGAACCATTCCCTGACTCTGATGTCAGAAAAATCACAAAGCAGACAGCTATTCCTAATATCGCAGGTCAAGAAATTTCCCTTTTTTAAAGAATCTCTCCATCCTAAAAAATAAAAAAATTTATTTAAATAAAACCTTCCTGGCCAGGCGCGGTGGCTCAAGCCTGTAATCCCAGCTACTCAGGAGGCTGAGGCAGGAGAATTGCTTGAACCCGGGAGGCGGAGGTTGCAGTGAGCTGTGATCGCGCCATTGCACTCCAGCCTGGGTAACAAGAGCGAAACTCCGTCTCAAAAAAAAAAAAAAAAAAAAAAACCTTCCTTTGTTGTCCTCTTATTAAAAGACCAAATCGAGTTTGCTTTTTACAGTCTATTCTACTCTTTCTCTGATTCTTCAATATGGGCTCACTTTCAAACTTTGTCTTACCTCTATTAACCCTTACTGTCTTCTCAACACGTCAGGCACTGACCGGACAGCCCCTTGCACTTGTTCAACCCCTGGCTATGTTAACTAGTCAAGATCACTGGTTATATCAATGTCTAGAAATAACCTGAGTTAGTTTTTTTGTTGTTGTTCCTGTCAATGTGAGCACCTCCTAGATCAACTACAGAAGACGAATAAAAGGGAATGGTATCCACAATCAGAAAGACAATGTCACTCTACCTCTCCTTCAAGTGAGTTAAGTGGGTGAAGAAAACCCACTGTGGAAGCTCAAGGACTGTCTATTTCTCAGGTAAAAAATTTTTTTTTTTTTTTTTTTTTTTAGACAGAATCTTACTCTGTTGCCAGGCTGGAGCTCACTGGCGCAATCTTGGCTCACCGCAACCTCCACCTCCTGGGTTCAAGCGATTCTTCCGCCTCAGCCTCCCGAGTAGCCGGGACTACAGGCGCGTGCCAAACGCCCGGATAATTTTTGTATTTTTGGTAGAGACGGGGTTTCACCATGGCCAGGATGATCTCGATCTCTTGACCTCATGATCCGCCAGCCTCGGCCTCCCAAAGTGCTGGGATTACAGGGGTGAGCCACCACGCCCGGCCGGTTAAATCTTAGAAGCAATTTTTGTTCTTTGCCTTTAGAATCGACATGGATGGCACAAGACGCTTCCTAGCTGACATAGCAAGGCAATATTGTTTTGAACCCAGTGGTTTTTATTCCACAAGTAGAATCTTCACACCCCTCATGTAGTTAATAAGTAGTTCAAGCACCACCTTTTATGGAACCAATGTTTGCCAAATCGCCAAATGTTTCAACTTGTTCTTAGGTCACCATTGAGCAACCTGGGTCAATTTGTTCTGAGGCCACTATTGAGCAACCTGGGGTAGCTCAGCCACTTCTCTGATTAGGTTACCTAACAACAAAAATTACATACAGGTAAGCCAAAAATCTGGATTTACTTGGTCAGGTGGAAAAACTCAGCCTTATGGCTCCCAAAATCTTTAGGCTTCCTATAGCATATGTTTTACAACCTGTTCTGCTCTTACAATCTGACAGAAGCACATGGAAAGTGAAAGAATGCAGAAACTAACATGAGCAGTAACACAGCACGTGAAGCACACTGACTAGGGAATTGCAGGCTCCACTCTGACCTTAACCATGAGCAGCACTGGTCACTTTATCTTAAGTGGTAACAAGAAATACAGAGCGCTCTCACATAGGTGGTCAGAACAATCTGGAATTAGGTACTTGGTTCCATGTATCATCTGGTACTCCCCCGTAAATGCTAGTCAAATTACAAACCCGAGTTCTTTTTAGATTTTTTTTTTTTTTTTTTTTTTTTTTTTGAGATGGAGTTTCAATCTTTTTGCCCAAGCTGCAGTGCAATGGCAAGATCTTAGCTCACCACAACCTCCACCTCTAGGGTGCAGTGATTCTCCTGCCTCAGCCTCCCACATAGTGAAATTACAGGCATGCGCCACCACCCCTGGCTAATTCTGTATTTTTAGTAGAGAGGTGCTTTCTCCATGTTGATCAGGCTGCTCTCAAACTCCCGACTTCAGCTGATCCGCTTGCCTTGGACTCCCAAAATCCTGGGATTATATCCATGAACCACCGTGCACAGAAACTTTTAGAATTTATGGTGTGAAAAAAAAAATCTAAATCTATTCATGATAATCGAGCAAGATTTTTATATCACTATGAGAACATTGGCAGCACTTTAATCAGAATTTAGGTTGAAGGCTGTTGTACTCCAAAATTGTCATGTCCTGGGCACACTGGCTGCCCCACAAGCACAAGGAGGGTTGTGCAGTCATTGTCAAAAAAATGCTGCTTCCAAGTGAATTGGACAGGACTAAGAGTCTCTAATGTACATTTTTTAAAAGAGAAGATAAACAGTCTGTCAGATTAATGAGGCTCAACCATTTTATTGTATTTATCCATTCCCAAGGTTGGGAGTCTGGTTTAATGGTATTTGGAGAAGTGTCCTTAGATATGGTCTTTTTCTGCTTATTCATTCTTATACTAATCTGTGTATCTGTGTTCTTCTGTCCATTTGCAGATCTTTAACTACTCTACTACCAACCTAATTCTCTAGTCCACATCCACCAACTCAGCTTCTTCTTTTTTTTTTTTTTTTTTTTTTTTTTTTTTTTTTTGAGACGGAGTTTAGCTCTTGTTACACAGGCTGGAGTGCAATGGCGCGATCTCGGCTCACCGCAACCTCCGCCTCCTGGGTTCAGGCAATTCTCCTGCCTTAGCCTCTCGAATAGCTGGGATTACAGTCATGTGCCACCATGCCCAGCTAATTTTTTGTATTTTTAGTAGAGACAAGGTTTCACCATGTTGACCAGGATGGTCTCGATCTCCACCCGCCTCGGCCTCCCAAAGTGCTGGGATTACAGGCGTGAGCCACCGCGTCCGGCCCAACTCAGGGCTTCTTGAGAAGTTTCAGACAGAGGAAATGAAGGAGTTCAGAACATGACCCACAAAAATATGATACTTAGGAACATTGATTATTTTGAGTAGAAGTCATTTGAAAAATAGCTGATGCAGGAAGGAACCTCTGACCCCTCTAGCTAAAAGCAGGTCATACAATTTCCCACTAGAAAAATGCTCACCGTGTATCAGGAAGAGCACATTCTCATTATCAGACACTGGGAGTACACAAATGTGTCAGCACAATCAAACCTACTGAAACAACCCTTATCTTTTGATAATTTTTCCACATAATTTCTGGTTTCTTTCCCAGAATTTACTGCTTCTAGACAAAATCCCTGTGTCTTTTCACACCTCCACAACGTTACCATTTTGTTATTGCTGTTTTTAAATATACATATGTTATCAGTCTTAACTGCTTCTTTGGTTTTTCAGTTTTCTTGTGATGACTCTGGTGAGCACCGAAAATATTCTATAAAATATGTATTATATTCTTTCCTTAATCTGTCCTATGTTAGCTTAGTTTTTATATCCAGCTACAGAACTGAAGACGATAGTGAGTTTTTCCTCTTTCACATCCCACAGGACATATTATGCCAGGTTGTAGTTTCAATATATATTTTCCAAAACTAGTATTTATATTTGCCCAAATATATTATTTTTTGTCCATATGTTAAATGACATAAGAAATGGTAGGATGCCAGTTCACAGTTACTATGAAATGGTGATTTTTTTACATGACCCGAAAAGTATTACAATAATTTCTCAATCATCTCTGATCAGTCACAGGCCAAGCAACCCAGACTTGTATGCTAAGTGAGAAGCAACCATAGAAAAAGACGGTGTGGTCCTGTCTTAGATTTAAAAGTAGATTGTGATTTCTACAATATCTAAATTTGGAAGTTCATGTGGTAAAGAAACTCCAAATATATATAAGATTATTAAAATTATTATGATATGACAGCAGATTATAATTTGAGTAATAGCAAAAATATCCTTGTTTTATTCATTTTTTGATCTTATCCTACAATCCAAACACATTTTTCCAGTGACTAGAAAATATTTGATGTTTTAAAACAGGGCTGTATTGAATGATTGAAAGCATCCAGGTTGTAGAGTGGAAGGACACTCCATATCTCTAAACCACAATTTCATCAGGTCACTTAAACTCTCTCATTCTTAGTTTTCTTAATTCTCAAATAGATATAATAATACTTGCCCTGTAAATATCACTATGAATTAAACAAAACATTACCACATGCCAAGCCCATAAGGTAATTAAAAATGGAAGTATATAGAGGTAGCCATTGACCAGAGAACTCCAGAACTCTGGAGTATTCTGTAATCAACATTAAGTGATTAACAGCATGTGTAGGTATGCTCTCTTGTTCTTTACTCACAATCAAAAGTAAGATTATTCAATAATCAAAGGTAAAATCATTATATTTTCTGGGTTAACCAATAGGACACTGGGTACACAGTATTTCCATAGCATTTTCATCTTTAAATAGGCAGTGTTTCCACAATCTTCATCAGATTCACCCTGAATGTTCAGTAAAATGTAGTGCTGTAGACAACTAAAGCAAATCTATTGGAAAATGGTTTTCCTATTTTAGCCTGAAACTAGAATTATCTAAAGGACTTGTGATATGACATATTTCTGGGTTTCATCTCCAGAATTTTCGATTCACTTGGCCTGAAATGGGGCTCAATAATTAGCATTTCTCAAACATCCCTAGTGATACCAATACTGCTAGTGATGGGACTCTAAGAAACATTGGCCTAAAGAATCTGTTTTTTTTTTTGTTTTTTTTTTTTTTTTTTTTTTTGTTTTTTTAACAAATTCTCATATGATTCTGGGGATATACCAAGATTCAGAAGCATCATTATGACTTAACTCTAATTTCCCAATTCCTGAGCTCTTCTACCTGTTATCTTAGTCTATTCTGCTCTAGTTCCATATAGCTTCCTGCCATCCTTTCACTCATATTAGAGAACGCACGTTCTTTGAAGAATAAATTCAACTCAATCAGACTATTGAAATTTGAATAAGTTAATATTTATTTCTTCATATGGCATCACTCTTTTATGGTTTTTATGACACTTTGCTCCATTTAGCTTTTATTCCAACTTTTCTTTTAACATATTGCCTCTTTACTTAGATTATAGGTCACAAATGCAAATGCTTGCAAGGACTAGAAAAAAAAATGAGATAAATGGGTTGGATGGAACTCTGGGGGACTAGAGGGCCCTTGTCTTATCTAAAAGAAAAACTATAATTATATCCAATTAATTACTGCTATACAAAATGGTCTTACTGTCAATGAGCAATAGGTCTTAAGAAAGAATCAAATGTATATGTTTGTGTGTAAATGAAAGTTTTCGATGTTTGCTGAGTGAATGAATCTATAAAATTATTACAATCCTAACCTACTAATCTATGATTTTTATGACATTTTAATTTAAGAATAGGTTGAGATTCACAGATAAGTTGCAAAGACAGTACAAAGTTCCCATATTTTCACAACCATTTTCTCATTATTTAACATCTTTTCGTTTCTGGTACATATACCACAACTGAGAAGCAAATTTGGTATATTGCTGTGAACTATCAGCCACTTTCTGAAAAACGTTTCACTACTTTTTCACGTTTTTATTATGCTCTAGAATTCCATCCAGGACACATTATTTTTCGTCATGATGTCTCCTTAGAGTCCTCTTGGCTATTCCAATTTCTGGGAATTTCCTTGTTCTTGATGACCTTAACAGTTTTAATTTGTACTGGTCAGGTATTCTGTACAATGTCACTCAGTTGGGATTTTTCTGATGTTTTCTCTTGTAATTAGATACGGGTTATGTGGTTTGGGAGGAAGACCATGGGGTGAAGCACCAAACTTTGCACATTATATGGAAATACATGCTATCAATAGGGCGACTCATTAACAATGTTAACAATTACCTGCCCAAGGCAGTGTTTGCCAGCTTTCTTCCCTGGCAACTGGGGTAATCTTTTACCCCATCCTTTTTGTATTCTACTCTTTCAAAGCAATTCATTAAGCAGAACAAATACTCAAGAGAGGGTGGAATGGTTCCACCTTTTTGAGGGGAGATTATTTTCACCCACATTAAGGGGATTCACCTGTAAGACACATTTGTCTATTATCTCTTATAACAATATCTTTTAATAAAAAAGAAAGCATTCTTTTATTTGACACAATGTGACATTTTTAAGAGAAAGTATGTTTCTTCATTTTATTCTAACAGCAATTTAGAAAATTAAAATCTCACATTCTAAATTCAGCAGCATCGTAATGCCTTTTGCAAATACAGCTTCAAAAATTGGGTGTGTATTGATGAAATATTGTAATCAGAGATGATCTAGGTATTGCAGAGAAGCAGAAGCCTGAATGAGTTAGTAGAGAAAATCTTCTCTTGGATAAAGCTGGATAATGTAAGGCTTTAAGTAGCATGCATTATACAAGGTGCAAGGATAAACAATGTGTATTGTGCTTCATTAACTCAGACCTCTTTAATACATTGAAGACTCCAACAGCTTACCATGCTTTTAGATTTTCTTTGCTATGGCCAACAAAGAGGCAAAGTACAATAATAAAGAGATAACAGAGTTTTAGTCCAGGAAAGAACCCCATCCATGATTATTCTAATAGGCTCTTTTCATTTACAAAAAAAATATTTAACGTGGAAATATTGACAGACTTGCATTATGGTATATTTTTATAAGAAGAATAAATAGCACTAAACTCCATTTTTATGATTCCCAAACTAGTACTTTATTATTACATTCTATTTTACTGTAAAAAGTCAGAGGAGAAAATTAACCTTTACCTGGAGAGAATGCTGAATCGCAATTTTCTTCATTCCATGCTAGTTTGCTTTATTTTACCTTTGCTAATGCCATTAAAAATGTTTCTCTGAATACCCTTCCCTAGGTTTTGGATTATAGTTAGCAAATAGTAAAATGTACCTCAGATTTGAAAGGCAAAGTTGAAGCAGCAGCCTGTAAGGTTGGGAGGTTCTCACGGTGGAACCGGGCCGTAAACCTTTGAAGGGGCACCTTCAGGTGCTCTCCCCCACTCCATTTAGACATGGAACCAGACTGCCTACTAATCATGCTAACCCCAGTGGTCCCAAGTCAACCACCCGGTGCTTGGCTGGAGGTCCATAGGAGAGGTAGTTACACAGGGGCAAAGCTTTCCGGGAGCTGGAAATTTCTGTAGATCTCTTTCTGAATCCCCTCTTATCAATTGCTCTTCAGTTGCAGATTTGTTTGACTTCTCATACTTTCCTCCGAGGTCTTGTTCATGCACCAATATTATACAAGAACTGATTAGTGAGTCTTTAATTTGCTGATGTTCCCGTTTCAATTTTCTTTCAAACTCTCCCTACATTTGAGTAAGGCCTAATTCCTATACCAAATCTCTAATTCCCATTGTGATTAATGACTCTATTTTCTTGTCTAATATCTGATTGACACATTTTCTTTTCCATTTTATTTTATTTTGTTGTGTTTTGTTTGTTTCACCTTTCCAGACCACCAAATGAAGGAAAAAGGTAAACTTCTGTTTGTGGAAATAAGAAGCTTCACTATAAATTGGGTAGTTTTATTTTTTTTTAAGAATAATAGAAAGAAATTACTACTGAATTTGTTACTTGTATTAGTTTTCTCAGGCCATCGTAACAAAATGTGGTATACATCTAACTGAGTGGCTTAAGCAACAGAAAGGTATTTTCTCACAGTTAAGAGGCTAGAATTTCAAGATCAAGGTGCCAGCATAGTTGGTTTCTGGTGAATGCTCTCTCTCTGGATAGCAAAAGGCCACCTTCTCACTTTGTTCTCATGTCACCGTTCCACCAGTGTGTGTGGATATGAAGAAAGAGAGTGAGCAAACTCTCTACTGTCTCTTTCTATATGGGAACTAACCCTGTAGGATGAAGGCCCCACCCTTATGACCTCATGTAACATCCACTATTTCCTTTGAGGCCACATCTCCAAATACAGTCATACTAGGGTTAGGGTTTCAACATGAGAATTTTGGAGAGACGTAAACATTTAGTCTATAACATTACTTGAGCAAATAAATCCAAATAATAAACCAAGTAAGTGTATAACTGTATCAACTAATAAGTAAAATAAAATGACATGATCGTTAATCTGAATGTTTCAGAACAGCTTTTCCTAAGTGTGGACCTTAAATAAGTGTTGTTCTGACTTCTTCAATAAATCAGAGATTTTTATTAAAATACACATTCCCATTCATAACCAATCAAAATTTCTAGGGAGCTGACGAGAAATATATTTTATGACTAAACTTTCCAGATGATTCCTTACAAAATTGTTTTATAGATATCAGTTTAAAATAAAAAATAAAATTCACTGATTATCTCATTTTAGTCACATTACAGGAAAGATTTTAAGGCCATTTGGCCCTAATCTGAAAGTATGATGATCGGAGTCGGCAGCACTGAACATGGACATAGGAAGTTACAGTGACAGCAGCTATGGCAAGTATGGGGCATTCTTGCTACAAGTTAAAAGAAGGAGATGGATACGATTAATATCTGCAATATGCCTCTCTAATTAAAAATGATTTGTCCTTTAAGTTTACTTAAAAGTAAATAAAAAAGTTTGAAATCTATTGTGAACATTTATAGCAAAAGCCAAACCAAATAGTCTACAAATGTCAAATGTACCTAAAGTTTTATTATACATAAGAGGGAAAAGGTCAAGAATATAATAAAGGTTAAATGATGTGAGATATTTTTAAAATAATTTTAAAAAGTATAAAAATTAAATTTATTTAATATTTAGATGTTTAAAAATAGAAAACAGGAAGAAATGTAACTTTAAGGCAAAGTCATATCTCCTAGATTTAATAAACATTGGCAAAATGCAGTTATATCTGTTTGAAACTTAATCTTTAAAAGTACTATTATATTGACTAGAACAATTTGTCTTAGAAAAGACAACTCTACAAGGTGGATTAGGGTTTAAAAGTGCCTGAAAGGTATTACAGAAAATATTGAACCCTTGGTTTATGTTAACTAAAGTTATGACATAACCAGGTGATCCATTAGAGAAATCTGAATGCACACTGTGTACATACTGTAAAGAAAGACACAGTTTGGCTCAGACTTAAAATATGTACATGTTATGTTAGCATAAGTTAGTAGAAACAAACTAGGCATAGGTAGTACAGTTAGGGCTGAGAGAAAATGATTTAACAAAAATGGTAAGTTAGAACGATAATTGAAGCGATTTTTAAAGAGTGAAATTTTATCGAAGCAAGTGACTTTTTAGCTAAACTAATCTTTTTATTTTTTATTAAAGTATTATAATTCTATTTTGTATGACTAGTGTTAAAATAAGAACAAACAATGTAAATAAATCTGATAAAGATACTTCAGGATTATCAGAATGGGGACCAGGTGTGGAAGTTAATATTCTGCCATTAAGACAGCAGCTTGGTACACCAGTTTACAATTTTTAAATTCATTGCTTTGTTCATTATTTACACATGTCCATTGGAAGTTTGCCAATCATAATATATGCATAAAGACAAAGCCATATAATTAGCTGTGCATGACCTGTTTTGGCTGGAGATCTCTCCTCAGTACATCAGGAATGCTTATTTTGAAGCAAATATTTTGATAAAATTTTTGTTGGGATGAATATACCTATCTCTACTAAACAAGTTTATGTTAGGATAAGTTAGTAGAAACAAACTAGGCATAAGTAGTACAGTTACTAAACTTGTTTAGTAGAGATAGGTATATTCACTTATAAAATGCACACGTATCATTTCTAAAATTATTACTTTGTTGTTATAAAGACGTTGGTTGACTTGGAGCATGCACATTACTTTGTATTGAATGTTTGCTAATATATGGGAAAATATTTGCTGTAGGCATCAAGATGAAGAATAATGGTGCTGAGTTCAGTTACTTACAGTTGACTATATTTTCCCATTTTATTTTATGTGCATTTTGAATTGCATATGTACTATATTTTATAGTTGATTTTAGCACAAGACCCAGATGTTCCTCACACATCTGTTTACATACCTTTATATAAATGAACTTTAAAATGGTACTGAAAACTTCAGGGACCACATTAGTCATAATAAAAAATACATATTTTTGTCTTGTCTACATGGGGATCATCTATGTATAAGTAGGTGTTGAGTAACTAGTCATTTTTCATGTGTTCTTGCAATGTTGTTATTTACATACTCCTGATTTGTTATGCCTGACCATCTGGTTATGGATGAAATACTGCAGTTACTTTTTTCTTTCTTTTGCCTTTGTTTAGAAGAACTTTCTAAGTATTATCAATACCAAATGCTCTACATTATTTATGCTGATAATCTACAAAATATTTTATATTTATTCCAGATTGTTGCAGAATACATTTCTAAATTTAAATACCATTAAATTTGTAACTGACTTTGTAAAATGGTAAAATGAAATATAATGTTTTAGCTGTTTTTATAGCTGTTACATGACACACATTATTACTTAATAACTGAATGAAATTGTTTTTTATACCACCTCTTTTTTCTTTTTTTTTTTTTTTTTTTTTTAACCAGTAAAAATACAACCTGGTAGTTAAATGCTTAGGCGGAGTACTCAGAGTTTTTTTGTGATAAAAATGATCATTCAGTATATTGACTGAATTTGGTCAAGGTACACTGCATAAATATCTCTACATAGAATTTCTTTATCTGTAAAGTGGGCTGATTTTAGTATCACTTGTTGTGTCAGAAAAGTTAGATAATCCATTTAAAGAATTTAGCATACCATTAAGAATGTAACAAGTACTCCATAAAAAATTGCCATTTGTGATTAATATGATTAAATGGACATTAATTCACATATGATACATGAATTCACATATTATATGTGACATTATCACTGCTTACCCTATTTTGTAAATTTTAGTATTAGAGACAAGCTATTAATATATATTCTCCATTTCCAAACAATATTCATGGGTTCTGCACTCAGTAGCAATCCAACCTTATTTACACATGATGCCAGGGAATAATTGGAACATCTCCTAAGGTTGCATGGTTTTTAGAGAATTTTAAATTGAGGTGGTTCTCTATTAGGAGAAGTAGGATATTTGAGGTTTGGTCTAAGGGCAGAGAAATAAAACGATCTTCCTCATTAAGTTGTATGCAGGCATTACATTTATATGACAAATCCCAATTTAAAATGTTTGCTGGTGAGGAGTCTGAAGCTAAAAAGGCAGGATAGATGTGGATGTCGTGAGGATATTGGGGTAGGCTGAGATATGGGCAATAAAATGCTTGCCGCGAGAATTCCACAGCTTGAATAGAATTAGAAGTGACAGTAGAGAGAAAACTTCTAAACTGATGGAAGAAAAAGTTGTATCAGTGTCAGTTAAGAAGTCCAATCCTAATACTCCATTTTAATTTTAATGGTGGGCACTGGATATCCAGTGAAGGATTAGATAACCATCTCAATCAATGGAGAATTGTCTGACGGGGGAAAAATGATTCTCTAAGGGTACTGGTTTCTAAGGAGATTATTTAAGCATTTTTTTTTTTTCATTTAAATGCAAGACAATTGTTTTTCTTATGTTCTGGCTTTTTATAGTATCTACAAACATTTGGAGAAAAATAGGGGAGAATTCGTGGTTGGCAGGAAAAATGGATGGACTTTTGAATTACTCTCAGAGTCATAATATTGTTTTTGTAAACACTGGATTTGCAAGATGAGAGTGGAATTTAATTCCTCTTTCTTCCTGCGAGCTCTTTCCAAATAATTCAGTAGTAGCTTTAATAACACTGAAATATTGCTTTCAATGAAAAATAATTAATATACTGAAGTGGTATATTTTGGCATGGCAAGTTCTAAACGCCTTCGATATCTTTTAAATTTACAGATAGTTGCTTTATTTATGACAGGATAATTGATATATATTTAGCCAACAAATATACACATTTGATGTACAGTCACTATACACAATTAATTCCTTCAAACTAGTATGATTTTCAATAATTAAAGTTTTTATTAACAAACATTAATAGAGTATAATTTAATATTATTCTGTTTAAATATTATTGAAATTATTGGAAATAAAAAATAGAAAAATAAAAAACATTCTTGAAAAATAATATAAATATGATTTCTAAAAATATATATTTTGAATTACACTTAGTTATATGTTAGATTTATCTACTTTATATTGGTGGTTTCATTTCTAATTTTTTTTTCAATTTTGAGATAGAGTTCTTTGAAGGACTACCATAACTAATTGTAATTGATTGCTGCTAATGAGGACTCTGGCAAGTTGAAAAGCAGTGGATGCCAGTGGGCTTTCTGGGGGTGTCTGTTCTGTGGCATTTGAAAGGAGAATTAAAAACCACTTTAGATGAGACTGCACACAAAACCCAAGACAAGATGCTTTGGGCAAAGTGTTGAGAAGACAGGAAAAAGGAGACAACTTTCTGCTAATGAGGATCTGGAGGCTATTGCAACTCATTAGTAAAAATTAAAAGACACATGTGACATGGCTTTTTACTTCAAACCAAACATTTGAGTTATTCTGGTTGTAATTCTACTGCACAATGCTGTTTGCTCACTAGAGAGTTTATGGCATCAGGTAGGTTTTTCATAACTTGTTTTCATAACACTTTGTTGCATTAATTTAGGATACAAATTATAATTGAAAGAGGAAAATTACAATTAATTGAAATTAAAATGTGATTATTATCTATATTTGCTCATTTCGTTTTGGTGCATAAGTGTTGGTATGTTTATTCCCAAGATAGTGTAATTTTTTAGTTACCTGAAAAGGATGCTGTTAGTAAATTTCTTCTTGAAGAAAAATAATTATTTATGTTTAGAAAAGGAGAAAAGTAGTTGAACAGATAATTTGACAAACAACACTAGACAATATCAACCATTTTGCTTTTCCTATTTTTAGTCTCTTGTTTGGCCAATTTAAAATTTTCTATCTTAGGTTTCTGTTTCTCTCAAACCAATAATAGACTTGTTCTTATTCTCCCTATATTGATAAAGTTTCCTTTTTTTTTTTTGTTAGTTTTTTTTTTTTTTAATGTCTTAAAGATTGTCTTGTTACAATGTTTAACAGTGGTGAGGCTCTTTTGCATTCATCTTTGCCTTTGTGTCATTGTGAAGGTCAAAATCTGTCAGTCTGCAGCACATGTGCTCTTAATAAGGCTGTCTTTCTTGTACGTTCTCACCCTCAGGCACAGCATATAATTCCTTATGAGTGCCTTCTGTCATAAAGAAATACCTGGACTCAAAAATACTTGAAATGAGGGGTTTGGTGGCTTAGTAGATAAAACCCTTGACCCTTTACCTCAGAGAACATGACTTAAATTCAAACTTTCAGTGTAAGTGAAAAGAAATTTCTAGAGTAATATTACCTGTTCAGAATGTTCTAGAGTAAGGCACAAAATATCAGTAACAAAAATCTTCTCAAAACTAAATTTGCTTAAAACCCCACTCATCTCCAGAGTACAGGGCTTTGAAATTTGAAAATAGGATTGCTATTTATTTTTGAGTTATTTATTATCACTTCTTTTATAATTGAGTGTGTTTGCTTTCAGCTCTTGATAATTTCTTCAGCATCTGGGGAAACTATGAGATCCAAACTAAAATCAAGGCTTCTGTTCATTTTGAAAAGAAAACCAGCATTTCAATAACCAGTATTTGTTAAGTACGTCATTCTTAGAATACTTTCCTTTATCCAAGAAAAGGAAAAGACATACGTTTCTCACAGCAACTGGATAACTACCTACACATAATGTAAAAGTTGTCCTGTAAGAGAAGATCATATGATTATTATTATTATTTTTTTTTGTGGTACCTGGGTTTTCTCAACTTTGTCTTAGGCTATGTAATTATAAGATGAAAATAATTAAATTAAAGTACTGTGCGTAGTACAACTTATTCAGCACACTGTGAGAGAATCTATGTGTTAGCATCTGCAGATTATGAAAATCATATGGCAAGGATGACATTTGCATATGCAGTCTGTAGTGGATCTTTGAAAATAGGTCAAATTTCTTTTTACAGGATAATGATAAAGAAGCCTGCAAGAATATGGAAAAATGGATTACAATGTGCTTGTATAAGCAACGAATATTAAACACTTTTTTCTTTGTGACCACATTAAATGCTATTATAGTAATATTATATGTTGACTATAAATAAAATAAATATATTTTATTACAGAATAATGGGTATATAATTTTATGTAACATATAATTGTGTAAGAAATTGTAAAAATATCAAGGTTCTACATACCTTAAAGTCACAATGAGATTAAAAATATTATTGTCTGGTAGTTTATGATATAAGTCCTCCTTTTTCAGCATCAAAAGCTGTAAGGCATAACTATAGAGATGGAAAATGTTTTTGCTTGCCTTTTTTGAGGAGACAATATTATTATATTTCTTTAGAAAACCATATGTAGTTGGAAACTGGGAATTTAGCGAATGGGGTAAATAAAAAAATTATAAATAGTTTTGAATGCACAATTTTATAAGCCACTGGTGATTTTAGTGGTCAATAAATTAATAATATTGAAAAATAGTTTCAATTTGTAAGAACAGATTCTTTGAAAAAGTCATTCAGGTAAATTGAAGGTTATATAACACAAACCATTTCAAATCATCCCCAAATCACAATTGTTACATTCAGTTCTATATTAAGACAACTGACATTCCCTCTCTACTGTGCTTCTCTTGGTTGTGCTTTGCAGATAGTGAGTTTTTTGCAAGTTGAGGATTTGTGTCACTGTGTAAGTGAGTCTACTGGCACTATTCTATCAATAACATGTGCTTGCTTAGTGTCTTTGTGTCATGTTTGGTAATTCTCACAATCTTTCAAAGTGTTCATTTTTATTATATCTGTTATGGTGATCTTTGATCAGTGATCTTAGATGTTACTATTGTAATTTTTCGGGAAGCTGTGATCCATGCCCATAAGAGATGGTGAACTTACTCAATAAATGTCGTGTGTGTTTTGACTGTCCCGCTGTGTGATCATTTGCTCATTTTTCTTGCTCTCCTCAGTTCTCCCTAATCCCTGAGATGCAGTAATGTTGAAATTAGGTCAGTTAATAACACTACAATTGCTTCAAAGTGTTCAAGTGAAATGAAGAGTTGCACTCTCCTAATTTAAATCAAAAGCTATAAATAATTAAGCTTAATAAGACATGTCAAAAGCCTAGATGAGCTGAAAGTGAGGTGTCTTGCATCAAACATACAAGTTGTAAATACAAAGGAAAAGTTATTGAAGGAAATTAAAAATGCTACTCAATGAACACATGAATGATATGAAAGTATCAAATGTTAACAAAAATATTTTGTTTGATCTCATTGTGACTTTAAGCTATGTAGAAACTTAATCCAAAACAGATTTTTATTCATGTGGAGAAGATTTTACTGGTTTGGATAGAAGATCAAACCAACTACAATATTTTCTTATTGCCAAGTCAAGTCCAGAGCTAGGCCCTAACTCTCCTCAATTCTGTGAGGGCTGAGAGTGAAAATGCTGCAGAAGAGTGGTTAGAAGCTAAAAGACGTTGGTCCATGAGATTTAAGGAAAGAAACCATCTCCATAACATAAAGAGTAAGGTGAAGGAGGGAGTGCTGATACAGAATTTTCAACAAATTATCAGAAGGTCCAGCTAAGATTCCTATGGAAGATTTTTCCACTAAACAACCAATGTTCAAGGTAGATTAAACAGTTTTATAATGGAGGTAGATGCCATCTGGAGCTTTCATAGTCAGAGAGGAAAAGTCAATGTCTGGCTTCAAATCTTCACACGCTGACTCCCTTATTAAAGCTAATGAAGCTGCTCATGTTAAGTTACAGATAACTACTCATTTGCCATTCTGAAAATCTTAGGACCCTTAAAAATTTATGCCAAATCTACTCTGCCTGTGCTCCATAAATGGGACAACACAGCCTGGATGACAGCACATCTGTTAAATAATGGTTTACTGAATGCAAAGCCTACCCTATAGATTCACTTTTCAGAAAGAAAAGCTTCCTTTAAAAATATTACTGCTCACTGACAAAGCACTTAGTCACACAAGAACTCGGGTAGAGATGTATAGAGAGATTAATATTGTTTTTATATATCTAAGGGGAAGAAGCTGGTTCAAAATTAATATAGAGGGTTTATCAGAGCCAAGGTTGAGGACAGTTGCCTGGACATACTTTCAGGTTGCCTTGGAGAGTAGTCTATTTGTCTTCTTTTTTTCTTTTTTTTTGAGATGGAGTCTCACTCTGTTGCCCGGGCTGCTGGGCTGGAGTGCAGGGGTGCAATGCTAGCTCATTGCAATCTCTGCCTCCTGGGTTTAAGCAATTCTACTGCCTCAGCCTCCTGAGTAGCTGGGATTACAAGCACGTGCCACCACGCCCGGCTAATTTTTGTATTTTAACTAGAGATAGGGTTTCACCATGTTGGTCAGGCTGGTCTTGAACTCCTGACCTCATGATCCATCCACCTCGGCCTCCCAAAGTGCTGGGATTACAGGTGTGAGCCACCGTGCCTGGCCTCCATTTATTTGTCTTTCCTTATAACCAGGTTTTTAAAGGCAAAAGAGGACAGGCATGGAGAATTATCCCAGTAATCTTAGCACTTTTGGATGTCAAGGTGAGAGGATTACTTGAGCCCAGATATTTGAGACCAGCCTGAGCATGATGAGAATCCATTTCTACACAAAAATTTAAAAATTAGCTGGATGTGAAGATGCATTCCTTTAGTCTAAGCCATTTGGGAGGCTGCAGCAGGAGTTTCACTTGAAACCAGGAGGTTCAGGCTACAGTGAGCTGTGTTTATGCTACTGTACTCCAGACTGGGAAAGATGGCATAACTCTGTCTCAAAAAAAAAAAGAAAGAAAGAAAGAAAGAAAGAAAGAAAGAAAGAAAGAAAGAAAGAAAGAAAGAAAGAAAGAAAGAAAGAAAGAAAGAAAGAAAGAAAGAAAGAAAGAAAGAAAGAAAAAAGAATAAATAAAGCAAAAGGTACAAGAAGAAATATAGAATAGGCTGCTGTAAAATTTTTTGTCAGGAATTCTCATTGGTTTACAGAAATGACGCTGATTCTTGAATGGCCATACATTGCTGAGCTATAAAATGTGTGTTACAGTATCCGGCATATGGGATTCTTAGTTTAATTTGTAGCTACTTGTAGCATTAACAAGTAGTTTCAAGAGATAATTACGTAGCTCAATAGGGGAAGTAGGAGATGGTTGCTGTCTGATTTTAATGTCTCTTTGGGCCTGAAAATTTAAAAGTTTCACGTTCCTCAGATAAAAATTATTTATATATATATATATATTTTCATTTTCATTTGTATGCCTTCTAAAACAGCATTTATTCTGCAGACCACGGTTCAAGAAGTAAATTCAACTTTCAAGTTCTATTATTTAACAAATATATATTTTTAAGGATATAGCTGCCATAGATAGTGATTCCTCTGATGGGAAACTAAATTGAAAACCTTCTGGAACAGATTGACCATTCTAGATGACATTAAGGGCATTCATGATTCATGGGAGGAGGTCAAAATATCAACATTAACAAGAATTTCAAAGTTGATTTCACCTCTCATGGATGACCTTGAAAGGTTCAAGATTTCAGTAGAAAGAAGTAATGAAGATGTGGTAGAAATAGCAATAGAATTAGAATTAGAAGTGGGACCTGCGGATGTGACTGATTTGTTTCAATAGCATGATAAAGTTTTAATGGATTAGGAATTGCTTCTTATGAATGACCAAAGAAAATGATTTCTTGGGACGGAATATACTTCTGGTGAAGATGCTAGAAATATTGTTGCAATAGCAATAAAAGATGTAGAACATAACATAAACTTAGTTTTAAAAGATCAGTAGAATTTGAGAGAATTAACCCCAATCTCAGAATATGGGTAATATGCCCTCAAACAACATCATATTCTACAGAGAGATTTCTCTCTCAAAGAGAGAGTCTTTCATGAAAGAAAGAGTCAATCGAGGCAACAAACTTCATTGTAGTTTTATTTTCAGAAATTGCCACAGACACCCCAGCCTTCAGCAAATATCAGCTGCTGTCAACATTGAGGCAAGATCCTCCACCACCAAAAAGATTATGACTTGCTGAAGGCAAAGATGAACATTAGCATTTTTGGCAATAAAGTATTTTAAAGTATAAACATTGTTTTTGTAGACATAATTGCACACTTAACAGACTACAGTATAATGTCAACCTGACAAGCATATGCACTGGGAAACCAAAACATTTGTGTGATTTGCTTTACTGCTGCATTAGTTGTATTGTGGTAATATGTAACCAAACCTGTAATCCCTCTGAGGTATGCTGGTTAGGATTTTCCAAACAAATGGAATCAATATTTATTTAAATATTTTATTTTATAATTTGGGAAATATTAATGCATATAATCTTTCTCTTTATACGTACAAATACTAAGTAATATCTTTTTTAATTTTTCTTTTTTGAGACAGTTTCACTCTTGTTGCCCAGGCTGGAATGCAATGGCATGATCTTGGCCTACCACAACCTCTGCCTCCAAGGCTCAAGTGATTCTCCTGCCTCCTGAGTAGCGGGGATTATGGGCATGTGTCACCACATCTGGCTAATTTTGTATTTTCAGTAGAGATAGGGTTTCTCCATGTTGGTCAGGCTGGTCTCAAACTCCCAACCTCAGGTAAGCAGCCCTCCTCACTCTCCCAAAGTTCTGGGATTACAGGCATGTGCCACTGCACCCAGCCACTAAGTAATATGTTAACTTTTTACATGATTTATTAAAAAAAAAAAAAAACAGAAACAACCCAAATCAGTTATTGAAAATAGAAAAATAGATTATGAAATAATTCTATAAAAGTGTAAATATAGTGTCCTACCCCTAATTCTTTTTCTCATATCAATTTTTATCTATATAATTATTAACTTGTTATAATTTTGTGGTGAGAAAGCCTATTGGTCAGGATTTCAGAAGATATTATTCTATTCTTAGTACTCAAATGAATGTTTGATTATGTGTAAATTATATGGTTTGAATTTGTGTCCCCAGCCAAATCTCATCTCTAATTGTAATGTTTAATGTTGGAGGAGGGGCCTGCTGGGAAGTAATTGGATCGTGGTGGTGAATTTCTCTGTATTGGTGTTTTCTTTATACTATCAGGGTGAATTACAAATTTTGATTCTGCCCTGAATATTTACTTCCAGAGTTTCTCATGGCTGTTTGGATGGATGCCAGAATGCAATGCACAGATCTTCCTTCCGGGATCAACACTCTTCTTCACTCAAATACTAAAAGTGTGCTTGCTACTAACTACTGTCGAGAACTCTAAAGTACGGAACCATACTCTACTTTCAAGCTAGCAAGTTGGCCTGCCACAATTTCATAGTTGCTGATAAAATATTTTCTTCTGTTTACTCGGATGATTGTTTCTTCTACCATCCGGTTAAATTAGGTCCTGGTTATTTGTTTATTTATCTATTTGTTTCATTTGCTTTTGGGGATCTTTGTCATGAATTATTTGCCTAGGCTGGTATCCAGAATATTTTTTCTTAGGTTATCTTCTAGAGTTTGTATGGTTTCCTGTCTTAGATTTAAGTATTTGATCCATCTTGAGTTGATTTTTGTATAAGGTTATAGACAAGAATCATGTTTAATTCTTCTACATGTGATTAGCCAAATTTCTTGGCATCATTTATTAAATAGGATGTCCTTTTCCCAATTTATGTTTGTGTATGCTTTACACAACATCAATTGGGGAAAGGATTTCCTATTTAATAAATAATTTTTTATTAAACAACTTATTTATTTAATATTTTTTATAAATCAGTTGGTTTTAAGTATTTGGCTTTATTTCTGGGTTCTCTATTCTGTTCCATTTGTCTACATTCCTGCTTTTATACCAGTATCATGCTGTTTTGAGAACTGCAGCTTTGTATTATAATTTAAAGTCCAGTAATGTGATGCCTCCATATTTGTCCTATTTGTCCTTTTGTCCTCTCTCTCTCTCATTTTTTTTAAAATAATTGCTTTGGCTATTTAGACTCTCTTTTATTTCCAAATGAATTTTAGAATTGTTTTTGCTATTATATGAAAAATGATATTGGTATGTTGATAGCAATTACATTGAATCTGTAGATTCTTTGGACTGTACAATAATTTTCATAATATCGATTATTCCAATTCATGAGCATAGGATACGTTTCAATTGGTTTGTGTCATCTGCTATTTCTTTCAACACTATTTTGCATTTCTCCTGGTAGATATGTTCAACCTCCTGGGTTTAGTATAGTGCTAGGTATTTTTGTTGTTGTTGTTGTTAATTTGCAGCTGTTGTAAAATGGATTGAGCTTTTAATTTGAAGCTAAGCCTGGTCATTGTTGGTATATTGCACCACTACTGATTTGTGCACATTAATTTTGAAATCTGACACTTAACTGAATTTGTTTGTTAAATGTAGGCATTTTCTGAAGTAATCTTTAGGGTTTTCTAGCTATACGATTACATCATGGGCAAATAGAGATAATTTGCCTTCCAATTTAGATGCCTATTATTTCTTTCTCTTGCCTGCTTGCTATGGATAAAATTTCCAGTACTATACTGAATAGAAGTGGTGAAAATTGGCATTCTTGTCTTGTTCCATTTCCCAAGGAGAATGCTTTGACCTTTTCCCCATTCAGTAACATGGGGAAAATTTGGCTTTGGGTTTGCCATACACAGCTTTTATTATTTTGAGGTAAGTCCTTTCTATGCCTAATTTATTGAGTGTTTTTATCATAAATTGATGATGAATTTTATTGAATGTTTTTTTCTGCATCTATTGAAGTGTTCCTAAGGATTTTGTTCCAAATTCTGCTTATGTGATATAACACATTTATTGACTTGCATATGTTAAGCCATCCCTGCAGTCCTTGGATAAAATCTACTTGATCATCTTATATTATGTTTTTGATCTGCTATTAGATTCAGTTAGTGAGAATTTTGTTGAGGACTTTTGCATCTATGTTCATCAGGGATATTGGTCTGTGTTTTTTTGTTGTTCTGATATCCTTTCCTGATTTTGGTATCAAGGTGATACTGACTTTATAAAACGAGTTGGGAAGGATTTTCTTTTTCTGAATCTTCTCAAGTAGTTTAAATAGAAACAGCACAAATTCTTCTTTTAATATCTGGTAGAATTCACCTCTGAATCCATCTGGTTCTGGCTTTTCTTTCCTTGGAAATTTTAAAATTACTAATTCATCCTCACTGCTTGTTATGCACTACTCACAGTTTCTATTTCTTTCTGAATTCACCTAGGAGGGTTGTATGTTTGCAGAAATGTATCCATTTCCTCTAGATTTTCTAGTTTGTGTGCATAGACATGTTTATAGTAGTGTCAAATGATCTTTGACACTTTCTGTACCAGAAGTTGTAATTTCTGTACCATAAGTTGTAATGTCTCTAATTTAAATTTACCAATTTCTGTACCATAAGTTGTAACGTCTCTAGTTTCATTTCTAATTGAATTTACTTGAATCTTCTCTTCTTTTCTTGGTTAATCTAGCTAATGTTCTATCAATTTTGTCTATCTTTTCAAAGAATCATCTTTTGTGTCTTTGCCTTTCATATTTTTTGTTTCAATTTAATTTATTTCTGCTCTTTGTTACTTATTTTCTTCTTCTAGCTGTGGGTTTAGCTTTTTCTTGTTTCTCTAGTATCTTCAGGTGTGACATTAAGTTGTAAATTTGTGATAACTTTTATCGCTATTAATATTCATTTCAATGAACTTTTTAATTTCCATCCTGAGTTCATCATTAACCCCAAAATCACTCAAGAGCAAACTGCTGAATTTTCATATACTTGTATGGGTTTGAGGGCTTCTTCTGTAGTTGATTTCAGTTTCATTCCACTACGGTCTGAAAAGATACTTGGTGTTATTTTGATATTTTCAAATTTATTTTGACTTATATTGTGGTCTTCCATATAGTCTCTCTTGGAGAATGTTCCATATGCTGATGAGAAGGTTATATATTCTCTGGTTCTTGGAGAAAATGTCCTGCAAATACCTGTTAGATTCATTTCTTCTAGGTTATAGTTCGAGTTTCTGTTTCCCTGGCCTATCTTTTTCGATCCCTTTATTTTGATTTTATATACATCCTAAGATCTTAGGTGAATCTCTTGAAGACAGCAGATATTTGGCTCATGACATTTTTTTAATCCATTCTGCCAATCTGTTTCTTTTAAGAGGAGAACTTAGGCCATTCATATTCAACATTAATACTGAGGTTTTAGAAACTGTTCCAGTCATTATGTTAGTTGTTACCTGGCTACTCTGGATTCTTCATTGTGTTATTATTTTTAGTGCCTGTGAGTTTTATGCTTTCAAGATGGTCTACATTGGTGTATACTGATTGCTTCAGGATTTAGAACTCCCTTTTAGCATTTCTTTAGGGCTGCTATAGTAGTAATAAATTGCCTAATCATTTGTGTGTGTGTGTTGTTGGAAAATGCCTCTAATTTTTCTTCATGTCTTTTTAGTTAAGAGTTATTCTGTTCAAGGAAGCTAAAGATAGGAAGCTAGCCTCTTCTGGCTTGTAAGGCTTTTGGTAAAAATCTGCTGTTAGTCTCATAGGTTTTCCTTTATAGATTGCCTGGTGTTTTTTTCTCACTGCTCTCAGTGTACTTTTCTCCACATTCACTTTAGTTAGTCTGATGACTATATTCCTCTCCAAAGTCCACTTTGTGATTAATCTCCCAGGAGTACTTTGAGCTTCTTGTAATTGTTTACATAAATGTCTAGCAAGGAGGGAAGTTTTCCTTAATTATTCCCACAAATACCAGTTTTTTTTTAGGTCTGGTCATTTTACATAATCCTGTATTTTTTGGAGACTTGTTTTGTTTCTCTCTCTCTCTCTCTCTCTCTCTCTCTCTCTCTCTTTTCTTTTAGATGGGGTTTTGCTCTGTCTTCCAGGCTGGAGTGCAAAGGCATGATCTCGGCTCATTGCAACCTTCACCTCCCAGGTTCAAGCCATTCTCCTGCGTCAGCCTCCTGAGTAGCTGGGATTGCACACCACCATGCCTGACTAATTTTTGTATTTTCAGTAGAGATAGGGTTTCACTATATTAGTCGGGCTGGTCTCAAACTTTTGACCTCATTATCTGCCCACCTAGACTTCTCAAAGTGCTGGGATTACAGGTGTGATCCACCAGGCCTGGCCTGTTTCTTTTTATTCTTTTTTTTTTTTTCTAATTGGGTTAATTCAAAACCTTCTTTTGAGCTCAGAAATTGTTTTTTATACTTTTTCTAGTCTACGTTAAAAGTTTTCATGACATCTTATAATTTCGTGAATGTGTCTTTCATATAAGAAGTTCTTACTGGCTTTTCTTTAAAGTATTTATGTCCTTCAAAAATTTTTCATACATATCCTGAATTTTTTAAAATTTATTTATTGTTTTTCAACTTTCTCTGGTATCTCCTGGGGTAGCTTAATAGTCAATCTTTTGAATGTTTGTCTGGTATTTCAAATGTTTTATCTTGGTTTGAATCCATTGCTGGAGAGTTAGTCTGATCTTTTAGAAGTGTTACAGAACCTTGTTATGTCATATTACCAGAATTATGCTTCTAATTTGGTAGACGGTTTTGTCTAATTATCCTTGAATTCATTATTTTTTATTATTTTTTATTTTTACTGCATTTTAAGTTTTGGGGTACATGTAAAGAACATGCAAGAATGTTGCATAGGTACACACATGGCAGTGTGATTTGCTGCCTTCCTCCCCTTCACCTATATCTGGCATTTCTCCCCATGCTATCTCTCCCCAACTCCCCACCCCTGCTGTCCCTCCCCTATTCCCCCCAACAGACCCCAGTGTGTAGTGTTCCCCTCCCTGTGTCCATGTGTTCTCATTGTTCAGCACCCACCTATGAGTGAGAACATGTGGTGTTTCATTTTCTGTTCTTGTGTCAGTTTGCTGAGAATGATGGTCTCCAGGTTCATTCACGTCCCTACAGAGGACACGAACTCATCTTTTTTGATGGCTGCATGATATTCCATGGTGTATATATGCCACATTTTTCCTGTCCAGTCTATCATCAATGGACATTTGGGTTGGTTCCAGGTCTTTGTTATAGTAAACAGTGCTGCAATGAACATTCATGTGCATGTATGTTATAGTAGAATGATTTACAATCCTTTGGATATATACCCAGTAATGGGATTGCTGGGTCAAATGGAATTTCTATTTCTAGGTCCTTGAGGAATCACCATACTGTCTTCCACAATGGTTGGACTAATTTACACTCCCACCAGCAGTGTAAAAGTGTTTCTATTTCTCCACATCCTCTCCAGCATCTGTTGATCCTTGAATTTATTAATGATTTGACATTTTTTACAAATGTCTTCTTCCCTCTATTAAAAATGTGTCTTCAATGTTTATAGTTTATGGTAGCCTACCTAATTTGGCTCTTGGTGCTTTCAAGGGTGAAGTCTTCATATGAGTTCTTCGGTTATAGAAAGTCTTTGTATGATGATTTTCTCAGACACTGGTTGTAGCAAAGTGCTTGATGTGTCAGAAAGTTTACTCTCTCCTTTGGGGTGGGAGTGGCAGAGATCTTCTGAAGCTTACCTCATTCCTCCATGTTGGGCATTATTTGTTTATTTATTTATTTGTCTGTTTGTTTGTTTCGCCTTTTATTGACTGAGTTGAATATTTCAGGCTTTGGGGCAGTAGGGAAAATGTTCCTGGTAGAAACCAGCTGTGGCTATACCAGGTAGGTTAATGCAATACCCATTGGTGGGCAGAGGTCACAGACCTGACAAAGCAGAGATGGCTGGAAGTTTTTAGTGAAACACATTGAGATTTTATCAGGTGAAGAGTAAAACCTGCCTCTGCTCCTCTGTCAGACTAGCCAGAAGAAGATTTACCTCCCACACTCCCAGATGGCATTCCTGACCAAGTATTCTGGGTCTCTGGCTATTTGGATCACAGAGACACTTCGTTTTTTCCTTTTTTTTTTTTTTTCCTTGCAGGGATGCTGATATTGCAAGTAGAGAGAAATTGTGACTTTACCCTTTTCTTTCTTCTTTTTTCTTGAGATGGAGCCTTGCTCTGTCACCCAGGCTGGAGTGCAGTGGTATGATCTCAGCTCTGCCTCTGGGTTTCAAGTGATTCTCCTGCCTCAGCCTCCCAAGTTGCTGGGATTACAGGCACCCTGCCAGAACACCTGGGTATATTTTTTTTATTTTTTAGTAGAGATAGGATTTCACTATGTTAGTTAGGCTGGTCTCCAACTCCTGACATCAGTCAATCTACCTGCCTCAGCCTCCCAAAGTCCTGGGATTAAAGGCATGAGCCACCATGCACAGCACATGACTGTCTCTTGTGGAAACCTGAACCTGCAGGTTACTCCACTTGTGAGGATGCAGTTACCCTGAAGTGCTTCAGAAAGGCTGTCTATAGGTGTCCCCAGACTGAGCTCCCATGGGAGACGCCCCAGTTGATTTTGCAGTGGTGGATGAGGTGGGGAAAGGAGTACCTTTCTCCAAGACCCTTCATGAGCCCCAGGTCTGCCTCTCTGTTGAGATAAAGCTGCAGACGTTCCCTGTTGAACCCAGCACCGCAACTGTGCCTCTGCTGAAGGAAACTTCCCACCAGTGGAAAGATGTAGAACACAAGGCCTGCTGTCCAGCTTCTTTTGTCCTATGGAGTGTTACTTTGATGTGGTCCATGCCCTCTTTCCATGGAAGTAGCAGTTTCTGAAAACCCAACTACTGTGAATCCCATTGCTCCTCTGAGTTCTCCTACAGGCTGATGCTGGGTATGTCAATACAGGATCCATTAATATGACTCATCCTCAAGGCTCCCACAAGTATGTACCAACTTCTGCTGTGATGGGGGTGGCAAGGGAGTAACATAGACTATGTGAGATAGTGTTATAAATAGGCTCAGCATGTTAGCTTTCTCAAATTTCCAGTTGTAGTAGTAATAAACTGGTTATTTAGACAGACTTAGGACCTCCTGGTTAGCCAGGAGATGCAGGCAATGGTCACACACGTTTTCTCCTTCCTAGGCACAGTGTTATACTACCCATAGATTCCGTAATGGACTCTTGTCAGTTGGCCTCCAACCAGGAGGTGGCAATTCCAAAAGAGTGCCAGCTGCAGTACTAGTGGTGGCATTTGTGCTTTACTTATGTTACCCAGGGTGGGTACTGTTTCTCAGATAATGGGCCAGACCACAGTGCTTTCAAAATTTTTGTCCATTGTGTTAAGCTAGTAGCATGAGTGAAATCTACAAGCCAGGTGGGATTGTGTCAGGCAGGTCCAAGCTCTGTCTTTTCACAGGCAGGACAAGCAGAGGCTCTGGTGGGAGTCAGAGGGTGGTTCTCCGGCCACCGAGGTAATGTTTCAGTGAGGACTGTAGCAGCCTCTGCTGCACAGAAGAATTCATGCAGGAAGTGGGGAGTAGCAGGTAGCAGTAAGCCTCATCCAAATTTCATGCACCTGGCAAAGCAGGTCTCTCATCTGGAGTGTTCACTAGCAGGAGTTGGCTAAATTCCAGGCAGTCAACAGTCAGAACTCAAGGCTTCCTCAGGCCATAAGCCTTCCTCATGGCGACAGGAACCCCATTTTTCATGCCATGACCCTCCTTGTTCTCCCACACAATGAGGGTGTAGGGTCCATAGCTCCTCTGTTCATGGATGCAGCACACTTGCCACATGCGTTCCAGTCTGGGCAAGGGAGTTCATCCTCACTTGAGATTATGGTGTACATTTTATTTGTGAGCTTCTTTCAATGTTCAACCACTGCCTGAGTTTGCTAACAACGTTCTATAAGGTCCCCTATGACGTAGACCATGAATGGCTTCCCTTGGTCCACACTGGAGACGGGTGATGCATGCAAGCCTCCTTCTGCTGCTGCTCCTGTTTTTATATTCCCTATTACTCCCTATTTCAGCATTGGGTTCCAACATTGGGTAAGGTTAAGGCCTTCCCCAATGGGCTGGATTGCCAGGTTCCCCCATGGAGTCTTATATTCTGCAGGCAGTCTCTTCCATTCTTGCACTCTGGAGACTACAGTTTTTCTCCTGGCTCAGAATGTAGGATGCAACCTGTCACCTCTTTCAAAGGTTCTGTGGTTTCTTTCAGTTTTCCTGTTAAGTTCCTGCATTGCTTCTTGGAAAAAAGTTTACAGTATGAATCTCTACTCACTATTTTGTCTTTCCAAGTGGGAGATACATGCTAACAATGCCTCCAATTGCCATGTTAGAAAAAAAAAAAGACTGATATTAAAAAATTTAATTGTATAAGTTAGCAGTCTACTAAAACTAAATATAATAATACAGTTTAATTAAGCGAGTTTAAACGTTTCTGTATGTTGACACTTTTTTTTTACATATGTGAATGAGAAAGATATTCTGCTTTGCAGTTAAAGGATTAGATGATAATAACCCAGTAGAATAAAGTGTTAGTTATATTAAACTAGACTTATACAATTTTGATTGTTTTTCTCTTTGTATTAGAGTTCTGTTTTGTTATTCATGTCCAATATTGAGAAAGAGATAATTTTTTATCTGTAAAATGACTTATTGTTTATGAAATTTCTTCATACTTCCTTCTCTCCTACTAATCATGTTGTAGAAACCTTACTGTCTATATTAAATAATTAAGTTTACAGAATGAATCTCTACTCACTATTTTGTTTTTCCAAGTGGGAGATACATGCTAACAATTCCTTACTATCTATATTAAATAATTAAGACTTATTTCTGTTTCTTTTACTGATCTTGGGCTCTTGGAGACATCAAGTATGGCATCAATTCCTTCATTTACACCTAAGATAAATCCTCCTGATGAGAGAATAAAACTTTCAATTAACTAGTCAGAATTAAATTTAAACTTTTTTTCAAATAATGTTTATCTTCAATTTATGTTGAAAGAATTAATTATTGGTACTGTAATCAATTTCTGTACTGAGGAAGAGTCTCAAGGGAGTCTTGCATTTAGAAATGTGATTATGTAATTAGTCTTATAAAGAATGCAAAAGCTAGAATATAAAGACTTTCCCCCTGATTATATATTCAGTTAAGTTGACTAAAATGTATTTCCCCTCTCTTGGCCTAAAGTTCTTCATATGAAAACATGATACTTAATAGTTAATGCTCAGATTTGTGGCTAATTCTAATATTCCATATATGACTAGCTTCTAGTTGGGAAATATAAAGCTAGACCAGCTTACAATGAAATAGATTACACATTCATGTAACAGTTGGACAAAGAAGGAGACATTTATTTTGTTTATTTTACTTCTACCAATCACTACCCTGTGACCATTACAATGTAGACGAACTATCGTTATATTTGTGATAGAAGACTGTTGTATCATAATCAAATAATAAAATCAACATTAATTAAACAATGGCTTTAAAATTGTTTAACAACTGAAAACATTATATATATATATAAAGATAGTGACATTCTGATACGAATAAAATAAAAATTTGTAAAACAGATAAAGAAATATTCAGAAGATTTGATGTTATTTGGTGGTATGGATATGAAAAAGGAAGGTTAACATTTAGAAGATTTAGTGAGTACAGATTGAAAATTACTGGCTGAGGTAAGAGAGCATACACATAGCCATCTACAGGACTGGATTACAGTTTAAGCTGTGGGAATTAATTCGCTGTTTAAATTTGGGAAAGTCAGCCCTTCTGAATCTAAATTTCTTCTTGTAAAAGTAATACTGTTAAAATAATATTGCAGGGGTTTTGTGATATCATATTAAAAAAATTATATTGGCATATTCTACAACCAATAAAGTAAAATTAAAATGATGTGATTTTATGTACATCATGATAAATTATTTAAGACTATTCAGCTAGGCTTTACTGTTACCACAATTTCTATTCTGAGGTCTTTTCTACATAGTCTCTTATTATTTTTACCAGTTTATTTATAACTATTAATGCCATAGTTGTGTTGCATTTAGATGCATTAGTATGGGAAATGTTAAATATAGCTATGGTCTTAACCTGACACATTGGAATTGGAAAGAAAAAGGCAAATAAATCTTGACCTAAGAATTATGTAGGAGTAGGCAATAGCTGAGAAAAGAGCAAATATGCAAAGAAAAGGTTGAGAAAGTCTTGCTGTTAGGAGACAGAATAGGATTAAAACTGTGGTTAAAATCAAGGGAGAATGAAAAGAATTATGTTAAGTTTTTACTGCTGCATAACAAGTTGCCATGAAATTAGTGGCTTTAAACAACACATATTTTATTGTCTCACAGTTTCTTCTGATCAAGGGTTGGGTATGGGTTAGCTTAGCTATTTGCTTTACCATCACTTCAGACTGTAGTAAATTTGTCAGCCAGGCTGCTTTCTCATATATGGGCTCAACAGGAGGATAATCCACTTTCACACTCATTCACATTGCTAAAAAAAATTTAGGCTTTTGTTGGCTGTTGGTCAGAAGTGGTCCTTATTTCCTAGAGATGCCTACATCCCAACAGGCAGTAGCCACCATAAGCAGTTCACACCTATTTATATGTACATAAACTACTTAGTTAATACTTATGAGATAATAACCATTCAATTAGATGTTTTACAGTGTTACTTTGTGTGCATTATTTAATTATCACTGCAACAAATATGATTTAAGATGGTTGTTTATTTGAACACATTAATAAACTTAGGCTCAAGATGCTAAAATTAACAAACCCCAAACCAAAGCTTGTGGTGAGTAAAAGATTATGGCTTTAAACCCACATGCTTCTTTCCGTGGCTTACTCTTGTAACCAATGTGTGACACTACTCAACTATGCCTACAAGTAAACAATTGACAATCCTTTTCATAAAATTGATTTATTTAATAAATATGCACAACGGCCTCTCTAGCAACTATTAGAATTTACATTGAATTCAGTTTGTGTGAAAAACAGAGATGGCATCAAAACAGCATTTTAAATTCTACTCTATCTCATCTCATATCACCTATAAGCATATATCTACTATTATTCTTTCCACCACAATGAGAAGTAGAAATTCCAGGTTTGGGAAATATATTTTGTTCACAGAACCACTACTATATGTGCCTTCACTCTATCCACACCATGAATCATCTCCAGTGGCTAGGCCCTGCTATTAAATTTTGTAAGAAAAACTGGAATCAACTTTAAAAAAGAAGGTATATAAACAAAATAAAAAGACAACAAAAAGGTTTTGAATACCAGAAACTCAAGTACTGTGCATAAACACTACAATATTGTGTCTAAAATCTAGGTTACTGTATCTATACCCTTAATGTTACAATTTCTTGAAAACTGGTCTTTTAAATTTCTGTTTCTAACAGTTTGCTCTCTTTGATGTTAAACTCCCATCCATGACTTTGTCTTACCTTATGACAGGTAAATTCAATAGTAAAATACAAATTTGATGTTGTAATTATTCTTACCTTTTGTTGAAAATTTGGGGGAATATAAAGTTTCATAAAAGGTGGCACATCATTCTAAGTTTATGAGTGAAAAAAACAGAGTGATATTAGTAGAAGAGAAATACTAGTGTAAGAGTTAATATAAGAGTTTTTTAATATAAGAGAATATAAGAGTTTTTTTTAATATAAGAGAATATAAGAGTTTTTTAATATCCAAGATGGTTGATCGCTAGCAGCTCGGGATTGTAGCTCCCAGTGAAAGCCCAGAAAACAAGAGGATGCCACACTTTCAGATGAATTTTTGTCGCTCATGGACCAGAAGGTTTCCAGTGGAGGAGCCCCATGGGTCGCCAGCACAACTCTTGTGGCCGGTGCAGCAGTTTGCCGACGCCTAGGTGTGGCAGCTCTTCCTGAAGAGTAAACGAGACTAGTTCCCCTACTGACCGGTGTTTGGAGCTCTGGGAAGGCAGAGCTGCTTGTTACAGACTCAAGAAGGAAGCCAGACCAGAGATTCCCAGGCAGAAGAGCACCATCAGTCTAATTGCTGCTGTTTTGGCCGGCGCAGTGGGTTGCTCGGATTCCAGCACTGGGAATCAATAAACTGGACGTCCACTCAGAAACCTAATTAGAAAGGTGGTAATTGTAAAGACAACAGATGGATAAATTCATAATAAAGGGAAGAAACTAGCCTAAAAAGGCCAAGAATACCCAAAATCAGAACCCCTCTCCCTCTACAGGGGATTGCAATTCCTCATCAGCAATGGAACAAGCCCTGATGGAAAAGGACTGTGTTCCATTATCTGAAGTAGGCTTCAGAAGATGGATGATAAGAAACTTTTGGGAGTTGAAAGAACTTGTTCTAACCCAACGTAAAGAAACTAAGAACTTTGAAAAAAGGTTTGACGAAATGCTAAAATGAATGGACAATATAGAGAGAAATATAAATGAACTAATGGAGTTGAAAAATACAACATGAGAACTTAGTGAAATATGCACAAGTTTGAATAGCCGAATTGATCAAGCAGAAGAAAGGATATCAGAGGTCGAAGACCAACTTAATGAAATAAAATGAGAAGACAAGAATAGAGAAAAAAGGATAAAAAGGAATGAGCAAAGTCTCCACGAATTATGGGATTATGTGAAAAGACCTAATCTACGTTTGATAGGTGTATCTGAATGTAATGGAGAGAATGAATCCAAGCTGGAAAATACTCTTCAGAATATTATCCAGGAGAATTTTCCCAATCTAGCAAAGCAGGACACTATTCAACCCCTGGTAATACAGAGAACACCACAAAGACATTCCTCAAGAAGAGCAACCCCAAGGCACATAATCATTAGATTCACCAGGGTTGAAATGAAGAAGAAAATACTAAGGACAGCCAGAGAGAAAGGTCAGATTACCCACAAAGAGAAGCCTATTAGACTTACAGCAGATCTCTCAGCAGAAACCCTACAAGCCAGAAGAGAGTGGGGGCCAATATTCAACATCCTTAAAGAACAGAACTTTCAGCCCAGAATTTCATATCCTGCCAAACTAAGCTTCACAATTGAAGGAAAAATAAAATCTTTTATGAACAAGCAAGTACTCAGAGATTTTATTACCACCAGGCCTGCTTTACAAAAACTTCTGAAAGAAGCATTACACACAGAAAGGAACAGTCAGTATTAGCCTTTCTAAAAATATACCAAAAAGTAAAGAGCATCAACATAAAGAAGAATTTACATCAAGGAATGGATAAAATAGCCAGTTAACATCAAATGGCATGATTTAAATTTAAATCAATGAAATCCCCCAATCAAAAGATACAGCCAAAACCTAATGGTATACTACATCCAGACCCATTTTGTATCCAAAGATACACAACGACTCAAAACAAAGGGTTGGAGAAAGTTTTACCAACCAAATGGAGGGCAAAAATAAATAAATAAACAAAAAGCAGGAGTTGCAATTCTCGCATTTGATAAAACAGATTTCAAAGCAACAAAGATACAGTGGTAAAAGGATCAATGCAATAATAAGAGCTAAGGATCCTAACACCCAGATACATAAGACCCATAAAGAGATTTAGACTCAACAAGACAGAAAATTAATAAGGATATCCAGGACTTGAACTCAAATCCGGAACAAGTAAACTTAATAAGTATTTATAGAGCTCTCCACTTTAAATACACAAAATATACATTCTCCACTTTAAGCACACAAAATATTAATCGGCCATTATTAATACCTATTTTTAGAATAAAGCAATATTCCTGTTCTCTCTCCCTCTTTTTCTTCATCTTTCTTCCTCTCCTTCTCTCCTTTTTTTCCAAAAAAAAAAAAAAGTTTTGGGGGCAGTTTAACTATCTTCATTCCTGAGGAACTATTCATAAATACTGCTTCTATTACCGCTGAAAACAGAAAAAACCTCTCCTTCTGTGCCTGAATATAGTCTCTGGTGGAAGCTATACAGATATTCATGTGAAAATTTACTTTGAATCATTTTATTTATAGAATGCATAAAAACATTTACTAGTCAAATTATTATTCCATTTATCCTAATAAGAATGCCACATGTTCTTTGAAAGAAAAATAATCAACTACAATGTTTAAATTTGATGCTAATTATTAAAAATATGATGAGAATATTGGCCCATAGAAACACAGAAAAAAAATCTTAAGGCAATAACAAATATTTTCTTTCTTCACATATTGCCTCATTATGCATATAAAATGTATAATAAATAACTGTAATTCATAAGTTATTTTTGAATCTTCCCTGTTTTTCAAAAACTTTATAAAGTGCTTTATACTCTATCTACAAATATATCTTTTAGAAGCCAACAAATATTGTTCAAATGCCAAACTATATATATTCAAAAGCAAATATCTGAAACTCAGTTTTTTCAATTTTGTTGTTGTTAATTGCCTGTATACTAGTTTCATATGGGATATTTTCTTACCTTATTCAAATATTTGTTGTATAATTAAATATCACAGATGTTTTTTGTAGTATGCATACACATAAACATTTTAAATTTTAATTGTGTAGTTATTTATAATATATGCAACTATTTATAACATATTTGATTATAGTCTTTTTTTTTTTTTTTTTTTTTTTTTTTTTTTGCCAATCAATGAGAGCTTGTAAGGTTGCTGAGGTTGGCCTTGAACTCTTGGCCTTGCCTTCACGAGCACCACGACATCCGGCCAGAGTCACTTTGGGCCCCCTATAGTCTTTTTATAATAAGGGAAATATTATAATTTTTTAACAATGCTTGTGTTTAAGTATAAAAAATTATCTATATCATTCTAGTAATATTCCTAAGCAAGCTACAAACATTGAGAAAAATGGAAATTGTCTAAAAAATATATAATCGCTTTAAAAGTGTGTTCAGATATATCTTCTTGCCATCCTAATAAATATGGAAGCTTGCCCAACGTGAGTGGGCTTTAATGATTGGCCAGTGAGAAGATTTGTGAAGTACAAACCAGCTTGCAGATCACTAGTGGCAGCTAGAGTATGGATCCAAAAAGCAAATGTAACAACAAAAAACTGTGTGTTGTGTATTTATGTATGTATGTAAATGTATAATATCTGTGTGTAGGTGTGTATTTACACACATATCTATGGGTACACTGTGGATGTATACACATACGTACATTTACTTGACAAACTCAAAATAAGGGATTGACAAGAAATTGTGATATAACATTTGAAAACTAAATGTGAACTTTAAGTCTATATGTATTGTCTTTCAATATTCATACTACAAAATGTAAATTAGAAACCATTTAACATTCATGAATTATTTGATTATAATAGATAACTAAATTTTATAAAAGCTTTCATTGTCAGTAAATAAACTACTTCTCTGAATCAAAGTACTTTTTAAGTATATAATCACTAAAATAGAACAAGAAAAATTATCTGGTTCAAATGTCCTGGTGCAGAAAACAATGTGCCATTGATAGATATACCAATATGTTAAAAGCCAACCAACTTAAAAATGAGGAATCAATAGTTCAACTCTTTTTCATCCTATAAAAAATGCTCCATTGTAAAAAACTAGAAATTTCATACATTAAAAAATAAGTATGTTACTTCTCAAATTACATTTGACATTTTATTTAATCACACATTCACTAATGTGTAAGAAAAACAAATACCATGTTAATAAGAAAAAAGGTAAACTTTGAAAAATTATATTTATACTAAATTTTATGAATTTGAAAATATTAACTTTAAGTATTTGATGGGACATACTATGTTGATTTGCTTAGTCTTAATTCATTGAAGTAATTTTTGAATAAACTTGAATATTTAATTTTTATGATGCTATTTACATCAATGAAATGAGTATGTGTTTAATGAAAAGAAAGGTCAATGTTAAATAATGATTATCTAGTTAGTAGGATAAGAATACTGATAGTTGTTTTCTACAAATAGTGTTGAATGGAAATAGCACTTTTAATAATGAACAGAACTGCATATAAAATGCTAGAATCATGTAAAAGGAACTTCCTGAAATACAAAATTGTATTTCACAATTAAAAATGGTATAGCCTGTGTATGAAGAGAATAGTTACAATTCATAAAATTTAGGCAATATTACATGTTTAAATTTTATTAAAAAAATACTGTGTAAATTAAATAACTTATACAATGTATCTCAAATTATTTTAACATAACATTTTAGAGACTTACGTATCTGAAAATAAAATGAAGAAAAACTCTTAGAAAAAATAATTTAAATGACTTGAAAATATTAAATTATATAAGACATAAAAAAGCCTCTTCATGTTTTATTTTGCTCATAAATCAGCTGCATTGTAACTTACTGAATATATGTATAGCACGTTCAAAATTATTCTTACAAATAATAGCTAAAAATTGTCTAAAACCTATTACAGTACTAATATAAGCTTCCAATATATCTTTCAAATATTTGACAAAACAGATAAAGATAAATATAAATGGAGGGCAAAATAACACACATACATCAGTCCTAAACTTATAGGAAGGAGTCAAGGTCACAACAGCAACTTGGAAAAAACTTCTAACATTGAAGCATCCAGAAATAAGTGCTTTCTAATTAAAGTAAATTAAAAGGCACCCTGGCAAAACCACAAAACCCCTTAATTTGAAGGCATAAGTAAGTTGGCCTTTGTAAGACAAACCCAATCAAGAAAAGTAATTTTTAGTGTCAATGGATAAACCTTATTTCAGGTGACAGAATGGGTATAGAAGCTAAGGTAGAAACCCTAAAAGTTAAGCCCAGATACGGTAGTGTTTCTTTGATTTAAATCTGACATAAACGAAGCTTTTCTAAGAGGAAAACATGCATATTTGTAAAACAAGTTATAAATCCCCTAAAGTAGAATTAACCTGTAGATAAAAAACAGGTTAAAGAAGATGTAAATATACGTAGGCCTCTAATTTAGTGTGTGGAGATTTTTTTTTTAACATTTCACATAGCTGTACATACTCATTTTACATGAAGTCTTGTTGATCACTTTAAAAATCATCATTCTCGGCCGGGCGCGGTGGTTCAAGCCTGTAATCCCAGCACTTTGGGAGGCCGAGGCGGGTGGATCACGAGGTCAAAAGATCAAGACCATCCTGGTCAACATGGTGAAACCCCATCTCTACTAAAAATACAAAAAATTATCTGGGCACAGTTGCGCATGCCTGTAATCCCAGCTACTCAGGAGGCTGAGGCAGGAGAATTGCCTGAACCCAGGAGGCGGAGGTTGTGGTGAGCCGAGATTGCGCCATTGCACTCCAGCCTGTGTAACAAGAGCGAGACTCCATCTCAAAAAAAAAAAAAAAAAAAAAAATCATTCTCAGCAAACTGATACAATAACAGAAAATCAAACACCACATGTTCTCACTCATAGGTGGGTGTTGAGCAATGAGAACACATGGACACAAGGAGGGGAGCATTACACACTGGGGTCTGCAGGGGGGAAATGGGGGAGGGACAGTGGGGTTGGGGAGTTGGGGAAGGATAACATGGGGAGAAATGTCTGATACAGGTGATGGGGAGGAAGGCAGCAAACCACATTGCTATGTGTGTACCTAAGCAACAATCTTACATGTTCTTCACATGTACCCAAAAACCTAAAATGCAATTAAAAAATAAAAATAAATAAATAATTTTGAAATATTTCAAATCCAATTATTTCAATAAAAATGTAGAGATAGGGAGATGGTTCCAAGATGGTGTCATAGGAGCAACTCAGGATTGCAGCTCTCACTGACGTCGCAGAGGGTGAGTCCGAGCTGCATTTTCAGACGGGCTTTTGTAGCCCACAGAACTGGCAAATTCCCAGGTGTAGGAGAGATACAGGAGAGCAGCGTAGCCTGCTTGCATGGCCATTTTGGCCGGCGCCATGCCGCGGCACAGTGGCAGCCCACACAAAGCTCACTGGTCTGGGTGCCCTGTTAAACCGGCAATCTGAGTTTGGGGAGGGCAGATTGACACGTCCATTTGATTGAACAGGACTTGGATGGTGAGCCAGACCAGGAGATTCCTGGGAAGAGCGATTTGTGCCGGTGCAGTGGGCTGCCACAGGGGAGATCGCACGAATCCTGGTGCCCAATCAGCAGGCAACTGGGGCACCTGTGAGAGAGTCAACCATTAAATTTGGAAAGAAAAAGAGAGAGAGAAGAGACACTCTGAGGCAGGGAGCTAGGTGATTGGGCTCGGCGGGTCCCACCCTCATGGGGACAAGCAGCACGGTGATTCGAGGCACTCGGGGTTGAGAGTTTTGCTGTGGGGTCAGCTGAATGAAAATGGTGCAGCTCAGTGGGGGAGAGGCATCTGCCACTATGGACAAAATCCACCCCTACTGAGGTACTGCCCACTGCTGATGCAGCCTGCCCTTGCTGAGGCAACCAGCCATAACAGAGAGAGGCCACCAATAGGGCGGAGCACACCACAGTAGAATGGAGCCCTGTGGCAGAAGGGTGGACCCGTGCTAGCAGGGCAGAGACCCAGAAGGCAAACAGTGAATAGACTGCCTCTGAGCTGGACAGGACAGTGCAACAGATGCTCATAAAGAAAGTCCAAACTCCCTGAGACAGAGCATCTGAGGAAAAAAAAGGGGGGGCTTATATAAGTTCTGCTGCAGCAGACACATTCGCCCAGCAAACCTGAATGAACAATGGAGCTCACAGCTCAGCACTGGAGCTCCTATAAAGTACAGACCATCTCCTCAACCAGCTCCCTGACCCCTGTATATCCAAAGAGCCACCTCAAAAAAGGACTAATCAGACTGACATTTGGTGGGCATCATTCAGGGACAAAGATAGCAGAAAAAGAAACTGGTAGCATTCCTCACTGTTCCACAGCTGCTACAGGTGTACCCCAGACAAGCAGTGCCTGGAGTGGACCTCAGCACTCCTACAGCAGTGGGGCTAAACCATTTGAAGGAAAACTAAATAACAGAAATACTTCATTATCAACAATCAGGGCATCCATTCAGAGACCTAATCGAAAAGTCAGCAACTACTAAGACGACAGGTGGATAAATCCAAAAGGATGGGAAGAAACCAGCACAAAAAGTAGGAAAACACCCAAAACCAAAATACCTCACCTCCTACAAAGGACCAAAACTCCTCAGCAGCAAGGGAACAAAGCTGGACGGAGAATGAGAGTGACGAAATGACGGAATCAGACTTCAGAAGGTGGGTAATGAGAAACTTCAGTGAGCTAAAAGAACATGTTCTAAATCAATGCAAAGAAACTAAGAACCTTAAAAAAAGATTTAAAAAAAAATTCAAGGAAATGATAACAAGAATGGACAACTCAGAGAGGAATATGAATGAATTGAAGGAGCTGAAAAACACAACATGAGAACTTTGTGAAGCATGCACAAGTTTCAACAGCTGAATTGACCAGGCAGAAGAAAGAATATCAGAAGTTGAAGATCAACTCAATGAAATAAAATGAGAAACCAAGATTAGAGAAAAAAGCGCAAAAAGGAATGAACAGAATCTCCAAGAAATGTGGGACTATGTGAAGAGACCTAACCTACGTTTGATAGGCGTACCAGAATGTGACAAAGAGAATGAATCCAAGCTGGAAAACACTCTTCAGAATATTATCCACCAAAATTTCCCCAACCTAGCAAGGCAGGCCAATACTCAACTCCAGGAAATACAGAGAACACCACAAAGATATTCTGCAAGAAGAGCACCCCAAAGGCACATAATAGTCAGATTCACCAGGGTTGAAATGAAGGAGAAAATACTAAGGGCAGCCAGAGAGAAGGGTCAGGTCACCCACAAAGGGAAGCCCACCAGACTCACAGCAGATCTCTCGGCAGAAATTCTACAAGCCAGAAGAGAGTGGGGGCCAATATTCAACATCCTTAAAGAAAAGAACTTTCAACCCAGAATTTCATATCCAGCCAAACTGAGCTTCATAAGTGAAGGAAGAATAAAATCTTTTGCCAACAAGCAAGAACTCAGAGATTTTGTCCCCACTAGGCCTGCTTTACAAGAGCTCCTGAAAGAGGCACTACACACAGAAAGAAACAACCAGTACCAGCCATTCTAAAAACATACCAAATGCTAAAGAGCATCAAGAAAATGAAGAAACTGCATCAACCAAGGGACAAAACAGCCAGATAGTATCAAAATGGCAGTATCAAATTCACACATAACAATATTAACCCTAAATATAAATGGGGTAAATGCACCAATCAAAAGACACAGACTGGCAAATTGGATAAAAAACCAAAACCCATCGGTGGGCTGTATCCAGAAAACTCATCTCACATGCAAAGATTCCCAAAGGCTCAAAATAAAGGGATGGAGGAAGATTTACCAAGCAAATGGAGAGCAAAAAAAAGCAGGACTTGCAATTCTCATCTCTGATAAAATAGACTTTAAAGAAACAAAGATCAAAAGAGACAAAGAAGGTCATTACATAATGGTAAAAGGATCGATACAACAAGAAGCGCTAACGATCCTAAATATATATGGACCCAATACAGGAGCACCCAGATATAAAAGGCAAGTTCGTAACGACTTACAAAGAGATTTAGACTCCCACACAATAATAGTGGGAGACTTTAACACTCCACTGTCAATATCAGACAGATCAACCAGACAGAAAATTAACAAGGATATCCAGGGCTTGAACTGAGACCTGGAACAAGCAAACCTGATAGACATTTACAGAACTCTCCACACCAAATCCACAGAATATACGTTCTTCTCAGCTCCACATCACACCTACTCCAAAACTGACCACATAATTGGAAGTAAAGCACTTCAGCAAATGCAAAACAACTGAAATCATAACAAACAGTCTCTCAGACCATAGTGCAATCAAGTTAGAACTCAGAATTCAGAAACCAACTCAGAACCGCACAGCTTCATGGAAACTGAACAAGTGGCTCTTGAATGTGGATTGGATAAACAATGAAATGAAGGCAGAAATAAAGTTCTTCGAAACCAATGAGAATGAAGACACAACATACTAGAATCTCTGGGACACATTTAAAGCAGTGTGTAGAGGAAAATATATAGCAAAAAGTGCCCACATGAGAAGAGTTGAGAGATTCAAAATTGACACCCTATCATCAAAATTGAAAGAGGTAGAGGAGCAAAATCAAAAAAACTCAAAATCTAGCCAAAGACAAGAAATAACTAAGATCAGAGCAGAACTGAAAGAGATAGAGACACAAAAAACCCTTCAAAAAAATCAATAAATCCAAGAGCTGGTTTTTCGAAAAGATCAACAAAATAGACAGACCACTAGCCAGATTGATAAAAAAGAAGAGAGAGAACAACCAAATAGATGCAACAAAAAATGATAAAGTGGAAATCCCACAGATTCCACAGAAATTCAAACCATCATCAGAGAATATTACAAACAACTCTATGCACATAAACTAGTAAACCAGGAAGAAATGAATAAATTCCTGGACACGTGTGTCCTCCCAAGCCTAAACCATGAGGAAGCCAAAACTATGAATAGACCAATAACAAGGTCTGAAGTCGAGGGAGCAATTAAGAGCCTACCACACAAAAGAAGCCCTGGTCCAGATGGGTTCACAGCCAAATTCTACCAGACACACTAAGAGGAGCTGGTAACATTCCTTCTGAAACTATTCCAAATAATCCAAAAAAAAGAGGGAACACTTCCCAAATCATTTTATGAGACCAACATCATCCTGATACCAAAACCAGACAGAGACTCAACAAGAAAAGAAAACTTCAGGCCAATATCCATGATGAACATAGATGCAAAAATCTTCAAAAAAATACTGGAAAACAGATTGCAACAGCACATTAAAAAACTTATCCATCATGATCAAGTAGGATTCATCCTGGGCGTGCAAGGCTGGTTCAACATACGCAAGTCTATAAACATTATCCACCACATTAACAGAACCAAAAACAAATACCACATGATCATCTCAATTGACACAGAGAAGGCATTTGACAAAATTCAACAGCCCTTTATGCTAAAAACCCTCAATAAACTCGATATTGATGGAACATATCTCAAAGTAATAAAAGCTATTTATGACAAACCAACAGCCAATATCATACTTAATGGGCAAAAACTGGAAACATTCCCTTTGAAATCCGGCACTAGACAAGGATGCCCTCTCTCACCACTCCTATTCAACATAGTACTGGAAGTTCTAGCCAGAGCAATCAGGCAAGGAAAAGAAATAAAGGGTATTCAAATAGGAAAGGAGGAAGCCAAATTGTCTCTATTTGCAGACGACATGATAGTATACCTAGAAGACCCCATCACCTCAGCTCAAAAACTCCTGAAACTGATAAGCAAGTTCAGCAAAGTCTCAGGATATAAAATCAATGTGCAAAAATCACAAGCATTCCTATACACCAATAACAGACTTAAAGAGAACCAAATCAAGAATGAACTGCCATTCACAATTGCTACAAAGAGAATAAAATACCTAGGAATACAACTTACAAGGAACGTAAGGGACCTCTTCAAGGAAAACTACAAACCACTGCTCAACAAAATAAGAGAGGACACAGTTGGAGAAACATTCCATATTCATGGTTAGGAAGAATCAATATCGTGAAAATGGCTATACTGCCCAAAGTAATTTACACAATCAATGCTATCTCCATCAAGCTCCCATTGAATTTCCTCACAGAACTGGAAAAAACCACCATGAACTTCATATGGAACCAAAAGAGAGCCCGCATAGCCAAGTCAATTCTAAGCAAAAAGAACACAGCGGGAGGCATCACACTACCAGATTTCAAACTATACTACAAGGCTACAGTAATCAAAACAGCATGGTACTGGTACCAAAACAGAGATATAGACCAATGGAACAGAACAGAGGCATCAGAGGCAAATCAACATATCTACAACCATATAATCTTTGATAAACCAGACAAAAACAAGCAATGGGGAAAGGATTCCCTGTTTAACAAATGGTGTTGGGAAAACTGGTTAGCCATGTGCAGAAAGCAGAAACTGGACCCCTTCCTGACACCTTACACAAAAATTAATTCCAGATGGAATAAAGACTTAAACATAAGACCTGGCACCATAAAAACCCTAGAAGAAAATCCAGGCAAAACCATTCAGGACATAGGAGTAGGCAAGGACTTCATGACCAAAACACCAAAAGCATTGGCAACAAAAGCCAAAATAGACAAATGGGACCTAATCAAACTCCACAGCTTTTACACGGCAAAAGAAACAGTCACTAGAGTGAATCGGCAACCAACAGATTGGAAGAAAATCTTTGCAGTTTACCCATCTGACAAAGGGCTGATATACAGAATTTACAAAGAACTCAAACAGATTTACAAGAAAAAAACTAACAAGCCCATTCAAAAATGGGCAAAGGATATGCAAAGACACTTTACAAAAGAAGACATACATGAGGCCAACAAACACATGTAGAAATGCTCATCATCACTGGTCATTAGAGAGATTCAAATCAAAACCACATTGAGATACCATCTGACGCTGCTTAGAATGGCGATCACTAAAAAATCTGGAGACAACAGATGCTGGAGAGGATGTGGAGAAAGAGGAACACTCTTACACTGTTGGTGGGAGTGTAAATTAGTTCAACCATTGTGGAAAACAGTGTGGCGATTCCTCAAGGACCTAGAAATAGAAATTCCATTTGACCCAGCAATCCCATTACTGGGTATATATCCAAAGGACTATAAATCGTTCTACTTTAAGGACACATGCACACGAATGTTTATTGCAGCACTGTTTACAATAGCAAAGAACTGTAACCAACCCAAATGCCCATCGATGATAGACTGGACTGGGAAAATGTGGCTCATATAAACCATGGAATATTATGCAGCAATCAAAAATGATGAATTTATGTCCTTTGTAAGGACATGGATGAATCTGGAGGACATCATTCTCAGCAACCTGACACAAGAACAGAAAAGGAAATACCACATATTCTCACTCTTAGGCAGGTGAGAAAAATGAGAACACATGGACACAGGGAGGGGCGTACTACACACTGGGGTCTATTGGGGGGAGTAGGGGAGGGACAGTGGGGGGGAGCTGGGGAGGGATAGCCTGGGGAGAAATGCCAAATGTGGGTTAAGGGGAGGAAGGCAGCAAAACACACTGCCATGTGTGTACCTATGCAACTATCTTGCACGTTCTGCACATGTACCCCAAAACCTAAAATGCAATAAAAAAAATAAAAACAAGAATGTTAAAAAAAGTAGAGATAGAAGTGCAAATTATAGTTTAATTTCTCTAATGAATAAACAATGCATTATATATTTGTTATTTAAATTCAACCGTATGTTGAAAAAATAACCTTATAAACAACTGACATCTCACCTCAAATAATATGTTTCTAGATTTGTTCATTAGTCAAGGTAAATTCTGGAGATGTTTATACATGTTAAGGGTGTTCCAAGAATATGGGTTCACAGGAAGAATAGATTTTATTAATATAAATTATATTTTCACTGTCAAATGAGAGGAAATAGAGTCATTATCTGAGTATAAACTAATTGATATAATATTTTACTAAAATAAGAAATAAAACAGATATGATCATAAATTGACAGATTATTTAAAAATTTTTCTACAGTGTATAAATCCACCCAATAGAAAACTAACAACGAGCCAAATACTACTTACATGAATTACTATATTTTTATAATCTTAAGATGCCACAGACCAGAGGATTGTTAGTAATCATATGACAACTTTTTGTTATCTGTATTAATATGGGGTATCGAGGAAAGGCGTTCTCTTTTAGGGTCTACAAGGGAACGTAGTTTTAGGGGCAAGAACTTCCTAGCGCCATGCCCCCTTCCCATCTCTCTCCATCTGGGAGATACTTAATGGTTTATGTTTAAATTTCATGGGCGTGGGGAGAAACTAAGAGTGAATCACTCCAGCAGAAGTTCTAAGGAAATCTTCTCATTGGCCTGGGGTCCTAGAGAAAGTGGGGGTTCCTCCGAGGTTAAAAGTCCCCATCTTCCACACCCCTTTGGACTCCATGTTTGGATCCCCTTCCACGAACACTCCCTTCATGGAAGCCATTTGTCTCTCTCCTGGATTTTCCCTCTGGAGTCCTCTTCCACCCACACTCTCTCGTGGAAACCTGTCTTCCTCTCCTAAACTCCAACTCTCTATTCCCTTCCACTCAGTGTGGAAGCTGCTTTCCACACCTGGATTCCATCTTTCTGAATTCTCTCACTTAGTGTGGAGTTAGCTGTTTCTCTCTTTCTCCTGTTTCTCTCTCTCTTTACATAAATCACTTTCTGCAAACATTTTTGAGTCTGGCATTTACTGTGCACTGTGCCGGAGTCCCCTCTCTCATTCTCCTGATAGGGCAGGAGACCAAAAACCTGAAGAAACCTCCGCTCAAGGGAGCTGAGCACACCCTAAACCCCAATATTACAGTATGGGGTGGTTACATTCTCAAAATAAATCACTAAATAAACACATTAATTGTGTGTGTTCGAATTATTCAGAGATTAGTAGGTGAAAAAAAAAATAGTGCATCAAAGGCAATGTGTTACTGTAAACTAAATGTAGGGGCATACCATAATAATTTTTAAAACTCCATCTCTCATTGAAGTAGATATTTGTATACATTTGATAATATGTTAAATATGAATTAAGTGTAAAGATAAATTAATAATAACCACATTTTCCCTTCGTAAAATACTGTGGGTTATATTTTTCATCATTAATTATTATTAGTAGTATTAATCAACACTAAACACTATTCCAAATGTGGTCTAGACAGGAATAAAAGCAAGAAGATGTAAATTATAGAGCTAGATTTTTCATTTTAGAGAGTTTAATATGCGTACATAAAGAAGTCATTTTATTTTCTAATTCTTATCTTCCTGATTTGCAAATCTGGTATAATGGTACTTGTGCAATGTACCTGATTTTGCTGTTAATTTTAAATAAAAAATGGCATGCATGATTTACAATGTATAATTTTTTATCCAAACAATGTTTTATGATATCAACATCCTCCCATTCTAAAAAAAAATAGTACATATTCCTCAAGTTATTGAAACATAAAAAGGAGGCAGTACCTCTTTATAGCACATTGCAAATTTCTAGTGCAATGGCTTATATAGTAAGTATCCTAAAACACGTAGGCTTGTACTATTGTCATGATTTTCAATGCTGAACACTTTCATGTACTGGATTGCTGATCTGAAAATACATTTCTAATACAAATAGTATCTTATTGCTTTTGTAAAAATGGTTTACAGTGCAGTAATATTTACATTACTTCTTTTTAAGTTATGTCCACTATGTCCCTGTGCCACTCGTTTTGCAAATAAATAAAAATCATGAAATTACAAAGTAATGTAACATTGTTTATTTAATATTTGTAAACTTGGCATACTTCTTTAGCTTCAAATGAATAACTTTTCAAAATTTAACCCAAATATTTTTAAGTTCCAGGCTGCTGGAGGATATGTTTTTATAAATGCTACATTCTAAATTGCAATTAATTTTTCTACCCCTTTGAGCACATTTAAGTCTGAATTTGTTACTTTAATTAAACTGAATAATTCAAATATTAAATGAAACTGTGTAACCTCAACTAATTGAAAAGCAAGTGGGCTGATTACTGAATATGAAGACAGATCTTAAAATGTAGAGTTCTGCACTAAACTTCTATTTATTTTAAAATATCCTTAAAAATTAATTCTTATGAGTCTAAAATAAAAGGGAATGTCTTCTGTTTGGGGTAAGGGTGTGTGTGTGATGTGTGTGTATGTGTGTATATGTGTGTGTGGGGGGGTGGGTGAGTTAAACAAAACTGGAATAATACATCAGATTTTTGTGTTGATACGTACCACTTGTATGGATTCCCAATATATTCTACCTTCCTTGATCAAAATGTACAAGTTTCATTCTTGATAGAATGGTTGATTAAAATATAGTTCTACTAGTTTAGTTGAATTTGATTAAGTGAAGATTTTTACATTTGGAAGATCTTTACTCATTCAATGAGTATATATGAGGAACAAATGTCAGAAAAACATCTATGATGCTTTGTTTTTCATTGCAGTGACATTACAATAGTTTGCTTAAGGATGAACATGTCTAAAAAGTCTCCACGGAAAGTAGATAAATACTATTAGACACAATACATTTTAAAGTTTCAGTTGTATAAAAATGTTAAAGTACACAAAAATTTTACCCATTAATGTTTTAAATAAGAAAAGCAACCAATGTTAATTGTTTATAGTTTGAATAAAAAACAACAAAATTTTCTTTGATTCTCACAATGACACTTCATAATGAAATGTCCTTCAATTTAGCATATAGCCCAGTAAATCTTGTTGTCCAATACAAGAAGTCCTTACCTTCAATTTTTGGAGATGTCTTTAACCAGAAATGTATCACCTGAGCTAGTTCTATTTCTTTGTTCCTTTGTTTGTGTAAAATGATTTGCCTAAGTACAAACTCACCTCTAAATGACCAAGTATATTCAAAGAATTACAGAATTTTTAAATTCCTCTTTGTTGCATTATATTTTTAATTTATTTTCATGCTGTTAACTGGATCAGAGGGAGAAATGTCAGTGTGCTCAGCCTCTCTATAGAAACACTGTAGGTTTTAGAAAAGCTTTAATTACTTACAATGTTTACATTTTGACAATTGTTCAAATCTAATTATGGATGCAAACTGGATTTTCTTGAGTATTGATTGCTGAGTTCTGGATTTATTTCTCTATACCTATCAGAATTGCTTTCTAATCCCCAGAAACCATTCACCCAAGGGCTTCAAGATTTTCTTAAATTACCTGGACAATATCAAGGGACATACAGATTTTTTTTTTTCCTTTTGGTCTCATCACCGATGAAAGCAACTTAGTACTTAATGGTATTCTGGTAATTGTTTTTATACTCCAGTAAGAAAAAGAAAAATTAAATGACCTGAATAAAATTTGTGTGCTTTATTAATTTAATGATTCTTCAAAGCACTTCATGACCAAAACACCAAAAGCATTGGCAACAAAAGCCAAAATAGACAAATGGGACCTAATCAAACTCCACAGCTTCTGCACAGCAAAAGAAACAGTCATTAGAGTAAATAGGCAACCAACAGAATGGGAAAAGATTTTTGCAATTTACCCATCTGACAAAGGGCTAATATCCAGAATCTACAAAGAACTTAAACAGATTTACAAGAAAAAAACAAGCCCATTCAAAAGTGGGCAAAGGATATGAACAGACACTTTACAAAAGAAGACATACATGAGGCCAACATATGAAAACTGACCATCATCACTGGTCATTAGAGAAATGCAAATCAAAACTACATTGAGATACCATGTCACTCCAGTTAGAATGGCGATCATTAGAAAATCTGGAGACAACAGATGCTGGAGAGGATGTGGAGAAATAGGAACACTTTTACACTGTTGGTGGGAGTGTAAATTATTTCAACCATTGTGGAAGACAGTGTGGTGATTCCTCAAGGACCTAGAAATAGATATTCCATTTGACCAAGCAATCTCATTGCTGGGTATATATCCAAAGGATTATAAATTATTCTACTATAAGGACACATGCGCACGAATGTTCATTGCAGCACAGTTTACAGTAGCAAAGACCTGAAACCAACCCAAATGCCCATCGATGACAGACTGGACTGGGAAAATGTGGCACATATACAACCTGGAATATTATGCAGCCATCAAAAATGATGAGTTCATGTCCTTTGTAGGGACATGGATGAACCTGGAAACCATCATTCTCAGCAAACTGACAGGAGAACAGAAAATCAAACACCTCATGTTCTCACTCATAGGTGGGTGTTGAACAATGAGAACACATGGACACAAGGAGGGGATCACTACACACTGGGGTCTGTTGGGGAAATAGCGGTGGGACAGTGGTGGGTGGGGAGTTGGGGAGGGATAGCATGGGGAGAAATGCCAGATATAGGTGAAGGGGAGGAAGGCAGCAAATCACACTGCCACATGTGTACCTATGCAACAATCTTGCATGTTCTTCACATGTACCCCCAAACCTAAAATGCATTAAGAAAAATAAAATAAAGCAGTAATAGAGTAGATTATTGGTGACTACCTAAACAATGAGAAGTTAAATTTTTTATCAAATAGATTAAACCTGGCCAGACTCAGTGGCTCATACCTGTAATCCCAGCACTGTGGGAGGATGAGAGAGGCTAATTGCTTGAGGTCAGGATTTTAACACCTGCCTGGTCAACATGAAGAAACCCTGTCTCTACTAAAAATACAAAACTTAGCTGGGTGAGGTGGCATGTGCCTGTGATCTCAGCTACTTGAGAGGTTTAGGCAGGAGGATTGTTTGAACCTTTGTGGTGGAGGCTGCAGTGAGCCAAGGTCTTGCCACTGCACTCTAGCCTGGGCAACAGAAAGAGATTCCATCAGTAATAATAATAGTAACAATAAAGATTAAACTCATTCATTAGCACTTTCATGCGTTGGTTTTCTTCACTAGCACATTTCAACATTTGTTTTATTGGTTTTCATAACTGGCAAATCTTGACATCTCTTTGAAATAGATTAAAAAGGTATTATTGACATAGAGATTAGAGAGCAGACAGAAGATATGCTTGAATTTACTTAACAGTATTGAAGGAGTTCAGAACACACCAACCTAAAATATGCTTTTCTGGTGAACTATTTTAAGTTAAAGGCACTTGGAAAACAGCAGATGCAAGGAGAACATTTTGACCTTCCTTCTTAAAAGCAATAAATAAAATTCCCATGTGAAAAAATGTTCTCCCTAAAACAGTAGAGATTATCAGTACAATTCTTTTTTTTTTCTTTTTTTTGAGACGAAGTTTTGCTCTTGTTACCCAGGCTGGAGTGCAATGGCGCGATCTCGGCTCACCGCAACCTCCGCCTCCTGGGTTCAGGCAATTCTCCTGCCTCAGCCTCCTGAGAGATTATCAGTACCATTCTTATCATAAAAAGTCAAAAGGTGATGCTGAGGGAAATGTGTACAAACAAAACTTGTTGAACTCACTCTTATCTTTCTAGTTGCTTTTCTACCCACTTAACTAGGGTAGCCCAAGATCCTTTGCCTTATTTTCAAAATTTGCTACTCTTTGTCCATTTTGCTATATAAGCATATACAAGTGTTCAAACCTGTCTGTGTGTTTGGATGTTCATTTCCTTAGGACAGTTCCCATGCTATATAAATGTATTAAATAAATACATTTGTATGACTTTCTCCTGTTATCTGTCTTATGTAAATGTAATTCTCAGGCCTAGCTAAAAAAATCTAGCCAACAAGCCTAGAGATATAATTTTGCCTCCTTGCAATATATAGCAGAGAAAAACTCATTTTAAATTTTCATTTGTGGTAGTGAATAAGTCTCACAAGAGCTGATGTTTATATGAATGGGAATTCCCCTGCACAAGCTCTCTTGCCTGCTGCCATGCAAGAGGCAGCTTTGCTTCTCCTTCACCTTCTGCTATGATTGTGAGGCCTCTACAGCCATGTGGAATTGTGAGTCTATAAAACCTCCTTCCTTTATAAATTACCCAATCTTGCCTATGTCTTTATTAGCAGCTTGAAAACTGACTAACACAGGAAACTGGTACTGCAGAGAGTAGAGTGCTGCTGTGAAGATACTCCAAAACACAGAAGCAACTTTTGAACTCGGTAAGCAGTGGTTGGAATAGTTTGTAGAGCTCAGAAGAAGATAGGAATAGGTGGGAAAGTTTGGAACTTCCTAGAGACTTGTTTAATGACTTTGATCAAAATGCTGATGGTGTATGGACAATAAGGTCCAGATGGAGATGAGAAACTTGTTGTGGTGACATGGACTTGATAGTGTATGGACAATAAGGTCTCAGATGGAGATGAGGAACTTGTTGAGAACTGGAGTAAAGATCGCCCTTGCTATGCAAAGGGTTTGGTGACATTTGCTTCTGTCCTAGAGACCTGTGGAACTTGGAACTTGAGATAGATTATTTAGGGTATCTGGTGGAAGAAATTTCCAAGCAGCAAAGCATTCAAGAGGAAACAGAGCATAAAAGCTTGAAAAACATGTGACATGACTATGTGATAGAAAAGAAAACCCCATTTTCTGGGGAGAAATTCAAGCCAGCAGCAAAAATTTGCACAAATAACTAGGAGTGTTAATCACCAAACAATGGCTAAAATGTCTCCAGCACATGTCAGAGAACTTCACGATAGCCTTTCCCATTACAAGCCACCTAGGAGTAAAAATTGGTCTCCCCCACTCTGTGCAGCCTTGGAACATGGAGCCCTGTGTCACAGCTGCTTCAGCTTTAGCTGTGGCTAAAAGAAGCCAAGGTACAGCTCAGGCTGTTGCTTCAGAGGGTGCAAGCCCCAAGCCTTGCACCCTCTGAAGTGTTGGTCTTCTGGGTACGGAAAACACAGAAATTGAAGTTTGGAACCTCTTCCCAGATTTCAGAGGATGTATGAAAATGCTTAGGTGTTCAGGCAGAAGTCTACTGAAGGGGCGTAGCCTTTATGGAGAACCTCTACTAGGGCAGTACAAAAGGGAAATGTGGGGTTGGAAGCCCCACACAGAGTCCCCACTGGGGCACTGCCTAGCGGAGCAGGAAGGAGAGTTCCACCATCCTTCAGACCCCAGAATGGTGGATGCACCAACAGCTTATACTGTGCAACTGGAAAAGCCACAGACACTCAACGCCAGCCCATGAAAGCAGCTGAAAGGGGGGCCGTACCCTGCAAAGCCACAAGGGGGAAACTGTCAAAGATCATGGGAGCCCACCTCTTCTATCAGTGTGACATGGATATGAGACATGTGGTCAAAGAAGATCATTTTGGAGCTGTAAGATTTGACTGCTTTTCTGGATTTTGGACTTCCTTGGTGCCTTTGTTTTGGCCAATTGCTCACATTTGTATTTTTTTTTTTAATATTTATTTTTTAAACCAATGTCAGTACCTCTATTCTATCTAGGAAGTAACTAACTTGTTTTTCATTTTGCAGGCTTATAGGCAAAAGGGAATTCCTTATCTCTGATGAGAATTTGGATGGTGGACTTTTGAGTTAATGCTTAAATGAGTTAAGACTTTGGGGAATCCTTGGAAATGATTGGTTTTGAAATGTGAGGACATGAGATTTGGTAAGGCCAGGGCAGGAATGATATGGTTTGGCTGTGTGTCTACCTAAATCTCACCTTGAATTGTAATAATCCTCACGTGTCATCAGCGGAACTAGATGGAGAAATTGAATCATAGGGGTGGTTTCCTCCCTACTATTCTCACAGCAGTAAATAAGTCTACCAAGATCTGATTGTTTTAGAAATGGGAGTTCTCCTGCACAAGCTCTCTTCCCGGGCACCATGTAAGACATGCCTTTGCTTCTTATTTGCCTTCCACCATGATTATGAGGCCTCTCTAGACATGCAGAACTGTAAGTCCATTAAACTTCTTTTCTTTATAAATTAACCAGTCTCAGGTATCTTTTTTTAGCAGCATTAAAACAGATAAACACAGGAGGTTTGTTAATAAATATCTAATCAGATCAAGAGAAATCAGTTGAATGATAATTATGTCTGGTAGTATACTATTATAATGGCTTTATGTAACCATCTCCAATTTACAGAGAGCTGCTAAAAGTATTAAAATCTTTTTTTGCGAAACTTTCTTGCAGGCTAGCACTGGTGAAACACAGGTATATTCTGCTTCTCCATGTTTTATCTTAGCAATTTTATCATCCTTCTTCAATAGGATGCATTACAATATATAAAACAATTTATTGCTTTACAATTTGATTTAAATCCTGTTTTGCTAAAAATTTATCTTAGTTGCCTTTATTGAATTTTTCAATATACACAATTATACACATACTGTCTTTGTCTATTGTTATACTGAACTAATAACTTTGACCATTTTTATTATATTGTTATAGGATACTATTATAGTGGAATTTCTAGTCTCTGTTGTTTTAGATACTTTGAAAGTGATATAAATTATTTTTCTAATCTCTCCTTTCCAGATTTTATTAGACAGATAAAAATATTGAAGAACTTAGATAATAAATTGATGTCCTAAAAAGAATAACACATCATTACAACTGTATATATTTTGTTGGCCTAAAGCATTGTCACATTTTGTTTCTTTTTAAAATGTAATCTATTTTATATCCTGTTTTAAATTCATTTCATCTTTTATTTATAGATAATAAATAAATAGAATTCTACTACTATTGTTTTACATAGTTGTCAATCAGATGGAGGTGAATTATACTGGCAGAGATCTAGGAACTAACCAGAGATGTAAACTTAATGTCATTTGGTATTTATATTTCAATTACTTATTAGTTTTATTTTAAATATGATAACATGAAATTAATATTAACTCTGAGAAACAAAAATTAGTGATAGATTACCATGTGCAAGCACTGCACTAAACACTAAAATCAAAGCTTTTGAATAGTTTTAAATATAAGAACAAGTTGATATATAAATGTAAAACTAAATGTTAGCTCTAACAATTTGAAGGTTGAATTGACAAAAAGTTATGATATACTCTATAAAATCTTCCCACTGAAGGATTAAGGAAAAGAGTATTAGTGATTCAAACTTTCAATAGCCCTAAAAAGTAAAATATATATATAAAATAAACTGAATGTCAATATAAAAACTTTTTTAGAATCCACAACAGAAATCTGTATGAGGCCATTGGGGAAAAAATCAGTATGCAATTTTGATTAATTCATGTATCTCTTCTCAGAAAGGATAAACCTTAAAAAGAAACCACCTTTCTAACCTTTCTAACTGCTTTCCAAGACAGTAAAGACTTTTACTTTGAATAAGGCCCACTAATATATTTTTACTTAAATAATTTTTGACTGTATTTCAACCTATTCAATGAACATTATAACAAAAGGCTTTAAGGAAAGTTGTAATTTCCAAGGAAAAGAAGTTTGAAGGAGAAAATGTTAAGCCTAAAGAAGTCATAGGTAGGACATGCTGGCTATAAATTTTAATTCAAAATTCCTCACAAAATATTGCTTTCAATATTCTCAGAGTATTCACAGATAAACTCTTACTCTCATCAATATATTCACAGATAATGTGACCAGAATATTCTCTTTTTAGTCAATAGACTTTAAATTTAGAACTGCAAATAAATGAAATGAACATATAGAAGCAATAAAAACCAATGAAACTTTTGATTTTAAAAAATGAAAATCTGGCAGCAGTTAGGAGCCCAGTAAATAAAATAACAAACAATCCAAATTACACATTCCCATTTTTTTAAAAAAATAGATTTTTTAATAATCTAATTAAAGATGAATAAACATGAAAAACCTCACCCTAAGGCAGCTATGCAGACATTTCACAATGTAAAAGATAATTATAATGCTGTGGATGCTAATAAAAGGTATAGTTTAAGTAAAGGAAATCTACAAAATGAAAAGTTTATAGATATAAATTCTTTTCAATTAATAACATTCAAAGCAACACAAACTCTTTAATAAAATGAAAAAATGAGGTTTTAAAAACAGCAAGAGGAAAACAGTTAATATAAATTTTCTGGCCAAGAAAAAAAACACAACGACAAAAATGACCTAAATCAGCTTATGGAAAGTCCTCATCAGGCTGGGCATGATGGCTCATTCTTGTAATCCCAGTGCTTTGGGAAGCTAAGGAGGGTATATTGCTTGAGCTCAGGAGTTTAAAACCAGCATGAGCAACATAGAGAACACTCCTCTGTAAAAAATTTAGAAAAATTAGCTGTGTGTGGTGGCACACAGTGGTACTTCCAGCTACTTGGGAGGATGAAGTGAGAGGACCACCTGAGCCCTAGGAGGTTGAGGCTGCAGTGAGCTGTGATCAAACCACTGCATTCCAGCCCATGTGACAGAATGAGACCACCTCAAAAGAAAAAGAAAACAGTACCTCAAGTGCCAGGCAAAATGCAAGAGTTGTCAACATTGATGCATATCAGGGTGAAGTATGTAAAATTTAAATTTAAATAGTAAATGTTGTACTCAGAGCAATAAAATGGGTGACAATCTATGCATGACACAGAGTTAGTCCACATTTTTTATAATCTAAAAGTGACTAATAAAACTGAGAAATACAGAGTCTAGAGGAGAAAAAAAGGTAACTATTACTATTATTATTATTATTATTTGAGATGTAGTCTCCTTCCTTCTCCCTGCTGGAGTGCAATGGCATGATCTTGGCTCACTGCAACCTCTGTCGCCTGGGTTCAAGTAAGTCTCATGCCTCAGTCCCTGGAGTAGCTTGAATTAGAGGCACTCACCACCACACCCAAGTAATTTTTGTATTTTTAGTAGAGACAGGGTTTCAACATGTTGGCCAGGCTGGTCTTGAACTCCTGATCTCAGGCGATATGCCCACCTTGGCCTTCCAAAGTGCTGCGTGCCTGGCCAAAACAGACAATTATTTTGACTAAGCCAAGTCATCAATTTTTATATGTGAAGGAAAGGTAGACCAGTTCAAAAATTCAAAGGTTAAAAATATATAAATCACAAGTCAATTTTTTTTATTTTAAAACAATTAACATAAATATTAAACATCCACAAAATGTTAAAACAATACTGTAAACATTGACATAACCTTTTTTTTTAGTTAAAACAGACATTAGACATTTAGTATATATATATATATATATGAACAACAACTGTGAAATCAAATTATAATTCTAACAAAATCTATTTTCCCAGCTAACTTAACTGTCCAGAAATACAAACAACCCTCCTTTGTGTTATTCTGCTGAACTTACATGTAATATTTAAGTAATAACTTTTGCATATTTTTAAATTTTATGTGAAACCTATCAATTTGTACAACTTTGAATATTTTTCACATTTTGAGGTTTATGATTATGTAGAACTATTTTGTTAATTTTATTTGTGTATAACATAGGATTAATCCATTTTCTATGAAGGGGCAATTTAATTTTTTACATTTTTTGTTTTGTTCTGTTTTAGTTCAAGTTTATTTTTGTAGAGAAGTTTCAGTTCATAGCAAAACTAAAAAAAAGATACAGAGACTTCCTAAATATCCCCTTTTACCACATATCTGTAGCCTCTCCCACTATCAACATCCCCACCAGAGTGATACATTTGTTACAACTGATGAACTACGTTGACCCATCATCACCCAGAGTCCATAGTCTATATTAGGATTCACTCTTAATATTACACAATCTATGTCTTTGGAGAAATGTATAAAATAAAAAATATCCACCATAGTACCATAAGGAGTATTTTGACTGCTTTAAAATTCATCCATATTCCACCTATTTATCCCTCCCTGCCCTAGTCGCTGGCCACCATTGATTGTTTATTGCCTCCATAGTATTCCAGAGTGCCATGTAGTTGGCATTATACAGTACATAGCCTTTTAACACTGGCTTCTTCTGCTGAGTAATATGCATTTAAGTGTTCTCCTTTTCTATTCGTGAATTCATAGCTCATTTCTTTTTAGCATTGAATTATAATTCTCTTGTCTAGATCTACCACAGTTTATTTATTCATTCACCCACTGACAGATGATTTTGTTGTTTCCAAGATTTAGCAATTTTGAATAAAGCTGGTATAAACATCTATGTGCGATTTTCTGTGTCTAAATTATTTAGATAAATACCAAGGAACATGATTACTGTATTCTATAATAAGAGCATTTTAAATTTTATAAAGTATTTTTTAATTTTATAAAAATGTTTTTTTAATAAACTACAGTAATCATTTTCCTTGGTGGTTGTACATTTTGCATTCCTTTTAGCAATGAATGAGAATTCGTATTGTACCACATCTCAGCCAGCATTTCATGTTAGTGTTTTGGTTTTGGGTTATTCTGATATATGTGTGGTAGCATTTTATTACTAATTTAACCTGGATTTAATGACATTTGATGTACAACACATTTTTATGTAATTATTTCTCATGTATATATATCCTTGGTGAAGTATTTATTAAAGCCTTTGGCCTATTTTTTAAACAGGTTGTTTGCTTTCTTATTGTTGAGTTTTAAGAGTTATTTGTGTATTTTAAATAAGAGTTCTTTATCAGATGTGTATTGTGCAAATATTTTTCTTCAGTTTCCAACTTGTTTTTTCATTCTCTTGACATTGTCTTTTAAGAGCAGAAATTTTTATTTTGATGAAGTCCAGTTTAGTAATTCTTCCTTTCACCAGTTGTTGTTTCCTGTTATATTCAAAAAGTCATTGTCAAACCCAAGACCATCTCAATATCCTCCTAGATTATCTACTAAGAATTTTAAATTTTGCATTTTACACTTAGGTTTGTGACTCACTTTGAGTTAATTTTTGTGAATGGTGTAATGTTTTTGTCTAGATTCATTTATTTTGTATGTGGATGTCTAGTTGTTCCAGCATTGTTTTTTTTCCCCCTTTGTTCTGTTGTATTGCTTTTGCTCCTAAATATACAAGATCAGTTAGCTACATGTATGTGAGTCTATTTCTGAATTCTCTCTTGCATTCTCTTTATCGATTTGCCTGTTTTTCAACAACACCACAGTGTCTTGATTACTGTAGTTTTATAGTAAGTCCTAAATTCAGGAAGTATTAGTCCCATGACTTTCTTTTTCTCCTTTAATTGTTTGGGCTACTAGGGTTCTTTGCCTTACTCAATAAAAACTATGAAATTAGTGTGACAATATCCACAACTTGGCTTCCTGGACTTTGATTGGAATTATAGTGAGTCTATAGTTTAAGCTGAAAAATCATGGATCTTGATAATACTGAGACTTCCTACTTAAAAATATGGAATAGCTCTCTGTTAGTTTCACTTTAATTTAAGGGAGTTTTGTAGGTTTCCTCATATAGATTTTATACATATTTTGGTAGATTTTTACCTAAAGTTTTTACTTTGGGGAAGGTAATGTAAATGGTAGTATGTTTTAATTTTCAAATTACACGAATTCACTGTTGGCTTATAGAAACACGCTTGATATGCCTATTCATCAGGGAACTTGATTCCTTGCTGTGCTCTCTTACTAGTTCTAGACATTTTTCTGATGTTTTTTTTTCAGGTCTCAGTCATAGATAATTGTGTTCTTGGCAAACAAAGACAGTTTTATTTCTTCCCTAATAATCTGTTTATCTTTAATTTCTTTTCCTTGTCTTTTTGCATTTAGTTATGACCCTCACTACAACATTGAAAAGGTGGGATGAGAAATCCCATCTATGTTTTGTTCCTGATGTTAGTGGGAAAGCCTCTATTTCCTCAGCATTAAGCATAATGCTACCTGTATGTATTTTAATATATTAATATTTATCTGTTAATTTGTATTGAATATTTATTTTAATATATATTTATATATAATAACTATATATTATTTTGGGGGTAGATATTTCTTATCAAGTTAAGGAAGTTCTATTTTTTTCCTGTTTTATAGGAAACTTTTTTAAAATCATGAATGCCTGTTGAATTTTGTCAAATGCTTTTTCTGTATTTATTGTCATAATTATGTGATTTTTCTTCTTTAGCCTGTTGAAGTGATAGATTACATTAATTGATCTTTGAATGTTGACCCAGCCTTATATATGTGACACAATTCCCCTTTGTTTGTGGTATATAATGATTTTTATACATTGTTCAATTAAATTTGCTAATATTTTGTTGAGAAATTTTGCTCCTGTGTTTATAAGAGATATTTATTTCTAATTTTATTTTCTTATTAGTGTCTTGTTTTGGTATTAGGTTATGCAGCCTTCAAAGAAAGAATTAGGAACTATTTCTTCCACTTCTATCTTCTGAAAGACATCAAAGAGAATAAGTATAATTTATATATTAAATGTTTGGTGGACCAGTGAACTCATCCAGGCCTTTTATCTTCTGTTCTGAAATATTAATTATTGATTAATTTTCTTCAATAGTAACAAGATGTTTTCAGATTTTCTATTTCCTTTAGTGTGAGTTTTGGCAAATTGTGCCTTTCAAGGAATTGGTACATTTCATCTAAGTTTCATCTAAGTTCATCATATTTGAGGACATAGAATAGTACATATTATAGCTTAAATTTTTTTTAATGCTCATGGGATCTGTCGTGATGTATACTCTTTCATTTCTGATAGTAGTAATTTGTGTTCTTTCTCATTTTCCCCTAATTAGCCTGCTAAAAAGTTTATCAATTTTATTGATCTTTCAAAGGCAGATGTCAGGTTCATTGATTTTCTTTATTGATTTTCCCTTTTTCATTTAATTGATATCTCTAATTTTATTTATTTTATTCTGCTTATTTTAGATTTACTTTGCTTATTTTTCTCTAATTTCCTAAGGTGGAAATTTAGATGACAAATGTTAGGCTTTTTTTTCTAATATATGCATTTAATACCATATTTCCCTATAAGCACTACTTTTGCTACCTCCCACAAAATTTGAAACATTGTGTTTTCATTTTTATTTATTTATTTTTATTAAAAATACTTTCTAATTTCTCTTTAGATTTTTTTGTTTGATGTAAGTCTATATAAAAATGTGTTGCTTAATCTTCATGTATTTGAGGATTTTTCAGTTATTTTTATACTGTTGGTTTCTAGTTAAATTAAGTTGTGACATGAGAACAGGCCTTGCATGACTATTTTAGCTGTTACAGTATATTTTATGCCTCAGAATGTGATCTATCTTGGTGAATGTTTCATCTGAGCTTGAGAATATTGCATCGTCTGCTGTTGGATAAATTTGCCTATAGATGTCCATTATATCTAGTTAACTTACGGTGCTGTTGAGTCCAACTCTGTTCAAATACTCACCAATTTTCTGCCTGCTGGGCCGCTCTATTTCTCAGAGAGAACCACTGACACATCCAACTGATATGTCATAAATCATAGCTTGATAAATCATAGCTGATTTATCAAGATCCTCTTGATGTACTATCAATTTTTTGCCTCATATTATTTGATGCTCTATTGTTAGTTGTATCTATGTTAAAAATTATTCTATCTCCCTGAATAACTGACTCTTTCATCATTAAATAATACCACTTTTTTATTCCTGACAAGTTTTCTTCCTTTATGTCTTCTCTGTCTGAAATTAACACAGTTGTTTCCACTTATATTTTATTTCATTCTGACAATCTCTGTCTTGGAATTGATGCATTTACACCACTGGCATTCAGACCACTGGCATTCAAAGTAATTATTGATATAATTGGCTTAGTGCCTTCTATATTTGTTACTGTTCCTCTTGGTTGTCCATTTTCATCATTCCTATTTTTCTTTTTCTGCTTTCTGTTTTAATTAAGAATTGTATAATCTTCCACTATGCTGCTTTTTTCAACCTTCAGATAAGTATATGCTATACTTCTTTGTTTCAAATGTTGCCCTAGAGATAGCAGTTTACATTTATAACTAATTCAAATGTGTTTTCAAATAATACTATACTACTTCATGGGAAGTGTATCTTATAATAAAATAATTATAATATTTCTTTTCCATCATTTGTTTCATTGCTGTCATTTACCTCATTTATATATATGCTTATATAGACATGTATATGATATATAGAAAAGCATATATGATATCTTGTTATTATCTTTAACAAACAGTTCTCTTTTAAATCAATTAAATAAACAAAAATATTTATTTTACTTTATTTCTTTTTTATGATCTTTTTTCTCTATGTAAATTGACTTTTCCGACATATACTACTTTTTTCTTCTCTCAAAATGCTCCTTTTAACATTTCTTGCAATGATCTACTTACAACAAATTCTCTTATTTTTTCTTTTGTTCATCAATTTTTGAAAGTCTATTTCAATTTAACTTTTGAAGGATACTTTTTCAGTATACAGAATTCTAGGATAGTAGGTTTTTTTGTCTCAACACTTAGTTACTTCATTGTACTTCCTTTTTGCTTGCATGATTTCTAGGAAGAAAGTTGTAATTATTATTTTTGTTCCTCCATATGTAAGGTGATTTTCCTGTATCTTTCAGAATTTTTTCTTTATCTCAATTTCTGTCATTTGAATATTGTATACATAAATGTATGGATTTTTTTTTTTTTTTGCATTTATCTTACTTGATGTTCTTTGAGAAACGTGGATGTATAATTTGATGTGTGACATTAAGTTGCAGAAATTCTGTTTTTCAAATAATTTTATTTTTTTCTCTCTTTCTTCTCCTTCTGGTATTTCCATTACACATTACTTACACCTTTTGCAATTGTTCTACATTTTTTTGATATTCTGTTCTATTTGTTTCAGTCTTTATTCTTTTTAGCTTTTCTACTTTTCAGATTTCTATCAATGTAGCCTCCTAGTCAGGGATTTTTTTCTGCAGCCATATTCGGTCTGCTAATAAGTTCACCAAAGGCACTCTCCATTTCTGTTATAGTTATTCTTTATCATTAGATTTTTTTATGAATTCCCTGTCTCTGGGTATATTTCTCATCTGTTCTTACGTGCTTTCTACTTTATTCATTAGCACCCTATCATATGCATCATATTTGTTTTAAATTTACTCTCTGGTAATCCCAAACTCCCTGCCATGTGCAGTTCTGATAATTTTTCTGTCAAACTTTATTTTTCCCCTTTATAAGATGCCTTGTACTTTTGTTTTGATAGTTGGATATGATATACTGAATAAAAGGAATTGCTATACGTAGGCCTTTAGTGAAACGTTGATAAGGTGTGGGAGGAGGAAACCATCCTATAGTCCTGTGAGTAGATCTTAGTCTTTTAGGAAGCCTGCAACTCTAGGCTGTGAACTTCACACGTGTTTCTCAGGCTCTGCTCCCTCTTAGCAAAAATGGGATATGTCTACACTCCACTTGGAAGGCTGGACATGGCTAGAGTTGAGTGTTTCTCTTTCTCCCATGCCAATTAAACCCTGACAAACAAACAAAGATCCAGCAGGTTAGACTTTGGTTACCATACTAACAGGAACAAAATGCTGTGGTGTATTTCAAAATGATTCCTTTTTCATTCCCCTGCTGGAAGCATAAGACGATACTTCTTTGATATTGATTGGGAGCAACTGATTATAATCCTGGAGGTTAATCTCACAAATATCTGGGCCCCTTCTTAGGATTTGGCACTGTTGAATTTTTAACTCTTAGACTTGTCCTCAGTGAGCCTCCAGAAGTTGTTAGTCTGTTTTAGTTTTAAGTATTTCTACCCTGGCACTGTTTCCCACAAATATTTATGCTCTTGGATTTCTCCTCTGTTGCATTGTGATTCTCTGTACCTACTTGCCTGTCTTTTTAATGTTAGGGGCAGCAATTTCCCTGGGATCTCATTTCTCTGATACAGCTAAGAAAAGTTGTTGATTTTTCAGTTTGTTCAGCTTTGAGGTTCTTGTTAGAACATGTGAAACCAGAAGTTTATGTTTTAAACAAAAACAATTTTAACAGTTAAAATTATTTTATATATTTTTAATGGACATATGCAAGAAGATATATCAGATATAACATATTAGATATGAATTAAAACTGTTGTAATCAGCATTCCACTGATTTCAGAATATAATTAGGAATAAATTGGAACACTTTCCAATGTTTAATCCACATGAAGAACTCAAGTAAAAAGAGTTGACGGCTGCTGAAAAAAAAATGTGGCACACATACACCATGGAATATTATGCAGCAATCAAAAATGATGAGTTTGTGTCCTTTGTAAGGACATGGATGAATCTGGAGAACATCATTCTCAGCAAACTGACACAAAAACAGAAAACGAAATACCACATATTCTCACTCATAGGTGGGTGAGGAAAAATGAGAACACATGGACACAGGGAAGGGGGTCTACTACACACTGGGGTCTATTGGGGGAAATAGGGGAGGGACAGTGGGGGTGCTGGGGAGGGATAGCCTGGGGAGAAATGCCAAATGTGGGTGAAGGGGAGGAAGGCAGCAAAACACACTGCCATGTGTGTACCTATGCAACTATCTTGCACCTTCTGCACATGTACCCCAAAACCTAAAATGCAATAAAAAAAAAGAACTCACCACAAATGTGATGGTTTAAAACAATAGCAACATACTCACAAAACCTTAGGTATGAGAAGTTCAGAATCGAGGTGTTGTCAGAACCACACTCTCAGCAGAGGTTTGGGAGGAGATTCTGTTCTATGCCTCTCTCCTAGCTTCTTGTTGCTACTGGCAGTGAGTGGCTATTCTCGGCTGGGACTGCATCACTTCAATCCTTGTCTCTTCCTTCATACTAGCTCCTGCTCTGTGAATATGTCTTCATTTTCAGTTTGCATATCTACCTCTGTTTCACTTTTTTAAAAACCCAAACAGCAAAAAAAAAAAAAAAACATATTGTTGAAGATAGGGCCCACTAGAGTTATCTCATTATCTTAGGATTCTTAATGAATCCTTTTTTTTTTCCTCAAATAAAGAAACATGCACTGGTTCCAGGTATTAGTGCTGGGACATATTTTTATAATTCAAACTATTATAAAGTTATTTCATAAACTCAATAAAACATTGCATTTTTAAGAAAATTCTATGGAACTCTGTTATTGAAAATCTGTTAGATAGGTGCTTTAATTAACTAAGCCATAGAGCCTGCTACTAATAGAAATTTAAAAGTAGTTTCTGAAGGAGTTACACAGAAGTATGAAGTAGATTAAACTCTACTGAGAAATGTTACAAAAAGATCTCCTGGGAAATAATAACCAACAATTTTTCTGTGACATTCTCTTTCTAAAATTAGTCCATGTGTTTGGGGTTATTTATGTGGTTCATTAAATTTATTTAATCTAATGTTTATATTAATTTATAATACATTCAAGAATATTAATAAATTCATTTCCTTTATAATTTGACAAATGAGTATTTTATGTTTTATCACATGTAAATAACATGAATACAAATTAAAATCACCTGTACATCCTTTGCTGAAAATTTATGTCCATCTTCCAATAATTCAACCATTTTTATGCTAAAGTGAACATTATATTAGAATAGATATTTTTACTTTTATTTTTGGTCTACTGTTTTCATGTATGGTAATATTGTAAGTGATTTTTTTTTCCATTCCACTCGAAGATTTAGTTTAAGGATGGTAACTTACGTTCCGTATATTGTTGCAGTGGCTTCAGGCAATGTGTACATTTTAAATAAACTAAATGAATAAATTAGTTTTGCCATTCTAATTGCCTTTTACCTCCAGTATTTCTGTAAAGACACATCGCCTAAATAGTATCTGAAGTCCTATTTAGCCGGCAATTCTTCATAAACAATGGGAAGCAATTGCAAACTTTTAAAATGAAATATAAATATATATGAAATATATTTCTCATAACTTATTAGAAATCTACTGACATTGTAAATATACAAAGTTGAGAGACTAATGAAAATAAAAAGAGCAAATTCTGAAAGCCAGTACTTGGGGCGGGAGTTTAAAAAAAATTGAAACAGGCCATGTGTGGCAGCTTGTGCCTATAATAAGCACTTTGGGAGGCCAAGGCTGGCAGATCACTTGAGGTCAAGAGTTGGAGACCAGGCTGGCCATTGTGCTGAACCCTGTATGTACTAAAAATACAAAAATTACCTAGGGATGGTGGCACGACACGTAGTCCCAGATACTTGGAAGGCTGAGGCGAGTGACGTGCTTGAAACTGGGAGGCAGAGTTTGCAGTAAGCCAAGATCCTGCCACTGCACTCTAGCCTGGGTGACAGAGTAGACTTGGTCTGAAGAAAAAAAAAATAGAAGGAAACAATGATGTAGATACAAATTTCTTTCATTTATATTTCATCTCACACAATTTAAAGTACAGCCATAAAAAGGCATTATGGGCTTAAAATTGATGTACCCCACAAAATGTATATATTGCAGCCTTAACTTCCAATTTCATGGTATTTGGAGATGGGACCTTCGGAAGGTAATTAGAATTAGATAAGGTCATGAAGGTGGTGCCCTTTTGATGGAATTAATGCCCTTATTAAAAAAAAAAAATCACTGGAGAGCTTGCTCTCTTGCTCCCAATGTGCACAAAAAGAAGATATTATATGATCACATGGTGAGATGGTAGCTGCCTACAAGACAAGAGAAGATGCCTCAGAAAGAAAACAATCTGACTTGAACTTACACTCGGACTTGAACTTCTGGCTTCCACACCTGTACCTGTTGTTTCATCCACTGGAAGGATGTATTTGTAATGATTGTAGCTAAAATCTCTTTGCATGATATTTTATTTAATTGTTCTCAATTATAATAGAAATTAAGCTTATTATTTTTCTGTAAAAGTTAGACTAAAAGCATTAGCAAAGCAGATCAATTTCCAAACATTTGCTCATGTCTTAAGACTTATTTTTCTTTTTATTTGATCTCAGTAAAATTAATAACATGGTTATTAATTTAACCAGATGTTCATTAAACATCTATAAAATGAAAACACTGCATGCAAAGTTGGAAGGTATATAGACCCCTGTTTATTTTAAGTTATTATTTAAGAAGTCATAAAAATTCATTAATACGTTCTAGTTGGTTTTGCTTTCTTTTATTTGTTGCAAACATAGAAGCATACATGATTAATTCTGAGTTAAATGTTAGAGAGGTGTTCGAGGAAGGGCATTATTGAACTTGAGCCGTCAACAATTTGTTTTCCGGGACCGTTTGCAAAAGCAATAAACTTGGTAGAGAGGCTCCTTGATTACAATGAGGTTACCTCCTGATATATACATCATAACTTAAAAATAGTGTATGTTGAAATGTATTTGATGCACCTAAGCTACTGTATATCCCAGCTAGCCTCTACCACCTTAAATGTGCTCATAACACTTAATATTAGCCTACAGTTGGGAAAAAAAATCTAACACAATCTTTATTTTATTATAAACTGTTCAAAAGATTAAAATTAATAAATGGAAACACAATGTCTACCAAATATGTATTGTTTTTGTACCATTATAAAGTTTAACAATTCTAAGTTGAATCATCTTAAGTAGGATACTATGCTGTAATGCCATGGTGAATGAAGGAAGAATATTACGATAGTGGAAACTGAGATTACTTTTGTATTAACATATATTATTTATTTTATAGACAATTAGGAAAAGCTGTCAAAGCAAGGCCAGAAGAAATTTGATGTGTAGATTTGTCACAGTTACAAGAAGTAGAAGATTGAATAAAAGCAAGTTCTGTTGAAATGTGGAGAAAATTCTCATCTTATAACCTACTTTTTTATAAAGTTACACACACAACCTCCTATATTTCCAAATAACATGTATAAAAATTAACCAGTTTTAAAAATTGAATATACAGTTGATCTCTGAACATGGAGTTTAGGGTCACTGACACCCCTTCCCTGCACAATAAAAAGTCCACATACTATTTTGACTCCCCCAAAAGTTAACTATTAGCCTACTGTTGACTGAAAGTCTTAAGGGAAACATAAAAAGCTGTTAACATATATCTTGTATGTTACATATATTATATATTTACATTTAAGTAAGCTAGAAAAAAATGTTACTAAGAAAATAATCAGAAAGATAAAGTATATTTACTATTCATTAGGTGGAAGTGGATTATGATAAGGTATTCATCTTCATTGTCTTCATGTCAATTAGGCTGAAGGAAAAGAGGAAAAGGAGGAGCTGGTCTTGCTGTCTCAGAAGTAGTAGGGGTAGATAAAAACTCGAGTATAGTTGGACATGTGCAGTTCAAACTCATGTTGTTCAAGGGCCAACTGTATATAAATACACAAAACTACATTTAAAAAAAGAGACCAAAATTTGCAAGGTGTAAATCTATCTCTAAATAATTTGAGAATATAACATTTATGTTTAGTATGTATTTTATCATCTTTACTATTTTATATTTTTTATTATTTTTAGCAATATTTTACATAGTGATGAAAGCATTGTGTTGGAAACATTTTAAATAAAATTCTTTATCAATTTAAACTGGTATTAAAATGCTACTAGAAAAATACACTGGGAAATGTACTAATAAGAATATTTGGGGGCAGGATCCAAGATGGCCTAATAGGAACAGCTTCAGAGTGCACTTCCCAGCAAGAACAACATAGAGGGTGAGTGCTCACAACATTTCCAAACAAGATGTCACTGCCCACAGACCAGGAGACCTCTGGGCCAAAAAGTGCCACAAGTTTTCAGTGTGGCTGGTGCCATGGGTTGGCACTCAGAAACTCACACATATCTGGGTGGCCATTTCAACTGGTGCCTGGAACACCTGGGAGACAGAGCTGCCCATTCAACTGAAAGGGAGGGGGCTGAGACAGGGAGCCAAGAAATCTTGTTCAGCGAGTACCACCCTCACAAAACAAGCAATCTAAAACACTCTGGATTGAGAGCTTAGCGGGATGGTCCAGCTCAGTGGGGAGAATAGTGCCTGCCACTACCAAGGCAATCTGCCAATACTGAGACAGTTCACACAGCAGCTGGGCAGAGCCTGCGGCAGCTCAGCAATACCTCTGCTTGTGGACTGTGACTAGACCACTCCATGTGGGGCAGGGCATCTATGAGAAAAGGCAGCAGCACATCAGAAACTTATAAATAAAGCTACCCTTCTTAGGTCAGAGCACCTGGGGAAAGAGGCGGATATGAGTTCCACTGCAGCAGACTTAAAAGTACCTGCTCAGCAGCTCTGCACAGAACAACAGAGGTCCCAGCACGACACTTGAGATCCTATAAGAAACAGATTGTCTCTTCAAGAAGCTCCCCAACCCCCATATACCCAAAGAGACACCTCATAAAGCAGAGATCAGGCTGACATCTAGCAGGTACCCTTCTGGGACCAAGATAACAGAAGAAACTGCTCAAGGAAATAAGAGAGGACATAAACAGCTGGCGAAACATTCCATGATTATGGTTAGGAAGAATCCTTGTGAAAATCACCTTACTGCACATAGTAATTTACAGATTCAATGCTATCCCCATCAAGCTACCAAAGACCTTCTTCACAGAACTGAAATAAAAAACACCGAAAACTTCATATGAAACTGAAAGAGAGCCCACATAGCCAAGACAATCATAAGCAAAAAGAACAAAGCTGGAGGCATCACACTACTTGATTTCAAACAATGCTACAAGGCTACAGTAATCAAAACAGCATGTTACTGGTACCAAAACAGAGATATAGACAAATGGAACAGAACAGAGGCCTTGGAGGCAATGCCACACATCTACAACCATCTGATTTTTGACAAATGAGTAAAACAAGCAATGGAGAAATCATTCCCTGTTTAATAAATGGTGTTGGGAAAACTTGCTAACAGTGTACAGAAAGCAGAAACTAGACCCCTTCCTGACACCTTACAATAAAATTAACTCCAGATGGATTAAAGATCTAAACATAGGACCTAACACCATAAATACCCTGGAAGAAAGCCTAGGCAAAACCATTCAGGACATAGGCATAGGCAAGGACTTCATGACTAAAGCACTAAAAGCAATGGCAAGAAAAGTCAAAATAGACAAATGGGACCTAATTAAACTCCAAAACTTCTATACAGCAAAAGAAACAATTACTAGAGTGAACTAGCAACCAACAGAATGGGAAAACATTTGATATCCAGAATCTACAAAGAACTAAAATGGATTTACAAGTAAAAAACAAAACAGACAATTTTCAAAGGAAGACGTATATGAGGCCAACAAACACATTAAAAAATGCTCATCGCCACTGATTTTTAGAGAAATTCAAATCAAACCACATTGAGATACCACTTCATGCCAGTTAGAATGGCGATTATTAAAAAATCTGGAGACAACAGATGCTGGAGAGGATATGGAGAAATAGGAACATTTTTATACTGTTGGTGAGTGTGTTAACTAGTTCAACCATTGTGGAAGACAGAGTAGCACTTCCTCAAGGACCCAGAAATAGAAATTCCACTGGACCCAACAATCCCATTACTGGGTATGTACCCAAAGGATTATAAATGGTTCTATTATAAAGATACATGCACATGTATGTTCATAGCAGCACTGTTTACAAGAGCAAAGACCTGGGGCCAACCCAAATGCCCATCAACCACAGACTGGACAAGGAAAATGTGGCACATATACACCATGGAATACTATGCAGCCATAAAAAATGATGATTTTGTATCCTTTTTAGAGACATGGATGAATCTGGAAACCATCATTCTCAGCAAACTGACACAAGAACAGAAAATCAAACACCGCATGTTCTCACTCATAGGCAATGTTAAACAATGAGAACACAGGGACACAGGGAGGGTAGCATGGGGTCTTTAGGAGGGTAAGAGAGGGTCAGTAGGGGCGAGGTGGGGAGGTTGGGGAGTTATAACATGGGGAGAAATGCCAGATGTAGGTTATAGGGGGATGGAGGCAGCAAACCACTTTGCTATGTATGTACCTATGCAACAATCCAGCATGATCTATATATGTACCCCAGAACCTAAAATACAATAAACGAAAAAAAGAAAAAGAATATTCAAGATACTATTTTTAATTGAGGGTTGAAAATAGAACCAATTTATTAATAGAGGTTCAGGTTTTGGATATTTAAATAATTAAATACAAATTTTCATATCAGTAAAAGTGTGCTAGATTATGCTGTAATAATATACAATCTCAAGTTAGTGGCTTTATAACATAACTTTTTTTTCTTTGTATACTCACAGTCTTCTGTAGATCCAAATATGTATTACATCATCCATCAATACATTGTCAACAATTTCAGGCTGGTTTGATTTTATGCCACTCTCCTATCAGCCTTCAATTCCAATATTGTAATGGCAGAAATAGACATGAAAAATCACAGAGCAAATCATAAATGTTTTCACTTAAAAGTGCTACATTTTCCTATATCTTATATTTTATTGGTTTAAGAAAGTCACATTTCCATGTCTAATTTTTCTATTTGCCTGAAAATTTTCTCCCAATGTAAAGTATTGGTCTATATAAAATTCCTTTTCAAAAATTCCAGGTATAAAAATATGGAAGAATACAACTGATAATTGAAATCACATTACCATTTGCACTCCTAACACAAACAGCTGAACATTATGGCTGATATCTCTCTGAATTCACAAACATTAAAATTTACTGTTTGTGATGTTCAGTTCTCAGGGCTTTTATAAATGCATAAAATCATTTCTCTACAAGCTCTGTATCAGGCAGAATATTTCTGTCATCCTAAAGCTTCCCAGTGTTTACTCTTTACAGTAAATACTTTTCTTTCTGCAACCCTTGGCAGCTACTATGTTTCCAGTCCCTATAGTTTTTTTTTTTCCTTTTTTTTTAACTTATGATATGTATGAAATCATATGATATGTGAATTTTGGGGTCTAACTTCACTTATTTAGCAATATGCACTAAAATGTCACTAATGCTGTTGCATGAATCAATAGCATGATCCTCTTATAGCTGAATAGCTTTCCATTTTATAGTTGTACCACAGTTCATTTGCCTATTTACTTGTTGCAATACATCTTGGTAGCTTACAGTTCTTAATAGTTGTCAGTAAAGCTCATGTGATAATTCAGTTATGGGATTTAGTGTGAACATACCTAGGAATGCTATTTCTGGGCCACATATTGTTTGTGTTTAATTTTAAAAGGAACTGCCTAACTGTTTCCCAAAGTATCTGCAACATTTAGCATTGCCACCAGTTATAAATAAAAATTAGTGTTGCTTTGCATCCTCCCTAGTAGTTTGTATTCTCAATTTTGCATTTTAGCCAATTAAATAAAATTGAGTAGTGGTATAATTTCACTGTGGTTTTAATTTGCATTGTTCTAATGAGAAATAATGGTGGACATATTTTCAAGTTTTTATTAGACATCTTCATATGTTGTGACAGTCGAAATGTTTAATCTAATTATTTTATTGGGTTATTTCTCTGTATTTTAACAATTACAGGATTAGCATTAAGATTTACATGCTTTTAATTTTGATGTAAATTCTTTATCAGATATGAAAGCTTCCAGTATTTTCTCCTCATTATGGGCTTCTATTCTCATTCTCTAATTGTATCTTTTGAGGACAAGAGTATTAATTTTTGATAACATTCAATTTATGTTTTGTTCCTTTATAGGTAGCATTATTCGTGTTATATCTAAAATTTCAGTCAACCCTAAGGCCATATGTATTTTCTCCTATAAATTTTAGAATTCAACATCTCACATTTAAGGATAGGGTACAGTTTGAGTTCACTTTGATAATATTGTGTAAAATATTGTTGAACTTCATTTTTTATTTTTGTTTTGTATGTCGGCATTCAATTTTCTAGTATCATTTGTTGACAAGACAAATGAGAAGACAAATGTTAAATTGCCGGTTTTTCTTTTGTCAAAAATTCAATAATTAAATTTCTGTGAGTTTATTTCTGGTGTCACTGTGGTTTTCAACGATTTTTTAATATAAACTTTAGAATGCACTTACCAGTATCTAGAAGAAAAAAAATACTGCTCTTTAAATCACACCATATTAATCTTTTCGTTCTTTATCTGTATCTTCTTTGAGTTGTTTTACTGGTGTTTTGTAGTCGTCTATGTACACATCCTGCATATATTTTGTTAGATTTGTAACTATATATTTTGACTTTGATGTCCTTATACTTGGCAATTTATTTATATTTAAGATTGCAATGGCTTATTGCTGGTGTCTACAAATACAATAGACCTTTCTATATTGTCCTTGTGCCATACAATCTTGCTAAACTTACTTAGTGTTTCCAGGAATACTGTGTAAATTATTCCGGATTTTTAAAATTAGAATTTCTAATCTGATATGGTTTGGCTGTGTCCCCACTCAAAATCTCATCTTGAATTATAATCTCCACGATCCCAATAATCTCCAAATATCAAATGTGGGACCAGGTGGAGAAATTTGGATCATGGGGGCAGTTTTCTTCATGCTATTCTCATGACAGTGAGTGAGCTCTCATGAGATCGATGGTTTTATAAATACCTGGCAATTCCTGTTTATTGTTCTCCTTTTTACCACCTTGTGATGAAGGTGCCTTGCTTTCCCTTCACCTTTCACCACTACTATAAGTTTCTGAGGCCTCCCCAGCCATGCTGAACTGTGAGTGAATTAAACCTCTTTCATTCATAAATTATTCAGTCTTGGGCAGTTACTTATACCAGTATAAAAACAGACTAATACATTAAATTGATACCACAGAGACTGGACGGCTGCTATAAAGATACCCAAAAATGTGGAACAGACTTTAGAACTGGGCCACAGGCAGAGGGTGGAACAAATTGGAGGATTCAGAAAAAGATAGGAAAATGTGGGGAAGTTTGGAACACCCTAGAGATGTGTTGAATGGCTTTGACTAAAATACTGATAGTGATAACAACAGTGACGTTCAGGCTGAGATGGTCTCAAATGGAGATGAGAAACTTTTTGGGAATGAGAATAAAGGTGACTATTGCTATGCTTTAACAAAGAGACTGACAACATTTTGACCCTGCCCCAGAGATCTGTGGAACATTGAACTTGAGAAAAATGATTTAGGGTATCTGGTAAAAGAAATTTCTAAGCAGTAAAACATTCAAGAGGTGACTTGGGTGATCTTAAAATCATACAGTTGTATACATTCCCAAAGAAAGGATTTGGAAATAAAACTTACGTTTAAAAGGAAAGTAGAGCATAAAAATTTAGAAAATTTGCAGTCTCACGATGAGATAGAAAATAAAAACCCATTTTCTGGGGAGAAAGCTGACTGCAGAGATTTGCATAAGTAACAAGAAGCAAAATGTTAATTGCCAAAACAATAGGGAAAATGTCTCCAGGGCATGTCAGAGGTTTTTGTGACAGATCCTTCCATCAGAGGCCCAGAAGAGTCGGAGGAAAACATGGTTTTGTGGGTTGGATCCAAGAATTTACTGCTTTTGTGCAGTCTCAGAACTTGGTGCACTACATTCTGGCAATGGCTAAAAAGGGTCAATATATACCTCAAGCTATTGATTCACAGGGTGCAAACTTCAAGCCTTTGTGGCTTACACATAGTTTTGGGCCTGTAGGTGCACAGGAGTCAAGAATTGGAATTTGGGAACCTCCCTCCAATTAGATTTCAAAGGATATATGGAAATTCCTAGATGTACAGGCAGAAGTTTGCTGCAAGGGTGGAGCCCTCATGGAGAGCCTCTGCTAGAGTACTGTGAAAGGAAAATGTGAAAATACAACACTGGGGTGCTGCTTAGTAAAGCTGTGAGATGAGGGCCACCACCTTCCAAACACCACAATGGTAGATCAACCAACAGCTTATACTGTGCACCCAGAAAATTCACTGACAATCAACATCAGCCCATGAAAGCAGCTGGAAGTGAGGTTATATCCTTTAATGCCACAGTAGTGGAGCTTTCCAAGGCCATGGGAACCCACCTCTTACATCAGGGTGTCCTGGATGTGAGACATGGATTCAAAGGAGATTATTTTGGAGCTTTAAGATTTTACTGCCCCACTGGATTTCAGACTTGCATGGGGCCTATAGCTCCTTTGTTTTGGACAGTTTTTTCATTTGAAATTGATGTATTTACCCAATGCCTGTACCTCCATTGTATCTAGAAAGTAACTAACTAACTAACTTACTTTTGATTTTACAGGCTCATAGGCAGAAGGGACTTGCCTTGTCTCAGATACAACTTTGGACTTGGACTGTGCATTAATGCTGAAATGTGTTAAGACTTTGGGCCAGGCACAGTGGCATATGCCTGTAATCCCAGAACTTTGGGAGGCCTAGGTGGGCAGATCACAAGGTCAGGAGATCATGACCATCTGGTTAACATGTTGAAACTCCATCTCTACTAAAAATACAAAAAAAAATTCCAGGTGTTGTGGCACGTGCCTGTAGTCCCAGCTATTCCAGAGGCTGAGGCAGGAGAATCACTTGATCCTGGGAGGCAGAGGTTGCAGTGAGTCATTGTGCTGCCCCTGCACTCCAGCATGGTGACACAGCAAGACTCCATCTCAAAAAATAAAAGACTTTGGGGGACTGTTGGATAGGCATAATTGTGTTATGCAATGTGAGGACATGAGATTTGAGAAGGACAGGGTTGCAATTATATAGTTTGGCTGTCTCCCCCACAAAATAGTCTCATCTTGTATTGTAATCTCCCTAAGCCCCATATTTTAAGGGTGGGACCAGGTGGAGGTAATTTGATCATAAAGAGAGTTTCCCCAATGATGTTCCTGTGATAGTAAGTGACTTCTCAAGATATCTGATCATTTTAGATCAGATCTAATCTCATTTGCTGCAAAGGTGGAGCCCTCATGAAAAACTTCTGCTAGGGTACTGTGAAAGGGAAATGTGAAAATACACCTTTGAGTGTATTTCTACTCCCATTTCTGGAGCTTAATAAAAAGGTTAACTATAACAAATGCACATAAAATCAGGTGATTACATATTTGGTGACACAGAATGAAATAATGCCTGTATTTAATGGCTGGATTCATAAAGTTTGTCTAATCTAATCTAAAATGTGTGGTGTCAGACACATTTTCTCTGCTTGTTCTTCCTTTTGCTGCTTTGTGAAGAAGGTACCTGCTTGCTCTTTGCCTTCTCCTATGATTATAAATTTCCTGGGGCCTCCCCAGCCATGCTGAACTGTGAATCAATTAAACCTTTCATTTAAGTAAATTACACAGTCTGAAATTTACTTAAATAGATGTATGAAAACAGACTAATACATTGTCTTTATCACTATTTAAATTTAGAGTTAGATAATTCTTTGTCTTTGAGTGCAAAGATAATTTTTGTAGACACAGGGCGTCACTGTGTTGCCTAGGCTGGTCTTGAACTTCTGGCTTTAATCAATCCTCCTCGCCAGGCTCTCAAAGTGCTGGGCTTACAGGCATGAACCACCATGCCCAGACTATAAACAGTTAATTTGTACCCTTTTATTTTCCCATCTCTGTATAAATGAGAATTATTTCCTACCATCTGTCTTCATTTCTGAGCTAAAACAAAAAGTCTATTTTTTATCCTTTTGTTTTGTTTTGTTTCATATTTTTATAATGCTAAGGCAATATATTCATTATTTACCCATTTCTGGAGCTTAATAGAAAGGTTCACAATAACAGATGCACATCAGAACAAGTGATTACATATATGGTGGTATAGAATGAAATAATGCCTGTATTTAGTGCCCGGATTCATAAAGTTTGTGCTCTGATGTTTGGAAAGACACAGAGTGGATCACTGGAAGGGTAAGTGATGAGAAGAAAGCAATATACATGTGGAATGAAACAATGATTTACTGCTATAACCAAATGATTAAATATTTTATTACTTATAAGAGGTTTGTACTATGCAAGGTGGTGCAAGTCAAGAGCTATGACATCAAGAGAAAGTGCGATCATTCTGAAGACCCTTTTCTTTCCTGACTGAGAATTTTACATAAGATATCAGAGAACTGATTCATGGTTTTTAGGTTCTAGTTCCTGAGAACTACTATTTGAAAGTTCCAAATAGATTGTAAATACCAAGATAAAGGAGTACAAATGTTACTGGTTCCGTTTGGATTAAAGTGTGATGATAAAAATTCATTTTATCTTTTTTTCTCAGTAATTTTTAATATGGTGTATTTTTGTTCATGGTGTACAATTTAGAGTAAATAGAAGCAACTAATTGTTGACTACGTTTTTAATGAACCATTTTAATAATTATATTAGCCAACCATTTCTTACTATATTAAAACTCAGAATTAATTTGAAATCAGTTATCTACAATTTTTAATGCATTTATTTCTTTTTACAACAGTCAATAAATTATAGCTCTAATGTTCTGGTTTATATAAGTGTCTTCCAATATTTTTCTCACATAATCTAGAATAGTACCAATCTTTTGGGATTAAAAAAAGAAAGCTTAAGTAAACTTTAGATAATTTTATGTTACTTTCTGAGTCATTAAAAAATTTCCATATTATGCTTTATGAAAACTTTATCAGGAACATTAACTTACCTTTATTTTTGGTTTTCTCCAATTGCTAAAGTAGGTACCACTGTCACCATGTTCTAATTCACCAAAATGCTTTTCATTCTTGGGGCTCAGATAACAATACCCCAAAATACAATGCTTTGACATACTTTACTAAAGATGCATCCTCAAGGTCTCTCTTTGATCTTTTCAGATTTCCCTGTCTCTCTGATCCTGTTTCCCAAAGCATTAATAGGGACCTTCTCTGGAGTTTCTTTATCTAAGAAAACTTCTTTCCAAACTAAATGCCATTGTCTTAACACCTCCTTCTTAAAAATTTCATCAAAGATGAAAAAGAGAAGAAAGTGGGAGTTCTCACTGCAACACCCAGGTAGATATTTTATCTGTTCTTCTGAGGGCAGCCGCAAGAGATTACCTGGGGGACTTTGTCTGAATAATGAGACCATCCTTATTCACAGTAAATTTCTGCCCTTTATCTTTCCATCACCTCTTCCAGAGCTCAGAGAAAATTTATTCCAAGTCATTGTTCTTTGGGTTCATTCATTTCTACTGAAAATCATTTACTCCTCCAACTCTCCTCTCCCCTTCCCTTACAAAGAAAGCTGTATAGGACAGCCTCTACTTGTCATTGGGTTATTGAAATAACTGTTCTCCTGTGATTTCCCTGTTTTATGAGTTTTGAATAAATCGGTATGCCTTTTCTCCTATTAATTTGTCTTTTATAAGTTTATTTTCAGTGAACCTTTAGAGTAAAGGTTTCCCTTGCCCTCTACAGATTTTGTACTGTGAGCAAGAAAACTCAAAATCTCTCTGATCATCAGGGAGCCACTGTCAAGGAAACCCTATTTAGGGCGGGGGGATACCAGTCAGAATTCCTAGTGTCTATCAGTTGATCTGGAAGAACAGATGGTAGGAATAATTTTTCTTTTTTTCCCCCTTCTAAATTCAAAGGAATGGGATGAAGCATTTGTATAGATTAATTCCTAGGCATAGTGATTCTGGCGTGCTTTTATTATGTTGGATACATCTTCTGCACTCATTTTTAAAATGTCCACTATTCTAAACCTAGGAAGTTACCTCTGGGACTTTCCATTAAACAAAAGGCTTATTGGCTTGAGTTGCTTGTAAAATACGTAAATTGGTTATGTTAAAAAGAAATCAAAAGATTTTAGAGTGCCCATGTCTTAAACAGCTATCTAATTGATACCTACAAAAGATGCAAAAGTAATAAAGAATTAGAAACTCCCTCAGCAACAATTTAAAAGAATAAATTAGATTTAAAACAAAGCCAAAATCCTCTGAGGATTCAAACTGCCTGCTATGGGATTTAACAGAAAGAAAAAAAAAAAGGCACAAGGCGCTTCGGCTGGCCAGGATTTGGGGCCAGCACAGGTTATTGTTGGGCTTTGTGTGTGCAGATGGCTAGTTGAGAGATGAGGACCCTAGAGAATATAGCCATACAGAGATGTGGGTTCTGCTCCATTTGCAGCTAGTGAAACTTTCCTTTCTTTAAGCTGTCATTGGGAGTTTTCTGGAACTTGAAAGGGTTGCAGCTTTTTGCTTTCTTTTTACAGGCTTTTGTTAAAGTGATCAATGGCTTCTTGGTTTTGATCTCAGGCATGCTTTTTCGTTTTGGTTTTCAGTCATTTAAAGATATGCCTTTGGTTAAAATTTAGGTTTATATTTAGAGCATGCTAGCACTTTTTTTTTCCTTTTTTTTTATCCTTTATCTTGCTTTCTTCTCTGGGATAGACAGATATGCTTCCTGCTGTCACTGGGATCTGGGAGCAAGCACAGTGGGCCCTTCCAAGGCAGCAGCTGGTAGAGTAGTGCTCCTGCCATCACTGTTCCCTTGGCTAAGGCAAAAATCATGTATTTAAAGAACACTATGATCAAAAGTTGGTTTAATTCATAACTCATATTCAAGCTATATATCTATATCTATATCTATATCTATATATGTACATGTATATTTAGGACCTCTCTATTTTTCTCTGTTGGATTTTGCTTTCTTCTATAGAAACTTCTCAGTCAACATAATCTCTTTTTTTCAAACATTCATTAACTAGACTTTTATTGGCCCTTTTAAGAAAACTTAACATCTCCTGAAACTGGATCCTCTGAAACTTGTTCTTTCCCCTCCTTCACTTGTCACCTTTGATCCTTTATCCAGTTCCCTTGATAAGAATAGCTTCAACGTGAGAGAAAACATCAGAGTTATAGCAGTCATATAAACCAATCTGAAGGAGACTTCTAATGACCATGGGACTCCTTGAAGGACACGGTTAAAGCACCACTGTTCCCCCTTTTTTGCAATCATCGTCTTCCTCTTGGAATACTAAGCGTCGTTGGCAAGTTCCTCTCAGGTCTGAAACTCTGCTTTCTTTTTGCATTGAGTACCCTGATCTCCTTGATGTTTGGGGGTACCAAGAGTAACTTCATCTGGTGACAGAACACTTAACTTTTGGGTATGTGATAACTAATGAGTTACTGGCTGAAATTTTAAAAGCTACAAACAAAAGTTTCAGTGAAGAGTTATCATTGCAGGGGGCTATACATTTCTTCATACATCTGGATAAGAAAAGTGTAAGATTTCTGACTTAGTGAAACAAACAAACAAAAAAACTGACAGTCAATGGGAAATCTGTAAAAGAAAAGTTGTTTTCTAGGTTGGTCAGGGGAATCTCAGAGCTGGGGCCGTGACCCGAGCTAGAATGAGAATAGTTGGGACACTTGGAAGCTGTGGTAGAACTCACCACCAAAAGATTCAGCTTCCACAGGGGACGGTCTGGTAACAGAGTGTTACCAGAATAGTGAACCAATATCATTGGTTCTCCCACCAATCAGGGGCATATCCTCACAGTGAGGTGCACTGTGCAGCTCAGTCTCATAACAGTGCCCTCTTGGGCTTTTGCTTTGATTCTGAGAGATCTGGGATTTAGTGTATACATGAGATTCTTTCCAGTTCTAGGTGCTCTACCTTCCAGTTGGGTCTGCCTTTTATATGTATAAATGTTAGGCTTTGTGACCCCTCAACCAACAAATGATTGAGCATTTACGGGTTCATAATAAATCAGTTAATACTGATCTATTAACTCAGTAAACCAGTTAATAAATAAAATAGAAACTAAATTCAAAAGCCACCTATCTAACAAAATTGGTCTTCAAAATATAACCTTTGACATTTAGCCAGTTATTTTGAAGGGGCTTCTGAAACTGTTTTTCTTAAGCTCATCTGTATAATCCTGCAATAAATCAATGTGATTTTATATTACCTTGTCATCCATTTTTAATCTTCCTCTGTGTCTCATCTAAGTGACACACCCTAAACTCTCTATTAAGAAAAAAATTTTAAAAACTTGCATTATTTCTCCCTGCTTTTAAGATGTAAATTGAACTTGATAAATGGTTTTAGTCATGTGAGACAGATAGACTCTTACTTGTTTCATTTACAGAGGCATAATTTGATTTCAACTGTCCTTTTAAGCTAGCGAATTTTATTAGTCTCATGGCTAAAATTTAAAAATCAACATTATAAATTTGTTATTTATGTTGGTTGTCATTTATGAACACATTTGTACACGTTGATTTTTTTATTGTCTTCATGGTACCAAATTGAATTAAAGTAAATGAGTACTTATAAATTAAACAAATAAGCCCAAATGCCTTTTAAGTTTATGTAACTCTAGACCAAATCACTTTGGTAACTATGCCTATGTAAAATTAAATAATGGCTATTTATTTTTAAAAAATCTAGATAATAGCCAAATAAGATATAATGCTAAAATATTAATTATTAATTATAAATTTAAGCTTATATGCTTTTGATGCTTTATTTCACAGAAACAAAATTTGGGTTTGTGAGGAAATATACCTTGTTCCATAATGATAAATTGTTGTATAAAAAAGCCTGTGTTTCTAGAAATTATAAATGTAAATTCATAAAATGTTTTGGTACATAGCATTTAAAATTGCTTATTCCCTAGGTTTTTGACTAGAAATTAGGGTTGCTAGCAATAAAAGTTAAAATTAATATATGTAGTTAAAACTAGGCCTGGTGCGGTGGCTCAAGCCTGTAATCCCAGCACTTTGGGAGGCCGAGGCAGGTGGATCACGAGGTCAAGAGATCGAGACCATCCTGGTCAACATGGTGAAACCCAGTCTCTACTGAAAATATAAAAATTATCTGGACATGGTGGCATAAGCCTGTAGTCCCAGCTATTCGGGAGGCTGAGGAGGGAGAATTGCTTAAACTCAGGAGGCGGAGGTTTCAGTGAGCCGAGATCACACCATTGCACACTAGCCTGTGTAACAACAGCGAAAATCGATCTCAGAAAAAAAAAAAATTGTTTATTCTCTAGGTTTTTTACTAGAAATTACGGTCACTAGCAATAAAAGATAAAATTAATATAAGTAGTTAAAACTATTATATATAAGAAATGCTATTTTTATACAGTGTTCAGAAAAGTAAGATGTTACAAGGTACAAAAACATAATTTTGTTGAAAAAATAAATGGTTTGTGTAGATAAAAATTATTAAAAGTTTGTTTCAAAATAAATGAAGAGAAAATGATAAAGATTAGACTAAATGGTTATTAAAGAGTTGGAGTAAACGGAGAATAAAAAATTAGTAGAAGTTATAAAAGATTTATAGATATCTTGTACATCCAAAGCTGACTCAGCTTGGAATTACAAAATTAACTTTAGTATTGATAGTATACTGACATAAAAGTAATATTTGTTTCTCTTTTTTACATATGATTTCCATGCAATATTGATAATAAAAAGTAATTATTATTCTCTTTTTTAGTAGACTGTAAAAAAAAAGGAGAGAAAAAAAACTTAGTGTGCCTCACGCTGTCTTTTACAGATCTTTTAATTATTTGAAAACTGAGTTTCCTCTCTATCAAAGAGTGTTTTAATTTTCATGCTGCTGATAAAGACATAACCAAGACTGGGAAGAAATAGAGATTTAATAGATTTACAGCTCCACATGGCTGGGGAAGCCTCACCATCATGGTGGCAGGGAAGGAGGAGAAAGTCATATCTTACCTGGATGACGGAAGGCAAAGAGAGAGAGCTTGTGCAGGGGAATTCCTCTTTTTAAAGCCATCAGATCTCCTGAGACTTATTCACTACCACATTAATAGCATGAGAAAGACCCTCCTCCATGATTTAGTTACCTCTCACCGGGACCCTCCCAAGATACATGGGAACTGTGGGAGTTACAATTCAAAATGGATTTGGGTGGAAACACAGCCGAACCATATTAAAAAGAAAGGATTTTGCTTTTTAATTTTTTTTTTGATTCTCACTTTAGTTAATGAATGAGTATTATTTTACAGTGACCTGTGATCCCATTTGGACCAAGCAAGTGTCAGAGTAGGTATTTAGGCAGACTTGAGCAGGCAACAGATGTCCCTCCACCAGGAATGTCAGCTGAGCAACAGGTGATGCTGAAGTTGTTGTTAAACTGTCTCTGTAAAATAATAATTGGTTACAGCTGTCACCAGGGTACAGCAGCCTTCCAATAGATAGAAAACACGTGAAGATGGTGATCAGCTGTTTCTTGATAAGACCTCAGGAGTTGGGTGAGCAGGCTGAAGCACGTCACTAAGAGGCAAAATAGTGGAGTTTAACTGGTATATGACCTTTGTTAAACCAAATTTAGCCTAAAGCTGCCTCCTTACATATTTTAAATTTGATCTAAATGTTTTTCTGCACATCGTGAACTATAACAAGTGGAGATGTAAACAGACTGTATCCTACATGTGTGCCAATCACCAAGTTTAGGCCAATCATATGTAGCCAACTGTTTGACCTGTGTTCAAATAAGGCAAACGTTGAGTGGTAAGCAATCTAGATGTTTTGGTACCTCACTTCTGTTGTCTATGTGTCACTTTCCTTTTCTGCCCATCAATTTTTTTCTACCACATGGCTGTGCTGGAGTCTCTGAACCTATTCTGCTTGGAAGGTTGCCTGATTTGTGAATCATTCACTTCTCAATTAAATTATTTTAAATTTAATTAGGCTGAAGTTTTCCTTTATCACCTTCCTCTTGGAACACTCCACTGGTAAGGGAAAATCACCTCAAATGAGCATGTATTTCAGTGCCTTTACAACTTCACTAAACACACTGTGCATGTGGCCCCTCCCAAGTGCAGGCAGTTCACTGCACATTCAAAAAGCTCACTCCAAGGGAAGAATCAGGAGAGAAAATAACTGGTATACCCCAATATCATGGCAATACACAAAACCACATGTAAAAAGTCAAATAACACATTTGGAATGCACAAGTTGCCCACTTGACCCTTTTCCAAGTGTACCTCACTTCCTTTCATTCCTGCTCTAATACTTTTTAATAAACTTTCACTCCTACTCAAAACCCTGCCTTGATCTCTCACTCAGCAGTATGCTCCTTGGGCAAATTATTTCCTTTGAGAAGCCAAGAATTGAGTTGCTGCAGACCAGTATGGATTTGGTGCTGCTAACACAAGTGTTTTATTTTTCTTTTTTTTTTTTTAAATAGATTCCCAAGCAGCTGCAATGTACTACAGCATTTACATGTGTTTATGTGAGAAACTGAGGCTTATTTTTATGTTGAAAACATAAAGAACGTATTTTCATTTTTTATTTTGGGAAGTGGGTATCTTTTTATCTTTCTTTTATGACATTTCATTTTATGATAAAACTTCTCTGAAGTCACCATCCTTTGTGAAACTGTGCATATATACATATGAAATGTAAATCTATAAGCTGTGTATATACCCCTTTACTTTTTTTTTAATGTTTATTCACTGGATTGGCTGGCTTATCTGTCTTTGCCTTATTTAAACAATAAGAAAAATATTGAAAAGTCTTATTTTCTTATTTAAAATTTTTATTTTCATAATTTTAACACTATGTCAACTTGCTTCCAAATTTTACATTGTGATTACTTCATATAAAATAGCCTTATATATATGACATACAAACACTCATACATATTGAAGCAATGTCTTTGGATATATAAAAACTTTTGTCTTCACATACACATACATATAGGTATGTGAAACGTGTATAATTTTACAGGAAATAGTGACTTGAGTTGTCTGATCTTGAATAGTAATGAAATGTTTTTTGCAATCTCTTATGAAACTTCTAAGCAACCTAAAACTAAAGACACTCTCTACTGGTTAATTAGAGTATTTCTTCTTCTTTTTGAGTTAAAAGTTATTTTTAATAAGCAATTGTGTATCTTTCTTTGCTAGGATTAAAAAGCAACAAATTCTCAAAAGAACTAAAGCATGTTTCTATACTCATTCATTTAGAGATATAAAGAGTTTTCAGTCAGGAAATGGTTTTAATTCAATTTAAGAAAAATAAAAATATGATTACCTAATGCTGAACTCATTTAACAGCACATTTTTATAGGTAATTACTTTTATGAAATATTTTCAGATTACCTTATTTATTATGCAATTTGCTTGGAACATGCTAAATTTAGAAGATATAAGCATACCTGAAAGTTACAGAAAAACATTTAGTTAATACAGCTGGTGGGTATACTTGATCCAAGGTTTCTCCAGATAAAAAGAGATATCTTGGGTGAGTATATTCTCTATTTGGCTCACTTGCGATCTTTGTCATTCTGTCCATGCCCTGGACTCCTAGAGAATCTGGGAAATTTAACTGCTTTGCTCTTCATGCCTGACAGGTTTGCCTTAAAGTATAGCCGTATTTCTCCTCCTATATCTAGCTCTTCTGCATCTGCATTAGCATTGGTTGTTTTCTCCTTTTCTAGAATCCCCTCTCAAATAAACCACAGTTGATTTAAGGGAAATTGGTATTGCAGCAAGTGTCCAGTACTTATCTATAATCAGGGTTAATACGTCTTGAGGCCACACATTTCAAATATGTCAAGGTGAAAAAAAATGTGTATGTACCTAAAACTACCTAGGAAGATGAAGATATGTATTGAAAACAATTTTCAATGGTAGTATTAATGTAAGTACAATGTCTACATGGCACACACACATTCCTTGAATTATATGCTGTAGTAAGGATGGGTTTTATTTGGGTAGTATAAGATTGTGATTATCTGGCTGTGTATGCTGGCTCATATTTGTAAACCCAGCAATTTGGAAAGCCAAAACAGGCAGATCTCTTGAGGCCAGGAGTTCCAGACAGGCCTGGCCAACATAGCAAAACCCCATCTATCTTAAAAATACAAAAAAAAAAAAAAAAAAAAAAAAATGTTCTCGGTGTGATAGCACACACTTGTAATTCTAGCTACTCGGGAGGCTGAGGCAGGAGAATCTCTCAAACCTGGGAGGTGGAGGTTGCAGTTAGCAGAGATCATGCCACTGCACTCCAGCCTGGGCAAAAGAGCAAGACTTTATCTCCAAAAAATAAAAATAAATATAAATAAAAGAAAAGAGAAGAAGAGAAGATTATGATTATCTGAGTATAAGCAACAATTTGGAATTAGACTTTCCTTTGGGTATCCCCTATATAGCACGATTTTCTTCTGTTAATAAATAAACAAATATAGAATGGCTATATTTAGGAAGCTGAATGAAATTAAATAAATATTTTTGGGTAATATTATGTTCTTGCCTGACACATTTCTAAGAGTCCACAGGAAAAAGGGTACTGACATTCATAACCTTTTCCAGACCCAGGAAAATACTGTGAGTTCCAATCTTTTCAAATACTTGGACTCGGCGGGGCGCGATGGCTCACGACTGTAATCCCAGCACTTTGGGAGGCCGAGGCGGATGGATCACGACTTCAAGAGATCGAGACCATCCTGGTCAACATGGTGAAACCCCTTCTCTACTAAAAATACAAAAATTAGCTGGGCATGGCGGCGCGTGCCTGCAGTCCTAGCTACTAGGGAGGCTGAGGCAAGAGAATTGCTCAAACCCAGGAGGCGGAGGTTGCCGTGAGCCGAGATATCGCCATTGCACTGCAGCCTGGGTGACAAGAGCGAAACTCCGTCTGAAAAAAAAAAATACTTGGACTCTCACTTTTCCTACCTACCTCACAGTGTCTACTAAAGAAGTTAAATGATTTTAAATCAATATGTGACTGTAATACTATAAAGCTTAACTGTTTCCTAATGACTGAATTATTCTACATAGAGTATACATATGGAAAATGGCTCCACAATTACACAGATGAAAGACAGTACAAAAAAAAACATATTTTATGATTATATATATTAATGCATTTGCCTGAAAGAAGAAATATTTTGTATACTAGGAAGTCAAAATTTACCTTGATTATTAATAATCCATAAATAAAGATTTATCATTTTGTTAATATGACAGCTGGTTGAGTTGTATTTTATTCTTAAATAATGGATTTTGTTAATTTTATGTTTTTAAACATAGTCTTTAATGTTAGCCTTTTGATAAATTTAAAGAACTTCTTTAGAAAAACTAACTGTTCATGGTATTCATTACTTTTATTGTATAATTAAAAATACTTATTGGTGCAACTTTGAACAACAGATACTATAAAAAAATAATAAGAATTAAATGCTATGACTCATTCAGTGATAAGATTTAAGTAACTTTTTCCCTTTATAAAACACTAAATATCGAATGTCTTTGTTTTTCTCATTTAATTTTATTTTGCATTTAATTCTTTTTAAATGAAATAGCACAAATAATCACTTAGCTAAGTGGCCGGCTTAAATTATTTTAACAAATATCAGCTATTATTTAATTATCATTGTTAACCATGAGTAAATATTTTTTATAAAATTTGAAACACATTTCAAACCCACTTTTTTTGAGACAAGATGTCGCTCTGTCACCCTGACTAAGGTGGAGCAGCAGAATCATTGCTCACTGTAACCTTGAACTTCTAGGCTAAGGTGATATTCTTGCCTCAGCTTCCCAAGCTCTTGAGACCGCAGGTGCCCACCACCATGCCAAGCTAAGTTTTGTACTTCTGTCAAGATGGGATTTTCTTATGTTGCCCAGTCTGCTTCTCAAACTTCTGGCCTCAAGTGATCTTCCTGCCTCAACATCCCGATGTGTTGGGATTACAGGCATGAGCCACCATGCAATACCTCAAATAGACTTTTATATGAATATTTTATTTACTATGTTTTGAAAAGATCTACTAATCTTATTCAACAATGTAACTACATTATAAACAAAATTTTTAATAGTATAGAGATAGACATATACTACATTGTATACTGCACATACACTTTTAAAATACCTTAAAATTGATATATTGACATCAGATTTTTGTTTTCTATGACAAATAAATAAATACATAAATGAATTTAAAAGTAGTTTTGCAGTACTAGTTTTTCTATTCCCTCTTATTTGTTTCACAAATGTTTCTGCAAACTATTAAATTGGTGCCAAGGTAATTGTGGGTTTTGCCACTGACAGTAATATTATTTAATATCAAGCATTCAGATAGTTCTCTTGGTTCATATGAATTTCTACGCTTACTTTGGTAGACTATGCCTCAATTATGTAAGCATTAGTGCAAATTATGCACTTCAATTAAGAGAATAAACAGGTTTTCACATGATCAAAAATGGAAAAAAATTCATGATGGATATTAATAGAATGTGAATATACAAAAGTTTTCCAAGCATAATATGCGATGTTTCCAATTTATCTTTTCTTTTCTATATACTTTTGATAACATAAGAAGAATGAATCTGAAATAAGCAGATCAAACATAATGTTTAGGTAGTAATGGTAATGGAAAAGAACATTAAATTCAAATTTACCAGCCAGCATTCATGCAATTACATGTTTTCTTGGAATGCCTTTTTATGGAATTTCTCTACCTGTTTAGATTTACAATGTGCTTGATAAAGATCCCAGAAACTCAAAACTGTGAAGTTAAACAAAAAAAAAAAAAATAGGTATTTGCAGGATCTTAAAAATTTTAGATTTAAAATAATTGCAAATAACATACAAAGTATCCAAAAATTAGATCAACATCGTCAACATTTTTTATATATTTTGTATTTTTCTTTTAATTTTCCAACCCAGTCAATAGATTTTAGCCTATTATGATTTCTGCGCTATGTTGGGTGATACTTTGTTTATCTTCAAGAATTAGTTGCACAACAGTTCTGTAAAAAGTAAGGTATTTCAAACTTTTCATTTTAGATACAACACAGTGAAGGTAATATACTAATATTCTCTCTCAAAATCTGTTGATTATTTTTGCTTTATGTGTATTTCATTAGCTCCTTTGTTTGTACATTTAAGAATTACTAATAAATAACATCTCATTTGCCCATCACATCCAGTCATTCTGTTGCAAAATGACCTTCTGTAATTTTTCTTATGGGAGGGAGAAATATGTAATTAAGCACACCTAGCACAATGGCATCATTATTGATGTGAGAAATCTAAGGTGTGCTCCGAGAAAAGAACAGGTTTGTATGAGAGAGATATCAAAAGTGGAATGTGAATGAGTCGTAGATAAGAAAGACTTCCAAAAAAAAAACAACATTTCAGATTAAGGGGCTGGGATTCCTAGGAGTTATTTAGAGCTGGGTATTACAGCATCTGGTAGTTGGATTGTCTTCTCTTCTGGCATACTGAAGAATGAAAGTTTCCAGTCTTTCAGTCAGTGAATTTCAAGTTCACTGACAGGAAATAACTATGCATTTTTGCTTGTTTGCTTGTCTTCTTTTCCTTTTTCTTTCTGATACAGGTATAAAAATGCTAGGACTTAACTCTCCATGCTTTTCTTCCCTTTTTGATGTGAAGTCTCCATCACAGGAAGGTTGGCTATGCTGGGAAGTTTTCTGTCAGCAGCCTAATTTGTGGAAACACAATTTCATTTTTTAAGCCAATCTAATTTGGGTCTTTTTATTCTTAGAGTATAACGAGGCATGCCCTGAATAATATAGCAAGCAAACATAATGTCAGGGATAGTGTGCAGAAGAGATTGGTAAGTAACACTTTGTTTTTAAATGTTAGGGAGGAGAAAACAAACGGCACTTGGCTGGAAAAGGGAGAAGTTCAATATGCCTTAAGTAGAAAATACGAATGTGGGATTGTGAACCCAGGCTGGAGTGTTTTGCATTCTTTGCTAAGCAAAGGTATGTTTAGGTTTTATCATCAAGACAAATGGCAGCTAATGTAGAGTTAGAAGCAGAAATGTGAATGAATTCATTCACATATTAGAACATCACTTGGCTATAATATGAAGAATGTACTAGAATAACCAATTAAATATACAGTAAAATGAGTAAGGCATTTGTTTTTCAGTTGTTGGAAAAAAGTGTTTTTTTAAATCCACTTTCAGTATTTAAATAATGTTGAGCCATTATCTCTAGCCTTCATTGTTTCTGATGAATAATCAGCTATTCTTTTATACTTGTATATTTAGTTTTAACATAACAAATTGAAGTCCATTTGGTATTTTCTTTTTTTGACTTTGGTTTTTATGGATTTGACTATGATGTAACTAGATATGATTTTCTCTGGATTTATTCTTCTAAGAGACCACCAAGCTTCCTTTGTCTGTTTAATAGGGTATTTTTTTCTTTTGAATTTAAGAAAACTTTAGCTAGTATATCTGAAAATCTTTTTTTCTGCCCTAGTCCCATTTTATTCTCTTTTTAAGATTTCAGTTACAGGTATGTTAAACCTTTGGTATTATATCTTAGATTCCTTGAGTCTCTGTGAATTGTCTTCAATTTTGTTTCTTTATGTTCAGATTAAATCTTCCACACTGATACGTTGTTAAGTTTCCCGAATCTGTACTCTGCCAATACTCACCCAGTGAATTGTTCATTTTAGTTATAATACCCTTTAGTTAAATAACTTCTCTTTGGCTGTTTATTAATAGTGTCTGTTTCTGTGCTGAACTCCTTTTTCTGTTTATGCAGTAACATCATATTTTTTAAGTTTGTGAAAGTATTTATCAATAGCTGACTTTAAATCATTGTCTACTAGGTTCAATGTCTGTGTCATCTCAGAAACTTTTTTTGACTGTTTTAGTTTTGTGTATGAATCACATGTTCAGATTTCTTTGTATGTTTAGTAATTTTTATTATATACTTTACGTTACAGATTACCTATTGTAGAAACTGCATTGCGCCAGTTTTCTGTGACATACGTTGATTTTAGTTCTAGCAGCTAGCTGAATTACTGGCTAATGATGTTGATGTTTTGTGTGCTTAAATTGGGGGTTTGTTACGGAAGATGTACAAAAAGTCCAGAGTATTTTCAAAGCCCTTCTAACTTGACATGATTCAAACTCCAGTCTCTGTCTTCCGTGAAGACCTTGTGAGGCTTTGGGTTTAGGCCCTTTTAGAGCAGGTATACAGGCATGTTTCCTTGTGGTTACTTGTTCGTACATATAAACCAGATGTCTTGATCAGATGCCTTTTGTAATAAACATACTATTTCACTTTGGTTAAACTGCAAAATATAGAATCTCTCAGCACTCTTTGACCTCTAGTAGATTTGCTTGTCTCTCAAACTTATAGTAGGTTTGATAAATTGCTACTCTCTCTGATACACCTTAAGATTTCCCTTGTGCCTATGCAATCTGTCACCCATGGACTTATGGGGGAACTCTCAAAATGATGTGTGAGAGTTCCCACTTGCAAATCTACCCTCCCACTAGGGAGTAACACTGACATTTCCAGATGCTTTGGCTTCTCTGCATTCTAACTTCTGATCTTTTCCTCAGGGGACCGCCATGGGACTTTTTGGACTCTAGGTGAGTGCAGTGTGGAGCAAGGCCGATCATCTGGCTAACCACATTAATTTTCTTTCTACCATGGATTGTAAAGCTAATCTACCTGCTGTCGAAAGCTTGAAGAGAACTGCTTCGTATACGTTGAATATCTTCAAATTTGTTTACATTAGAAGGGCTGATCAGGTACCTTTTAATGGTTTATAGCTGGAAGTGGAGATTTACATAACATAATTTTGAAAAAAAAAAGGAGAAAAATAGCTTAATAAAAGTAGTTTACTAAATTTTTCCCCTAATTAATCCATCACTATTGTATTGCTGAAATATAACAGTGATGGATTAATTAGGGGAAAATTTAGTGTTCTATGCTTCTCTTAATGTCCAGAGAGTTCACAGATGGATCTGAAAGAGCTGGGGTCTATTTATAGGTATAGGAACTGATAATGAATTGCGTTAACAGAGTCTAAGTTTCCCGGGAGTTCCTCTTGAGCACAGCACCATTTTCTGTCAGCTTAGCTGGGCTTCTAACCTAGTTGAGCTTTACTCGCTCTATCTCAGCATCATCTTGTTCTGCTCCAGTGCTTTCCCAGCCCATTTTATTTATTTCAGCACTTTCCAAGCTTAACTCAGTTCCTTGACCTTTCCAAGTCGTGCTTTTATACTAAAGGCATGATTTAAAGTTATTTTTGAGTAGTCGTTGTGTAAGTTACTTAAACTGACCTAAAATGGCTTAGACCGCTGGATTTTAAAGAAACAAATATATTCATTAAAATTGACTCATGACAAACGTACAAAATTAATTTTTACAATCACCTTGATAATCTATACAACTGATAATTTAGATTTAGAATGCAATGTTGGATGGAATAAGCAATTATGGTTTCTCTTTAATAGTATCACAAATGATTAAGATTTAGATGAGCACTATAGGAATGTAAATTCTAAGCAAATGCCATGAGCTACCTTTGATAGAATTCACAAAATACATTTAAACACATTTTACTTTGTAAATACTACTTTACAATAAAACCCTTTTCTTCTGATCAGCTTTACTGATGTAGAAAACAGTGTAACTACGTGGTTTTAGAGTTGATTAGAATCATCTACTCATTCATGATATCCTGGCAACAGGTGATAATCCCCACAATAAGAATTTGATCCTAGCAGAGAAGCATATGGAGAACAGCAGGTCTACAGAAAACATCTATCCATGCTGCCTGTTCACACTGCTCAGGTGTAATCAAAGGCTCTAAGATGTAAATTCTCACTAGAGGTTATTGAGACTTATACTGATAATTCTGACTGGTGCAAGAAACTGTGGGGAATCAAGAATATATATAATTAATTTTATAGAATAATTGTAGTCTGCTTTGAAGACATTGTGATTTCTTATTTGAAACAAATGGACAATTAATGCACATGAGAATAAAAGTGATGTTGACATATTGACATTCATATTTGACTTTTTAAAAAATGTTTATGAGAAAGATTACAATATTAAACTTTTGGAGCATATTTTTTTTAGATGAAGTCTCACTGTGTCACCCAGGCTGGAGTGCGGTGGCACAATCTCAGCTCACTGCAATCTCTGCCTCCTGGGTTCAAATGATTCTCCTACTTCTGCCTCCTGAGTAGCCAGGATTACAGGTGCTGTATTTTTAGTAGAGACAGCGTTTTGACATGTTGCCCAGGCTGGTCTTGAACTCCTGGCCTCAAGTGATCCACCTGCCTGTCCTCCCAAAGTGCAGAGATTACAGGCGTGAGCCACTGTGCCCAACTGGAACACCCTTTTATATTGTACCAAACCATTATTTATCTTCAAAGAGTAAAGCTTTTCATAGTATAAATATTGCAATCATAGATTCAAAAACATTGCTTTTTCACCCCCTCTATTATAGGTAATAAATCAAGTTCAAATTATATAAATACTTAATTTGTTGCTCAGGTGGTAAATCAAGTTCGAGGTAAATAAAGGTTTGATTTATTCACCAATTCACTTTATAAATATTTTTCTTTATATTTTAAATCAACATCTATCCTGGATATTTTCTATTAGCCAGTCCACTGCCAGAAGTAATAAGGGATGTAAGACTAGAATTTTTTTTATCTAACTGGCTGACATACTGAAGAAAATGAACACTGAAATCAAAATACATGAATTCTGGCCTGGTTCTTTACTAAATAACTAGATAATGTTAGAACACTTTCTTACTTATTTGCAAAAAAATGGAGTAAATTACTGTATATTAAAATTTTTTAGACGTAATATACTAGTACCAAATAGTATATTAGTGTAATATGATAATAATAGTCTAATACCACATATTATATTAGTGTAATATAACAATAAAAGTATATTAGTTTACGACTTTGCAGAATTTGAAGAATTTGTGCTCCTGGATGAAAGTGATCTCTACCACTAGAATCACTCAATCAGGCAAATATAGTGGCATTCATTTTTCAGGAATATTATAAGAGAGTCGCTTGCATAGTATAAAATCCCTGCCAATTGCAAGCTTTACTAATGAAACATAATTAAATCCATCTGCTTATTAGTATAAATAAATTCATTAAGAGCATTTCTTATTGTCAAATATTAAAGTACAATAAATTATCTTTATTACTCTATCTCTAACACAATAGTCTGCTTCCCAAAGAGTCATCATAGACTCACCATTAACATTGTTTTCTTTTTATTTCTAAAACAATTAGGATGAAAAGCTTCAGAAAAGGCAGAACAGTAACTAAATTGTAAACTGTTCTCCATCCTATACATAAATATTTTACTTCTTCTTTAAACTTGCATTTCTAAATTTCCCCACAATACACTATTTATATAGACAATATATTCAGTAAGGAATAAGTAGAGTAACAATGCTAAATTAGCTCATATTTAATATGAAGGCCTCTGGTTTTTTTGGAATGAAACAATCTTGACAATAAAACAATTCTCATTTTATTTATTTTTTAATTTAATTTTTTTGAGACAGTATCTTGCTCTGTTGTCCACACTGTAGTGAAGTGGCATAATCATGGCTCACTGTGGCCTCTCCCAGGCTCAGGTGATTCTCCCACCTAAACGTGCCAAGTAGCTAAGACTACAAACCTGCACCAGCATGCCCAGAGAATTTTGCTTTTGTATTTATTTGTAGAGACAGGGTTTCCTTTGTTCCCCAGGCTGATCTTGAACTCCTAGGCTCAAGTGATGAGCTAGCTTGGCCTCCCAAAGTTCTGGGGTTACAGGCGTGAGCCAACACAAGAGACCAAGAAGACAGAATTTCAGATTTCTCATTCAAAGCAGCTATTTTTATTTGACATTTATAATCTAGACATTCAACCACAAGTTTTATAAATTCTCATTGCAGAACACATTTGAACTTTTTCAAAATGCTTGCTAATCAATAATAAAACTAAAAATTATTCATCTGCATTTAAAATGTTAATATATAAAGTTTTGTATGTAACATAATAGTCTATCATAATTATAATATCAAAATGAAGGTTACTTTATAAATATATTGATTAGTTATTTGTTCCCTTAGTTTGGTAACTGATTTACATAAATATAAAGTATAATTTAGTGTATACGTTTTTCCTAAACATTAGAAAAATTATTGTTTTTACTGTTTTCTTAATGAATGCATTTTATAATTAACATGTATTAAAGTTATTTAATAAGCTACTCTTTACAGGTGCTTTATATTCATGGCTATGATAATGATTCCCATTTTAACTCTTAGCACAATGAGAATTTACATTGCTGTTTTTTGTAGTCATATTTTGTCAGTATAAATGTCAAACATATATGTGATAGATACAACCGTATGTGTGTGTGTGTGTGTGTGTGTGTGTGTGTGTGTGTAGTTGGGATACAACTGGTCACATTGTTTCTAGGTGACGTGGTATTACCAGCCATTTATCTTCAGACTATCTATTCTTAAGTTTGACCTTGTATTAAGTGCATGGCCTGGGGAAAATAGAGGCAGTGGATCCAACTGAAGCACATTTACTTACATTTCTCTCTAAGTATATATATCCCCCTTTTCCTGGAGAAGATTACATTATATTCCAAAGTATTAAGATAATATCTTCCTCTAGATGGGGCGGATAAGCAAGTTCATGGTCTCACCTCTTGTAATGCACCCCACCGTATGACACAGAAATCTCACTGTCTTCCACATGTCACCATGGGAGAACTGGAAGATAAGGAATTCGTGTAAGATCTTTCTGTGGCTTGGATTTTGCTATTGCTCTTTTCTCTGATTCAAAGGCCTTGTGTTGTCTGCCAGGATCTATGAAATTTGACAGACTGACTTTCAAGCTTAAAATTGGGGCAAAACCCCAGACTTTTCATAACTCCTAACTTGACATTTTAATATATTTGTATAATATAGACAAAATGGCCTATTTTTATAAAAAGACAATATATTAGTATTATATGTATATAGTATGTATATATATGCATATAGCATGTATACATATATATAAAATAATAATTCCTACTGGAATATTTCCTAATGGATTAATGAAATAATCAAAATGATTTACAAAGGTGACACCACTACTGTAAGTGTATAAGTATATATACTTATAGATGTGTGTGCACTTATAAGTGTAATATCTGTTGGCATATAGATATTTAACATAATAATAAAATGTAAAGTATAAATTATCTATGAGGATATGAGTTCAAATATGCAAGTAAGTATGAAATGCTTTTTTTAAACAAAATGCAAAAAACAATACACAGGTCTAGGGAACATTGTTAATTTTCATTTTATTATTTCACCTGCTTCTACTAATCTTTGTTATTGTTCGTAATATCTGCTTGAGCTATAAATTCCCCGAGATTCAGAATGAATGATAGTTACTCTATATGTCACATAAAAAATATTCCTAACAGAAAATTACACTAAAAAGTGAAGCTATATATAAATTAATAGCATAATTTGTTTCATATCATTGATAAAATCTGGAAATAATTCCTACTGGAATATTCCCTAATGGATTAGTGAAATGTTAATCAAAATAACTTACAATGGTGACACCACTACTATAGCATGCAAGAAGGTGCATATTTAAAAAAAAAAAAAAAAAGACTTAGGACTTAAAATTGTATATAAATCTACAAATATATGTGGTAATTCTATTTCAACAGCAGGATTAAGACGTAAACCTGGTCCAATATTGTCTGAGAAACAGCACTGGCATTCATGCATTTGAGATAAACTTTTGCCTTCACTGTTTAAACACGGATGTTTTCAAGGACAAAAATGTAAAAGTAGAATCCCCAAAAATTCTTCCTTCCACCTCATAACCTGGAAATCAGTCTAAGATATTGTATTTTCCTCTAGTAATGATTAATCTTATTGTATGTGTTGGTATGGCAGAAATATAACTCGACAAACTCAACACTATATTTAAATTTTTATTTTGAGCTGCCATCCCTTTGTGCTGGTGGAAAACCTAAACTTGAATCTTATTTGTTATTTCATACCACATCCAGGATAATGTTAAGGCTACAATGAATTCCTGTAATGTGAAAGATTTTGGAAAAGGAGTTTCTGGCTCTTACATAATCTTTGAAACTTTAAAATGTCTTCAGCCTTCTTAAAACTTTGGGTTTGGTGACTGACTACCCAGAGTTCCTTCTGCCTATGGTAATCGTGCACTCATTTCTTAAAAGATTCTTCTAGTATGTTGCTGCCGCCAGTTGTTTTGTGTCAGAAGTTGAGTGGTCATTCCATCTCTTTAGGGATTCATAAACTGTCTGTTCTCATTAGGTTTCTCTAATTGAAGAGACTCTTATTCTAACCTGGATGAGGGGTAATAGATCCCATTGTGAACTCCGCTTCTCATCATGATCTTCCAACTCAGAGATTTCAGCTTTCGTAGTTATTACAGTTAAGTAGTAATTTTAGTATTATAATAGTTAACCTATCACAATTAATTTATTGAAATGATTTTTAAAAATAAACATAATTTCAAATAATTAAGATACATTCTCTTTCAAATATACAGCCAATAGCTGAGTGTAATTTTGAAAAATTTCTTAAATGTACTTCCCTCATATTCTCCCTTATCTTGCTGGAGCTGAAAGTTTAGGAACTTTATTTTCCGTACTCTCTTGACTATAAGTCACTTTAGTTTGTTCTATCAGTGAGATAAAATAATGTGAGATCTGGAAGATGGAAAAGAAAAGATATCCCGTCATTTCTAACCTGAATGAGAATAACCTCCTGATTCTCTGAAATCTGGGAATTAGTGGCAGGCATTTCTGAATGCTTCTTCAGCCCATTCAACAATTTTAAAGCTCTGAATGTCTATACTAAATCCTATATTAATTAAATGTATATTTCTAGAGTGGTGTCTGTGTTCCTCATGGAACCCTAAATGAAATAAACAAATTTGTGCCTTGTATTGTGTTATAGTTCATCCTCAAAAAGAATTTGAAGTCTGTTTGTAGAGACTAATTATTTTCACATGAATTATAAACAAAATATTATATGAAATAATTATCCTGAAAAATGATGATGTAACTTTGTCAAATTATGCTAAAGTCATTAGAGAATATGGCAATAACCTACAGTTCACAGCTCAAATAGTATCCAATAAGGATGATCTCTATAGGAAATCACAGGGAAACACTCCTGAGGAATTTAGATACTTAAAGAAATGCTGAATTAGACTCAGTAGATAAGAAGACATTTTACAGAGTGGAGTTCACAGAGTTTCCATCTGTGAACAATGTAAAAATATAATAGAAGTTTTACTCTAGAGGTAAGTAGAATGTATAATTGGACACATTAAATGACGCCACATATTGAAAGACCATACAAACTTCATAAAATAATTTAGATTTAGATTTAACTTATCACCTTAACTTTTTGAAATGTAATTTCTATATTGTGGTATAGCACCATCATCATGAAAGACTCCTCTAATAATTACACTAAATTATTGGTATGGAAAAATTATATTTTATTAATTTATGTGATTGATTATTCACCTCTGATGTTTTTATTCTCTGCAATCTGGTAGACCATATTTTCCCAAATCATTCCCTGTCATGTTACCTACTGTTAAGGATTGCTACTATGCTTTTTTTTTTTTTAAGTATTTTTTCCAAGTACCCAGACAAGGATCACGGATTCTACTTGTATTATTACCTACCACTATTGACTCCAACTAAAGTATCAAAACAAACACTCCAGAAAAACAGCCACACTTAAACCAAAAGAATTTCCCTTCTTGGGGTGCAGCTTTTAAAAAAAATTCCTCCATTTCAAGGGATATTGATTTGTGTGTTGGAAGACAGTTTGGTTCTCATCCAAGGGTTATTTTTATAGTGTTTACTCATTTCTTCAAGTATAGCAGACTAACAGATGTAACAGTGGGGCCTCCAACCAGGATTATCAACTCTAGCTTCCCGTTGGCTCCGATTTCTCTCTTAGCTATCTGTACTTCATGGGGCGTGACCACTCAGGGCCTGTGTTTATATGTCTGGTCACAGTGGCAACCTTTTCCTTTTTATTAAGTGGACTCACTCCATTGACATTTCACCACTGCTTTTTCCACCCCTCATTCTGTGCTCTCTCAGGAAGCAGATGGTGGACATTGACTAAGCATGTATTTGCTGAGTGACCATGAGGAAAGGTGTCACATGGCTTACTTCTTTTTCATTACTAATATTTTGCCGTTAATGATTAGACAAAGCAATGCTTGACGGCTTGATGAGACTAACAAGACCTGAACTTCTTATGCTTTCAACTGTAATCTACATTTTATACCTGTTGTTAATGAAAGACTTTCAATAAAAGCACTATTCTATTTTTATTTTTTTTTTAATTAGACCAATAATTCCAGAGCCTCTTTTCTTCTTCATATTTACCTTCTTCTCTTGCTCTCCTCCCTCCCTCCGTCCCTCCCTCTCTCCCTTCCTTCCTTCCTTTTCCCCTTTTCTACTTTTGTATATTATAGTTACAGAATTTTAGTTACCCTTATCTCAGCAAAGTGTTTTGGTAATTTCATAGTTGTTTTTGTCATAAACAAAGAAAAGTTTTTCTTTTTGTGGCAACAAATAATATGCCAGGGTAGTGTGTCAAAACCAGAAAGATGGGGAGCAAATGTGAATTTTAAAAATCTCCCTGGGTAAACATATTATTGCTTTCTACAGTCAAACCTCTTACATGTAAGTTTCAAGACAAAGGCCATGTGAAGCTCCATTTTAGTGCCATAAAAAGAGGAAATCTACAAACTTAAGCAGCACATTTTAAACTAATGTACTCTCTAACTGAGTGAAATTCTCTTTCTTCTGGTAACTGTTATTAGGAAAGTGTGTTTGATGTTTGTTTTCCTATTTATCTTATTCCCTTATCAAGTCACCTAGTTAAGTGACTTTTGAAAAAAATATATTATTTGTTTACTGTTTTAGCTACTTACTATAGTGGTCAACTAGAAAAAAAAATTCTATATTTGACCTGTAAGAATATTGTAAAAAAAAATAGTATTTATAAAAAAATATTTTACTTTAAGTTCTGGGATACATGTGCAGAAAGTGCAGGTTTGTTACATAGGGATACATGTGCCATGGTGATTGGCCGCAGCTATCAACGCATCATCTACATTTTAAGCCCTGCATGCATTAGGCTTTTGTCCTAATGCTCTCCCTCTTGCCCCCTTCAACCCCCAACAGGCCTTCGTGTGTAATGTTCCCCTCCCTGTGTTCTCATATTGCTCTCCCACTAATGAGTGAGAACGTGTGGTGTTTGGTTTTCTGTTCCTGTGTTTGCTGAGTATGATGGCTTCCAATTTCATCCATGTTCTTGCAAAGGACATGAACTCATTCTTTTTTATGATTGCACCGTATTCCATGGTGTACACATGCCACATTTTCTTGATCTAGTCTATCATTGGCGGGCATTTGGGTTGGTTCCCAATCTTTGCTGTTTTAAAAAGTGCTGCAAGAAACATATGTGTGCATGTGTCTTCATAGTAGAATGACTTATAATTTTGGGGGGATATATCCAGTAATGGAATTACTGGGTCAAATGGTATTTCAGATTCTAGATCCTTGAGGATTCTAAATCCACAATGGTTGAACTAATTTACACTCACACCAACAGTGTAAAAGCATTTTTACTTCTCCACAGTCTTGCCAGCGTCTGTGGCCAACATCTGTTTAAAACCTAATTTTAATATTACAGGAATATATTGAAAGTATCCTAAGGTAGTAGAACTACATAAAAATATAATTTTAAAAGTGTTTATATGTAATACATATAAACACCATATGTACATATAAAAAAGTACATATATGTACATATAAAGAGCCATTTTTTTTCTTAAAAAGATCAAAACATTTTGTTGAGATACTATGCCATGAATGAAAATAAATTATTTTTTATGAGTTGGAATATATATGTGTGTGTGTGTGTGTGTGTGTGTGTGTGTGTGTGTATTTAGCATTCGCTTAAAACTTTTTGAGCTAAATTATCATTTTATTATTTTTTAAATGACATCTCTAAATTCATTTAAGTGAAAACTTGTTTAAAATTAATTTTCTTTCTTTTTTGTTATTGTGTTTGTTTTTTTGAGACAGAGTCTTGCTCTGTCACACAGGAGTGCAGTGGCGTGAACTTGCCCCCCTGCTCACAAATTCAAGCTATTCTCCAATCTCAGCCTCTCAAGTAGCTGGGATTAAAGGCATATGCCTGTAATGTTTAGTATTTAAAAATATTAACTTTTTTTGTATTTTTAGTAGATGCGGGATTTTACCACGTTGGCCATGGTGGTCTCGAACTCCTGACCTCAAGTGATCTACCCATTTATGCTTAAGGAATTGTATCCAAAAGCATTTAAGTAACATGCTTTATTTCAATGCTTTCTCCTAACACTGCCTTGTAACACTAAAACTAATAAAATATTTCTTACTTTGTACAGAGCCAGCCTTACATTACCGTGGGCACCACAGGTTTTGTGGTGACAAAGAAATGAGAAAAAGAAAAAGTGGGACCAGGGACCATTACTTTATTACTCTGGAGGTGACAGTGAAGGCCCCGAGCTTTGATTATTCACAGTATTTATTGATTACAATTACTTTGATCTATAGGGTAGGGATGGAGTGATGATGGAGTGAATCAGTGAGCTAGGGCTGAATTAGTGAACTGGAACTGGTGTATTATTCTAAGGATTGATCACAGTGGTGGTTTGGGAGTTTCACAAAACAAGAACATGTGGTTTTCTTTAACTTACTATCTATGTGCAGCTGATGGAATGTGGACCTTACAAGGAGCCTACAAGTTTGGCTGTGTCATAGTGCTACGAAGGGGTTTTACGTCCTTGAGCACAATGGTTATGGTAACACAGCCTAGGTCACCCTGCACCAGAACAGGAGGCATGGAGAGGCCTTCCTTCTTAGAGGACTCCTGCAGCCCTCCGCAGTTTGCTGTTCCTTGTTAATATGTCACTCATAACCAATTTATGTAGGCACTCTGTAAGTCCTTTCTCCTTTGCTGCTTTTCCCAGCATTTTTCTCTCCAGTAATTTCTGTTTGTGAACTGCCTTCTCTCAGTCTGTTCAGCCTTAATCTTTGTCAGCTTAACATCTAAGGGAGGTACAAGTTTCAATGTCTGTCTTTTTTTCCCCTTTGGTGAGGGCTATGTTCTACTTGCTGCCCACTAAACTGGCTTCGCTGGTGCTTTTTTAACAACTCATTTCTGTCAGTTATTAAGAAGTGTTGTCTGAGTTTTTCTGTTGCTGTCATTGTTGTTAAATTTGGTTGTTGATGATAATTTAAAGTAGTTATAGTTTTAAAGTTATAATATTCAGTATAAACCAGATGTTTTTGATCATTCTAAAGTCTCTGACTATAAATATCAGTTTGTAAATCTTTATACATTCCACATTTACCAAACATATGTAAACAACTTAATAAATGTGCATGCATTTTAATAGATTTTGAATTATGATTGGTATATTTTATTTATGTTGTATGCTGCCTCCTAAGATATTATAAAAAATGCACATTGTTTATATAGATTTTCTATATCAGAACTGATTTTTTTAAACAAAACATTTTAAATTATTCTAATATTAAAGAACATATTTGAAAAAGAAGAAAACTAATTTCTTCCAAGATAAAAACACTATATTCTGAATGTACTTACAGAATTTATTAAGCAAACAACTTATCTGTTTTCTACATATTAAAAACACTAAAGAAGAGTTCATCATAAACATAATTGTTGAAACATTCAAGTTTATTAATGTGAGATTGGTGATACCATCATTCTGCAGGTAATCATCTTTAAATATTTCATCTATTTATTTAACAATATTGGCTATAATCACTAATATTTATTGAGTATTTAATTACGATCAGAAGTTATTTTAAATACTTTTATATATTTCCAAATTTTCCTTGTAAAATCTTATGAGATGAAAAATATGTACTTATCTTACAGATGAGGAAACTGTGATTTATTTTCTGATCTAGTTCACCTAGAAAGAAATATACCCTTAACTGCTACATTACACTGATCCTTTACTTTGATTAAATGGAAAATAGGATATTCCAAATCAGGTAGGGTTCATTACTACATAGACTGCTAGAAGTAGTCTTCTGTTAATTAAAGCACACACTTAATGGATGAGGTAAATATTCTAAGTAGTGCTGAGTAGTAATCACTGTACTCTTATATACCAATGGTTGATAATGTTTTGCACAGTTTCCTGTAATGGCTGAAGAACAAATCATAAGGCAAGTATTCATAGAGGGGAAGCAGAAAGATGGCTAAATAGGACTCTCTAGCAGTTGTCTCTGCACAAGGCCACAGAAATGAACAACTCTCCACACAACCAAGTAGTTTCATAAGAGCCAAAAATCCGGTGAGCAACCAGAGTACCTGACTTTAACATCATTCTAAGGAAAGAGTCAGTAAAGAGGGTAGAAAAGATAGTATTTCTTGCCTACACCACCTCTCTCCCATTCACCCCAGCACCATGGGGAGAGAGAATATGTGTACTTGGAGGAAGGAAAGCAAGGTGACTAAAGGACTTTCCGTTGGAAGTCAGTGCTGCCCTGTTATAGAGAAACACAACTAGAACATAAATCTTCCGGTTGTTCATGGAAGGGGCATTTTAACTAGCCCTGGGTAGAAGGGAACCCTCGAACCCAGTAGTAGGTGCCTGAATTCCAGCCGGCTCTACCTCTGGTACACTAAAGAGCCCTGGGGATCTGAATAAATTTGAAAGAAACTCAGGCCACAAGAATTACAGTCCTCGGGCAAGACCTAATGGTGTGCTGGGCTCAGACCCACTGGAATTAGAGTGCATTCGACTCACGGAGACACTGCTGGGACAACCAAGGGAGTGTTTGGGTCATCCCTCCCCCAACTCCAGGCAGTCCAGCTCTGAGAGACTTCTGCTTGAAAGAAGGATGAGTAAAGAGGACTTGTCTCGCAACATGGGTACCAGATCCGCCACCGTAAAATAAAACATCAGATTGCTGAAATTCCTGATTCCAGGCCCTAGCTCATGGGCATTTCGAGACCTACTTTGGCCAGAAAGGAACCAACTGTGCTTGGGAAAGAAGAACCCAGTCCTGGCAGGATTTACCACCTACTGACAAAACAGTGCATGGGCCTTGAATAAACGTAAGCAATAGTGAGGCTGCAGTTACCATGAAGCTGGAGAGAGATCCAGTACTGCTCCGGCTTCAGCTGTGACCCAGCACAGTTCAGATGTGGTTATCATGGGAGTGTTTGCACCATCTCTCCTGCAACTTCAGGAAACCCAGCACAGAAAGAGGGACCCCATTTGTTTTGGAAAAGTGAGAGAAGAAAAGGAAAGACTATGTCTGGAAATTGAGTGAATTCTGGATCTTACTGAAACCCACTAAGGCAGTGGGAATCTGAAAGAGTTGCAGCATCACTGGGATTGGACATCCCCTATTGTAAAGATGTCTACAGGACCAGAGACTTAGATCACAGCACTGAAATTTCTTTGAATGTGATAGAATGTCTTCTCAAGAAGAAGCACAGGTAGAAATAAGCTTAGACTGCAAAGATTAGAATAAATACTTAACTCTTCAATGCCCAGACATCCATAAACTTCCACAAGCACCAAGAACATCCAGAAGATAATGACCTCACCAAATAAAGTAAATAAGGCACCAGTAACCAATCCCTCATTGACAGGGATATGTGGCCCTTCAGACAGATCATTAAAAACAGCTGTTTTGAGGAAGCTCAATAAACTTCAATAAAACACAGAGAAGGACCTCCGAATTCCATTAGAGAAATTTGGCAAAGAGATTGAAATAATAATTTAAAATTCAAGCAGATATTCTAGAGCAGAAACATTCAATTGACAAACTAAAAAAGGAACAGAGTCTCTCAACAGCAGAACTGATCAAGCAGAAGAATTGGTAAACTTGAAGCCAGGCTATTTGAAAATACCCAGGAGAAGAGAAAAAAAGGAAGATTAATAAAAAGAAACATGCGTATAAGATCTAGAAAGTAGCCTCAAGGAGGCAAATCTAAGAGCTATTGACCTTAAAGAACAGGTAGAGATTGAGGTAGAAATTTTATTCAAAGAAATAATAACAAGGAACTTCTCTAATCTAGAGAAAGAATTGATGTTCAGTACAAGAAGGCCATAAAATACCAAGCAGATTTAATTCAAATAAGACTAAAAGAAGGAATTTAATCATCAAACTCCCAAAGCCCAAGGATAAAGAAAGGATCTCCAAAACAGCAAAAGGAGCAAATGACATAAAAAGAACTCTAATAATTTCTGACAGCAGACTTTTCACTGGACATGTTAACGGCCAGGAGAGAGCGGCATGACATATTTAAAGTGTGAAGTAAAAATAATAGTAACACATTACAAAAATGTAGCATTTCTAAAATAAAATCATTCCTTTTGAATTATTTCTGATTTTTGAAAGCCCATTGGTGGGATTCAGTTAAGTAGCGTGTGTTCATTTTAAATGAAAGGTATCATGAAGTAAGTAAACCTGAAACCTTGTCAATGTAAATTTCCTTGTTTGGAAGCTATTCATCTTTCATGAAGGTTTGCAGACACTGGATTCCTCAGTGTCTGACTTTAAAAGAGTGGAAACAACTAAAGAAATATTAGTCATTGGAAGAGAAGCTAGCGGAAGTCCCTGAAGTCACTCTACCTAGTGTATTAATTTGCTTAGACTTAGCCTGTTAAAGAGCAAATCATGGAGATGAGATTAGTTCTTTACATTTGTCCTCCTTAGAGTATAATAAGCATATAAATACTCTTAATCTTTTGCTGCCTATATTTTAGCAAAGTTTTTTTTCTGAATATTGTCCTCAATATGGTAGAACAGACTTGTTCAAAGCAAAGTTTGGATGAAATGTTTTCTCAGGAAAATCTGTTTCTGCTGCTAAGAAACTGCCACCTACAACCATCTGTGGTTTTCTGTTTCTTGCCAAACTTCTCTGTAGTCTTTATGTGGATACTCTCTTTGTCTCTTTTGTGGTATGCAAACATGGCAGGCACTTCTATCAGTTGCATTCCTTTGCTAAAAGTGTTTTACTCTCTTACTAAATATTATAGTCTATGTTCATACACATGTGCACACATATTACATACGTTAATATATGGAACACAAAACCATTGTAGGCAATATAGCCAAATATTTAATAGAAGCACACCACTGTCTTAGTGACTCTTTCCCCAATTGGCAGTAGTGTTTTATATAAAAATTATGAATTATAAACTAAAAAGCAGAAAATATAGAAAAACTTTACAATAGGTTCTCACAGCGTTCTTTTTATTTTTTATTTTTTTGAGTTGGGGGTTTCACTCTAACAGCCACACTGGAGTACAGTAGTATGATCAGAACTCACAATAACCTCAAACTTTTGAGAGCAAGCAATCATCTTGCCTCAGCCTCCCTAGTGGCTAGGACCATAAGCATGCACAACCACGCCTATTGTGTTTTATTTTATTTTGTGGAGATGAAGTCTCACTATGTTACCCAGGGTCATCTCAAACTCCTACCCTCAAGCAATCCTCCTGTTTAGCCTCTCAAAGTGGATGCAGGTCTAATGAAAGAAAATACATTACATGGCAAATAAGAAACACTGGAAATAATCATTATTCGCAAGTTTTCAGAATTGAAGAAAGACGTGTGCTAGATAGTGAAAACAGCAATAGAAAAGAAACACAGGCTGATTTCCAAACAGATAAATAAAAATACATTCTTAGACTGATGTTGTGTAATGAAGTCTCACAACATGTAGAGATAGTGATAAAAGTCCATTAGCCACCAAGAAAAAAGTAAAGATTACTTATCCAGAAGAAACGGACTTCCACTTCTGGCTATTGCAGGGTGTTTCATATCAAAAAAATTATTTTACTTAGAATACCTTAAAAGTTAGATAAGGATGATTTACAAACAAAACAAAACAAAATCCTCTGTGAGTTATTGGAAAACAATCCAATTAGACAGAATGTGAAAAGCCGGTTAATAAAGAACAATCAGTTAAAAGTTTAGTTTCTGCTGATTTTTTGAAAGGTTGTTCTGGTATTAGCCACAATGACTAAATAAAAAATGTCAGTCTAGAATTTTGGGCAGTTTCAATGACCTGGGGACAAACTAATTGAAGTTTATAACTACCACAATATAGAGGGATTTGAGAACCGAGGCCTTATGAAAAATAATTAAAGACATGAAGCCACAAATTCAGGAATGTCAATATTATAAAGCTAGAATAAATACAATGAAAATTAGTCATAGGAAAATCATAGTAACATATTGATGATTAAAGACAGAGGGAAAACCTTAAAATCACCTACAGTTTATTTTATTGTATAGGATATATAAAGCTCAAAATAGCAATATTCTTACAATAATAAGAAGAAAAATATGGATAAATTAAATTATGTATATTTTTATTGAGCCCCTCAAAGTTGCAAGGAAACCAAATAGGCTGAAATCTAAGGAATTTCAATTCTGTCTGCAGGAGATAGGGCTCAAGCAATTATTTACCTAAGGCCAAGCATAGAAAAAAGTGTTTCATAAAAGTGGGTACAAAAATACCAGCTAAAATTGTTATCATTTACTCAAGGTCAGTTGTGTGCTAGCATACACATATAGAAGCCCTTGGAATCATAGGTAGAAAGTTATCTATTTTCTCTGTGAACCTCTGCAGGTGGTCGCAGAAAGGACTGGATACAGACTGAGGAGGATTTACTACATGGTACATTCATAAAGAATGAAATCAACATCTGGAGCCTCCCACAGACCCTTTTCCATTGAGCCAGCAGTAGAAAGGGAGAAATGCTGTTGCTACAGGGCAAAAAAGGTAGAGAAACTATAGCTGGGAGAATAATAAAGGAAAATAACCTCTACTCACTAAAGTACGGTATGAAAAAATACAGGACTGGAGATTGTATGCCAGTATCATTAGAAATCTCCTGCCACCGGGGAGGGGGGGAGGGGGGAATCAGAAAATTCTTTCTTCTATAAAGCCTACCTAAGATACAAACTAGATTTTACCTGCCATGGGGAAAAGAGGCAAGATCACTGCGAAGGTCTCTCTCTTAAGATCTGATTAGAAGATTGAATCAGGAGTACAGAGAACTGCCCCTGCTCCTAATCAATAGCCTAGAAAGTGCCAAGTAACTGGAAGACCAGGTGAACACTGGATGAGGAACGAGAATGTGTAGTGCAATCATCTCTGTGACATAAGCACAGTAACCTTACAGTAAGTAAGAATCATCAACATGCTCAGACTTTGAACCTGCCTCAGAGATGTCTCTGATGTGAACCTGGATCAGAGATGTCTCTGATTTGACATTATTGATTTTACCAACATGGGATGGAACATGACTATGATTAATACAGTATAGCAAATACTGTAACAGAAAAGGCAGAGGACATAAGTTGTCAGAGCATGAATTTAAGACAAGAAATATAAACTATAAGAAAGACTCAAATGGAAAAATGGTAGGAAAATAAATAAAATCAGGGGAATAAAAATAATGCATGCCTTAGAAAAGTTCATCAGTAGACTTGTTATTTATCTATACAATTGTCAATGACAAAAAGAGTCAAACTCTGTACATTATTTTGAAGAGATTTATTCTAATCCAAATATGAATAACAATGGTCCATGACACAGCCCTCAGGAGATCCTGAGAACACGTTCCTGATGTGCTTATAACACAGCCTGGTTTTATACAACTTTGAGAGACATGAGACATCAATCCAATGCATTTGGATATACGTTGGTTTGGTTCAGAAGGCAGGACAACTTAAAGTGGGAATTGTAGTGTATAGGTTAATTTTAAAATTTTCTGGTTGACAATTGGTTGAGTTTATCTAAGAACATGGGGTCAACAGAAAAGATATGTTTGGGTTAAGATAAAGGATTGTGGAGACCAAAGTTTTACTGTTCAGAGGAAGCTTTTAGCCAGCAGGCTTCAGAAAGAAGAGGTTGTAAAATGTTTTCCTACTGGACTTAAAATGATACCTGATTCTTAGCTGATTTTCTCCTGGATCTGGAAAGCAAGAAAAACACAACAAGAAAAAGGGGCTTCTCTACAGAATGTGAATTTTTCTAATAAGGGACAGCTTTGTAGGGCAACTTCAAGATAAGATAAGAAAATATAGTTGGGGTTAAAAACATTTTCTTTTTTTTTTTCTTATTGTTATTTGATGTTTTACCGGAACCAGGATGGAAAGCAGGCCACTTTATAGAGGGTGAAATAAAGCTCCTCTGATGAGACATTATGGTTTGTAGGGCATGACTCCCCGACACCTTAGAGAGGAATGTGGACAAGATAAGAAAAAAATAAATCAGAGTTTAGTCCTCACAATGATAGTAGAATATACGTTCTTTTCAAGTATGCATGATTCACGAAGATACAGTATATTTTATGCCATAAACACAAGTAAAAAAAAATTAAAGACTTGACATTATACAAAGAACGTTCTTTAACCACATAGAATTAAACTAGAAAACACTAAAAAGATACCTCAATAATCTTAATTACTTGAAAATTAATTGCCAGACTTCTAAATAACCCATAGATTAAATAAAAAGTTATAAGAGAAATGGGAAAGTATATTCAATTAAACGATAATGAAAAAAATAGGGAGATATATGTAAAGAACTAATAGATGCAGAGAGAGTACTTACAAGGTTAAGAAATCATTCAAGATCTTTAAAAAGGCACACATAATTCAGCATTAAATAGAACTTTTTTAACACAACAATAGACATTTACAAACAAATAAAACATTTCTACGGATAACATTATACTTAATGGTGAAAGACTGATTCTTTGCTCCTACAGTTAGGAGCAAACCCAGAATATTTGCTTTCAATTCCTGTAATCAAATAACTCTGGATCCTTATGAGTGTAATAAGTAAGATTTTATAAAAAGCCATCAAAAACGATGAGTCCGTGTCCTTTGTAGGAACATGGATGAACCTGGCAACCATCATTCTCAGCAAACTGACACAAGAGCAGAAAATCAAACACCTCATGTTCTCACTCATAGGTGAGTTTTGAACAATGAGAACACATGGACACAGGGAGGGGAACACTACACACTGGGGTCTGTAGTGTGTAGAGAGAAATAGGGGAGAAATAGGGGAGGGACAGCTGGGGGTGGGGAGTTGGGGAGAGATAGCATGGGGAGTAATGCCAGATATAGATCATGGGGAGGAAGGCAGCAAATCACACTGCCACGTGTGTACCTATGCAACAATCTTGCATGTTCTTCACATGTACCCCAAAACCCAAAATGCAATAAAAAAAGAAAATAAAAAAAAAGAAAAGAAAAAGAACAGAGAAGACATGGAGACTGGAAAGGAACAAATAAAACTTGAATAGAAGCAACACACTTGTTGTCATAAACTTGTTTAATATAGCTGCTTCTTCAGCAGCCATTTTTAAGCCTGGCATAAGGTATTTGAAATCCAGTTGTTTCTTGCCACCTTTGGCCTAGTTGGAACTTCTCCCTATGTGTTGGTTTGTATTATAACCTGCTTGCTTCTTATCTTACTAAGACAAAACCCAACATAACCCAAGGCTATTAATCACAATAAAGCATAATGGTCAATCTGAGAATCATGCAAATAAACTCTCCCTTTCCTGTTGCATTTTCTAGTGACTAATGGTGTTTTCTTTAAGCTGGTCAAGCCACAATCTCAGCAGGAATGCCTAAGGGCGAACACTCACAGACCTTAATTTATGCATCGTCTCACAGGTGATCTCCCTTTTGCTCTCTCTTATTCACTCTCTCTGCATTCCTCACCTACTGGTTGAGCATCCTGCTGTCTCCAGACTTCTCACTGGCCCTCATGGGCATCCCCCTTTTCTTGTGGATCTGTGGGTATTAAAATGCTTCTGTCACTTTATATTTCGTTGTTCTGACTCTTCTGGGTCCCACCAGAACAACACACCCAAACTTAACTCTCTGCCTATTCAGGACTTTCTTAGAGAATGGCTCTCTTTGTAGTAATAAACAGACCTAGGTCAGACAAAAATCACAAAGGCATCTACTAGTATCAAATTTCCTATGAGAGGAACGTCTGGTCACCCATTGGGCACTTAAGCATTAGGTAGTCAACCAGGATAAAGATGTATTCAGTGAAACGCACAAAGTAAGTATTCAAGACCAGCTCTTCTGAAGGCCTGTCAGATCAGGGCTAAAATTTATATTCACTCTTAACAGAGAGACCTCAAGACCAAATTAGGAAGAAACCATAACAATCGAAATTGCTGTGAGTATTGACATGTAGATTTTCTAACAAATCTGCAACACAAGCAACTAGATGTCATAGATTAATTTAGTAAGGTCACATAATATAAGACTACTACACAAAAATGAATAGCATTTCGCAACACTAAAAATAAATAATTGGAATTAAAATTTTAAGAAGTAGCATTGATCGAGCACCTCAAATCATTTAAAAACTAAGTATAATTTTAACAAACATATATATCAATGTGCTATAAACTAAAAAAATTATATGAGAGATCAAAGAAGATATAAATTAATGAAGCAAAGCACCGTGTCCATGTTTTGGAAAACTTAAACATTTTAAGATGTCAATTCTCTCTAAATTAATTAACAAATTTAACATACTTCAATCCAAACCCCAGAAAGAACTTCATAGAAATATTTTGCAGAAACCAAAAAGTTGTTTACAAAACATGCCAATAAAACAAAGAAAATAGAATAATCAAATCAATTTTATAAATGATTTTTAAAGAATGAAGTTGGAGACTTGTATGAATTGATTTCAAGATGTAATCTAATGCTACAGAATCAAACAATGTGCTATTGGCAAAAGTAGAATTACAGACAAGTGAAACACAATACAGCACCCATAAATAAACCCACCCATATATGGGAAATTGATTTTCAAAATAATCCTAAGGCAGTACTATGGGATTTTGTGATGCTCAAACAACTGTGCACATTTGAACATCTATATACAAATATATATGTGTATGTATATCACAAAATATATGTGCCTTTATGTATATGTTTATGTGTGTATATGAGATAAACATAAACTTAGAAAACCCAAAATTTCTAAAAGAAAACACAAATAAATGTTAAATATTTGTGGTCTTGGGTTAAGCCAAGTTTTCTTCATATCACACAAAAAGCACAGAATATATTAATAAATTTTCCCTAATCAAAATTAAAATTGTCCATTTTTTAACCTAATAAAAAGTGGGGAAAGATTGAATATCATTTAAGAAAAAGAAGATATAAGTAAGATAAACAAAGAGATTAAAATACACCCAACACCACTAGTCACTAAAAAATGCAATCTAAGGTCTCCAGCTCCATTCATTTTGCTGCAAAGGACATAATTTTATTCTTTTTAATTACTGCATAGTATCCTTTTGTGTATATGTGCTATATTTTCTTTATATAGTCTACCATTGATGAGCACCTGAGTTATAATCATGTCTTTACTAAAATGAGTAACACAACAATGATCATACGAGTGGTAAAATGATTTATTTTCTTTTGTAATGGGTATATCTTCAGTAATGGAATTGCTGGGTTGAATGGTAACTCTGTCTTAAGTTCTTCCATAAGTGTCCAGATTTTTTTTTTCAGTGGCTGGATTAATTTACATTTCCACCAACACAGTGTAAACATTCCTTTTCCTCTGTAGCCTCATCAGCATTTGTTTTTTGGCTTTTAATAATAATCATGCTGACTGGTGGGAGATGGTATCTCGTTGTGGTTTTAATGTGCATTCATGTGATGACAAGTGATGCTGAGCATTTTACCATGTTTGCTGGCCATTCATATGTCTTTTTTGAGATGTGTCTGTTCATGTACTTTGCCCATTTTTATGGATTTATTTGTGTTTTGCTTGTTGAGTTGTTTAAGCTTCCTTTACATTCTGGATGTTGGACCTTTCCTGGATGTATATCTTCTCTTATTCTGTAGATTGCAGAAACAGAAAACATACTTCATGTTCTCATTATAAGTAGGAGTTAAACATTGCTCACACATGGATATAACTGTGGGAACAATAGATACTGTGGACTACTAGAGAGTGGAGGGAGAGGGAGTGTGTTTATAAACTACCTAATGGGTACTGTGCTCACTACCAGGGTAATGAGATCCATGCACCAAACATCAATATCACACAAACTTCTCATGTAACAAATCTGCACATGTACCCTCTGTATCTTTAGATTAAAAAAAAGTTGAAATTTAAAAACTGTATATTTTAAATGCAGATTTTTATGAGGCTGGCAACAACATAAATGGGTAGTTGTAAAAAAAACGAAAAAGAAAAATGCAAAGTAATACCACTATGTGATATTACTGAAAACTTTTAGAATGCCTAAATTAACAGGGAGGGGGCCAAGAAATAAAAGAACCCTAACAAGAGGCCATTGAGGATATAGATAGCGAATGGCACTCACATACATTTCTGGTGGGAATAAAACTTTTTGAGTAGTCACATTTCACAATAGTGTGCCCATTTCTTGTGAATTGATGCCTACACTTATCATATGACTCAACAGTCCCATATCTAAACATTTATCAACAGAAATTAAAATGTATGTTCACACTCAAAACCTGTGTGCAAATATTTGTAATGGCCTTTTTATAATTAACCAAATTTGGAAAAATATATATTTTTTAACTGGTAAATAAATAAATATTCTATAGTGCTGATCTGTACTGTACAATTCTCCTTAACAAAGAAAAGGAATTAATGATATATAGAACGCTATAAATAATTCTTAGATGCATTATTGTCAGTAAAAAAAAATGTCAAAAGCGACAATTACATTTTATAGTTCTCCTTTAATATTACTAAGAACATTAACTGTATGGAGAGAATACAGATCATTTATTAACACAAAATGTGAATTGAGAAAGGTATTGTCTGCAGATGAGCACTTGAGTAATAAAACACATACATCTGTATTATGGTGATGGTTACATAATCGTATGAGTTTGTTAAACTCATTCAACGACACACCAAAAAAGTATCAATTATTTTCTAGTATATTTTATAACTCAATAAAATTTAATAAAATAACAGTTGTATAAAAAAGACTGCAACCAGGTGACAGTACTAGGACTAGAAGAAAAGAAATGAGAATGTACTGTGTAAATATTTTAGACTACATGTGAATTACTACAATTTCACATGACAGTAGGCAGTGAAGTTTTTAATTTACATTGTATAAACCATAAAGCAACTACTAAAATAACTCCACAAAGGATTGCATCATATAAATCAATGTCTTAGTTTGGTTTGCGTTGCTATAACAGAAATCCTGGCTACTCGGTATTCTATAAGAAAAATAAAGTTATTGGGCTCAGGGTTCTGGAAGCTGGGGAATATAAAACATGGTGCTGACATGTGACAAGGACCTTAATACAGCATTACCCCTTTCTGGAAATTGAAAGAGCAAGAAAGTGGGAGAGTGACAGTAAGAGAGGGCTGAACTTGCTTTTACTTAACAAGCTTTCTCTTGATAATCCACGCCCTTCCTCCATAATGATATTAGTCCATTCCTAAGGGCACAGCTCTCACGACCTTTAGTAAGATTCCGTCTCTGAACATTACTGCATTAGAGATTAAGATTTTACCATATAAACTTTTGGGACACATTCAAACCATAGCAACCAACAAGGTAGATAAAATTAAATTATGATAAATCAATATTTAAAGAAGCCCTCCCCCAAATTCATTTTATTTTTTAAAAACGTCATTTGCCACCGCGGCCGAGGCGGGTAGATCACGAGGTCAAGAAATCGAGATGTGACCATCCTGGTCAACATGGTGAAACCATGTCTCTACTGAAAATACAAAAAAAAAAATAGCTGGACATGGTGGCGCGTGCCTGTAATCCCAGCTACTCAGGAAGCTGAGGCAGGAGAATTGCCTGAACCCAGGAGGCAGAGGTTGCGGTGAGCTGAGATCGCGCCATTGCACTCCAGCCTGGGTAAGGAGAGTGAATCTCTGTCTCCAAAAAAAAAAAAAAAGTTATTTCCCAAAGTAACAAAGAGATCAGACTCTTTAAATTTGATAATCTAACAGCCTAGCAGCAAATATCATATTTTAAAATGTAGATATATTTTTATTGAATTATAAAGAAATATTGTCTCATATTCCTACTATTTATCAACATATTACTAAAAGTCAATACATGAAATAAATAAGCATCAGGATGGTTAAAAATTAAGAAACACAATTGTATTCATTGACCACATAAGCATCTTGGACAAATTACTAAAACTAAAAAGAGGAGGTGGCTGCACATCACCAGGTAAAACTTAACAGCATTCCCTTACCCAAGCTGTAACAGCATTAGTGATATAGTATAAAATGTCTCATTTATGCTTATTGTAAGATATCTGTAATATGCCTGATGACAATTATTTGAAAGCTTTCGTATGCTATTACAAATTAACTGAGATAAAGCAGTAAAACAATTGACTTGCAGTGAAAACTTAGAAATAGACCCAAACATAAACTGTTGCCTTAAATTTGAATAGAAAAACAATGGACTCTTCTTAATGTCCTTTTTACATATACAAAAGTAAAATAAATGTATCACTTCACTCGTTACCTCTTTAATACATTATAGATGGAAATCCATATAAAATATGTAAAGACAAACTAAATGAAGAAAAATGCCTTTAAACTTAACTATACCAAAATGTAAACTAAGATGTAATATGATGCCATGAATATCATTTACAGCTAACTCACTGACAAAAAAAGGTTTTGCTATATGCAAAATAAATTTGACAATAAGATCCAGAAGGAATAAATAATCCATATAATAAAAATAAATACCCTGCCAACAAACATATGAAAAAGTGCTCATCATCATTGGTCATTAGAGAGATGCAAATCAAAACCACATTGAGATATCATCTCACACCAGTTAGAATGGCGATCATTAAAAAATCTGGAGACAGCAGATGCTGGAAAGGATGTGGAGAAATAGGAACACTCTTACACTGTTGGTGGGAGTGTAAATTAGTTCAACCATTGTGGAAGACAGTGTGGCGATTCCTCAGGGACCTAGAAATAGAAATTCCATTTGACCCAGCAATCCCATTACTGGGTATCTATCCAAAAGACTGTGAATCGTTCTACTATAAGGACACATGCACACGAATGTTCATTGCAGCACTGTTTACAATAGCAAAGACCTGGAACCAACCCAAATGCCCATCGATGATAGACTGGACTGGGAAAATGTGGCACATATACACCATGGAATATTATGCAGCAATCAGAAATGATGAGTTTGTGTCCTTTGTAGGGACATGGATGAATCTGGAGAACATCATTCTCAGCAAACTGACACAAGAACAGAAAAAGAAATACCGCATATACTCACTCATAGGCGGGTGAGAAAAATGAGAACACATGGACACAGAGAGGTGGTCTACTATACACTGGGGACTGTTGGGGGAAATGGGGGAGGGACAGCGGGGGGGGCTGGGGGGGATAGCCTGGGGATGAATACCAAGTGTGGGTGAGGGGGAGGAAGGCAGCAAAACACACTGCCATGTGTGTACCTATGCAACTATCTTGCACGTTCTGCACATGTACCCCAAAACCTATAATGCAATAAAAATTAAAATAAATAAATAAATAAATAAAAATAAATACCCTTTAGAAAATAGGAAAAGGGGATGAACAGGCACAGACAACGTGAATGTCACTAAATGGATTTTAAAATATATAGGATTAAAATACTCTAAATTATTAGTTCCTAACGTGATGAAACAAAACTACATTTTAATTTTATGCTTATTAAACTAACTAATTTTGAGTAAGTAAAATAAAAAAATAATTAAAGAGGAAAAAGGTAAATAAAAGACATAAAACCACAGATTATGGAATATTATCCAGATATATAAAAGGATGAGTTCATGTCCTTTGTAGGGACAGGGATGAAGCTGGAAACTGTCACTCTCAGCAAACTAACAAAAGAACAGAAAACCAAACACTGAATGTTCTCACTCATAAATCGGAGGTGAATAATGAGAACACTTGGACACAGGGAGGGGAACAAAACATAGCAAGGCCTGTCTGAGGGTGGGGGGCTACTGGAAAGATAGCATTGGGAGAAATACCTAATGTGGATGACAGGCTGACAGGTGCAGCAAACCTGTGTATGGCATGTGTATACCTATGGCATGTGTATACCTATGTAACAAACCTACACATTCTGCACATGTATCCTAGAACTTAAATAATAATAATAATAAATAAAGCAGAGATCTCAGAGAAGTATGATGAAAACAGAGAAAGGCTGCATTGGGAAGCTTGCAATAAGAATACAGACTGACATAGATCAACAGGAATAACATTTCAGAAATCTGGGACAGTATAATGCAAACAAGCAATAATATTTTTGTGTTATGGTATTTTAAAATAAATAGGAAATATATAAATTTAATTGTCCATTTTGTTTTCTTAAGACTAGTCTAAAAGAAAACTTTGCAATCAAAGAATGATCTTAAGGTAAAATTCTAACTGAAAGAAATAGAATCAAGAAAATCTATCTGCCATAATAAGGTTTGCATAAAAATTTTACAAATTACAGTTGTGAAAAATTATCTTTATGTAAAATATATAAAGTTCTTCAGTTTTTATGGCACAAAGACATGATTGTTTCAATTAATATTTTTGAGAGGTTCTTTATTTTTAATGCCCATATAGTTCTTCATTGTTTAAATTTCCAATTGGGTTATTAGTTCTATAAGAAATGTGTTAATATAAATATACACAAAACTAATAGATAAGCGGGCATTCTTTATTAATGCATTTATCTCCCATGTATCCTAGAAAATAATTTGCCTATGATCACATAACTATGATATATACACATTTATATCGTACAGATGTAGATTAAAATCTATATTTTAATATTTGATTTTGATAGATTTTTATGATGATATATGATCAACATAGACTTCCAAAAATCTGCAGGCATATTATAAGATTCTAAAACTGTACCTGTTCTTTCTTGGATAGAATTTTTGACATCCATAAGGCTGGATAATTAAATACTATCCCTGAGGACTGTGCTTTAGGAGTGCATGGCAAGTGAAGTTGGTTTATTTTAGGGACTTTTTTCTTTGGTAATTCAGAAACAAAATATGTTCAGTAAGTTTGTGCATAATATTGAAGTACAGTGAGCTGTTATCCAAATCTGCATATGCAGGGAGATCTGTGGTCTCTCTTTAAATGTATGTAACTGCAAAGCAGGAAAAACCTGACCAAAAGAGTCAAATATTCGATCATCCTTCCTGCTTTTTACTACATATGAACTCCTATTAGATGTTTCATAACGTGCAAAGATAAAAGAGAAACATTTCATTTCCTCCACTGGGTTTATTGAAGATATGTATCTTCTTTACTCACAGGGCACTTTATGAAGTAGAAGAGTAATGAATCAATGGCCAATATGCCTTGCTTATATGCTGTGACATAGGACCATCCTAATGGCTGCAATTTAGTAGTATCATGAGCAGTTCTGAAAGGAACTCTATTAGGAAAACTCTATGAAACCAAAGCCATGGCTATTTAGTATTTAAGATAAAAGCAATTTAACATTAATCTAGGCTAACATTTACTTAAGAAAAAGTGTATTTTAGAAGTAGTAGCTTTAATTTTTGTATCTACATTCACAAAAATTAATTGATGATTTAGGACAATGGTTATAAATGAGTCTAGGTTTTATGGGGAGCCTCTCACCCACTCATCAAAATTATTTACATTTATGAAGGTGTGTGGAAGTTTAAAATGTTTGCCAGGTGATTTGAGTTATGCCTCAAAGATATTTGTTATTCATCTTCAGCTGAAATTGAGGATCTAAGAATGTCTTGAAAGATTCTCCATGGGAAGGGACACACATTCTGTTGCCATGATAAGAGGGTATTCATGTTATCATAAAAAACCAGCCTCAGTTAAAATGAAGTCATAGCCTCTTTGGAGAAGATACTAATTTTCTAATCATCTGAGTGTAAGTCTTGCAAAAGAAAGCACTGTAATCTTAGTGGTAGGAATATTTTATTTCATAATTATTATATAATTGTGACAAACAACCGAGAAGATTAATTAACAATATGTTAACTGTAGATATATATCAAGCTTTTTAAAACATATGTAATGTAAAAATATCTACATAGAAATGTAATAGAAAACAGTAGTAAAAGATGAATTAATCTAATGATAAAAATTGTGTTTGTATATTCGATGAAAAAGATGTAATAGCTATGTGACCTTTAATGCCTTTGTATATTAATAAAAATAAATATGCCTCTAAATAATGATGAAAGATTTAGAAATGAAATTTTCTTCTTAATTGCATTATAATGAACTCTCATTTGATCTTTTACCATAGTCATTTTAAGTCTTTTTTTCTACAGATAATTAACTAATTGTTTTACTCTGGTACTTTCCTGAAAGCTATAGCAAACAACTATAAAACTTCAGTGTTTCATATTAAAGGAGACTCCTGGAAAGGACTCTAACAAATAGAAGTCGCTGATAACTTTAAGATAATATCATTGAATTGGGTAAAAATTCCCAGAACTCATATGAAGAAACTGATTGAGTCAAAGAAATGCTAACCAAACATCAATCAGAACAAAAATAAATTCCAAGGAAATTTCATAACACATTTACCTGCTAACTTGGCTACTACAGAATCTTGAAATATATTCAATTGAAACAAACTCCTTAAGATTTATTTGTCAAATCACTGATGATAACCTATTTAATAAACAGTGCTATAAACTTAATTTGAAAAACAAAACTGGTATTTAAGTGGACATAAATTTAATGTTAATTATCGACTCATGAAGGGCCTTTTCCGTCTTCTTAGAGGTTCAATTATTTTGTTAGAAAAGCTCTGTGCTCCATGACTCATCATTGTGTAGATAGAATAGTAAAAATTACTTTTAAAATGGTAGAGTGATGTTCTAAAAATTGCTAAATAGTCTACAACCATTTGTCAAACCCATAATCCTGACATGATAAGAAAGACTGCAGGAGGTACTTTTCCATCACCTGCTGGATCATTTGAACACCTACAAATAAATTTTATTCAATTGCCTCCCTCAGTGACATATCAAAATGTTCTCATAATACTCTCTTTCTTCTTAGACAAAAGTTTTCCCTTGAAGGAAGGCTAATGCTATCACAGAAGCTAAAAGGTTATTAGAAAAATGTTTTCTGTGTGAGATATTCTTGGAGTAATCTCCAATTATAGGGGCACTCATTTGTCTGGACAAGTTATAAAACAGTTAAATAAAGTGTTATGCAAATAGTGTCAATAACATTGTTTTTATCATTTTAATCTTCTGAGAGGGCTGAAAGACAAAATGGTATTTTTTAACTGAACTGGGCAACGTTCACAGAATTGATGGAAATTTCTTGGCCAAAGACATGATCATCGGCCTTTATCCCAGTCAGATCTGCCCACACTGAAAAGCAAACCTTGATCCATTATCAAACAGTTATATAGATATTCCTATATAAGTAGTAAATACATTTATATATACTTTTTCTTTCCTTTTTCTCCTCTTTCCATCATGGCCTGTGTTGAGAACTGGAGCAAAGGTAAGTCTTGTTATGTTTTAACAGAGACTGGCAGTATTTTGCCCCTGCCCTAGCAATTTGTAGAACTTTGAATTTGAGAGAAATGATTTAGATTCTCCTGTTTTCCCTGTGCCTTCATATATATATATATATATATATATATATATATATATATATATATATACATATATATATATATATATATATATATATATGAAAGTCTATGCCACTTATATTAGAATCTCATGTACGTTCTGCTCTTATAAAGTTTAATATGACTCAATATTTCAGGGCTTTAATGGCATTATGCCAAAGCATATTTTTGCCCACCAATTGAAGAGAACCAGGACTTTAATAATCTCAAACTTGGAAATTGGGTCTTCTAAAAATAACACCAGAGAAAAGCTGCCCTTGAGCCCCACTGGAAAGGAACACACATAGTTGTTCTTAGCACCTACATTGCAACAAAATGGCAGAGGCTCAAGTCTTGTGTGTCCATTTCTTAAGTCAAAAGGGCCCCTTCACCCTTCTGGTACCTGCAGTGATTTGAATAATTGTGCTTCTCTAAAATTCATATTGAAACGTAATCTTCAATGCTACATTATTAAGAGATAAGGCCTTCATGAGGTAATTAATTCATGAGGGTTCTACTCTCATCAATAGGATTAATATCCATTTAAACAGGCTCGTGGCTAAAGAGAGAGCTTTCTTGTCTTTCTGCAACATAAAAACACAACAAGAGGTCATCTGGGAATCAAAGAGCAGTGTTAATGAAATGCCAGTTATGGCATATTGACCTTGAACTTTTTATCCTCCAGAACTATAAAAAATACATTTCTGTTCTTGATAAATTACCCAGTTTAAGTATTTCGTTATAGAATCACAAATGAATTAAGACAAACTGTGCACCTGTTGGATAACTCAAGGTAAAGTTGACAAGGAGAGAGGTTTCTTTCCAGAAGCAGATCCCATCCCACACTCAAGTAACTTCTCCAAGATTATGGATCAAGACTTCCCTAGCAATACTAAAACCATATTCTCTCATCCTCTTTTCCCTGTGCCTTCTTTCTGTTTCGTGAAACAAAATAATACTATGATTAGGATTTCATGATTGATAGCTTGTGCAGAAAACTCAATGGAATGTCGAATATGTCAAGCTAAGCCTAAATTCCTGCGATAGGTTAAAGTTCCTCTGGTTCATCTGTAACAAATTTAACTGATGCTCCAAGGGCAACTACCTGTTCAAATTGAAATCGAGTTCTTTCTACAAGGTTAGACTTTTAGATTCCAGGTATTAAGTTTCCTTCTTTAAATATAACCGTAGGAAAAGCAATAGTGAGGGTTTTTCATGTAAATCATCCCATAAAGTGAGTAAGTAAGACAAAGTGAAAGATAATTTGTAGACAAATGTATTACCTTAATCTGTTAACTGTCAGTAGCCTCTAACCATACAAGGATGTATTTATGGAGGTTTGCAATTCTCTATTTGTGACCCTCAAATACAGTAAAGCATCCCACAGACACTGTCTTTTGTACCTCTCCAGGATTTTCTTCTATCTGTAGATGGTAACATACAAATGGAAATTTGTTTTTGTCTCACTTAGTGGTATTTATTTCAGAGCGCTATGTGGATTTTAATTAGATTATTCCATATTCAAATGGAAACTAAATATTGGTTTATGTCTCATAATTTGAACTATAGGATAAAAAGTAATTTGTCAGCAGGCATAAACTATTCTAGCGGGACATCATTTTTTTAATGTTCCATTTCTTGCTTATCATAAATGTAAATGAGACTATAATTAAAACTCTGTCTCAAATATAACAGAATAGAGAACTCAATATAAATCCAGAAATTTACAACCAATTCATAGTCTTCAATGGAACCAAGAAGTTATAATGATGAAAGGACAGTCTTTTTAAATAAATGATAAGGTGAAAACTGGGTAACTATGTGCAGAAGCTTGAACTGTTCTGCTAGCTCTCACCATACACAACAATCAAATTAAAATGAATTAAAGTCTTGAAATTAAGACCTGAAACTATGAAACTACTAGAAGAAAATATTGGAAACAATGCTCCAATGTTTTGGGCAAATAATTCTTGTGAAAGACTCAAAGGCACAGGCAAGCAAAACAAAAATGGTTGAGATTACATAAAACCAGAATTCTTCTGCCCTGCATAAATAAATAAATAAATAAATAAATAAATAAATAAATAAATAAATAAAATGAGTAGACAACCCTTAGAATGGGAGCAAATATTTGCAAACATCTAACAAGGGATTAATAACCAGGAAATACAGGGAGCTTAAACAACGCAATAGCAAGAAATAAATAATTCAATTTAAGAATGGGCAAAAGGTCTGATAAAAAAATTCTTAAAAGAAAACACACTAATGGCAATCAAGTATATGAAAAAATGCTCAACATCGCTTAATATCAGAGAAATGCAAATCAACAGCAAAATGCAGTATTGTCTGACACCAGTGGAAATGGCTTGCATCAAAAAGACAGGCAATAGTAAAGACCAGCAGGGACGTGTAGAAAGGGATACACTCATACACTGTTACTGGGACTGTGAACTACCAAAGACATCAGGGGGAATAGTATGAAGACTCCTCAGAAAACTAAATACACTATGGAGAACAGTATGAAGTTTCCTGAAAACTACTAAAAATGGATCTTTCATATGATCCAGAAATTCCACTACAGAGTATATATCCCCAAGAAAGAAAACCAACATATCTAAGAGATATCTATACTCCTATGTTTATTGCAGCAATATTTCTAATAGCCAAAATAGGGAATCAACCTAAATGCCTATCAATAGATAAGTGGATTAAAAAATGTAGTATATATGCACAATGGAATGTTATTCAGTCACAAAGAATGAAACCTTGTAATTTGCAGCAAGATAGATAGACCTAGAGGTCATGATGCTAATCAAAACAAGCCAAGCACAGAAAGACAAACATCATATGCTCTCATTCATGTGCAAGAGCTAAAAACATAAATATCATGAAGAGAGTAGACTGGTGGTTATCAGAGGCCATGATGGAGAGAGGGGAAAAAGGAAATAAAAAGTATATATAAATGTGTATTACTACTGAACTGTACCTTTAAAATGGTAAAGATGGTAACTAATGTGTGTATATTTAAACTTAGTAAAAAATTAAAACAAAACAATGTAGTACATATATACAATGTAATATTCCCAAGACATGCAAAAAAAGTATATTATTTACAGCAACATGGATGAAGTGGGAGGACATTATGTTAAGTAAAATAAGTTAGGCACAGAAACATAAATACCACAAGATCACATTCATTTGGAAGTCTGAAAATATATTGATCTCATGGAAGTATAGAGTAGAATAGTGGCTATCAGAGGCTGGTGGGGCAAGAGAGTGGAGACTGCAATATAAGGATAGATTAGTTAACAAGTACAAAGTTACAGTTAGATAGGATAAGAAAATTCTAGTGTCCTGTACACCACCATAGGGTGACTGTAGTTAACAACAATTTATTGATATTAAATATTTAAAATTTCTGCAATCGAGGATCCTAAATGTTTTCATCACAAACAAATAGTACATTTTTGAGATGATGCCTGTGCTAAATACAATGATTTGATTATTATATAATGTATATGTGGATTAAAATATCATGTTGTTCTCCACAAATATTTACAATTACATGCAAATGAAAAATGAAATAACAATAAAAAATAAAATCTCTTGCTCCTAACTTGTTAGTATTTATATTTAAGTTTTTGTTTCATCAGTCTTTACAGTATACCTTTGATTCATTGATATTTTTAATAGTTAAGTCATCATCGTGAACACATTTTTTTAAAATTTATTTAATCCTTTGCTTTAAATTAAACACGTTTTATATAAAAATACATATATATATTTTTACATATATATGTATTTTTATATAAAACGTGTTTAATATATATGTGTGTGTGTGTATATATATATATATATATATATATATATATATATATATACTCAACTGACCTAATGTCATGATTCATAAATTCTGTACTGAGACAAAAATAACCATTATGATGCTTATAGAGATTTTGATCAATAGCCAAGCTTTTGGTCAATCTCTGAATATTGAGATCCTGAGTGAGCCAAAGGGGAAAATTCTTAGACAAACTGGAAGCCATTTGGCCGAGGTTGTTTTTTTTTTTTTTTTTTTTTTTCAGACAGAGTTTCACTTTTGTTGCCCAGGCTGGAGTGCCATGGTGTGATCTCAGCTCACTGCAACCTCTGCCTTCTGGGTTCAAGCGATTCTCCGGCCTCAGCCTCCTGAGAAGCTGAGATTACAAGCACGCACCATCATACCTGGCTAATTTTGTATTTTTAGTAGAGATGGGGTTTCCCCATGTTTGTCAGGCTGGTCTCGAACTACTGACCTCAGGTGATCTGCCTGCCTCAGCTTCCCAAAGTGCTGGGATTACAGGCATGAGCCACCATACCTGGCCCATTTTTTGTATTTTAAGTATTTATGTAGCAAACTAAAAACTAACTTGGTAACTAAACAAACCGAAATGAAATTTAGGAGTGTATTTTTCATTAAACAGCCTTATATGGTTTTGCTCTGTGTCCCCAACCAAATCTCATCATGAATTATACTCCCACGATTCCCCTATGTTGTGGGGGGAACTTGGTGGGAGATAATTTGAATCATGAGAACAGTTTCCTTCATACTGTTTTTGTGGTAGTTATTAAGTCTCATGGACTCTGACAATTTTTATCAGGGGTTTCTGCTTTTTCGTCTTCCTCATTTTCTTTCACTGCCACCATGTAAAAAGTGCCTTTTGCCTCCTGTCATGATTCTGAGGCCTCAACAGCCATAAGAAACTGTAAATCCAATTAAACCTCCTTTTCTTCTCAGTCTCAATTAAGTCTTTACCAACAGCATGAAAATTGACTAATACAGTAAGTTGGTACCAGTAGAGTACCAGTAGGCTGTTGCTGAAAATATACCCAAAAATATGGAAGTGACTTTGGAACTGGGTAACAGGCAGAGGTTGAAATAGTTTGAAGAGCTCAGAAGTAGACAGGAAAATGTGGGAAAGTTTGAAACTTCCTAGAGACTTGTTGAATTGCTCTGTTCAAAAGCTTGATAGTGAGATAGACAATAAAGTCCAGGCCAAGGTGGAGATGAGGAACTTGTTGGGAACTGGAGCAAAAGTGACTTGTTTTGTTTTAACTAAGAAACTGGCAGTATTTTGCCCCTGCTCTAGCAATTTGTGGAACTTTGAATTTGAGAGAGATGGTTTAGTATATCTGGCAAAAGAAATTTCTAAGCAGCAAAGCACTCAAGAGTTGACTTGGGTGCTGTTAAACACATTCAGTTTTCTAAGGGAAGCAGAGCATAAAAGTTTGGAAAATTTGCAGCCTGTCAATGTGATAGAAAAGAAAGAAACAATTTCAGAGGGAAAATTCAAGCCAGCTGCATGCATTTGCATAAGTACCAAGGAGCCTAATGTTAATCCCCAAGACATTGGAGAAAATGTCTCCAGGGCACGTCAGAAGGTCTTCATGGCAGCCCCTCCAATCGCAGGCCTGGAGGCCTAGGAAAAAGTGGATTGTGAGCTAGGCCCAGGGTCACTGTGCTGCGTGCAGCTTAGGGACTTGGTGCCCTGCATCCCACACACCTTAGCTGAAAGGGGACAACATAGAACTTAGGCTGTAGCTTCAGAGGGTGCAAGCCCCTAGCCTTGGCAGCTTCCATGTGGTGTTGAGCCTGCAGATATCAAGAATTGGGGTTTGGGAACCTCTGCCTAGATTTCAGAAGATGTATGGAAATGCCTACATTTCCAGACAGAAGTTTGCTGCAGGTGGAGAGCCCTCATTGAGAACCTTTGCTAGGGCAGTTCAGAAAGGGAATATGGGATTGGAGCCCCCCCCCCCACAGTGTTCCTACCACCTAGTGGAGCTGTGAGAACAGGGCCACCATTCTCCAGATCCCAGAATGGTTGATCCACCCAGAGTTGGCACTGTTCACCTGAAAAGGCGTAGACACTCAATGCCAGCCCATGAAAGCCTCCAAGATGGAGGTTATACATTGCAAAGCCACAGTGGCAGAGCACTCAAAACCATGGGAACCCAACTCTTGCATCAGTGTGACCTGGATGTGACACTAGGAGTCAAAGGAGATCATTTTGGAGTTTCAAAATTTGGCTTCCTCACTGCGTTTTGGACTTGACTGAGTCCTGTAACCAGTTTGTTTTGGCCAATTTCTCTCATTTGAAACCCAGTACCTGTACCCCCATTGTATCTTGAAAGTAACTAGTTGTTTTGATTTTACAGGTTCATACATGGAAGAGACTTGCCTTGTCTCAGGTTAGAGGTTGGACTGTAGACTTTTGGGTTAATGCTGAAATGAGTTATGACTTTGCAGGACTATTAGGAAGATACGATTGCTATTAAAATGTTAGGACATGTGAATTGGAGGGGCCAGGAGTGGCATGATATATATTGGCTATATTTCCCCACCCAAATCTCATCTTAAATTGTACTCCCATAATTCCCACATATTTTGTGAGGGACTCGGTGGGAGATAACTTGAATCATGAGAGTGGTTTCCCCATACTGTTCTGTGGTAGTGAAAAAGTCTCATGAGATCTGATGAGTTTATCAGGGGTTTCCACTTTTTCATCTTTCTCGTTTTCTCTTGCTGCCTCCATGTAAGAAGGACCTTTTTTCTCCTGCCATGATTCTGAGGCCTTCCCAGCCATGTGGAACTGTAAATCCAATTAAACTCCTTTTTCTCAGTGACATGTATGTCTCTACCAGCAGCATGAAAATGGACTAAAACAGAGCCCACATTTCATACAATCACTAATAATGGAGCCTCCACCAATCCTAGGAAGCCAGCTGATCATATGATTCCCAAATAAGACAAATGCCTCATCACATCTTGCCCAAGCAAACCACATTCCTAGCTGCAGACAATCCAGTGATTTAACCACTTTCCTGCAGTGTTGACCTATAAAACCTCACCACTCACACTGCTGGGAAGAGTTCTCTGTTCCTCTTCTGGTTGTAAGTGCTTTCCTAATCTATGAATAGTTCTTTGCTCAGATTAATTGTGTATAATCTACTTTTCTGAGAAATTTTCTTTTATTTAAAGTGTCCCATGTGACTCAGAATACAGATATTAATGATTATTACTTATCTTACCCTGTCTTTGAGGTAATGTTTTTCCTAGATCTGTAAACTTACATTTTTCATCAATTTTGTATAATCCATAACCATTGTCTCTTTAGTTTTTCACTCCAATTTCTCTTTCTTCTCTCAGATGAATAATGACACTTCTATAGTTACCCTCTCTTTTGATTTTGTTATTCTTATCTCCTTATAGTGTCTTATAAATAATTTTTTATATATTTATTCCATATTAATTCTTTCTTTAGTTTTTCACTCACTCATTGACTTTTAGGAAAATTATGTGGTGTGTTTCTATTTTATTAATTTTTCTTTCTTTTTTTTTTTCTTTTTTGAGATGGAGTTTCGCTCTTGTTACCCAGGCTGGAGTGCAATGGCGCGATTTCGGCTCACCACAACCTCCAGCTCCTGGGTTCAGGCAGTTCTCCTGCCTCAGCCTCCTGAGTAGCTGGGATTACAGGCACGCGCCACCGTGCCCAGCTAATTTTCTGTATTTTTAGTAGAGACGGGGTTTCACCATGTTGACCAGGATGGTCTCGATCTCTTGACCTCGTGATCCACCCGCCTCGGCCTCCCAAAGTGCTGGGATTACAGGCTTGAGCCACCGCGCCTGGCCCTTATTTTATTAGTTTTTCAAGTCTGACTCACTGTTACTGACAGGTTGTCAGCATATACTTGCCTCTGTAATTTTATCTGTTGTTACTTTAAACATTTCTATACACAACCATTTTATTTTCCGAACTTAAAAATACAGCATGTCTTAGTCTCTTTTTGCTTTTGCAACAAAAATGCCATAAACTGGATGGTTTATAAACAATAGAAATTTACTTCTTATAATTCTAGAGGCTGGGACATTTAAGGAAGAGACACTAAAAGATTCAAGGTCCGCTGAGGGCTTTCTGCTCAATGACAGTACCTTCTATGTGTCCTCACATGGGGGAAGAAGGGAATGAGAACACTTGGGCCCACTTTATAAGGAAGCTAAACCCATTCATGAGTGCTGTGTCCTCATGACCTAATCTCCCAAAGGCCCTCTTCATGCTACCGCATTGGACATTAAGTTTCAACGTATGAATCTGGGGAGATAAAACATTCAAACTATAACACAACTTCTTAGGTTTAATGTAGTATGATTAGTTTCTGATACTGTTTTACAAGTTCTTGATTGTCACAAAATTTGTTAGTATTTGGGAAGTGGTAGGTGGTTGACTGAATTATTGTTCCGAATCTTTACCCATATTTAGGTTACTTTTTGTATAACTGAAGTGACATTAATAAGAGACATAATATATTCCTATTACTTTTATTTCTACCTTGACCTTTGACTAGTTTTGCCTAGTTGATTATGAATGAAATGACTTAGCATAGTGTGTCTATGCTAAGTCCTTTTGAAGCCTATGTTTCTATTAGCCTCTTTGTGTTTAAGAAGGCTAATAGAAACATATCTTATCACATTGCTGTGATAAGAACATTCCTCACATAGCCCCTGATTCCAGAGTAAAAGCCACATAGAACAACAATGCCCCAATTTATTCTTAGAACTAATGCTTAAAGTAGAGCCAGGCCATTGCACCTGTAAATATAAAATCTGAAACATGGATTTCCCAGTTGATGTACTTTCCACTGAGCATGATAACAAATGTATATTTTCATGCTGATTTCTGGATTGCTTTTGTTTTACATGATTCACAACTGATAAATTATGGTTTGTTTTAACTTATAAATGTCAAAGAGCCTAACTTGTGGAATATTTTTCTCCAAACATTTTGCTGCTGGTAGACCAGAAGTGGAAATCCTTATTTTTTATTTATTTCTCTTGCATTTTAGGTTTTGGGGTACATGTGAAGAACATGCAAGATTGTTAATTTAGGAAATTGTAAACTGTTCCTAAAACATTTTAGTTTTTAGCAATTTTAAACCCAGTTCAGTAACTCACTGATGTACAAATGACTACTGTCATTAACTTTAGTGCTGACATAATGTTCCGTGCCCGAATCAGCTACCAAACCCTTGTAATTGCAAATTTAGATCAAGCTGTTGTTACTGTCTTCTTGCACTTGTAACTTCCTACTTCTCTGAAAATGGCTTCCTGATTCCATGCCTCTGTATTTCGTGTATTCCCTCTTCTACTCCAGTACACAGAAATTCAAGTTCTTGGCCACCACATTTCCAGGTGCTTAGGACTGCAGTCCAATTTACTTTTGGCTATTGTTTTATCTTTTTGTTAGATTCCTACAAAATAATTCTCAAGACCCTCCATGAGAGAGTCCTTTCAAGAATATTTCCATATGTTTGTGGTACCATAATCCTTAAAAAGGGCTGTCTAATGTAAGGTTTGGCTATGAATTGATGGGTCGCTCAGATTGTCTAATTATTGATAATATCTAACTGATGTTGTCTTTATAGTAGTCTTTTTTCTTTTTACCAAAAATAATATCCAGGCTGGGTGCAGTAGGTCACACCTGTAATCCCAGCACTTTGGGAGGCCTAGGCAGGCAGATCACCTGAGGTCGGGAGTTCAAGACCAGCCTGATCAACATAGAGAAACCCCGTCTCTACAAAACAACAACAACAACAGCAAAATATCCACCAAATTTAAAAATAAGAGTCACCAATATGTGATGCAGTTCTCTTTACTATTATTATTTTATTTTCATGCTTTAAGTTCTGGGGTACACGTGCAGAACGTGCAAGTTTGTTACATAAACATACAGGTGCCATGCTGTTTGCTACATCCATCATTCCATCATCTTGCATTAGGTGTTTCTCCTAATGCTATCCTTTCCTTACTGCCCCCCACTCCCCACAGCCCCTGGTGTGGGCTTCTCACAGGCACTGATGGTGTCTACTCTGCTTCATGCTGGTCTAACGGAGTAGCACAGACTTTTAAAATGAACAGAAATGTATTTGGCTCACAGTTTTGAAGGTGGGGAAGTATCATGGGCCCACATCTAGTGAGTGCCTTCTTGCTGTTTCATCTGACAGTGGCAGGGCAGAGTGAGCGCGAGAAAGGGGTTGAACTCATAGCCTCAAGAACTTTTGTAAGTGAAATCAGTTCATACATGAGGGTGGAGCCCTCACAGTCTAAAAACTGATTAGCTTCCACCTTCCAACACTATGGCATCATAAGTTAAGTTTTAAACACACGCTTTAAAAAAAATACATTCACGCTAAAGCAGGTAGAATCTTAATATTTCCTCCAAATCTATTGTAATTCAAGACATAACTTCATCTAGTTTTCCATGTCTTTGAAATTTAAGAAATTCTACTTTTATTCTGAGCTATTTAAAATCTAAATTTAGAGTTTTTTTTTCACATAGAGCAAATTTAAGAGTCATTTGTGTTTCTAGCATATATTTGTCATTCGTTTCAAGTTTTCTAGAGCTATTTTGTTCGACTAAGCATTCCTTATTTCTTGTAATGTTCCTAACTATGTGTAAGTAAAAATAGGGGAGCTGAAGAAATAAATAAAGATAAATAATCCTGCTAAAGTTGACCCTCTACTTGAATGCTGCTCAGTAGTACTGTTTTATGAGAATAATATAATGATTTGAGCAAAAATAAAACACAAGCACCAAATATATAATAAAATAGATTTTTTTTAATGGCTATATGTATATATATGTAAATATATAGGTATATAATTTTAGTATTATTTGGTCATATTTCTATAAGTCTTTATTTGGAACTTACATGTTTGTATGAGTAGTGTTCCCTGCAACACACAATACTTATAGGAATGTAATAAATGTGAATAGGTGCTCAATGAAATGTTTGCTGTTTGAAATAAAATACTTTCCTTTGTTCTTATGTAAATAGCAATATAAAGTCTCCGTAGACTCTTAAAGTCATCGTAATATTATGCAACAACTTAGCTATGTACCATAGCTAAGAACTTGAAATGGATGCAAATTTATTATTCCTATATATGATTAAAAGTGAATTCAGCAATTTAAGACAATATTTATTAAAATAAAATGCTAAAATACAAAGTATTTCTGTTCTTTTCACCAAAACTAATGTTTAATATTCAATTTAATTTTTTTTTCACAGTGCCTGCAACCAAGATAAACAGGAAAAAGGGAGTTGCACAGCATTTTAGTTACTAGAATGAAAGGATAATCAAATCGTAAAATTTCTATATGTTTAATGGTGAAAATTTAAGTGCCCCATTTAAAAATTGGGCATGTGAAATATTCCAATGAGCTTAGGATAAAGTCTAATATACCTAGTTGTATGTAGATCTTCTTAATTACCTGGGAGGAGATTGTCTTCATCATGAACATAAATATCTAAAATCCACAAATGATAATACTGATGTCATTTAAATATACATGTCTCTGTAACATGCCTGTGGGTTAATTTTTGCTGATGAGTTTATTACTCTGATTTCATTGCATTGCAATGATGTCTATAGGCAAGCACCTGGAATCAATTACCTGAAAAACAACTTAACTATATGCACAGGTATGGCTTAGAAGAGCAAAAATATGCTTTAGTTCATGCAAAATGCAACAGCTTGCCTACTGTGTTATATATCTAAGTCAAGTGAAAATCATCACACTTGGCCAGGCACAGTGGCTCATGCCTGTAATCCCAGCACTTTGGGAGGCCAAGGCAGGCAGATTGCCTGAGGTTGGTAGTTCGAGACCAGCCTGAGCAACATGGAGAAACCCCATGTCTACTAAAAATACAAAATGAGCCAGGCATGGTGACATATGTTTGTAATTGCAGCTACTCAGGAGGCTGAGACAGGAGAATGGCTTCCACTTGGAAGGTGGAGGTTGCAATTAGCCAAGATCGTGCCATTACACTTCAGCCTGGGCAATAAAAGTGAAAACTCAGTTAAAAAAAGAAAAGAAAGAAAGAAAGAAAAAGAAAATCATTACACTCAAACTTTCAGATCCGAATAAAGCAAAACTATAAAATTCAGTCTGGTTTCTTTGCCTATAAATATTGTTAATATTCATGGCTCTGTTTATATAACTAAGACCAATTTCTAAAATATGCAAAAAAATTTTAGAGAATGAAAATAAAAACCTTTACCCCATACTGTGGAAATAAGTCTTGGAAATATATTCTGATTTTCTGATTTATACACATGTTCTCCAAAAATTTATTCTAATTTAGTGGGAGTTTTATTAAAATTAAATAAGAATAAACTCATAAATGAATGATATTGTTTGGCTGTGCCCCAACCCAAATCTCAACTTCAACTGCATCCTTTAGAATTCCCATGTGTTGTCGGAGAGACCCGGGGGAGGTAACTGAATCATGAGGATTGGTCTTTCCCATGCTATTCTCATGAAAGTGAGTAAGTCTCAGGACATCTGACGGGTTTATCTGGGTTTTCTGCTATTCCTGCTTCCTCATTTTTCTCTTGCCACCACCATGTAAGAACCATCATTCTCAGCAAACTAACACAAGAACAGAAAACCAAACACTGCATTTTCTCACTCATAAGTCAGAGTTAAACAGTGAGAACACATGGACCAGGGAGGGGAACATCACACTGAGGACTGTCCAGGAATGGGGTGTTAGGAGAGGGTATGCATTATAAGAAACATCTAATGTAGATGATGGGGTGATGGATGTAGCAAACCACCATGGCACATGTATACCTATGTAACAAACCTACACATTCTGCACATGTACCTCAGATCTTAAAGTATAATTAAAAACAAAAAAAGAAGCAACAAGTCAGAATATGGAGATAGTTTTACACGCTGGAAAGAGGGGTTGTTAGGTAGCAAAAAAGAGAGAGATGATATGTGGGTCCAGGTATATGTGTATTTATAATGAATATTGACTTTCTAATCAATTAATTTTTATTGATACATAATAGTTGTGCATTTTTATGGGGTACATGTGATATTTGATACATGCATAAAATATGTAATGATTGATCAGGATATTTGGGATAGCCATTATCCCAAACATTTATACTTTCCTTGGGTTAGGAATATTCCAAATATTCTTTTTTAGCTATTTTGAAATATACAATAAAGTCTTGTAAAGTATAAAAAAATAAAGAAAGAAAGAAGTGCCTTTTGCCTCCTGCCGTGAATCTGAGGGCTCCCCAGCTGTGTTTGCATTCACCTATGAGTGCAAACATGTGGTGTTTGATTTTCTGTTCTTGTGTCAGTTTGCTGAGAATGGTTTCCAGATTCATCCATTTCCCTTCAAAGAACATGAACTCATCATTTTTTATGGCTGCATAAATTTCAATGGTGTAGATGTGCCACATTTTCTTTGTCCAGTTTATCATCGATGGGTATTTGGGTTGGTTCCAGGTCTTTGCTATTGGAAACAGTGCTGCAATGAATATAAGTGTGCATGTGTCTTTATAATAGAATGATTTATAATCATTTGGGTATATATCTGGTAATAGGATTGCTAGGTCAAATGGAATTTCTATTTCCAGATCCTTGAGTAAGTGCCACATTTTCTTCCACGATGGTTGAACTAATTTACACTCCAACCGACAGTGTAAGAGTGTTCCTATTTCTCCACATCCTCTCCAGCATCTGTTGTCTCCAGATTTTTTAATGATCGCCATTCTAATTGGCATGAGATGGCATCTCAATGAGGTTTTGATTTACATTTCTCTAATGACCAGTGATGATGAGCATTTTTTCATATGTTTGTTGGCCTCATATATGTCTTCTTTTGAGAAGTCTCTGTTCATAGACTTTGCCCACTTTTGAATGGATTTGTTTGTTTTTTTTCTTGTAAATCTGTTTAAGTTCTTTGTAGATTCTGAATATTAGCTCTTTGTCAGATGGGTAGATTGCAATTTTTTTTTCCTATTCTGTTGGTTGCTGGTTATGCTAATGATTTTTACTTTTCTGTACAGAAGCTCGTGAGTTTAGTTAGATCCTGTTTGCCTATTTTGGCTTTTGTTGCCAATGCTTTTGGTGTTTTAGTCATTAAGTCCTTGCTTATGCCTGTGTCCTGAATGGTTTTGCCTACTTTTTCTACTAGGGTTTTTATAGTGTTAGGTCTTATGTTTAAGTCTTTAATCTATCTGGAGTCAATTTTAGTGTAAGGTGTCAGGAAGTGGTCCAGTTTCTGCTCTCTGCACATGGCTAGCCAGTTTTCCCAACACCATTTATTAAACAGGGATCCTTTCCCCATTGCTTGTTTTTGTCAGGTTTGTCAAAGATCTGATGGTTGTAGATGTGTGACATTACCTCCAAGGCCTGTGTTCTGTTCCATTGGTCTGTATCTCTATTTTGTTACCAGTACCATGCTGTTTTGATATCTGTAGCCTTGTAGTATACTTTGAAGTCAGGTATCGTGATGTCTCCAGCTTTGTTCTTTTTGCTTAGGATTGTCTTGGCTATGTGAGCTCTCTTTTGGTTCTATATGTTGTTCAAGGTAGTTTTTTCTCCAGTTCAGAGAAGAGGGTTATTGATAGCTTGATGGAGATAGCATTGATTCCTGAGACTTTGCTGAAGATGCTTATCAGTTTAAGAAGATTTTGGGCTGAGATGATGGGGTCTTCTAAATATACAATCATGTCATCTGCAAATAGAGACAATTTAACTTTCTCCTTTCCTAACTGAATACCATTTATTTCTTTTCCTTGCCTGATTGCTCTGGCCAGCACTTCCAATACTATATTGAATAGGAGTGGTGAGAGAGGGCATCACTGTCTAGTGCCAGATTTCAAAGGGAATGCTTCCAGCTTTTGCTCATTTAGTATGATATTGGCTGTGTGGGTTTGTCATAAATAGCTTTTATTATTTTGAGATAGGTCCCATCAATATCTAGTTTATTGAGGGTTTTTAGCATAAATATATGTCCAAATTTGTCCAAATCTGTCCAAAATCTGTCTAATTTTGTCAAAGGACTTCTGTGCATCTATTGAGAGAATCATGTGTTTTTTGTCTTTCGTTCTGTTTATGTGGTGGATTATGTTTATATTTTAGTTTTTAAAATTATTTTCTTTTTTAGGTCCACATCCTCAGAATTCACAATAGAAATATTAGCTTACATAATTAAACATGAAAAAATGATTTAGTAGAATGACATTGAGTAACATAAAGAATCAAATGACTACCCATTATATCTGGGTCAAGAATGGTCTCAGGTCTATTACCTTCAGCACAAACCAGTGTGTGTCTTTAGTGTTGTGCTAAAGATAACCCAATGTCAGATGCTTTCTGTCCTTGAAGTTTCAACCCGTGGTTAAGCTCTCAGAAAAGGGAATATGTCTGTATTATTTTGAATTCCATACTACCTCTTGTAGTCAGTGAAGCTTGGTCTTCTTATTGGCAATTTAATCATAACTACATAATGAATGAAACACAAATCACCAATGGAAAGGATATTAGAGAGCTAAAATTAACCAATAACCATTCTTCCCTTTGTTTGCTCAGTTTATGCACCCGTTATTACTGTTAACACAATCAAACTACTCAAGAAAATACAACTATATGATTGGAATCAATAATCCTTCTCAGTGGAGACTGGAAATTTCTAACTATTAGATCCAAAGGGGATACTATTAGACATCTGCCTCTAGACTGTCTGAATAATTTCATTATATTACTTAGTTCTGTATAGTAACTTTTATTTGTTCTACAAATTCTTAAGCAAGTGCAAAGTTTAACTAAAAACTTTCATATGCAGGGATACATTTCACATTGCATTAGTTAGAGCAAAGAGGAGAAAATAAATAATCAGATAAACAGACACATGGAAAAGATAATGTAAATTCATAGAGTATATGCAGCACTTATTTTTAACTGATCAAGGGGTTATAGCTACTATTTAGGTTTATCAGCCATATTTTTATTGCCTTATTATCACTTGTACTTCAGATGGAAAGCATTTGTTTTGCCTAGAACACTAACCCAAATATTAATAATTTATGGGTCTGTGTTTCTGATGTTTTTCAAAAATAAGGTTGCAGTAATTCTGGAATTTTCTACCACTAAAAATTTAAATAAAATCTCTTTTTGGATTTCCAGAATTCCATCCATGATTCTCTATATCCTTATTCTACTGCAACATATATATTTCTCTTTAATGGAAACTACCAACTTAGCTAAATATAATATCCCCTTTTGTACCTTTTAACATAGCTGATAAAGAAGTCCCCTATGGCCACTTCAGTCTCTCACATTATGATCTGAGTTTTCAGTATTGCCAAACTAACATTTTGAAAGTGTTTTATTGGCAATAGTTGGAATGTACATCACTCACATTTCTACAACTTTGGCCCTGAACCCAGTCATTTAGGTTTTTGGAAATCATAAATTGCTTTTAAATAACAGGCATTACAACTTATGTCAAGCTTTCTTTGGGATCATAACAATCACGAGACTTGGAACATCATTGGCGTGTTTGTATACATTTGCATTGTCACAGTATGTTTTAATTTGGGCTGCTGTTATAAAATACTACAAACTGAGTTACTTATAAACAAAAGAAATTTATTTCTCACACTTCTACAGACTGAGAAAATTTTAGGTGATGTGTTCAGACCATAACAACATAATACAGCTTTAAGAATGATGAAACTTTTAATTTCTAAAAGGACCAAATTATAGTTAGTTAATGATGAATGATTACTAATTATGCAACTTGCAATGGGTTCTGTTTGCTAGACTTATAAGTGTTTTGAGAATCTTCATTTATTTAAAAAAAAAAAAAGTGACGTGAATCCAAGATGGCTGAATAGGAACAGTTCCGGAGTACAGTTCCCAGCAAGAACAAAGCAGAGGGTGAGTGCTCACTGCATTTTCAAACAAGGTTTCACTGACCACAGAGCAGGAGATTCCTGGCCCGAAAAGCACCACGAGTTTTCGGCATGGCTGGTGCCGTGGGTTGGCACACAGAAACTCACAGAAATCTTGGTAGCCTTTTCAAATGGTGCCTGGAATGCCTGGGAGACAGAGCCACCCATTCAATTGAAAGGGAGGAGGCTGAGATTGCGAGCCAGGTGATCTCTGGGACACATTTAAAGCAATGTCCAGAAAAACTTATAGGACTGCATGCCCATATGAGGAGTGAGGAAAGACCGAAAATCAGAATTACAAGAAAAAAAGCTACCTATCTGACAAAGGGCTAATATCCAGAATCTATAAAGAACTGAAAGAGATTTACAAGAAAAAAAACAAACCCATTCAAAAGTAGGCTAAGTCTATTCACAAACACTTTTCAAAAGAAGACATATATGAGGCCAATAAACATATGAAAAAATGCTCATCATCACCGGTCATCAGAGAAATGCAAATCAAAATCGCATTGAGAGTCCATCCCATGCCAGTTTGAATAGTGATCATTGATATATCTGTAGACAACAGATGCCGGAGAGGATGTGGAGAAACAAGAACACTTTTGCACTGTTGGTGGGAGTGTAAATTAGTTCAACTGTTGTAGAAAACAGTGTAACAATTCCTCAAGGACCTAGAAATAGAAATTCCATTTGATCCAGCTATCCCATTACTGGGTATCTATGCAAAGGATTATAAATCATTATATTATAAAGTCACATGCACATGTATGTTCATTGCAGCACTGTTTACAATAGCAAAGAGTGAAACCAACCCAAATGCCCATCAATGATAGATTGGACAAGAAAATGTGGCACATCTACACCATGAGATACTATGCAGCTATAAAAAATGATGAGTTCATGTCCTCTGTAGAGACAAGGATGAATCTAGAAACCATCATTCTCAGCAAAGTGACACAATAGCAGAAAACCAAACACTGTATGTTTTCACTCATAAGCGGGTGATAAACAATGAGAATACTTGGGCACAGGGAAGGGAACAACACTCACAGGGCTAGGTGGTGGGGTGGAGGGGAAGGGAGGAGACAGGTGGGACAGCAGGGTGCAGGGAGGATGGGGAGGGATAACACTGGGAGAAATGACTGATGTAGGCGACAGGTGGGGGGATGGAGACAGCAAACCAACATGGCATGTATGTATCTCTGCAACAATCCTGCAGGATGCAGGAAGTTTGCATATACCCCAAAGTACAAAAAGAAAAGAAAAGAAAAAATTGACACTCTATCACCATAATTAAAAGAACTAGAGGAGCAAGACCAAACAAATTTAAAAACTAGCAGAAGATAGAAATAACTAAGAACAGAAGAGAACTGAAGGAGATAGAGACACAAAAAGAAAACCCATCAAAAAATAAATGAATCCAAGAACTCATTTTTTGAAAACATCAACAAATAGAGTGCTAGCCAGACTAATTAAAAAGAAAAGAGAGAAGAATCAAATACATGCAATAAAAAATGATAAAGGGGATATTTCCACCAATTCCACAGAAATACAAACTACCATCAGAGATTACTCCAACACCTCTATGCACATAAACCAGTAAATCTAGAAGAAATGGATACATTTCAGGACACTTAAACCCTCCCAAGACTAGACCAGGTAGAAGTTGAATTCCTGAGTAGACAAGTTCTGAAACTGAGGCAGCAATAAACAGCCTACTAACCAAAAAAGCACAGGACCAGGTGGTTTCACAGCAAAACTCTACCAGAGATACAAAGAGGAGCTGGTACCATTCCTTCTCAAACTATTTAAAGCAATAGAAAAAGAGAGAATACCCCTAATGCATTTTATGAGGACAACATCATCGCTATACAAAAAACCTGGAAGAGACACAACTAGAAAAGAAAATTTCAGGCCATTATCCATGAAGAGCATCAGTGTGAAAATCCTCAATAAAATACAGAAAATCCAAATCCAACAGCACATCAAAAAGCTTATCTATCACGATCAAGTTGGCTTCATCCCTGGGATACAAGGCTGGTTCAACATACACAAATCTATAAACATAATCTATCACATAAATAAAACCAAATAAAAAATCACACGATTATCTCAATAGATGCAGAGAAGGCCTTTGACAAAATTCAACAGCACTTTATGCTAAAAAAAAAAACCTCTCAATAAACTAGGTATCTATGGAGAGTATCTCAAAATAATAAAAGCTATTTATCACAAATCCACAGCCAATAGCCTACTGAATGAGCAAAAACTGGAAGCATTCCCTTTGAAAACTGGCACTAAACAGTGGTGCCCTCTCTCATCATTTCAACTGAACATGGTATTGGAAGTTCTGGCCAGAGCAATAAGGCAAGTAAAAGAAATAAAGGGTATTCAATTAGGAAATGAGGAAGTCAAATTGTCTCTATTTGCAGATGACATAATTGTATATTTAGAAGACCCCATTATCTCAACCCCAAATCTCCTTAAGATGATAAACAACTTCAGCAAAGTCTCTGGATACAAAATCAATGTGCAAAAATCACCAGCATTCCTATAAACAAATAACAGACAGACAACCAAATCATGAACAAACTCCCATTTACAATTGCTACAAAGAGAATAAAGTACCTAGGAATGCAACTAGGGGCATGGAGGACTTCTTCAAGGAGAACTACAAACCATGCTCAAGGAAGTAAAAGAGGACACAAACAAACGGAAAAATATTCCATGCTCATGGTTAGAAAGAATCAATATCCTGAAAATGTCCATACTGCCCAAAGTAATTTTTACATTCAAAGCTATCCCCATCAAGCTACCATTGACCTTTTTCACAGAACTGGAAAAAAACAAAAACAAACAACCAAAAAAACCTTAAACTTCATATGGAACCAAAAAGGAGCCTGAATAGCTAAGCCAAGCCTAAGTTAAAAAAAAAAAAAAAAAAAAAAGAAAAAGAAAAACTAGAGGCATCATAATACCTGCTTCAAACTATACAACAAAACTACAGATATCAAAACAGCATGATATGGTTCTGATAGGAAAACAGAGATATAGACTAATGGAGCAGAACAGAGGCCTCAGAAGTAAAGTCAAACATCTACAACAATCTGATTTTTGACAAACCTGACAAAAACAAGCAATGGGGAAAGGATTCCCTGTTTAATAAATGGTGTTAGGAAAACTGGCTAGCCATGTGCAGAAAGCTGAAACAGGATCCCTTCCCTACACCTTACACAAAAATTAACTCAAGATGGATTAAAGATCTAAACATAAACCTTACACCATATAAACTCTAGAAGAAAACCTGGGCAACACCATTCAGGACATAGGCAAGGAGTTAATGACTAAAACACCAAAAGCAATGGCAACCAAATAAACTAATGAGATCTAATTAAACTTAAGAGCTTCTGCACAGCAATAGAAACAATCATTTGAGTGAACTGGCAACCAACAGAATGGGAACAAATTTTTGCAATCTATCCATCTGAGAAAGGGCTATTATTCAGAGTCTACAAAGAACTTAAACACATTTACAAGAAAAAACAAACAACCCCATCAAAAACTGGGGAAAGGATATGAACAGACACTTCTCAAAAGAAGACATTTATGCAGCCAACAAATATATGGAAAAATTCTCATCATTACTGGTCATTAAAGAAATGCAAATCAAAATCACATTGAGATACCACCTCATGCCAGTTAGAATGACTATCTTTCAAAATCTGGAGACAACAGATGCTGGAGAGGATGTGGAGATATAGGAAGGCTTTTACACTGTTGGTGGGAATGTAAATTAGTTCAACCATTGTGGAAGTTGATGTGGCAATTCCTCAAGGATCTAGAAATAGAAATACCACTTGACCCAGCAATTTTATTACTAGGTATATACACAAAGGATTATAAATCAGTCTATTTATTATAGACATGCACACATCTCTTCATTGCTGTTTACAATAGTAAAGACTTGGAAGCTAAATATATACCATGGAATACTATGCAGACATAAAATAATGAGGTCATGTCCTTTGCAGGGATATGGATGAAACTGGAAACCATCATTCTCATCAAACTGACAAAAGAACAGAAAACCAAACACAGCATATTCTCATTCATAAGTGTGTGTTGAACAATAAGAACACATGGACACAGGGAGGGAAACATCACACAACAGGGCCTGTTGGGGCATAGGGGCTAGGGGAAAAATAGGAGGGGGCGGGGAGATTTGGGAGGCATAGCATTAGAAGAAATACCTAATGTAGGTGACAGGCTGATGGATGCAGCAAACCACCATGACATGTATATACCTATGTGACAATCCTGCACATCTGCACATGTTCTCCAGAACTTAAGGATAAAATAAATACATACATACATATTTAATAATTCCTTCATCTAACTCATAAGAGTACAAACTAGTATGTCATTAATTAGGTGTCGAGCATTTACTGAAGGACTTTGCAATATTACTTCATTTAGTACCTAACAAAATAGTTAAAGAAACTATTTATTTTTTATGTTGAACAATTCCTAGAGGTACAAAATTACTGGTCAAAAGTCAAATTTCAAGATATAGTGAGAGGGGTACACCAAGGCAATCTGGCTTCATGGTACACTTCACAGTTACTACATAGTATTGACTCCAAATTAGTAGAAACAAAAATCACAGTGACTATTGTCTCTAACTTTGATTGATATTGTAATTTAAACTGTGTTCCCTAACATTTATATGTTTAAATTGTAATCCCAGTACCTCAGAATGATGTGAATTCATTGGGAGATAAGCCTTTACAAACGTATATCTTGTTGACTGCATTCACTAAAGCGACTGTTCCATAGCTTATATTTAGGTTGTGTTTTGACAGATTTTCTGACACACCAGAAGCTAAAACAAACCTCTCCCTTTCTTCATAGACGGACCCTGTGGTAGAGTCTTCCTTCAGTACTTAACCAGACTGTCACTGAACCTAGGGAGCAGTCTGAGGTGAAAGCTTGGGTGTTCTCAGGTCTTTTCTGTCTTGCCCTGGAAATGTATGTGGATTTCTAAATCACACCATATATGCAGGTGTTTTAAATGGCCTAAATTCCCAAAGAATCTCTTCTAAGCTTTACCTGTTAGGACTTAGGTTGTCAAGTGTATTCTTCAACTGTGATCTTTTTTTCCCAGGCAAGGCTTACTGCTTTTGTGAACGGGATCAGTTCCAAGTTAAGTAAAACAGAGGTGAACACCTTTAATCGGTCCTTCCTGCAAGAAGTCCTTTCCAACCTTGGAGGTTGGAAAATACAACTGATTTAAGCAGTCCCTAACCTTTTTGGCTCCAGAGACCAGTTTCATGGAAGACAAAACTGAAGGAAGTGTGGTTCACAATGAAATTGTTCCACTGCAGATTATCGGGGATCATTAGCTTCCATAAGGAGTATGCAACCTAGATCACTTACATGCGCAGTTACAATAAAGTTAGCACTCCTATGAGAGTCTAATGCCACAGCTGATGCAACAGGAGGAAGGGCTCTGGTGATAATACTCCTTAGACAACTGCTCACCTCCTCTTTTGTTTTCAGGTTCCTAACAGGCCACGGATCAGTACCACAGACCAGTTCCAGTCCACAGCAAGGGGTTTGGGACCTCTGAAATAAAAAATAGTTTTTTAATGAAGTTGGCTCTGCTGCCTCCAGACCAGGGTTCTGTACTAGTAACACAGGCTGCTGTCTTCAATCGCCATCACTAAGTCAGGTAAGAGGTGGGGCAATGGCATCTGAAAAAGTCACAAAAGTTTCCTATCATTTTACATTCTCTTTTTCTTAATTAAGCGTTCACTTGATCACTGTAAGTCTTTGACTGTTTTCCAGATAGAGCGAAGTTGCTTCTGACAGTTTAAGCTTGTTTTCAATATTTCTGGGTGCTGGGCAAAACCTGCTGCTGCCTATTCTGTGGTCTTGCTGATGTCACTCCCAAATGTCATCGGTTTTAAAGATCTTTGCCTGTTTGACAGTTAAAATTCATACCCATAGGTTTTTGTTATATTTTGTTTTCATTTTCTTTTTACCTTAATTAGTGCTCATGTATCCTGATTATTGTGTCGATCGTTCCATTGTTTATTTTAGAATTAAACAATACTGATTTTTCTGAACTTTACTGGGGCAAATAATGTCAAAAACATACTTTAAAAATCAAAAGCAAAATTGTTGTGTGCTTTTTAACTATGTTTTGAGTAAAAATATAGTAAGCTAAAATATCTACATATATATACTTTAATAAACTATGAAATTTGCCCTGCAACCCGTAACTCTACATTTTAATTAAATTAAATCACTTCATATAAGGAACTGTTTCCACAAATGGGATGGCTGTTTCTCTATTTGTTCAGAGTTAATCATAGCCCAAGCTATTTTTGTATATACTTTCTAAGAAATTTTATCCATATGTATACACTTTAATAAGCTATGAATATTCAGTGCCTTTCCAATATATTTCTTGTAGCACTATTTATCTGTTCACCAACATAAATTAGGCTAAAATTCTCTGGATGTTTTGTTTGTTTCAGGCATTATGCTTCAATGTGAGGAGTATTCCAAAGTGATTTACAGATTAGTAGAAAAGATAAACATGGAACATATATGGGTACAAGTTAATGTCAAGTAAAATTTAATGTTACATCTTGAGCATGAAATTTTATGTAATGTTAGATTGTTGTGGATTTCAGGGAACTCCATTTATAAACTAATAGTGTTTTTTCTCAGCTTTCATTATATATATTACTTAGTTTTAAATCAAACCTCAGAACTCCAGCATATTGTGTACTATCATTTCCATTTTGCAGATTAGAGAAATGTTAAAAAACTGAGTGTTTAGACCCCACAGCATCTATAACACAGCACTAGAACTTGCTCTACACAATTCTGTATTTCAAAATTTAATCCTGGTAAACAATAAGTTATTCTGATTCTCAATTTTTCTTTCTATTTCTTTACTTAACTTTGCATTAATACTGGTTTATTCAATCTTGACATTTGCTCAAAAATCCTATGCATATATATTTCTTGTCTTTTAATATGCTATTTAAATCCTCCTTCTGAAATATAAGTTGGATGGCTGGTTAATGTGGGTTTATATTAACTGTCCAGTGATCTGTAAACCTGAGAGGTTTGCAGAAAACTCCAGGGTCATGCACAAACCCAGTTCTATGTGAAGTTTCTATTTTTAATGAAGTCAATGTACTCAAAGACACATTTTTATATCTAATGCTGTGCTTAACTCTTACTTCAGTACATCTTAGGTCTGTGTCAGGCCTTTATTCCGCAGTTATCATTCATTGCTTCATAGCTCAACCCCTAATAGTAGTTCTGTGTATTTCTATTCTATATGGATATATTGGCCCCAACAGCTGCCTCTGAATATTTTGAATATACCTGTGAATGAGCTGCCAAGTAGAGTGTTAAATTTCACAGTCACTCTTGATTCTAGAACTCATGCTGCTGCTTATGTCCCTGATACATCAGTTGTTTTGTCTATAAGAATTGCTGTCTACCTTTCAAATTATATCTAGCAATAGATCTCAAACTGTCTCTTAGGTGGTAGATGATTTTCCCTGATTTCTCCTAGGAATGTATTTCTCTCTACATTTTTATATTTCTCTGTTTTCAGCAAAGTTTTTTTGGAAGACTGTTTTGAAATTGGCCTTGTAGCCCATAACTCTACATTTTAACTAAATTAAATCAGTTAATACAATGAACTGTTTCCATAGATGGGACTGCTCTTTCTCTATTTGTTTAAGGGTTAAGCACAGCCCAAGCTATTTTAAATATACTTTCTAAGAAATTTTATCTACATATATACCCTTTAATAAGCTAGCAGTATTCAGCGCCTTTCCAATATATTTCTTGTAGCACTATTTATCTGTTCGCACTATTTATCTATTCACTATAATAGATTAAGCTAAAATTCTCTGGATTTTTTTTGTTTGTTTCAGGCATTATGCTTCAATGTGAGGAGTCTTCCGAAGTGATTTACAGATTAGTAGAAAAGAAAAACATAGAACATATATGGATACAAATATATATAGATGGAAAACATATGTGCAATACAAAGTAAGATATAAAAAGATTATCACAATATTTTCATCAATAATCAAATATTTTAAATTTACCTTTGTAAATTTAATGTGTCTTACTATTTGAGGAGAACTGTAACAGGTATAGATTAGAAAGTTTAATTTTTTTTTTTTTCAGAAGGTGTATCAGCATCCACTGGGAAAATTGTTGGCCTTTGTAGTAGATAACTCATTTTAATCAAGCTAACCCTCTGAACTTTACTGGATTCATCCATCCAATACAATTCCCAGTGTGGTTATGTTTGAGCTTGAATTGACACAACTCAGGCTTATGAACCATTCAGTTCCAATTGACATCAGTGTGCTTTATGGAACACTGAACTTCCATGATTTGGAAACCTATTATTTTAATAATATAAGCTTTTTAACTAAATATTCTTAAGGTAAAACTTAAAAAATAAAAAAGCCATAGTATAATAATTTTATATTTGTTGTTATGAATGGAATTTCATTTTAATAAGGTTTAAAATGTCTACTTTGAATATTTTTACATTTTAAGAAAAAAATAAAGCCAAATGTTAAGTGTAAAATTGTGTTGTGTACTTATGCTTTTATGATTTAGTTCTTTAGACTATATTTTTAGTCATGCAATATTCTTAATCATTAAACTAGAATTATTGGGATTATATTTTAGGGATTTATTATTCAGATAAATGCTGTGGTTAGATTTATGTCAATTTTCAATGCTTTTTCTTGGTATTCCCCGAAATAGAATTTCTATATTTTCTAAATACAGTATTTGAAGTATAGAAATAACTATAATGTTGGTAATGGAAACATATACTACTCTCAATTATATAATAATATAATACCAAAATTTCTTGTTGACTTTAACGACAACAATTACTAAATTACTATTATTAGCATAGGTGTACTAATCAATATCTCTGCTTACAAAATACTTAAGGAATTTCAAAAAGTATAATCATAATAAGGTGTAGAATTTAAATAGTCACATGGATTATACATGTGAATGGACTTCTAAGAAGTGTATATATACATATATATTTGTTTGTATGTGTTTGTGCTCTGATATACATGTTTATGATACATGTCTATAATCATATATAAATTATCTAAAAATCACAAAATTTAAGAAAATAACATTAATAACTAATAATCATTCAAAAGAAAATGCTATAGGTATACTTGATTTTTTTTGTCTAGCTTTAAGTTGATATATAGCTCAATTTTGTATATTTCCTTATATATTTTACATCCTACTGATATAGCATCACTTAACTCACATATTACTAGTGAAATAACTCAAACATATACAGTTAAGATTAGACATGTCTTAATCTGAAAGTATATATCAATTTTTTTATATTTTCATGTTTATTGTGTAAACTATACAATTTTATATTGATAGAAATCTATTCATATGGTGCTATAAATTATTTTTAAACTTATCACAGGGTCTGATAAACAATAGATATCAAATATATTTTTTTTGTATGCATGAATATGTATGTTACAAACAAATATTTTTATTTACAAAGAGTAAAAAGGACACTTAGTAACTATTTAGAATCTCTGTTTACCAGATGCAAATGCTCCTAACTGTGGATTTGAAGATTAAAATCTATTCTGTAAACCTTAAGTAGTGATAAGGTCTACGTTACTGTCACTTACTAATTATTTCTAGCCCCTTACTATTCCTTCTCTGACAACAGTCATGCAAATTACCTTTTAAACTCATGATACGAAAGCTTTCATCGTTCCCCCATTTTTATTAGTACCTCGCTGCTAGGAATTTCAGGATTAAACAATGTTGGAATTGAGAGCCTGTTGTCAATAAAATTTTGTGTTAACATATAACACCATCGTTAAATGAATTACTAAGATTTAATACACTTAATTTTGTTTCAGGTACACATAAAGTCTATAAATATATGACTACTTAAAAATAAATGACACCTACAAAATTGATCAGTATATTTTCAAACAAAATCCTTTTCAAATCCCTTATATTCTACAACCAATTGTTTGTTCTAGAGTTTAGCACTGTTAAGAGTGTAGCTACAAACTTTTCAAGTTATTTATATATATATACTTATATATGTATGCCAAAGTATTTTTTTTAATTGACACAAACATAATTGTTCTGCATCATTTTGAAAGATTTACGATGTTTTCACTGTGAGAAGTTGAGATACATGTTATTATTTTTACCTGATACGTAACACTTCATAGCAATAATACATTATACTATAACATGAGAACAATTTTTAACATTTCATCATACAAATATTTATGTAATTAATGTATTTTGATATAATACTTTGTACATTTGTACTGATATTTCCTTAGGGCAAACACATAGAAGGGTAAATTTCTAAGAAGCTAAGAAGAGAAAGATGTTTTGGTTTGAAATAAAAAAAAAAAAAAAACACCTGAACTCCAACTGACTTTTACAATGAAAAAGATTTATCAAATCATATTACATATTCCAGAGCAATTGAACATTTTGTAACTGGTTCACCATCAAGTACACAGATTCTTTTCCCCTTCCCTGTGTCCCATCCAGAGTTTACATCTTCAGAACATTTCTTCTTGATTATAAGGAGGCTGTGAGCAGCAACTTGACTATATACTCTCGGATGGGTAACAAGATCATGGCAGTTAACTGTTAGCTATTTTTTTCTCAGTTTTAGCAGTATTGTTTGCCATTTTATTAGGCATGATCTATCCAGTAGCTTAACAGTCATATCCTAAAAATATATTCTGCAAAGTGTAAATCCCACATAAAGCATATAATTTGTATAAGATATATTTTAGAAGAAAATATATAATACCTATAAAAACCAACTTTGAATACTATACAGTTGGTATCATCGATGTTGGAGATGAACAACCTTCTCTGGGGACATAGAAATGTACTTAGTAAATTCACAGACCTTACTTGGTCAAGAAGTCTTAGGATATGATGTACTTCTGAATACACAAATTATATCTTTTATTTTAGATTATTTGTTTATGTTTGTTACTGTTTTCTGATATCTAACAAAGAAGTAGTATTCATTTAGGAAAATTACATTATAGATAGTAATTCAGATTTTTTTAAATACTATAGTAGGTTGTACTTTTCTTAGACAGTCCAAAGAAATAGTATTAGGGAGTTTTACATTTGACAGGAGTCTTATAAACATTTAGTATTCAAACTTGAAGCAATAAACAAACCTATTTGTATAAATAGTAAACAAAATCAGCATCTGGTTATCTATTTAACAAATAATATTTTAGGTTTTCAAATATTCAAATATCTCAATACTTTTTCTTTAATATCTGTTGGTATTTGAGGATTCAATGTTACAAGTTTTAAAATGTTACAAGTAAAAGAAAAATAATATTAAAAGTAGTGATTTTATGAATTATATAATAAAATTTTTAAATCTCTTTTAAATGCAAATGAATCTATATTTTGTGATTACATGTTTTAAACATGATGCATTTTTGATACTTTGTTAAATAATAAAGAATATGTTAGTTTTAAATAATCAAAAATTCCAGTAACATCAAAATTAAAGTGATGATGTCACTAATAGCCAACAGTTTGTCATTGTACTATTAAGCTATGAAAGCCCCAAACATGTCCCAGTCAAAATAAAATTATTTCCAATTAAAAACATTATAAATATCAACTCATAGAGACTTTGCAGTGGTAGATATCTTCAAATCCACCAATGACTTAGTATGACTGACTGAATTTACCCAGTACTCTGTAAAATAAGAATTTTTCCTCAAGTCTCCACTTTTGCTTATATGATCTGACAATATTTTGGCTTATATGAATACCACCTACAACCAGATTTCTACTGACAAATTATAAAAGGCAGAGGACTATTTTGAAACAAAGATTAGGAAAACAAACAAAATTATCTGTGTATGGACAATAATGCTCTTACTGCCAAGTAGAAAATGAATATCCTGTTTGAAAGCTGTGCTAGTCCGTTACTTTATCTGAAAAAAGTCGTAGGTTACAGAGAGTTCAGGATACGTAAGAATATCAGTTTTTTTACAACTCTATTTAGAGTCTTCTCCCAATGTGAGATCAGTCTGTTGTGATTTACTGAAAAATAATCTGGGCAAATGTCCATATGCAAACAGATATTATTTGAAAATGTGCACATTTCTTCAAAAAAAGGTAAATTTTAGAGCTTTCAAATGATTCATTTGTACACTAACTTCAAGAACAAAATCTGCTTTTAGATGTATATTCATGAATGAGAAAAAAAGTGAGTTTCCTTTTATTTTATGGCCAATACTTCCCAGGACCATAAAGGTTGCTTAATGGGATTTCCTAATTGCTAGCTGTATCTTTGAATTACTTGATAATCACTTTCACATATATTAGAATCTTTAATATTTTGTGGATGTCTTCTCTCTAATTATGCTAAAAATGAAGAGGAAATCTTATAACCTTGACTAGAAGAAAAGACTATTGTGTTATTTTCATAAGAAATGTTACAAAGTCTTTCAAAAAGACTGGCTAAGTATACAGTAAATAATGAGCTCTTATACCAGGTGGATATGAATTGTTTTGAAGGCATTGAGCTGCTCCATCATCTTCATTTTCACACATTAAAGCCAGGCATATTGCAAGCAATTAATCATGTACTTCTTTATTGTTTCAGAGTAAATGCATTTTACACACTTTTTTGTTTAGAATTTAATTTAATTACAAATCATTCCTATGTAAAGCAGTCATTAATTTACTAAGTTTATAAAAAGGAAGACACAACAGAGAGACAAAAGAAATGGCTTATTGTTGAAATAAGAATGGCAGATTAAATGTATAGTTATTTTTTGATGAAAAACAGAGCATTACTGTTAATTTTATCTTAAACTGTGAATAGTATTGACGAAAATTGCATTACTCTTTTACAGATCGGATTGTAGAAAATACTCAAATAGACTTATTCATGCAGTGTCAAATTCATCTACTCAGGAGGCTGAAGCAAAATAATTGCTTGAACATGGAAGGTGGAGGTTGCAATGAGCCAAGATCTCACCGCTGCACTCCAGCTTGGCGATAGAGCAAGACTCTCAAAAAAAAAAAGCAAAGAAAAGAAAAAGAAAAATATGACCATGTGAATGAATGTGTAGTTAAGCTTTCAATTTTTAAGTATAATTTATTATTAAGATCTATAGAGCAAAATAAAATATTTTTAAAATCTCACCAGTAACTCAAGCAAATACTTAGATAACATAATTGTTAATTTCTAATAAAACTTCAAAAATAAAGATTATTTATGCATTATCATTAGCCTGGCCAATTTTAGACAATTGACTTTTAGGTGCTTTTAAGACACACTTTAAAAATATAGCTTAACTTTGAAAATGGCAAAAGTATATGACATTTTGATCATCCTATTATTTAAAAATGTTCTTTCATATAAAGTAGTTTTATAAATAGCTTGTTGTGGAGCAGCATAGGGTTAATCTGATTATAGAAATTTATTACATGCTGAATGGATAAAGAAGTAATGCTTTTCTCTAAAAAAAGCATATATTATGGATTAAAATTTGAGTGTAAATTAAATCTTTATATTTACTATATTTTACTATATTTTAGTAAATCAGTAAACCTACAAAATGAATCCAGGTTTCATTTAGTTAGCATGAGTGTTTTAATAATTATGAATTTTAGGACATTTTACAGTATTAATTGGCATCTATATATGTAATAGAGACTTGACTGCTTTTAAAATATTATTTTATTGGGTTGATGTGGAATATTCATTCAATACCAACTAATACTGTCCTGATACTTTTGAAAATATTGCCACTGTTTGTCTGTTCTATTTGTCTATAACTTTGCAGGATTCAAATTTAATAGGATATATTTTTCTCTGTCAATAATAACTTTTACTTGGTTTGTTGCTCTAAGGGTGTATTAACCACTGTCTCCTGGGGAGCAAGACAGGTTAGGAGGAGTTTGCTGGTCTTGACTCCTACAAGCATTTAAGGACAAGGACAGACTGAAAAGCGAATCCTGTTTCATGGAGATGCCAAAGCAGAGCAGTACTGGAGATTTTCTTGCCTTCCTAATGTTTACAGTTCTTTGTGTACATTTGATCCATCAATCTGTTTGAATTGTGGTTCTTAAATAAATAAAGCAGTATTTCTCAGGTTATTCTTTTTATCACTAAATATTAAGTATTTCATTCCTGAAGTATTTTAATAAAGCAACTTTACATAATTCTATCAATTGTTATCATTCAAGTCAGTTTCAAATCAGTAATTTTTAAAAAGTTTTTTTGCTAGACAGTTTCTGAATTCTAGGTTCTAATAAACAAATAAAATATTACTTTATATTTTGTTGGTTTTAACATTGTCAGTGGAATGTAGAGCTTTGAAATGTGAACATATACTAATATTAGGCTTATTAGTGAATAATAAGAATTATATTTGGCTGATGTAGATGTTTGCCATAAACTAATAATAAAATTTAAACTATAATAAGTGTTCTTGCCATTTGGCATTTTTTCACTGGTACCAATTGATCAATTTGATTAACTATATTGATTAAAATAATTAATTGAAAGACTTGCCTTTTATTCTCATCATTTCTCTTTAATTTTATATGTAATTTCTATTGAGGTAAACTTAAATACATCAAGTCAGAGAAATAAGACAGGACGAAGAATGAGGAAAAATAAGAAATTGAAAAAAATAAGAGTGAAATTGACAGCTTTCTTAAGTTTTATTTTTCTTTATTCTGGGTTTAAGCATAGTTTATTAAATTCCATTGAAGCCTGAACATGCACTCAACATTGAAACTGAAGTCTTGCTTTTAATGGAAACAATAGAAATTTCAATTATATAGTACTTTCATACATATCTCTGACATCTTGTCTGAAATTGTTTCAAAAAATAAAAATAACAAGTCATACATAATAATTATCTGATGACTCAATTAAATGTGATGATAAATCTCAGCTCTTACGGTGCAATTAAAGTTTCTATTTTATAGAATAAAGAAAAGAATTCATTTTTAGTTTGTAAATTAACAAAAAGTGCCCTAAATTCAGAAGTCATCACAGATACCACTTAATTCAGTGTACTAAGAAAATTAAAATACTCTAAAAAATAACAGTGGTAAAATATCCTCCTACAACTCTAGAATTCATGAACAGTGTTTTAGAGACTATTTCCTCTTTGAGAATAACACTGCAGTAATTAAAAGTACAATTAGTCTTTGATGCAGGGCCATATCACTTGATTTGAGACTTTGAAATGAAACAATGTATGACTGAATATGTTTGTGTGTATGCCCATAATTAATAGTTTTTTATCACTGAAAGATAAAATATAAGATGCTATGTTTTTAGGATAGGGCTTCAAAGAAAATAATAAATTCTAATTAGGCAAACTGTAATTCAAACATTTTCTTCTCTCGATATTCTTATAAAGTATAGACCCTTGATTATTTTTAAACTTTATTTTGAAAAATGTAGTCACTCTGTTTATAGAGAACAATACAGCCTTGAATTTCTCTAATGTGCTTTCTTAGACTATCAATTTTAAAACTTTTAAAAAAAAATTTCTTTTAATTTTACAAATTTTAAACCTAAATTATTATTAAACAAGTGTTATCTAAGGAATATCTCAACTTTTCAAAGTGACTTTATCTACTTCACTTCATCTTAATTATTTCTTCCTAAAGTTCTTTTTTTCTTCTTAGACCTTAAGTTTTGAAGATGAAATGGCAGGAACTATAAGACATAAAATCATTCCAGCACCAAATTTCTTTAACTATCAGAACAGAGGCATACATTTATAATCCTGTTTATTGAAGTGTTTTATTTAACTTTTAAAATATAAAAGAACTCTTCAAATATATTAAAAATATTACTAAGCATCCATTTTCTGAGAAGGTGGAAATTATTGATAAAGTTTCTGGTTAAGACAATTAAGGCTGACAAAGGCCTTGAGAATGGTTGAAAACTGGACTGTCCAGGACACTGCCAATAACAGGACAGCTTACATTTTAAGAAGGAAATGATTTTCTTTTTGAGACAGTCTTGCTGTGTTGCACAGGCTGGAGTGCAGTGGCAAGGTGTCTTACTGAAGCATCCACACCACAGACTCAAGAGATCCTTTCACGTCAGCCTCTACTGTCCCCACCCCCACTATGCTCCAACTATTCAACCTCCCCACTCCCTACCCAGTAGGTGAGACTACCGGTATGCACAATCATGCCCAGCAAATTTTTAATTTTTCCCTTTAGAGACAAGGTCTCATTATGTTGCCTAGGCTGGTCTGAAATTCCTCGACTTAGCAATCCTCCCACCTCAGCTTCTCAAAATGCTGGAATTGCAGGCACGAGCCACTGCTTCTTGGCAAGGAAGTTTTTAATAAATATCTCTAGAAAATGGTAAACATTTATATACAAGTAATCAGATTTTAAACAACATTAAAAGAAAAAGCCACCAAATGATAGAAATTATTTAATCATACAGAGCGGACAAAGCATTAGTAGGTAGAATGTGTAGAGTGTTCTTGACACCAATAAGAATTTTTTTTTGAATGCCACTGGAAAATTTGCAGAAGACATGGATAGGGAACTCGTAGAAGAGGAAATGAGGATGCCTTACAGATATATTACTATATTACATGCATCTGACTATCAGAAAGCTTAAATGCCAACAGGATTAGTGAGACTAAGTTAATAGTAACATATGCCTCTGGTGGAAGTATGAACTGATACAATACTTTAAAAAATAATTTGATGATGCCATCACATTTCAAAATATATATGCACCAAATGAGCGGGGAGGCATAGCTAATAACTGGCTACAGAATGACTTTTAGCACTGAATCTCATCCAACTTTTCTATTTTTCTCAACACATGGTGATTGTACTTCTCTGCCCTCCTTGCATTTAGGTTGGGCCGTGTGACTTTCTGGCCAAGGGCTTGTGAATAGAAATGTCATTTGTTGTTTCAATCCAAGGGATTTAATAGCCTATAAATGAAAATCCAGTGTTCTCTTTCCTTGTTCTGTACACAAAAGAAGCTGCATGTTCCAGTTCAAGTGTACAGCTATGGAAACATCATGAATCACAAGTGGCTACGTTGACTCTAATGTCCTGGGAAATTTTCTGAAAACATACTAGAGTTGGCGTAATTGTATGCTCTTTTAAGACACTGAAGGCCAGGCACATTGGCTCACGGCTATAATCCAGAGCTTTTGGAGGGCTACGCAGGCAGAAGGCTTGAGGTCAGGAATTTGAGACCAGCCTGATCAACATGGTGAAACCCATCTCTGTTAAAATTACCAGAATTAGCCGGGTGTGGTGGTGCCTGCCCATAGTTCCAGCTACTCAGGAGGCTGAGGCGTGAGAATTGCTTGAGCCTGGGAGGCGGAGGCTGCAGTGAGCTGAGATTTCAGTACTGCACTCTAGTCTGCGCATCGCGTAAGACTCTGTCTTGAAAAATAGAGAAAAAAAAGATACTTTTGGAGTGTCTTTTGAGATTTGGAGTTTATTATTGTAGCATAATGAAACAATTCTGAGATGTAGACCAATGGAAAAGAATAGAGGCCTCAGAAGTAACACCACACATCTACAACTGTCTAATCTTTGACAAATGACAAAATCAAGCAATGGGAAAAGGATTTCCTATTTAATAAAAGGTGTTGGGAAAACTGGCTAGTCACATGCAGAAAGCTGAAACTGGATCCCTTCCTTACACCTTATACAAAAATTAATGCCAGATGGATTAAAGATTTAAACATAAAACCTAGCACCACAAAAATCCTAGAAGAAAACCTAGGCAAAACCATTCAGGACATAGGCATAGGCAAGGACTTCATGACTAAAACACCAAAAGCAATGGCAACAAAAGCCAAAATAGACTAATGGGATCTAATTCAACTTAAGAGCTTCTGTACAGAAAGGGAAACTATCATTAGAGTGAACCAGCAAACCACAAAATGGGAAAAAATTTTGCAATCTACCCAACTGACAAAGGGCTAATTATCCAGAATTTACAAAGAACTTCAACAAATTTACTAGAAAAAAGCTAACAATGACATCAAAAAGTAGGCAAAGGATGTGAACAGACACTTTTCAAAAGAAGACATTTATGCAGCCAACAAACATATGAAAAAAAAGCTCATCATCACTGGTCATTAGAGAAATGCAAATCAAAACCACATTGAGGTACCATCTCACACCAGTTAGAATGGCGATCATTAAAAAAATTTGAAGACAGCAGATGTTGGAGAGGATGTGGAGAAACAGGAACAGTTTTACACTGTTGGTGGCAGTGCAAAGTAGTTCAACCATTGTGGAAGACAGTGTGGTGATTCTTCAAGGACCTAGAAATAGAAATTCCATTTGACCCAGCAATCCTATTACTGGGTATATATGAAAAGGATTTTAAATCATTCTATAATAAAGACACATGCACGCTTATGTTCATTGTGGCACTGTTTACAACAGCAAAGACTTAGAACCAACCTAAATGCCCATCAAAGATAGACTGGATAAGGAAAATGTACACATATACACCATGGAATACTATGCAGCCATAAAAAATGACGAATGCATGTTCTTTGCAGGGACATGGATGAAGCTAGAAATCCTCATTATTAGTGGAGAGGAACAGAAAACCAAACATTGCATGTTCTCACTAATAATTGGGTGTTGAACAATGAGACCATATGGACATAGGGAGGTGAACATCACACACTGGGACTGTTGGGGGGTGGGGTAGCTAAGGGAGGGATAGCAGGGGGTGGGGAGGATTGAGGGGGTATAAGGTTAGGAGAAATACCTAATGTGGATGAAGAGGGCGTGGATGCCCCAAACCACTAAGGCGTGTGTACACTATATGACAAACCTGCCTGTTCTGAACATGTAACCCAAGACTTAAAGTATGTATATAAAATCTTTATATATATATAAAGATCTGAGTAATACAGTGATACTTCTTCTTAAACTATTTTATATGTGTAAAAACAAAACACACATTGTAACCTTTATAATGTCAAATGAATCACATAATGAAAAACTATGCAGCAATTATCCAGTAATCTATTTTTCCAGGCATGAACACAGTACTTTATTAATAATCTCTACTCACAGTAATACAAATTAGAAAGCATTTTTTTCTTTCCATAGACTTTACAAATACACCACTAAGCATCCATCCCTCTCCACTTGATGACATTATGCACATCCTCCATGGCTGTTCAGTTATTCTTAGCTATGAAAGTGGTTTCTTTTTAGCAGTTCAGTTCAACCCAATGAAAACCTCAAACAAACATACAATTTGAACCTCACACCTTATCCTCAGGCTAGCCTGACTAGCGAACTGAGGTCAAACATGTCTCAGCTTCTGTTCTCTGGAGAATGTTTCTCAAGGCTACCCTGTAAAACATCCCTCCTAAGCCTGGCTTCAGGGTTGATATTTACCTTTTAAACGTTGGTATGAAGAATCAGATAGTTCCATTCCTGTTGGCCATTGCCTTGTCAATATCTGTGAAATATTTTAAAATTTACCCTATCACTTAAGAAGTTCAAGCCCAAGTACTTTTTCTACAAATACTTCTTTAAAAAATCAATTATCCTTGTCATGTTCAATGTTGGATATGCAGAGTGCTTACCTACAGCATATTACATATTACGTATTACATATTACATACTTAGCTTTATAAGCTGCTCGAGAGACACACCCAATTTCAGGTATATTAATTTGGGACAAAGGAATATCTAGGTCAACACAAGTAACTTTCACTGAGCTGAAAGCTAGTCCACTGAAATTGTGTTTACCTATTAAATAACATAAAATCTATATACCTTTGCAGAGGGAGAGTTACATATTTAACTTAAGAAAACTAATACATACAGACGTTATATGGCAGCAAATTATTTCTAATATATATTAGACATATGTTTTTAAATTACTTTAAAATTATGCTCTCATTAAAAGTGTATGTCACACTTATAAAAACTATAAATTAAAATTAAGAAGGTACATTATTAATATTGAGATGCAATTATAATTATGAGGAGGTTATGAGGAGGACTAATAATTCAATTATAACTCATACAGACTAAATATTCAACTCACATTTTTTGAAAAGTATCTAATATATCTCCTCAACTCTGAATAGTTGTGGTACTTAATTTTCTGCTACTTCTTTCATTTACTGCCACTCTGAAGAAATACCCTCACGTGTCAAGTTCCTTTAGAAGGAACTTGTTTCATTGTTTTGTTTTATTGTGTGTGTGTGTGTGTGTGTGTGTGTGTGTGTGTGTGTGTGTGTTTTGTTTGTTTTTTGAGACTAGAGTTTTGCTCTTGTTACCCAAGCTGGAATGCAGTCGCGTCATCACAGTTTACTGCTAGCCTCAGGCTGTCCTCCTGCCTCAGCCTCCCAAATAGCTGACACTACAAGCACACCCCACCGTGTCTGGCTAATTTTTGTTGTTGTTGTTGTTTGTTTGTTTGGTAGAGACAAGATCTCCCTATATTGCCCATGCTGGTTTAAATTTCTAGTTCAAGTGATCTTCCTGGTTTGGTCTCCCAAAGTGCTGGGATTACATGGGTGAGCCATCATGCATGAAGGAAACTTGCTTTTGTGCATTGTAAAACTTAGATGACTCACCTTTTTCAAAGCACAGTTTAAAATTTGAGGGTAGAGTTTCACATCCTCATTTGTCAATGGAGAACACAAGGTCTCTCATAAGTTGACATGATCAATCTTTTCTGAGTTTTTATGATTGAGGTATATTGGCCTGCTTAGTTTAGCATAGAAATGCTTTGTGAATATTTCCACGTTTTATTGAGTTTGATCTGATACATAGCCATATTATGGTGAGTTACATAATATTTTTAATAAAAACAGTTAAGTTTATTCAAAGTAATTATTCTTCATCTCATATAAGTAAAAACATAAAGTAAAAAACGAATAAAATCTCTATCTATGTATATTTTAGGAAAATGTTGACTTATTTTCCTTGCAATATTTTTGTGAATTCTGTCTTTTATATTTCCATCTAAGCTTGTTCCCCTATCAGTGTTTCTTTAATAGGTTATAATGCCAAAAGCCTTCTATTGAAACAAAATTTAAAGATAATTACTCCATACCATTAGAGATCATGAATTATTTGGAAAAAAATATACTCTTATTTTTAGCAGAAACTCTTTTATTATTGTATAAATTTAAAGTGTACAATATGATGTGTTGAGATATATATGTCCATGTGTTTATGTGTGTGTTTGTGTTTATCTGCAGACATATATACACATACATAGATACACACACACATATCTATAGACACACACACACACACACACATACCTTCCATAATTACTTATTTTTTTATGTGTGTGGTTAATCTACTTAAAATTTACTCAGAAATGTTTTAGTGTACAATACAATATTATTAACTATCATCCTCTTGCTATGCATTAGATTGCTACACTTACTTATTCTACAACTACAAGACTGTAACTTTTGAATCTTAAAAAAAAGTTGAATACAGAGAAATCAGCAACACTTTTTCTCTTTTCCTTTAAATATACAGTTTCTCTAAATCTCTTTGGCGTCAATCCGCTTGTTTCCATTAGGTCATTAAAGTTTTGTAGTATAGGGTATCTGTTCTATGTTGTTAACTTATGCTACATTTCATCATCTACGGTAATCACTTTCTAAACTACTCCTGGTGATTTTTAAAATATTTCATTTATCATCTATATGTTGGTTTATTGATTGATAAAGTCTACCTATCTAACTACCTACTTATCTATTGCTCTACACTGCTTTCCTAAACAAAAAGTTTCATTATTTAGGGACATGCTATATGTCTTATTTATATTATTCATCATAGGGTAAAGAACCTCAAATGTTTATTCACATAAAACATTTACTAATAGACAAACTTATAGGAAGATTAGTTGACTGAGAGGTAGAAAGACACATTAATAACAATGTGAGTAAAAAGGAGCACGTAAGTTCATAAAATGTCTCTAAGCATGTAGGTGAATGCTAGACAGATATGAGACTAACACTGGTTAGGTAAGAAATACAAAATATCATAAACATACTGGAAAACATAGACGAAGAACTGTGAATTTTAGAGGAAAACAATCAGAGTGGAAGAGGAAACCCAACTGATATTAAGAATACTGAAGACAATAAATCACCATTTCAAAAAGTCTTTCCCCTGAGAAATATTGGTCCAAATAATATTGCAGGTAAGTTTATCAAACTTGAATATGCAAATAAGTCCTATTTTTACAAATTACTTTAGAAACTAGAAAGGGAGAAAAAGCTATTCAACTCAGTTCATGCTATTAAATTTTAAAAGCAAAATAACACAAGACATTATAAATATATATATATATATATACATCAATTTCACTTAAAACAAAACACTCCAGAGATAAAGTATTAACAAATAAATTCACCTCTCTAGTAAGATGTTGACATAATAACCAAGAATAACTTAATTGAAGTAAACAAAGACAGCTCAGTTTTGAAAACTCTATCTGCATTAATCTACTTAAGGAAAATAAATAAAACTATGTTTATTTAAATGATTGTAGAAAAAAATCAATAGAATTCAAAGATCAGTGCATGGTAATATAACTCAGAAAATTAGCAAAGGTCAGTGAATTCCTTTATCTGTAGCCAACAGTGTCATCCCACAGTTCCTTCTTCATCCCCAGTTTCCAATTACTACGTATTATTAGACCAGACTGTGGACTTCACATTCATTCTGTTTTATAATTGTGTATCTATTCTAGGACCTAACTATATATAAACAATTTATAAATTGAAAAGAATAGAGAAATGGATTTCTTTCTTACAATTTATAGCTAAATAAATTGCTAATGAATAAGGAACCTTAGTGAAGTTAAAAACTGAAAAACGATTTTCAAAGGTAATACATATGCAATTCAGAGAAGAGGAAATTAAAAATGTTAATCTCTAATTATCCAAGAAATTCCAATTAAAAATTATTTCACACATTTAGATTGGTTAAAATCTAAAATTTATATTCTAAGTACAACAATGTTTTAGGAGAAGAAAAATTTGTGTATAACTCTCTTATGTATTAATGGGTGCAATCTCTTAGTGGAGACATTTGGCATTTTCCAGTAAAGTTGATGGTGTATGAAACGTATCTAATGAGTTCTATTACAGAGATGCACAAGAAGTAGTATCAAATATTAATTCAATATGAAGTATTGATTAAGTGCATAAATTCCTGAGTGAGAATGTCTGTAGCTGTATTCTGATGCCATAAATAACCAATTCCGTGACCTTCAGGAAGCTTTGTAAACACTCTGTTTCTAATTGTTCAAGTTTGCTCATCTTTAAAATGTGTCTCTGTGAGTGGATACACTTGCATACTAGTGTGCATGCACACATGTGTATGTGTATGCATATATAGTTGTATAGGTGTGAGTACATACACACACATATGCAAACATATATTTCCTGGTTATCTGGGTTACATGGCTGATTCACAATGGCAGTTGTTTTTGGAGAAGTACATGAGCAATGGAACTAGAAAAGAAACATGTAGGAGATTTCAACTTATTTTGTAGTTTAAGAAATGAAAAACATGGGAAGAAAATTTATTATTTACATTGTGTTACTGTGTAGTCTGTAGACAGTAGTGAGGAAGTGTGTTCTCTTTCCGGCTCCACAAGGGGGCATAATTTTAAGGGCAAGAACTTCCCAGCACCATGTCCCCCTCCCATCTCTCTCCATCCGGGAGATTTAAGGGACTCTGTTTTAATTTTTGAGGGATAGGGAGGAATCAAAAGTCAATCACTCCAGTGGAAATTCTAAGGAACTCCTTTCATTGCCCTGGGGTCTTAAGAGAAGGTGGGGATTCCTCCCAGATTAAAAGTCCCCTTTTTCCACAGCCCTTCAGACTCCATGTTTGGGTCCCCTTCCAGAAACACTCCCTTGGTGGAAGCCATCTTTCTCTCTCTTGGATTTCCCCTCTGGGATCCCCTTCCACGCTCTCCCATGGAAGCCTGTCTTCCCCGCCTAAACTCCATCTCTATCTGTTCCCTTCCACTCAGTGTGGAAGCTGCTTTTCTCTCCTGGATTCCATCTTTCTGGATTCTCTCACTCAGTGTGAGAGTTAGCTGTTTCTTTCTCTCTCCTTCTCCTGTTTCTCTCTCTCTTTAAATAACTCACTTTCTACAAACACTTTTGAGTCTGGCATTTACTGCGCACTGCACAGTGGTCCCCTCTCTCATTCTTGAGAGGGCCAGAGACCAAGAACCTGGAGAAACGTCCTCTCAGGGGAGCTGAGGGCATCCTGAACCCATGAACCCCCAACTTACAGTAGTCTGAGGAAAGACATGCTCATTATATGCTTTTTAAGAATTTGTGTACATTCTTAGTAATCACAAGAATATACAAATACAGAAAAAAGCAGAATGGGAAGTGAGAAAGTGGAGACAGTAATACCGACAATTGGTTTGAATAGCATCATCTTATTAAAGATGAGAAAATGTTTGAATACCACTGAGAAGAATTCACTTTGGAAAGGAATGGATGAGGTAAATAGTACGAAGATGTGGTGTCGGGAACAAGCTCTTGTGTAAGGTTTTTGTGACTGAACATCTGGTTCCATGGGAGTTGCAGCGAGGTACAGGCATAAAAGACACAACTCCAAACCCTACAATCAGGCGAGCAAAGTACATTTTTAAAATAGTATTGAAAGACAATGCAAGTCTCTTGAATCTTCTTTTCTTCTGAAAAATATAGAGGCTTTTTATTTCATTACTTCGCTTTGTCATAAACAACTGTTCAATTAGTAGTAGCATCTCGTGTGTGTGCATGTATACAATAAAAAATATATATTACTTCTAATGTCAAGTGAATGAAAAATTACAGGAAGTCTTAATTATGTCATCATGTTCTGAATACTTACTCAAAGTGTCACTTTGTGACTATGTGCAATTTGGAGTCCCTAGGAGGAAACATAGTTGCTAACCTCTATTAAAAAAAAATAGCTTACACTTTTAATACTTCTATGGAAGAAGGGGCCCATGAAAGAAAAGTGCCGAGTTTCCCCCAAAGTCATGCTATGACCCTGCTGATTGAGCGTGATGGAAGTAATGCTCTGACTTCTGTGGGAGGCCCGCAAAGGCCCTGCAGCCTCCGTCTAGTTCTTGTGGGATGCTCTCAACTCCACTGAAAGCCCAGGAGACCTGTCAGCCTGGGCCATGTGAACGAGCCGCCTTGAGCGCCCAGCCCGGTTGAGCCCTCAGACAACTGCAGCCCCAGACAGCTACTGTGGGAGGGCTCTAAGTGAGAACGGCTAGCTGAGCTCTCCCCACATTTCTGAGCCACAAAACTGTGACCAAAATAAAATGGTTTATTTTAAGTAAAAATAAATAAATAAATAAATAAATAAATAAATAAATAAATAAATAAATAAAATAGCTTAGTACCCGTGTTAGAAACAGTCCTGTCCTTTGTAGTAAACCTCAATCATTTGCTGCACTTTACCTTAATACCTTGTTTTGCAGATTGATATCAAAGACTCAATAAATTACATTTCCTGGCCTATTTTTATTGTTCTCTTTAGTTCAATTCATAATTTAGTCACAACAGCTTAACATTTTTCTGTTCACAAATTCCATCCTAATGTTAGCTTAGGTATTTAAAAGCCATGAGTCAAAAATGTTTAAAAAAATTAGCAGTCTGGTGGATAAAATGATCTCTGATATAGTAAAACACTTATACATATAAACATTTATCATATTTATATATGCATGGGTACATACACACATATATACCCAACTGTTCCAAAAATGTGTTGAATCCTCATTCTTCCATCATAAAAGTCACCCAATACAAAAGGATTAATTTTTAATTTCAGAATAAATGCAGTCAAACAAGAGCATATCTAAACAGTAAGTCAACCAAAAGAGCCCTTTGAGTACATGATAAATTAAGCATAGCTTCACCTAGATATAGTAATTTTTATCTTTCAACGACAAATGCAACATACCTTTTCAACTGTGTGCAACAGCCAGAATCAACATTATCCCAAGGGAACTGATTACATATTCAAACGCAAAATCATATTTCAGTATTTGTCCTTGCAACTTTGACCACTTAAGAGGAATATTATTTTTAAATGTCATCAATATAAACATGTAAATAAAATATTTCATATTATAGTTTATAAAACATCAGATGTAACAGTTAAAATAAAAAGCCATTCACATATGTAAATATTTCTACTTTTTTCTAGATTTTTCAGCCTAGCTAATCAGTCTGTTTTACAAATTATTATTTCTCACATCTATCCTGTTTTATGATATTAATTTAATTCATGTATGGATAAAATATATTTAAGTTTACTATTTAAATTAATATGAAGACTTAGAATATCAGTTTTTGCCTATTTTCTATAAGTGTGTATTTTAGAACATAGTTGGAAGAATTGCATGCAGTATGTTCAGGGTACATATAAATAATCAATAATAAGATTGTTTTATCTCATTTAATTAAAGTATTGTGGATACATTAATTTGTTTCTTATTTGCATAAAATTTAAAGTCGTGCTTTTAAAATAAGCTTCTTTTTGTAAGTATACCTGTATAGAGATAGATGGACAGCATTGATCATTGTATATAAACTTTTAGTAAAATTTGTAATGTCCTAGTAAAATTAGAGACACAGAGCAATCTTCATTTTTAAAATATTTTTTCTTAAGGTTTAATGGTGCTAAACAAAATTATACCATTTTAAATGCAAAGATAAGTCTCTGAAAGGGTTCTCTGAATCCATACCATTCCATTTGGTCATGCTACTCTCGCTTAGTTAGGTTAACCAAATGGCATCCCACTTTAAGTTATATTTCTGGAATCATACACAATGAGAACTAACAAGTTAATCTCATAAGAACTTGAAATGTACAAATATAATTTAGTAAGTTATATTATTTATGTTAATTCAAATACAGAATCAAAATTTTAGAGGTATAAATACATTTTCATTTCTAGACTGGACTTTTTGATGATTGTCAATTATATTTCTAAGTAATTAAATTGAAAAACTGTAGTTTCACAATTAAATGTGGTAGCCAAGCAAATATGCAAAATGCTTCAAGGCTTGGAGAGAAACAGAACTGGTGTTTTAATAAGCATGTGATTCCACTAAAATATCATTATGTGTTACTTTCATGGAATGTTTGTAACCATGCTTCTAGAAAGTGTTTTAAATAAGTTGGTAAAGAAATTGCTTTCTGTAGCAACACATTATCAGGCATTAGCTGTGGTTTCCTTTACCATTTAGAAAATAATTTCAGCATCATTATTTTATCTTGGTACAGATGATCAGCATGTGTAAACAATGTCTAGGAATAATTTGAGAGATGCCCAAGGCTGGCATTGGCACAATATTATGGCAAAAAGTCTTTTTCCCTCTCTCCCTTTTTCTCCATCTCTCTCCCTCCTCTTCCTTTTGTAGTTGTAGGTAAAGCACCATTCTCTCACTCTATATAATCAATTAATATGTCATAACACAATAATGCCTGTTTTGAAATACAGCACAAGACTGTTTGTAAGAATACATTTTCCTTACTTTGAACTAGATGTAACTTTTGGCTAAAGGCCAATTTTTTTAACTGGGACAAATTTAATATTTTCTTTAAAATTGCTGAGCATGAAATAGCATTCTAAGCCACTATTCGCATTTCACTTGGACACCTACAAACAAGCTTTCTAGCATGACGAAATAGTTTTCTACATTGGAGATCACCTTTGATCTTCCTCACAGACCTTTGCTATAATGTTGCATAGAATTATGAAAAGGACCTAAAAATGCCGTGTTCCTTTCATCAAATAATTGTATTATAAAAAGATACATAGTTCAAAAGAGATTTAGAAAATCATGCAGACTCACTTTTCTGAATGTTACATGGTCACTTACATTTTTACCAGACTATATCTCCCACAGACTTCTGAAAACACCTATCAATTTATGGAAACAGGAATGCAATATTTTATCAATTATGAGTTATATAGAATGAAATGATAATGTGCTCATAGGTATACTTAATGCACTTAATAGTGACCATAGAGATATGCTGAAAAAAAAAAAAGCAAATACTCTGTGTGAGCTCTTGCAATATCTCACTTTCCTTTGCAAAAAATGAACCAATCTTAATAAACTCCCTCTGATACTCAGAGACAATTTAGTATACTTTAGTCAACCTTTTTTAAAAAATCATATTGGTGCTTCCTCCAGAAACATATTTTCCTCCATTTTCTACGTAATTCATGATTCTTTGCATGTCTTAGATTTATCCGGAAAGTGTTGCCCAGGTTTCCAAGACTGTGTTAAATTTCCATTCTACATGTTCCTAAGCATTTTCTTTGCACTTAACAATATGCTTTGTAATCTCCTGTTTACTTGTTTCTCCTAGCCATTATGGTTAATTTCTATTATGTTGGATTATGTCTGACTTATGTCCTCAATATTAACATTTAGTACTTTCTCACTAAACATATGTTCAGTGTATTAATAAATTATTAAAGTATAATTTTCTCTAAGTAATAAAATTTTTATGTGTCTTTTTATTTTGATGGATCCCTCTTTCTACTGTAGACCTAGTTCCCTTCTTTTTCTGGCAAATGTTTAGTTCTATCCCCAAGTTTACAATATTACTAGAGCCCAATCCTACATAGCTGAGAGAATGATGATGATATTTCTAAAAATATAAAAGCTGAAAGACATAAGGGTTGAGAAAAAATGTTAGAGAAAGCTGAAATGGCCTCACAAAGTTCAGTTTGTGGCACTAGCAAAGTATTTGTAAAGCAATTTTTGGGAGGTAATAGCATTTGAAAGTCTGGAGCTTAGGAAAGACTCTAGAGTTGTAGACCTGAAATTAATCTGCATAGAGTTAATACATAAGTTGATGATATGGTTGAGTAGATAACTAAGAGAAATGAGGACTATGAATCATAACCTGAAGTGGTTTGCCACCCCCATATTTAAGGCTTCAAAACTAGAATAGGAGCAATGGAAGCAGAGAAGTCGTAAAATTAAGAGGAAAACTGGAAATACAAAAAATAAGAGAGGAAGTTTGTGTGTGCTTGTGTGTGTGTGAGTGTGAGTATGTGTGTGTGCTTGTGTGTGTGTGTGTGTGTGTGTGTGTGTGTGTGTGTGTATGGAGTAGTCTTTTCAGTACAAAAGCGGAAAAAATGAAGAAATAGCAGGATGATAGGGCATAAAAATACCTTTGGGATTTGATTATCAAGAGGATGGCAATGACATTATCACCGGAAAATTCTATTTACAAAGCAGTAATTTACTTTGAAATGAAGATAATAAGCAATGGCAATGTAAAAAGGTAAGAAAACGTTAAAATTCTCTAGACTTATTCTCTAACTTCTAAATGTTTAAAATCTGGTGCAGGAAATAGGTACAATAGTGCGGAGGATTTTTTGTTTTGTTTTGGCTTGGTTTTGGTTTTGTTTTAATCACACCATATAAGAGGTATTGTATTAAGCACTTGCCTCATTGTATACTCTTACAACAAGCTTATAAGTGATATATTAACAAGACTTTAAAGAAATATGAACCATAGCAATATTAAATACTTCCCTCAAAGTCACAAAAATAGAGGCATACCTCATTTTATTGTGGCTCACTTTATTGCATTTTGCTGACATTGTGCTTTTTACAGTTGAAGGTTCGTGGCAACCCTGCATTGGGCTAATTTTTCCAACAGCTTGTGCACATTTTGTGTCTCTGTCTGAGCATCCTTTACCAATAAAGTATTTTTTATTCATATGTACACTTTTTAAGACGTCATGTTACTGCACACTTATTAAGCCAAAGTATAGTGTAAATATGACTTTCATATTCACTAGGAAATAAAAATATCTGTCCAACTCATTTTATTGCTGTATTTGCTTTACTGCAATGGTCTGGCACTGAAACTACAATATAGCCACTATTGCCATAGTATGCTGGGCATAGTGATTCACTCCTGTAATCCCAGAACTTTGGGAGGCTGAGGTGGGTCGATCACCTGAGGACAGGGGTTCAAGACCAGCTGGCTAACATGTCGAAACCAGGTATCTACCAAAAATGCAAAAATTAGCTGGGCATGGTGGCGAGCACCTGTAAACCCAGTTACGCGAAAGGCTGAGGCAAGAGAATCGCCTGAACACAGGAGATAGGTTGCAGTGAGCCGAGATTGCACCATTGCACTCCAGCCTGGCTGACAAGAGCAAAACTCTCTTTCAAGAAAAAAAGAAAATTTACTCAGCTTCACCATTTTTTTTTTATCACTTTTGATTACAGGAACTATAACAGTTGACAGGTTTCAACAAGTATTATAATGGAAGTTTCTTCTACATGAGAAAATCAGTTTAACATTTGACTGTATGGAAAAAGTTATATGAATATCTTGAGCATTGTGTCATTTATTGTGTCAATAAAGTAGGCACCAGTACAGAAAACCAAACACTGCATGTTCTCACTCATAAGTGGGTGTTGAACAATGAGAACACATGGACAAAAGGAGGGCAACATCACACACCAGGGCCTGCCTGGGGTGGGGGTAAAGGGGAGGGATGACATTAGGATAAATACCTAATGTACATGATAGGGTAATGGATGCTCCAAACCACCATGGCACGTGTATATCTATGTAGCAAACCTGCAGGTTCTAGACATGTACCCCAATACTTAACGTATAATTTAAAAAAAGAAAAGAAAAGTAGGGCCGGGTGCGGTGGCTCAAGCCTGTAATCCCAGCACTTTGGGAGGCCGAGGCGGGTGGATCACGAGGTCAAGAGATCGAGACCATTCTGGACAACATGGTGAAACCCCGTCTCTACTAAAAATACAAAAAATTAGCTGGGCACAGTGGCGCATGCCTGTAATCCCAGCTACTCAGGAGGCTGAGGCAGGAGAATTGCCTGAACCCAGGAGGCAGAGGTTGCAGTGAGCCGAGATCGCGCCATTGCACTCCAGCCTGGGTAACAAGAGCAAAAAACTCCGTCACAAAAAAAAAAAAAAAAAAAAAAAAGTAACGTAAAATTAAGTTCAGACTCTCAACAATTTAGAACCTCCTGCCAGCATGGAAGAACAAAATTTAGATATGGAAAAAGAAGAAAACTGAGATATATAACCAAAAGAAAACTATAGTCAACAGAAAAAAACACAAGAATGAAACAAAGCACTGAAAATGTTAACAAATGTTCAGTATAAGTGGAAATATGTATTTTATATATATACATATATATTCCTTATTTTTAATTTATTTAAACTAAAGACACTAGGAGGATGAAAGTAAAAGGGTAGAAAATATATATTTAGAAATATTAAACATAAAAAAACCAAGCTGGTTTTTTGAATATCAAATAAAGTACAAATCAATGCAAAGATATTTACCATTAATAAAATGGGATATTTCATAATAATCAATTTTTTAAAATGAAATAAAAATGCTAATTTTTCTGTACTCGCGATACAAAAAGCAAAATTGGAGATAACAAAGCCATCAAAAACGATGAGTTCGTGTCCTTTGTAGGGACATGGATGAACCTGGAAACCATCATTCTCAGCAAACTGACACAAGAAGAGAAAAATCAAACACCGCATGTTCTCACTCATAGTCGGGTGTTGAACAATGAGAACACATGGACACAGGGAGGGGAGCACTACACACTGGGGTCTGTTGGGAGGAAATAGGGGAGGGAGAGAGGGGCATGGGGAGTTGGGAAGAGATAGCATGGGGAGAAATGCCAGATATAGGTCATGGGGAGGAAGGCAGCAAATCACACTGCCACGTGTGTACCTATGCAAAATCATGCATGTTCTTCACATGTACCCCCAAACCTAAAATGCAATTTTTAAAAAAAAACAAAACAGATATAGGCACATTCACCATTACTAGTGGTGATTTTAATACTCCTTCTCAGAAATTGGTGTGGTCGGTTTTTTAAAAAAATCACTGAATATTCAGAAAAATTAAAATGTTCTATCAACAAAATTGACATAATAATATTTAATGAATTAAATGAATCAACTCTAGAGTACTCTTTTTCCCTCAAAAGCACATTGAAAATTCACCAAATGTGACCATATGATAGGTAATAGAGTTCCCTAATACATTCAAAGAATTGCAGTATTAAAGAGAACAATCTTGAACATCAATGGAATGAGATTAAAAACTCAATAGCAAAATTATAAGGAATATCCTCATATGATTGAAAATTAAGCAAAATATTTGTATGTAACTGAGTCAAAAAGGAAGTAACAAAACATTAGCAAATATTATGCATGGAATAATTATGAAAACACAAATTCTGTTGAATGAGTCTCCCTCTTTCACTTCTCTACTCTTATCATATGGAACGATTTAATATTAAAACATTAGATGTTGGAATAAAAGGCAGATGTCCTTGATGGAGACTGTGTGGAGAGTTGCATGGCAGATTGTGGTGTTGGAGCCTGAGCAAAATGAGAAGGGTGTCTGTGTCAAATGCCTGACTCTCAGGAGGTATCACATTATACACATCAGGATAGTATCCGAGTGGTCAAGTCTTTCCAGCAGAGTGGCAAATAAGATGACATCTTGGTGAAAGACATCAGAACCAGTTAGGTAACATTTAATCCCTGTAACAACTGCTGAATTATCTTCTTCATTTTGTGGGGAAGAGGAGAGAAACTGAGATATTAAATAGATTCTGCAAGGTAATGCAATTAGTAAACAGGGAAGCTAGACCATATTGCGGATATATCTTAAGTATGCATTAACAGTGCATTAATATTAGCAGAAAACATCTGAAATATCATTGCCTTTAAAATGAAGAAAATGCTTCCCACTTTGTTCACATAAAAGAAAATTTTAACCAAAGTTCAGAAAGTATGCATGTTTCATTGGCTAGAATTTCTTTTAAAAATGACTTTAAAAAGGAAAAGAAAGGCAGGGGATTATTAAAGTATAATATGGTAAGTCATCTAAATAAATCCATAGCACTAAAACAATGTCTTGGAAGAAATTACAGGATACTTGTTATTTCAAAGCTTCTTGCAGTTTTTTCTGTTGCTACAGGTAGAGACTAAGGGTAAATTACATTTTTGTTTGGTAGAATGCGTTATTCAATCACCTTTTGGTTTTTAAAGAAAAGGCATTGTCTGTAATAAAACATTTAACATAAAAGGGACCTGGGCTGCTTTGCATAAAAACATAAAAAGTATTTTGAGTGGGCTCAGGATTATCAGACCTTCACATGATATTTGGACTTCTAAGTAATCCAGAAAGTGACGTTGGATAAGGAATCAGTCTTACAAGACAGAAAGAAAGAGGAAGTACGAGCTGTTAAAGAAAACCAAAAATAATACTGGTTGTGTTCAATCTAATAGTTTAATTTTAAGAATCCAATACAACTTTTATACTTTTTAAATATATATGCCACTTTTACATCCTTTTAAGGCACGCTGTACCTCTTCCCCACTAAGACCAATGTCTCCACATTTTTGTACCCTCCCTACCCTCCCATGTTTATTAAAGCCTTAGTTAAACACAGTCTTTACTTATGTTAAATAAAATACATGGGAGACCATGGATTTGGACTGAACTCCAGTACTAGGCCCCAAGAGAGAAAACTAAAACGGAATCCCTTATGCTAAGTGCCACATAATCAAACTGAAATTTTAAGGAAGTAGGTAAATTTCCAAACAGAGCAGTGTTTTGTTGCTGTTGTTTGTTTTGTATTTTTTTTTTTCCTGAAAAGAAAATTCGCCTTGACCAATTAGAAAGGATCTGTTCAACCTGACTCACTGTATTAAAAAAGTCCCCTTTACTTTAACTCTTACAAGAAAAGCAACTGGATGTTCATCAACCTGCTTCTAAATAAATAAATACATACATACATACATACATACATAAATTATGTTTCCTTGTTTTCACCTTGCAAAAGCCACCTGTTTTGCCATGGCCAGGGAGCACTCATAATATTTTATAGAATAAAACGCTGCTTAATTCTAGAATCACAAATAAAAGCCAATTAGATTTTTAAACTAAATTTGTCGTAATTTTTCTTTTCTTTTAACACTTGTATTTGTCTTAGTAGGGCCTTGGGAAATAAAAGGAAAATTGTGTCCTTCCTGGAAGCAAAGAACAGCAGCAGACTGGAGGATGATAGATATAGATGACTCCAATTTGAACCGTGAATATATTTTAGTTTTTTTTAGTAGGTAATATATTCCTAAAGCTTAGAAATCTGAAAACATAAGAAGATACAATGAAAATATCCCTCCCAATCCTGATTGTTCTTGCCAGACTACCCTGTATGAGAAAACACTTTTCCATTTCCAGTGTATCAGCACAGTTTTTGTGCATGTTTAAATAAATGCAAACATACTTTTCTACTTTCCTATAATTAAAAAAGTTACCATGCACACTGTTCTCCCTTATCCCTTTTTAGTGCAAAGATGCATCATAGAGAGCATTCCATAACAGTTTAAAAAGTTTCCTCAGAACTGCATAGTATTTGTGTAGGGATGTATTGTTTAAATCTTAATGAATATGTAAACTATCTACAATCATTAGCATTAAAATCAGTAATGTAAAATTCTACTATAAACATATCTCTATGATATATCTGTAAATATGTCATTTGAATAAACACCCAGAAATGGAGTTGCTGGGTCAAAGTTTATGTGAAATATTGCTACAATGCTTCCCATAGGATTTGCACTAGATTATAACATCTATGAGCAAAATTGAGAGTTGCTCCTCTCCAAGGCCTTGCAAAAGGTGTTATCAAAGGTATTCAGACTTACCAACCAGACAGATGAAAATGTGCGTTTTTATCAGTGATGTTAAGCATCTTTAAATGGAATTAAATGATCATGTTTGATTAATTTTTCCTTTTAAATAAATTTTTTGTTTATGTACACTCTACTTTTTTTTTTAATTTTGGTTTTAGGGATTCTTCACATGTTTGTAAATATAGCTCTTAATCCGAAGTAGAAGATACAATATTTTTTTCCTGGTTTGTCTTTTATATTATGACTGATTAAGTGGCAGGTGAATGTGTGTGTACTTGCATACATGCATGTTTTAATACAGGAAGTTTATTTTTAATAAGTCAGTAAGTCAATGCATCAATCTGTTATCATAGTATATTCAATTTTGTATTTAAATAAGAATTCAAAACTATTTACTTTATTCGTGTCTTCAAAGACATATCCCAATCTTTCACATATTTTTGGATAGTTCGGCTTTTAAGTTTAAATATTTGAACACATTTGCAATTTATCATGGCATGTGGTATTGTATACCTAATGATTATGATGTTATACAGAAAGCAGGTAACGCTGGTTTCAAACTCCTGGTCTGAAGCAATCCTCCAATCTCAGCCTTCGTCACTGGGATTACAGAAGCAACCCACTGTGCCTGCCTGAAAGTGTACAATTCAATAGAATGTCAGTTATATCTCAGTAAAGGTGTTAACAAAAATATCTTATATCCTTACTGTATTTCTGTATCATCTTTTGTTTTTAATTTTGCTGTTTTATGTGATTCGTGTATAACTAATCCATTGATGTGATATGTTTGGAATTTATTTTTCAATTAATTTAACATTATATTTTTTCTATTTTGATATATAAAAACTTCACTCTGATAAATTTTCTTTAAAATTTTGTGTGTAGTTTTTTATATTAGAAAAATGTCTATTTTCTACCGTTTATATTTTATGAAATTACAACTTTACATATAAATATCCTTACTAATGTATTTATTTGGATAATATGTATTATTTTCTTCACAAAAGTAAAATACAACCAAAGAGGAAATGGAAACAAAAATATGAGTAATGTATTCCACTTCATCTCCCCCTAAATTCTCCATCAAATAACAGTAGTTAACTCTATTAACTTTTCAATTCATTTATACTATCAAAATTTTTGCTACATATTTTTTCAACTGAAAAGAATATTCCCGTAGACATCTATTACACATAAGTATATAATCAGCAAAATTACTTCATCCTTAAACTTCATTAAAGTGTGAGCTACTGTTTTTCTTCTGGGTATCATTTTGATATTGTAGGGCTAAAACATTTGGGCTGTCTTCTTGCATTCTACATCTCACTTTTTTTCTTCTTCTCTACGGTTGTACATTTAATATTTAATATCAATTATTTATTATACTTTTCTCAAAGCTTTTTATTTTGTTAAAGTTTATCTTTAAGTAATTTTTGTAAGAGGACCGTCAGAACATTATTTTCTGAGGTTTTCTTTTCAAAAATATTTTTACATAAGGTTTCCTATGGCTGTAAAATATTGTCAGGTACATTTTATTTCCATGAAATTTTATGAAAGTGTTTCCTGTATTCTGAAATTCAATGCTTTGAATGATCTTTTTCCTTTAGTATCCCCATTTTTTTCTTTGTATTCAAATCCCATTAATTTTCTAAGAACATTTCACAGTCTAGATAAATCTTTAATCCTTCTTTTACTTTACTTAATCACAAATCAGATATGTATTACCATCAGCGTTTCACCTGGCTATAGGTTCTAGGAAGTTATTTGAATTACATCATTAAATATTTTCTTTTATTTGATATTCTGCTTTTAGATCTCAAACTTTATTAGCTTCTTTTTGGTTTCCATTTCATTTTGCTTGCTTTACTTGTTCTATGCTTGCTGCTCCTACATGCATAGTTTTCTACTGTTGCTAATTTCCTCAATGATTTTCTAATTTTGTCTTCATTTTCTTTTTTGCATGCTAATGAAATTGTAATCTTCTTTGTCATGGCCAAAATCAAAATTGTAGAACAACCTTCAGAAAAGATGAAATGTAAACTGAGTTTAGATGTCAGCAACATAATTCTTTTCATAACTTTTTTTTCTACTATGTTTCTGAATCTTCTAGTTAATGATGAATTTCATTTTATTGTCTTTGTATTTCTTCCTGTACTCTTCGATTTCCACCATCTGCCCTTTCTACATAGAAGGTAAACCTCATTCGGTATGTGAGGCACTATTTCTTACTAAACATGCACATTTTTCTGATGAATTATCTTCACCAACTTTTAAATTTGCCTTTGTTTTCAACATGAATTATTCTCCTTATTATTGATTTTTCTGCCAGTTCTGTGTTATTTTTCTGCCCTTCAAGTAGAGTCAGAGTCTATTGTCAAGCACTTTTAGAGGGATTTTTGGAATGAGGAGACATATTTAAACTTAAGATATTCCCCATCTATACTTGAACAAAGATAGACTTGTTTCTGCAAACATCGTTTTCCAGTTGGATTGTTTGTGTAGCTCTAGCTACTCTGTTTCTCTAATTGAAAATGATTCCAGAGGACTTCAATCATCAACCTTTTCAACCTTTGTTCCAGAGTGTTTTTGCAAATGAAAGATAGTTTTGCCCTTCACATTAGTCCTTGTTTCTTTTCACAAGTTATTTTGGTTGTTGTTTTCTGGGAATGTTGACGGCTGACCCTTCTTGATATTAGCTTTTTTTTTTTTTTTTTTTTTTTTTTTCTCATCTTTCTCCACAGCTTCTTCCCAATTACAGTTCAAAAGTACTTCTAATTTGGTTTTTTAAAAGCTACCTGAAATATAAAATCTCAGTAGTATTTGTCAACTTGCTGTGATGAATATGTGATTTGTGTTTTTTAACCCATCCATTTTAAATCTGTATAATTCCTAAGAGGTGGGGAACTATGATGGCTTGTGCAGTTATGTTTGTAAATTTGTATAAATACCTGGATAAATATGTTTAATTCTCCTCACCTATAATCCAAATAAAATATTGGAAAGGTTTTTTGAGACACTCCTATGGCATGAGATGTTTTCTGTTATAATTTTTCTGTGATGTTAATTAAAAGAGACCACAGAACACTACATGACTTAAGTATGCTTAGGTTGAAGGACATTGGCTAAACCATAACAGATGATATATGGTATGCAAAGGGTTACCAGGTAGATTCTGAAACCTCCAGATGTATAATCTATATGTTTATTGCTAACAAAATTTTACAACATCTAATAGAATCAGTTATGTGGTAGCAATTTAGAAGGAAAATAACATTATAAAGCTGAATAGCACATTTAAGTTCACAAAATGTCAAGATGATTTTAATTATATGTTAAGTAAATTAAGCATTTCATAATATTTTATTTTTGGGGGCCATGTGATAGATGATAGATCATTTATCAATAGTAGCTGCTGATTGAATATTTGTACCTAGTGTTAACATATTAATTGTTATGAACCTTCAGAGAGAATCATGAGTTTATGGCACTGGATTTTATTATTGATTTTATGCCATTTATCATCTTTGTTTTTTGTTTGTTTGTTTGTTTGTTTTGAGATGCAATCTTACTTTGTCTCACAGGGTAGAGGACAGTGGTTCCATCTCAGCTCACTGCACCTCTGCCTCCAGGGTTTAAGTGACTCTTCTGTCTCAGCCTCCTGAGTAGCTGGGATTAAAGATGTGCACCACCAGGCCCAGCTAATGTTTGTATTTTTAGTAGAGCCAAGGTTTCACCATATTGGCCAGGCTGGTCTTGAACTCCTGACCTCATGATCAGGCCACCTTGGCCTCTCAAAGTGCTGGGATTACAGGTGTAAGCCACTGCACCTGGCTACATCTTTGTTAATGACTTATTAACAAAATAAAATATAAATATAAAGAAAATATGCTTATTTAATTTTCAGTGAATAAAAGATCCACTATAGTAGTTATTATGTTATTTGCTAAAATTAGAATTTCAATTTATTTTTGTTATGAAAAGACAAATCATGCAAGATGAGTATTAAAAAATACACTATGTTATAACATTTAAGTTTAAAATTTATTTAATTTATCAAACTAAAGAACAGTTTGGAAAGAGACTTGTATTATATATGCCTGGGACTCCTACTTGAACCTAAGCTACCTACATGAATTACATGATTTAAGAAATAATACAAAACTCTACTGGTTAGTGAATCCAAATCTTGGTCCATTTTCCATGATTGCAGGAAGTGGAAATCTGTACCTGGGCTATTGGCTGAGTGGGAATAATCCCTATGTATATGTGATTTATAAGATTATATCTATGGCAGTATTTAAAAATCTAACAGGTAAAAGACATATACTCATTAGGAGAGAAAGCATAGGCTTTGCATCCAGGGCCTGAAACTCAGCCTTGCCACTTCAGGGCTACATGACATTAGATCATTTTGGGGATTTTGTCACTGAAATCCCCATATACAAAATTCAACTAATAATAGTGCTCATCTCAAGGGATTGCTGTGAGAATTAAGCTAAACTGAATAATACAAACAAAATGAGGCTATTTCTACTTTGTACATGTTTAATAAACATAAATTATATTAATATCTTGGTGTACCTTATTTATGAAACTTGAAATCAAGAAGATTAAATATAAATCTAACTAGTTTGGTGAAAAATCTATAAATGTCCTCATTTGGTAATCAAATGGTATTAATTTTTGAAGCCTAATATTATGTTTTGTGTTAAATTTATCTAATAATTTCAAAAATTGTAACAGGAATAATAGCATAAGTTCCTACATGCTGAGAAGTGGGAATTGTAAAACAAACTTTAAGTGGAATGAAAGCTATATTATATCCTTCTATCACTTAAGAGGTTTTCTCCCTTTACATTACCATGATATATCAAATGATATATCAGTCACATTGCATAGCAAGGAAATATGTAGATAATTTGTAATATTGTTTATAAAACAGAACCCTTCCTTTATATATACTATACATAAAAATATGATGAAAAATTTCAGTTCCTTACATGGTGAAAACATAGAAATCAATTCCTCAAGGACCTAGAAATAGAAATTCCATTTGACCCAGCAATCTCATTACTGGATATATATCCAAAAGATTATAAATCATTCTATTATAAAGACACATGCACATGTATGTTCATTGCAGCACTGTTTGCAATAGGAAAGATCTGAAACCAACCCAAATGCCCATCAATGATAGACCGGACAAGGAAAATGTGACACATATACACCATGGAATACTATGCAGCCATAAAAAACAATGAGTTTGTATCCTTTGTAGGGACATGGATGAATCTAGAAACCATTATTCTCAGCAAACTGACACAAGAACAGAAAATCAAACACCGCATGTTCTCACTCATAGGTGGGTGTTGAACAATGAGAACACATGGACACAGGGAGGGGAGCAACACACACTGGGGTCTGCTGGGGGGGAATAAGGGAGGGGCAGCATGGGAAAGGGAGGTTAAGGAGGGATAACATGGGGAGAAATGCCAGATACAGGTGATGGGGGGATGGAGGGAGCAAACCACATTGCCATGTATGTATCTATGCAACAATTCTGCATGAGCTACACACGCACCTCAGAACGTAAAGTGCAATAAAAAATATATACATTAAAAAAAAAAAGAAATCTGACTCCCTCTGATCACTGTGAACTATGGTTTCCTTCAGTGTTACCTTACATTAGTAACTTGGTAAACGGAAGAAAGTTGGAGTTATAGTTGTTTTAGATCGGGAAATCAGTTTTAGTGGAAGTTATTTTTATGTTCACTTAAGCTGTTTAATTTTCCATTGGAATATTATGTTTTATGTCCCAAAGGAATTCCAATTTTTTGCCATTTTTAGTGGAATATTCAATGTATATATCCCATGTTTACATAATGTGTAACTATTTTTTGTGTCTGTTATCATTTTTCTTCCAACTATATACTTGCATTTGCAATTCCCATTAAGTAAAATTAATAGGTATTTGCATTATCATTTAAAGAATGCATTGTAAAGCAACATCACATTTGCTAAAGTATATTTTGTCCTATAAGGCTTTAAGTAGAATGTAATTAGTTTTACACAACTCACCAACAAAAATATTCATTTTTGTAGCAAGATTTTGCCAAGATCTAGACAATTTTTTTTTAAATAAACAGATGGAAGCCATTAATTGTTGTTCTATTAATTCATGCTAATACAGCATCATTTGCTCTTTAGGTGCCAGATATGTCCCTGACAGATGGAACGTCGATGTGGCTAATATTGGGTAATATGAGCATTGCAAGCATGATTCTAGTGTGTTCACTATGGCATTGGTGTTTGGAACTGTAGAAGTCATCATGACAGGACCAGAGGTGCTATGGTAACTGTCCACATATCTAACTCCATGACTGACTAGGCATATGACTGTCAGTTATATCATTATTCAAAAGAGAGTTATATTCAAAACTTTAAAACTGGACACTCTATATTTCTATTTAAACCCAGCCCTGAATTTTCTCGAGTCCAAATGCTTTATTCTGTTCGCTTTGGTGGTCCTGTGGCATTTAAGATAAGAGGACATTTGCTAACTTTGGCTCAGAATGCTACATGTACATATTCTTAGTCATTCAACTCTTTAAACAATTTTCAACTAATAATAAAAAAAGTTTTAGGGATGCTGCAGTCCTAGTGAGTCATTTCCTATCATTCAATGTGTCTGAAATATTTTTTAAAATAATTTTTAGCGGGCTTTTCAGAGTTACAATTGCAGACTGTTTCCTCTATGAAATCTCTGAACAAAATGGCCTTAGGCATGCTCCAAGAACAAGCTGCTCTTTGGCATAAGCCATTTGACATTCATCCTGCTTCCTGAAACTTGATTCATCTGGACTGTGACATCTCACTGAATTTAGCCAGAAGCTAGAAAATTTGCCTTCCAGCATTTTTTTTATGCACCTCCTGGACCTGGATATAGGTTTCTTTACATTCTGACTTTCACTACAAAGGTCTTGTAGACATTCTATTCCCGAGGCATGTAAAAGTCACCTAATATTGTGCTGTTGAATATACTTTGTGCTTCAGTAATTTTGATTCCAGTTGACATATATGGAAATATACTAAGTCATAGATGCTTTATCCTATTAATTTGTTCATTCTCTGTTTGTGAGATTAAAAGTTCAGGTTACGAAGGAGATGGCACTTAAAGACGAGAACCAAAACCAATGCTACTTCAGCCACCACGTCGAATAACACTGAATTCTATACCCTTCAGTGAATGGAAAACAAATGCGTTTTCAATGTCTTAAAGGGAAATTTCTTTCCAAATATTGCTAATTTGTTAGCAGTTTCTTCAATTTCATCGTGCTATAAAAACCCAAAGGAAAGTAGAAAGTACACTTAATGTTTAAGATGTCACGACTAGTATTCCTGTGAAATTATATTTTTATTAAATGAATGAGAGTTAGATAAAATATAAAGGTAATTAAATTAACATAAATAAATCACTGATTTAAATAATTGATACATTTTCTATACTTATTAAAAATGCTCAGAATTATATGAGATTTTTATTTCTTAAATCTGTTACCCTTCATGACATATCATTTTGAAAAACATTATTAAAATATGTGGTTGTATATTATTTCATAGCATTTTAGTAATTTGCATAATTTTTCCATTGGTTAGTAGAAATACCAAAATTAAAATTTTATTAGCAAATATTATTTATATCAATGCTTACTTTAGGGGCATGATAATCTATTTTGTTCAATCTAAATTTTCTGGAAAAGTATGCCCAACGATTGTTATTTTTGGTAAACATTTGCTTCAAACAGCACAGTATCTGATTTGAGATAGGTGAAGCAGCTGTTTTAGCTTCACAGAAAATGCTGCCAGAGAGAAATTGTGTCCCTAAGGTCTGGGCTGAGTTACAGCTTTAAAAAATTAAATTAGCTCAGCACACATTTGGCTCCCCTGATGCTTGGCTTCCTTGCACCATAGCCCTCCACCACAGCTTCCTATTTGTTTGGCCCAAACTCTTCTGTAGTTTATTGACAGTAGCATGATAAATCACAGTTTCTCCTGGGCACCATACCTGCTCACATGGTCCTAGTCCCTGTAAGGGGGCCAATATTCATGCCTTCTCATGCAGGCTTGTGAAATTGCTCTTTCAAAAGCTTAGAAATTGATGTTCCATGAAACAAACTCTTCTTAACCTATGTAGTAACTCCTCAGGAGTTGTGACTCTTCCCTCAGAAATGATTACGGTCCTGAATCTGAGGTAGCATTCTCTAGTCATAAACGTTTGATGCTTGGGTGAGTTGATAAATTCATCGAATGAGGGTAAAAAGGGTCTTCCTAATTTTTAGTTTTTAAAAATATTTTTATTTCGGTTTTGTTAATTTCATAGGCTTACATGAGTTCTTCAATGATGATAGAAAATATTTGTATCTAAACAATTTAATTAAATACCATTTTATTTTTATTTGGGACATAACTTTACCTCATTTGTAAAGATAGTGTCACATTACTTTAATTAAATATACTTATTCATTACTTACCTTAGGTAACTGTAAAATTAAATTTTAAATATGTTGTGGTATTTCGAATTATGGGTAAATGAGAATTCTCTATTTTGAACTTATGGATAACTGATAATTCTCTATTATATAAAATCCTAAAATCATCGTAGAATAAAATTGAAGTAACTATGACTATTTGGAGAATAGTGTCCTTAAATGATAATACAATATTAATCTAAACTGGATACATGGCAGGAAGAGAAAATGAATAATTGGATGTCTGCTAAATTGGCATTAGTGAAAAACCTGTGTTGCCATTGTTCTAATTGGTAAGTAAAAAAGTATCTTATCCTTTAATATAAAAATCATTATTTATTCTCTATTAAATAAAAATAAGATATCATATGTATTTAGTGTCTTACTTGCTACTTTGATAAAGAGAACTTGCCTTTGACTTCTCAAAATATTGCTGAAGAACTGGAAAAATAACTATCAGGTAGTATCTAGGTGATGAAGCAATCTGTACACAAAATTCCTGTGACAAGAGTTTATCAATATAAAAAACCTGCACATGTGCCCCTTCACCTAAAATGAAAGTTAACAAAAAAACTATTGGATGCTCAAATTAATGAGCTGCACTTTTTTCAAAATAATATATTTTCTACTAGTCTGTATTATATTCATTGATTCAACCATGTTTTTTAAAAATAAAGATAACAGAGAGAGTTGCACTCCATAGTCACATAAACATGATGAGCATATTAAAGTAAACTGAAACTTTTACAAATGCTTTTTAAATACAAGAGGTCACATGAACTGAGTGAGGTTCATGGCTGCCTTTCAGTACAATTCTGTGCCTTCAGGTTCTACCCAGGGCTAATGATGTTATCCAAAGGAAAACATTTGTAGACTGTACTTTTTGATATTTCTTGGGTAGTTTGATTTGTTTTTTCAGTGCTGTCACTAACATAGTAAATCAATGCTACATGACACTTTTCCACTGATATATAACATAACTCTTATTTTGTCCAGATTCAGAAGGAGCTTACAGTAGATGAATCCCTTGCAACTTGATTCATTTCTACTATTGATTTCCAAGAGTCCAAAATAGGATGGCAGCATTTCAAATTATTGAACACTTAAAGAATAATCTGCTTGGATTTTTTTTTATTCACCTTAAAATTGGATACTCAACAGACATTACTGATTTTGGAGTTATAAAGGATTTATGAAAGCAAAGTTAATGATTTGTTTTCTTCCTAATATTTTGATCCTGTTGTCTGTTTGTTGAAAAACTAATGATACTTTCCCACCATGTGCATAAATATGAACGATAATAATATAATATTGTATCTGTTAACAAAGTTATATTCTCTAAAGAAAGCTACCTCAAATCAAATAACTCCTTTAGCCCCTTTTATTTTTATCTTGCAGTGCTAGAGAGAATTCTAAGCTACGTTACTTAGCAGCCTTTTTTTTTTCCTAAATTTTAATGATGTCTAATGAATGTTTAAATTGTATTTGTGATGTAATTAACTTACATTGAAATGTAGATGTCCTAAGAATTTTGGTTTTGGTAAGGCTTTTCTAAATATGATTTAAGTATTAAAGGACTATCATAAGAGTAAAAACTAGAATTAGGAATTTTTTTTAGGTTTCTATCTGTACTATGTTTATTGACTATACCACTTAGAGTGACATTGTATTTTGAAAATCTGTATCAAATGATAGCATAACAGAGTAGTTCTGTTTCTAAATATTTTGTGCATACATTGAAACAATAGACTTATTTTATTGATAATCTCTTAGTGTAACATAAATTCAAGGATTTTGCCTCACCCGCAGGAAAGGTTTTTGATTAAAAGATGAGATTGAAGAATCGTTGCTTACATTTATTAAATGCTCAGAATGTATCAGTCTCTGGATTAGGTGTTTCAAATCCCAACTTTCAAAATAACACTACAAAAAAGTATTATTCTCACTGGAAAAGTGAGAAAATAGTGGCCCAGAAAATAAGTCACTTGAGCAGGCTGTGTTATAAAGCTAATAAATGGAACAACTAGAATTCAAACAGTGATATTTACGCTCCTAAATTGCAAGCTATTTCCATTTTTTCAGACATTCGTAGAAACAGATTTTCAAGTCAGTGTTGTTAATTTTATTTTTACTTTTTTATTTTATTTGTAATTGTTGTTGCTTATGCTCAGAAATGAAATTAGTGGCATGCATCTTCATGTATATTTTTTCAAAACAAATGTCTCAGAAATACACTAACAGAAATATAACTTATGGATAGCTAAATTCTATTTTACTTTTCTCCAATAGCCCATCCATTAGAAAATAAAATATTTCATTAAAATAATTAGGCACAAAATCATTAAAATTCACCACAACAAACAGCTTTAGATGACAGAGAAGCAATTTTTCCTTTTTTCTTACTTTAATATATCTCATTTGGAGCATATAGATAACCTAAGGGCTAATTAATGTAATGATCAGCAGCAGAGCATCTGGAACTAAATTGCTCAGGTTCAAATCTTAGCTTTGCCACTTAGTTTCTCATGGTGGGCATGTAGCTTCAACTTTCTGGGCCTCAGTTCCTTCATTTTAAAAATGGGGCCAGGCACAGTGGATCACGCCTGCAATACTAACATCTGGGGAAGCCACGGTGGGTGTATTGCCTGAGCTCAGGAGTTCGAGACCAGCATGGGCAACATGGCAACCCATCTCTACTAAAAATAAAAAATAAAAAATAAACAGCTGGGAGTGGTGGTGCACCCGTAGTCCAGATACTCGGGAGGCTGAGGCACAAAAATTGATCACTTGAATCCAGTTTTCAGTGAAGTGAGATCACATCACTTCATTCCAGCCTAGGTGACAGGAAGATTCTGTCTCCATAAAACGAGGGGGCGGGGTGGTTAGTGGGGGGGATAGAAATAAAATTTCTGTCATATATGTGTTATTTGTTTTAGTACTAAATGCCTTTAGAGTTTATATATGTAAAACCCTTTCATGATTCCTAATACAATAAAGAATAGCTATCATTAATTTTCAGGTCAATTTATTTAACTGAAATAATTATGTATACAAATATTGGTTATTATTGGGTGAAATATAACAAGAAATTAAATGATACAAAAAGAATTATATTTGATTTTATTTTAAAGCATAAAATAGCAAAATATAACTATATTAAACTATATTGTGTAATTTTAGTTATATATTAAAACTATTCCCACAGAATATAGTTTCATCCTTAGTTGGAAAAAAATAGTTTTCATTTATAACTGATGGCAGCAGCAGCTACAGAGACTCTGCTGCAGCAGGAGAGGTGCCACCGGGTCGCCAGCCAGAGTGGGAACACGCAGGAGCCCCATCCCCTATCAGGTTGGTGGGCAGGAGCCTGTCTTTCAAGAACACAGGTGCAGCCATCCAGCCCCGGCTCCAGACCTGAGGGTACCTGTGCTCTCAGGGTCCTGGGAAACCTCCTTGCCGTGCAGGCTCAGAAGTGCCTGCTTCTACTCCTTTGCCTTTCCCCACTCCTGAAGCCTGCTCCGGGCAGAGTAAAGTTCTGGCTGAGCCTGGGTGCTGTCGCAACCAGCTGGGAGTGTGTGTGTATGCTACGGGTGGCACTGACATGCCAGCCCCCTGCCATCTTGGCCCACTCCAGACTTTAAGCACTCACGAGCATGGGAGGGAGGCCAAGCGGGTGCTGAGGTGGCTCAGCAGTGGCCTGCAGGCCTCTACATCAGGAACAGCCTGGGTACCTTGAATGGCATGTCCATGGTAGCAGGAGACCATCAGATTCCTGGATAGAAAGGGGCAGGTCCCTAGTGAAACCTCAACTTCAAGCCACGGATGGCCTGAGGCCTGGGAGCCGGCGGAGTCTGGGTGAGGATTGACAACTTATAGTGCTTTTTGCAGACCTGCCCATGGTCACCCCAGGACCAATCAGCACGCACCTTCTCTATTCTTAGCTCATAACACCCTGGACACAGTCAGAGAGGCGCGGGGACTACCAGGTGCAGAAGGAGCTACCCACTTGAGGTCTTCCTGATTTGCTGGGCTGACCTGCCTGCGGAAAGGAGCCCCCCACTGCGGGTCTCCTGACAGCTGTTCCGTTGCTCAGTGAAGCTCATCTCTGCCTCACTCTCCAGTTGTCCACGTACCTCATTCTTCCTGGATGCAGGACAAGAACTCGGGGCCTGGCAAACATCACGAATGAAAGAGCTGTAACACGAACAGAGCTGAAACTACCCGACTGCTCACCAGGTTGCATGCGAGGAGAGAGAAGAGCTATGCCCCTTTGGGGTTCCCAGATCTCGGGACTCCGTAATCCAGAGCTGTGACTCCCTCTTTTGGTCTCTGTGGTTTCCGACATCACCAACCTTCCAGGCACCGCCAGGTCCAGCCTTGTCCAGACCCAGTGCCCGCAGCGAAACCTGCTTGTCATACATCTGGTTAGCCTCAGTCTCCTATGGAGCTGGCACCTGTGTTGGTGCCTGGAGCTGCCCACCTGCCACAGCAGCTGGCGAGCCTTGCTGTGTGCAGCGGATGGAGCCCGCATTTGCTCACCCATGCACCTTTAGCCACTTCTTGCCTGGCATTCTTTTGGCGGGTGTGGGATCCAGGCCGGTACCACAAGCCAAGTGCAGCCTTCCAGACCGAGTAACCAGCACAAGCCCAGCGGCCCGAGCAAAACCTTGGGTGAAGGTACCACTAGCCACAGAGTTTTACAGCTGGAGAAGTGACACCCCAAGGATCTCGTGACATGGGTGCATATATTCTCAGAAATATGGAACAAATTTATTCAGATATGGCTAAGCAAACCAAGAAAAGAAATAAGAACATAATTAAAACGTTTTATTCTCAAAGTTCTGAGTTCTCAGCAGACAACATGAGTAGTTGAAAATATCCTCATTCAAATAAGTAAATCCACTAATAAATACATCATTGTGTCTGACAGTACGCTCAACCTTTGAAAATGTAGGATTTAAATGCAACATATTAAGAAAATGCTTTATCTTCCTAATACCCCAGCCTACTGAAGTATCTGGAACACTTGAAAGTAACATTTCTTCGTGCAAATATATTAATTGATTTATGCATGCAGTTGTCTCTTATAAGTTATACACACATCCCATCCTCTTGAGGACACGAAAGGGATCAGATCAGCGAGGTAACCATGCTCTGTAATCTCTTGATTGTGCTCTAAATGTGTACTTTGTTTTTCATTACAAATATCAGCACCTCTCTGGAGGGGTATAGATGTCTCATTTTCTTCAATCTCACTTTTTTTTTTTCTATAAACACCCAGCTTTTAGTCTTTTCCAAACAGATTATAACCTCTCATTACCCTTGTTGGTTACAATCAACCACAGATATCATGGTTACTTAACCTTTTTGTTAAAATATTCTTGTCATAATATTTGGTAATTTTTATATTCATGTTGACAATGGGAGGATATCACAGCCCCTGAGTTCTTTAATCTTTTTAGGGAGTTTCCTCTACACCACCTCATCAGCGACTTTCTTATTACCAAGAATAGTACCCATAGGTTATTCTCAGTTTCCAGCACCCCACATTCCTACCAACTACCTTCCAATTTCTCTCTGAAAACTACCCTGGCTACAATTTTTTTAACTCAATAGATTTGAAATGCTGTTTTATTTTCTTCATTTCTATACAAATTTTATTATTTTTGGTTACTACTGAGGACTTCTAGTCCATTGTTGTATAGCAGTGGTGTGAGAGGACATCCTTGCTTTGCTCCAGATCTTAAATTCCATCTTTTATTTAGCACACTACAATTATCATTCTTTCATACAATCGCAGTGAAACTGCTAATCGAGATAAGCCATGAAACACATATTGCTTATATGTTTTCAGTCTTTATTTTTTTATAGCAGTTTTAGAATCACATCAAAACCCACAGGAAGATACAGAGATATTCCATATATCCCTACTCCTACACATGCATAGTCTCACCAATAATCAATATCCCCCCACCATAGTGGTGTATTTGTTGTAACTGATGAGTCAATATTGACGCATCATAATCACCCAAAGTCTATGGTTTATTTAAGGATTCACTCTTAGTGTTGTACAGTCTATGGATTTAGACAAATGCATAATCATGTCCTTTCATAATTACAGAATTTCCACTGTCCTAAAATTTTTCTGTGCTCTGCCTACTCATCACTCCCCTTCCAACTTCTGGTGACTAATTACTGATCCTTTTAACAAATCTATGGTTTTATCTTTTTCATAATGTTATGTAGTTGGAATCATACAGTAGGTAGCCTTTTCAGATTAGCTTCTTTCACTAAGTAATTTACATTTAAGTTCTCTCCATGTTTCTTCACCACTTTGATAGCTTATTTTTTTAAGCAATGAGCAATATTCAATTTTCTCAACTTACCGTAGTTTAATTATTTAAGTGGTTAGTACTCAAAACTTACCTGACCTATTTGTATCACTTGAATCCATTAATGACTTTTTCCTTTGTCTCTGCAATATTAAATACCGCCAAAATTATTATTTTCTTAAGAGCATTTTTAAAAATTTTCCTTTAGTATTTTCTCCTTATCTATTCACATTTTAAATTTCAATGGCCTCAGGGCTCAAGACTCAGGAGTCTTTTGTTTATTATTTGGAATCTGTTTCTTATGTTTTTCTCTTATACCTTCATAGCTTCCAGAGCATGTATATACCATCAAGTTATATAAGAAATATATTTATTAAATAGTAAATGAAAGAATCCTGAGGCTTGAGCCCTGAGGCAATTGAAATTTAAAATTGTAATAGATAAGGAGGAAATACTAAAGAAAAACTTTTAAAAGTGCTCATAATAAAATAATAAATTTAGCAGTATTTTATAAGAAACATACTATTGTAAACAGTGCTGCAATGAACATTCGTGTGCATGTGTCCTTATAGTAGAACGGTTTATAGTCCTTTGAATATATACCCAGTAATGGAATTGCACTGGGGTCTATTGGGGGGAATGGGGGAGGACAGTGGGGCGAATCGGGGAGCTGGGGAGGGATAGCCTGGGGAGAAATGCCAAATGTGGGTGAAGGGGAGGAAGGCAGCAAAACACACTGCCATGTGTGTACCTATGCAACTATCTTTCATGTTCTGCACATGTACCCCAAAACCTAAAATGCAATAATAAATAAATAAATTAATAAAACAAAGACTTTCCAAATTATAAATAAAAGAATGTATAAAAACCAAAGAGCTCCACCTAGAGTTTGAAAAAAGAGTTATTACTTATACACACACATAAAGCACTATCTACCCTAAAAAAAAAAAAAAAAAAAAGAGAGCCAGTTGTTCAGTTTCCATGAAGCTGTGCGGTTCTGAAAAAAAAAAAAAAGAAACATACTAAAAGTATGCACTAAAAGTATGTTTCTTATAAATTTCTTATATATTTCTATAAGAAATATATATATATATATATATATATATATATATATAGAGAGAGAGAGAGAGAGAGAGAGAGAGAGAGAGAGAAGGATTGGAAACGTGCAGTGATTTGGGGAGTGGAGGAGGGAAAGCGATGGAAGGTGCTGGAGGGCTGGGGTGTAAATTGGGGACAGATTATGAGATGACCACACACCTTTTTTTTTTTTTTTTTTTTTTTTGAAAAGAAAGGAGAGAAGGAGAGGAAGAAAGAGGAAGAAAAAGAGAGAGAGAGAACAGGAATATTGCTTTATTCTATGAATGGGTATTAATAATAGCAGATCAATATTTTGTGTATTTAAAGTGGAGAATGTATATTTTGTTTATTTAAAGTGGAGAGCTCTATAAGTACTTATTAAGTTTACTTGTTCCGGATCTGAGTTCAAGTCCTGGATATCCTTATTAATTTTCTGTCTCATTGAATCTAAATCTCTTTATGGGTCTTATGTATCTGGGTGTTAGGATGCATTGATCCTTTTACCACTCTATCTTTGTTGCTTTGAAATCTGTTTTATCAAATGCATGAATTGCAACTCCTGCTTTTTGTTTATTTATTTATTTTTGCTCTCCATTTGGTTGGTAAATCTTTCTCCAACCCTTTGTTTTGAGTCTTTGTATATCTTTGGATATGAAATGGGTCTGGATGTAGTATACCATTAGGTTTTGGCTGTATCTTTTGATTGGGGGATTTAGTCGATTTAAATTTAGGATTACTGCCATTTGATGTTAACTGGCTATTTTATCCATTCGTTGATGTAAATTCTTCTTTATGTTGATGCTCTTTACTTTTTGGTATATTTGTAGAGAGGCCAATACTGGTTGTTCCTTTCTGTGTGTAATGTTTCTTTCAGAAGTTTTTGTAAGGCAGGCCTGGTGGTAACAAAATCTCTGAGTACTTGCTTGTTCAAAAAAAAAAAAGAGAACTTTTATATTTCTTGTATATAAGAAATATATATAAGAAATATGTTTCATATATTTCTTATATAAGAATATAATATATAACATAACTTTATGTTTGTGTGTACACACACACATGCACACACACACAGAACATAGATCTGTCTACCAGAGTAAAGATTCATATATATAAATGTGCATGACACATTTTCTTGGATTTCTAATAGGTATATCAAATTTAGCAATTCAAAATTAATCCTTTCTAAACTGACTGTTTTGCATTCTTCTCTACCTGAGGAATTAACAATTTCACTATTTCCAAGTTTCTCAGACCCACCATCTTAAAGCCATTTTTTAATGCTTTCCTTCAGACAGGTCTCATAGTAGATTCTATAGCAAATTCCATTTATTATACCTTCAAAACATACCAGAAGTGAATGCCTCTCAACACATCTGTTTCAATCCCATCAATCCCAATCAAGACACCATTATCTCTACCAGATTATCTCATAGCTATTTATGCTTCTGCTTTTGATTCCTCTATTTCTGCTTTTGATTCCTCTTCCCAATCCACTTCAAACATGATAGAGAGATTATATTGAGTCATGCTTCTCTCCTCATCACTCAAATGGCTGTGTATTTTTTTTTCTAATTGAAATTTTAAAAATGGAAATCCTCACATAAGACTTTCAGGTACTCTGGTCTCTCTCAACAGTCTAACGTTATTTCTTACACCTTCTTCCTTTGCTCCCTCTGATCCAGGCACCTGAACCTTGTTTGTATTCTTCTAACGTGGCAAATATATGACAGTCTTAGTTCTCTGGACTTGCTGTTCCTAAGTCTTAAGCATCCTTCTCCCTGATACCTCATAGTGCAGGTTCTCATATCCTTCAGGCGTCCTGTCAAATATTCCCTTATCTGACCATTCTCTTTAAAATAGTAATTCTTCATTTTAGGGTACTTTTTAATTATGTTTAATATTCTTCATAATTATATAATTTGAAATGCTATTTTTGAAATCATTTACTTCCTTTATCATAATTGTAGCTAGGTAGGATATATTTTTTGTTTATTTGCTCATACTATGTTTCCTGTATACTATTGTTTTCATGGCCCAATAGGAGAACCCAAGAAATATGTATGAATGAATACATGATTGAAAGTGAAACATTTCCTTTTTTTTTTTAATTTTACTTTAAGTTATGGAATACATGTGCAGATCTTGCAGGATGCTTACACAGGTATACACATGCCATGGTAGTTTGCTGTCTCCATTCCCCCATCAACTACATTAGGTATTTCTCCTAATGTTATCCCTCCCCAATCACCCCACATGCTGCTGTCCCTCCCCTGGGTCCCCACCCTTCAACAGACCCCAGTGTGTGATGTTTCCCTCCCTGTGTCCATGGGTTCTCATTGTTCAATATCCACTTAGAGTGAAAACATGCCATGTTTGGTTTTCTGTTCTTGTGTTAGTTTGCTAAGAATGATGGTTTCCAGATTCATCCATGTCCCTTCAAAGGAAATGAATCCATCCTTTTTATTGCTGCATAGTATTCCATGGTGTATATGTGCCACATTTTGTTTATCCAGTCTATCATTGATGGGTGTTTGGGTTGCTTCCAAGTCTTTGCTATTGTAAACACTGCTACAATGAACATATGTATGCGTGTGTTTTTATAATATAACAATTTATGATACTTTGGGTATATACCCAATAATGGGATTGCTGAGTCAAATGGTATTTCTATTTCTAGATCCTTGAGGAATCGCCACACTGTCATCCACAATGGTTGAACTAATTTACACTCCCACCAACAGTGTAAAAGTATTCCTATTTCTCCACATCCTCTCCAGCATCTGTTGTCCCTAGATTTCTTAATGATTACCATTCTAACTGGCATGAGATGGTATCTCAATGTGGTTTTGATTTGTGTTTCTCTAATGACCAGTGATGATAAGGATTCTTTCTGCTTGTTAGCCACAAAAATATCTTCTTTTGGAAAGTGTCTTTTTCTATCCTCACCCACATTTTGATGGGGTTGTTGGTTGTTTTCTTGTATATATGTTTTAGTAGTTTGTAGATTCTGGATATTAGCCCTTTGTTAAATGGATTGTTTGCAAAAGCTTTTTCCCATTCTGTTGCTTTCCAGTTCACTCATGATTGTTTATTTTTCTGTGCAGAAGCTCTTAAGTCCAATTAGATCCCATTTGTCTATTTTGGCTTTTGTTGTCATTGCTTTAGGTGTTTTAGCCATGAAGTCCTTGTCTATGCCTGTGTCCTGAATGGTATTGCCTGGGTTTTCTTCTAGGGTTTTTAATGGTGTTAGATCTCATGTTTAAATCTTTAATCCACCTGGAGTTAATTTTTGTATAAGGTGTAAGGAAGGGGTCCAGTTTCAGCTTTCTGCATATGGCTGGAGAGTTTTCCCAACACCATTTATTAAACAGGGAATCTTTCTCCATTGCTTATTTTTGTCAGGTTTGTCAAAGATGAGATGGTTGTAGGTGTATAACATTACTTCTGATATGTCTGTTCTGTCCATCGGTCTATATCTCTGTTTTGGTACTGGTACCATGCTGTTTGATTTACTGTAGTCTTGTAGTATAATTTGAAGTCATGTATCGTGATGCCACAGCTTTGTTCTTTTTGCTTAGGATTGTCTTTTGCTATGGAGGCTCTTTTTTGGTTCCATCTGAAGTTTAAGGTGGTTTTTCCAGTTCTATGAAGAAGGTCAGTGGTAGCTTGATGGGGATAGCCTTGAATCTATAAATTCCTTTGGGCAGTATGGCCATTTTCACAATATTGATTCTTTCTAACCATGAGCATGGAATGTTTTTTCATCTGTTTGTGTCCTCTCTTATTTCCTTGAGTAATGGTTTGTAGTTCTCCTTGAAGAGATCCTTCAAGAAAAAAGGAAAGAGAAACATTTCCTATTTTGTTTTACAAGTATTTCTCTGATATATGCATGCTATTATCAGTAAGAGATCAGTGCTAATATTTTTATAATAAGGTTCCAGACAAAACTACAGGCAAATTTATGTCAGAATAACAATGTCTAAAGAAAAGCCTTTTATGGGAAACATTATTGTATTGTTTCCATTTTTTTTTTTTTCCAAGGCGGCTGTCTCTGTTTGCCATACTGGAGTGCAGTGGTACAATCTCAGCTCACTGCAACCTGCACCTCCAGGGTTCAAGCACTTCTCTGCCTCAGTCTTCTGTGTAGCTGGGATTACAGGAGGCCCGCCCGCCATGGCTGGTTATTTTTTTTGTATTTTTAGTAGAGACAAGGTTTCACCATTTTTGGCCAGACTGGTCTTGAAATCCTGACCTCGTCATCCACCCGCCTCAGCCTCCCAAAGTGCTGGGATTACACGAGTGAGTCACTGTGCCCTGTTTCCTTTATTTCTAATGGAAAGCATATTTTTAGAATTTTTAATCATTATAAAGTAAGGAAAATCTATCATTTGCAAGAAATGCATAAATATGATAAACACAATCATCTGAAATGCTTCAAGTTTTAGAAAAGGCACTTGAAATTATTTATTTTACTTTCAAGAAGAGAATATTGTAGATTGTTGTAATCCTATATTTATATCAATTTAGCCAAACTTTTATGTTGATGAGGTCATATATGGCAAAATAATTTTATTTTCACTTTGACAGCAACCACATTAAAAATAAAATAAAATAACTCTGAACCTGGCACCATCGCTCACACCTATAATCCCAGCACTTTGGGAGGCCGAGGAAGGTGGATCACAATGTGAGGATTTCGAGACCAGTCTGGTCAACATGGTGAACCCCCGTCTCTACCAAAAAAAATAAAAATAAAATAAAAATAAAATAAAAACAAAAATTAGCTGGACATGGTGGTGTTTGCCCTTAGTCCCAGATACTCAAGAGGCTGAGGCAGGGGAATCACTTGATCCCAGTAGGTGGAGGTTGCAGTGAGCTGAGATCACACCACTGCACTCCAGCATGGCAACAGAGCCAGACTCTGTCTCAACAAAACAAAACAAAAATAACTAAAGATAATTACATGAGGTGAGAAATATGTTAATTAGCTTGACTGTGCTGATCAATTTACAAAGTATATGTATATCACAAAATGTTATGCAACTTGAATATAGGTAATTTTTATTTATGAATCATATATTAGTAAAGCTGAAAATGTAAAAATTAAAAGTTTCTTCTATAGAAAAAATAAAACAAATACAAGTTACTACACTAATGCTTAAAGCCAGAATTTACTACGTCAAGGTACAGAAACCAAAACTACTGCCAATTTTATAAAAAACGTCATATCTCTCTGATGTGTAAATTTTCAATCATTGTTACTTAATGTGTTGGGTGGTTAGTTATTGTATATTGCTTCAATAAAAATGAAACTCACAAGCCAATTAAAAGCATAGATTACTCATCAAATTAAAAATGGTTATGGGAATACAAATGTGTTCAGACTTAAGATACACACTGTCCCAATATAATCTGAAGACATCAACACTTGATACAGCAATAAAATATTTGGAATATAAAATATATAGATATTTGAATGTTATTTTTTTCTCCAAATGAAAAGCACCAGAATATAGATTTTCTGCTTCAGATCAAAAGTGATTGCCTCATTAAACTTTCTACAATATATTACCTTCTAGTATCTATATTATTTCCCCAAATCCAAAATATTTTATAATACTAGATTAAGAACTTTTAATACTTTTTAGCTCTTTGTCTATTAGAAAACTTTGTATTTATGAAATGATGTTAAAATTATGCTCTGCTGAATAATTTTTTTATGGTAGACTAATGTCATGTTTCAAACACTGTGTAAGAAATATTAAGAATAATAATGTGATTTTAGAATTTAAAAAGATAAATAATCAACATTAGAAGGCATTTGTTAGTATGGTTCATATATAGTCTTGAAAATATATCTTGTTTTTTTTTTATTTTAAGAAATTATTTGGAGCATAATATAAAAATATCTCGTAAATTACTTGATTTAATTGCATTTGGATCCTTGGGTTGAATGCCAATATATGGCTTATGAAAATACTTTTCTTATCCATTAGTAATAGACTCATAGCATCTATTACCTACTTGTAGAAAGTACTCCCCAGGATATGGCACCTGTTATCTTGAATGACATTTCTTATTTTCTCAATAATTACATTTGAACATTATATTTGCATAAGTGTCCTGTTGTCTTCTTCAGTAATCATAAGGTTTATATTGTTGTCCCGTTCAATTTGTTTTTTATCTTTCATCCACAAAATTAAAAACCTTATTTCACAAATTAAACTGTTAAAGATAATGGGATATTTTCTCTTTGCTGAATAACACACTATTAAGATATAATTTCCTCAAATATTATTGAAAGCCATTTAAAAATCTTTAAATTTCATAAATAAATAAAGACAAAAGCAGTGTTACTTTATTTTTTAGTGTTTCAAATATTGCCAAATAACAGTTTGTTCTTGTTAATGAAATAGAATCCATGGAGTTGACATTGTTATGAATGCCTTCTTTCAAGTTCATTTATTTCAAGAGAAAATAAATTCTTATGTGGAATTCAATATGCATAACACCTTTTATGCTACCTCTCAATGAGGTTTTCCTTTCTTATTAGATTATGGAAAAGAAAGGCACATTTAGAGATACCATATTATTATTAGATATAATAATAGATTAACATATAATAATTAATATAGTAGTGCCTGAATGAGTCTTTAGAGTGTGTCTCTTTTCCTTGAAATATCTCTTATTGCGTTGGTAACCCTTCTTGAGAAATCAAAAATTGGGGTGTTCAAATGGTATTTCAATAAAGTTAGGTCATTTTCTGATCTTTAGTTCTAATAATAAGAGAAAAGCAATTTTAAATCTTGTCACTTATAAAAATAATGTTTTACATCTTACTATTAGTATTATACTTTAAGTTCTGGGGTAGCTGTGCAGAATGTGAAGGTTTATTATGTAAGTGTACACCTCCCATGATGGTTTGCTTCATCCTTCACCCCATCATTACTTTAGGTATTTCTCCGAACACTATGCCTGCCTTAAGTCCCCACCCCCTGCTCTCTCTCTCTCATAGCTCCCCACCTACCTCAATAATATCTATAACTGTTTTAGGTTAGACAGTTTGAAAATGAGGGTGTCTAATTTAAATCTTAAAACAGGACTTTTATACGCCAGTCCAAGATAAAATTATGAAGGTTCAAATTATCTTAACAATTTTCACCAGGTCATACAGTTCAATTTTATGATTTGAACTCTGATTAGTATTACTTTATAGTTTTCACTACTTCCAACATTACACTGAATAATTTATCCTTTTTAAATTACAAATATGTCAAAATATCATTTGTTACGTTTTATGTGCATAATATATTGAGCTTTGTCACAATAAGCCTGAATGTAAGAAATTATTCTTGCTTTTCAAATTGTGTAAAGTAATATTCAAAAAGGTTATGCAAATTTCAAAGAATCATACTTTGATAAATAATAAGTGATTTCTGATCCCGCCACAAAAGTTATTTTTTCTGTTCCTCATTTGCTGTCAAAATATGTATCAAAAATGTAAAGTTACTTTATGATTTGTAGTGTTCTGGTGATAAAATGATTTACACTGTAAGAAGTTATCAAGAAATGGAAAATGTTGATATTCTTTTGTCTTCAGTGGTTAAATAGTGAAGATTTATCAAGTTACCTTAGTAAGTATTTATAGATATTATAATGGTCTAATGTAATTGTACAGACGCTTCACGTTCTTTTTCATGAAGTCTGCTTGAAGGCCAAAACAGCTTAAAGGAACAAAAAGAAACTTCTGACTGCTCTACCACATTGTATTAGTCAGGGTTCTCCAGAGAAACATAATCAGTGGATTTACAGAGTGAGAAATATGTAACAGATTTATTATGAGAAGTGGCTCACATATTTATGGGGGCCAAGGATTTCCAAGTTTTCCAGGTTTGAGAGCTGGAGACCCAGGAAAAACAGTGATGTCATTCAGCCAAAGCCTAAAAAAGAAGGGCAGCTGGTGTAAGTCCTGGAGTCTAAAGGTCCAAGCACCAGAAGCTCTGATGTTCAAAATTAGAAAAAGATGGTTATTTCAGGTTAAGGAGAAAGAGAGAGAGACAGAGACAGATAATATGTTCTCCCCTCACCTTTTGGCCTTATTCAGGCAGTCAAAAGAACAGATAATGCCCACTCACATTGGAAAAGACAGATTGTTAGTCAGTCTACTGATTCAAATGATAATCTTTTTAGAAAACACTCTTGCAGACACATCAGAAATATTATACCAGCTATCTGTGTATCCCTTAGCCAAGTCGACACTTTAACTGTCAAACATGTCATTACTAAATTACTGCATTATGTTTTAATTCTAAGTTTAACTATTCACAAAAATTATTCAGTGAGTAAATTCATAAATAATAAAGTGAGTTTTATCAGTGCATTATTCATATTTATGCTAATACCTACTACTAAAATGGAGGCAGGTGTAAATGTGGGTATTATATTAATACCCAGCATGTTATCTTATCATGAAGTTAAAACTGATTCCAATATCCTTTTATGTTTTAATAATAGATAATACATCAAATAGTTTTTTGTGATTAAATTTAAAAAGTTTCTAATTCATATGTACAACCTGGAGAAACGTGAATTAAAAAGCAATAGGTTATCAATAGAAATGTTTGAATTTTCTTATATTAACCATATATATAAATCATATATACATATATAATTCCTTTATTGTAAAATGCATCACTGAATACTTTTTATGATGAAATTTAAAATTTCAAATCATATTCTGACTGCTAATTACAAAATTAAACTGTACTATTTCAGATACACTGAAATTAAAATATTATAGATCAAAATCAAAGTATCTATTTCCTAAATAATGCTTTTATTAGCATTACTTTTGTATGTCATTATCAGGAAAATGTTATATAAGGAAGGACTTAATTGAATTTAAATATATTACATAAACAAGTTTATAATGGTCAGAAATACAAGAAAATATGTCATTTATATGAACACTATAGCTGCAAGTAGATTTATATCCCATCACATAGTTTTCAATGTGACATTCATTTCTTGGTTGTGTGAACTTGTAACTCGGTAGCTTGGCCTCTTATAGAGATAACCTGTAACTCTTTGGGGTTTGGATGGCCAGAAATATAAAAATGTACATTTCATTATTGAGCCTATTTTCACGTCAGATGCTGTTTTAAAATTATAGCACTTTAAATGTAATTTACTTTTCTATATATGTAAAAGATGATATTAGATCTTTTTATTTCAGATTTTGTTTGTTTTTATTGACATGTTGACAAGGGGCAGAGATTTTTGCTTATCTCTCAAATCTTGACCCAGTGAGGTAAAGACAAATTAACAAACTTAAGATAAAATGGTGATGAGAAATTTTGTGCATGTAATGAATTGGAACTGTGGCATTTGCAAGTTTGATAAATGTTCTTTGATAGCTTGTATTTGATAGAAAATTATAATGTGCGTGATTATTAATGGTCTCATTGATCTATGGAGACAAAGTACAGAGTTCATAGCTTATCTAATCTTTCTCTGAACCCATTCCAGGCTACTATTCCTTAAGGAAATGATATTTTTAACTTCAGAATGAGCAGGTCTCAATTATCTACTACCATTTAGAAAGCATTGACTGGAATATGATGATTTTTGTTTGATTTAAATCCTTATAACTTCTATGATGTAACATTTTTATTAACTGTATTACTTCACCAGCGCAATCTTCAGAATACTGTGAAAAGATATTATAGTTAAGTACTAGAGTGTGCTTAACAAGATCCTTCAAATGTTCTTCTTCTGTATGCTTATAGACAAGTAAGAAAAAAAAATTCAATTAATATGTAAGAGATGAAGGTGACCTCAATAAGTTGTAAAAATTCTACTTCAAACTTTTAGATGGGGTTCTTTCTGAATTATTCAAATGAGACCTTCCCACCTGCACCCCATTTTTTAGACAATCCAGTCCATCAACTTTTGGCATTCAGATGGCATTTTCTCTAGGGACAGTGATATTATTGGTTTCCTAAGAGACACATATCCTTCATATATTTCATGTTAATGAGTAGGGTAAGTCCAGTGGAATCATTTTAGAAAGAGACAAATTTTTATGAAAATTGAAGTATTAACATAAAAACTATGTTTCCCTGACTGAAATTTAAAATATCCTTCTTTGAAATACATATTTGATTTAGCTCCTTGCCTTCCAATAAGAGAGCCTCCAACTTAGAGATTAAAGTATATTTTAATTATATTAAAATATCACACATTGCAACATAAAAAGAATAGTGATCAAGTTCATTACCCAACTTTATAACAAAGTCATGCAGTAGTTAACATTAGAAAACATAATAACATACAGTTTATTGGGTTCCTCACTGTATTATATATACTATACTTATATAAAATGTTTTATTTATAATCAAACATAATCTAAAAACAAAATAGTCAATATGAAACAAAAGCAATTTCAAAAGACTATTTTCATAGAGAGGATAATTCATATTTCAGCATTTTGAGATAGATTTGAATAAAAGGAAAAGTAAAATAAAACAGATGATTACAATAATGTGAAGCTGAGCCTTGTAAAAACTTCAAGGCCAATATTGGAAACTGCATAGAAAATTTGGCAAAATGATTTCTTAGGAGAGTAACAAATTGTTTATAAGAACTTTAAATACTTGACATATAAACTATCAGGTTTGATGACTAATCCCCTTTCTGTGAAATGTTTTATTTTCTCTTGAGTGGATCTGAGACGTATACAAATTAGTAAAAACTTAATTAGGAGATCAATCATCAAATTATACATTAACTATTTATTTAATGATTAAAATAATTAGAGTATAATAAAAATTATCTTATCTTTAAGCTGAAGTCTATATAATAAGAACAATAAACCTAGGAAAGGGTACTCATATGTATTATATACCACTCACACACAAACATAGGTGTCTGCACAGGTAATCTTGATAACATTACGAGTAGAAATGTGAAATATACTTCTTTAATAAATAGTAAAGATTAATTTGATATATATCTTAATTTTAATAAAATGATGATTTTATAAGACTAAGTGAAAGAATAGTGAAATCAGTTCTAAAAATAATTAAGCTTTAAAAGATGAATTGATAATTTCAATTGCTAATTGGACAATTTGTAAACATTCTCTTAAAATTTAAGCAATAATATACATCTGATCAAAATTTTACAATGTATAAATAGGTCTAAGATGTATCATTTAGTTTCAATGACCTTAACTGTGAAACTCAGCTTTTAACATTTTTGTATAGCAGTACTTAACTTCTGAAAATCCTCAAGCTGTGCCAAGCAATGTTAAAATATTTTAATATATTCCCTCAACCTGTATCCATGTTCCTTTAAGTGACTTAACCACAGCTTCTTACAATAAGAAAATAGCAGATACTGAGTTTAATTTTGATATGCAATTTCAACCACTATCATTAAATAATATGTAACTGAAATGTATTTGTATAGTTTTTACTGCAAGCATTAAGTTATAACCTCTTCTCTGTATAGCTAATATGGAAATACGTAGACCAGGATTTTGATGCACTTAACTCTTTTTTAATATAAATATCATATACCAGTGATATTATTTATCTTTCATTATATCCACATATGGCTCTACATACATAAGGTCAAAACTAACTGCAAGTCTAGATTTATTGTTTATTTGTTATATGTACTATAGAACAAACAATTATCTTACTTTTGTTTATGTATTTACTTATATATTTAGAGACAGGGTCTGGCTCTGTCACCCAGGCTGGAGTACAGTGGCTCCATCTCAGCTCAATGCAAGCTTCGCCTCCCAGACTCAAACAATCCTCCCACCTCAACCTTCCAAGTAGCTGGGACTACAGGCATATGCCACCACACCTGACTAATTTTGTATTTTTAGTAGAGAGTGATTTTCCTCGTGTTGCCCAGACTAGTCTCAAACTCCTAGGCTCAGTTGAGCTACCTGCCTTGGCAAGATCCCCAAATGCTGGGATTACAGGCATGACCACTGCAATCAGCCAGTGTTTATTATTTTTTTTTTCCAAATCATGTTTACTTGACAGGCTAATAATGGCAAGTGTTTATAAACTTGTGGTTTCAATTTGCATTGTCCTTATGTTTAGTGATGTTGAACATTTTTTCATATAGCTTTTGGCTATTGTACGTCTTCTTTTGAGAAATGTTAATTCAGGTATTTTGCCCATTTTTAAAAGAGATTATTGTTTTTTCATTATTGAGTTGCTTGAGTTCCTTATATGTTTTGGATATTAGCCACTTATCATATTTTTTGCTTTGTAAATAGTTTCTCCCATTCTATAGGTTTAGTCACCCTGTTTGTTTCTTTTGCTATGCAAAAATAATATTTTAATTTCATATAATTTAACTTGCCTGTTTTGCTTTTGTTGCCTATGCTTTTGGGCGTCATATCTCCCCAAAAACTTTGCTAAAACTAATATTTAGAAACTTGTTTCGTATGTGTGCTTTTAGTAGTTCCAAGTCTTACATTCAAGTCTTTAATTAATTTTGAGATGATTTTTGCATATGGGCTGAGATAAATGTCCAATTTTATTGTTCCACATAGAATATCTCATTTTTCCAACACCACACCATTTATTGGAGAGACTATCTTTTCCCCACGGTATGTTCTTGACCCATTGGCCAATGATCAGTTGACTGAAATGTGTGGATTAATTACTGAGCTATCTCTCTCTCTCTCTCTCTCTCTCTCTCTCTCTCTCTCTCTCTGTGTGTGTGTGTGTGTGTGTGTATATATATGTAAATATAGAATAAGTATCAGCTCAGAAATACATATATATGTGTGTGTGTGTGTATATATATATATATATGAAATTATATAGTGTAGTTTACCAGTGTATTTAGAAAATGTTTTTCTAATAAATCTTTCATCATAGACACCAACAGCATGGGCTAAATCATAAGGTCCTAAACATTATCCATCAGTGTTTGAAAGCTTATTATATACATTTTCCATATTACGACTTAGAGTGAGAAACATACTTCATGAAATAAAAAGAAGTCCAATATAGTTAGAATAAAGTGAGTAAGGTGACTCTAACAGCAGATGTAGTTGGAAAGGTAGATGAATAGGAGGGGTAAACCACATTTGTTATTTTAAGGTGATTTAAAAGAAATGGCCCCTCCTCTGTAGGGCAATGAGCCATTGGTCAGTTCTCTAGAGTTTAGTGAGATGACTTGTTTTAAAATGATGACTCTGGTTAATAAGTGGAGAACAGATTCTTTGAAATAAAGATGTAAGTAGAAAGACCATCTAGAAGCAACTCCAATATTATATTAATAGGTTATCATGGCTTGGTTTAAGGTGGTAATTTGGAATACTGAAAATTTTGGATTTTAAATATATTTTGAGGGTAGGATATACAGGATTAACTCATGACTTGGGTAATGGATATGAAAGAAAGCATAAACTGTAACTCCAGCATTTTCATTTTTAATGGCTAGAGGCAAATTATTCTTAAAAATCATATTGGCAGTCAGATCCCAGAGTCACTTAATTTTTTTGCTGACAGCCATGGGCTTGTTTCCAGTCTTAAATGCTGCAGATTATGAGTAGGGTATGTAGGGACACAGCCTATCTGTTCAGCAAAACTGAATCTTGCCTTCCACAGTGAAGCTGTGGCTCCTTTCTACGGCCAGACTTGAGTGACATATTTTAGCAGTCTACTTGCAAGCCAGATCTCAGTTCTTGCTATTTGCTGTTATTGTATGTATGTGTTTTAGGGGGAAATTCTTTATCTCTGGTCTACAGTTTTTCTTTCCCTTTCTAGTTTTCAACTAAAGCTAAAATCTTTTTTTATAATGTTTCTCTATTTTACTTAACATTTTCTTGAAAATCAAATGTAAGGACCCTTAGAATCATAAAGTTATCCTCCCCCCCAAATTCTTAAATAACCTTGCAGATAACTTATTATATTTATGTTTCACTAAAGGCTCTGAGGTGTTAGGAAGGTAAGCAGGACTGTGACCATTAACTACAAGCATTTGCTTCACACCAAGCAATGACTACATAGCTCTTGGCATGGAAGAGGGTATAATTTGCTGTTGTTGAGGTGCAAATTTACTAATGCTAAATGGAAATAAACTATCTATTCTTGGTTATTGAAAGTAAGAGTGTCTTCTCTAAATATCTAATATACAGGAAAATACGGTCTGCTAAACATAATGTGTTCTATCCAATATCAAAATTGTATGTTTTATACACAGAATTAAAAAATTTAAATAATTTGAAGAAAAATCTCATATTTTTATGCATTCATAAATTTTTCTTTTTAGTTTTGTATGTAAAATGTATTTTGGTAATCTATAAACAAGTTTTACAGTTAAATTTATTTTTATTTTATTATAACTCTATAAGATGCATATTTTATGCAAATATGCTTCATTGTCACAATGCTGAAGGTATTTACATAATTATTATGTAATCATTATTCAATTATTGAATATTTATGTCTCCTTAAATATGATATATTCTAAAAATTCTGTGATGCATAATAAATAATGTAATGTACATACCCCATCAAGGAAGTAATGGGAAAATATGGAATTAAATCAATAAGGTTTCACTCAGAAAAATATTATCGTAAAGAACATGTCTTGTGACCTGTAGAAGAAGTTGAAGTAATCACAGAGAATACTGAGAGTAATGGTGGGTTGGAAGAGTGGGGACAGGTTCATGAAAAGGCTACAGTAAAAATACAACTTCCATAAAACCAAAGAAGTTCTACAGTCTTTACAACCATGTCCTGTAGTCTGTGGCTGAATTAAGGACCCTGATGGGAAAGCAACTAGAAAAATTCACTCAAGGACCACCCTGCCACCATAAGCATCAAGCCATTAGAAGTGTTGTAACCTATTTTCTGCTTTCTGAAATGGAAATATAACTACAGGAGCAGAGCAAAGAGTGGATAATAAGGACATTGAATATTCAATTCATTAGGGGAAAAGTCTCTTGATTGCCAACTTTTTTGCTTTGCTTAACAGACAGTTTTACCTAGAGAGCAATAAATGTGTTGTACCCAATCACAGACACTGTTTCTGAGGACATACATAATTATTCAAGCATCCAAGGTGAAACTTCTTTAAGAACTAAAATGAGACTTTGGTGTTACACAAGCAGCATTGTTTTTGACAGTCATAAATTATTTGGAACAAGTAATTTTTGTCAACAGATCCATTTTTTAGTATGTAAATTTAAAACATGATGATCAATCTGGTCAATTTTAAATATTAAAAAGTTTCAACTAGCTTTCTCTAAATAAATGCATTAAAATGCAGGTGTATTTTAAAAGTGGGATATTGCTATCATTAACTGAATGTAAATAGCATCATATGTCACCAGCTTAGCATTCATCATTGTCATATATAAGATTCCTAAGTGCTAGAATTGGGGTTCCCATGTGACACGCTGAAAAAGTGGCCGAAACAATTTCCACTTTTTTTCATCAAAAACAGATATTATTTCTTCATCCATCGAGTCTTGTCTCTCTTTCTAACATGTTACAGAAGCGCAAGTTAAGAGTCCAGGACTCAGAGGCTTTGCATCCTGTCACTTTAGAGGCACTTGAAACCCTGCAATTGTCGTATGAAGAAACCTACATAATCTGCTAGATGAGAAACCACATAGGCAGAGGCCTTGGTTGCTACAGTGATCCCTTCTTTCTTAGCCATCTCAATCCTCCAAGGTGAGGTCACTGACCTGTAGTAAGACCATTGAGAACAGGGGAGCTTGTCCCAGATCCAAATTGCCCAATCGAGACAGGTCAAATTCATGAGCCACAGAATCACCATACAAAGAAACTAAGTTTTAGGATAATTTCTTATGCACCAATAGTTGAGTGACAAATAGCACAATACAAATTTAGAGAATAATTAGCCTATTCCTTCCAGAATCTCTCCCTTCAGGGACAGTTGAGGGTTAAAGTATGCCATACCAAAATTTCCATGGCATCTTTGTATTGCAGCAAATCACTTTTATTTATGGCACACGTCTTTTTTTTATTTTAACTTTTTATTGCATTTTAGGTTTTGGGGTACATGTGCAGAACGTGCAAGATAGTTGCATAGGTACACACATGGCAGTGTGTTTTGCTGCCTTCCTCCCCTTCACCCACACTTGGCATTTCTCCCCAGGCTATCCCTCCCCAGCTCCCCCCCCGTTGTCCCTCCCCCATTCCCCCCAATAGATCCCAGTGTGTAGTAGACCCCCTCCCTGTGTCCAAGTGTTCTCATTATTCTCACCCACCTATTAGTGAGAATATGCGGTATTTCCTTTTCTGTTCTTGTGTCAGTTTGCTGAGAAACGTCTTTTTTAAGGTCAAAAGTTTTCTACAACACCTACCTGTGAGATAATTATAAATACTGGTCACTGTTCGCTTGCCCTCCCTGAGAAAAGTCAATGTTAGAAATCTGGTTGACTTTTATGTCATAAACAATTAGATAGAGTTATTCCCAGATATGGAACATATTATGGACGTCCTTGTTTTTCAACCACAGAGACAACAGTGTATGGTATTGATACTCTTTCTCTCGTGAGTTCTTTCTCTTTCTATACTGATTTATTCATCTGCATCCAAGAAAGGTCTAAATAACAGTATTTCTATCAGAAAACTGATATATTAGGATTCTAATAGGAGACATGCATACGTATGTGTGTGTGTGTGTGTGTGTGTGCGTGTGTGTGTACACAGAAGCAGAGAGACAGGAAGAGAGAGAAGAGAAATTTATCTTGTTAAGTTGCTCATGAGATTGTACAGCTGTACAGCTTGGAAAGTTCAAAATCTGCAGAAGAGGCAGGTAGGTTGGGGGCCCAGGGAAGAGATAATGCTGCAGTTGAAGTAAGAAGGCAGCCTGCTGGATGGATTCCCTCTTCTTCTGGAGAGGTCAGTCTTAATGTATTAAAAAATTTAACTTGGATAAGGCCCACCAACCCACATTATGGAGGTTGATATATTTTCTGAAAGTCTATTGACTTAAATATTAGTCTTACCTAAAAAATACATCACATATTTTTGTCCAATAAGTAGATTGTAGCTGCTGCTGTCACGTAAATAGCTATGTAAGATATGGGCTATGTTTCACTATAGAAAATATTTTACTATCAATATTTATCCCATGACATCATGTTGTAAACCTTAGATATACATATTAAAATTTATCTTAAAAATGAGGTTCAGCAATAACAATATATATCACAGAATCACCTAAAATTATGTTTGACCAAATATGCTAAAATTATGTTTGACTAAATGTGTAGGTACAGTATCCTAGCCAAAATTACACATAAAATTAACCATCATAGCTGAGTATATGATTTCATGTTTGTACAGACTCAGAATCTAAGACATGGTACTTTCAAAATACCATGTTTCACCAAATACAGACATTATACATTTATTTCATTTTGGAGTCAAAACTGATCATTATACACAGAATGTTTTCATTCTTTTTTTCCTGGAATTGGCTGGGTACATGGCCACCTGGGATGAACACTATATTCTGAAGGCTTACTTGGAAATAGCTGTAGTCATATGCCTGAGACAGGGCCAATTGAAAGAATGAAAATGTACCTTCTGTCATTTCCAGGATGTGTTTTAACAGGAAGGGGTGTGTTATTCAGCTTTCTATTAGCTAAACTGAATCTAGAATAAATTAATGGTAAGTATGGTAAAGCAGGTCAAGAGTAGTAAACTGACTCCTAAGATCATAGTCCTATACTACCCTCAGGTTTAATTTGCTTAAGAAAAAAATGTGTTTCCACATTGATGAAGTCACCGCTGTACTAATTTTGTTTTCTATTACTCACGGGTGACTCTAACCTTAAATAATACCGTTGTTTTGGCTAACACATGGTGTCTCATCACAATGTACCTTTCCATCCTTCTACACAAATCATCTAAATTACATAGATAGCCCACTTGCTCCTTCTCCAATAAACATTCTGTTTCAATGGTATTTTTTACACTACCATTACTTTCAAATTTATTAAAAACATGTTTTTTTTTTCATTAATTAAAAAAGGAATATTTGTTGAAAACATTTACAAACCAGTCTACATGTGATATGTTGACACATTGCTCAAGATTCTTTTTTCTTTTTTTAGACGAAGTTTTGCTGCTCTTGCCTAGGCTAGAGTGCAATGGAGCAATCTTCACTCACTGTAAGCTCTTCCCTCGAGTTCAAGAGATTCTCCTGCTCTCAGCCTCCCAAGTAACTGAGATTCCAGGTGTCCATCACAACACCTGGCTAATTTTGTATATTTTTTATTAGAGACGGGGTTTCACCACATTGGTCAGGGTGGCCTTGAATTCCTGACCTCAGGTAATCCGCCCGACTCGGCCACTCAAAGTGTTAGGATTACAGGCATGAGCCACCACACATGGCCTGCTCAAGATTCTTAGAAGGTTCTTAATTACTTAGACAAAAATATCACAGAGCCTGAGACCATTTTCACATTTAAAGTGGGATTTTTTTCCCTTTGTTTTTTGGAAAAGCCATTATGATTGAAAAAAGCTGTAAAAGTAAAGCTCTTATAATCTTTTTGTTTGAATAATATTACAGACTTTTTCATTCAATAATTTTACATTTATGTAGTTACATGTCTATTCTATCATTCATTCATTTACCCAACCAGTTTTCTATGAAAGATTTAGTAAGAATCTATTACATACTAGACCCTGTACTAAGCTGTGAGAAAGTGTGAATAAGCCACAGCATCTGCTTTCAAATTTCAGTAATCTCTGAGAACATAAAAAATATATTTTATACCATGTATCAGGAAATAGCATTAAAGGAATAAATATAGGATATTAATTAGTGTTCTAACTGCATGTTGGTTCTAATTATTCTCACTTTTGACGTCCTTCTATAAGAAATATAATAACTGATCCTGTGATTATTGATTTCTCAATGCATGGAGTTTTTTTTCTCCTTTAGATTTGCTAAGAAACTGAGGGAAGAATGGAAAGTCGTTTGGACATAGATTAATGAACATATCCTTAATGTGGATCCACAGAGATTTTCTGAATTTCTCTGGTCATTATATGGCTAGTATCAATTCCTCAGGAAGCTTGGCAGTCATATTTTTTTCCTGTGCACAACAGTTTTGTGGTAAGAATAAATCCCTAAGGATGTAGAAAGTGTCAGTTGTTTAGATTCATAAGAATACTTCCCTCAGACTGCAGCTGTAATACCACTCTTTCTCTCTCAGGTGATCTATGATGTCTGGGGCTGGGAAGAAATAACTTAGGGAAGGTTTGTCAATATATTCTAAAAGAAAATATCACAGATGTTCCCTGTTCTTTTCAAGTTCAACTTGTACCCTACTGGAGGTATCAATAGTTGATGTTGATGAAAACAAATGGGAGTGAGGATGTGATTTGATCAGATTTGATGAGTTTTATAGGAGGAAATGGAACTCAGCAGTAGCTGATAAGAGTGCTAAATAGCTGAAAATAACCCTAAGATGTTCCAAAACCCTTGCAGACACACTCCAGCAGTTTTCATGATGCTATGGAGGGAAAGGACAGTTATATAAATGTAAGTCTTTTCCCCTATTGTCCCAGGAAATGTAAAATAATCATTTTGCTCAAGGAAAGAAACTTTCAATAATTTAAAAGTGTAAGCAGACTTTGTCTTAGAAATATGAGGTTTTGATTTTCTGAATGATAATGGACACTTATAAGGGTATTTTTGTTCATTGGCACAAAATATCTCCAGACTTGGAAGGCAAAAGTCCCCACTTAAGAAGGGAAAATGTTAAAAATGTGAGAATGAGTATGAAAAACATAAAGACTTGATACATCAATATTAGAACGAGTCCCAGGAGTAAAAGAAAAGGGCATAGTTAGACTTATGAACTAAATGAGTTAATGTACAGAGAAAAAAGAAAAACTTTATAAAAATTCAAGATATGGGAAGCAGATAATGATAATTATTGGTGCTCCTTGTCAAAAGATACAACATGTAGATCAGAGCTTGAGCATCTGGAAGACAATCATGTCTCTTTAAGTTACCTTCATATAATAGGATCTATTATGTTCTTTTCATTTTGTGGAATGTAAATTTATTTCTAAAGCTGATACTACCTGAGCACATCCACTAACTAGATTTTGTCAAGTCCTGGAGCTAATATTAAAGGTGGCCTTTTTAAACTACAAATACTAGAATTGATCATTAAAGCACCCTCTCTTTGATTCCAACTTAAATCATATCTTTGTTATTTCATATGCCTGAGTTACTGATAGATACATTCATAGTATACTACAGGACCATGCTTCTTTCATACTATTTCCTCTCATTATTTTGTTCGATAATGGTATTTTACATTTTATCTCACAATCCATATATAGGGTCTATTTTGTGCTGAATGTTTGGTTCCATTAATCTATATGTAGAAACTGTAATTTCAGTGTGATAAAATTTAGAGGTGCGCCATTTAAGAAGTAATTAGGTTAATAGGGTGGAGCTCTCAAAAATGGGATTAGAGCCTTTATCAGAAAAGGTTGGAGATCTACCTAGCTTGCTTTCTTCATGTAAAGATACAAGAAGAAGTTAGAAAAATGGCATGCATGGGTAATAAATTACTCATTGGAAGATTTGAACAAGGATACCTGAGCAAAAGCTGTAAATTTTCTATACATTTTATTTCCAAAGAATGCAATAAAATATGATGTATAATAAATAAGCATAATATAAACTCAACATAAAGAATATCATAGGGTCAGATGAAAGCCCCAGCTCATGGTAAGTTTCCTGCATGTGAAATGTCAGTGATGGTTTTTAGGCTTAACATTGCTATACTGCCTCATGAATTAATTTATTGAAATACCTGTTTTGATGACAGTAGTTTTGAATGATAAGAATAATTAAGGACTAAGACTGCCATGATCAATTCAACACTGTATAAAATTTAAATACCCTGAAAGTACAGTTATATCACGAACTTTAAACTTCTAATCTTTCACAATATTGTCTAAAACTTTTTTTTCTAGACTATGCAGCATTGTTAACAAGAATAGGGAAAAATTTTTGGATGTTGGATAAAATCTTGGTAGAAAACTAAATATTCAGAAGTTGTTATAACTCGTAAGAGCTTATTTTAAATAACAATATTTTAAGATTTAAGCCAAAAACAAACTGCTTAATTTTTTTTTTTTAATGTTACAGGCCAGGTGCCATGACTCACACATGCAAATCCCAATATTTTGGGAGGCGGAGGCAAGAGAATTGCTTGAGCCCATGAGTTAGAGACTTGCCTGGGTAACATAGTGAGACCCCCTTTCTATAGAAAATAAATAAATAAAATAATCTGGGAATGGTGGTCCACAATTGTAGTTCCAACTACTCTGGAGGCTGAGGTGGGACGATTCCTTGAGACTACTAGGTTGAAGCTAAAGCGAGCTATGACTGCACCACTGTACTCCAGCCTGAGCAACAAAGTGAAACCCTGTCTCAAAAAAAAAATTTTTTTAATAAATAAAATGTTATGCTTAGAATAGCTTTATTTTCTTTTTTAAAACATTTTAAAAGATGCACCTTAAATTTCATATGGAACCAAAAAAGAGCCCGTAAAGCCAAGACAATCATAAGCAAAACCAACAAAGCTGGAGCTATCACACTAACTGACTTCAAACTATACTACAAGGCTACAGTAACCAAAACAGCATGGTACTGTTACAAAAAGAGATTTATAGACTAGTGGAACAGAACAGAGGCCTCAGAAATAATGCCACACATCTATAACCATCTGAATTTTGACAAACCTGACATATGGTTTGGCTCTGCGTCCTCACAAAATGAGACTGGTGTGGAGAAACAGAGACAAACCATGTCATTCTGAATATAATTATTTTCTCAGATACATATATCACCAATGTTTCCCACAGCCATCAGTTCAAAGTTTTCCTGGATCAACAAAATATTTTAATTTTAATAAATTTCATTGTGTCAATCTTTTTCTTTATGATTACTGATTTTCTTACCTGTTGAAGGAATCCTTTTTCTTTCTTCCCTAGTTATATAGATAGTCTTTTATTATCTCCTAGAAGTTTTTGGTTTGTTGGTTTTACTTTCCATATGAAACTCTGTATTTCTGGGCATGATTTGGAAGTATGATGTGAGATAGAAGTTTAATTTTATTTTCATACAACTTTAACAAAATAAATATACATCATTTATTAAAAACATCTTTATTCCCTCAGCACATTATAGTTGGCTGCAAGCTTATCATATGCAGATACAGCTCAGTTTCTAAAGTTTCTATTTGATGTTGTTGTCTTGTGTATCTTTATACTAATACCAGACTAGTGTACATCAAGCCTTCAAATAACATCCTTTTTATTCACCATCATTTTCTTAAAAAGTTGTTGAGATAAAAGAAAGATTAATTCCCTGTAGGATACATTGTCTGTGTGGACTTTGCTTATTCTCCCATGTCTGCATGGGTTTTCTTTGGGTGCTCCAGTTTCCTCTCACATCCCACATATGTGCACATTGACATGTCTAAATGGTCCCAGTCTGACTGATATTGTGAGTTCTATGATGGAAGAACAGTATGTCCTGGGCTTGTTTCTGCCTGAGCCACTGAGACAGGCTTTGGCCACCTGTGACTGTGAAGTGGAATAAGCAGGTTGGAAAATGAATGAATGGGTATAATTATTGTAAAATAAAAATTTGTATAGCATACAATAGTCATATGTAAGCATGACAGTGAGTGATGCAGTAAAAAGGACTCAGAGAGTCCCTCATATTTGTTAACATCTTGAACTGCATAGAAATAGGAGGTGCTCGTTAAAAGTTTTGCCTTGTGATTATTTCTTAACCCACCAGCATTATGACTACTGTCATCCACTCTCTAAAAATTGGGCAAATAATTATGTTACTTTTAAAATTAGTATTTCTTAAATGTATGTGTAGTTTATGTTTCTTATAATGTTTAATGTTAGAGGTGTTTGGGGGTATATATTTAAAATTTGTTAATGTTTTTATTATCACTAGTATGTAACAGAGATTTAATTCTTGTTTATATCAATTACCTATGGTAAAATGGTTACATGTCATTTCATTTAAAGTCAGTTTACAAGAACCTATTGAGGACTTTAAGCAAAGTCTTACTGTATTCTTTGTACTTTGTAATGGAAGACCTTGAATTTAAGAACATTCTATGAATAGTCTTGTGTCTCCTTTTATCTTTACATTACAATATACACTTTAGAATATTATTGTCTATTTTCTCCAGAAAAAAAAAGGACCCTAGAAATAGTATTGCTATTGCTTTGACTCTCTTATCAATTAGGGGACAGTAACTATCTTGACAGTAATGAGTCTGTAACTTATATAATGGTACATTCCTTTATTTATTTGTTTTAACAATTGTTCAGTAACATTTTGTATGTTTTTTTATTGGTTGTAGGTAGATTGTGGTAAATAATTCATTGAAAATATTTCTAGGTATATAACATGATATTAATGTAAACAGGCTTTTTGTAAATGACACTTTCTGCTAGAAATTGAAATTATTTTTATATTGATCTTGTATACTAAGGCATGGCCAAATTTACTTCCTAATTGTAAATTTGTCTCACAATTTATTTCACATTTCTCCTCTATATAATGGTGACACATGAAAATGTTTCTTCCTTTCTAACCTTGATGTATTTTATTGCTCTATCTTTTATAACACTAGTTAAATCCTCCAGTACACTGTTAAATAGTAGCAAGTAGGAAAGACATCCTTTTTAATTCCTAATCTTAAATAAGAACAACATACAACTTTTACTATCTCATTATTACAAATAAATATTAGTATAATTTTTGTAGATATTCTTATTAGATAAGAGAAGGTTCTAATATTCTATAGTTGCCTAAAGAATTTTGTCTTATTGATTTTATGATATGAGATTTCAAATGATGCAAAACTTTTTTCTTTCTTTTATTTAGGTGATGTGGTAAATTACATTGTCTGATTTGCAAATATTAAACATGTCTCACTTTTTTTTTAATTTTATTGCATTATAGGTTTTGGGGTACATGTGCAGAACATGCAAGATAGTTGCATAGGTACACACATGGCAGTGTGTTTTGCTGATTTCCTCCCCTTCACCCACACTTGGTATTTTTTGCAGAATGAAAAATAACTTCATTATGACATACAAGCCTTTTAATGAATTGATGGATTTCACTTCTTAATATTTTATTTCAGATTATTGTGCCTATGAAAAAAATTATCTGTTATTGACCTCTATTTGGCAAGTACTATATAGTCAATGTAAATTAGTTAGAATTTTTTTCTACTATCAGAGAGTGTACTGTTCCCTTATTTTTATTCCTTCTGTTTTTTTCTCATTGATTTATGTTATTTCACATCTGATATTTTTTAAAAGAAAAAAATTAGTAACCATTTACAATGTTGACTTCTTATCTTTGAAGCATTTGATATGATTAATCAAATTTGTTACCCTTCATATCTCATTAAAACCATAAAAGAACCTGTTTCTTCTTTAAGCAAAAATCATTTTCTCTAATTTGTGGTGTGATTAAAGTCATTAATACATTAAGTCTAAATAAGAAATTCATTTCTAATAAAGACACAAATCCATTAATGTAAATTAACACATAAAGTAAGTAAATGACTTTTAATTCTTGAATAATCCTCAAAGTCTAATGCACTTTGAATAAGAAGATAATTTTTTTTTCCAGTCTCAGTAGATTAATTTCTACATCATTCAGAAATCCAGACAATCAAAGTCCATTTCCATCAACTTTTCATCCCACACAATCAAACTCACTGTTAGGTTCACTCAGCCTTCTCCTCCTTCCTTCCACCCCAGGGAATGAGGTGTCTTTCCCATTGTCATGACTATACTTCTGACCTCTACCCCCAACCCCTCCTGTCTTCTCAGAAACACATTTAAACCAATCACCTTCTCTCTTCTGAACTCCAATCTCTTTCCACCATTTTCCCACAGCTGATAGAAATGTTCAAGACTCCTCTAATAAACGCTCTTCCTTAGTGTCATATACTCTTTTCCTCACCAACTCTCACTGAGAATACTCGAAAATTTTGTCTACCCTGCCTATTCTCCTAACTCCTCATATACACCTTGACAAGTCAAATTTATATAAGTGCAAAATGTGTTAAATTAAATATTTCATAGTTTTAGATTTCCCTATGAATATTTCCCATTATGTCTAATAATGATTATAATGCTCCTAAACTTAGGGTATGAAAGATCTTTTTGATACTTAATAATTACTTAACGTTGCCTTGTTATAACTATCACCACACCATCTTTCTGAAACTAGATATAAGTTTTTAACCAACAGGAACTCTAGTTCTTTCTTAATGGAGGTAAACGATGCATTTTATAAAGAGTATTAACTTGTCTCTGTTGCTTTCATATCATAACTCATGTGGGTAGAACCCCTTTTGCACTCTATCTTTTGTTATTATTAGCATCTTCAAGGTCTAAGTTGACAATAAATCCAACAACTTCTTAAAAACCTCCGTCATGACTAGTATTACCATACACTGATGTTTTGTTAGTCGTGTCCAAGCTTGTGCCACTTGCCTTAATATTATTTTTCTTTTTCTTTCTTTCTTTCTTTCTTTCTTTTTTTTTTTTTTTTTTTTTCTTTTTTTTTTTTTTTTGAGACAGAGTTTCGCTCTTGTTACCCAGGCTGGAGTGCAATGGCGCGATCTCAGCTCACCCAACCTCCGCCTCCTGGGTTCAGGCAATTCTCCTGCCTCAGCCTCCTGAGTAGCTGGGATTACAGGCACGCGCCTCTGTGCCCAGCTAATGTTTTGTATTTTTAGTAGAGACGGGGTTTCACCATGTTGTCCAGAATGGTCTCGATCTCTTGACCTCGTGATCCACTGCCTCGGCCTCCCAAAGTGCTGGGATTACAGGCGTGAGCCACTGCGCCCGGTCCTCCTTTATACTTTTTAAATAGAAAGACCAATAGTTTTCATTTACAATTGCATAAGCATCTCACTTTGGATAATACATTATATGGTCACACTAAGCGCAAAACACTTATGGGGAACATGCTGACAGCTACATATTAGATGTTTGTTTTACCATTTTTCACATTGGTAAATACCTTTACCAGTTAACCTATGTTCAAATGATGAAACAGAAGTCATTCCATTATGTTTTCTGTGTATCCACACCTTTTGTTTTTCCATTACAGGTACCTGATGATGCGTTCTAGGCATTGTCCAGTCCCTTATGTATCCAAATTCAGATATATCTTATATTCCCTGGAGCAGCTCTTTCAAATTTGTACTACACAGATCATTGCAAACCTCCTGCTCACTTCTCCCTGTCTTTCTCTCTCTCTCTCAGAGGCAATGACTGCCTTTGTAATCACAGAAAAGTAGTAAGTCTATAATCCTCTTTATAGTTCCTTGCTTACTGACATGTCTAATTCTACACTATTAGTATCTTTTTTGTCACTTAACAAAAGATTATTCTTTCACTTAAGATCTTGATATATGTGCCCCTCAATTTCTATCTATTTCAAGTTATTTTCTTTCCCTGTCCTTTGAATTTCTTTACTGCCCTTCTCTCCCATTTGCAAACTCCCTTATGATAAAGATGTAGTGGTCTATTCTATCACAAAACAATATCAAAACCAAAAATAGAACTAGCATCACCACGCATGCAACCTTAACAGCAACAAACCCTAGAGATCTCCACGGTCAAAATGGAAGATAACATTTCATCTTTGAATGTTTCATCACTTGGGTAATGGTCACATCATTTATACTGATTTTTAATTCAAGAATTAGCATTAACTATTTCCTTCATCCCACATATATCACTTGGCAAACCATAGTGATCTTAACTCTTTGTTGAGTCAAACACTTCTGTTTAATTTGGCCACCATTTCCTGAGTTTGTTTCACAATTTCCCATATATCAGTGCTATTTTACTAGCATAATAACTCAATTGGTTGTAATAATTTTTCTTACTCTTCCGACCTACCTTCATACCAGTGGGTTGTTAAATAAAAAGTGTATATGCTTATTTCAATTTATTACTTAAAATTCATTGACTACTTCAAAATTATGAAACAATAAACGAAGTATTAACATGAGATAATTTTTATTTTACTATAATTTTTTTCTTAATTTCAAACCATGCTATTAAAAGCTACTTAAATGAATAAAAACTGAAACAAGCTTTTTAAATTTCTTTGTTCTGTGCTTTAGTTATTTTCTACATATAGCAGAAAATCAAATGTTACAAAGGATACTATGATTTTAAAAAAAACTTATATCCTAAAATTTCTCCAATATGAATTTTACTTTTTATATTAATTCGTCCTCACAATGCTATAAAGAACTGCCCAAGACTGGGTAATTTATAAAGAAAAGAGGTTTAATTGACTCACAGTTCTGCATGACTGGGAAGATCTCAGGAAACTTATAATAAAGGCAGACGGGAAAGCAGAAACTCTTCATAGGGTGGCTGGAGAAAGAAGAGTGAAGAAAAAGCTTCAAAACACTTATAAAACTATCAGGTCTTGTGAAAACTCACTCATTATTATAAAAACAGCATGGAAAAACTGCCCCCATTATCCAGTCACCTCCCTCCCTCAACATGTGAGGATTACAGGTCTCTCCCTTGACACATGGGGATTAAACTTCCAGATGAGATTTGAGTGGGGACATAGAGCCAAACCATATTACCCCTTAAGGTATACTTCTAAAATAGTTTATTGCACATTAATAAAAGCTCAAGTGTGTGTGTGTGCACATATATATATAGATATAGACATGTGTGTGTGTGTGTGTGTGTGTGTACAGAGAAAGTCTTCATTTACTTACCACTATTATCTTTCTATAGAATAAGATCTGAATCACTATTATTAGTAATTGAGACCTTGCTTACTTAATATATGTTATTATTTTTCCTCTCAAATGCATACACTATCTGTTATTTGCACGGTGGCTCAAGCCTGTAATCCCAGCACTTTGGGAGGCCGAGGCGGGTGGATCACGAGGTCAACAGATCGAGACCATCCTGGTCAACATGGTGAAACCATGTCTCTACTAAAAATACAAAAAATTAGCTGGGCACGGTGGCGCGTGCCTGTAATCCCAGCTACTCAGGGGGCTGAGGCAGGAAAATTGCCTGTACCCAGGAGGCGGAGGTTGCGGTGAGCCGAGATCGTGCTATTGCACTCCAGCCTGGGTAACAAGAGCGAAACTCAGTCTCAAAAAAAAAAAAAAGTGTATTAACTTACTGCAATTATGAATTGATTGGCAGTTTATTCCCCCAAATGAACCAGAATATGCATTTGATAATGACAATGACATACAGTGGCTAAAAAGTATACCACAATTTGAACTTGTAATAGTCTTTATAACAAGTCTTAATTCAGAATCATGACAAAAAAATATAAAATAGAATATCTGGTAATTTAAATGGGGAAAGGAAGTGGTAAGAACTTTATTGGCTGTCTTGCTTAAGTCATGCTTGTACTTATATCTATATATGTATGCCCCATGAGTATGAGTGATTGTAAAGTGGGAACACTTTGGAAAAGCTTTCTGAATTGAGTGATGGCATTATTTCATGTCATCACACATAATGATATTTTCTAATACATATATCCTTTACTTATCAGAAAGTTGTATAAAGGTAAAGATTATAGTTGCATATCTGGGCAGAGGAAAATATTCCTCCTTAGCAGACAATTTTGCTTCCTCTGAATGTGTGGGTGCATATTTCTAGGATTGATAGCCTTGATCAGAAATTTATTTCATGTTTTAAAATAGAACTGATTATAATAGCTACTCTACTGACTGTAAAAATATTATCATTGCTTTTTCCTCTTTTAACCTGCCTTCTTCCAGAAATGATAAAAATGAAGGCCCTGACAAGTCTATCTGTGCTGTCTCCTAAGGGTATGTAATATGAGTGAAACAAAAAGTCCAACCTGAAGAGGTCGAAGTCCAGAATAAAGTAGCCGACATATGGAGAAATAAAAGACACATTTGGGAAAGAAAGTGAGTGCATAAATAAGCAATCATAAAAATAAGTAGCCTTATTTTGCTTTTTCTGAGATAACATCTGAAACCAAGAAAACAACTTGCTCAGCTCTTTCTCTCATGATCTATGGTGAAAGGAACTCTGTGTGTATTACTGTTATTTGTTTTACCCTTGAGAAGAATAAAAACCTTATTGGATGGACTCAGTAACAGATACAGATGACAGAACATAGGATGTGTAGCTTGATGACAAATCAATAAAACTTACTCAATTTGAACAACAGAGATAAAATGGAATAAAAAAGAAATGAATGATCCTCAAGGATGTGTGAGGCAATAACAATATATGTAACATCTGTATTATGGGCTATCTGAAAGACAAGAGAGATCATGTGGAAATGAGAAGTTTTCTGAAGAAACCGTATTTGAAAAATTCACAAATACAGCCAGAAAGTCTAGAGATTTGCGAAGCTGAGTAAATCTCAAATAGGTGGTAAGTTATATTCTCCAGTAAAATATTCTTTATTGTTTTCTCACTGGGATTTAAGCTCTAAAAGTACTGGTTAATTGAATATTTTCTGCTTTTCCCCAACTTTCTGGTGTCTTTTGCAGAGTCGTATGTTAGGCATACAGTATCAGTTTTTAAATGAATAGGTTATCTGGCGTCTGTCTGAATGTAGCAGTAAAAAACAAAACTTTGTTATTAGCCATGCAACATATTTTACATCACTGATTCTTGCTGTTACTTACAGATAAAAACAGGTTCACGAGATAACTTTGCCAAACATTCAAAGAAAATTTATTAGCAATTTAATACATATTTTACCTTGAGAAGAGAGCAGGAGGACACACTTCTCACCTAATTTTTTGAAGCCATGACTACTCTCCTACTCTTAGAAATCCAAACAGAGTACCAAAAAAAAAAAAAAAAAAAAAAAAAAAAATGGGGAAACCACAGGCTACTACCTCTCATGAAATTATTCAAAAAACTTCAAAATTGAATTCAACAAAGCATAAATACAAACAATGTGACATGACTAAGTGAGACTTACTCTGCATATGCAAGTTTGGATCAGTATTTTTTTTTTAAATCAGTCAACATAATCCACTGTAGAAACAGGAAAGAAGAAAAATCACATAATCTTATCAATTGGCAAAAAAATAAGCATTTGCAAAATTCAACATGCTGACAAGTCTCAGTATTCTAAGAATACAGTGAAACTTCCTTAACTTCATGAAAAATATTTTCATAAAAACCTACTCTTATTGCCCCACAGTAAGTAGTAAAAAATAAATGCTTTCCTTTAAGGTCGCAAACAGAAAAACAACATCTGCTTTCATCATTCACATTCAATGTAGTATATAACATAGACCCAACCATTTCAATAAAGCAAGAAAAAAAAACTATAAAAATTGAAAATAAATACATAGAACCATTTCTGCAGATGGCATAATTACATATATAGAAACTCCCAAGAGTCTACAAAAAAAAAAATAATACTGGAAGTAATAATTATTTCAGTAAGGTACCGGGATACAATACCAACACAAAAAAATTATTTGCATCTTCACATACTTACAAACAACTAGAATCTAGTACCAAAATATAACAAATGCCAGTAACTCCCAACAAAATAATATATTTAGGTACATGTCTAATAAAACATGTAAAGAAAATTAAAGATAAAAATTTAAAAATGCTTATGAGAGAAATTAAATAATACCTATACACATATACAGACAGGGCATGTTTATTACAGTATAATTTTTACTATCTAGAGCTCAGGATGTGAAATAAACTCATATCAGACAAGGTAGCTACGGTATAATGAACAAATTACACTTCAAAAAAGCATCAAATAATTGAGTATTAGATATTCTAATATAATTCAAAACATTTTCTCCTCATAGTTTGATGGAAGTGCTAAATCTTTTTTTTTTTTTGCATGCGAGAAACATAAAAATCTTCTCTCATAGCGTTTTTTCCTGATTTAAAGCATTTCATATAACATAAATTATGTAACCATACGATGATTACATAAATCAGGTTAAGAAGTGATTGCAAACTTAAATGTACATCTGGAATTAGAAACAGAAGTGCTAAGTTATCATTTAAATTTGAGAAACGCCTCTGTAATGTAAGCCAAAAATTCATAGGTATGCCAAAAGTTCTCCCGAGTTAGTTCTCCGTGTATTGATTATTCATTTATTCACTTTTCTCTTAGCTGTTTTACTTCTCGTGCCTTCCAGAAAGTTTCTTTAGAAAGATTTAAGAAAAAGTTATATCAATACACAAGTGCAGTCAATTTCTTTGTTCAGTGATTTCTTTTCAAAATAGTTCTAATTTCAATATAAGATCTTAATATCCAAATCTGTAATTTGGTCAAAATATGTCCAACATTTTTAATAATATTGCCTTATAATTAAATTGCAGTTCTCTCAAAAAAACAACATTTAGTCATTGCCCCCTTAGAGCAATGATTTCAAATTCTGTTATATTTTTCTGTACATGCTATATATGTCATTTTTAATATTTGTGAATAAATTTGAAGATTCATGCCAATATATTTGAAAATTAAAATTTTGTCTTTTACACTTTAATACTTTAACTTTTTATTTGCATTTTATCTGAAATAAAATAGATTATATTGAAAACCTGCAAATTCCATAGTTGACATGATAAGTTATATTCTCCAGTAAAATATTATTTATTGTTTTCTCAAGAGGATTTAATCTCTGAAAGTACTGGTTAATTGAATATCTTCTGCTTCTGCCCAACTTTCCAGTGTCTTTTGCAGAGTTTTTGTATGTTAGTCACGCTGTGTAAGTTTTTAAATGAATTTGCTATTTAGTGACTCTCTGAATTTAGTAGTGAAAATTAAACTTTGTTATTAGCCACACAAAATATTTTATATCATTGATTCTTGTTATTACTTGTGGATTAAACAAAAAATCTCATGGATCTCTATATTGAATGACAGTTATGTCAAGGTATTTTAAAAAGTCCTACTTTGCCAGTTGTTTAAATGCAACTTGTCATGACAATGGATTACCTCTTTATATGTGTGATTAATTTTATTAACACAGTTGGAATTCAATTGTTTTCAAATAGTTATGTGTATTAATTTAATATTATAAGAAAGCACTAATAAGTTAATTGATAGCAGTGGACTAAGTTTCAGTCTATGTGTTCATCTTTTCATTTGTTTTTAAATTTTGAGGGACTTCATAAATTGTTAAATCTCTTTGATTTATTAACAATTTATATCTAGCCACAAAGTAGCCTAAAATATTAAGGATTATAACATCATCCTTACTAAACATAGAATAAAACTCAAACAAAATATATCATCCAACCTTTTTTTAAAGTAAAATAGATCAATGAAATAAATATAGATGGAAAAGCATTGTTTTTCCTCGGTGAGAAAATGTGAATAAAAATGAATGAGATGGAAAAGGTATATAGAATTGTACATTTTGCTTGTGTCATGATAAAAAATAAATCAATGACAGTTTTTCTTTAGAACAATTTCATGTTTTCTCTAGAGTACATAGTTCTGATGAAATTGATTTTTCTCAATCACTGTCAGGGTTGTTCTGTGTATTTCACTAACAACAATAGCTTTTTTATATGGCGAAACTTATGAAATATTCCCAGGTGAGAATAGATGTAACATGTATTATAGATATATCAATAAAGACATTGCTGCTTAAAATGATACTGAGTAAATAAAAATAAATGTGAATATAGATAAATATGATAACATAACTCACCATGAATTCCAAAATGTTCATATTCCATGGGTATGTATAAACACATACATACACATAGTGGCATATAATAATGTGAATTATAAAAGTTTTAAAAAGTTAAAGTGTATTTTAAAACACATATGATTTGGAGAAATTTGGAGAATTTGGAGAAATTTGGAGAAATTGAAATCTCAATTTCTCACTTAACTCTTTGTGATTAACAGCACACTTTCCCAATATTTTTGGTGTTCTCTTTTTTGGGGGGCACTGTTAGGTAAGGGCAATGTAACTTATTTCAGCCAAATAGCTGAAAGCAGATATCATGATAATGTGGAAAAAAATGTTTAAGAAACAGCATGCAATTTTATTCATTTCTTTACTACTTTATCATCCATGGAAACATGTTTAGATAAATCTAGTCTTTGAGTGACTATTATATTAACATAACCCCAGTACTCTGTCACGAAATAAAAAATGAATAAGAAAATGGTACTGTGTTTAGTCATTGATGTGTTGAAATTGCTTAATGTCATTGCATAGGTTAGAGTATCCTCTCTAAAGAACTCCTAAGGCAAAGTGGGTTTCATATAGAATAAAGATTGCTTTCCCATTTTTCCTGAGTCATATTAGATATTCTATTCTTACACAGGCATTATAGTGGAGGTTACAAGCATAATATATACAACTTAATATTACATATATGATAACCAATTGGATCATTATTCTTTTTCATTCTCTAGCCTGAACATCACCTAAATATGAACATGCACAATTGTGGGGACTCTGTTGCTCCACTTTGTGCATGTAGTGTAGTGGAGAAATAAACGTTTGCTGTGTCAAGATGCAGAAATTTAAGAGTTTTTGTTATTGCAGCATGTCTTAGCTTTTCCTAACCTTCAGTCTTAATATGTATTTCTACTTATTTACCATCTTGCTATGTTTTTATTGGGCTAAATTAGTCTTTTAAAAACATTTAGGTATCTTGAGATTTGAACTACATTTTAGTATTAGATGTTGTTTTCCCTGAATTCTCCACTATAAAAATGAATCTGTAAATTGATTTCTAACTTTCTTGAATACATTTATAATTTCATTCATATATAATGTACAAAGACATGCACATACAGATGCTGAGCAAAATACTATATGGTTAAATATATATTGGAGGCTAATAGCACAAATAGTTAAATTTTATTTTTTAAATTCTGTTGAAAGTTATTAGGAATTGATTCTTTTTGCAAATTGAAAATAAATTATAAGTGCTCATGTTAAATATAGTAACATATAGGATGCATATTTGCCCTTGTTTATTGTTTCTAATATAAAGAACAGTGTTGAAATACTTTAGCTCCAGCCATAGACAGCATCCTGAAAAGATGTATAGTCAGGAGTGATCAACCTCACAGATACTGAAAGAAAATGTAATAGAATTACTGCTCAGAGGGGACACAGCAATAACAGGATACAGAAGATTGCCCCTAATAGAGAACATAGGATTATTAAAATCTTCAAAATATAATACATAAAGTAAGTTATAGGAATACTGCCAAGCTTTTCATACTGTGGGGTTACTTAGCAACCAAAAAGAAAAGAAAAAAAGAAAACTACTCTATAAAATCTGTGCATTGATTTTAAAACAAATACCTAAAATCAATATCAAATTTAATTTTTTTCATTTCGTAAAAATGAATATTTGACACATTTTTCAGAGATTTGAATACATACAGGATTATAAACTATTTAGAATGCAATATTAATATACAAAAATTAATTATGTTTCCTTAACTCAGAATATAATAAATGGAAAAAACTGATCAGTTTACACTCTAAGTCATCATGGTCAACTCAGTACTGCTAAGCAGATATTAAAGCTGGTTATTTTCTAATAGTTTTTAAATAGGCTGAAATTGAAGCATGTCAAACAACAATAATATTGATATGTATTTGACAGTCTCACTTATGTTAAAATATTATTGTATTAATAATGATTGGTGTCAATAGATGCAAATCTGCCCTCCAAAGCAAGTGTTTCAGTAACAGCATTGGCCTAATGCTTTATTTAAAAATGTATAAATAAAAATTAAGAAAAAATGAAAAGAACAATCAGCAAACAAAAACATGGTCAACTCCCATTGACTCCCACTGCCAGCTAAACTACACTTTGGCTTGCATTACAATACCACCAAGTATATTTGAGTCAAAACTGCAATTAACAACAAAACTCCTAAATTCTTTATTTTACATGAATTGATTATTATTAAACTTCTTTGTAAGATTTGTTGCTTTCTTTAATATATAATACATGTTATTTCTTATTCTTGACGTATTATTTACCTTCACAGTAGAACCATAGGTGGATCTTGAATTAATAAGTTCAATACAGAATATGTTTGATTGCATTTTAAGAATAAAACTGCTATGTCTATTGCTACTTAGAGAAATGTCTCTGATACGTATAATACTTTCAACAGCTTAGCTTAAAAAATCTGTTTATTTATTGCTTTAATTTAAGATTGACTGTTTCACCTATTTCCCAGCTGTCCACAAATTTACTGTATGGCACAAAATTGTACTTTTCTATATGCTTAAATTTATACTTCTTTCCAAGCTACTTTAATTTTACTTCTTCAGCTCACCATACAATAAATGTTTGAGAAGCCTGTTGTTTTTCATTTATCCAATGACATCCAGCTCTATGGAGTTTTATTCATCATGCATGGATTTCACTCCTCTTTGCTACAAAATTTATCTTACTCATAAATGAGACTAATTAATCTGTTTGAAAAACCTTGCCTACTTCAAGCCCAAGCATAATATTGATGACTATCGGTTTTCGACTTCTCCAGGTTTGTGAAGAAACATTTATTTTTATATGTAAATAGAAGTGGCTCAAATTTCCATCCAAGTTAGAAGGTCTATGTAGACCTTCTCTAAAGCGGATACATTCATCTTACTTTTCAGTCAATCTGTTACTAGAGTGCCTTTTCATTGCTGCCTGATTCTAGCTTTCGTTTCCCCCTTTCAAGTTGTCATTTATACAAATAATTCAATGTAAACATAGTGTGGAGATACTTTTTCTCATTAGTTTCCTAAAAAAACACTGATAGAATACATATGTATGTTGCACACTTTAAAAATTCTGAGTAACAAAGTGGGTGTTCTAGAAAGTACCACAAACAACCAAGCTAAATAGCACATATAATTAATCTTAACCTTGTTCTAGATTACTGCTATCAAAGATGCTTTTTCAATGCCTATAATTTTTAAGCTTCCATCTTTTTTAAAAAAACTGCTCAGGGCTTTTAACTTTTTCCCCAAAATTCATAACAGCTTTTCATATTAAGAAAAATACTATCTCCAAAATCTCTTTTCCAAATTACCTTGTTATATCAAAATATCACTTTGAGAAATTTTTCAAATAATATTTGACAACACATATTATTTGTGTAAATCTTCTATCTTTTATACCTCTATTATTTGTTGGATCTATAAATGTTGTGTTCATATTGAGAAATACCTTTCAATTTCTACTTTATGCATTTCTCTAGAAATATTTTTTTTTTCTATTGGAGAGAGTTAAGCAAAATACTTAGCAGATGGTGCAAAGAATAGCTTCTTTTCCAGTGATTATGCTCTTGTTTTGGGGCTCAAATACAGAATATCATTTTTTTCAAATAATTTTCTTTTAACTATAGCTGATGTAGATTTTATGTGTTGTCTCCAAAAAATTCCCTAAATTCATTTTGTGACTAGAAAATAGTACAGGATACTACACCAAGGAATGACTAGATACCCAAGCATGCTACTTTGTAGAAAGCCATTACGTGGTGATACTGACTGGAAAGATCATTTGAATAGACTCAGCAGTTAAACACTGTCAAATCAGAAGAGTGACTAGAACAATAAATTATACACTCATCCTACCTATTCACATCAAAAGGAGTGTTGATTTGAATCAGTGAGAATTTTTGCTACTCCACAGCATTTCTCTAATCCCTTTACACAGGAACAGATTAAAAATACAAATGACTGAAAGTTAACTTTTATTCAACAGATACCAGCACAAAAATCTCTATAAGAAGAGTTAAAAAAAAAGAAGAAGAAGAAAAAGAAAGGAATAGGGGAAAATGGCAGATAAGACACCATGAATCCATATAACTATGAACTAAAAATAAAAACAAATTAAAGATAAAACCAAGGATTGCAAAATAGCTTCAAAATGGCATTGGAAATTCACAACCAAATAGATGGATAAAATTCATTTAAGAAGTAAATGAAATTGCATAGTCAAAATGTCAGAGAGTTAATGGCTTTACTGGAATCAGCATACATAAAAGTACTATAGATGAAAATATAGCATAAGTAATAAGGGCCAATATTTAGAATTGTGATAAAAATTAAGTAAAATTTAAAAAAGATTTTGTTAGAAATAAAGCTTGGAGTCATAAGGAAAAATGAGCACTCAGACAAAGGATTTCTCAGCAAAGCAAATTTACTTCTGCACAGAAGGGTACAGCTGTACTGCTGGTAGCCCTGAACAAAGGAGAGTAGAAGCCTTTATTCCTAATGTGACTCTGTCCTCTGTGTCCTTTCCCCACTGGCTGGGGTCCAACTGCACCATCTAAACTAAACCTGATTGGCTAAACATTTAAACTTTCTTTGATAAGGCGGATGCATGATGAGAGAAGGGAGAGGATAATGGAGTCATCTGTGGCAAACTAGAGAGCCAGTCCTTTCCCAAATAAGGAAAGGAATGTGAGCGGGTGGTGTGGCATGCCTGGGCATGTCAGTAAATCAAAAAGTATAAAAGGAGAAGAAAGAGAAGGAGAGGTACTTAGAATTAAAGAATAAAAGGTTGAGCAAGCTGTTTGAAGAGAAGACTTGCTGTATCGAACATCTTCCCCCTTCTATGTTTTATAACTCTTTCTCTTCAACATTTTAGCATATTTTGACTGTGCTGTGCTGTTCCGCTTGATTTTCTAGATTTGCTTAATTTGTATAGGGCAGGGGAGAGTTGAGAAAAGCTTTGATGAGAGTTGTTTCAATAAGTTTCTGCACTACCCCTCGAGGACAGGGTATGAGGCAGCATCCAACAAGGATCAGTACACCTATGACAATTGCAAGGGAGGTAAGTATTGAAGTTAGTAACCTTTTCAGTCCACCAAACCTTTAAGGCCTATAAAGGGATTGTCTATACCTGAGTTCTTAGCTAATTCATTCGATAAAGAGGTAAAGCATTGTAAGGCCTTTGTAATCGTTCCATCAGGGGCTGTGTTGTTGGGAATGATGGTGCAACACTGAGTTCCAATCATGACACAAACTCCAGCTTTTTCTGCCAGCATCATGTCTAATGCTCTTCTGTTCTCCTAGGTTATTTGACTGGTGGGCCCCAATTGTTCAGCTATTCCTTTAATGTCATCTCTAGTATAGTTAACAAAATGTTGCTGGTTATAGTAAATGTAATTTATCCAATCTACAGTCGCCTTAATATTACCCACCAGAACAATATGGATTCAAGCCCTGCAGCTCTTTGGTTTACTGCTTTGAATTTATTTGGCATTCCTCATGGAACCCCTATGGCATCTATATAAACCTGAGGATCATAGGACTCATAAGGAGCCTCTCTTGGCTTGCAGCATTTTGCTTTTATTTTCTCAGGTTGATGAAATGCCAAGGTGAAAGAGATGGCCAACTGGACTACACTCCAACTGGAGCACCAGTTTCACTCCAGTCATTTGGCAGACTGTCCAGCAGAAGTTGCCACAATATCACCAAGCATCTGCTTGGGAATGGCTAAGGTCAGACTAATGGGTAAGTTTTTGGAAGGGCCTAAGTCTTTGCAACCTTTTAAGTCTCCAAGAAATGTCAAGTTTTCCCCTTGTCATGAGAGACACAAGATAAATCTGACATTGGGAGGTGAAGGCTGAAGGGCCCTCGGGGGCTGACCCACAGGGTGTTGAACTTCCTAGCACAGCAGAGGGAGAGCTTGGCACGATTTATCATCCCAGGCTGTGGATTGGAAAAGCGCCACCGTACAGCTCATGCCCAGTCAACTGAAAGGACATCTAAGTGGAAAGGGGGCAATGTGGGCTTTTGGCCTACCATGCACACAAGTGTAACAGTCACTTTTGTACAGGTGTGGATGAAATATTTAATCCATTCCAGCCAGGCATTTGCATCTTGGTATCCTATCTCAATTGCTAAGGTTTGTTTTAGATTATTTACTTTTACAACAGACACCTTAGTCCTATCATTAGGTACAGGAATAACAGATGTCTGGTCTAAAGCTGAAACTATTGGAGATAGATATGGGAAGGAGGGGGAGGAATAATGTGTACTTCAAAGATACCTGTAGGATCTTTCCCAATGACATTGGCCCTTATACCATAGAAGCAACTGAGGGCAGGCCTAGGGCCAGTGGAAGTAGAGCTAGTAATAGAAAGAAGGATAGGGTTGCACCGGTAAGACTAGCAATCAGGGGGAGTAATTCCTTTAGTAAAATGGAGGAGGGACTTTAGATCAATGCGACCCCCAACCCCTGCAGAGGTCCAACCTTGGTATTTGGTGGTCCAAAGGACACAGTCACAATTACTACAAGGTTGCCAGCCTGTGGGAGTAAAGGAACAGCTTCTCGGTTGTAGGTGATTACAACAGTGAGAACTAGGGGTAACTGTGGAGATTAGAGGGCCAGGGCAGAGATATTTATCTGAAGAAATTAGTGGTCTTTTGTCCATCAAATCCCCACAAGGTATAACAAGACAAGCATCAAATACAATGGTTTGGGATGAGACAGACCTGGTTATATTAATAACAAAGTAGCTAGCAATCGAGTGAGGAGAGACGGAGAAACAATATAAAAGGTATAGAAGATTTAAGCTTTTCTAGCTTCAATGTGGTAGGGCTTGATCCTGGAACAATGGCCCATGATTCTGAGGGTGGTGGTGCTCTTTTGACTCAATTATGGTAAATCCACCCTCTTTCTGCTGTTCAGACTACAGTCTCAGTAGTTAGGAGCACCAAATAAGTTCATTCCCAAGTTGCTTTGAGTCTTCCTTCTTTCCACCCTTTGATGAGGACACAATCTCCAGGTTGATATTGATGTGCCAGGAACTCTGAGGGAAGCACTTGTGCTAGAAGACCTTTGGTTTTAAGAGTAGAGAAAGTAGAAGATAGACCAACTATATAGTTTTTGAGGAACTGATCTTTGGTTTCAAATGTAGGGATGTCAGTAGAAGAATATAAATAAGGCAGCCCCTATAGCATCTCATAAGGGGATACACCAACATCCTTTTGAGGGGGTAGTTCTGATTCTCAAGAAAGCAATGGGGGGACATTTAGTCCAGGGTAGCAGTGTTTCTAGGGCTAATTTGGTCAGGTGACTCATTCAAGTTTGACTCATTCTTTCTACCCTTCCTGAAGAAGATGAATGCCAAGGAATATGGTATTTCCATTTTATGTCTAGCACCTGGGCTAATTCTCTAGTGACATTTGCTGTGAAATGGGATTCATTGTCTAATCAATGCTTTCTACTAATCCAAACCTGGGTATAATGTTTTCAATTAATGCATTTACTACATTACTAGCAGCTGTGCTTGAGAAGGGGCTAAAATCTACCCAGTGAGTAAAGTGATCTACTACTTCAGGTGACCTATTGGAGGAATTTCAGTGTAATCAATTTGGACACTTTGGAATGTTCTTAGCCCTGGATCTCTTTTTCTGAGGGGTGATTTTCTTAGAGCTTGCTTATTAGTTTTCCTGCATAACAGGCAACTTTCTGTGACTTGTTTGGCTAGGGTATAAATTCCAATACTTCCATAAACTCTGAGAACTGCATCACACATAGCTTGGGGTCCCCAGTAGGTTTCCTGATGTACTTGAGACAAGATCTCCCTCATGAGAGATATGTATATCATTTCCCTTTCATCTGGTAATAACCATTTTCCTTCTGTGTTCTCTTTAGAACACAGAGAATTAGATTTTTATTAACTTTTCTTTTTCAATAGAAGAGAAGATGGGGGCCGGGTGCAGTGGCTCAAGCCTGTAATCCCAGCACTTTGGGAGGCCGAGGCGGGTGGATCACGAGGTCAAGATACCGAGACCATCCTGGTAAACATGGATGGGACATCAACGTTGACGTCTCTACTAAAGATACAAAAAATTAGCTGGGCATGGTGGTGCATGCCTGTAATCCCAGCTACTCGGGAGGCTGAGGCAGGAGAATTGCCTGAACCCAGGAGGCGGAGGTTGCAGTGAGCCAAGATTGCGCCATTGCACTCCAGCCTGGGTAACAAGAGTGACAATCCGTCTCAAAAAAAAAAAAGAAGAAGAAGAGAAGATGGGGACCACGGAGGGGAAGGAAGAGAAGGAGTGACAGCTTGTTTGGCTATTTCTTCTGCAAGATTATTTCCTGGGCTTGTGAAAGAAAAGTCCTTTTGAAGCTCTGGGTCACATACAATAGCTATCTACTTTGGCATCTAGAGATTGTTTAGGACACGAACAATTAGTTCTTTGTGGACCGGTTCTTGGCCTTGATTATTAATAAGGCCCCTCTCAGTCCAAATTTTCCCAAATGTATGAGCCACTCCATAGGCATAACTAGAATCAGTACATATAGTTCCTTCTGGCTCTGTAAATGTTCCAACGCTTGGCTGAATGCAAACAGTTCACAGGTTTGGGCAGACCAATTACTGGGCAGTCTTCCTGACTCTACTTCTTTAAGAGTGTCTCCATCAATTACTGAATACACATTAGGTAATTTCCCTTCAATTACATCTATGAATAAGTGCCACCCTGTCTTGAAAAGAGTTTCTCCCAAGTCTGGCCGGACCTTCATATGGTAATTAACTAAATCCAAATATACATGCTACCTTTTTAGATTTGGATCCCCTGTTAAGAAACTTGCTGGGTTGAGCGAATTGTCAGTAGTTAATGTTAAATTATCTTTTTCTAGCAGAATAGCCTCATACTTTAAAATCCTCCAGTGGGTGATCTACCTCCCTGCTTTGTGATTTGAGATAGTGCTAACCTGGTGGGGCATGCTTGCTGTTAATTTTCCTCCAAAGGTTAACGTTCTAGTTTCTTCAACTAACACTGCTGTAGCTGCAATGGATTGGATACATTGAGGCCATCCACAAATGTCTGGGTCTGAAACCTTTGACAGGAAGGCCACCTCTAAATTTATTAAGGGATCCTGGTGAGACTCGAAGTAAAAGAGACAGAGACACTGACCCCCCATTCTTCCTCAAAAGTCTTGTGTGGAAGCGCTTCTTTCTGTTTTTTTTTAACTTGCTCTCTTGAAGTGACCTGTTCTTCCACATTTGTAGCATCTACCTTGCTGTTTCTCTCTGTCAATTCTGGGATTCTTTTTCCTTGTTCCCCCATACACTTTAGGGGGTCTGGTGAATAAGGGTCTTGGGCCTCCAGATGGAGGCTTGGGTCCTCCAAATGAGGGTTTGGACCCTTCATAGTTTGGGCTCCCTGGAAGCTCTTTTTAGAAGTACATGGATTTGGAGCCACCTTTTGGAAGGTGAATAATGTAAGTTTGGTCTTTTGTTTCTGCTTTTCTTCCTTTCTCCTCACTTGTACCTTTTGAACTTCCCTGAGAAGTGCACTTAGGGGATGGTCTTCCCAATTTTCTATCTTTTGTAATCTTTTTTTAAATGTCTGGCCAACTTTTTGTGACACATTGGAGTTTTAACATTCCTTGCCCAAGGGATCTTCCACATTGAGAACTGCACATTGTCTCCTTTGCTCCTTCAGTCTGTCTAGGGATATCATAGGCTTTTCATCCTTTTCCTGTTGTTTATCAAATGCTTTAGAAAGATTTAGCGTTCAGGATACTGATGCCCAGATTTATTTTATTATCATCCCCTTTGGTCCTGCATGTTTTCCCGGTGATACATATTGTTAATATCCCACTGTGGGTCTTGTATGAGGAATTTCTGGTCCACAGTAGGAACAGTTTGACGGAGAGAATGCTCACATTCCCAAACTGCCATAGCAGCCCTACCAATCATATGCCTTTCTTCCCCTGAAAAGAGGATTCTCAAGAGGGACATTAACTCAACCCAAGTGTATAACTGAGGTCCTAAAACTTCATCAGTTGATCTGCCACTCCCTAAGGGCCATCTAGCAGTGATTTAAGCTCTTTTCTAAACTCCAGACTTCTGAACTGGTAAAGGAAGCATTTACAAAGCCGATAATTCCTGTCCTTGTGGCACCTCTTCTAAGGGAAAGAGAGTCAGGGCTGACTCCTTAGGTGTGGAGGGAAATGGGAAATTTTGGATATCCTTTCGATATTGCACTATCTCACGTTGAAGTTCTTTCAAGGAAGAGTGCTTAATAGGCTGGGAGAAGACAAACTCCTGGGATAATTCCCAAGAGTCAGGGTTATAAGGAGGAAGAACAACAGGAGCAGGGGAAGGATCTGGAATGGGATCTGAGGTAGCATTAGCTACCTGAGGGGGAGGGTCAGGGCACTGAATACAGAAAGATGATCCAGAGGATCCCATGTGCTTGTGGATGCAGGTTCTTTAGAAACAGGGACTCTTTATCTTTCAGAGGAGTTGGCGTCTGGCTTGTTCCCCTTGGTTTTTAATGGGTAAAGGAATACAGATCCTTGTCTTCAACAAAGAGCATAGTCTATCTCCTCCTAGGAGTTAGGGCTCTTGGCATTAACATGTTTGATTAAGACCTGACAAATTCACTCCTCTTAGGACCCAAATTTTCACCAGAAGACTGAGGGTTTAAGGATGGGCCGTTGAGTCCAAATAAAACAACCATATCTTATCATTTGGTGCTTTCTTTTGTATTTGGTTCCTTTATTATCTTTCCAATATTTTAACATAAGCCCTAAGGGATTATCAGAAGGAATTTCATCACTCTCTTGACTCTATCCTTTCTGTCTTACTTGAAATGTTTCTTATCTCAAGGGTGTTGTGGAGGGAGTGGTTCAGCCTCTCCTACTAGAGGTTTCTCACCCTTTCTCCTTCCAGAGGCTCACTGAGGCTTTAGGGCGCAATCCCTTGTGTTAGGGATTTCTTCCCTATCCTCAAGTGGCTCAATCCCTCCTATTAGGGATTTCTTGCATATCCTTTAGCCCCATCTGCTGGAGGCTTTTTGCACTTTTACTTTGTTTTGTACATTGTCAGCTTCCATCCTAAGCCATATGAGGTGACCCTGAAACCAGAGGACCCACTCACTCCACACAGCAATAGGTCTTAGCACCATTCACACACACTTTCAACCTCTAGAAAATCCCAACTAATGAAATACGTTGTCACCACTGCAACGTTTCTTACCTTAGTCTGTGTACAGGGTTACCTGGACACCATGGTGTTGCAAGCCCTTCCTTCCTGCGTTGTTGAGAGACCAGATTTATTCATCACAATGGGTGGATCTCAATCTCCCATCCCTGAGGCCGCCACAATGAGACAGTGAGACCCATCTCCCCCTGGGAGAGGTAACCAAAGAACCCCTCCCGAATGAGAATGGGAAACCTCATATGGGCCACCAGAACTGTTAGAAATAAAGCTTTGAGTTGTAAGAAAAAATGAGCACTCAGAAAAAGGATTTCTCAGCAAAGGAAATTTACTTCTGCACAGAAGGGCGCCTCTTGTAGGGCTGGTAGTCATGAGAGCACCCTGAACAAAGGAAAGTAGAAGTTTTTATTCCTAATATGACTCCTGCCTCTGTGTCCTTTCCCCATTGGCTGGGGTCCAACTGCACAATCTAAACTAGACTCAATTGGCTAAACATTTAAACTTTCTTAAATAAGATGGATGTGTGATGGGAGAGGGGGGAGGAGGAAGGAGTCATCTGTGGCAAACTAGAGAGCCAGTCCTTTCCCACATAAAGGATGAATGTGAGCTGATTCCGTGGCATGTCTGGGCATGTAGTAAAATCAAAAAGAAGAAAAAGAGGAAAGAGAAGGAGGGGTACTTGGAATTAAAGAATAAAAGGTTGAGCAGGCTATTTGAAGAGAAACCTTGCCATATCTCACAAATGTTTTGAAAAGATTTAGAAGAAAGTGAGAGCTATACCAAAAATCACTCATTTAAACATAACCAGTTTCCCAAGGAAACAACACGTTTCTAAAAATTCTAATACGCAATCTCAGAAATCTTCCCAAGAATAAAGGATCACGAGGTCAAGAGATCCAGACCATCCTGGTCAACACGGTGAAACCCCGTCTCAACTAAAGATACAAAAAATTAGCTGGGCATGGTGGTGCATGCCTGTAATCCCAGCTACTCAGGAGGCTGAGGCAGGAGAATTGCCTGAACCCAGGAGGCGGAGGTTGCATGAGCCAAGATTGCGCCATTGCACTCCAGCCTGGGTAACAAGAGCAAAACTCCGTCTCAAAACAAAAAAACAAAACAGATGTTTTGAATCTACATAAAGAAACACAGCATAGTTCTTTGTAAGAATGTTCCCAACAAATGACAATTATTGAAAAGTTAGACTTTGGTTGATATTAACCTAAGGTGTTTTTTAAGTCCATACATTAAAATCTTCACCATACGGGGCCCAAAGTGTCTCCGGCCAGATGTCGTGGCGCTTGCGAAGGCGAGGCCAAGAGTTCAAGGCCAACCAACCTCAGCAACCTTACAAGCTCTCATTGACTGGCAAAAAAAAAAAATCTTCACCATAATCTTGGGTATATATCATTACTACAATAATTTTACAGATAATAAATCTTGGGCACAAAAATGAAATAATTTTCCCCAAATTACAGTGATAAAAATGATAATGTCACGATTAAGTTAAGATCCAGCACAAATATTCCAAATATTAGCAGAAACAGACACACGAATTAAAAAAGAAGTAATATCACAAAGCTAGTAATAGAGTATAAGATACTACAATATTTTAAAAATAAATGTAACTGTATTACATCAGTTAGAAATCATTTTTAAAAGTCAAACATTGATTATATGATATATTCAAACTGTATTCTGTATGTAAGATTTATATCAAACACAAATTATTAAAGATATTTTTTAAAATTGTTTAAATGGGCAAACTATACTAGAATACCACAAAATCAGAGATGCAATTTATTAATATAATGTAAATACTAATTCATGACAAAATACAATAAATAACACAATAAGTGAAGTATATATTGTAAAATAAAAATCTACTTATTATGAATAATTTGAGTTATGCAATATATCCTCAAAGTCTATAAATTAAAGATGTTCTCCATCCAGAATTTTAAATCAGCTAATTTCAGGTAATTATTTCACTAAGAATAATTTAGCAAATCTAAAAAAATCTGTACAAAATATAATTGTAGAAAATAACAAGGTTGATAATTTTCCCTCACTTTCCCCCCAAGGTCGAAATGGAAGTGGAAAGGTTAAGGAGCTAAGTAATGATTTTTGAGAAACTCATGGGGCTATGAAGCACAGCATGGAATTCAGACTCCAACAAGGAGAAAAAACATGGGTCACAATGCAGAATTCTCTTGGGATGCAGAGGCAAATCTAAGGGAAAAAGGTTTAACCATCAAAGGACTAAAGCCTGGTTTTGAGTTTCTTTATTATTATATTATGTTCACTCGGATTTTTAAAAAATTTATTTATTATACTTTAAGTTCTGGGGTACATGTGCAGATTGTACAGGATTGTTAGATAGGTATACAAGTGCCATAGTGGTAGTTTGCTGCAACCAGTGCCCTGTCACCTACTTTAGGTATTTCTCCTAATGTTATCCCGCCCCAATATCCCCACCCCCTGCTATCTTTCCCCTAGCCCCCTCAACTCCCAACAGGCTCCAGGCTCTGGTGTGTGATGTTCCCCTCACTGTGTCCATGTGTTTTCATTGTTCAACACTCACTTATGAGTGAGAACATGCCATGTTTGGTTTTCTGTTCCTGTGTCAGTTTGCTGAGCATGATGGTTTCCAGCTTTATCCATGTCCCTGCAAAGAACATGAATTCATCTTATTCTATGGCTGCATAGTATTCCATGCTGTATATGTCCCATCTTTCTTTATCCAGTCTGTCATTGAAGGACATTTGGGTTGGTTCCAAGTCTTTGCTATAGTAAATAGTGCCATAATGAACATATGCGTGCATGTGTTTTTTATCATAGAATGATTTATATTCCTTTGGGTATATACCCAGCAATGGGATTACTGGGTCAAATGGTAATTCTATTCGGTCCTTGAGGAATCCTCACACTGTCTTCCACAATGGTTGAACTAATTTACACTCCCAGCAACAGTGTAAAAGTGATCCTATTACTCAGCATCCTTTACATCTGTTTTCTCCAGATTTTTTAATGATTGCCATTGTAACTGGCGTGAGATGGTATATCAGTGTGGTTTTTATTGGTACTTCTCTAATGAAAGGTGATAATATTTTTTTCATAGTTTGTTGTCTTCTTTTGAAAAGTGTCTGTTCATATCTTTCGCCCACTTTCTGATGAGGTTTTATTTTTTTTAATTTAATGTTTTTCTTTTTTTTTTTTTCATTTTTATTGCATTATAGGTTTGGGGGTACATGTGCAGAACGTGCAAGATAGTTGCATAGGTACACACATGGCAGTGTGTTTTGCTGCCTTTATTTCTTGTAAATTTGTTTAAGTTCTTTGTAGATTCTGGATATTAGCCCTTTGTCAGATGGGTAGATTGCAAAAATTTTTTCCCATTCTGTTGGTTGCTGGTTTACTCTAATGATAGCTTCTTTTGTTGTGAAGAAGCTCTTAAATCGGATCTAATTAAATTCAAGAGCTTCTGCACAGTATTTTCTTTATCCAGTCTATCATTGATGGGCATTTGGGTTGGTTTCAAGCCACTTGGCATTTCTAATGTCCTTAAACCAAATAAAATTTGAAAGCAAATATATAATATTTATAAAGATTTCACAGCATTTCACATAATGCTAAAAGTATTTTTTTAACTTAACATTCAAAGTTTAATAAGAAAAACATAAGGAAAAAGAGAAGACTGGCATTTGAAACAAAATATAACTAAAATTGAAAAAAAATGTAAGACCTGTATGATAGTTCTTAGTCATAAAAATATACTTCAATATAAATGTAATTAAAATTATAAGGAATTAAAGACAATATGGAAAATTTTAGCACAGTATTTTAGAACACTTATTATTAAGTGAAAATTCTGAATTAAAACACCAAACCTAATGATTAACATCTATATGGTTACATATTTTTTTAAAAAAAAGTTGTGAAAGATAAATAGGTAGATAAATATATGGAAAAATTAAAAAATTTAAATTAAAAACCAAAAATCATAGTATATAGTACATACAGACAAGCAAAATATGGAAGAGAATAAAAATGCCTTACATACTATAACTTGTAAATTTGAGATGGAAAAGAATGTAGAGATAAATTAGAAGCAATAATTGAAAATAACTGAGCAGTTTTAAAAATTTTCCCAAAAGTGATTTAGGAAACTAAGTCAGAATTTCAAGAGGTAAGTGCTACAAACTCAATCAGTATATATTACACTAAAAATATTTAAATATGTGAATTAATAAATAAATAGATCAGATTGACCTTTAAGATGTCCAGAAGGACAATATACATTATGTTTAAAGCAGAAAAATATAAGGTAAAATATCCAAAATGAAAATTAAAAAAATACTCGAGTAGAAAAAGTTAAAATAAAAGGGGGAGTTACACAGTAAAATTGCTGAAAGAAAAAACAAAACAAAACAAAAACTGCCAAGCTAGAGATTTATACATAATAAAGAGGAGAAAATAGGACAGAATACAAAAGTCCAGGCGCTGACTTCCAAGATGGTGTCGTAGAGGCGACTCTGGATTGCAGCTCTCAGTGAAGGCACAGAGGGTGAGTCCTAGGCGCATTCTCGGACAGATCTTTTTTGTCCACAGAACGTTGAAAGTCCCAGGTGTGGGAGAGACATGGGACGCTAGCACAGCCAGCTTGCAAGGCCGCTTCAGCCAGTTCCACAGCGCAGTGGCTCCGGGCACAAAACTCACTGCTCCAGGTGCCCTGTTAAACTGGAAATCTGAGATTTGGAAGGGCAGATTGGCATGTCCATCTGATTGAACGGGACTTGGACAATAAGCCAGACCAGGAGATTCCTGGGAAACGTGATCTGAGCCGGTGCAGTGGGCAGTGGCACGGGAGATCGCACGGATCCCAGTGCCCTATTGGCAGGCTACTGGGGCGCCAGTGAGAGAGTCGACCATTCAGCTTGGGGAGAGGAAGAGAGAGAGAGAGGATGGACTCTGAGGCAGGGAGCTGGGTGATCGGGCTCAGCGGGTCCCACCCTGACGCGGACAAGCAGGGCAGCGATTGGAGGCACTCAGAGCTGAGAGTTTTGCTGCTGGCATCTAGGATGGTGCAGCCCAGTGCAGGAGGGGCGTCTGCCACTACTGATGCAATCCCTGGCTACTGAAGTACCGCCCAGGGCTGACACAGCCTGCTGTTGGTGAGGCAACCTGCCATTACAGAGAGACTCTACCAGCAGGGCAGAGCAAGCCACAGCAGGGTGAAGCAAGTCACAGCAGAAAGGAGCCCTGCAGCAACAGGGCAGACCTGCGCTAGCAGGGCGGAGCCCTGGCAGGAAAATAGTGAATAGACCGCCTCCTAGCTGGGCAGGACAGTGCAACAGATAGTCATAAAGAAAGCCCCAACTCCCTGAGACAGAGCATCTAAGGGAGAATAAAAGGGGGGCTTATGAGTTCTATTGCAGCAGATATAAACACATCCTCCCAACAATGCTGAATGAACAACAGAGCTCACAGCTCAGCACTGGAGCTCCTATAAAGCACAGACCATCTCCTCAAGCAGCTCCTTGACCCCTGTATATCCAAAGAGTAATCACCACAAAAAAAAGGACTAATCAGACTGACATTTAGTGGGCATCATTCTGAAACAAAGAGAGCAGAAGAAGACACTGGTAGCATCCCTCACTGTTCCACAGCTGCTACAGGTGTACCCCAGAGAAGCAGGGCCTGGAGTGGACCTCAGCACTCGTACAGCAGAGGGGCTAGACCATTAGAAGGAAAACAAAGTAACAGAAATACTTCATCATCAACAATCTCAGCGTCCACACAGAGACCCAATTGAAAAATCAGCAACTACTAAGATGACAGGCAGATAAATCCATAAAGATGGGAAGAAACCAGCACAAAAAGGAGGAAAACACCTGAAACCAAAACAATTCACCTCCTACAAAGGACCAAAACTCCTCATCAGCAAGGGAACAAAGCTGGACGGAGAATGAGTGTGACGAAATGACGGAATCAGACTTCAGAAAGTGGATAATGAGAAATTTCAGTGAGCTAAATGAACATGTTCTAAATCAGTGCAAAGAAACTAAGAACCTTGAAAAAAGATTTGAAAAAATATTTGAGGAAATAATAACAAGAATGGACAACTTAGAGAGGAATATGAATGAATCGAAGGAGCTGAAAAACACAACACGAGAACTTTGCGAAGCATGCACAAGTTTCAACAGCTGAATTGACCAAGCAGAAGAAAGAATATCAGAAGTTGAAGATCAACTCAATGAAACAAAATGAGAAACCAAGATCAAAGAAAAAAGCGCAAAAAGGAATGAACAAAATCACTAAGAAATGTGGGACTATGTGAAGAGACCCAACCTACGTTTGATAGGTGTATCAGAATGTGATGAAGAGAATGAATCCAAGCTGGAAAACACTCTTCAGGATATTATCCAGGAAAATTTCCCCAACCTAGCAAAACAGGTCAATACTCAACTCCAGGAAATACAGGGAACACCACAAAGATATTCTGCAAGAAGAGCAACCCCAAGGCACATAATCGTCAGATTCACCAGGGTTGAAATGAAGGAGAAAATACTAAGGGCAGCCAGAGAGAAAGGTCGGGTCACCCACAAAGGGAATCCCATCAGACTCACAGCAGATCTCTTGGCAGAGACTCTACAAGCCAGAAGAGAGTGGGGGCCAATATTCAACATCCTTAAAGAAAAGAACTTTCAACCCAGAATTTCATATCCAGCCAAACTGAGCTTCATAAGTGAAGGAAAAATAAAATCCTTCATGAACAAGCAAGTACTCAGAGATTTTGTCACCACTAGGCCTGCTTTACAAGAGCTCCTGAAAGAGGCACTACACATAGAAAGAAACAACCAGTACCAGCCATCCTAAAAGCATACCAAATGCTAAAGAGCATCAACAAAATGAAGAATCTACATAAACCAATGGGCAAAACAGCCAGCTAGCATCAAAATGGCAGTGTCAAATTCACACATAACAATATTAACCCTAAATGTAAATGGGCTAAATGCACCAATCAAAAGACACAGACTGGCAAATTGGATAAAAAGCCAAAACCCGTCAGTGTGCTGTATCCAGGAAACCCACCTCACACGCAGGGATACGCAAAGGCTCAAAATAAAGGGATGGAGGAAGATTTACCAAGTAAATGGAGAGCAAAAAAAAAAAAGCAGGAGTTGCAATTCTCGTCTCTGATAAAATAGACTTTAAAGCAACAAAAATCAAAAAGGACAAAGAAGGTCATTACATAATGGTGAAAGGATCGATACAACAAGAAGAGCTAATGATTCTAAATATATATGGACCCAATGCAGGAGCATCCAGATATATACGGCAAGTTCTTAATGACTTACAAAGAGACTTAGACTCCCACACAATAATAGTGGGAGACTTTAACACTCCACTGTCAATAGCAGACAGATCAACCAGACAGAAAATTAACAAGGATATCCAGGACTTGAACTCAGACCTGGAACAAGCAAACCTGATAGACATTTACAGAACTCTCCACCCCAAATCCACAGAATATACATTCTTCTCAGCACCACATCACACCTACTCCAAAATTGACCACATAATTGGAAGTAAAGCACTCCTCAGCAAATGCAAAACAACTGAAATCATAACAAACAGTCTCTCAGACCATAGTGCAATCAAGTTGGAACTTAGAATTCAGAAAATAACTCAGAACTGCATAGCTTCATGGAAACTGAACAACTGGCTCTTGAATGTTGATTGGATAAACAATGAAATGAAGGCAGAAATACAGAAGTCCTTTGAAACCAACAAGAACGAAGACAAAATGTACCAGAATCTCTGGGACACATTTAAAGCAGTCTGTAGAGGAAAATACATAGCAATAAGTGGCCACATGAGACGAGTGGAGAGATTCAAAATGGACACCATATCGTCAAAATTGAAAGAGCTAGAGGAGCAAGATCAAAAAAGCTCAAAACCTAGCTGAAGACAAGAAATAACTAAGATCAGAGCAGAACTGAAGGAGATAGAGACAAGAAAAAACCTTCAAAAAATTAATAAATTCAAGAGCTGATTTTTCAAAAAGATCAACAAAATAGACCACTAGCCAGACTGATAAAAAAGAAAAGAGAGAACAACCAAATAGATGCAATAAAAAATGATAAAGGGGAAATCACCACAGATTCCACAGAAATTCAAACCATCATCAGAGAATACTACAAAAAACTCTATGCACATAAACTAGTAAACCAGGAAGAAATGGATAAATTCCTGGACGCCTGTGTCCTCCCAAGCCTAAACCAGGAGGAAGCCGAAACTATGAATAGACCAATAACAAGGTCTGAAGTTGAGGCAGCAATTAAGAACCTACCACACAAAAGAAGCCCAGGTCCAGATGGGTTCACAGCCGAATTCTACCAGACACACAAAGAGGATCTAGTACCATTCCTTCTGAAACTATTCCAAATAATTCAAAAAGAGGGAACCCTTCCCAAATCATTTTATGAGACCAACATCATCCTGATATAGAAACCCGGCAGAGACTCAACAAGAAAAGAAAACTTCAGGCCAATAACCATGATGAACCTAGATACAAAAATCTTCAATAAAATACTGGCAAACCAATTGCAACAGCACATTAAAAAACTTATCCATCATGATCAAGTAGGATTCATCTCAGGGATGCAAGGCTGGTTCAACATATGCAAGTCTATAAATGTAATTCACCACATAAACAGAAGCAAAAACAAAAACCACATGATTATCTCAATCGACGCAGAGAAGGCATTTGACAAAATTCAACAGCCCTTTATGCTAAAAACCCTCAATAAACTTGGTATTGATGGAACATATCTCAAAGTAATAAAAGCTATTTACAACAAACCAACAACCAATATCATACTGAATGGGCAAAAACTGGAAGCATTCCCTTTGAAATCTGGCACTAGACAAGGATGCCCTCTCTCACCACTCCTATTCAACATAGTACTGGAAGTTCTAGCCAGAGCAATCAGGCAAGAAAAAGAAATAAAGGGTATTCAAATAGGAAAGGTGGAAGCCAAATTGTCTCTATTTGCAGATGACATGATAGTATACCTAGAAGACCCCATCACCTCAGCCCAAAAGCTCCTGAAACTGATAAGCAACTTCAGTAAAGTCTCAGGATAGAAAATCAATGTGCAAAACTCACAAGCATTCCTATACATCAATAACAGACTTAAAGAGAACCAAATCAAGAACGAACTGCCATTCACAATTGCTACAAAGAAAATAAAATACCTAGGAATACAACTCACAAGGAACGTAAGGGACCTCTTCAAGGAAAACTACAAACCACTGCTCAACGAAATAAGAGAGGACACAAACAGATGGAGAAACATTCCATGTTCATGGTTAGGAAGAATCAATGTCGTGAAAATGGCTATACTGCCCAAAGTAATTTACACAATCAATGCTATCCCCATCAAACTACCATTGAATTTCTTCACAGAACTGGAAAAAACCACCATGAACTTCATATGGAACCAAAAGAGAGCCTGCATAGCCAAGTCAATTCTAAGCAAAAAGAACACAGCGGGAGGCATCACACTACCAGACTTCAAAGTATACTACAAGGCTACAGTAATCAAAACAGCATGGTACTGGTACCAAAACAGAGATATAGACCAATGGAACAGAACAGAAGCATCGGAGGCAACACAACATATCTACAACCATATTATCTTTGATAAACCAGACAAAAACAAGCAATGGGGAAAGGATTCCCTATTTATTAAATGGTGTTGGGAAAACTGGCTAGCCATGTGCAGAAAGCAGAAACTGGACCCCTTCCTGACACCTTACACTAAAATTAACTCCAGATGGATTAAAGACTTAAACATAAGACCTGACACCATAAAAACCCTAGAAGAAAATCTAGGCAAAACCATTCAGGACATAGGAGTAGGCAAGGATTTCATGAACAAAACACCAAAAGTATTGGTAACAAAAGCCAAAATAGACAAATGGGACCTAATCAAACTCCACAGCTTCTGCACGGCAAAAGAAACAGTCACTAGAGTGAATTGGCAACCATCAGAATGGGAAAAAATCTTTGCAGTTTACGCATCTGACAAAGGGCTGATATCCAGAATTTACAAAGAACTCAAACAGATTTACAGGAAGAAAACAAACAAGCCCATTCAAAAATGGGCAAAGGATATGAACAGAAACTTTACAAAAGAAGACATACATGAGGCCAACAAACACATGAAAAAATGCTCATCATCATTGGTCATTAGAGAGATGCAAACCAAAACCACATTGAGATATCATCTCACACCTGTTAGAATGGCGATCATTAAAAAATCTGGAGACAGCAGATGCTGGAGAGGATGTGGAGAAATAGGAACACTCTTACACTGTTGGTGGGAGTGTAAATTAGTTCAACCATTGTGGAAGACAGTGTGGCGATTCCTCAAGGACCTAGAAATAGAAATTCCATTTGACCCAGCAATCCCATGACTGGGTATCTATTCAAAGGACTATAAATCGTTCTACTATAAGGTCACATGCACACGAATGTTCATTGCAGCACTGGTTACAATAGCAAAGACCTGGAACCAACCCAAATGCCCATCGATGATAGACTGGACTGGGAAAATGTGCACATATACACCATGGAATATTATACAGCCATCAAAAATGATGAGTTTGTGTCCTTTGTAAGGACATGGATGAATCTGGAGAACATCATTCTCAGCAAAGTGACAGAAGAACAGATAAAGAAATACCGCATATTCTCACTCATAGGCGGGTGAGAAAAATGAGAACACATGGACACAGGGAGGGGGTCTACTACACACTGAGTTCTATTGGGGGGAAGGGGGGAGGGACAGTGGGGGGGCTGGGGAGGAATAGCCTGGGGATAAATGCCAAGTGTGGGTGAAGGGGAGAAAGGCAGCAAAGCACACTGCCATGTGTGTACCTATGCAACTATCTTGCACTCTCTGCACATGTACCCCAAAACCTATAATGCAATAAATATTTTAAAAATTAAAAAAAAAAAAAAAAAAAAAAAAGACAAAAGTCCAAAATTCAACTCTTCCAGAAAGCAATGAAAAACTTTGTCAAAGACATTTCATATCTAATTTTTTTGCACTCTTGCATTTAGCCAATATCTTGCATCAACCTGGGAAGTGTTAATTGACAAAATAAGAGATTATTGGTAATAATTATAATTATTGTGGCGACTTAACTCATCCTAGTCCCTTTTTCTCCTTCCTAGTACAGCAGCAGCCTTGAAACTAACATCCTCCAATCTAGATGCCAGTACCTGAGGGGACAGAATAGAAGCTCATTCACATAGAATTCTTTGGTTACTTCCTAAAAAATCCTGTTCAGAATGTGTTTCTTTATCTTATCAGAATGAGAGCTTGTTTATGTCAAAAGCTGAATCCCGGGAAACACTGGTGAAAATGTTTGCAGCTAAATGTTCTGGTCGCTATCTTCTGAAACAGGGACTACCAATTGAGGTGAACAGTAGACTAACAAAAATACTTAAAATAAAATGCTGGGGAATAATACGCTTTAGGGAATAAGAGCTTAAAAAGATCCAGCATATTCCTGAGAAAGTGTAAGACCACATGTATAGCCAGGGTTATGTGCATTAGAAGAAACGACCTGACAAGGCTCTAAACTCTCACCTTGGCTAATTTTAGATTCTGCGCAAACAGAAAGTAAAAGTTAAGAAAGAGTTGAAAACATCTTGAATAACTGTTGAGAGTATGAAACATACAGATCTCCTTTGCAAAAAGTGGGAGAATTTCTTTGTTAAAGGAATTGTTTAAAAATCTCTGTTAAATAATTAGCTGACTAATGGACAAATGGAACACATATTGGCAGACAAAGGACAAAGAATATAAACTTCAAAAAGTTAGTTTGCAAATTACACCAACTAAACAACAATTACAACAGGATAAAAACAACAAGCCCTGGGGATAAGGAAGCAGTTGGTTTCTAGATTTTGCACGTTATGATATTCAAAGTGTAAATTTTCAACAGAAACTTAAGAGGCACACAAAGAAACAAGAATGTACGCCCATTTGTTAGAGAAATAAAGGGTATTCAGTTAGGAAAAGAGGAAAGCAAATTGCCTCTGTTTGCAGAAGACTTGATTGTATATTTAGGAGACCCCATCATCTCAGCCCCACATCTCCTTAAGATGATAAGCAACTTTAGCAAAGTCACAGTATATTAAATCAATGTGTAAAAATCGCAAGCGTTCCTATAAACCAATAACAGACTACAGAGAGCCAAACCATAAACAAACTCTCATTCACAATTACTGCAAAGAGAATAAAATACCTAAAAATACAACTAACAAGGGATGTGAAGGATGTCTTCAAGGAGAACTACAAACCACTGCTCAAGGAAATAAGAGAGGACACAAACAGATGGAAATACATTCCATGCTCATGGTTAGGAAGAATCAATGTTTTGAAAATTGCCATACTGCCCAAAGTAATTTATAGATTCAATGCCATCCCCATCAAGCTACCAATGACCTTCTTCACAGAACTGGAAAAAAACACCTTAAACTTCATATGGAACCAAAAAAAGAGCCCACATAGCCAAGACAATACTAAGCAAAAAAAAACAAAGCTGGAGGCATCATGCTACCTGACTTCAAATTATACTACAAGGCTACAGTAATCAAAACAACATGGTACTAGTACCAAAACAGAGATATAGATCAATGGAACATAACAGATGCTTGGGAAGTAACAGCACACATCTACAACCATCTGATCTTTGACAAACCTGACAAAACAAGCAATGGGAAAGGATTCCCTGTTTAAAAAATGGTGTTGGGAAAACTGGCTAACTATGTGCAGAAAGCCGAAACTGGACCCCTTCCTTACACCTTGTACAAAAATTAACTCCACATGAATTAAGGACTTAAACATAATACCTAACACCATGAAAACCTAGAAGAAAACCTAGACAATACCATTCAGGACATAGGCATTGACAAGAACTTCATGACTAAAATACCAAAAGCAAAAGCAATGGCAGCAAAAGCCAAAATGAACAAAAGGGATCTATTAAACTTAAGAGCTTCTACACAGCAAAGAAACAATAATTAGAGTGAACCAGCAACCATCAGCATGGGAAAAAAATTTTGCAATCTACCCTTCTGACAAAGGGCTAATATCCAGCATCTACAAACAACTAAAACAAATAGGAAAGAAAAAAACAAACAACCCCATCAAAAAATAGGTGAAAAATATGAACAGACACTTCTCAAAAGAAAACATTTATGCAGCCAACAATCATATGAAAAAATGCTCGTCATCAAAGGTCATAACAGAAATGCAAATCAAAACCACATTGAGATACCATCTCATGCCAGTTATAATGGTGATCATTAAAAAATCTATAGACAACAGATGTTGGAGAGGATGTGGAGAAATATGAACACTTTTACACTGTTGGTGGGAGTGTAGACCAGTTCAACCATTGTGGAAGACCATAGGACACTTCCCCAAGGACCTAGAAATTGAAATTCCATTGGACCCAGCAATCCCATTACTGGATATATACCCAAAGGAAAATAAATGGTTCTATTATAAAGACACATGCACATGTATGTTCATTGCAGCACTGTTTACAATAGCAAATACTTGGAACCAACCCAAATGCTCATCAATGATAGACTGGGTAAAGAAAATGTGGCACATATATACCATGGAATACTATGCAGCCATAAAAATGATGAATTTTTGTCCTTTGTAGGGACATGGATTAATCTAAAAACCATCATTCTCAGCAAACTGACACAGAACAGAAACTCAATCGTGGCATGTTCTCATTCACAAGTGAGTGTTGAACAAGGAGAACACATGGATATAGGGAGGCAAACATCACATACCTGGGCCTGCTGGGAGGTGGGAGAGATAGCAGAAAGAGAGCAGGTGGTGGGGAGACTGGGGAGGTATAATATTAGGAGAAATACCTAATGTAGGTGACGGGGGGATGGATGAAGCAAACCACCATGGCATGTGTATACCTATGTAACATTCCTGCACGATCTGTACATGTTCCCCAGAACTTAAAATATAAATATATGTGTATATGTATGATTTTTCAAACAGTTAAAAAGAAAAATTCAATTAACCATAACTATCCCTGAGGAAGTCACCGGTTGGATTCACTAGAAAATAAGTTAAAACAGCTATTAAAATATGTCAAAGAGCTGAAGGGGGCCATATGCAAAGAACTGAAGGAAACCATGGTAACAGTGTCTCATTATTTAAAAAATATATATACAAGATGAAGCTAGACAGAAATTTTGAAGTTAATAATGGAATAATTGAAATAAAAATTTTACTAGAAGGATTCAAAAGCAGATGTGAACACCAGAAGAGAGATCAGTGGACTTAAACATTGGTTGACTGAAATTACTCAGGTGAGAAAACTTGGAAAACAAAGCATACAAATATATAAATAATGGGAGTCCAAGAAGAATAAGAAGAGCAAGTGGCAAAATGAAGTTTTGATAAAATAATGGCTTAAAACTTTCAAAGTTGATGAGGAATATTAATCTGCAAATAATGAAACTCAGTATACCCCCAATAGAGTAAGCTCAGTAATTCTACTAAGATTGAAAACTCTTGAAACTAAAGCGAAGTAATTTATCACATACTTGAGATCCTTAATTAGATTAACATCTGAATCTCATCGGAAACCCTGGAGACCAAAAGGCAGTCAATGATCTATCTAATTCATATAATAGAAAAAAAACTGTCAATCAATGATTCTATATCCTGAAAATCTATATTTCTAAAGGTGAAAAGAAATTAAAACATTAACATATCAACAAAAAAGAGTTCAGCTCTAGCAAACCTTCTCAACAAGATTTGCTAAATGTACTCATTTGTGCTGAACGAAAATGATTTTAAAAGACAATTTTGTACCAAAATTTATCAATGTGTTTTATTATAATGCAATTTGTTTTTAACCCTCAAAATTTAATACTACTCTTATTATGAATAATATCAAAGTAGTACTCAGAACAATATTATTGTATTATATTTAAAGTTTATTTTATAATGGCAATTTTCTAAAAATATTGCTTTTTCAATATTATGAGCACTTCTTGAAATAATAGCTTTATATTTATTAGACCAGAGCACACTTTTGACACAGTTGAAACAGAAATTGCTGAAGTTGGTGTTACTATGGTTTTAAGTAAATATTTTTCTTGTTATTTGATTGAAGTTCATAGAGTACTTTTATTTATTGCATTCATTCCTAACATCATGTAAGTTCCGGTACTGAATTAATTATCTCTTATTTATTCCAGTGAATTTCATGTGATTATAAAAGATTCATTTGATCTTGTTCAAGTAAATTATGATTTTCCACAGGGTTATCTTTTAACTTATGTCCTGTGCATTATTTGCATATTTTTTATTAGAATTAGTTTTAGGACATGAGTTGTGAATTATTGCTGTTTCATGCATCAAACTATATTATTTGTGTCATACTGAAGATGTAAATATAAATTTCTCTCATGAAATTTATTAAAAAATGATTTTTAAAAACACCTACAGATGGAAATTGTCTTTGTATTAATACAAATTCTCTTCTAACATCAAAGAACTCAAGCACTTATTTGGTTTAGTTTTGTGGTAACAAAAATGTATAAAATTGATATGGCTTATATTTCTAACTCTCAATTTTGACATATTTATATTTTTAGACTAATAATGTTTGACATGGCCCAATGATAATGTGTACATTTATGTCACTAAAATAATAGAAGAATCATTTATTAGGTTTTGATGTTTAAAAGCATTTAAGACACTATGTTAAACAATGGTATATCATAGGGCCCATGAATACTACCTTTGTAAGAAGTTTTTACCAAAATCTCAAGAATTAAAAAGAGAGAGAAAGAGAATTGTCCTTATCACTTTATTTCAAGGAAATAGATCTTGTTTGGGTCATGTCCTTATATCCAATGGGAATTAAGATATTAAAGCAGTGAGCCTGAGATCCATTTATCTCTCAATACTAGGGCTGCAGGGGGAGGAGAAGAAGACATTTTGTCTCATTTGCTTGCAAACTTAATAACTGGACATTTTAATAAGTAGTATGATGGTATATGCAATAAATGGTCCTTTTATATAGAATGCTTTTAGTGCTGATTTGGAATTGATTATTGCAAACAAACATCAAATATACAGATTCATGAGGCATGGATAGTGTCACATAAGATATTCTACCATTTGATATATACAATGGAGATGTCATACACCTCAAATATTCCATATTGATGTTCTAGTCTAGAGATATGTGTGCTTGCTATGATACAAGTGTCATTGGCACTGACTTCACTGTTCTAGACATTCTTTCTGCTTTTCCTCTCCCTCTTTGCTGTTTGTCTTCTTGAAATTATTAGTACACCCTGATTTTGAATAAGATCTCTAATTCATTCGAGTCTGATTGTACAATACTATTTGTTATATTAGGTCATCCAGTTTCAACCACTAGGAAGTTTGGCAAGAATTTAGAGGAACTATTGAATAGTTGCAGTCAAAGTCTCATGACTGTCTTACCTACAACTGTCTAATGTAGACATTACAACCTAGACTTGCTTGTTTTTTTATTTTGACATATTCCTTCCCTTCCTCTCTCTCTGTCTTCCCCTTTCTCCCTACTCTTTTCCTTAGCTCCCCTACTCCCTTTCTTTTGATTTTTCTTCCAAAAAGTTTGTAAATCTAGATGTATGTAACAAGCAAAAGCCCAAATTAGAAACATTCCGGTTAGACACGGTGGTTCACACCTGTAATCTCAGCACTTTTGGAGTGCCAGGTGGGTGGATCACAAGAGGTCAGGAGTTCAAGACCAGCCTAGCCTACATGGAGAAACCCTGTCTCTACTAAAAATACAAAAAGTAGTCAGGCATGATGGTGCATGCCTGTAATTCCAGGCTGAGGCAGGAGACTCACTTGAACCCAGAAGGCAGAGGTTGCAGTGAGCCAACATCGTGTCATTGCACTCCAGCCTGGATAACAGAGAAAGACTTTGTCTCAAGAAAAAAAAAAAAAGAAACATTCTAATGATCAAATACCTCCCCAGAGATAGCGCTTACAATTTATACATAACCTTGCTAAACGTTTCAAACACACACATATACACACTCAAATGTGTGTTACTTAATTGTATTTGTAATATCTAAATCAATCTGGAATTTATTTTTGTTATTGCTTTGAGATTTGGTCTAATTTTAATTTTACTACAAATAAATTGTGAAATATTTCATCATTATACATTGACTAGCCTATGAATTAGCTACTTGTTGGAAAGGCTGCAGATATCATACATTAAATCTCTGTATATAATTTTTGTATGTGATTCTGCTCAGTTATTTGTATTTTTTAATCTTGGTCTTAAACATTTAATTGCTATAAATTTATAAAATGTAAAATATACTTGAAAGCCAATTTCATTTATTGTTCCAAATATAGTTGAGGATATTTTGCAAGCTTAAGAAGAGTTTTAAAAATTCTGATTTCTTTTGTATGCATATTTGTATTTTCTTTATAGAATAATAAAAAGGGATATATTTATAATGTGGACACATATTTTGAAAAAAGGACACATCTACAATATTACTTATTCACATTAAGAACCCTTTATAATACCAATTTGTTCCCATATGTGGATAATTCCCAACTTAATGATTCAAGTTATGATTTTTTGACTTTACGAGGGATTTATCGGTGCATTAAATGCAGTTTTGACATGCATTTTCTATTTGTGATAGGCTTATTGAAATGTATCCCCAACCTAAGTTGAGAAGTGTGTGTTGGAGTTCTTACATTTCTTTCCAATTTTACTGTTTTGTTCTGTTAGGGCTTTAGTTAGCTCTTTTTTAAAATCTTTTTAACAAACTAGGGATAAAAGGAAATTTTATTAACATGGGAAATATTATATCTGAAAATTTACTATGTTTTACTATTTCTTTAAGAATTATTATTAGTTTTTAACTTTTATTTTAGGTTGGAGTTACATGTGAAGGTGTTAATTTTAAGATGTTATGATGTTGGTTGCTTTTCTGAATGTGATAGTTGTTTTATTTTGTAGTTAATTAACTGGTAGTATATATTAAGCTAATTATTATTTTATTTATCTTGCAGTTAATTATTTTCCTGCTCTTTTTCCGCATATACAGCACTATGAATTACATTCATATATTAACTTATGTATTACCTCCATAAAACACAGTATGTTGTAGTAAGCATGTAGACTGTAAACATTTTGATTAGAATTTTAGACTGAAAAACTATCTTGAAAAAAGTATAAAGGTCTAATAATAGATCTTTATATTAATAATGATCTATCAATATAGATAATAGTGGATCACCTAATCTATAGCTTTAATTAAACTGGTTAAGAAGGTCTATTAAGAATAACATTAGAATTTTAAACTCTTTGTTTTCATTCACCTTGTTTGTACTACCTGAATATTTTCATGTTTATTCCATACCTAACCAAACTCATGGGCTACAAAATCTTATCTATAAATATACCTTTCTCTGAATTTCACAAGCATTTTCTTTCAAATTATGCTGTTATTTTCTAGCTGTTTCATATGTCCCTGATTGGCCTTTAAGCTTAGGCAGAAACTTTTACTTCTTTGAATTATCACAGACGTGCACTTAGAAACAGGATTCAGGAAAACAGAAGATCCTTCTGCTCCTTTATGGAGACTTATTTGTCCAGTTTTACTAGAATATGTATTTCAGTCTGTTAATGAAACACGTTTTGACTAAAGATTTTTAAAACATTTCTAGAATGCATAGTGTAATTTTCTAACATTATTAGTTAACCTAGAAATAAAATGCCCAATTTTACCAATAGTATTGAAATAATTTATAATTCTGCCAGGCTTTGAAACATGTCTATCTGAATTTTCTGAATTAAAGAAAGTAATGGATATAAACATTCACCATTGCAAAAACGAGTATTAAGAGCCAAATTGAAAGATATCTATTTAATTTAACACAATTAACCAATTAACCACAAAACCAATCTCTGTATTTCTTAGGTAGAACACATACAGAATCCTCACTTCCCTTTCTAGTCAATAGTTCTAATGTAAAGGTAACAGCTAGTCTAATATTTATAAATATAAATTCATCTAAACTTGAGATTTATACATAAATGGATGCATGCATTGTAGAATATTTGATTTGGTTTTTACTTATCATTATGCTTTTATTTGTTTTCATCTGAATATTTAAACATAGCAGTAGTTTATCATTTAGCATTTAGTTCACTATTTAGCATTTCATGTGAATATAGCATATTTTATTTGTTCTGATGTTGATGGACGTTTGTATCCAACTTTGGGCAATTATGAAAGACTAATAAATGAATTTATGTATAAATGTATTGAGTAATGCATAATATAATTGTATTAATATTCATCCATTTCCTATAGGTATGTTTTATGTAAATATATTTTTAAAATATGATAGTCAAGTGAAATGATAAAGGTGTCATAAATAAGATTTTCACCTTGTTATACTTAAGAAGGACAGCCCTATTTTATGTTAGGTCCTAAGAAGCAAAAGTAGTCAACTCACTCCCAGAGACAACCTTAATTTATTTATGACCTTAGATACATATTCTTTAAGCATTTTTTCATGTAGTTTCACTCAATTAAGGACACTATAATGACTTTCTACAAGAGTATTTAAATAAATAAATAAATAAATAAATAGAGAATAAAGGCATTGGAGAAAAATCAGATTGGTATATTTAGCATTTCATGTGAATATAGCATATTTTATTTGCTATATTCATTTTATTTAGATACTATAATATATTTATTTTAGATACTATAATATCTAAAATATTATTTTAGATATTATAGTATCTAAATAGTATATTTATTTTAGATACTATAATAATTATTTTAAAATTTAGTATATTTGTTTTAGATACTATAATAATTATTTTAAAATGTTTATTACGTTAATAAAATGTTTAATATCACAGATGTTAAGAATATAATAACCTAATGTTTATTGCAATGATCATTCATTATAAAATGTACCTACCAGGCTCATAATTAAACCACAAATACATTGAGAAAAGGTACCCTATAATGCCAAAAATAAGAAACAGAAAAAGAAGAAATACTTTGTTAAGACAATATCTTCACGGTAGTATTAAAAAATGGGTTAACAAATTTTAAATAAACATAATTACAGTTTATGACTCAAATCTTGGCCTAAATTATTTCTTTTCAGTATTTTACTCAAATAATTGTTTTTCTTTCTTTTTTCTTGTTTATTTGTACTTTCGGTTCTGGGATACATGTGCAGATCATGCAGGATTGTTGCATAGGTACACACATGGCTTCCAATGTGGTTTGCCGCCTCCATCCCCCCATCACCTGTATTTGGCATTTCTCCCATGTTATCCCTCCCCGACCTCCCCACCCCCACCCGAAGTCCCTCCCTTGACGCCCCCAACAGACCACTGTGTGTGATACTCCCCTCCCTTTCTCCATGTGTTCTCATTGTCCAAGACCTGCCTATGAGTGAGAACATGCAGTGCTTGATATTCTGTTCTTGTGTCAGTTTGCTAAGAATGATGGTTTCCAGATTCATCCATGCCCCTACAAAGGACACAAACTCATCTTTTTTTTATGGCTGCATAGTATTCCATGGTGTAGATGTGCCACATTTTTCTTGTCTAGTCTATCATCGATGGGCATTTGGGTTGGTTCCAGGTCTTTGCTTTTCTAAACAGTGCTTCTATGCACATACATGTATGTGTCTTTATAATATAATGATTTACAATCCTTTGGGCATATACCCAGTAATGGGATTGCTGGGTCCAGTAGAATTTCAATTTCTACATCCTTGAGGAAGTGCCACACTGTCTTCCACAATGGTTGAACTAGTTTACACTCCCACCAACAGTGTAAAAGTGTTCCTATTTCTCCATATCCTCTCCAAAATCTGTTGTCTCCAGATTTTTTAATGATCACCATTATAACTGGCATGAGATGGTATCTCAATGTGGTTTTGATTTGCATTTCTGAACTATCAGTGATGATGAGCATTTTTTCATGTTTGTTGACCTCATATATGTCTTCTTTTGAAAAATACCTGTTCATATACTTCTCCCACTTTTGGATGGGTTTGTTTGTTTTTTTCTTGTAAATCTGTTTTAGTTCTTTGTAGATTCTGGATACTAGCCCTTTGTCAGACGGGTAGATTGCAAAAATTTTTTCCCATTCTGTTGGTTGTCAGTTCACTATAATGATTGTTTCTTTTGCTATGCAGAAGCTCTGGAGTTTAATTAGGTCCCATTTGTCTGTTTTGGCTTTTGTTGTGAATGCTTTTGGTGTTTTAGTCATGAAGTCCTTGCCTACGCCTATGTCCTGAATGATTTTGCCTAAGTTTTCTTCCAGAGTTTTTAAGGTGTTAGGTCTTAGTTTAAGTCTTTTATCCATCTGGAGTTAATTTTACTGTAAGGTGTCAGAAAAGGGTCCAGTTTTTGCTTTCTGCGCATGGCTAGCCAGTTTTCCCAACACCATTTGTTAAACAAGGAATCCTTTCCCCATTGCTTGTTTTTGACAGGTTTGTCAAAGATCAGATTGTTGTAGATGTGTGGCGTTGCCTCCAAGGCCTCAGTTCTGTTCCATTGATCTATGTCTCTGTTTGGTACCGTGATGTTTTAATTACTGTAGCTTTGTAGTATTATTTGAAATCAGGTAGCTTGGTGCCTCCAGCTTTGTTATTTTTGCTTAGGATTGTCTTGGCTATGCGGGCTCTCTTTTGGTTCCATATGAAGTTTAAGGTGTTTTTTTCCAGTTCTGTGAAGAAGGTCCTTGGTAGCTTGATGGGGATAGCATTGAATCTATAAATTACTTTTGGCAGTATGGCCATTTTCATAATATTGATTCTTCCTAACCATTAGCATGCAATGTCTCTCCGTTTGTTTGTGCCCTCTCTTATTTCCTTGAGCAGTGGTTTGTAGTTCTCCTTGAAGAGGTCCTTTACATCCTTTGTTAGTTGTATTCCTAGGTATTTTATTCTCTTTGTAGCAATTGTAAATGAGAGTTCACTCATGATTTGGCTCTCTGTTAGACTGTTATTGGTGTATAGGTATGCTTGTGATTTCTGCACATTTATTTTTGTATCCTGAGACTTTGCTGAAGTTGCTTTTCAGTTTAAAGAGATTTTGGGCTGAGATGATAGGGTCTTCTAAATATACAATAATGTCCCCTGCAAATAGAGACAATTTGACTTCCTCTTTGCCTAATTCAATACTCTTTATTTTTTCTTTTTACTTGCCTAATTGCTCTGGCTGGAAATTCCAATACCATATTGACTAGGAGTGGTGACAGAGGGCATCCTTGGTCTAGTGCTGGATTTCAAAGTGAATGCTTTCAGTTTTTGCTCATTCAGTATGATATTGGCTGTAGGTTTGTAGTAAATAGCTTATATTATTTTGAGATATGTTCCATCAGTACCTAGTTTATTGAGAGTTTTTAGCATAAAGGGCTGTATATTGCTTGTCAGAGGCCTTCTCTGCATCTATTGAGATAATCATGTGGGTTTTGTCTTTGGGTCTGTTTATGTGGTGGATTACATTTATCTACTTGTGTATGCTGAACCAGCCTTGCATCCCCTGAATGAAGCCAACTTGATCATGATGGATAAGTTTTTTAATGTGCTGTTGCAATCAGTTTGCCAGTATTTTATTGAAGAGTTTTGCATCTGTGTTCATAATGGATATTGGCCTGAAGTTTTCTTTTTTTGATGAATCTCTACTGTTTGTTGTGATTTTGGTATCAGGATGATGTTGGTATCATAAAATGATTTGGGAAGGATTCCCTCATTTTGTATTTTTTGGAATAGTTTCAGAAGGAATGGTACCAATTCCTCTTTGTATGTCTGGTAGAATTCAGCTGTGAACCTATCTGGACCTGAACTTTTTTGCTTGGTAGGCTTTTCATTGCTGCCTCAACTTCAACCTTTTTTTTTTCAGGTATACAATGTATTTTTATTAACTGTAGTCACTATAATGTACAATAGCTGTCTCAAGCTTATTCCTTCCATCCAACTGAAATTTTGTGTCCTTTGACAAACACCTCCATACTACTCAGCCTTAAAAAAGAAGAACTTCAGCCTTTTTTATTGGTCTGTTCAAGGTTTTGACTTCTTCCTGGTTTAGGCTTGGGAGGGTGCAAGTGTCCAGGAATTGATCCATTTCTTCCAGGTTTACTGATTTATGTGTAGAGTTGTTTGTGTTAATCTCTGATTGTAATTTGTATTTCTGTGGAGTCAGTAGTAAAATCCCCTTTAACATTTTTTATTGCATCTAGTTGATTCTTCTCTCTTTTCCTTTTTCTTAAACTGGCTACTGATGTGTCTATTTTGTTGATCTTTTCTAAAAATCACCTCCTGCATTTATTAATTTTTGAAGGGTTTCTGTGTCTCTATCTCTTTCAGTTCTGCTCTGATCTTAGTTATTTCTTGTCTTCTGCTAGATTTGAAATTTTTTGATCTTGCTCCTCTAGCTGTTTCAATTTTGATGATAGGATGTCAATTTTAGATCTTTCCTCTCTTCCCATATGGGCATTTATTGCTATAAATTTCCCTCTAGACACTGCTTTAAATGTGTCCCAGATATCCTGGTACTTAGTGTCTTCATTCTTGTTGGTTTTGAAGAACATCTTGATTTCTGCCTTCATTTCATGGTTTATCCAGTTGATATTCAGGAGCCAGTTGTTCAGTTTCCATGAAGTCATGTGGTTCTGAGTTAGTTTCTTAATTCTGAGTTCTAATTTGATTGCACTGTGGTCTGAGAGACTGTTCGTTATGATTTCCATTCTTTTGCAGTTGCTGAGGAGTGATTTACTTCCAATTATGTGGTCAGTTTTAGAGTGGGTGCCATGCGGTGCTGAGGTGAATGTATATTCTGTAGATTTGGGGTGGAGATTTCTGTAGATGTCTAGATTTTATTTCTATATTAAGATACCACATAGACATTATTATGATCTTAATCAGGCAAATAAGGAAGTTGAGCTTAGAAATTTGAAATAACAACCTCAGCAAAAAGTGGGTGAAAATATAAACTTTTCAAAAGAAGACTTTTATGCAGCCAAGAAAACCCCAATGAGATAATGCTCATCATCACTGGTCATTAGAGAAATGCAAACCAAAACCCTCTTGGGACATCACCTCATGACAGTTAGAATGGTGATCATTAAAAAACCTGGAGACAACAGATGCTGGAGAGGATGTGGAGAAATTGGAACACTTTTACACTGTTAATGAGAGTGTAAGGTGGTTCAAACATTGTGGATGACAGCGTGGCTATTCCTCAAGGATCTAGAAATAAAAAGCATTTCACCCAGTAATCCCATTATTGGGCCTATACCCAAAGGATTATAAATTGTTTTATTATAAAGACACATGCACACGTATGTTCATTGCCAAACTGTTTACAATAGCAAAGGATTGAAACCAATCCAAATGATCAGCAATGATAGACTGGATTAAGAAAATTGTGGCAAATGTACACCATGGAATACTATACAGCCAAAAAAAAGGATGAGTTCATGTCCTTTACAGGGCCATGGATGAAGCTGGAAACCATCATTCTCAGCAACTGACACAAGAATAGAAACCCAAAGACAGCAGGTTCTCACTAATAAGTGGGTATTGACCAGTGAGAACACATGGCCACAGGGAGGGGAACATCACACATTGGGACCTGTTTGGGGTTGGAAGGACTAAGGGAGGGATAGCAGAGGGTGGGGGTACTGGGAGGTATAACATTAGTAGAAATACCTCATGTAGATGATGGGGCATGAATGCAGCAAACCACCAAGTCATGTTTATACCTATTTAACAATCCTGCATGATCTTCACATGTACCCCAGAACTTGAATAATAATAAGAAGAAGAAGAAAAAGAAGAAATTTGAAATGGTTTGCTCATAGTCTCCAGAAAGTAAGTGATTGGATAAGGCAATTCTAATGTAGAACTCGTATTCTACAAAACTATAATACCCAGGGCAGCCTCCAGATTTATGTTCTAAATTTAAATCTTCCAGATACTCTCAGCACCTTGCTGTTTATATTCATGATACAACATTATGTCTCACTCCCCATTTCTAAACCTTTGGTGAAGTAATCATATTTTCAAATTAATTATGTCTTTCAATTTCCCTGCTTTTGTCCAAAGCAAGATCATTTTCAAGGACCAAGTGATGGAAGCAGTCCTAGGTTCATTTGTAACCTAATTCTTATTTTCCAAACTCATGTTCACAAAATTAAAACTGTCTTTTAGAAAAAAAAAGTATATTAAATATATTATGTTAGCATTATTGGTGTACTAATGTTTATGTTAAGGTAACATATTTAAACTTAACCAATCTACAAAACTTCTAGTTGTATAAGACATGATCTTAAATAATGCTGAAGTACACAGACAATTAATTATAAAAGCATTCCTGCCTTTAAGAAGTTTATTATACTGAAAAGAATGGGTGTAAGTACAAAGGAATATATAGTAGGAGCTTTAAGAGAGATACAATAAGAAAGAATGTAAGGAGATCTCAGTTGAATATAGCATGTTAATGGGAATGGTGTTAGGCTTTCTTCTATTTTGCATCATGACAAATGTTTAAATTTAGAAAGATCCCTATTTAACAAATATCCAACCGTATTTCTTGTCATGCTTGATCTCCATAACACAGAAATCATTGAGATAGTTAATGTTTTGTTCCCACAGATACAGAAAAATATGGGAATAAAGTAAGTGATTCCTCCAAAACAGCTACATTTTATTTGAATCCTTATTATTTTAAAGATACTTATATTTTTCAACATTACACAGCTAGAAAATGTCATTTTGGTGGCAACACCTACTTAAATGGTTACATATATTTAACCACAATAACAGATGTTGGTCTGCTTTTTAAACAGCTAAAATTATTATCACAACATACAAGTTTTAACCACCTAGTTGTAATATATAAGAGACCTTTACTATATGGAAAAATAATACCTACTATGCAAACCAACAAGGGATTTGTGTGTATCACAACTTTATTTATAGCAGCCTAAAATTGTAAATAATTAAGAAACCCCAAAACAGGTAAATAGATTATCACAGTGCATTGTGCATCTGATGGAATGCTACAGAGTGATCAAGAAGAATGGATTAATGGTACATGCCACTACAGAGATAGCTCTCAAAAAATTGATGCTGAGTAAGAAGAGCAGACATAAATGAGCATAGACTGTATAATACTATTAGCATTAAATTATAGAAAATTAAAATATGTACAATGACAGAAACCAGATCAGTTGTTGTCTGGTTCTGATCTAGAGGAGGAGATGGGCTGCGAGTGCCATGGAGAAATTTTTGTTCATGCAGAAAATGTTCTACATCTTGATGATTGTTGTGACTCTACAAATGCCTATATTTGTCAAAACTCATCAAATAATTTAAAATTAGACAGTTTGAGTCTTTCAATGTATATAAAACAAATTGAGAAAGAAAAAGAATGAGAAAATTGTAAAGATTTTAAAGATGATTTAAAAAATAGAGATTATAATAAAATAATAAATAAAAAGACATAGTTGCAACCAAGATAGATAGTTTCTTTCTTTAATTTAATCAGAGAAAAAAAGTAGTGTACCCTTATAACTAGAATTCTGAAGAAACCAAGTTGTGAAATTAACTTATTTTAAAGTCTATGAAGTGATGGACTTTTTCAAGGTAATGACTAAAAAATATTTCAATATGTTCAAGTAGAATATATGATGCTAGTTATATATTAACATAAGTTCTGATAATCTAACCTAATATTCTGATCACTTCACATCTTTAGCCAATTTGAGATTTTGATATCATAAATTGCAGATTCAATAATCAAATCTTTTTATGATACCAAATTTTGATGCCTCTCCTAATAAATACCTACCTTTTCATTTATATAATAATTTATAATAAAAATGTATGTAATAAAGCTAACCAAACTCATTCATATAATTAATTTCATTTTATAATTAATAATAATATTTTCTATATTTAAATCTTTGTAATTTTAAATGTCACTTGATATATTAGACATATGAAAAATAAATAGTATGAATCTAGTTGAAAAAGTGTAATTTACTGTAAATTTTAAAGCAGAAATACATAAAAAATAAATTTAAAGAATATATAAAAATTGTGGTCAAGTTTCTGTACTGTACATATGTTAACTAGCTGTATCAGATTTATAATTATATTCTGATCATATTTAGAAAAGTTGACGGCTGGGCGCGGTGGCTCAAGCCTGTAATCCCAGCACTTTGGGAGGCCGAGGCGGGTGGATCACGAGGTCAAGAGATAGAGACCATCCTGGTCAACATGGTGAAACCCCGTCTCTACTAAAGATACAAAAAATTAGCTGGGCATGGTGGCGCGTGCCTGTAATCCCAGCTACTCAGGAGGCTGAGGCAGGAGAACTGCCTGAACCCAGGAGGTGGAGGTTGCAGTGAGCCGAGATCGCGCCATTGTACTCCAGCCTGGGTAACAAGAGCGAAACTCCGTCTCAAAAAAAAAAAAAAGGAAAGAAAAAGAAAAAAAAAAGTTGTTAAGTACTTGTGTATGTAGGTTATCTTATTTGCCTATAAGATCGCTCAGTTGAATATTTAAATAAATAACCAAAAATGTGTATAAATATTTTGTGTACATTTAACCTGTTTAAAGAAATTTTATTGACTGAGATTGTGAATAGAGTTAAGAATTATTGAGTTTTTATGATTTACAATGTAGAATTGCTAATAAAATTCCCTGGGAATGTAGTAATTTATATTTTATCTAAAATTATCAGGTTACTTATTAAAATGCCAAGACTTTTGAGATAATTTTAAATGCTGTAATTGAAAACTAGATTTTAAATGTGCTACTTTACAAAATAAATATGACTTGAAAACCTGTTATTTCAGATACTCCTCTGAGTGCCCCAAGTTGCCCTCTTTGTTCAAAAGCTGACATCAATACTGTATAGTGGAGTGCTAGAGTCAAATGTGATTGCATTGGATAGCATTAGGGCAAGATAATGGTTATGTTAGTGTACTGTTTTACTGACAGCAGCTAGATAGCAAAATCAGAAATCCATTATCAATATGTCATTCAGAGCTAGATGGCAAAATGTACATACTAACTCTAAAATTCAAGCAAATTAGAAAAAGACTAGTTCCATAAAATCGACATTGTGTCAACATTGTTGTGAAAATATATATATATATAAGCAAATAAAAAGGCAATCTCTCATAGACTTAGGAACAGGGAAACACTGACATAAACAATAGATATTTATAGAGAATATATAGCAAGAAAATTTTAAAACAGTAGCTGAAATAATGTTGAGAAATACCAGGATGTTTCACTAGGCCTCCAATAAGAAGGATTGAGGGATGAACACTTTATCCCTTATGATGTCTGGAAGCTTCTGTTTTAGGGTTCCTTTCTATCTAGGCCAGTGTTCCATAGGGACAAGTATTTGCAATCCATAGGTTTAAAATTAAGCAGAGAAGAAACAAAATAAATGAAATTTATATATAATAGCTTTTTTATGGAATGGATTATATAACAAGAGGTAACGGGTAACATATTTAAGATATAAGGAAGGAAATAATGCAGTAAGATTTTGTATCCAGAAAAAAGCATTCACAAACTAACTAGCATGCAAGGTCACAGGGTACATTGTTCCAGTAAGTGTTTTCAGAGTTACCTTCAAACAACCCAAACGACTTGAGAGGCTTGGTCATCAAGTATTAATGGGGAGCACTAAATGTAATGCTACCTGCATAATTAAGAGAAAATGTGGAAAAAGAGGGACAGAGGCAGAAAGTAAAGGTTGTCGTTTTTTACTATGATAATATAAAGTCCAACTATAAAAATAATAGTAAGGGAATGGTTAGTTAATATGCACAATGTTTTCAATATTTAAATAAAGAGCAGTGATAATATTAGTATTGTTATTCTGAGACTTTTAAGTGGGTAAAATAGGACAGAACAAATAAATAATTTGAGATAATTAAATTCTATAATTTCTTAAGTCCTTAAGCACCAGAATCTTCAGTGTAGAAGAAGTTACAGATATAGTATTGAAATTTAAATAATCTTGTATTCTTGAATTTGATTGGAATCATTAATATAAAACATTATGATAAGATATATACATAAACATATATGATAATTCTGATTTCAACACATGCACATACACACACACACACACACACACACACACACACACACGCTTTTATCCTTCCAACAGTATCCACTGAAAATATCTTAAGCAATAAACCACTCAGTAGTGATTGTGTCCTTTTATTAATGATTAATAATTAATAATAAGGCCTTCAAAAGTCTCACACAGGACTTTTGGAGAAATGGCAGATTCCAGGATTAGGGCAGGAGATGTTAAAGATGAGTCTAAACAAGATACTTATTTTTATGTAAGATATTCAGAAAACTTATAAAAATTATCATAAGATCTTTGAAGCCAACTTATACTACCAGTAGCTAATATGAGAAAAATCATCTAAAATAATGATAATAATTCAGTGTATTGAAACCCATCAGTTATCCTCAAATCAGTAAGTTTGCTGTAAAAATAAATATAAGAAAAGGAATCATCATTATTGAAGGCAGATAGGAAACCAAATTATTGTCTTGAAAACTGGTAAATAAAAGAAAGTGGCAAGCACTTAGGTTGATTTTCTTATATGAACTATATTACTGGACAACCACATGGCAGATGTAGGAAAATATATCCTCCTATTTGTATTTATACAAGACAGACTGATAGAATTAGAATGTAACTGTTTTGCAACATCCAATGAATTAAAGGATATGAACATTACTTATTACTAGCTGTTAACAAAAAACTGACAGCTGCATGTGCTTATCATGATCTTGTAAAATACCATTTAAAACCCTGCCAAAATGTAGACAATGATAGTAATATTAAATTGTTTCTCAGTCTTCAAATTATTTGGCCAAACTGTAGCAATTGTCTCAGACAATCATCTGTTTTCCTTGAAATTATTTATCTCTTGGCTTCTAAGACACCACACCTGCCTAGTTTTTATCTTACATTTCTGGTACCCTGTCCCATTCTCTTGTACTGCTTTCTCCCAGTTTTTGTGACTTCTTAATTTAGAGGGAATCTAGGGCTTAAAATTCAGACAACATTTATTTCATACATTTACCTATTCCATTTGTAGTATCATGTATTTTAATGTTTTAAAATGTCATATATTTACTAAAAGTGTACAAAACTATAGTTAGTGCAGCTCCACACAGGTATTCCAGATTAGTACATATAACTTAAACTGTTGCATCATACATAATGTGCCTGAAACTGAGCATATGAAAATCCCTCCAAGACTTCTTTTCCTGTAATCTTCTCAAGATTAGTTAAGTTGAATTGAATTCTACTTAATATTTCAGATACCAAGACCAAAAATCTCAATGTCATGCTCAATTACTTACGCTATGATTTATAAAGCACTATATGAATCATTCTTCCTATTACCTCTCTGACCTCAGCTTCTATTACTATCCCTTGTGATCTCTCTATTTTACTAATTCCTTTGATTTTCTCCAAGTACAGACAAGGAAACTCCCACCTCAGGGCTTTTGTACTTGCTTGTAAATCCCTCAGATATGTTTGGGAGTTAAAAGTAGTTCCCTTACTTCCTTTAGGTCTTAAGAGTTTTATATAATCTAAATTATCTTGCACACATGATATCAATTTCTCTGCTTTATATTTTCCTTCTTAACATTCATGAATATGAACCCTGAACAGTTACTATTCATTGTCTATTTTTTCCACTAAAATGTAAACTCCATTAGAATAGAAATGTTTGCCTACTATAACTTGTGCCTGATGAAAAGTAGAAGTTAATATTTTTAATGTATAAATAAATGAAGAAGTGAAGTGACATATAATATGCATTACAAGGAGATATTTGCAGAAAAAAAATAACTTATTAACTTTGAGCTAGTTTTTGAACATAAAAACTGTAGTACATACCAATAAATACAAATATGGCATTCACACAGATTTTAAATTTAAGTATCATATTATTGATTAAATAAAATACGCTATTTCATAGGCTCAAATATAAATAATAGTAGAATAAAAGTGAATAAATATATCTAGACCATGGCAGTACACTTTCATTGAGACTTTTCTCATAACAATTTACATACTTGTAATACATGAGATGAACTGGGAGAGGAAGATATATATTGTTGCAGGAGCCAAATATCAAAATATATCTATGGGGAAAAATAGGTAAGGTAGAAAGACATAAACCATAATAAGTTAAAAACAAAGTATAGTCCAAGGGGAAAAAAAGAGCCTGCAGATTAAATTATCTGAAGTATAAGAGATCTAAAGAAGAGTGTATTCAATAGTGACAAACACCACAGCAGGATTAAGTAGGATGAAAACAAAACCCAGGGATTGGATTTATTGATGAGGAATTCATTAGTAATTGTAGCAAAAGCTCTTTCTATGTAGTCATAGAGATAGGGACCAGATTTAAGGCATCAGGGAATCAAGTGGAAATAAGACATTGACATTAACTGTTTCAGTCAATGAATTCTATTGTAGAAAGAAGTAAATCGGACATGAAATTGTAAGGAGAATAGTTTCAAAGAGCTTCATAAATGAAGGAAAAATAAAATCCTTTGCAAACAAGCAAATACTCAGAGATTTTGTCACCACCAGGCCTGCTTTACAAGAGCTCCTAAAAGAGGCACTATACATAGAAAGAAACAACCAGTACCAGCCATTCCAAAAACATACCAAATGCTAAAGAGCATCAACAAAATGAAGAATCTGCATCAACTAAAGGGCAAAACAGCCAGCTAGCATCAAAATGGCAGTATCAAATTCACACATAACAGTATTAACCCTAAATGTAAATGGGCTAAATGCACCAATCAAAAGACACAGACTGGCAAATTGGATAAAAAAACAAAACCCATCAGTGTGCTGTATCCAGGAAACCCATCTCACATGCAAGGATACACAAAGGCTCAAAATAAAGGGATGGAGGAAGATTTACCAAGCAGATGGAGAGCAAAAATAAAGCAGGAGTTGCAATTCTCATCTCTGATAAAACAGACTTTAAAGCAACAAAGACCAAAAGAGTCAAAGAAGGACATTACATAATGGTAAAAGGATCGATACAACAAGAAGAGCTAATGATCCTAAATATATATGGACCCAATACAGGAGCACCCAGATATATAAGGCAAGTTCTTAATGACTCACAAAGAGACTTAGACTCCCACACAATAATAGTGGGAGACTTTAACACTCCACTGTCAATATCAAACAGATCAACCAGACAGAAAATTAACAAGGATATCCAGGGCTTGAACTCAGACCTGGAACAAGAAAACCTGATAGACATTTACAGAACTCTCCACCCCAAATCCACAGAATATACATTATTCTCAGCACCACATCACACCTACTCTAAAAATAAATAAATAAATAAGAAATAAAAATAAAAATAAATTTTTTTTAGGCATGAGAAACACTAATATATGGGTTTATGGAGGGAAGAAGGAACACTGGGGAATGAGAATTGAAAAAGATAGGAAGAAGAGAACAGAAGACCAAATGATTTCAAGAAAAATGTGATAAAGCCTTAGAAAAGTCAATCTTTCCTCTGAATAGGGAGGTACATAAGGTCAAGTAATATCAAAGGAGAGGAAAATTTGGAGGTCAGGAACATGTGAATATCTAACAGATTGCTTCAAAACTTATCAAGAAAGATCTGAAAAAGTATATTTGTGATATGTCAGGTCATGTTATTTTCTGTAATGATTGTGAGACTTGTCTCTCTTGAATATTTTTTGAGCTCCAAAAGTGGCTGCCAAAATTTTAATGAAAATTATTTTTATTTTCTGGAGAATAAAGATTGCTATTCTTCAAATCTGTGTATTATTCTAAGGAGATTCAACAGGAGAATATCCCCCTCACTTGCTAATATTACTGCAAAGCAGGAGATAATGAGAATTTTTCGCTATACTGGGAAAGTTTGGACAACCATGTTAACAGGACGTGGTGGTAATTAGAGAAGGGTGTAGTGCAGAACAAAATATCCTAAGGATTGAAGAAGGGACATGTGGGAAACTTTAAAATCAGGCCCAGCTCCAAGGAAGTTCTGATTCAGAGACCGAAGGAAGGGGATGTTTTTAAAAGCATAGAAGAAAAAGGGAGGCATTTCCAAGGTGGACAGAGGTATAGTGGACAAAGAGGTTTGCAGTATTGGGTTGGTGATTGCAGACATACAGGAGACAAAAGACATTACAATAGTTGGAAAGCCAGTGGATTGATAATCACAATGAAGTCTAAGGATTTTCAGAGTTAATACTAGCGAATGAGCTGAAATGATGAGAGGTGATGGTCAGTGAGTCAGTTGTAGAAGGCTGCTATTTTAGAAGTTCTACTATGCTTAGTACTGACAATTTCTGGTTATGTACCTGCAAATAAGGGACTTAGAAAGGCTGGATTACAGACATTTTGGAGGAAGAAATTCAAGATCCTAACAGGCTATATGGGTTGGCAGGATTATCCACATGTATATTTTACTACCAAGATGAAAAGAACAAAACAAGAGTATAAAGAGAGTACATTGACCCAGCAGCTGACATCATGGAAAAATGAATGGAAATTATACAAAACTGAATTTGATGAAAGACTGCAACAACAGGAATAATTGGGCAATATAATCTTTTTAAATGAGACTTCAAAACTAATTGTGTATGAGTGTTTTCCTGAGAGAGAGAGAAAAGAAAAATTGTCTGAAAGTGGCTATTTGAAGCCACAACTTGAAAGGGGTTGAGGGAAATTCAGTGTCCTCAAAGGGGTCAGGTTTTCATTAGAGCATGACTGTGAAAAGGAATGAAACATGTTGAAAAAAATTAACTACATAGTTATTTGCTTTTAATGGACCATGAATTTCAGAGAATATGGTGGAGCTGGAGAGAAGTGAGAAAAGGAGAAAGAATGAGGAAAGTACCAGGCCTTATAGTATAAGAATAAGGGTTAACTTGGGCCTTGAGTATTCTTAGTGTGGCTGCTATAATAAGAAATAAAAAGCATAATTATATTGGTTCCAGAGGATTTAAGGCACATAGTTTGACAAAAGTCTAAATATGAGGAGCTTGGAAGCCATAGATTTCAGCTGATACTGAGAAACTGAAAAATGCAAACTGGCAATGACTAGGTCATACATAAAAACCATACTGTAACCTACATTCTGCAAAAACTTGTTCAGAAAACCAACCCCCTCAGCTATAATAAATGGCCCAGGAAGTCAGCCTGCTATAACTCATTATTTTGCCTTCTGTATTATTACTAAAGGTAGGAAGTCAAGACTGCTACCTTTAGTAATAAAACAGAAGTCAAAATAATGAGGACTTGGTTAATAATTGTCAGCTTCCCTAATTTTTGTCTCAGTTTCCATCTTAAGACCAATCAGAGAAAGCCAACTAAGCACCACTAGCCAATCAGATAGAATGTTCTTCATCCCATAAGCCTACCTACTGCTTCCCCATGCCAACAGGCTCCAATGAAGACACAGCTGAAGCCTTCTCTTTATTCTACCGTGAGGCTTTCCCCATCCTCTGCTTGCCTTTGCGTCTTTGTCAAAGCACAGTAATGATGGCTGAATCACTTGCTGCTGTAGACTTTGATTGTTCTCAATCATTTGTTTTTTACTTTGACAATTCATTTCAACACTAATGATGAGGGTAGAAAGCTATGAAGAGTCACTGTCTTAATTTGAGTGGTCCAGCATTATGTTGATACATTTTTTTAATTGTACTTTATGTTGTGGGGGTGCATGTGCAGATCATGCAGGATTGTTGCAAAGGTACATACATGGCAAGGTGGTCTTCTGCCTCCACCCCCTCATCACCTATATCTGGCATTTCTCCCCATGTTATCCCTCCACACCATACCCAACCCCTGCTGTCCCTTCCTAGCTCCCCCCCAAAAAGACCCCTCCCTGTGTTCATGTGTTCTCATTGTTCAACATCCACCTATGAGTGAGAACATACAGTGTTTGATTTTCTGTTATTGTGTCAGTTTGCTGAGAATAATGGTTTCCAGATTTATCCATGTCCCTACAAAGAACACAAACTCATAATTTTTTATGGCTACATAGTATTCCATGGTGTATATGTGCCACATTTTCTTTGTCCTATCTATCATTGATGGGCATTTGGGTTGGTTCCAGGTCTTTGCTATTGTAAACAGTGTTGCAGTGAACATATGTCTGCATGTGTCTTTATAATAGAATAGTTTATAATCCTTTGGGTACATACCCAGTAATGGGATTACTGAGTCAAACAGAATTTCTAGATCCTTGAAAAATTGCCACTCTGTCTTCCACAATGGTTGAACTAATTTACACTCCCACCAACAGTGTAAAACTGTTTCTATTTCTCCGCATCCTCTCTAGCATCTGTTGTCTCCAGATATTTTAATGATCACCATTCTAACTGGTGTGAGATGGTATCTCAGTGTGGTTTTGATTTGCATTTCTCTAATGACCAGTGATGATGAGCACTTTTTCATGAGTTTGTTGGCCTCATATATGTCTTCTTTTGAAAAATGTCTGTTCATAGCCTTTGCCCACTTTTTAATGGGGTTGTTCGTTTTTTTGTTTGTTTGTTTGTTTGTTTGTTTTCTGGTAAATCTGTTTTAGTTCTTTCGGATTCTGTATATTAGCCCTTTGTCAGATGGGTAGATTGCAAAACTTTTTCCCATTCTTTTGGTTGCCAGTTCGCTCTAATGATGTTTTGCTGTACAGAAGCTATGAAGTTTAATTAGATCCCGTTTGTCTACTTCGGCTTTTGTTGCCAATGCTTTTGGTGTTTTAGTCATAAAGTCCTTGCCTATGACTATGTTCTGAATGGTTTTGCCTAAGTTTTCTTCTAGGGTTTTTATGGCGTTAGGTCTTATGTTTAAATCTTAACTCCATCTGGAGTTAGTTTTAGTGTAAAGTGTCAGGAAAGGGTCCAGTTTCTGCTTTCTGCATATGGCTAGCCAGTTTTCCCAATATCATTTATTTAATAGGGAATTTTTTTTCCCATTGTTTGTTTTTATCAAGTTTGTCAAATATCAGATGGTTGTAGATGTGTGGTGTTAATTCTGAGGTCTCCGTTCTGTTCCATTGGTCTAAGTCTCTGTTTTGGTTACCAGTAGTACCATGCTGTTTTGATTGCTGTAGCCTTGTAGTGTAGTTTGAAGTCAGGCAGCGTGATGCTTCCAGTGTTGCTCTTTTTGCTTAGGATTCTCATGGCTATGGGGGCTCTCTTTGGGTTCCTTATGAAGTTTAATGTGTTTTTTTCCCAGTTCTGTGAAGAAGGTCATTGGTAGCATGATGGGGATAGCATTGAATCTATAAATTACTTTGGACATACCAACATTTTCATGATACATTTTGTAATCAAGAACTTACACCATATGTATGTGTAACATTTCATTTTGGTTAATGGGATTGAGGATTTTGGAGGGAGGCTGGATAAACACTGGTTTACAGTCTTTTTTCTGAATATTATCCAAATCTTGCATTTTTCAAAACTACTCAGACATCTGCTTCACAGTGTCATCTCTCCTGACTAAAATACTTTATGCTCAGCCTTCATTTCTTCACCTTTGATCATCTCTTTTCTCCTTTATTCTACATTTCTCATCTTTTAACATATTTTATGTTAGTTTTATGTTAATTTGTATTATAGTATTCCCAAACTAGAATATGACATCTTTAAGGATAGAAGGTAAGAAATTTTAACTAATTGTTTAAGAATCATGATCAGATAGAGCCTAGAACAGTTCCTAACAAAAAGGGAACTGATAAATTGTTCTTTTATGAATGAAGCAATGAGAATGCGTATGCAGAGAAATATCACTTAAAACGTTTTCGTGAAAATGTTTCATAAAAGTATTTGTTAAAATTAAGTTACTTTTTTAATATGTTAAAATAAAAAGTATGAACAGGAGTAGCAATAGGCTGAAAATACAAATAGAAAATTATATTTGATTTGATGCCTTGGTCAGCATTTAAAAATTATAAATTATTATTTTTTAATTACAGGTCAAATGACTTAGCCACTGAAAGATAAATTAGTATGCTAGGAAAGATAGAATAATTGTTAATTGGAAATTAATAATATGCTATGGCCAGGTTTTGGCACTGGAATATTTGGCAGATTTTGAATTGAATCTCAGTATTGTGTGTGTGTGTGTGTGTGTGTGTGTGTGTATCCTCACTTGTTTACAAGTACTCACTGGTTCTTTTTGGATCTGTTCCATTTCTACCCCAAATAGGTGTATTGCAATTCAAGTTTGACTCTAATTGTATCAGTTTGCTAGGATTGCCATAAAAAAAAAAAGAGAGAGACTGGGTGGCTTAAACTAGAAAAACTTGTTTGCTTACATTTCTGAAGGCTGGATGATCGAAAGCATGGTGGTGGCACAGTTGAATTCCTCTTAGCCCTTGCTTTTCAGGGTTATTTGTGAACAGGGAGTCTTTATCCACTAATTTGCAAATGGCTGCTGAATACAAGTTTTATGTACCTGGGCGTTTGCTTCTGTGGATCTATTACACCTGAGGAAAATTCTAATATCAGTAAAATTGACTTTCCCTTTCAGGTGTTCTTCTACAAATCCTTATCCATTCAATTTTCTTGAGGTCTAATGTGTTTCAAAATGCAAAATTGTATAGAATTTAGTGAGTCCATACTGCAGTTATACTACTCCACTAAATCCTTGGACAACATTATGTAATCAAACTAATTAAAAAGTCTGTAGCAAAAATTATGACTATTCACACTACATAGAATAAATAATAACCCTAAATGTTCTAATAACATTTATTATGATTTTTTCCACTCAGTAATTTAAGGTCAGATCAGATTTTGTGAAAAAATTAGATATTAAAACATTGAATTTTCAACACTATTTTAAAATGAAATTATGCAAAACCATTTTATTGTTGCATCTAAGCAATTGGCATCTGAAAGTTGCTATTTTAAATACCCCATTATCAGAGCAAAAAAGTCCATATTTAGAAATAAATTTTACAGAAGGTGTGTAAGACCTCAATATTGTAAGTTATAAAACATTGTTGATAAAAATTAAGAAATATCTAAATTAATGAAACTATATAACATGTTTATAGATCAGAAAACTCAATATTGTTAAGAATTCATTGCTTCCAAAATTTATTTTCAAATTAATAGTAATTGCAAATAAAAAATCTAGTGAGAATTTTGAAAACATATACAAGTTACTCTGTTTATTTGAAAAATAATTTTATTCTAAATAAATTGACTTGAAAACAAATGATTATAATATGGAAACATAAGACTAGAAAGACTTTTTTTTTTTTTTTTTTTTTTTTACTCACTATAAAATTATGATAGTCAATACAGTATTTTTTTGACAGTAGAATAGCCATGTAGGTCAATGAAACAAAAAGAAATTAGAAAAATGAGAACACATGGACACAGAGAGGCGGTCTACTATACACTGGGGACTGTTGGGGGAAATGGGGGAGGGACAGCGGGGGGGGCTGGGGGGGATAGCCTGGGGATGAATACCAAGTGTGGGTGAAGGGGAGGAAGGCAGCAAAACACACTGCCATGTGTGTACCTATGCAACTATCTTGCACGTTCTGCACATGTACCCCAAAACCTATAATGCAATAAAAATTTTTTTTAAAAAAAGAAATATACCAATACATATTTGACCAGTTAATGTTTGAACATATATGCTGATTGGAGTGAAAAAGTGCTACAGCCATCTAGAATACAGGAAAAAGTTTCTTATAAATTCAAGCATACTATACAACTGACTCAGAAATATCCTAGTATTTAATGAATAAATGTCCCTAATTATTCGACAAAGGGAAATAAATTACATTATTTTGATTTGCACAGAAAGTTCAAAGCTGTCCACAGAAACTCTGTTTGTAATAAACAAAAAACTGAAACAATGTTAATGCCCATTACCTGGTCAATAGATAAACAAATAGTGACACGTCTTTACTGTGGAATACTACTCAGTAATAACAATTAAATTATTGATAGATGCAAAATTTGGACAAACTATAAGCATTATGCTTCATTAAAGAAGTCAAACTCAGAAGAATGCATCTTGTTTTATTCTGTTTATTTGAAATTATAAGAACACAGAAATTTATGGTTGTCAAAATTTTGGGGGTTTCAGAGTTGGAGGAAGAGATTGTCTGCAAAAGAGCATAAAGGAGATTTTCAAAATGAGGAAAATGTTTTTATCTAGATGACTACAAATCTATATCTGAATGTCAAACTTCTAAAGTAGGCATTTAAATTAAAATTTTATTTTCTCATAATTAAATTTAATATAAAGTTTAAAAATACATTTGAAATACTAAAAATATAAGGTAAATGCCCCTCTTAGGGACATAAACAATTTATAAATGAATGTCTCATATTTTTTCAGCTATCTTAATATCTAAGAAGAGACTATCCTATTAAAATAATATTTAATTGCTCAAATCTGATAGTGAATTCATTCCTTCTAAAACATAAGAAGTAAAATTCTCGTATTGTCACATTACAAAGCTAAAAGATTTGTTTCTTAGGATCTTTGCACAGTATCAATAGAGTAACTATTTGCTAAATTTGGTGAATATTTAATTTGACTAGTGAATGCCTAATCTAGATCTCAAATTATTTATTTTCCCATGTGCATTGATTCCTATGGCAATAAATGAATAAAAGTTATTTCACTCCCAGAACAGTTCAAATTTAAAGCAAATTAATCAACCCTCTTCATTGAAATAGTCTGGACTACAATTACAGCACTAATGTCTAGCTGCTTGTTCTTTTCAGGCCTAGTAACAGAGAGTAATTGCATCTTGTGTATTTTCTTGTGGGAATTGTTTCATATCTGGAGGTGATTCTTTTTTCCTAAATCGTTTATTCTGTATGATGTAATTGCTGGTCACACACATAGAGGACTTTTTATCTATAATATTCAAATATGATTATCTTCTATCTGGATAACATTCAGGTTTAATAATAATAATTTGAAAAGATTTAGCAATGCCAAAATTACATTCAATAGCAGGAAGTTCACTGAGTTATTGTATGTGAAAATTTTATTTCTGAAATTTTAACATATAGTACTTTAATGATTATTTTTGTCACTTTAAGCTTTAAACACATTTTGTTACAATCCTCAGAATAAGTTCTTATAGTCGACTAAAAACATTTTCATAGTACTTTTATAATATTGCCATTAGAAGATTGTAGTAGCTCTATCAATTGCCTTTTGGTCTTTTGTAGAAAATTCAAAACAATGACAAAGAAATTATAAACACCACAAAGCTTAATTGTCTATGTATTCAAAGTTAAATTTCAACGTAAGTTAGTAATCTAAAATACAGGATAATTTATCTAATATTTTGAGCTTTAATATTCAAAGCTGATTCTTCATAAACATACAGGTCATTAGCCTAATTATTTTATATATAATCTTATTTTATCCCAATTATCCCCTATTGGAAAGTTGGATATTTCTTTCCTAGCTTTTCTAAAGTGCTATTTGTAATCCCTTTTTCTTCCAGTAACACAGTAATTCTCTCTAGCTCATCTTATTTCTTTCATACATTTCAAGTAAAATGAAAGTGAAAGGGTTATAGTCTCTTTTTTTCTGACAAACAGCAATCTGTAAGTAGTGTAAAGATGTTATCAAAGTTGAAATAAAAAGTTAAATCATTTGTAACTTCAAGTCTAATGTCAGGACACAAAAAGTCACCTCATCTAGTTCTGTCTTGCCCGAAGAGTCTTCCAGTTTCCCAATTGACTCAGATACTATACTCTTGAGCAATTCTTAGCCATAGGCCTTTTCTAATAAAAAGAATAATAGTGAATGCTTTAGTATTTTGTTATCTTTTATAATTATCCAAAAACAACAAAATGTTCATAGCATAACCACACCATCAAGAAGTAAGCAGAAAAACAGATAATCAACACCTGTGTTTTACCTGTTGTGGCCTGACTCAGGTAATCTTTTTGTATTTCATATTATTGTGTGCGCTTGTCAAACACCAAAAGTGCTGACATTTGTCTGTTTCATTGTTACATTAAGTGGATAAAGCATTTTCATGTATTTGCAGGGCCTTTTTTTCCCTGCCTCTGGCACAGTTGTCCTGATGATTCTTTTTGTGCTTGTCTCTGAAATAGCGGGTTGTAGGAGTTCTCTCCATATTTTCACAGTTCCCTCAAGCCATTGTGAATCTTCATTATTGAATGCCCATGGAGTTGCATGTAACTGCTGCTGAGCATTGGGTCATAACCATGAAATCATCTGTTGCACTGTTTTAAACTGCACTGTATAAAATTTTCTGTTTAATCTTTGATGACAAATGTAGACTATTCTATACATTTTTATTTACTTGAAATTATTAAAATGTTCACTCCAGTTTGAAATTGCAATCTTACCTTAAATTTTAAAAGGTCCCTTTCTCTATGTTATAAAGTCAGTCAAGTCATAGAGTCATATCCTCTTTATCTCTTGTAGAGCTGGATTTTTCTGTGTGTTAGGGTTAGTAGAAAGGAAAAAAGACAAATATCCCCTTGCTTAAGTGTTTGTTGTGGTATTATAGTTCATAGCCAGCTATGAATGCTGACTGTGATAGTGGTCCAGGGGGATTAAATTCTCTTGGAATTTTTACCATATTTACCACTCTAGATGTTAAATTTGTAGTTTGCTTCACTACCATCTTCTCATTCTACATACTGCCATCTTCCTCCCTTTGCTTTTCATCTACTCAATAGGCACAGGAAGAGGTCAGAGAGTTTACTGACAACGTAAACGGCCAACTGCCGCTTAGTGCTACTTTCTATCCAGTGAACCACTCCAAGTATTTTATAGAGGTGTTTTGGGACCTGCTCTAATTGGACTTCAGGTGATAAAATCATGTAACATTTTTATTTTCTCCTATATTCTTTACAATTACTCCAATATTTTCCAGATATGTATATATAGCAGCATATAGCAGTATAATAACCATTTAGTCTTTTTTGTACACCCAGCAGAATTTGACAGGAATGGAAACCCCTACGTGTGTATGTGTGAATATGTATATGTATTCTCTTGACTCCAGAGATGTCACAATTTCTTGGTATAACCTTAAACCTCAGACCACTTAATTGCTTCTAAGTCTTGCTCTCCCTTTTCCCATTCTCTTATTTCTTAGTGTTATGTAGGAATCTCTTCTAGGTTATCTTCCCCTCTTATCTACTTCCTCATATCTTATCCATGGGCAGTCTCAACAATCATATTTTCAATTGCCTTGTCTAGATAATATATTTTTCTCAATTAATTTTTTACTCTTATCCTGTAAAAGTATCATGCATCTTCGTACACTATCATATAATTTTAAGGGCTTTTCTGAAGAAGGATAATTTCCTGTCTATTTAATTTGTGATTGGTTATTGGATTGCTCTGGACAATGAAATGTGAATGGAAATGACTGACAGATTGCTTTAAGAATATAGCGCCAGAGCATTCCAGAAGCTTTATCACACTTTTTCCTTCTGCAATTAGTTATCTTATGGGTGAACTGCAACATCAGCTTAGATCTCATATTAAGCAAAACATCTGAACAGATCTGCAATTGATCTACTGAGTCACAATGTAAGGTAGATTTGCTACCAGCCCACAGTTTGAATGTAAATATCAAGGTTAGTTGTTATAGGACTTTGTTACTGTATGCCATAAAGTTATTGTGCCATGTTACCACAGAAAACTTAACTGCCAGTCATTCTTACATTGCAAACACCCAAATTTATAATCTGTGACGAGGTATCTCAACTGTATACAAAACCTTAACCTTTAATTGATTGCTGAAGTGCACTGGATGTCCAATAGACACTTCAACCTATCTCCAAATTAATATATTCTCTGCCCAACCAATTTAATCATTTTATTCTATGTTTCTTAATTCAGTGAATGATACCACCACATAGGCAGCATCCAATACCAGAAACTTAAATGTTGTTCTTGATTCATGGTAATATAACTGGCACTCTTCAATCGTGGTCTGAATTCTTTCTCACTTCCAAAGATTGATCATTAAGTTTCATTGAGTCTAAACATTAAATATCTTCCAAATAGGCAATTTCGCTATCATTGTAATTTGGTTTAAGTCACTCTTATTTCTTCTTTGTATTGCAATGTAATTTTCCTGATGTCACTGACCTGAATTCCTCTTATCCATTCATTTCATTGTCACACAATTGATATAAAAACATGGTTTCAAAGATTCAAATAAACAAACTAGCAAGAAAGGCATATCTAATACCTTCCTATAAACCTAAAACCAAAGGGCAAATTTATTTTACGTGTTACAAATATGATCTAATTATTCAGTCTTATGTAAAAATAAAAGAGTGGCTCTCAGTTCTTGCTTTGTTTAAACAAAATAAACTGTAATTAACACAAGCAAGAATTTTCACTCTTTTGGAGTGTAATATTAAGAGATGGGCTTACAAATCTGCAAGGCAAAAAATATAATACAATTCATTTTATTGAGTTTTTATATCTTAGTAATAATATATTAACATATTAACAATAATATTAATGTTAAGATTTGAAAATATAAAATATTAATATAGTAACAATATTAATAATATTAACGTTAAGGTTTGAAAACATAAAAATGTTTAAATGATTTTGAAACATTATATACTTTATGTATACAATTGTATAAATAATCTCATCTATATATGTATTTTCTTTGGAAGTTTGGTACTCATTTATAGTTTATGATTTTAAGCCTATAAACAGCAATATGACAAATATAATAATCATGTAGATTCAAGTAATAGTATATTCATATTATTTAGAACCATTTGGTTAAGCATTTAAAATTAGGGAATTGGAAAGCCATAATTATGATAGAGCACTATATTTCATCTTCAGGGAAACTAAAATAATGTTAAATTGTGGGTCCTATGTCCTTTGCAATATGCAAATGTGGTCTTGTACAAAATCTTTGTAGAAATAATTAGAAAAATTCACTATTGAACACCACCAAAATGAATTTGCATGTTTGGGATGATCTTTAGTTTACTGGAGAAATTTCATTGGCTATAGACTTTCAATAGCAAGCTATTTCTAAATTATTTTATTGGTTACTCAGATAAAACTTTGTACAGTAAATATTGTACTTCTCACATTTTTATGTTCTAGATAAAAAATATGAAAATTGTCATATGTTCTCTTCAATGGTTTAAAAGATTTAATTTTGTTTTACAAGTCCTCTGGGAGGTACAAGCAGCTTATTTAAGGCTTTGAAATTATTCACACAAATAGTTTATTTCCTTCTTTCTTTCTTTCTTTTAAGACAGAGTTTCTCTCTTGTTACCCAGGCTGGAGTGCAATGGCGCAATCTCGGCTCACCGCAACCTCCGCCTCCTGGGTTCAGGCAATTCTCCTGCCTCAGCCTCCTGAGTAGCTGGGATTACAGGCGCGTGTCACCATGACCAGCTAATTTTTGTTTTCAGGAGAGACGGGGTTTCACCTTGTCGACCAGGATGGTCTCGATCTCTTGACCTCGTGATCCACCCACCTCGGCTTCCCAAAGTGCTGGGATTATAGGCGTGAGTCACCGTGCCCGGCCTTCATTCTTTCATAAAAGATGCTAAAATTCTTCCCCTTTCTCTCTTGATGGCTTTTGCTTATTTTCTGATTATTCCCATTTTGGATAATTTTTCATGCTCCTAAGAAATATAAGACTTTTTTATCAAAGTATAATATGCATAATGATTTAAAACATATTTCAATTTATTAAGCCTTTTCTGGGATAAAGTCCAATTACAGCTTTTAAAGTATGCCCTAGTTGATATTATGCCTGCGTTGAACTTTCATAATATGTTTTATGATAAAGAGCCATTTAAGGAATGTATCTTGTTATGTGCTGATTTTAAAGTACTGTTTTATTACTATTTTGTCAATTAGTCTTCTCTGTATAATCTGAGTATACATATAAACCACATACATTTAAAAATTAAGGCAAATATAAAGTTGCTATTATTCTTTGTTAGGAAAAATACAAATTTTACCCAAACCATCAAAATTTAGAGATTCTTATGATCATTAAGTCATCAATCTTGTTCTTTATTTTTTTAAAAAAAAAAAAAGAAACTAAAGCATTAATGGATACACATGTATATTTAAATACTGCAACAGCAAAAGAAAAAAAAAGTCTGAATTCAGGGTTATTATAGGATAATGGATGAACTTTGCATAATTAAAACTATATCCAATGACTTTAATGCATTATCATAACAATTGTGAGAAAAAGCAGAATTTTGATGACATAAACATATTTTATTTATTTATTTATTTATTTAGAAAAAAAGGAGAGAAGGAGAGGAAGAAAAAGAGGGAGAGAGAACAGGAATATTGCTTTATTCTAAAAATGGGTATTAATAATGGCCAATCAATATTTTGTGTATTTAAAGTGGAGAATGTATATTTTGTGTATTTAAAGTGGAGAGCTCTATAAATACTTATTAAGTTTACTTGTTCCGGATCTGAGTTCAAGTCCTGGATATCCTTATTAATTTTCTGTCTCGTTGAGTCTAAATCTCTTTATGGGTCTTATGTATCTGGGTGTTAGGATCCTTAGCTCTTATTATTGCATTGATACTTTTACCACTGTATCTTTGTTGCTTTGAAATCTGTTTTATCAAATGCGTGAATTGCAACTCCTGCTTTTTGTTTATTTATTTATTTTTGCTCTCCATTTGGTTGGTAAATCTTTCTCCATCTCTTTGTTTTGAGTCTTTGCGTATCTTTGGATATAAAGTGGGTCTGGATGTAGTATACCGTTAGGTTTTGGCTGTATCTTTTGATTGGGGGATTTTGTCAATTTAAAGTTAGGGTAACTGCCATTTGATGTTAACTGGCTATTTTATCCATTTGTTGATGTAAATTCTTCTTTATGTTGATGCTCTTTACTTTTTGGTATATTTTTAGAAAGGCTAATACTGGTCGTTCCTTTCTGTGTGTAATGCTTCTTTCAGAAGGTTTTGTAAAGCAGACCTGGTGGTAATAAAATCTCTGAGTACTTGCTTGTTCATAAAAGATTTTATTTTTCCTTCAATTGTGAAGCTTAGATTGGCAGGACATGAAATTCTGGGCTGAAAGTTCTTTTCTTTAAGGATGTTGGATATTAGCCCCCACTCTCTTCTGGCTTGTAGGGTTTCTGCTGAGAGATCTGCTGTAAGTCTAATAGGCTTCTCTTTGTGGGTAATCTGACCTTTCTCTCTGGCTGTCCTTAGTACTTTCTCCTTTGTTTCAACCCTGGTGAATCTAATGATTATGTGCCTTGGGGTTGCTCTTGTTGAGGAATGTCTTTGTGGTGTTCTCTGTATTACCTGGGGTTGAATAGTGTCCTGCTTTGCTAGATTGGGAAAATTCTCCTGGATAATATCCTGAAGAGTATTTTCCAGCTTGTATTCATTCTCTCCATCACATTCAGGTACACCTATCAAACGTAGATTAGGTCTTTTCACATAGTCCCATATTTCTTGGAGACTTCGCTCATTCCTTTTTATCCTTTTTTCTCTATTCTTGTCTTCTCGTTTTATTTCATTAAGTTGGTCTTCGACCTCTGATATCCTTTCTTCTGCTTGATCAATTTGGCTATTCAAACTTGTGCATATTTCACTAAGTTCTCGTGTTGTATTTTTCAACTCCATTAGTTCATTTATATTCCTCTCTATATTGTCCATTCTTTTTAGCATTTCATCAAACCTTTTTTCAAAGTTCTTAGTTTCTTTACATTGGGTTAGAAAAAGTTCTTTCAAATCCCAAAAGTTTCTTATTATCCACATTCTGAAGCCTACTTCAGATAATGGAACACAGTCCTTTTCCATCAGGGCTTGTTCCATTGCTGATGAGGAATTGCAATCCCCTGTAGAAGGAGAGGGGTTCTGATTTTGGGTATTCTTGGCCTTTTTAGGCTGGTTTCTTCCCTTTATTATGAATTAATCCATCTGTTGTCTTTGCAATTACTGTCTTTCTAATTAGGTTTCTGAGTGGACGTCCAATTTATTGATTCCCAGTGCTGGAATCCGAGCAACCCACTGTGCCGGCCAAAACAGCAGCAATAAGAGTGATGGTGCTCTTCTGCCTGGGAATCTCAGGTCTGGCTTCCTTCTTGAGTCCGCAACAAGCGGCTCTGCCTTCCCAGAGCTCCAAACACCGGTCAGTAGGAAAACCAGTCCCGTTTACTCTGCACGAAGAGCTGCCACACCGAGGCACCAGCAAAACCGGTGTGCTGGCCACAAGAGTCACGCTGGCGACCTGTGGGGCTTCTCCACTGGAAATCTTCTGGTCCGTGAGTGACAAAAATTCATCTGAAAGTGTGGCATCCTCTCGTTTTCTGGGCTTTCACTGGGAGCAACAATCCCAAGCTGTTAGCGATCAGCCATCTTGGATCCTTGAAAAACATATTTTAAAAGCATGTAATAATAGATATAAACATATTTTAAAATAGATTTAACATATTTTGAAAATGTTTAAATATGTTTAAAATAGATATAAACATATTTTAAAAGCATGTAATAATAGACATAAACATATTTTAAAAGCATGTAATAATAGATATCAGTTATAATCACCTATAAATATAAAACATATTAGCCTTATGCCTTTTACTAATGGTGGGTAAGGTGTAGGATGATATTACGGGAGAACAGGAAAAAGAAAGACAAAATAAAGAGATAAAAAAACTTCTCAGAAACTCCAACATATATTATATGATGTTAATGATGTGAAATTGTCAACATACAAATGTGGGTAAAATAAGAAGATAGTGTCAAATCTCTAAAGTTCCAGAATGGTAAAACCAAAATTTATCAAAAGAAAAGAAAAAGAAAGAAAGGGAAAGAAGGGAGTAAAGAGTAGAGGAGGAGAGGGGATGGGAAGGGAAGATAAGAAACCATAATAGAGTATGGTTACAGCATTTATTTCTTTAGAAAAATCTATCAAAAAACCTTTAGCACAGCCTATATTTATGGATATAAGTAAAACACACACATGCTCATGTATGTTTATTGTGGCACTGTTTACAATAAACAAATGCAAAGACTTGGAACCAACCCAAATGCCTGTCAATGATAGACTAAATAAAGAAAATGTGGCACATATACACCATAGAATACTATGAAGCCAACAAAAAGAACGAGTTGATGTCCTTTGCAGGGACATGGATGAAGCTGGAAACCATCATTCTCAGCAAACTGACACAAGAGCAGAAGACCAAACACTGCATATTTTCACTTATAAGTGGATATTGAACAATGGTAACACATGGACACAGCGAGGGGAACATCACACACAGGGGCTTGTTTGGGAGTGAGGGGGCTAGGAGAGGGATAGCAGGGAGCAGGGGAATTGGGGAGGCATAATACTAGGAAAAATACTTAATATAGATGTCTGGGGAAATGGATGCAGCAAACACCATCTCCTGTATATACCTATGTAACAATCCTACATGATCTGCACATGTACCCCAGAACTTAAAGTATAATGACAATAACAGTAGTAAAGCAAATAAAAAGAAAACAAAACACAACAATATATTTAGACTGGTTACTCTCAAGAGGGTAGATGGTATGAGAATATGAGGGAAATTATTAGAAAAGTATAAAAAATAATATTTTCACTCATTTCGGAAGGGTCATTTATTTCTGATTTTCACCAAGTGTCTTAGTGCAAATATTAATCTCACATATCTTATTCAGTGTTATTAACAAAGTTCCCATAAATCAGTTAAATACTTAAGTACTGAAAATATACAGTAGCATAGATAGCAGATCTTCAGAAATAGTGTTTAGTAAAAATCAAACAGTAAAACAGACAAATAAAATATATCACAATTTTACATATACTCTATTATGCTTTTAAAAAGAAATAGAAAATTCCTAACTATCCAGGGAGACTAGGCAATAGTTTATCAAGTGAGTATGAGTTCAATTGCAATGGAGTAACTGAAGTACCAATAATTCATTAGGGCCCAAGTTAACCTAATTAGGGAAGTTTGAGGAAGTTTAGTTTGAAAACATACACAAGATCTCACTCAAGGGTTTTATATAACTTACTAATGATGTTGAACATAATTACGTTTGTTAAGCAGTTATATGCCAACTACTGAACTAAGAGACTTTCTTCTATGACTAATTTTATACTGGGAATGAAACTAAAATATTGGTGAATCAACCTTCATTTTTACAGATGGTGAACTGGAAGCATAATACCTTAGTTATGAATTTCATTTTTAGGCCATGTGAACAAAAACATTGAGTAAGTTAGAACTAAGCAAACAGGCACCTGGCCACGGGTTGAGTGCCAAGGTGGTATTATAATAATAGTCCAAAGAAAAACTATTAAAAATCTAAATTAAAGCAGAAGCACTGGAAAATAAAGATAATGGACATGATGCAAGTGATACTCAGGATACTTTAACTGGTAGGAGTTGGTAATGTGCTGGATATTTGAAAACAGAATATGGCAGTTACATTTGAACTTATGTTTAGATGCCTGAGAGAATAAAACTACAAGCAAGTAAAATCATAAAGGTGGGAGAAATAATGTATCTTGCCGTTTCCCTGGGGAGATCATAAATTCAGATTTAAACGTAATAAAATTGAGTTGCCTATGGAATATTCAGTCGAAAAATATTTAGGAAAAAATGGAAATATATTTCTGGCTCAGAACAGATAAGTAAAACCAGTTGAAAACCATTAGCTTCCAAATAGAAATTAAAATTATGCATTAGAAATTAAAAGCATGCATTTATATTATTTTCTTGATTGACAATGAATACTGATAGAGTTGGTTATACTGCACATATTTGATAATCCTCAATAATACATCATTCCGAAACATGAATATTGGACAAGAGGCATAGATTTGAGAGGCCCATTTTTTTCACCTTTCTCTGCTTAAATGCAAATTGATTGTCTGCATTTATTCCTTATTTTCTGAATAATACCATGCCTTAAAGTTATCTTCAAAAAATATTAAGAACACAGAAGTAGAGCCATATAAATATACCCAATTAATTTTTGACAAAGAGGTAAAAACAATTCCATGGAGGAGGATTAGCTTTTGCAACAAATAATGATGGATCAGTTGGGCGTTAATAGGCAAATAAATGAATCTCAAACTAAACCTCATGCCTTATGCAAAATTTAACTGAAAGTGAATCATAGGCTTAAATGGAAAACACGAAACTATAAAATGTCTGGGAGAAAAGTAAGGCTGGAAAGATCGTTACCTGAAATGACACCAGAAGCACAATATGTGAAAGGAAAATTGGATAAAAAAATTGATAAATTTGACATGATAAAAATTTAAAACATTTATACTGTGAAAAATCATGATAAGTGGATAAAAAGACAAATTACAGACTAGAAAAGAGAATTTGCGAATCATACTTCCAACAAAGCACTCATACCTAATATATATAAAAGGTATTCAAAATTCAACAATAAACAACAACCATTCAATTAGAAAATGATTGAGGAATGTGAACAAACATTTTACTAAAGAGAATATTTAGATGACAAGTATATAAAAATGTCAACATCATTAACCATTAGATAAATGAAAATTGGGCCTCTTGTAAGATGGCACTATAAACCTATAAAAATGGCTAAAATATTAAATATTTATATTACTAAATGCTGGCAAGGATACAGAGAAATTGGATTACTCATACATTGTTTCTTGGAGTGTAAGTTTAGAGCCACTCTGAAAAATAGTTTGGTGATGTCTTTCAAAAATAAAAATGGACTTATCATAGGACTCAACAATTTCACTTTCAGACAAATATCCTACAGAAATGAAAATTTACTTTCATGATAAAATTTGTAAATAAATGCCTGTAGAGGCATTTGTTGGTAATAGCCAGAAACTGGAAACTACCTAAATGTCTTTCAATGGTGAATGGGTAAGCAAACTGTGGTACATCCATACCACAAGATACTACTCAAGTTTTACACAGGAACAAACTATTGATACACATGATTTGTATGAACCTCAAGAAAATCATGCTAAGTTCCAAAAAGATAATTTAAAACAATGCATCTGAATTATACATACATGATTGTGTAATAATGATACTATAGAATAAACCATTATATATGCATATGTGTCTACATATATTTGTATACTTACATAAAATTTGTGAGAAACAACATCATTATTGTGGTGAAAACCAGATTGGTGATTGCCGGGAGTTTGAGATGAATGAAAGAAGGAAGCTATAAAGAAGTATAGGCATGAGAGAATCTTGAAACGATTTTGCAGTATAGGAACTTAATTTTTGTGGTAGTTATATCAAGTCTTACTTGGATTAAAATTGCATAGCACTAAACACAAACACAAACACACAAAAATAACTTCATGTATAACTGGAAAAACCTGAAGGATAATCTCTGTGGTTTGCATAAATGTCAATTTCCTCGTTTTAACATTGTACAATCCTTGTCAAGATATTAACATTGGGTGAAGCTGAAGGAAGGGTATATAGAACACAACTCTCTGGAATCTCTAATTATTACTAAATAAAATGTTTAAAAATTCTTCCTTCTGAGTCTTTGAATATTATTGAATCACATAAATTTTTCTGTAGCACTGGATGCCTGTATTTAAGAAGGACTATATTTATATTTTCAGCCTCTTGTAAATTTCCCCAATATGAATATTCAGTTTTTAACATTTGTATGTATTAACATTATCCTGAATATCAATACAAGGTTAGTGTAGAGGGGAAAATTAATTATTTGCTAATAGCAAATAATAAATATGCCTATTCTACTTTTCCTCAATTTTTTTCCTTAGAGGTGAAACAAGAAAACTTAATTCTACATATAATAGAGTGTACTGTACATAAGGAATCCAAAAATAAAGTGACTACAGATATTTATATAGGAGAGAAAGAGTAGCTGTGTCCGCTCCCCTTCTGAAAGAGTCTTCTCAGAACATATTGGGAGGATTCTAGGTTTTTATTTTTTACTTCTTTGGAATTTAAAAAAGTTTTTCCAGGAGACGAGACCAGTCAGCTAACTGCAACTTATCAAACCAAGGATACTTAAGTCACTATATAATTAACTATAATTTAACTATTAGCCTTTTTATTTAATGCAGGTGTCAAGCTTTAGTAAAATCTACTCAGAAAGTTCTAACTGTAGAGATAATAGAAAATATGTATTTTTCACACATATTTTAATATTTCTTATTAAGCCATGCCTTTATTTCTCATTAGTCTTGAGAGAAAACATGTCCCTGTGTGTATTTAAACTTGATAAATTTTTATTTGGAACATTAGAAATATCTATAATAGCCATAATTTTTATCTTTCAATTTTAGTAACCCTTAAAAAATCTGAGTCTCATTGTAGAACCAGCTAAATGTTAGGTAAGTCTTACTGAGTGTGTCACTTGGCTTACCAAAGTTCACTGAAGCATTTCTTCCTAAAATAGGTGCTGAATTTAAGTATGATAAGTGGTAGCTATATCAGGTGCTTGTTAGAAAAGTTTTCTATTGCTTTTATAAACTGACTATATAGAATACTTATTTTATAATATCTACTTTAACTTCAAAAGAAAATAAATTCATAGATACCCCTTGCTTTGATTTTGAGGAATTCCTATGCTAGGGATGTTTATTAAGGTGGGGGAAGTAGATGTATAAACAAAAGATGCTAGTCAGAGCTCCTTAGAAAGTGACTAAAATAAACAAAATTAATACTTCTGGATGGTGTCTTCTTTATTACTTTTCACCCATCCTCTACAAATGCAAAGACTAAAATTTTTGAAGATGTGCACAAGACTGTAAGCTATCTTTCTCCTTGAGCTCTTATCAAATCAGCCCAATTTCACTCACTGTACATCCAGCTCCCAAGGTTTGTTTGTGTGCCATGAATTTAGGAGCAATCATGGAAAGTTTGGTAAATGATTAAAACAGCCTGAAATTTATATATGCTTTATTGGATATGCAAATATATATAATTTTGCAAATGATATCCACAATTGCTGATGATGGCAAAACCTAAGGAAGACAACATAAATACAGAAGTTTCTGTCTAAAATGCCTCTTGGGCAGAAGCACCAGAAAAAAAAATAATTTCTATGGAGTTACTATATTAAACAAGCATTTATTTCTGGGGATAATCTAGGTTAAGTGAAGTTATGGAAGTGGATGAGGTTTAGACATGCATCTGTACATTTCAATCACTGATATAATTTATAAGTATGTAAAAATGATTTTCATTAATGATTTTTAAAACCACTTTTAAATTCCAGATACTGATGCATGTGTTATTTGAATGTGTAATTTCTGTGCTTGAAGTAAGCAATGAAATGCATATTTGAACTACATCATATACTATGTGGGTGAAAGTGGTGTTAAGGTATTAGTATAACTAGAACTTTCTTTTTCTTTTCCTTTTCTTTTTTTTTAAGATGGCGTTTTGCTCTTGTTGCCCAGGCTATAGTGCAGAGGTGTGATCTCAGCTCACTGCAACTTCTGCCTCCAGGGTTCAAGTGATTCTTCTGCCTCAGCCTCCCAAGTAGCTGGGATTACAGGCGCCCACCACCATGCCTGGCTACACTTTTTTGTATTTTTAGTAGAGATAGGGTTTTATCATGTTGGCCAGGTTGGTCTCAAACTCCTGACCTCAGGTGATCCACCTTCCTCGGCCTCCCGAAATGCTGGGAATTCAGGCGTGAGTCACTGCACCTGGTCCTGGAACTTTCAATAGTTAGCAATTTGGGTGCCTCACAAATAATTGGTAAGGTCAATCTAGCTCTTATTAAAATATTCCATATATTGCACACAATGTATAAAACAATCACATATATTGGAGAGAAAGGCATTCATACATATTTTAACACATATACAGAGCTATTCTAAAATTTTTAAGACAAACTCTTCTATGTTTTCTGATTCTGCTGATCTATGTTATGATACAAGGTTTTATTTCTGGTATGTCAGGGAAAAATGACAAGCTTGATATAAATATAAATGGCCGGTTACTTTGTGTTCTATTTTTTAGAAATTTGGTTGAGTTTTTATGCTAGATAACATTTATGTTCTTATTTGTTGCTTTTACTTTTAGATATATTACAAACATTTTGTTTATTCCTAATTTTACTGTGCAAGACTGTTTAGAAGGTCCATTGAATGATAGATCACCATAGTCATTTTGAAATAATCACTTACACATTAAAGTTTTATTCTGTAAATTTTAGCATATTTGTAGAATTAGATACATGAATATTATGCAGTTATATGTTTCTTTAAATTTGTTGAGGTTGGGTTTATTTTTCACTTATTGACTAGGCATACTATGTAGTAATGCATGCAATTTTTGTATTCTTGGATAAACTCTCCTAAATATAGAGAGAAGGAGGCGCATCGTGATACTTGAGACAACCCACACATCCATCTGCATGTGTTACTCTTTAGGGGCAGGAAAAGCAAAATTTCTATAAATTACTGCCCACTGCATTATGTAATTTAATCTCATTCCATTTAGTGTCAATTATTATTCTTTGGTTCGACTATTTTTGGCATCAAGTCCCTATCAAAAACCTTAATAATGGGGACCAACACACACTGAAGGGTAACTAATAACTAATGGGTAGTAGGTTTAATACCTGGGTGATGAAATAATCTGTACAACAAACCCCATGATGCAAGTTTACCTATGTAACAAACCTGCACTTATACCCATGAATTTAAAAGTTTAAATAAATAAATAAATAACATTTTCAAATGCAGATATATTTTAAATATTTTCTTATTAGTAATTGAAATAGAGTGAACTGTTAACATTTTTTCCAAACATTATGTTGCCCTTTTGTTTAATTTATAGTGAAAAATAAAATAACTATTTTAATAGTCCCAAAAATGTTGGAAAATATGTATCAGAATAAATGTATGTATAGTGATTTTGAAAATTAATAAAGCAGTTTGCACAACATTATTTATATTTATTTTAGCCTTTAATCTTTATATAATAATTCTATTCACTTAAAAAATTATCACCACTCCCTCTTTTCTCATGGGTTAATCATCAATCTCTTCATTTGGGCAAAAAAGAAACAAAAAGCCATATATGTTTTATTAAACATGAAAAAACAGCTGTAGCTTACTTTCACAAGCTATTTTATCACAAGTGTTACAAATATATAAATAAGGTACATAGAAAAATGTGATAAATAGACATTATCAACTATCACAGACATTATATAATTTAATTAATACAAGTTTTACTATGTATTGAAAAACACACACAGATACTTAAATATAATCAACTCTTTGATTGTCTAATATCATTTCATATCTATTTTGTGTTTAAATTTCTCTGATTATTAGTAAATGTGAGGTTTTATTTTTCAAAGTTACTTTGTTCATACTTGAACATTAAGTCTTACTACATTTGGTTAATATGTTCTTTAATTTTCTTTTTACCTATAATATGTCCTGCTTTTCCATTTACTCAACTTTTTAAGGCCAGGTTTTTTTGTAATAAAAAAAGTCATCTTACATTAAAACAAAATTTAGAATGTTAAAGATAAACAATTTCTCTGCCTAAAATATACTATTTAAAATGAATGATATTCTTTTTCATAGGTAAGCTTTCTCATTCAAATCTTCATTTTTTTTTAAACTAAGATCCTGTAAAGTTATAACTACATAATGAAGCATTTAAGAATACTTCTAAAGGATATTTTCATCTGATAAGTACATTTTCCATAGCTACATTTATATTTATGATATTTTAAACACACAAGGTTTCAGGGTATTTTAAAGTCATTTATATTGAAAATTATAATACTAATTTCAGAAAATGTAAGTAAATTAGGATTTTTTATACATTCCTTTACAATTTTTAATATATTTTAAAAGTATCATTTTTGGAAACGTTTGTCAATAGGAGAATCTACAGTTTGGTTTTATTCTGTAGGTTTAATTTTTCAATGGAAATTTTATGAGCACAGTTCACAGGTTTGATACAATTATCATAAAACACTGAGTGTGGATTTCAGTAACTTGTTTTTAAAAGACCACATTAGGCTGCATGACTATAAACTGGGGTTCTATTTAAGAGAAACTTTCAGGGTACATTAACATAATCCATTTGTAAATTTCAGGGCACTCTTCTGCAGTATTTCAATATATAGACCAACATCTGCTATTTCAATACACAATCATAAAACTAAACAAACAATTCAGTGCTATTTAAAGCTGCAACTCAGACTTTAATATATTTTTCTATGCACAGAATTATAAATTACTAGAAGTTAGAGAAGGAAAAGAACTCCTAGGTTACATTATTTCTCTCTATTCCAGTGTGAGATTGTTCCTGGCAATATATTCTTAAATGTCCTTATAAGAGAGATTTTAAATGATTCAAGTGAGCCAGCTTCTGTTACTTCCCATGGGATCCCATTCAGGAATCTAACACACTTCAGTAAAAACCCATTTTACATTCTCACTTAGGTTTTCATCTCTTCCCTTTCGCTACACTTTGCTGAGTCTGGTGTTGGAATACTGCTTTGTTATGTTATCCTTCAGATTGTAGTATCTCTGCTCTGTAACACTTTTTAAATGCAAGAGAAAGAAAAACAATATTTTAATAATTAAGAAAGTATATTCTAACGTTTATACTGTACAAATAAATTTAAAATATGATTGCAATATAATGTCAGGAAGACATTCAATGCTTTAGTGGCTTACTTATCCTGTGCATTTTCTAATCCAATGTCACATGCCTGATTTAGAGAAGAGGCATGAAAAGCATGCTGGGCCAGTCTTATCTTTTAAAACAAAGTGGCAATTTGTCCAAAATCAGCTGTAACCAATATACCAATTGAATTTATATCTCTGTATTCCTGAAGCTCTGAAAAATGAAAGCTTTGGAAAACCTCAGTAAAATAAAAACATAAACAGGCAATGGAAGAGGTTTCGTTGAATAAGAACACTTTGGTTGAGAAAAAGTTACAGTGAACTAACCCTCTCTACAAAGTAGTAGCACAATGCTTTGTTGTGCTTGAGTGTTTTATAAATATGCACACATATAATCATCTCAAATATCAAATTATCTTTTCAGGACAGCATAAAGTGACCCTTCACATTAGCTAATGTTTTCTCCTAAGGGGAAAGAAAACATTTTATTTTATTTATTTTATTTTTATTTTTATTTTTTTTTTAAATTTTTATTGCATTATAGGTTTTGGGGTACATGTGCAGAACGTGCAAGATAGTTGCATAGGTTTTATACCAACCCAGCATAATCAAAGTATACACTGCAGGCTAATGGGGAAAAAAAGTCACACTTTTAATTTTTTTTTTAAAGTAATGTATCTATATTAACATTAGATACATTTTCTTTAGATTTAGTCTAGGGTAATTAGAATCCCTCTAATATTGTCAATCTATTTTAAACATTTCTATATTCTGATGATAGAGGCTTATTTTAAACAAGTAATTTGTTCCCCACCTCTCACTGTTTTTTAATAAAAATATTGAATATTAATATTTTTAAACTTTATCTTTTGCATGTAGTGCCACTCAAAAAAGTCTGGGAGATAATTGGATAGATAGACAGATAGATAGATAAATAGATAGATAATAGATTAGATAGATGGATAAATAGATAAGGTAGACAAATCATAGAATCAACAAAATATTATATAAACACAGACATGTATATACAACACATAATTTTAATGAAAAAAATCAGTATCCCTTGTTGTAATTAATAAAATTTGTGCTTTAAAAATACATTAAAATTAATATTTTGATCAATTTTTGTTTCCCACTCTATCTAAATAAAGATGTATTTTGTTCAGTATTGGAAGCTGGAATGATCAGGTTTCTGTTCTAATTCTTCTGGCCATTCATGTTCCAGATACTTATTGCTTTGTTATCTCATATCCAAAATGAGACACTTAAGCTGAATATTCACTAAATTTTCTATAACTCTGATTGTCATTTTTTTTTTACTTTAAGTTCTGGGGTACATGTGAAGAATGTACAGGTTTGTTACAGAGGTATACATGTGCCATGGTGATTTGCTGCATCAACCATCCAGTCATTTACATTAGGTATTTATCATAATGCTATCCCTCCCCTATTCCCCAACCCCTAATATTTCTCCCCTAACACCCCACCCCCAACAGGTCCCAGTGTGTGATGTTCTTCTCCCTGTGTCCATGTGTTCTCACTGTTCAACACCCACTTATGAGTGAGAACATGCAGTGTTTGGTTTTCTGTTCTTGTGTCATTTTGCTGAGAATTATGGTTTCCAGGTTTATCCATGTTGCTTATGCTTTCTGTTGTGGCTGTTTTTTAAATACACATGATTTAGTTAGTGTTTCAGTAACTGCAATTTTTCTACTTAGAGTAGTTTGAAATATTTTGTTTTTTTACCATTCTCCAGGAGGAATTTATTTTGTTTATGTTATATGTTATGTTACTTTTCAGTGTACTAAATTTGTACATTGAAAAGCTGTAAGAACCTCTCAATCATTTGCATTTATATAACACACCTCTTGTTCACTTTAAAGTGCTTTGCAGATCAGAGCAAATTAAACACCAACTCAAATCAATGTGTTTAATTTTGATTTAAATTTTAACAAGGACTACAAGAATTTAATTCTAAGAAGAATAAAATGAGAAGAATTGAATATTGGCTGTGATTATACAAACTCCAGTCTATTACATAACTAACCCATTTCTCAAGGCATTTAAAATTGAAATAAAGTAAAAAATATATGACATTTAGAATTGTCAAACATGCACTTTTGTATTGAAAAACTAAAAACACTCCAGTTTATCTGTCATTGTGTTAATATTCCATAGAAAATATTGCCTAATGGGAAAGTTGAGACATGGGAAGCAAAATATAGGATCATACAGCAGGATCTACTAGCACTAATATTGGAATAAAGACTACTCTTGCCAGGATTATACCAAATCTGTGTAAAGTGTTCTTTTTTTTTTTTTTTAATTTTTATTGGATTATAGGTTTTGGGGTACATGTGCAGAACGTGCAAGATAGTTGCATAGGTACACACATGGCAGTGTGTTTTGCTGCCTTCCTCCCATTCACCCACACTTGGTATTCATCCCCAGGCCATCCCCCCCAGCCCCCCCCCCCGCTGTCCCTCCCCCATTTCCCCCAACAGTCCCCAGTGTATAGTAGACCGCCTCTCTGTGTCCACGTGTTCTCATTTTTCTCACCCACCTATGAGTGAGTATATGCGGTATTTCTTTTTCTGTTCTTGTGTCAGTTTGTTGAGAATGATGTTCTTTTAGCTAAGCAAATCAAAGCTTCCTGACAAACTTGTGGATAGTGGTTAGCCTTATTTTATATATGAAAATTTTCTTTATGCCAGGTCTTCACTTTGTGAGATTTTTATTTCTATGGAGCTGGGAGAAAAATACAAAAGATAAGGGGAGTGATAATGAAGTAGCATATATTCAACTTTGCAGAAACTAAGAAGGTATGACCTAGAAGACAGGAATTGATGATACTAACAATGTAGCTGTTTATTTTGAATTCCTTTCTGCCATTTCGTATTCTTCTTATTGATAGTTAACTGAAATACTTATCTTAGTTTTTAATATGTTCAGTTAAATTATTTCTACAAGTCGCATCTAACTTAGAGAAACAGTGTGCACATGAGTTTTTGAAAACTAATATGTAACTAAAATGACCTGATCAACTACTGAGAAAAACATACTGCTAGTGTCATTATTTTCTCATCCTGTTTCACCGATCTATATTTTTTATATTTGACAATCCATCACTTCTTAGCTGATGTTTTACAAAGACAATTAACATCCTCTTCTAGTCACTGATATGCCTGTATCTCTGTTATGTAAAGGGAACATATGCCTTAGTCACTGAATCTTCTTCGGAAATGGTTATAATTCTTTTGACTTCATAGAATTCTGTTATAAGTAGATACATAAAAATAATATTTTCTTTTCCATCACATATTTCTATATTAGTTTTCCTAAATTATGAATTGATGGCTAGCTTTTGAAATATGTTTAGTTATTTATTTAGCAAAAATTCTTCGAAAAAGAACAGTGGCAAATAAGATTAATATATTTTAGGATTTGGGAAATATAGAAAATACCTTCTCCAGAGAAAATGTTAACACATATATATAAATGGAACCAATGTATTGATGTTATGAATGATCTTTTTATTTTAAATTTCTTAAAAGAAGATGATGTGATAAATTCTATTAAAATATTTTGTAATATTAACTATTCTACTGTTGCTGTAATAAACTAGCTTTAACCATGGCATGTGTTGATAGAGATTAAGTTATCTATTATTTTATTCTGGTTTGCATTTATATTCCTATATGAAATTTTAGCTTAGAATTGAAATTTACGCTATGATTGTATCATGATCTCTTTTGGGTTTTAAATAGTAGTATAGATTTTATCACAGCACTTTAAACTTAATTACAAAGCAATATGAAAATTGACATTTTATTGCATTGAAGTTTTTTTCTGCATCTTTCATTCCTATTGGTCTAATAAAAATTTTACTACTCCCCTTTTCAGTCAATTGTAATTTATAATTTTCCAAAAATAAGTTTTCTATAAAATTACATGGAAAGTAATTTTCCATAATTTTTTGAGGTGGTAGATATTTTTCTGATTATTTTTTAAATTAGACTTCATATTCTGGGATACATGTGCAGAACATGCAGGTTTGTTTTATAGGTATACATGTGTCATGGTGATTTGCTGTACCTATCAACCATGATCTACATTAGGTATTTTTTCTAATGCTATCCCTCCCCACAAGCCCCTACCTGTGACAGGCCCTGGTGTGTGATGTTCCCCTTCCTGTGTCCATGTGTTCTCATTGTTCAACACCCACTTATGAGTGAGAATATGCAGTATTTAGTTTTCTTTTCCTTTGTTAGTTTGCTGAGAATGATGTTTTCAAACCTCATCCATGTTCCTGCAAAGGATATGAACTCATCATTTTATATGGCTGTATAGTATTCCATGGCATATATGTGCCACATTTTCTTTCTCCAGTCTATTATTGATGGGCATTTGGGTTGGTTCCAAGTCTTTGCTATTGAGAACAGTGCTGCAACAAACATGTGTGTGAATGTGTCTTTATAATTAAATGATTTATAATTCTTTGGGTACATACCCAGTAATTGGACTGCTGAGTCAAATAATATTTCTATTTCTAGATCCTTGAGGAATCGCCACCTTGTCTTCCACAATGGTTGAATTAATTTACATTCCACCAAAAGTGTAAAAGCCTTCTTATGTCTCCACTTCCTCTCCAGTATCTGTTGTCTTCTGATATTTTAATGATTGTCATTCTATCTGGCTTGAGGTGGTATCTCAATGTGGTATGTATGATTTGCATTTCTCTAATGACCAGTAATGATGAGCTTTTCTTCATATGTTTGTGGTTGCATAAATATCTTCTTTTGAAAAGTGTGTGTTCATATCCTTCACCTACTTTTTGATGGGGTTGTTTTTTCTTGTAAATTTGTTTAAATTCTCTGTAGATTCTGGATATTAGCTCTTTGTCAGACTGGTAGATTGCAAAAACTTTTTCCTAATGTGTTGGTTGATGGTTCACTCTGTGGATAGTTTTTTGTTTGTTTGTTTGTTTGTTTGTTTGTTTGTTTGTTTTTCTGTGCAGAAGCTCTTAAATTTAATTAGATACCATTTGTCTATTTTGGCTTTTGATGCCATTGCTTTTGGTGTTTTAGTCATGAAGTCTTTGCCCATGCCTATGTCCTAAATGGTATTGCCTAGATTTTCTTCTAGAGTTTTTATGGTGTTAGGCCTCATGTTTAAATCTTTAATCCATCTAGAGTTAATTTTTTTATAAAGTGTAAGGAAGGGATCCAGTTTCAGCTTTCTGCAAGGAACAAAACTGGATGGAGAATGAGTGTGACAAATTGATAGACGTAGGCTTCAGAAGGTGGCTAATAACAAATTTCTGTGAGCTAAAGGAGCATGTTCTAACCGAATGCAAGGAAACTAAGAACTGAAAAAGATTAGATGAAATGCTAAGGAGAATAATCTGCATGGAGATAACATAAATGACATGATGGAGCTGAAAAACACGGCAGGGGAACTTTGGGAAGCATACACTCATGTCCAGCAGCTGTTGTCTTCTGACATTTTAATGATCACCCTTCTAATTAATGTGAGATGATACCTCATTGTAGTTTTGATTTGCATTTCTCTAATGATAAGTGATGATGGGCATTTTTTCATGTTTGTTAGCCACATAAATGTTCTCTTTTGAGAAGTATTTGTTTATATACTTTACCCACTTGTGAGGCTATTTGTTGGAAATTTGTTTAAGTTCTTTGTAGATTCAGGATATTAGCCCTTTGTCAGTTTCTCCCATTCTGTCGGTTGCCTGTTTTCTCTGATGATAATTTATTTTGCTGTGCAGAAGCTCTTATTTAGTTGGATCCCATTTGCCAACTTTGGCTTTTGTTGCCATTGCTTTTGGTGTTTTAGTCATGAAGTCTTTGCCTATGCCTATGTCCTGAATGGTATTGCCTAGGTTTTCTTCTAGGGCTTTCATGGTTTTAGGTCTTATGTTTAAATCTTTAATCCATCTTGAGTTAATTTTTGTGTAAGGTGAAAGAAATGGATCCAATTTCAGTTTTCTGCTTATTGCTAGCCAGATTTCTCAGCCCCGTTTATTAAACAGGTAATCCTTTCCCCATTGCTTGTTTTTGTCATGTTTGTCAGAGATCAGATGGTAGCGTTATGTGTGTCATTATTTCTGAGGCCTCTGTTCTGTTCCATTGGTCGATCTATCTGTTTGGGTACCAATATCATTCTGCTTTGGTTACTGTAGCCTTGCAGCATTGGTTGAAGTCAGGTAGCATAATACATCCAGCTTTGTTCTTTTTGCTTAGGACTGTCATGGCTATACCAGCTCTTTTTTGGTTCCATTTGAAATTTAAATTAGTTTTTTTTCTAATTCTGTGAAGAAAGTCAATGGTAGCTTGATGGGAGTAGTATAGAATCTATACATTACTTTAGGCAATATGGCAATTTTCATGAATTTGATTCTCTCTATCCATGAGCATAGCACGTTTTTTTTTTTCTATTTGTTTGTGTCCTCTGTAATTTCCACAAGCAGTGGTTTGTAGTTTTCTTTGAAGAGATCCTTCATATCCTTTTTTAGTTGTATTCCCAGGTATTTTATTCTCTTTGTTGCATTTATGAATGGGAGTTCACTCATGATTTCACTCTCTGTTTGTCTATTATTGGTGTATGGGAATGCTCGTGATTTTTGCACATTGATTTTGTATGCTGAGACTAGGAAGTTGCTTATCAGCTTAAGGGGATTTTGGGCGAGACAATGGGGTTTTTGAAATATACAATCATGTCATCTACAAACAGAGTCTATTTGAGATCCTCTTTTCCTAATCAAATTCCCTTTATTTCTTTCTCTTGCCTGATTGCCCTGGGCAGAACTTCCAATACCACGTTGAATAGGAGTGGTGAGAGGGGGCATCCTTGTCTTGTACCTATTTTCAAAGGGAATTCTTCCAGTTTTTGCCCATTCAGTATATTAGCTATGGTTTTACCATAAATAACTGATTATTTTGAGATATGTTCCATCACTATGTAGCTTATTGAGAGTTTTCAGCATGAAGGGGTGCTAATTTTATCTAAGGTCTTTTCTGCATCTACTGAGATTATCATGTGTTTTTTTCCTTTGGTTCTTTTTATGTAGTGGATAAGGTTTATTGATTTGTGTATGTTGAACCAGACTTGCATCCCAGGGATTGAGTCTACTTGGTCCTAGAGGATAAGCTTTTTGATGTGTTGCTGGTTTGGTTTACCAGTATTTTATTAAGAATTTTTGCATTGATGTTAATCAGAGATATTGGCCTGAGATTTTCTTTTTTTGTTGTGTCTCTGTCAGGTTTTGGTGTCAGGATGATGCTGGCCTCATAAAATGAGTTAGAAAGTATTCCCTCTTTTCTATTGTTTAGAAGGGTTTCAGAAGGAATGATACCACTCCTCCTTGCATTTCTGGTAGAATTCAGCTGTGAATCCATCTGGTAGTGGGCTTCTTTTCGTTGGTAGGCTATTACTTCTCCAACTTCAGAAATTGTTATTGTTCTATTTAGGAATTTGACTTCTTCCTAGTTTACTGTTGGTAGGGTGTATATGTCCAGGAATTCATCCTTTTCCTCCAGATTTTACAGTTCCTTTGCACAGAGTTGTTTATAGTATTCTCTGATGATTGTTTGTTTTTCTGTGTGATCAGTGGTGATATCCCAATTATCATTTTTTATTATGTCTCTTTGATTCTTCTCTTTTTTCTTCTTTGTTAGTCTGCCTAGTGGTCTATTTTCCTAATCTTTTCAAAAAAACAGCTCCTGGATTCATTGATTTTTTTAAACTGTTTTTTGTATCTGTCTCCTTCAGTTCTGTTCTGATCTTAGTTATTTCTTGTCTTCTGCAAGCTTTTGAATTTGTTTGCTCATGCTTCTCTAGTTACTTTAATTGTGATGTTGGGGTGTTGATTTTTTTCATGTTGCATTATAGTTTTAATTTCTCCACATATTTTTCATGGATTTATAAGATCTTAAGTTTTCATTAAAAATTAGGATATAAAAGTCAATGGAATCAATACTAAAAAATGTATTACTTGGAAATACTGTCTTAAAAGCAAAAATATATCATTAAAGATACAGGGAAAACATGGCTACAAAACTTTTTATAAATCATTGAAATTCATGATTACTCAGTATTGTTAAAATAGACTTGTCTGAGCATTAGTATTTTCTAAACATATACTGGTATGATACTCAACTTTTTTATTATTTGGCATACTACACCATTACTAAATTTTAAATTTTTCCCTAAAAATCTCTACTTTTAAGTAGTTCAGTTTTACTAATTTATGTTTTTTCCTTTTGTATTTCTTTTTACTGGGGGGGGGTATAGTCTTTCACGCTTTTTGAGCTAATTATTTATTGCCTATTTTTTTATTTCTCTTTTAGTAATGTTAAGAATTAAGTCTGTAATTTTTTGTCTGAGCACTTCTTTAGTAATATATAGCATATACAACTAAAACGGTTTGGTTCTTTATTTATTTCAAGAAGGATGCCTTCTGTCTATAGCTTTCTTCTCTGAAAGAAGAAATCATGCAAGTTTACTCTTTCTCTAAAAAGGATATTATTCAATAGAGCAATTCTTTTACTCCCTGAGAATTAAAATACCCTAATTTTTGTTAACTTCTCTTTCTACATTTCTTTTATTTCTCAAACAGGGTCATAGTTTTAACCTTAAAACTTTACGGACAGTATTATTATGCTTAAAAAAATGGAGTTCTTTATTACATATGCAAGGGTTTGAAAATACACGTTGTTACTGAAATGTACTATGTCTATGTGTACATTTTTGTCATTGAATACAATGAGGAACTATAGGCCAGGAGAAAGTCAGAGAGGTGAAAGGTAGTCCCAATAAAATCTTATTTGTATTAAAATAACTCCATTATTTCAGTCCACAACACTCAGAAATTATATTTTCTAATTCTAAACATATTGCCTATGAATACACAAAGAAAGATACAAAAAGTTTTCTTAGTACTGTTTTTTGTTTTCTTCTATACTTCATTAATTTATTGATTTTGTTTGCTTTATTTTCTGTGTAAAGTGAGAGAGTATAGTGGCAGTCAACTGGTCTGCTTTTTCATTGCTTCTATGTATTTTCCTTGTACAGTATATATTTTTGAGTTAAAATTTCATTGCAGTCCTGTAATCCCAGCATTTTGAAGGGCCAAGACAGGTGGATCACTTGAGGCCAGGAGTTTGAAACCAGCCTGGTCAAATTGGTGAAACCCGTTTTTATTAAAAATATAAAAATTAACCAGGCACCTGTGATCCCAGCTACTACTGGGACCTGTGATCCCAGCTACTCTGAGACATGAGAATCACTTGAACCTAAGAGGCAGAGGTCGCAGTGAGCAACTTTGTCTCACAAACAAACAAACAAAAAACCCTCCAATTTAAAGCCAGATTAAAAACCTAGTTTTTATTCTTTGCGTATGGACAGAAAAGGAAGTAAAATATTATTAATGAACATATGTTCTTATTGCAAATATTTTAAGAAAATAAATTTGTTTTTAGTTTACAAATACTGAAACTATGACTTTCCATTATATTCATTTTAATTTCTCAAAAACTCTAGTTTGGTTTATTTTATTTTATTTTTCTTGAGATGGAGTTTTGCTCCTGTAGCCCAGGCTGGAGTGCAATGGCATGATCTCCGTTCACCTCAACCTCCGCCTCCTGGGTTCAAGCGATTCTCCCCTCTCAGCCTCCGGAGATACAGGGGTCTGCCACCATGCCTGCCTAATTTTTGTACTTTTTACTAGAGATGGAATTTCTCCATTTTGGTCAGGCTGGTCTTCAATTCCAGACCTAGGGTGATCCACCCCCCTCCCAAAGTGCTGGGATTACAGACGTAAGCCACCGCGCCCAGCAGGTTTATTTTCGATTGAGCATAATTACTTTCATTTTTATTAAGGCTAAGAAACCTGTGATTTATTACTTTTTTTTTAAAACTGGAAGGAGTACAAGATAAGAAAATATTCCGAAAAAATAAGCCAGAGAGAAATCTTAATCAACCCAATTCTGTGTCTCTATACAGAATATAGAGCAAATACTCCAACAATGAAGCAAAATAAAAGTAACTTGACCATTTTGGAAGTTTCAAGTTCATATTATTCAGTTATGTGAATTGCCTCACCACACTTATTCACGTACTAGTCTACTTCTTATAACTTCTCTGATTTTTCCCCGGGAAGAAATACTTTTTCTCTATGCTAAGCAAATTCCTACCTAGGCAAACAAAAAAATAAATAAATAAACTAAAAAAAAAAGATATATTTGAAATGTAGTGTAATGAATTATTCGATTGCAGAGGCACCCAACTCTGAGGAAAAAAATACATATACACATATATGCATATATATATATGCATATGTATATGCGCATATGTGTGTGTGCGTATCTACAATTTTTTTGAAGTGTACACACACTTTTTTTGAAGTTTCAGCTCTGCACTGTCTTTAAGAAGTTCAAGTATATGGATTTCTCTTGTCTCAACAAATTTCACTGTTGCTTTTTACTTTTTAACAGCCTCAGATTTTTAAAGAACAATCTTTTTCACCAGTTTAGATTACTGTAATACCAAACAAATATTTCATTCTGTGTGACAAATAATATCAACCACTACATACTAGAACACTACATTTAATTTGTAAAAAATAAATAAATAAATAAATACATAAATAGCATAAAGTCACGTTTCATCAATTTCTCTTAGAATAGACAAGCATCTTGTAGCCTAACTTTATTATGATGTCTCTGTGTAAGTGTTAGCAATTCAATCGATTTCCCACCACCTTTACTGAGCACCTACAATATTCGGGACAGCGGGAAGTTTTATGTTTTATTTAAAAAAGTAGAATGACCTGTAGCTCTTTCTTTTTAGATATATAGTTGGTGAATTGAAATGTTCCACTTAGCATAGTTTATGTTTCCATTAAATACATGTTAAAAAACTTCAAGTCAAAACTGCATATGTAAAAATAATCATATACATATAAACATAGACAATTATATTTATTATAATTTTTACACATTTTAAAATAAAATTTAGGTTGAAAAGTATTTAAAGAAAAAATTGTTCAATGATGTGCTAAAACAAGGTAAGGCACACTTTATTCAGAATGACTGTGATAGGTATAAAGGTCACTGCAGTGTAATACTATAGGTGGGGAGAGCGATGGGCAAGTAAAAACTTGTGGCTGCTGAACATGGTGGGGATCAGTAGATGGAAAATTACTAAGAAGAAGCATCACGAATAAGGGGGATTCTGGCAAATTGACCTAGTAGGATTCTTGCAGAAGACAGATAATATCACATGGTGGATGATGGAGAATGTGGAACCTGATGAGATATGGAGTATGATAACATATTGGCAGGGAAAGGGGCAGTTTTTGCTAAACTGAATTAACAGCATTCTTGCTAAAATTAGATTTCATAAGGAAATGCAGAAATTGGCCTGAAAGAAGTTACAGGAGCCTGACTGAAATTTGGTCAAGCAAAGGATCTTTGTCAAAACACTTAATTATTTTAATACTTAGCTTTATTCTTTCTTTCTTTCTCTCTTTTTTGGCATCTCACTCTTGTTGCCCAGGCTGGATGGAGTGCAATGGCGTGATCTTGGGTCACTGCAACCTCCACCTCCCAGGTTCAAGTGATTCTCCTGCCTCAGCTTCCCAAGTAGCTGGGATTAAAGGTGCCCACCACCATGCCCAGCTAATGTTTGCATTTCTTAGTAGAGATGGGGTTTCACTGTGTTGGCCAGACTGGTCTTGAACTCTTGACCTCAGGTGATCCACCAGCCTCTGCCTCCCAAAGTGCTGGAATTACAAATATGAGCCACTGAGCCCAGCAATACTTAGATTTATTTCTGATGATGACTTTATAGACTGCTAATTATTAGACTTGGAACTTATTTTATATTTCTTTAATTCAAAATATTAAGTAGAAAATATGTTCAAATTATCCAAATTAGTTAAAAAAGACTTATCAACCTGTGTATATGTAATATTATCAATTCAAATTATGTAAGTTCACATATGAAGAAAAAGTAAAACAACAACAACTCGCCAAGGAGAATATCCAGAAGAACATATTTGGGAGTCCTAATATGAACGGAGGGGTGATTATCATTATTTCGCTAGCCAGGTGTTTTGTGTGATTTTATCGTTATTTATGTTTCCCCAAAAGTCAGCCCTTCATTACCTATCTGGAATCCAAGAAGGTAAAAGAAAACTGGGAATTCTGAAAGAGACTTTGCATGTTTTAATTCTGAAAACTCAGTGCGTAGGTTGTATCATTTTTTTAAATAATATTAAGTTTTGTGTTATTACTTTAGATCTGCATCCGTAGTCTCTAATTTTCTATTTCATATGTTGAAAGCCTAAATTTTCTAATTATGGTTGCTAGAATTTATACATGGAATAATAATGATAACGTCATATCCTTCTCAGTTGCTTCTGAAAGTCACTAAAGGTATGGGTAATAGTTGCTAATAATAGCTTAAATCTAGGCCAAAAATGATTATTTATGAACAGTATTAAATTATAGATTACTGAAGCTGAAAAAATGAGAGGTCAGTTAGTGTATTAGCAAAATATAAAAGAAAATGTTGCCATATTACATTTTAGTAGCAGAAACTTTTAAGCAAGAGTAGATTTTAAAACTATGTTTTCTTTCATTATTGTGATGTACTTTATTAAAATATATTTTATAACACATGCAGCCATTTAAAAACAATAATATTTATTGATGCTTTGACTGTAAAAATTCCCTCTTAAAAATCTGATATATAAAATTGGAATTTAACTATATCTACAAGTATCCTCTTTTAAATTCATCACACTGTGACAATTATATAGTACTTAAAAACATAATTTTCATAGTTTCATATAAATTATACTTTCCTAATGACCTCAATTTATTTAGGCATTAATCTGTTATTATTCAGTTTATTTTAAATTTCTCTCTAATTGGACAGTAAGGTCAAAAATATATTAAATTGAAGTCTTAGGTGTTTTTGAATCTTATTCTTAGAACTTAAAAAAATTCAAGATATTTAATACATGCAGGTTTTACATATTGCATTTCAAAGACTTTAAATATGAGATTTAGTTAGAAGTACATCTTTCTAGTGCATTTATCTGAATAATTATTTCTTATATATTTTAAGTTATATCTCACATAATTTATATTCTGTATACTATTTCATGAAGTAAAACTTTACCTCAAAAAACTCATTGATTTATTACAATTTCTCCACTATTTTGAAATTTAACTCTCACTAATGAAAGAAATTTTTATATAAATTTGATCTTTTCTTAACTCTTTGCACTGTTACATTGGTTAAACTGTTTTTGTTTTTTCTTTGCTACTATACATTCTCCAGTTTTAGATTATTTTATTGAAATAAACAGTGCTTAACCAGGAACTAGTCTTAATACTTAAAAATTAGCATATGTTTCTAATACTATTTACAGTTATACATATAAAAATCATCTCAACACTGTGGATTGCTTTTGCAATAACTCCATTAGCTATTTGGGAATTTTGGCATTGTACTAGCCAGTGTACTTTAATAATGCTGCTTAACAACCCTGAAAATCTTAAAGGCTTACGACAACAATAGCAACAATAAATAATACTTATTTTTCTTGATTTGTATAGTTTCATTCAGCTTCTACATATATTTTTGTTGGTTTCTTTGGTTTTTTAAAATTTTTCATCTCCCTTAGTCTTTTTGGGTGGTTTGTTTATTTGTTTTTCTTTATTTCTTTGGTAACTATTCATACTTATGAAATATTGTATCTCTTATTCAAAACTTGATTAAGCATTTGTGGATTATTCTTGAAATATTTCAGGTTCTCAGGAAAAGAGAATAAAGAATTCTGTGGAGATTTTCTACAGCTCTACCCCACCAATTCAGTAATATAGAAAATGGGGAGTATTAACAATAAAGAAAATATAGTAAAAGAAAATAATATTCTTCCATTCTGACAGAGTTTCATTCTCATTATATTCACTCTTGCCTTGAATAAGCACTCATGCCACATTAAAATAAATAATAATTTTACCATGTACTCAGGTTGGAGGTTGTGCTCACCGTATGTTTCTGAAGCAATTACTGGTGTCCTGGTATTTGCTTTTCAGGCACAGCCCCCAGAGCTGCTTGTTTACAGATACAAACTCATCAGCTGGATTTAAATTTTCCTTTTGTAATATATTAACTAAATTCTGTATGAGTTGACATTTAAAAAAAAATTCCAGTATAATCACTTGTTTCATAATTCTTCTTCTCTTTTTCACCTCCTTTCAAGTCACACATTGGTGTTTTGCCAGGTTCCACATGTGTACAGTAATCTTATTTTTTCCCTGAAATCAAAGTAGAATCATCAAGATGGAGGAAACTGTTGTCTGATATATTAAGTAAGGAATTGGCGATTAGTTGGTCATTCACCTTTTTTAGTTTTGAAGCTTTCAATGTATTTCTTTTTTTCCAGCCCAGATGTTTTCCAACATCTCTATTTGCTGATTTTTATGAAGACAGTAATCCCAGACAGAATAAATTGAAGAAACGCTTCATTAACCTTCCTGGACTGGACACTAAGTAAACTAAATGTGTTTTGTTCTGATTTGGCACTTTTAATCACGTGCTTACCTCTTTATAAGATAAAGGGGATTGCCTCTGATATCACACTTCTGTGCAGTGGTCACAACTGGTATTTCCAATGCTCCCAGTCGGCTCTTTCTTCAGCAGTGAAATCGATCATGCTTATACACATGGCAGAACATAATACCCATTGTATTATTCATTCTCATGCTAATAAGAAGAAATGCCCAATACTGGGTAACTTATAAAGGAAAGAGGTTTAATTGACTCACAGTTCTGCATGGATGGGGAGTTCTCAGGAAACTTACAATCATGGCAGAAGACACCCCTTCACAGGGCGGCAGGAGAGAGAATGAGTGCTGATTGAAAAAAGAAGCCTCTGATAAAACCGTCAGATCTTGTGAGAACTCACTTAATATTATGAGAATAGCATGGGGGAAACTACCCCATCTTTCAATTATCTCTTTCTGTACCCTGCCTTGACATATGGGGATTATTACAATTCAAAATGAGATATGGGTAGGGACACAGAGGCAAACCATATTACTCATCTATGTGTAATTCACATTTTAAGAAATGCAAGCAGTATAACTGTTATAATTAGAATCACTAATGATATTCAAATTACTACTACCACTATCATCAACATAAAAAAAATTTAATTATATTCTCTGCAAAAGTTTCTGGTTTTTATGGGTTTCTATTATTTATAGAACGTTGAAGCTTGTGAAGACAATTTTATTGACTATTGATTTCATCCCATGATATTTAGCAAGATGGAGATTAATGGTACTAATTTCCCATGCAGTATGATGAGAATATACAAAATTCTACTCTGCTACTATTTATCATCCAAAAGTAAAGTGTAAGTTGATTTCCTTGTTATTGTTTCCCAGATTATTTATTTAGCATATCCATGTTAAATGGCTTTGATTGTTTAATAAATTGGAGTTTTAAGAGCAAGTCAAAATAAGCAGGCACGCGCTCTCACAATGAAACATTGACTCTTAAACCCATCTATATTAGTAAGCTTTATTAGTAATATAAACTAAAACACAGGTTTAGTCTAAATTACAAGAAAAAGACACACAAACATATACTTATAAAAACAATTTAATGTACTTGTCACCAGTGGTTTTGAGAACATATTATTCAATTGTTTTTTACCAATTCACATGCATTTTAAAGCTTTTTACAATATGTAAATGCATGCAATAAGTGTCAACATTGGGAAGCCTTGCTTAATCTAAATAATTATGCTCACTCTTTCTCTTTGAATGGCAATACTTCCTGAAGCATACAATTTAGAATATATTTTATGCCCTGCACAACTGAATAGTTAAGGTTATACAAGATAAAAGAAATTGCCCATTATCAGCATGCAACTTCACCAGAACAATACAAAGACATATCAGAAATGGGTCTTAAAGTATACTTTTCTTTTATGAGTTAACAGGATTATCCAAAGCCTCTATATGTTTTTGAAGTTTCCTGGACAGATTCAATGAGCGAAGCATTTGCTCCAGCATGTAAGGAGCTGAAGCATTTTATTAGTCCTGAAAAACCACAGTGAAACTGGGTTAGATTTTCTTTACTGGCAATTTATAAAAAATGGTGAAGATACAATAGTCTAAAATTAATAACTCCTATCAAGCCCAAAAAATAAAAGGATATTTACTTCTTAGTGGATTTCAGAGAAGAAAATTATACATATCTATGAGTCACATACAAGTTTTGATGCCATATATTGTAGAAGGGGTGAGAGATAACTTGAATATTTAATATAAATAAATATAATTTTATTACAGTTTTAAGATTTAAATAAAAATATCATTAATTAACTTGGTGGCATAGTAATGGATTCAGCATTCAGCTCTCAAAAAGAATCCCACCAAATTTTGATAAACCAGGAAACATAAATGAAATGAGAAAACAAATTGAAAAGCTTTAATTTAAAAAAGCAATCTTAGCATATCAGGTCATAAACCATATAAAGCCAAAATTTTAAGACAACAGATTTAAAGTGCTGTAGAGAAAAAGAATTATTACATTCTTTCTTAATATTCTAAAAATTAAAATCAAAGGAAATTTCCAAGTCTAAGTTTTAAGTGCTGTTATGGGTGGAACTGTGTCCTCCTCAAAAGTATATGTTGAACTCCTAATCCCCAGAATGTGATCTTACTAAGAAATAAGGTCATGGGCCTGGTGCTGTGGCTCACACCTGTAATCTTAGCATTTAAGGAGGTCGAGGCAAGCAGATTGCCTGAGCTCAAGGGTTTGAGACCGGCCTGGGCAACATGGTGAAATCCTCTCTCTACTAAAAATCCAAAAAATTAGCCAGGTGTGGTGTCATGGTTCTTTAGTCTCAGCTACTTGGAGACGGAGGCACAAGAATTGCCTGAACTGAAAGTTGGAGGTTGCAGTCAGCCAAGATCATGCCACTGAATTCTAACCTCGGCAACATAGTGGGAGACTCTGTCAGAAAAGTAATTACTTAAGATGAGTTCACACTGGAGTAAGATGGGTCCCTAATCAAATCCCACTGATCTTATAACAAAGGCAAATTGAGACACAGAGACACACACAAAGTTTACCATATGAACATAAAGATAGTCATTCATAAACCAAGGATAGAGAACTGGAACAGATTATTTATTCACAGCTCTCATAATAGCTAACCCTTCCAATACCTTGATTGCAGACCTCTAGATTCCAAAACTTTAAGACAATAAACTTCTGGTTTTTTTTTTAAGCACACTGTTTGTAGTACTTTGTATGACAGCCCTAGCAAGCTAATATACATGGCATATTCTAACATGCAAATGGTGATTCTGTACTCACCATCTACCGTTAATCAGATAATCAGTAATTCGGAGTTTGATTTCAAAGTATGTCACACAATAACAGAAGATAGAGAGAAATTGATTTCAAGGTATTGGATCATGATGGGGCTGGCAAGTCTGAAATCTGTAGGATAGACTGACGGCATGAAAACTGAGGCAAGATTCGAAGTTGCAACCTTCATCCCAAAGTCAGTAGGTAAAACTCAGGCAGGATCTTTAGGTGATAGTCTTCAGGTGGAATTATCCCTTGTCTAGGAAACTTCAATTTTGCTTTTGAGGCTTTCAACTAATTGAGGTCCACACATATCAATGAGGGTATCTCCTTCACTCAAAGTAAAAATGTAAATTTTAATAATCACACATACAAAATGCTTTGACAGCCACATCTATACCAGTGTCTAACCAAGTCACAGGACGCCATAGCATAGACAAGGTGGAACATAAAATTAATAATTATACAGATTTATCTTGTCCTCCCCTTTGGATGAATCTCAAGCAAGGCCCACTACTCATTCTTTGATAATAACAAAAAAAAAAAATGATTAATGTTAGTTTCATGACCAATTTGTTCAATCATCCAAACTTAAAATTTATTAATAAAAACTCCAAATTTAACATTATTTTTTTCAGTTGCATCCATTTAAGTATTTAAAAATGGTATACAGGCTAGATGCAGTGGCTCACGCCTGTAATCTCAGCACTTTGGGAGGCCAAGGTGGGCGGATCACCTGAGATCAGGAGTTCTAGACCAGCCTGGCAACACGGTGAAACCCTGTCTCTACTAAAAATACAAAAAAAAAAAAAATTAGCTGAGCATGGTTGCACATGCCTGTAATCCCAGATGCTCAGGAGGCAGAGGCGGAGAGTCACTTGAACCCAGAAGGCAGAGGTTGCAGTGAGCGGAAATTGCACCACTGAACTCCAGCCTGGCAACAAGTGTAAAACTCTGTCTCATGAATGAATGAATAAATAAATAAATAAATAAATTGTAGTATATATTTATTTCCTTCTCTCTGACTCAAAGCTATACTCAAATAATAGTAAAATATGATCACTTCACCTGTTGCCTCAATTAAGGAGCAAGCAGAACACTCATATTTTTGTGCTGAAAGTAAATATTTATGCAATTGCATTAAAAAAGGATTGAAAATCTGGTAAAGTTATATATAAGACTTTTCTGTAATTCATAAATATTACAGCCAGAAGCATTAACATTTCATCAACATTCACAACACAAATATTTGTTACAGATTATTTGGTAATGGCCAAACTAAAAATTCACCATGTTTAAAAATAATACGCAAAATTTGGTGTACCCATTACTAAACGTAAATAAAATGAATAGAAATATACTGAAAGAAGAAACCTATACATTTAGAAATACAAGTGCATTTACAATATTATTTCATTTACAGGATGTTCAAAAATGGCCCAAATTAATTAACAGTGATATTGACTAGGGGTGGTAATTGAGAGGGGTTAGAGGTGAAAGTTCTGGGTGCCGCTGTTGTTAAATTCATTAACCTCTGCTGTTTAAAATATTTGCTAGTTCATCCAGCTGTAAGCTTATGATTTGCACAATTTTTAAATAAACTATACTTAAAAGACAAATATGTTAAAATGATACAAATTCACAAGAACAAATAATGAGAAAATTATAGTAATTGAAAACATGAAAAGCAGATGGATGAGTGGCAAATACAGGTGCTATGTATTGATTTATTATTTAAGGAATCTATATTATCAAAATGTATCTGGATTCTCTGAATTTTTATTATGGTAGAGAGTGTTAAGATAAATTTGTGATTAACCATGTTTAAAACCATATTAATCCCCCCAAATAAGTGGCTTCTCTGTGTTACTCTCTACTGGGCATATAAGGTTTAACAGATACAATATAATCAAAATGTATTTAGACTTGAAACCTAAAGATTACCCTTTGACAGTATTTTGGGTACTGACTTGAGGAAGAACATCATCATACTAATTTATTAGGCAAGCTTAAACTTAAATTTAATTCCCAGTACACTTTTTAGTCATGCCAACGTTCCTCTCAGCAGCAGTCCTGGTTGCCTTGGTGAATGGTGTCTTTTTGAACCTTCTTGAAGAATATAATCATCTAGTGGGTCTTCTGGCAATATGCATAATACCCATTCTAGTATGTTTATTTCCTCAAATTATTAGTCATACAACAATTCTGCCATTTTAACCCTTTCAGCTTAAGCCATCATTTCCCCAGTGATTTTTGGATCAATCCTCATGTGTAGCTTGCATTACATCCTCGATTCCTTACTGAGTTAAATCCTCTATTTTGGAAGAGAATATCCTAATCCAGAAACTCTTTGTGCTCCACCCTACTCCCACCCCATGAATGACCACCCTTAGAATCCAATGTTTTGTGTGTAATTTGTCAATGCTTAATCTCTACTGGCACACACAGGTTATATATTTCAGTTCCTTTGGATATAGTGTCTTCCTTATAGGCCCAATGCATTCCCAGGTAGATGGTGCTGCTGTAGGTCCAGTTGTTGGAAAAAAGGTGGGCACAGATTGAGTAAGGCATATTTCCTGTTATCAAAGAGAAATCTCCGCATTGTTTTCTATCATAAGGCTAGTGACAGATATTATGAGGGAGATAAGGGCTTCTTCCACAAATCTAGAATCTTTAGAAGAGAATACAGATTTAAAAATCCTGGCCAAGTGCAGTGGCTCACACCTGTAATCCCAGCACTTAGGGAGGCTTAGTGGGGTGTGTCATTTGAGCCCAGGAATTCAAGCGCAGCCTGAGCAACATTATGAAACCCTGCCTATATATTAAAAAAGAGGGTAATTAAAGATGCTGATCCAAAGTTTCAATGCCTCTCTAGAGTTTACTTATTGCATAGAACTCAAAGGGCTGAAGGACTGAACAGCAGGTTTTATTCATGGTTAAGATTTATTATTTATGTGTGTGTGTGTATATATATATGTGTGTGTGTGTATAGATGAATATATGTGTATATGTATATACATTTATATACATATATAGACACTCATATATATACACATATGTAAATGTAAGCAGATATATGTGTACATACATATATAGTATGTATATATGTTTATATAGTATGTACATATGTTTATACATACATATATACACACACCCATATAGATACACACAAGCATATGTAAATAAAATAAACTTCGTACTTAGTGATTTACTTCCCAGAAAAAGAAGGCAAAGACAATACATAATTTCTCATTTTGTATAAGGTGAAATTCTTTACTACACATTGCTCTGTTCTCTGTTGGTAATAAATACATAAATATATAACATATATACACATATGTATATATGCTTATATATCTACATGCATATATATATACATACATTCACACATATGCTTATTTATACCCATATATACACTTTATCTATATATATAGATAGAGAGAGACAGAGAGAGAGAGAGAGAGAGAGAGAAAGAGAGAGAGAGAGACCCACATACATATGTATATATTAGCAGCAGATAAAAGAGCAATGTATAGTAAAGAATTTAACCTTACATAAAATGAGAAATTAGATATGGGTTTTGCCTTCTGTTTCTGGGAAAGTAATCACAAAGTATCATCCTTAATACAAATGTTTTTCTTTTCCTGGGAACGTTAGTTTTTTCCAGATAATCTAAAAATGTGATCTATAGTAGACTGGTTGTATCAGACAGCGTTTAGAGTGGAGGCTATGTTCCCCAAAAACATTGTGATGGGGTGGGTGGTTGTTAAGGATTAGATGAGTTTTTTTTTTTTAGTTGGCTATACTCTACATATTGTCACACATTCATTGCACTGCAGTAACACTGACTCTATAGAAATATGACAATAATTCTGTTTGTGCATTATGTTGTGCAACTGGACACAGTAACCAAAACTCAGTAACTTCGCAGTGAGACCAAGTACATGTTGTCAACAATAATGCTTGCGTAATGCAACACTGACAACCTTGAATGACCTAATACTTTTCTCCGTGTGTAAAACACAAAATGATCAATCATTAACACAAATAGCCTTCCAGGGCTATGTTCCCAGGGTGTTAGCAAGGTGTCAATCATGTCTCTTTCCACGCTGTCTTGGAAAACCATATGACCAAGCAAACAAACCTGATGTGTTAACTTTTTCTTTCACATGTTTCTAATTTAATGAATTCAGGATAAGAAATTTATTTACTTACTCTCTTAATTAAATTATTTGTTCTTTTAGACATCTGTATTAATTTGCTGGGATTGCATAACACCATACAAAAGACCAGGCCCTTAACTGAAATTTATTATACTCAGTTGCGGAGGTAAGAAGTCCAAGGTCAAAATGCTGGAAGGGATGGTTTTCTTGAAGGTCATTAGGGAATGATCTATTTTAGGCCTCTCCATGTTTTTCAGATGACCACCTTCTTGCTACCTTTTCACATGATTGTCCCTTTGTGCACTCTCTTTCTGAATGTTTAATTTCCTCTTCTTTGAAAAACACCACAAATTGGATTAGAGCCCACCTAGTATATAACACATTACATATTTTTCTGAGTGCTATGTAGCAGAATAGCATCACAAAGACATTCTTTACATTATTTCCTAAGTTGCTATTTGATTGTTAAACATCTTTAGAAGTAAATGAGTGAAAGTATAAGAAATAAAAAGAGTATTAATTTTAGAACAGACAAAGTGAATTTGTTCCTAGAATAAATAACGTAATGAATAATGCTCCAGGCTCTTTTCAATTTTCAATAAAAAGGTAGAAGCTTGGAATAGAAGAATAATTTAGAGAGTGAATCTTCTTAAAAAAAAAAAAAGAACCATGCACACTGGGAAATGAGAACACTTTTTAAGAGCAGGATATTTTATGCATAAAGTTGGAGGATATTTGCTACTCAGTGGTTTGATGGAGGACTGTAACTTGTAGGAGGTTACTGAAGGTCAGAAAATAGAAGCTCAGGCTGAAAATTTTGATTTTTATTATAAAAATTTAGAGCATCCCGTAAGTACATTTCAGAAAAGAAAGTAAAGGTGTCAGAAAAAAAATGTATACTTACTGCATATGTAATTCAGTTGAAGAAAAGATTTAAATTAAGATGCACTTGTCAACTAAAATTGAATAATAAACAAAAACCTTAGTGCACATTTATTCCCATGCATGAAAGGGTTATTTGACAAATATCTTTTTTTTTTGATAAAATTTTTTATTTCTGAAATTATGTTTTATTTCTAGCAACATGGGGCTTTAAAAAATAGTTTTTAAAAAAATTTTTATTGCATTATAGGTTTTGGGGTACATGTGCAGAACGTGCAAGATAGTTGCATAGGTACACACATGGCAGTGTGTTTTGCTGCCTTCCTCCCCTTCACCCACACCTGGCATTCATCCCCAGGCTATCCCTCCCCAGCCCCCCCCGCTGTCCCTCCCCCATTCCCCCCAATAGATCCCAGTGTGTAGTAGACCCCCTCTCGGTGTCCATGTGTTTTCATTTTTCTCACCCACCTATGAGTGAGGACATGCGGTATTTCTTTTTCTGTTCTTGTGTCAGTTTGCTGAGAATGATGTTCTCCAGATTCATCCATGTCCTTACAAAGGACACAAACTCATCATTTTTGATTGCTGCATAATATTCCATGGTGTATATGTGCCACATTTTCCCAGTCCAGTCTATCATCGATGGGCATTTGGGTTGGTTCCAGGTCTTTGCTATTGTAAACAGTGCTGCAATGAACATTCATGTGCATGTGTCCTTATAGTAGAACGATTTATAGTCCTTTGGATATATACCCAGTAATGGGATTGCTGGGTCAAATGGAATTTCTATTTCTAGGTCCTTGAGGAATCGCCACACTGTCTTCCACAATGGTTGAACTAATTTACACTCCCACCAACAGTGTAAGAGTGTTCCTATTTCTCCACATCCTCTCCAGCATCTGCTGTCTCCAGATTTTTTAATGATCGCCATTCTAACCGGCGTGAGATGGTATCTCAATGTGGTTTTGATTTGCATCTCTCTAATGACCAGTGATGATGAGCATTTTTTCATGTGTTTGTTGGTCTCAGGAATATCTTCTTTTGTAAAGTGTCTGTTCATATCCTTTGCCCATTTTTGAATGGGCTTGTTTGTTTTTTTCCTGTAAATCTCCTTGAGTTCTTTGTAAATTCTGGATATCAGCCCTTTGTCAGATGTGTAAACTGCAAAGATTTTTTCCCATTCTGTTGGTTGCCGATTCACTGCAGTGACTGTTTCTTTTGCCGTGCAGAAGCTGTGGAGTTTGATTAGGTCCCATTTGTCTATTTTGGCTTTTCTTGCCAATGCTTTTGGTGTTTTGGTCATGAAGTCCTTGCCTACTCCTATGTCCTGAATGGTTTTGCCAAGATTTTCGTCTAGGGTTTTTATGGTGTCAGGTCTTATGTTTAAGTCTTTAATCCATCTGGAGTTAATTTTAGTGTAAGGTGTCAGGAAGGGGTCCAATTTCTGCTTTCTGCACATGGCTAGCCAGTTTTCCCAACACCATTTATTAAATAGGGAATCCTTTCCCCATTGCTTGTTTTTGTCTGGTTTATCAAAGATTATATGGTTGTAGATATTTTGTGTTGCCTCCAATGCTTCTGTTCTGTTCCATTGGTCTATATCTCTGTTTTGGTACCAGTACCATGCTGTTTTAATTACTGTAGCTTTGTAGTATAGTTTGAAGTCTGGTAGTGTGATGCCTCCCGCTGTGTTCTTTTTGCTTTGAATTGACTTGACTATGCAGGCTCTTTTTTGGTTCCATATGAAATTCATGGTGGTTTTTTCCAGTTCTGTGAAGAAATTCAATGGTAGTTTGATGGGGATAGCATTGATTGTGTAAATTACTTTGGGCAGTATAGCCATTTTCACGGTATTGATTCTTCCTAACCACGAACATGGAATGTTTCTCCATCTGTTTGTGTCCTCCCTTATTTCGTTGAGCAGTGGTTTGTCGTTTTCCTTAAAGAGGTCCCTTACATTCCTTGTGAGTTGTATTCCTAGGTATTTTATTTTCTTTGTAGCAAATGTGAATGGCAGTTCGTTCTTGATTTGGTTCTCTTTAAGTCTGTTATTGGTGTATAGAAATGCTTGTGATTTTTGCACATTGATTTTATATCCTGAGACTTTGCTGAAGTTGCTTATCAGTTTCAGGAGCTTTTGGGCTGAGGTGATGAGGTCTTCTAGGTATACTATCATGTCGTCTGCAAATAGAGACAATTTGGCTTCCACCTTTCCTATTTGAATACCCTTTATTTCTTTTTCTTGCCTGATTGCTCTGGCTAGAACTTCCAGCACTATGTTGAATAGAAGTGGTGATAGAGGGCATCCTTGTCTAGTGCCGGATTTCAAAGGGAATGCTTCCAGTTTTTGCCCATTCAGAATGATATTGGCTGTTGGTTTGTCATAAATAGCTTTTATTACTTTGAGATATGTTCCATCAATACCAAGTTTATTGAGGGTTTTTAACATAAAGGGCTGTTGAATTGTCAAATGCCTTCTCTGCGTCAATTGAGATAATCATGTGGTTTTTGTTTTTGCTTCTGTTTATATGGTGAATTACATTTATAGACTTGCGTATGTTGAACCAGCCTTGCATCACCAGGATGAATCCTACTTGATCATCACGGATAAGTTTTTTAATGTGCTGTTGCAATTGGTTTTCCAGTATTTTATTGAAGATTTTTGCATCTATGTTTAACATGGATATTGGCCTGAAGTTTTCTTTTCTTGTTGATTCTCTGCTGGGTTTTGGTATCAGGATGATGTTGGTCTCATAAAATGATTTGGGAAGGGTTCCCTCTTTTTGAATTATTTGAAATAGTTTCAGAAGGTATGGTACCAGATCCTCTTTGTGTGTCTGGTAGAATTCAACTGTGAACCCATCGGGACCTGGGCTTTTTTTGTGTGGTAGGCTCTTAATTGCTGCCTCAACTTCAGACCTTCTTATTGGTCTATTCATAGTTTCGGCTTCCTCCTGGTTTAGGCTTGGGAGGACACAGGTGGCCAGGAATTCATTCATTTCTTCCTGGTTTACTAGTTTATGTGCATAGAGTTGTTTGTAGTATTCTCTGATGATGGTTTGAATTTCTGTGGAATCTGTGGTGATTTCCCCATTATCATTTTTTATTGCATCTATTTGGTTGTTCTCTCTTTTCTTTTTTATCAGTCTGGCTAGTGGTCTATTTCATTGATGTTTTCAAAAAACCAGCTCTTGAATTTATTGATTTATTGAAGGTTTTTTCTTCTCTCTATCTCCTTCAGTTCTGCTCTGATCTTAGTTATTTCTTGTCTTTGGCTAGGTTTTGAGCTTTTTTGATCTTGGTCCTCTAACTCTTTCAATTTTGACGATTGGGTGTCTATTTTGGATCTCTCCACTCTTCTCATGTGGGCACTTATTGCTATATATTTTCCTCTACAGACAGCTTTAAATGTGTCCCAGAGATTCTTGTATGTTGTGTCTTCATTCTCGTTTGTTTCAAAGAACTTCTTTATTTCTGCCTTCATTTCTTTGTTTATCCAATCAACATTCAAGAGCCAGTTGTTCAGTTTCCATGAAGCTGTGCAGTTCTGAGTTATTCTCTGAATTCTGAGTTCCAACTTGATTGCACTATGGTCTGAGAGACTGTTTGTAAGTGATTTCCATTGTTTTGCATTTGCTGAGGAGTGCTTTACTTCCAATTATGTGGTCAATTTTGGAATAGGTGTGATGTGGTGCTGAGAAGAATGTATATTGTGTGAATTTGGGGTGGAGAGTTCTGTAAATGTCTATCAGGTTGCTTGTTCCAGGTCTGAGTTCAAGTCCTGGATATCCTTGTTAATTTTCTGTCTGGTTTATCTGTCTGCTATTGACAGTGGAGTGTTAAATTCTCCCACTCTTATTGTGTGGGAGTCTAAGTCTCTTTGTAAGTCATTAAGAACTTGCCTTATATATCTTGGTGCTCCTACATTGGGTCCATATATATTTAGAATTGTTAGCTCTTCTTGTTGTATCAATCCTTTTACCATTATATAATGACCTTCTTTGTCCCTTTTGATCTTTGTTGCTTTAAAGTCTATTTTATCAGAGATGAATTTGCAACTCCTGCTTTTTTTTGCTCTCCATTTGCTTGGTAAATCTTCCTCCATCCCTTGATTTTGAGCCTTTGTATATCTTTGCATGTGAGGTGGGTTTCCTGGATACAGCACACCGATGGGTTTTGGTTTTTTATCCAATTTGCCAGTCTGTGTCTTTTGATAAGTGCATTTAGCTCATTTACATTTAGGGTTAATATTGTTATGTGTGAATTTGATACTGCCATTTTGATGCTAGCTGGCTGTTTTGCCCATTGGTTCGTGTACATTCTTCATTTTGTTGATGCTCTTTAGCATTTGGTATGCTTTTAGGATGGCTGGTACTGGTTGTTCCTTTCTATGTGTAGTGCCTCTTTCAGGAGCTCTTGTAAAGCAGGCCTGGTGGTGACAAAATCTCTGAGTACTTGCTTGTTCGTGAAGGATTTTATTTTTCCTTCACTTATGAAGCTCAGTTTGGCTGGATATGAAATTCTGGGTTGAAAGTTCTTTTCTTTAAGGATGTTGAATATTGGCCCCCAATCTCTTCTGGCTTGTAGAGTCTCTGCCAAGAGATCTGCTGTGAGTCTGATGGGCTTCCCTTTGTGGGTGACCCGACCTTTCTCTCTGGCTGACCTTAGTATTTTCTCCTTCATTTCAACCCTGGTGAATCTGACGATTATGTGCCTTGGGGTTGCTCTTCTTGCGGAGTATCTTTGTGGTGTTCTCTGTATTTCCTGGAGTTGAGTATTGACCTGTCTTGCTAGGTTGGGGAAATTTTCCTGGATAATATCCTGAAGAGTGTTTTCCAGCTTGGATTCATTCTCTTCATCACATTCTGGTACACCTATCAAACGTAGGTTGGGTCTCTTCACATAGTCCCACATTTCTTGGAGATTTTGTTCATTCCTTTTTGTGCTTTTTTTCTGTAACCTTGGTTTCTCATTTTATTTCATTGAGTTGATCTTCAACTTCTGATATTCTTTCTTCTGCTTGGTCAATTCGGCTGTTGAAACTTGTGCATGCTTCGCGAAGTTCTTGTGTTTTGTTTTTCAGCTCCTTCAATTCATTCATATTCCTCTCTAAGTTGTCCATTCTTGCTACCAATTCCTCGAATCTTTTTTCAAATCTTTATTCAAGGTTCTTAGTTTCTTTGCACTGATTTAGAACATGTTCTTTTAGCTCACTGAAGTTTCTCATTATCCACTTTCTGAAGTCTGATTCCATCATTTCATCACACTCATTCTCCATCCAGCTTTGTTCCCTTGCTGGTGAGTAGTTTTGGTCCTTTGTAGGAGGTGAGGTGTTTTGGTTTTGGGTGTTTTCCTCCTTTTTGCGCTGGTTTCTTCTCATCTTCATGGATTTATCCACCTGTGGTCTTAGTAGTTGCTGATTTTTCAATTGGGTCTCTGTATGGATGCTGAGATTATTGATGATGAGGTATTTCTGTTACTTAGTTTTCCGTCTAATGGTCCAGCCCCTCTGCTGTATGAGTGCTGAGGTCCACTCCAGGCCCTGTTTGTCTGGGGTATACCTGTAGCAGCTGTGGAACAGTGAGGGATGATACCAGTTTCTTCTTCTGCTGTCTTTGTTCCAGAATGATGCCCGCCAAATGTCAGTCTGATTAGTCCTTTTCTGGGGTGACTCCTTGGATATACAGGGGTCAGGGAGTTGCTTGAGGAGACAATCTGTGCTTTATAGGAGCTCCAGTGCTGAGCTGTGTACTCCGTTGTTCATTCAGGGTTGTTGGGAGGTTGTTTATGTCTGCTGCAACAGAATTCATAAAATACCCCCCTTCCCCCCCCTTAGATGCTCTGTCTCAGGGAGTTGGGGCTTTCTTTATGAGTATCTGTTGCACTGTCCTGCCCCACTAGGTGGCAGTCTATTCACTATTTGCCTGCCGGGGCTCTGCCCTGCTAGCGCGGGTCTGCCCTGTTGCTGCTGGGCTCTGTTCTGCTGTGGAACGCTCCCCGCTCCTGGTGGACTCTCTGTTATGGCAGGTTGCCTCAGCAACGGCAGGCTGCGTCAGCCCTGGGAGGTACTTCAGTAGGGGCGGATTGCGTCCATAGTGGCGGATGCCCCTCCCACACTGGGCTGCACCATCCTAGATGCCAGCAGCAAAACTCTCAGCCCCGAGCACCTCCAGTCGCCGCCCTGCTTGTCCCCGTGAGCGTGGGACCTGCCGAGCCCGATCACCCAGCTCCCTGCCTCAGAGTCCATCCTCTCTCTCTCTCTCTCCCTCTCCCCAAGCTGAAAGGTCGACTCTCTCACTGGCGCCCCAGTAGCTTGCCGATAGGGCACTGGGATCCATGCGATCTCCCATGCCACTGCCCACTGCACCGGCTCAGATCACGCTTCCCAGGAATCTCCTGGTCTGGCTCATTGTCCAAGTCCTGTTCAATCAGATGGACATGCCAATCTGCCCTTCCAAATCTCATATTGCTGGTTTAACAGGGCACTCAGACCAGTGAGTTTTGTGCCGGGTCCTGCTGTGGCACCGGCTGAAGCAGCTGCGTGAGCCGGCTGCACTAGCCGGCTGTACTAGTGTCCCATGTCTCTCCCACACCTGGGACTTTCAACGCTCTGTGGGCAAAAAAGGTCCATCCGAGAATGCGGCTAGGACTCACCCTCTGCGTCTTCACTGAGAGCTGCAATCCTGAGTCGCTTCTACGACGCCATCTTGCGAGTCCCCTCCGAGAGACATATCTTATCTGGGCAGCGCTTAGCTACCCTAACCTCAAAGTTAGAGGTTGGCTTTATATTTGGTCCATAAGTGATCCTCTTTGGACTAGCTAGGTGGTACACCCTTATAATGATTATAGAAATGTAGGAGGTCAGGTGGAAATAAGTGATACATCTTGAGCCTTATCTCATATTTGGCACATTATAACTGTCATTCACATTCAACTGGCTAAAGTGAGAGGTATGTTCAAACTTCTAGTGGAAATGATTGCAAAGTCACTGTAAAGCACATGAATGGGTTTTATGTTTCTGTAAGAGTAGAGAGTCAGAACCAATAATTCAGTCTGCTACATAACATCACAACAATCATTATTATCATTATCATAGAGGTAATATTGAGGCCAATTTCATCCATTTGGATTAATTCTCATGTACTTAGAAACCAAATTTTTCTTCAAATAAAATAAATGAGTTTTAATGACAGCTAACATTGTCATTTAATACACTTATTTGACTTCCCATAAATAGTGGATACTTAATATTATTAAGGGAATATAGTACAGTCCCATAAAAATATACCACAAATTAGCCACATGAGAAAGAATGCACGTAGCTGTAAAGAACTAAGAAGACGTAGGCCAGCGGACCTCACTCCTATCACTGCAAAGCACTGATTTCTACAAACAACTAGAGTAATCTAGAAATAAGATTATTTCTAATAGCCTACAGAAAGGAAGACATATAGTCAACACCTTTATTTCAGTCTTCTGTGACATTAATCAGAAAATCCAGCTATATTATTTCCAGACTTCTGACCCACACATACTGAAAAACTTGTGTTGTTTAAAGCTTCTAATTTGTTGGTCATTCTGTTTACACAGCTTTAGAAAACTAATAGAATGATGAAAGTACTATAATAACAAATACAATAATAAGATTAATACAATAATAAAAATTTATCATATATTTAATTTATAGAGATGTAAGAGGTCATAAATAAGTACTTTAAATTGTTGTGCAGGTTATCTGGAGACAAACACAGAAACTTAAAAGCAACCCAGAGGGGGCAGAACACATCACGTTCAAAGCCTTTTTCATTATATTGGCAGCTGACTTCTCAAGAGCAGCAATCACAACCAAAGAACAGCACAATGACAGCTTAAAACTACTGAAAGAACAAACTGCACATGTACCCCAGAACTTAAAATACAAAATAAAAAAAGAACAAGCTGTGATCCTGCAGTTCTGTACCCAGTAAGGATATTTCTAACATTGAATAGGAAATGTACATATTTTTAGTAAAGTTAAAATGAGACAAAATAAAAAATTTAATGCCATTATCAAATAAATTAAGGAAATTTTAAAGGTTGTACTATAAATAGAGGAAATTTTGTCTCAAAAAGAAAAGCTGATAGAACACATTCAAAGCAATGTAAGTGGTCAATATTGTGTTAAGACAAGAACATTACTGATTATACAATGCAGAAACTGGCAAACTACTTAAAAGTGCTATAATAAAAACACTGCACAGAAAAATACTGTAGGATGCAATTAAATTAGTATTTAAAAGAGTAATTTGAGTTTAAGTGTATATATTTAAAAAGTGAGATAAATAAAGCTCAGTGACATAAGAACCAAATTTAGGAAATTAGGGACCAGAATATTACATAAACTTAAAGAAAGTAGAAGAAAGGAAATAAATTGATTAGACTAAGAAGTAATGAGATAGAACAAACATATGAGAACATGGATAAAGTAAAATGTTAGTTGATTGAAAATCTTAATTAAAAAAGATCAACCTTGGGAAAGGCTAACTTAGAAGAAATGTAGGGGGGGGTGGCAGGAGGACAGAAGGATAAATAACCAACATTGGAAATAGAAAAAATGACATTAATATAGATGTCTTGAAATATGTAATTATAGTACACCATTAAAAGCTTCTAAGTCAATAAATTTGAACATTCATATAAAATAGATAAATTTCTAAAAAGTGTATATTGCCTTAACTCTGCCATTCTCAGGAAAATATTTGTATTTTCCTGAATACAAATTTCCTGAATTTTTTTCAGACAAAATATCTGAAAAAAAAACTATAAGCAATATAGCAATTGATTAAGTAGTTAATATATATTGGATATATATAAACAATAAGGCAATTGATTCAGTAATTGATATCCAATATATCCCCAGTGCTAGAGGTGAGGCCTGGTGAGAGACATTTGGACCATTGGGGTGGATCCCTCATGAATGGCTTGGGGCTGTTCTGACAGTGAGTAAGTTCTTGCAAGATCTGATTGCTTAAACTTGTGTGACACCTCCCCTCTCTCTCTTGCTCCCTCTCTCATCATGTGATATACCAACTTTTCTTTTCACCTTCTACTATGATTATAAGTTTCCTGAGGCTCTTACTAGAAGCTGAACAAATATTGGTGCCATGCTTATCAAGTCTACAGAACCATAAGCCAAGTAAACCTCTTTTCCTTGAAAATTACCCAGCATCAGGTTTTTTTTAGAGCAATGAAAAAAAAAGCCCAGTACACTAATCAAATCCAAAAAAGAAATCAATACCAATATCTTTATTTACATTTTCTTCCAATTTTGTAATTTTCCTGCTTTCATATGCTTTGAATTTTATATTTATTTACTTGATAATCTTAATATTAATTTATATAATTCTATGCATATATATATATATATAACAATGTCTCATTTCATGGATTGAAATTATTGGTCAGGATCTTATTTTTTCTGTTTTGGTCTATATTTTTCATAAGAAAATGCTCAAGTCCACTGGTAGTAACTATAAAAATAAAAATTAAGACTTCCACACAGAGATAGAACACTTTTTTTTAAGATTTTGAAAACGAAATGTTAGAGTGCATTTGAATCAATAAGAAACTTTTATCACTGCAAGTTGAAGTTATATTGGAAAGATTATTTTAAAAACCAATTTAATACACCTAGTATAGTTTAAGGTAACCAAACCACTACCTAAACATTCAGTGACTAGGCAAATCTTAGAATCATGTTGACAGAAAGTGCACAAATATTAAAAATAAATTTAATTCATTTTAATTTAAATAGCTCATATGGAGAATGGAGATTTGTTACAATTGCCCAATAATTCATATAGCAATCATGTCAACTTGGAAGCAAAACTTCTGTCAATTTGTCACACTCATTCTCCAGTTTTGTTCCTTGCAGAAAGCTGAAACTGGATCACTTCCTTACACTTTATAAAAAAATTAACTCTGGATGGATTAAAGATTTAAACATGAGGCCTAACACCATGAAAACTCTAGAAGAAAATCTAGGGAATACCATTCAGGACATAGGTATGGGCAAGGAATTTATGACTAAAACACCAAAAGCAATGACATCAAAAGCCAAAATAGACAAATGGGATCTAATTAAATTTAAGAGCTTCTGCACAGCAAAAGAAACTATCAATAGAATAAACCAGCAACCAACAGAATGCGAAAAAATTTTTGCAAGCTACCCATCTGAGAATTGGCTAATATCCAGAATTTATGGAGAACTTAAACAAATTTACAAGAAAAAAAAAAAAAAACATCAAAAAATGGGTCAAGGGTATAAATGGACACTTTTCAAAAGAAGACATTTATGCAGCCAACAAGCATATGCAAAAAAAATGCTCATCATCACTGGTCATTAGAGAAATGCAAATCATTCCACATTAAGATACCACCTCATGTCAGTTAGAACGACAATCATTAAAATATGAGGAGACAACAGATGCTGGAGAGGATGTGGAAAAATAGGAACGCTTTAACACTTTTGGTGGGAGTGTAAATTAATTCAACCATTGTGGAAGACAGGATAGCAATTCCTCAAAGATCTAGAAATAGAAATACCATTTGATCCAGTAATCTCATTGTTGGGTATATACCCAAAGTATAATAAATAGTTTTATTATAAAGACACATGCACCCATATGTTTATTGTGACACTTATTCACAATAGCAAAGACTTGGAACCAACACAAATGCCTATTAATGATAGACTGGATAAGGAAAATGTGGCACATATACACCATCGAATACTATGCAGCCATAAAAAAAATGATGAGTTTATGTCCTTTGCAGGGACACGGATGAAACTGGAAACCATCATTTTCAGCAAACTGACACAAGAACAGAAAATGAAACACCACGTGTTCTCACTTGGAAGTGGGTGTTGAACAATGAGAACACACTGACACAGGGAGGAGAACATCACACACAGGGACCTGGGGGTAGGGGGTTGGGGAGGAAGAGCAGGGTGGTGGGGAGTTTGGGGAGGGATAGCATTAGGAGAAATACCTAATATAGATGATGGAGCAACGGATACAGCAAACCACCACCATGGCACGTGTATACCTATGTAACAAACCTGCACGAACTGCACATGTATGACAGAATTTAAATTATAATAAATAAATCATAGAAAAAAATGATAAGCAATTTGGTTGCTAATAATTTTCCTCTGATTTTCTTTACTATTATAATGATCTTTTCACTTACATTAAAAGCTTGAATTAATAATTTGGAGAGTTTTGTTTTTAAAATCATTTTACTTTTTCAACATATGAAGTTTTGATAAACTTTTATGTCTGATCATTTATCTTCTGGAACTTAGAAACATTGAAAATTAGATAAATGCAAATAAGTACAGTCAACCCTGATCATTGATGGCATAAACATTTACAAATTACCTTACTAAAAGGTATTTGTAACTCCAAAAGTCGGTACTTATGGCACATTCAAGGTTATCATAAACGTGCAAAACTGAGAAATTTGAGCAATTGACATGCATATTTTCAGCTGAGGTCACACAAGGTGACACTCCACCTTCTTAGTTTGGTTCTCATACTTTAAATATACCTTTTTTGCAGTCTAATGACATGTTTTCCATACTTTTTTTTTTTTTTTTTTTTTTTTATTTGAGATGGAGTTTCGCTCTTGTTACCCAGGCTGGAGTGCAATGGCGCGATCTCGGCTCACGGCAACCTCCGCCTCCTGGGTTCAGACAATTCTCCTGCCTCAGCCTCCTAAGTAGCTGGGATTACAGGCACGCACCACTATGCCCAGCTAATTTTTCTGTATTTGTAGTAGAGACGGGGTTTCACCACGTTGACCAGGATGGTCTTGATCTCTTGACCTCGTGATCCACCCACCTCGGCCTCCCAAAGTGCTGGGATTACAGGCTTGAGCCACCGCTCCCAGCCAGCTATGATGTTTTCTACAGAGAAAATGGGTGTGTTAATAAGATCCCCTCAGATACGAGTTATAATGGTGTTGGCCATGACTTTAATATTAATGAACCAATGAGATATATTAACTATGGTGTCTTTCAACAGCAATACATATAAAACAAGGTTAAATACTGACCAGTAGATAAATATGTGACCAAAGGTTCTTAGGAACCTAACTCTGCACTTTTTCTTGAAATAATATGTGTGTATTCACAAATTGAATGTTCACAGTCATTTCATAGAATATAACTATCATGAATAACAAGAATATATTGTGATTCTTTATTTACAATCATTTGGTGATAGTTACTATATATCAATACATTATTTATATAGTATCAATAGTATAGAGTATCAATAGTATATAGTTATAAATTAAATAATTTGATGAAAATAACAAATATTTGGAAACAGTATTATTTAAAAATATCATTGCATTTATATAATGTATATAGTTTATAAACATATTTTATTCCTATTTAGGTATTATAAAAAATACAAGTCTCTTACTAATTATACAAAAATCTAAGTTCAATGAAAATACATGAGAAATATCAAAAGTGAAATAGCAACTATGTGTAGCAGATCAGTGTAGGAGAATTTGACAAAAGATATGGTGCTCTGTATTTATTTAAAGAACCCTTGGGAGCCCACATAGTTCCTGTGTGATGGGAAGGTGTTCCTAGCGAGGGAAGCAATAAAAATAAAGCCTGCTGTCTCTGATGGGATGAGGAAACAACGGGAGCTATTATACATGGGTTACAGAAAAAAATGTGCACAATTTTAAGGAACATCATACCCCAAAAGAAGTGTGAAAGATGGGAAAATTTTTCAAAGGAATCAAAAATAAAAAATATTCATATTTAACAGACAAGAAATCTCCCATCAAGAGGGCTCTTGTGAAAGATAAAATATTTTGGAAAGAATAGTAAGATAAATTATCTAGTTATTTACAGTCCAGGAGTAAATCTATTATAATAACATGGGGCTATTCTTATTAGAGTGTAAAGTAAGAATAGCTAAATTAAAGATTAGATGTGTACTTGTTTATTAAAACCTGAGTAAGACAAAATAATGTTAAGACTTTACATCTATAATAGAAATAAACGAGTATAGATTTTCTATAATATGAATTTATAAGATGTTTTCTGTCTACAGATTATACCTCAAAACACTTGTGGTTAACAGAAACTATGAGAAGTATCTCAATAGCTCAGACAAGTAGAGAAAAAGTTTATATATATGTTAGGCTTTTGGATGATGTATTAGGGTTCTCTACAAGGATATAACTAATAGGATATATATATATATACATATACACACACACACACACATATATATGCATATATATATATGAAGGAGATATATATGTGTGTATATATATATGAAGGAGATATATATGTGTGTATATATATATGAAGGAGATATATATATACACACACACGTACACACACACACATACATATGAAGAAGTGTTTATTAGGTGAATTCACTCACAAGATCACAACATGTAGTCCCAAACCGAGGATTCAGGAAGCCAGTCTGAGTCCCAAAACCTCAAAAGTAGGGAAGCTGATAGTGCTGCCTTCAGCCTGTGGCTGAAGACCCAAGAGCCCCTGGAAATCACTAGTGTAAGCCAGAGAGTCTAAAAGTTGAAGAACTTGGAGTGTGCTGTTTGAGGGCAGGAAGCATGCAGCATGGAAGACAGACAGAAATCATAAGACTTAGCCTGTCCAGTCTTTCCATGTTCTTCTACCTGCTCTTATTCTGGCCATGCTGACAGCTGGTTAGATGATGCTCACCCATATTAAGGGTGGGTCTGCCTTTCCCAGTCCAATGACCCAAATATTAATCTCCTTTGACAACACCCTCACAGATACCCAGGAACAATACTTTGCATCCTTCAATCCAATCAAGTTGACACTTAATATTAGCCATCACTGATCAGAAGCTATTATACCCAAGAGAAATTGATCCATTAGTCTTCCTCACTATTTCCTTGTCAGTGGTTTAGAAACTCCAAGTAAGAAGTTGACACGAAAAATGTATTCCAGTATTACTGACATCACTGTATCTTCAGACCAACATCAAGTAACACCACGTAAAGGATGGCAAAATAGTGATAATTTAGACGAATACATACATAAGAGAAACAAACATCATAATACAAAGTTAAAATATGTACTAAATTTGAAAAAATAATCAGCTCCTAGGGAGCTTCAAAAACACACAGGAACAAAATGTATTTTATAAATAAAAACCCAGAGTGCTTATCATCTTATGTACAGAAATAAGAAGCAAACTAAAATAAGAAATATATATGGAAGTATAAGAAATATGAATGAGCAAAACATTGGCCAATATATAAGTTTAAATAATAATTTACTATAAAATTAATGTAAAATGACTAATTTAAGAAAATGTAAAAGTGTTGGTATCTGAGCATAAATGTTAAAATGTTGTTACTACTGTATGAAAAAGAAAAATTGATTAAATTGCAAGTAAATATGTTAAACTTTTATGTCTTTAAAGAACTCTTCATATATAAAGTATATATTCCAGTGGTGAAAGAAAGAAGGGGTAAGATAAAATAAAGCTTACTAATTATAAAAATAGAAGGTAAAATTTTAACTAAATATTGGTAATATAAAACATTTAATAATATGCCACATAATACAATAATCTTCAAATATAAAGGGTTAAGCTTACCTATAATAAAACAGAAATTCACAGATTAAATAAAAAAAAATAATTTGACCTATATGCTATTTACACGTTACTGAAACATAACCAAAAAATGAAAAATAAAGAGATGAAACAGGATTAATTAAAAGTATGCTAGTGTAATAAGCTCATTACAAGCAAAGATGTCTTTAAGGGAAAATGTGTTATATAGTAAGAAATAAATCATTTCAAAGATAAAAGTAAGTTTACAAAAAAAGAAAAAAACCTCTTCTAAGTATAGACCTTACAAATATCTGCATGTTTTGATACAAAAGTAAGTATATATGTATATTAAGTATATATGTATCTGTGTGTATATATATAGATACACACAAATATATATTTGTGTACATATGACAGACATATTTTTAAGGTGGCCTTGTTCCTCTTGGTTTGCATATGCTTGTGTGATTCATTTTCTTTGTTTATGGAAGGGACAGTGACTTGCTTCTAATCAATTAAAAAAAGGCAAAGATGATAGTATATATGTTATTAAGTGTAGGTGATTATCCGATTATTATTATTTTTAATATGATTGTAACACCTGATTAACATTTCAATGTTAATGGGCTAAACACCCCACTAAAAAAACATAGAATGGCAAGCTGGAGAAAAACCCAAGACTCAACCATCTGCTGGCATAAAGATAATCATAGTCTTTCCTTCTATGGCTAGCTGTGAAAAAGTAAGCTGACATGTTGGGTGACACCATATGGCAAAAACATCTTTGCTGGATTCCAGGTGCTGAAGAAAAGGAGTTAAGGATGGCCTCTATTAAATAGCTAGCAATAAACTTCAGTCCTCAATTGTACAACAAGAAGGAACCATATTCTGCCAACAACCACATGAGTGAGGAATCATGTTCTTCTTCAGTCAAGACCTCAGATGCAAACCAAGCCCTGACCAATACCTCGGTTGAATCTTTGTGAGTCCCTGTAAAGTGATACCAGCTAAGCAGTTCCTAGGTTATGACTTTTGGAAACTGTGAGACAACAACAACAAAAAATGTGTATTGTTTTCAGCCACTAAATGTGGAGTAATATTGTTACCGAGCAATGGGGAGGTTTCAGTTCTAGAAGCATCACATTATCTGGCTTCAAATTACACTACAAGTTTATAGCAACCAAACAGCATGGTACCGGTATCAAAATAGTCACACAGATCTATGGAACACAATAGAGAACACAGAAAGAAAGCCACCTATTTACAGCTAACAGATTTTTGACAAGTTGACAAAAATATACACTGGATAAAACAAATCATTTTCAATAAATGGTGCCAGGAAAATTGGATTGTCTTACACAGTAGAATGAAACTGGACCCCTATTTCTCACCATATTAAAAAAATCAACTCAAGATGGATTAAAGACTTAAAATGTAAGACCTGAAACTGTAAAATCCTAAAAGGAAAACTTTTCTGGACATCGGTTTAGGTAAAGAATTCATTACTAAGACTTTAAGTGCACAGGGAACAAAAACAAAAATAGACAAATGGGAATTAACTAAACTTAAAAGCTTGTTCAAAGCAGATAATAAAAATAATCAACAGAGTGAACAGACAACCTGCAGAATGGGAGGAATTATTTGCAAACTATACATTCAATAGGGGACTAATATACAGAATTTGTAAGGAACTTAACAGCAACAAAAAATAAATAATCCCAGTGAAAACTTGGCAAAAGACAAACAGAGATTTTTCAAATAAGTCATAAAAATTACCAGGATATTTAAGAAAACATCATCACTCATCACCAGAAAAATGCAAATTAAAACAACAATAATATGATCTTACAGCAATCAAATGACTATAATTAAAAAGAAAAAAACCAATGTTGGTAGAGATGTAAACTAGTACATCCCTACCAAAAATGTTACAGACATTTCATGACTGTGAAAAACAGTATAGGGATTTCTATAAATAAATAAATAAATAAATAAATAAATAAATAAATAAATAAAACAAAGCTACCATTGGATCCAGAAATCCTACTACTGGGTATCTACCCAAAGGCAAAGAAATAACTATATCAAAAAATAAGCACTTGCATGTTTATTACAGCACCATTCTTATTAGCAAAAATTTGGAATGAACCTGTCTCCACCAGATAAAGAAAATGTCGTATATATACCAAATAAAATACTATACAGTCAAAAAAAAATTAAATAAGGTATTTTGGAGCAAGATGGGTGGAACTAGAGGCCATTATCTTAAGTGGAATAACTCAGATACAGGAATACAAATACAGTATGTTCTCATTTATAAGTGGTAGCTAAATAATGTGTACACATGGATGTAAGGATGGAATGGTAGGCGATGGACGTTTGGAAAGGCAGGGAGGTGGGAGTGGTGGATAAAGAGAAATAACGAGTAAAATGTACACTTTTGCAGTGATAGATACACTAGAATCCCTGACTTCAACACTACACAATTCATTCGTGTAATAAAATTACACTTCTATCTCATACATCTGTATAAATAAAATGTTAAAGAAGAGTGAAAAATTTTTACCAAAGTAAAAGAACAGGACATGCAACAAAGACACAATTGAACTGGATGTGGAGACCCCCATAATTTGGAACATTTTGCTCTTCTAATTTCTGAGTGAACAGTCAAAAATAGGGATGGTGGAATAGCAGAGGGGATGAGGTTGATCCTAGCTACTAAAGAGAGATTGACTTGATAAAGAAGTGTGTGTGGAATGTGGGAAATTTCCCAGGGCACCTCCTGTTCCTCCCAGGGTTTATATTTGAAATCAATGAAAAAAACAACAGTCTAATCCAGAGAGGAATACAAACGATTTGGGAATTATGGTTTGATCACCCTAGGTAAGAACAAAGAATCAACTGAGGTGCTTGCTGAGGTCAACAAAGATGGAAGGGGTGGAGAAATGAAGTAGTTATGTAAACCCCAAATAAACCACATAGTCATAATAAGATTATGATATTTATGAGTATCCTTTCTTTTGTGGGAAATAAAAAACTTACATATGATACAGACATTAGAATAAAAACTATCAAAATTCATTTGAGCAAAGAGAAAATAAATGTATTTTAGGCTAAATTCAGTTCCTAAAAGTAGAACATATGATTATACCTATACTAAGAAAGTATCATCTGTGTAAAGTTATATTTTCTCAAAAAGCTCTGCCACATAAAAATTAAAATATTGCTAGACTATTATACACAAATTTAAAGAAAAAACGGTCTGTCTCCTTTGCAAAGCCTTTCCAAAATTGAAGCATTCAGATGAATCTGTCATCTTGTTCCTAAAACTAAATATCCTTGATATCACAAAAGGAGATTGATAAGAGTATCAAAAAGTACGGTCCAATCATATTTATTAGCATTAATACCTAATGAAATATTAACAGTACAAATCTAACTGTGTATTTAAAAATAACAAAATGATAACATTATGTCATCACCAAATAGGATATATTCTAGAAATGCAAGAATAGATGTTGTTTTCCACCACATAGTAAAATTAAAGTAGAAATACGTGATAATAGATTGAGAAAAAGTATTTGCAACTTTTCAAGATGCTTCTTGATAACATTCTTAGCAAAATAGGAATACTTACAATGTGATAAAAGATGTTTATGAAAAACAGAAAATGCCTTTTTATTGCATTGTGATATGGTTCTAGTACAAAATAAGAATGAGTATTCTGCTTATTTTCAACATTAACTTGGGAGTTCAAAGCAGTGTATTAAGATAATAAAGATAATTTAAAAACTATTATTATAAAACAAAAAATGATATTTGGATGGGAAAATAACTAATCGAAGTGTTATCATATTGCTTGCTTATGGAGACACACATATACACACAGACTCATGGTAAAAAGTTAAAAAATGTTATTTGGAAAGGGTGAATAGCAACTTGAGTATAGTCATTATTACTGAGATTGTAGTATGGAAAATGGACTCTATAATAGCATTTGATATTGTTCGGCTCTATGTCCCCACTCAAATCTTATCTCAAATTGTAATTCACATGTGACAAGGAAGGGTCCTGTTGGGAAGTGATTGGATTGTGTGGGTGGATTTTCTCCATGCTGTTTTTATGATCGCAAGTGATTTCTCACAAGATCTGATGGTTTAAAAATGTGGCACTTTCCCCCATTCCTCTCTCTTGTGTCATGTAAGATGTTCCTTGCTTCCCCTTTGCCTTCTGTCACGATTGCAAGTTTCCTGAGGCCTCGTCGGTCATGTGAAACTGTGAATCAATTAAAACTTTTTGCTTCATAAGTTATCCAGTCTCAGGATAATTCTTTATAGCAGTGTGAAAACGGACTAATACATCATCAAAGGAATTTGGTTTAGTTATTGTTTGTTTGTCTGTTTTTGGTGAGACAGAGCTTCTCTATGTTGCCCACACTGGTCTTCAATTCCTGACCTTAAATGATCCTCCTGTCTCAGCCTCCCAAAGTGATGGGATAACAGGCAGAAGCTACCATGCCTGCCCTCAAAAGATTTTTTTAATGATTCCTGTAATATTTTAGCTCTGAAACTATTAAGGTCAATATAAACATTTGTTTAATATGGTTGGTTGGTATATAGATGTTGCATTTTCCCAATATGAATAAAAAAACAAAATGAGAAAGGAGTCTGTATGTCTGTATATATATATGTGTGTGTGTGTGTGTGTGTGTGTGTGTGTGTGTGTGTGTGTGTGTAAATATATACATATAGAGAGGGGGGAGAAAGAGAGCAAGAAAGAGACACAGGCAAACTGACTTGAAAATTAGAGAAAACTGAAACTGAAGTTACAATTTGTTCAGGATTTGACTAATAAGAGACATATTTCACTCACTAAATGGTTGATATTGTACTTTGCATACAAAATTTCCACTTGGTGAAATAGAAATTATTATTTAAATGTAAGCTATTTGAAATGGGTGTTTCTATTATGTTTTCCTTAAAATCATTGCCTTTGTTTTTTACAGATTTATTGCACAGAAAGAGCTAATAGTCACTTTGGAAGACATTTGGAGAACTATTCTTATCTGATGGTTTTTCAAATCATAAAGACCATCCTGGAAATGGTCGTAAGAAATGAAGTTCATAGATTTTTATTAAATGTGTCAATGAAACTGAAGAAGGAGGCTGCAGAACCTTATTTATCGTTACTGCACAGTGACAAAGAGATTATAAGCAATTGTTCCCCAGAAGGTTTTATTCTTTCCTTCAGGCCTAAGCAAATATTATAGATTAATTTGGTTTATACCAAAAAATAAATAAAAATAAAAATTAATGATGAATGTAGAAACTAAACAGATACTTGTTTCTGCAATCTATTTTTATATATTTTTATAGTTTCAAGTTTATATGCAGTCACATATTGCATAACAAAGTTTTGTCAATGAAGGATTGCAAATACAACAGTGGTCCAATAAGACTATCATGGTGCTGGAATTCTTACTTAGTTACATTTTGGCCATCTTAACAATGGAAAACAACACATTACTCACGCTTTTGTGGTGATGCTGGTGTAAGCAAACCTACTGTTTTACTAGTCATATATTAAATAAAAGTATGGCACATACAATTATGTACAGAACAAAACAGTTGATAAAGAGAATAAATGACCATGTGGCCAGTTTATGTATTACCTATACCACATGTTATCATTATTTTTAAGTATATTCTTATTTATTTTTTTTTTACGTTAACTGTAAAACAGCCTCGGACAGGTCTTTCAGGAAGTATTCCAAAAGGAGGCATTACCATCATAGGAGACGAGAGCACTATGTAAGTCACTGCCACTGAAGACCTTCAGGTAGGACAAGATGCGAAGTTAGAAGACAATGATATTGGTGGCTTTGGCCTTGTGTAGGCCGAGGCTAATGTGTATATTGTCTCTTGGTTTTTATTCGAAAAGATTTTAAAACTAAAAATAAATAAATAAACAGAACAATTTAAAAACGGGGAAAAGTATAAAATAAGAGTATAAAATATTTTTGGTACAGCTGTATAGTGTGTGTTTTAAGCTATGTGTTATTACAAAATGCCAAAAAATTTTTAAAAATTGTCTATAAAGTAAAAAATTCTAGTAAGTAAAGGTTAATTTATTATTGGAGAAAGAAAAATATTTATTTGTAAATTTAGTGTAGCCTAAACGTACAGTGTTTATAAAGTCTATACCAGTGTACAGTAATATCCTCAGCCTTCATATTAACTCATCACTCACTCACTGACGCAGAGTAATTTCCAATCCAGCAAGCTTAATTCATGGTAAGTGCACTATCCGAATGTACTGCCTTTTATCTGTTATACCGTATTTTATGATACCTTTTCTATATTTAGATATGTTTAGATACACAAACACTTACCATTGTGTTAACATTGTCTACACTAGCTAGTATAGTAACATGCTGTATGGGTGTGTAGCTTAGGAGCCATGGGCTATAACACATAACCTAGGTTTACAGGAGGCTATACAATATAGGTTTGTGTAAATACACTCCAAGATGTCTGCACAACAAGATAATCTACTGATGCATTTCTCAGAATGTATTTCTTCTATTAGAAAGACAGTACTGTATCTACATTTTGAAATCAATATAATAAAAATTAATTTGAAATATACCGTTCTTTGGGAAAAGGGGCAAGAGATCTAAGTGAGGTTTTCTCATGCCATTTTGAATCAACTAAAGAATTTGTGGCCGGGCGCGGTGGCTCAAGCCTGTAATCCCAGCACTTTGGGAGGCCGAGGCGGGTGGATCACGAGGTCAAGAGATCGAGACCATCCTGGTCAACATGGTGAAACTCCGTCTCCACTAAAAAAATACAAAAACAAAAATTGGCTGGGCATGGTGGCGCGTGCCTGTAATCCCGGCTATTCGGGAGGCTGAGGCAGGAGAATTGCCTGAACCCAGGAGGCGGAGGTTGCGGTGAGCCGAGATGGCGCCATTGCACTCCAGCCTGGGTAACAGCAGCGAAACTCCGTCTCAAAAAAAATAAATAAATAAAATAAATAAATAAATAAAGAATTTGTGTTTATTTTCATTGGTTCATCAACTCAGTTAATTAGAGAATATATCATTCAACAAAGTACTTTAGTTAAGTCATTTTTGACTTCCTGTCTCATGTATTCCTTAGTACTTTATCTGTCCTAAAATTTGTTATTAGCAACATTCTTTTAAAGTTTAGTTTTGCCTATATTGTGTTTTTAAATCATTTGCTTTTTTACCACATTTCAAAATATTTAAATCTTTATTTCCATTATTTATTTCATATTTTGTACAGTGCATATTGTCTTTAAAATTATAAACTAATTTTCTAATATATTTCAGAAGTTATATTCCACCTTAGATTTTACATTTCTGCCTTAAACTTTCATAATTAATATTTCGTGTCAAACTCAAGGTTTAATAATAGCTCATTTGTCTTTATGAGTTTTTATTGTATTATTATTATTATTATTATTTTTAAAGATGGGGTTTCACCATGATGGCCAGGCTGGTCTTGAACTCCTGACCTCAGGTGATTCACCCACCTTGGCCTCCCAAAGTGCTAGGATTACAGGTGTGAGTTTTTAGTTTTACGAAAGTATAGTGGATATGCTAAACCTTACATAATATATTTATCAATTACGATTGCATGGTAAATAAAAATCAATACGTGAAATCTATATGTCAAAAATCTATATGTCAAATAAAAAATCAATATGTCAAAATCTATATGCCACTCTGGCTTTCCTCCACTCTAAATAGAACTTCAGTATTTTATCACTGATGTTTTTGGACTTCAGAAAGAGAAGAATGGACATAAATGTTTACAATAATATTGGCTGTATAAATATTCCATATTAAATAATGTTGCTTCACATAGAAATACTAAGATGTTTTATTACTATGAAGTACTCTGTTGTGAGAATATTATACAATGTGGCTTTTCTCTTTTGGTGGACTTTTGAATTGCTTCTAGATTGGGCTATTTTATTTATTTATTTATTTTAATTTATTTATTATACTTTTAAGTTCTGGGGTACATGTGCAGAACGTGAGGTTTGTTACATAGGTATACATGTGTCGTGGTCGTGGTTTGCTGCATCCATTGCCCCATCATCTACATTAGGTATTTCCTCTGAAGCTATCCCTTTCCAATCTCCCCACCTGCCACTATTCCTCCCCTACCTCCCACCCCCAGGCCCCACCCCCAGTGTGTGATTTTTTTGGGGATATTTTAAATAAAACTTTTCTGAACATTCTTGAACAAGCCATTATACAAGCATAGACACTCATTATTCTTACAAAAACCTAGAAGCCAAATTGCTAGGTTATAGGAAAACTATATAGATACCTATAACAAACATTACCAAATCGTTTTCTAATTTAATTTTACAATTTTACAATTATACCAGTCATGAATATTTTGCACTAACTGCACATTCTCAGTAACAAGTTTTAGTCCTATTAGTTTTAGCTCTTTTGGTAGAGGTGTGTGTATAAACAATTATTTTTGTGTTTTTAATTTAAAGTGAATAGTAATGCTGAGCAAATGTTCCTATGCCTATTGGAAATTTATATCTATTTGAAGTCCTGCTTAAATATGAAATAAAATGTGTTTGTCTTTTTCTTACAAAATCATAAAAGTTATACTATTGTAATTATAAGCCTTTTTCAAATATGTGGAATGTTTACATATTCTTCTAGTTTGCAGCTACACACATCACTTGCTTCATGTGTTTTATTTTTTAATGTTAATTTTTTAAGTACCCTCTTTGCCATTTTTAAATGTTCAGTTGTTTGGTAATAAATACACTTATATCCTTTTGCCCCTTATCCCCTCTTCATCCCTTCTATTTGTGGCCTCTGGTAGCCATCACGCTACTCTATCATCAGGAATCCAGAGAACATGAGATACTTGTCTTTCTGTTCTTGGCTTATATCTTAGCTATTATTGTTTTTTATATATTTGTCTTCTGGGTTTCATACTAGAGTCATGAGTGGACTGCATATCAAAAATACAGTAATAGTATATTCTATGTTTGTCTTTGTACTAAATTTTACCGGATTTTATAGCTTCAATTTGCTTTTTGTTTTTTTGTTTGTTTGTTTGTTTGTTTTTTCACATTGGTGCAATTTTCTTCAATATTAAAGAACTGCTTTTAATACTTCTTGTAAGACAAGTGTAGTGATGGTAAATTCTCTCAGATTTTGTTTGTCTGGGAAAGACTTTAAAATCTCTCTTTTATAATTAAATAAATATACTGCTAGATATCATATACTTGTAAAGCATTTTTATTCCTTTGAGTATTTTAAACACGCCATCTCACTTCTTCCTAGCCTGTATGGATTCTGTGGAATATTCTACTGCTGAATGCACTGAAGCCCTTCTATTTGCTGTTGGATTCATGTCTCTCACTGCCTTGAGGATCTTCTCTTCGACCTTGAGAGTCTGTTATTAGATGCCTTGGGTTAGCATTACTTGGTTTGAATCTTTTCGGTGTTCTAAGACCATCTTATACCTGTGCACTTAAATCTTTCTTAAGTTTTGAAAAGTTTTCTATTATGATTTCTTTGAATAAACTTTCTACCTCTTGTTTTTCCACAGTTCGCTCTTGAAAAGTTATAATTCTAGATTTGGTCTTCTGAAGTAATTTTCTATAATTACTTCAAGAAAACAAAGATAATTTTCTTGTAAATTATCTTTGTTTTTTATTTTCTTTTTCTCCTCTGCATGTGTATATTTTAATAGTTGATCTTTGAGCTCACTGATTCTTTCCCCTCTCTGGTTGACTCTGCTGTTAAGAGTCTCGAAAAAGTTCTTAAATTCAGCAAATGTATTTCTCATTTCTAGGATTAATTTGATTTTATTATTTCAATCTCTTTGTTAAATTTCTCTGATATATTTCTGAATGGCTTTTCTGTGTTGGATTGGAGATCATTGAGTTTCCTTATAATTGATATTTTAAATTATTGCTGAAAGAGCTCATAAACCTTCTTAAGATCAATCACTGGATTTTGATTTGTTCATTTGGGGAGGTCATAGTTCCAAGTTTGTTGTTGTTTCTTGTGGATATACATCTATGTCTTTTCATTGAAGGAATCATTATTTATTACAGGTTTCCCTGTCTAGCTTGTTTTGATTTTTGTTGAATATGTCTGCTTAGTGAACCTTCACTGCTTGGTTTCTGTCTTCTTTTCTGCTCTAAGTGGCACCTTAAGCCCAGGTTTGCCTCATCTCTTGCAAGTGGAACAGTGCTTGTCCCAAGTAGGAGAGTCCATAAGGAATTATCCTAGCAGTATGTGATGGCTGGCTAGGGGTTTGTGCTCAGGGGATCTGGGGAATGTATCCCCTAAAGTGTGGCATTGGTAAACAGCTACTCTGATTTGGTGTCTCTTTTGTTGTTACAAATTGTCATGGAGTGGAGTTTCTGGAGCTGAGGATGGTAGTCCCACCTCCCCTATTTATCTCTGCCTGTCTTTAGGAATACTTCTCCCTTCACACAGTCAGGACACTACATGAGTTAAAGCAAAGACAGGTTTCCTGCCAGTGAAGCCAAGATGGTAACAGAGTTGGATGACTGCATGAGTCTTATTTTTTTCCAGTGTAGAAACTAAGTTGGTGGGAGATTTTTCACATGATTTGTGCCAGAGGTATAAGAAGGGAGGGGCATCGTGGATGTGGATGTCTAATTCCCTACCATGTGCTCAGAGATTTTGCACTTCTTTGTGGCCCCAGGAGCTGTTTTCTCCACACACTTGAGCTCTGGATTATTACTAGTGTAGATCTCAAAGCTGTATGTTTATCTTTGGTTTTCTGTGAGGGAGAATGAAGCTACCCTCCCTTTATCCTTCCATTTGAGACCCAGAAATGACTTGATGTAATTTTTTATGAATAAAACTTTTGATTTTTTAATTTCTTAATTTTTATGTAGTTCAATTTTTTGTTTGTTTGTTTTCTTCTATAGTCAATTTGTTTCTAATATTATTATTATTTGTATTTTTACTTTTATGTTAAGTTCAGGGGTACAAGTGCAGGTTTGTTACATATGTAAATTTGTCATGGGGGTTTGTTGTACAGATTATTTCATCTCCCAGGTACTAAGCCTATTACTCATTAGTTATTTTAGCTGAACCTTTCCTGCCTTCCACCCTCCATCCTCCAAAGGACCCCAGTGTGCATTGTTCCCCTTTATGTGTCCATGAGTTCTCATCATTTAGCTCCCACTTATAAGAGAGAACATGTGGCATTTGGTTTTCTGTTTCTGTATTAGTTTGCTAAGGATAATAGCCATCAAATACCAGTCAGAATGTCTATTATCAAAAAGTCAAAAATAGAAGATGCTGGCAAGATAGTGGAGAAAAGGGAATGCTTATATATCGTTGGTCAGAGTGTAAATTAGTTCAGCCATTATGGAAGACATTGCAGCAATTCCTCAAAGATCTAAAGACAAAAATACTATTGAAACAAGCAATCCCATTACTAGGTATATACCCAAAGCAACATAAATTATTCTATTGGAAAACACATGGATGTGTATGTTTTCTCCAGCACTGTTCACAATAGCAAAGAAATGGAATCAAGCTAAATGCCAATCAATGATAAACTAGATAAAGAAAATATGGTACATATATACCATAAAAAAGCATGTATTCATAAAAAATATTGAGATCATGTCATTGCTGGGACATAGGTGGAGCAAATATTAATGTTTTAAGTTTGTCTTACCCTAAATTCTAATAATTCATCAGTTTTCCCTTAAAGAAAATATGACTATATTTCTTTTATTAGAATTTTCTGCTGATAACATGGAAGAGAAGAAAAGAGGGGAAGCTATGTATAGTTTGTCATAGATATGTAAAAGGATTGATTTTCTTTTAATCATTGTGTTAGCTATATGTTATAAATATTACTGTTCAATATTTATGCTCACCTAGTTCAAAATATTTTCTTATTTTTATTTTGATAGTTTATCCAATAAAATATTTTGAAATATATTATTTAATTTCTATACATTTGATATTTTTAGTTTTCTTATTTTATTCATTTCTAGTTTTAGTTTATAGTAAGATAGCATAATCTTTAATCTTTTGAAATTTAATAAAATGTGTTCTGTAGCACTCCAATGCTATATTTAAGCATGTTTTTTCCTGTGCATTTGAAAATAATTTCTGTTAAGTTATTGCAGTGTTCTACAAAAGATCATTAGAATACATATAAGAAATGTTGATAATGCAGTTATTTGTACCATAGAGCACACATAGGGGAGAAATAGATTAACATTTGAATGTAAATGGGTTAAACACCCCACTAAAAAATATAGAATGGCAAGCTGGAGAAAAAGCCAAGACTTAACCATCTGCTTGCATCAAGAGACCCATCTCACATGTAATGACACATGCAAGCTCAAAGAAAAGGGATGAAGAAATACTTGCCATGGAAATAGAAGACAAAATAGAGGAAAAAGAAACACCTTGTGTTATTTGTACTATTATTATCTTTATTTAAAATTAAAGCAACAGCCAATAAAATTCAAAATCTACAGACCAATACAAAGGAAAGAGCAAGTTGGACTCTCAGCCATAAACTAAAGTAGCTATTCATAGGTAGAATTTTTCTTCCTTAGCAAAATTTAGTTTTGCTTTTAAGGTCTTTCAACTACTTGAATTAGGGCCAACTAGAGTGTCTAGGATAATCACCCTTAAAGCTAACCATGTATAAACTTTAATTACATCAACAAAATGCCTTCTCTTTTATACCTACACTTACCTTTCATTGAATAAGCAGAGATTATTGCCTATCCAAATTGACTCATAACGCCAGCCATAGCACAGATGGATGAAAGTCATGATGCCAATTATAAGAAATATGTACACACTAATTAGAATATTTAAACAAGATTCTTGACTGATATAACTAATAAGATTTCCAAGTCACACATATAATCTTCAAGTTATATAATCTTCAAATAACTCTTCCATTTTAGACATTATCTGGAATTAACCAAACTCCAGGTTAAGCGTTTATTTCTCCAGAACTGCCAAGTCTTGTTAAGACTTCCGGCATCAAATATAATTAGAAATGTCAACAGGGTCATCATTACTTTGGGGAGCAGGCTATAAACTCAGGTCCCACAGAGGCTCTCACGATAGGTAATTTGATAAAATGACTCACAAAATTTAGAAAGTGCTACATTTATAAGCACAGTTTTGTCATTGCCAAAGATAAAAATTAGAACCAGCCAAAGAAGAGATGCCTAAGGAAAAGCGTGGGAGGGTTTCAAATCTGAAACTTCTGTTATTCTTGGGGATACTTTACTCTCCCGGCATCAATGAGTGAAAATACTCAAGAGTATTGTAAACTAGAGAAGCTTACTCAAACTTCTGGGTCCAGTTTTGTTTTTGTTTCATATAGGCAAGATTGATTGAACCATCATCCACATGATTTAGTTCAACTTTTACCCCTTTATTCCTCCCAGAGCTCAGGATAATAGCTCAAAACTCGATCCTCTAATTATGTGGTTGGTCTTTCTGTGTGGCCACCACCAAAAGTGATTCAGTAAACATAAACTATCAGGTGTGATTTGAAGGTTCCACTATGAACAACAAAAACAGCCCTAGCACATGAGAAGTTTTAAGTGTTTCGTTGCTACTTCCCAGGAATCAAGGACATAGGTTAGATGTCTATTTGGGATCAGGCCAAATTCTCTATTACTTAGTAATAAGTCAAGATGACCTGCAGAGAATTGCACAAAATAAGCTAATTTTAATTCTTGGCTCTTCTTTTCTTATTTAATATGCATAACATCACAAAGCAGAGGCTACTTTGTCATAGTACTTTTGATTATTTTCTCCCTAAAATGCTTGCTTATTTTAATGAGAAATAATCCATATTTCTTTTAAAATTGTAGACTATATTTTGAATATTTTCTTAATAAAAGTCACATATTATATAAGATAGATTTTTTTAATGTTTGTTTTATCTCCACATTCAGTGTGAAAATGATATTGTGTTAACTAAAATGTTTTCTGTTTTAGTCATACGACATTATAAGAGATTTATTTTTAAGCATATTTTAAAAACTTCATATGATCTCTTTTAATTTAGCGCTAGGTATTTTTCATTCACCCATTACAAATGATTATAATCCTGCTTAGGATATATTCATGTGTGTGTGTGTGTTTGTGGGTGTGTGCATGTGTGCTTGCACTTGTGTGTTGTAATGAACTGAATGTTTGTGTCTTCCTTCCAATCTACATGCTGAAGCCTTATTTCCCCAGTGTGACTATATTTGGAGATGAGGCCACTAAGGAAATAATTGAGATTTTATGGAGGGGCCCAGATAGGATAGGATTAATTTCCTTATAAGCAGATAACTGAGCGCTTGATTGCACCCTCTCTCTCCACACACATACATGTGTGGACCTAAGGAGAAGATGACTGCCTATAAGCCCACAAGGGAAAACTTGGCCATGCTGGACCAGCCTGTGATATTTTGTTACGACAGCCTGAGCAGCCAAATACAGATTGATTTTAGTACCAAGGAGTAGCATGCTGCTGAAACAAATACCTGAAAATGTGAAAGCGTCTTTGGAACTGTGCAGTGAATAAAAGCTGGAGGAGTTTGGAGGTGCATGCCAGAAAAGAACCTAGATTGCTGCTGCATCTTGACTTATTACTAAGTAATAGAGAGTTTGGCCTGATCCCAAATAGACATCTAACCTATGTCCTTGATTCCTGGGAAGTAGCAACTAAACACTTAAAACTTCTCATGTGCTAGGGCTGTTTTTGTTGTTCATAGTGGAACCTTCAAATCACACCTGATAGTTTATGTTTACTGAAAGGAATGTTGGGAGAATCGCAGACGTTAAAGACTATTTTTATTAGGGCTGAGAAAGAAAAGAAAGGAACTTAAGGAAACTCTCCATCTTTTTATGTAATGCATAAGTAAACCTATTAACAGTTTGTGGTACAAATATAAATGTTGGTTAAAAATATTAACGGCAGAAAAAAAGATGTTGGTAGAAATAAAAGTCATTCTGTTGAGGTCTCAAACGTAAATAAGAAACAAGTTATCGGAAAGTAGAAAAACGTAATCCTTGCTATAAAGTTACAAGAAACTTGAATGAATTCGGTCCTCGTTTTTTTTGTTGTTGTTGTTTTGTTTGTTTGATTGTTTTTGGAAGATAGCACTTGCCAGGTGATAAATTTAAATCCTTAGCTGAGGAGATTTTTAAGCCAAGTTTTGAAAGAGACGCTTGGATCCTCCTCACTGTTTATAGTAACATTCAAGAGTAGAGAGATCAATTCAATAAAAAATTGTTAGGCCAAAAGTAACCAGAACATTCATGTTTAGAAAATTCTCAGTTGGCCATGTGGTAAAAAAATTGAGGGTGTGTTCTGAATAGAACAGCGAGTGTGTGGCTAAACTATCACTCAATATAGAGATTATGGAATTATACAAACATAAGCACTGCCAATTTAAACCGATGGGACAGAGATATGATAAAATGAAGAAAAGCTGAGCAACTTCCTAGCTTCTACAAGACAGGACAATACAGAACAATAGAGCTAAGCTATTTGGCCATAAATAAAAATAGTGCAGGCTATTATTCAAGTAAAGATATAATAACCCTTAAGGTAATTGACAGATCATCATGGATGCCTTTACGGTTTCAAAGGATACAGTCATTATTTGGTTTCAACAGGCCACATGGCTTCTACCAGAAGCCTTGGGTAGGTACTGCCCTGCAGATTTGGGGGCATGGGGTCATGCTTACTCAAGGTGGATGCCACTACCCGTCAGATCCATGAGGACAAAATTTCCTCTGCCCATGCCAGTGGGTCTAGAAGGTGGGATGACCACCAGAGTGGGCCCTAACACAGGACATCAAATCAAATAAAATTGTTTTTAAGCCTTAAGGTCTAATGAATTTGCCTTGCTAGGTTTTAGACTAGCTTGGGGACAATAATCCCATTTCTCCTTCTTATTTGTCCCCTTTGGAATGTGAATATTTATCCTATGCCCATTTTGCCAGTGTATTTTGCAAACACATAACCTGTCTGGTTTCACAGATTCACAACTAGACAGTCATTTGCTTTTATTTCTTCCTTTTATTTTGAGACAGAGTTTCACTGTTGTTACACAGACTGGAGTGCAATGGCACGATCTCGGCTGACCGCAACCTCCGCCTCCTGGGTTCAAGCAATTCTCCTGCCTCAGCCTCCCGAGTAGCTGGGACTACAGGCGTGCACCACCAGGCCCAGCTAATTTTTGTATTTTTAGTAGAGATGGGGTTTCACCTTGTTGACCAGTATGGTCTCGATCTCTTGACCTCGTGATCCACCGGCCTCGGCCTCCCAAAGTGCTGGAGGAGTTTTCTTTAAGATGAATCATAACTCAAGTCTTACCTATATTTGGTTTAGATGATATTTAGATGAGATTTGAACTTTAGACTTTTAGTTTATTTTGGAATGAATTCAGGATTTTGGGACTCTTGGGGTGAAAGGAGTGTGGATTTTTCATGTGAAAAAGACAAATTTGGGCAGAGGAGTCAGGAACAAAATGTTATGAAGTGAATGTTTTTCTCCCCTTCTCCACCAAATACAAATGCTGAAGTGCTGACCCTCAGTATGGGCTGTTTTTGGAGGTGATGGCTCCACAAAAATAATTAAGGTTAAATTACATAAAAAAGGTGAGGCCCTGATCTGAAATGATCAGTAACCTATAAGAAGAGACAAGAGAGAGCTTATTCTCTCTGACTCTACATGCAAGCACTAAGAAAGACCATGTGATATCATAGCAAGATTTCTGTCTACAGCCTAGAAAGAGAGCCCTCTCCAGAACTCACCAAAAGTCAGCCATGCTCCCTCACCAGATCTTTCCAAAAGTCACCTACACTGGCATCCTGACCTTGGAATCCCAGCCTCCAGAGCTGAAAGGAAATAAAGGTTTGTTGTTTAAGCTCCCTAGTCTCTGCAGTATTTTGTTACAGCAACCCCAAAAGACTTATAAACACAAACACACATATTTATACAATTATGTATATATAAATAATATATCTACATATAATTATATAGTTATAGAAAAATAATATGCATTATGTATATATAATTCCCTATTTTTGTTCATTTGACATTTATTTTATTTGTCATTCCTGGTCCTAAATATTTTCATGCTGTCACTGAACTAAAAGTTGAGTCAACCAAAAATCTTAGACAAAAAAGAGATTTATAATCATGTTAATTAATGAAATTTCATCTTCAAGGAATCTCAATGATATTCAGGATATCAAGATGTATTTTATTGACACATTAGCTAAGGGAAGAGCCAGAGAGTCATATAAGAAAATATATAATAATTTTTACTCCTAAAAATGATAAGGATTACTGACTACTAGTAGTAAAATTAACAATGGAACTGGTTTAAAATTTATTTAATTAAAAATCACGAAGTCAAGATATTGAGACCATCCTGGTCAACATAGTGAAACCCCGTCTCTACTAAAAATACAAAAAATTAGCTGGGCATGGTGGTGCGTGCCTGTAATCCCAGCTACTCAGGAGGCTGAGGCAGGAGAATTGCCTGAACCTAGGAGGCGGAGGTTGTGGTGAGCCGAGATCGCGCCATTGCACTCCAGCCTGGGTAACAAAAGCGAAACTCCGTCTCAAAAAAAAAAAAAACAAAGAAAAAATTGTAGCAGTGAACGTTTTTGAAAGTCAATAAATGAATTTCATATTTTTAAGTAAGCAAATATTCAAATAGCCTCAGTGAAAATCTTCTGAAAGATGAAAAGCAACTACATTTTTGCCAAAATGTCTATATGTCACAGCATTGTTCTCCCTTTTAAATGTCACTGTCTTAATCAATTTTCTGTTGCTTATAACAGAATACCTATGATACGGTTTAGCTGTGTCTCGACCCAAATCTCATCTTGAATTTTAGCTCCCATGTGTAATGGAAGGGACCCGGTAGAAAGTAATTGAATCATGGGGGCAGGTTTTTCCCATGCTGCTCTTGTAATAGTGAATAAGTCTCAAGAGATCTGGTGGTTTTACAAAGGGAAATTCCCTGCACATGCTCTCTTTCTTGCCAGCATGTAAGATATGTCTTTGCTCCTTATTTGCTTTCTACCATGAATGTGAGGCTTCCGAGCCATGTGGCACTGTGAGTCCATTAAATCTTTTTTTTTAACATTTTTCCTCTAACCTTATTGTATGAATATAGCAGATAATACATATAATATGTAAAATATGTATTAATTAACAGTTTATGTTATTGGTAAGGTTTCCAGGCAACATAGGCTGTTAGTAAAGTTTTGGCAGAGTCAATAATTATACAGGAATTTTTGAATGTGCAAGGGGTCAGCACCTCTAACTCCTGCTCTCTTCTGTGTAAGTCCAGAGATAATCAAGTTTTAGATTTACTTTGACTCAGAGATTCATGTGGATATTAGGTCTTCAGCCCTGTTTATTTTTTATTCTTGAAGCTGTGTCCTCCTCTGGCTTCACTCTCAGGATGACTTTGGCTGTGGAAGTCAAGCTTTTGTCAATAGTCACTGAGTCGTCTGCCTGCCATTCCTCTCTCCCTCCCTTCCATGCTTCCTTCCTTTCTTCTTTCTTTCCTTCCTTCCCTTCTCCCTTCCTTTTGTCCTGTTTCACAAATAAGGTATATTAAGTGTCTTAACTCAGAATTTCCCAGCTCTTTCCCAGCAACTTCAAAAGCACTGAAGTAAACCGAATATTGGCTCCCTAAGATGTTCACATGCCAGTCTGCAGAACCTGTGAATACATCACCTTCTTTTTTAAAAAACTTTTTCTTTATAAGTTACCCAGTCTTGGGTATTTTTCATGCAGTAGAAGAAGGGACTAATACGGAAAACTAGTATTGGTAGAGTGAGGTAGTACTGTTAAGATACCCGAAAATGTGGGAGAAAATTTAGAACTGGGTAACAGGCAGGGGTTGGAACGGTTTAGAGGGCTAAGAAGACAGGAAGATGTGGAAAAGTTCAGAGCTTCCTAGAGATTTCTCAAATGGTTTTGACCAAAACATCAAGGCTGAGGTAGTCTTCTATTGGAACTAGATCAAAGGTGATTCTTGCTATATTTTAGCAAAGAGAGTAGCAGCATTTTGCCACTGACCTAGAGATCTGTGGAACTTCGAATTTGAGAGAGATAATTCAGGGTAACTGGAAGAAATTTCTAAGCAGCAAAGCATTCAAGATGTGACTTGGGTGTTCTTAAAAGAGTTTGGTTTTATTTATTCACAAAGATACGGTTTGGGATTGGAACTTATGTTTAAAAGGGAAGAGGAATATAAAAATTTGGAAAATTTGCAGGCTAATAATGCAATAGAAACATATTTTCTGAGGAGAAATTTAAGCTGGCTGAAGAAATTTGTGTAAGCAACAGGAAGCCAAATATTAATCACCAAGACAATGCAAAAAATGTCCCCAGGACACGTCTGAAGTCTTTATGGCAGAACCTCCAATCACAACCCAATGGAACTGTGAGTTCATTAAGCTTTTTCTTTATAAATTTCCCAGTCTTGGGTGTTTCTTCATAGCAGTATGAAAATGGACTAATACAAGCTGGAGGGCCTAGGAGAAAAAAATGGTGTGTGTGCTGGACCCAGGGCCTTGCTGATTTTTACAATCCCAAAACTTGGTGCCCTGCATCTCAGTGATGACTGAAAGGGTTCAACACACAGTTCAGGCCATAGCTGTAGAGGGTACAAGCCCCAAGCCTTGGCAGCTTACACATAGCATTGTGCCTGGAGGTACACAGAAGTCAAGAAATGAGGTTTTGGAACTTTTGCCTAGATTTCAGAGGATAAATGGAAATGCCTGAATGTCCAGGCAGAAGCATGCTACAGGGGCAGATTCCTCACAGAGAACATCTTCCAGGGAAATGAGGAAGGGAAATGTGGAGTCAGAAACCCCAGAGTGTGCACTGGGCCTGTATGGTTTGTGGAGCTGTGAGAAGAGGGCCACTGTCCTCCTGTCCCCAGAATAGCAGATCCACTGACAGCTTTCATGGTTTGCCTGGAAAAGCCACAGACACTCAATGCCAGCCTGTGAAAATATTCAAGAGGGGAGTTGTACTCTGCAAAGCCACAGGGGTGGAGCTGCCCTAGACCATGGGAACCAATTTCTTGCATCGGTGTGACCAGGGCATGAGACATTGAGTCAAAGAAGATCACGTTGGAGCTGAAAGATTTGACTGCCCCATTAAATTTTGGACTTGTATAGGGCCTTCAGTTTGGGCAATTTTTTCCATCTGGAATGGGTGGACTTATCCAATGCCTGTACCCTCATTCTATCTAGGAAGTAGTAAACTTGCTTTTGACTTTACAGGCTCATAGGTAGAAGGGATTTGCCTTGTCTCAGATGACACTTTGGACTCTGGACTCTTGAGTTAATGCTGAAATGAGTTAAGATTTTGGGGGACTCTCAGGAAGGTGTGATTGGTTTTGAAATGTGAGGACATGAAATTTGAGAGAGGCCAGGGCAGAATTACATGGGTTTGGCTGTGTCCCCACCTAAATCTCATCTTGAATTGTAGCTCCCATATTCCCCACATGTCATAGGAGGGATTTGATAGGAGATAATTAAATTATAAGGGAAGAATTTCCTGTGCTGTTCTTGTGTTATTAAATAAGTTTCCCAAGATCTGATGATTTTATGAAGGGCAGTTCCCCTGTACAAACTTTCTTGCCTGCCACAATGTAAGATGTGCCGTTGCTCCTCCTTTGCCTTCTGCCATGATTGTGAGGCCTCCCCAACCATGTGGAACTGAGTCCATCAAACTTTGCCTTATATATTTCCAAGTCTTGACTGTTTCTTCATAACAGTATGAAAATGGACTAATACAAGCTGAGATGGGGTAAGTTATTTAATAAATGAATTCATTTATTTGTTTATGGAGGCTAAGAATTCCAAAGTCTAGGGAGCATATTTACTAAGAGCCATTTTGCTGGTGGGGACTTTCAGCAGAGTACTAAGTTGGCACACATCATCACATGATGAGGGATGCTGATCATGTTAGATCACATCTCTCTTCCCTTTTTAATAAAGCCACCATTCCTACACCCATAATAACCCATTAATCCATTAACCCAGTTATTTATTAATCCATAAGTGAGTTAATCCATTTATAAGAGTAGAGCCTTCACGACTCAGTCTCTCTTTGGTCTCAGATCTCAATACTGCCACTATCAGGATTGAGTTACAATGTGAGTTTTGGAGGAGACACATATTCAAACCATAGCAGTCACCAATCTCTGAATACCATAATTTCCAAAGCCTTCTATTAAAATAGCAGTTAGGAATGTAAAACTCTAAGGATTCATCAAGTCCTGTATGGTCTTCATAGCTGAAATGGACAGACATCAGAGAATAATAATGTGAGAAATATTAAAAATAAACTGTTCAAAATTTATTCAGAAACTGTGCTGAAGTGGCCAGAGGCATTGCCCACAGCTTTTATAAGCACAAGATCTATAAATAGCAGATGATAGAATTTAACCTATATATTATTATTATTATATATGTCATGAGATTTTCAATAATGGCTCACAAAACAATACTCATGCAGAACACTAAGGATAATCTATTACATTGGACTCTGGTGAAACTTGATATAAACATTTCATTCTCAAGTGAAAGGCTCACTACATACTCCCATGTTCAATGCTGATGACAGGAATCACATTCAAAGGTGCTGCAGAGAAAATATTTTTGGAGGGTTCTACATAATGGGGATTATCGAAACAAATATTCCCAAACCTTGGAATAGGGGCTAATATACAGGCCTAGATGTTAAATTGCGTCTTTATTGATTATAAGAACTCTGGGGAAATTTATTTCTCTAGAAGTATGTATTTACATTTCAAAGAAGAATGAGACCTCATAGAATGCAGCTATGCCTGCATTGTAAAGCTAAAGACCCTGGTTTTTAATCTTCTTCCAGAGAAATGTATTTGTGTTCAGAAGGGTAAGAACTCAAGAACTTGCCTTCCTGTATTTCCAAGAAAAACATAATCATACTATAGAATAAAGATTTTTCTCAGTCTCTCAGCAGACAACGGCCTGTATTTCCAAGAAAAACATAATCATACTATAGAATAAAGGTTTTTCTCAGTCTCTCAGCAGACAATGGCAGACAGCTGTCCTGCTTCTATATAACAAACCAACCAGAATTACATTTCAATGTTCCTTGCCTACAGTAGATCTCCTTACATATATGATGACATCTGGTTCTCACCACATTACTTCAGGGCAAAGAACTGGAGCAAAGGGGGAAGTATTATTTACTATAAATAAGTAATTTCTGTTGTACGTAAATTATAATTTGCTCTATTCCAGAAAAAATGTTGGCATTCACAATAACATCATAGTTATATATATTTAAATCTTAATTTTCCAAGTTCAAAATAACTATAGTCATGTGCCCCTTAATGATGGAGGTGTGTTCTGATAAATGCATTCTTGGGCAATTTTGTTATTGTGCAGACTTCAGAGAATACACTTACACAAACCTAGATGGTTTAGCCCAGTGGCCTCCAACAATTTTGGCATCAGGGACCGGTTTACCACTTTCATGGAAGGCAATTTATCCATGTCAGTTGGGAGGTTGAGATGGGAGGTGAGGTTGGAATGATTTAATCATCATTGTGAGATTCTCATAAGGACCATATGACCTGGATCCATTGCATGTGCAGTTCACAATAGGGTTCGTGCTCCTGTGAGAAGATAAGATAATTCTGGGCTAATCTGACAGAAGACAGAACTTAGGCCGTAATGTTCCCTCACCCATCACTCACCTCCTGCTGTGTGGCATGTTTCCTGACAGGCCATGAACCATTACTTGTGACCCATGGTCTAATCTACTTCATATTGTATAATAGGCGATATAATAGTCTATTGCTTCCAGGCTACAAATACGTACAGAATACTACTTCACTGAGTACTGTAGACATATTAAATAATGGTAAACATTGATATATCAAAACAGAAATGTAAAATACAGTAAAAATACAGTATTATAATCTTATGGGTATTCTCTGATGATGGTTTGAATTTCTGTGGAATCTGTGGTGATTTCCCCATTATCGTTTTTTATTGCATCTATTTGGTTGTTCTCTCTTTTCTTTTTTATCAGTCTGGCTAGTGGTCTGTCTATTTTGTTGATCTTTTCGAAAAACCAGCTCTTGGATTTATTGATTTTTTGAGGGGTTTTTCTTGTCTCCATCTCCTTCAGTTCTGCTCTGATCTTAGTTATTTCTTGTCTTTGGCTAGGTTTTGAGCTTTTTTGATCTTGCTCCTCTAGCTCTTTCAATTTTGACGACAGGGTGTCAATTTTGGATATCTCCACTCTTCTCATGTGGGCACTTATTGCTATATATTTTCCTCTACAGACTGCTTTAAATGTGTCCCAGAGATTCTGGTATGTTGTGTCTTCATTTTCGTTGGTTTCAAAGAACTTCTTTATTTCTGCCTTCATTTCATTGTTTATCCAATCAACATTCAAGAGCCAGTTGTTCAGTTTCCATGAAGCTGTGCGGTTCTGAGTTATTTTCTGAATTCTGAGTTCCAACTTGATTGCACTATAATTTATGGGACCATGAGAGTCTGTCATTGACTAAAAAATTGTTATAAATATACCTATCTCAATACCTTCTGGAAGGGACCATTCATACTTCCATAACAAATAATATTGTTATATAACAAAATCTGTTTTGGTTCAAAATCATATTTTTGTTGGTCTTTAGCTCCTGCTTTTATTTTGATAGTTTAGATTCACAGCATTGGGTGATACATGCATGTTTAATTATATATATTTTTATTGCACTTTAGGTTCTGGGGAATATGGGCAGAACATTCAGGATTGTTGCATAGGTACATACATGGCAATGTGGTTTGCTGCCTCCATCACCTTGTCACCTACATCTGGCATTTCTCCCCATGTTATTCCTCCCCGACCTCCCTACCCCCTGCTGTCCATCCCTATTCTCTCTCAACAGACCCCGGTATGTGATGCTTTCCTCCCTGTGTCCATGGGTTCTCATTGTTCAACATCTGCCTATGAGTGTGAACATGTGGTATTTGATTTTCTGTTCTTGTGTCAGTTTGCTGAGAATGATGGTTTCCAGATTCATCCACATCCCTACAAAGGACACAAACTCATAGTTTTTTATGGCTGCATAGTATTCCATGGTGTATATGTGCTACATTTTCCCTGACCAGTCAATCGTCCATGGGAATTTAGGTTGGTTCCAGGTCTTTGCTATTGTAAACAGGGCTGCAATGTATTTTCTCAAGTTTTATAAGCTACCTTTTAAAGTCTGCTCTAAAATTTATTTTACTTTAAGTTTCATGTGTGATATGAGGTTTTTAAATCATATTTTGTAGGTCTATATGAAATTATATATAAATAATATCTGGCTATAATTATTCAATGTATTTGTTTAAAAGACTACATTTTCTCCATTAACGTGTTTTGACAACTTTTTCAAATTCAGTTTCTTATATTATAATCATATGTGTCTGAACTCTTAGTTCTGTTCCACATATCTATATGTCTATCTTCATGGATGTATCATACAGTCTTGGTTTCTGTAGGCTTGCAGTCAATTTTCTATTCAGGAAATGTACATCCTCCAACTTTTTCTTTTTTATAATAATGTTGGATATTCTTGGTCCTTTCAGTTTCATATACATTTTACATACATTTTGTCAAATTTTAACACATACTTTGCTGGGATTTTTATAGAGCTTTTATTTAACATACATATCATTTGAAAACAATTGCCATCTTAATAATATTTAGTTTTCTGATCCATGAGCAAGGAATATCTCTTTATTTGCAGATTGAATTTATCTCAGAAATAACAAGTCTTGTATATTCTTTGTAAAATTATTTTTTCTTTTTTTTTTTTTTGGAGATGAAATCGTGCTCTGTCATTCAGTGGTGCAATCTCAGCTTGCTGCAACCTCCACCTCCAGGGTTCAAGCAATTCTCCTGCCTCGGCATTCCGAGTAGCTGAGATTACAGGTGTAGGTATCATGCCTGTCTAATTTTTGTATTTTTTTAGTAGAAATGGGTTTCACCATGTAAACTCCTGACCTTGTGATCCACCCATCTCAAACTCCCAAAGTGGTGGGATTACAGGCTTGATCCACAGTGCCCAGCCTTATTTTGAATAGTTTATTATTTTAATGTTGTTATGACTGGAATTTTTTTTAATTTCATTTTTAGATTATTTATTGCTAGTGCATGAACATATAATTATACTCTGTATATTAATCTTGTATAGTGTATCACTGCTGAATTTGTTCAGTCATTCTAGTAGAAAATATTTCTTTTCTAATAAGGCTTCAAAAGTGATTCCTCCTCTTTTATAGTTACTATTCCTTTAAAGTATCATTATTACCTAAGCTTTGATAGAATTTATGTGTGACCCTATCTGGGCCTGGGTTTTTTGCATGTGAAAAGATTTTCTAATGATTAGTGCATCTTTAAAATTTGTTATGTGTCTATTTAAATTTTCTTTTCATTATTTAGTTTTAGTCATTTGTGTCTAAGACTGTGTTCATTTCATCTAATATTTCTACTTTGTTGGTATATACATGGTTGTTTTGAGGGGTCCCTTATAAGATTTTTGATTTCTGTAGAGTAGCTTACAATGTCTGCTTTTTTGTTACTGATTTTATTAATTTTATTTTTGGTCTAATTCTCTTTTCTCTTTTTAATCTATCTAAAGGATTTCCTTTTTTTCTCAGAGTGGGCTTTGGGTTTTAATAATTTTTGTCATTTTTTCTGTTGTATTGATTTCAATTCTAATTATTACTTACTTTTAAATTTATTTTTTTTTAGCTGTGATTTGTTCCTTTGCCAGATTTTTAAGGAGAAATCTTTGGTTCTTTAATTTAGATCTTTCCTGTATTTAAGGAGGTGTTGAAATTAAATTTTCCCTGTATGCACTATGTGAGCTGCATCCCATGGAACTTGATGACCTGCAGTGTTTACAGCCTCTTTGAGTTCAGTATTTTTTTTTGAAATTCCCTTCTAATTTATTTTTTGACCCTTGAGTTACTTAAAATTTTTTAATATAATTTCCAGATATGTGTATATGCCTAATTTTCTTCTTCTGTTAACTACTAAATTAATACTATTTTGGTAAGAAAACATATTTTTTATGATTTTCATCCTTTTAAATTTACTAAAACTGGTTTTATGGCATCTGTTTGTCTTTAAGAATATTCCATGTGTAATTTAAAAGAATATATATTCTGCCATTATTCAGAGGAGTAATCAATAGATTTCTGACAGGTTAAGTTGCTCAGTAGTAATAGGCAATTATTCTACACTTTGCTTATTTTCAGTCTAGTTTCATTACCATTATTGAGAGTCAGCTATTGAGGTCTCCAACTACTATTGTTGAAAAAAATATATATATCTATATCTACCTATATATCTACATCTATATATTTATCACAGGTTCTTTCAGTGTGTGCTTTGTATATTTACATAATTATTTATATATATAATTATATTTAAAGTGCACAGTATAAGTGTGTGCTTTATTTAAAAGTTGGGACTTCATTGTTATGTACCTGCATGCTTCCTGATGGATTGACTCTTTTATCATTTTTATATCTTCCTGATAAATTGATTGTGATGATTACAAAGTATTGCTGTGTCTTTAGAAACTTTATTTATTTAGAGGCGGAGTCTCCCTCTTACACCAGGCTGGACTGCAGTGGCACAATCTTGGTTCACTGCCTCCTGGTTCGAGTGATTCTTTTGCCTCAGCCTCCTGAGTAGCTGGAACTACAAGTGCACACCACTACGCCCATGTAATTTTTGTATTTTATTAGTAAAGACGGGGTTCCACCATGTTGGTCACGATGGTCTCAATCTCTGGACCTTGTGATCCTCCCATCTTGGCCTCCCAAAGAGCTGGGATTACAGGCGTGAGCCACTGCGCCCGGCCCTGAGAAACTTTTTTTGGGTCTGTTTCTGTTATATTAGTATAGATATATAAATGCTTGTTTTAGTTTGTTCAGGTAGCAATAACAGAATGCTTAACCTAGGATTCACATAAACAGGACTTTATTTCTTAAAGTTCTGGAAAATGGGAAGTCCGAGAGCAAAGCACTCACCAGTTTGGTGTCTGATGAGAGGTCATTTGCTGAAGTCCTCACTTGGTGGAAAGAGATGGGGTAGCTCTGATATTTCTTCTTTAAGAGCACTAACCCAATTCGTGAGGGTTTTCTAGAGCGTCCACATCTAAATTCCATCATGCTGGGGAATAGGTTTCAACCTATCAATTTTGGGAGGGCATAAACATTTAGTCTATTGAAAGATCCGTTTGCTACTCTTTTGCATAGTATATCTTTTATCCTCTTCTTTCTTTCATTCTATTTTTGCCTCTAAACTTAAAGTATCCCATTTTTAAAGCACATATCCAGACAATATCTTTTTTTCTTTTGGTAACATTTAGGTTAAAAATAACGGACATTTTATAGGCGTGTTAATCTTTTTACACTATTGTTAATTATTAATACTGTAGGATTTATTTATGCCATTTTGCTTTTTATTTTCATAAGACTGATTCTTTTTTGTTTCTCTCCTGTCTTCTTTAGTATTAAATAAATATTGTGTAGTGTGGCAACTCATTTGCTGTTTTTCTTATTATTTTGGAGTTATTTTATTAGTGGTTGCTCTACTGCTCACAATATACATCTTAACTTGTACAATATTTTTCAGTATAATGCAAAATTAATTCTATAATTAGAAAAACTTTGCTATATCTTTAATATATATAATGTAGTATGACAGTTTTTTTTTTTTTTTTTTTTTTTTCTTTTTCTCCCTTGTTACTTTAAATGTGTTTTCCTATTATCTTCTGTGTATTTCAGTAAATAATTATTTGGCCATTCCCTTAGTATGTTAATATTGAACTGTATTTTTTTTTTTTTTTTTTTTTTGAGACGGAGTTTAGCTCTTGTTACCCAGGCTGGAGTGCAATGGCGCGATCTCGGCTCACCGCAACCTCCACCTCCTGGGTTCAGGCAATTCTCCTGCCTCAGCCTCCTGAGTAGCTGGGATTACAGGCACGCGCCACCATGCTCAGGTAATTTTTTTGTATTTTTTAGTAGAGACGGGGTTTCACCATGTTGACCAGGATGGTCTTGATCTGTTGACCTCGTGATCCACCTGCCTCGGCCTCCCAAAGTGCTGGCATTACAGGCTTGAGCCAACGTGCCCGGCCTGAACTGTACGTTGTAGTGTGTGTGTGTGTGTGTGTGTGTGTGTGTATGTGTGGGTGTGTGTCTGTGTGTGTGTCTGTGTGTGTATGTGTGTGTGGGGTGTGTGTATGTGTGTGTGTCTCTGTGTGTATATGAGTGTGTGTGTCTGTGTGTGTGTGTGTGTGTGTGTGTGTGTTATATCTACTTGGGACTCATTTATTATCCTGGATTTATATGTTTAAAATTTCCATCTATTTTGTACAAGTTTTTTTGCTATAATTTCTTCAAAAATTTCCCCTTTTCTTCAATATGTACAGATCAAATTATGTATGTGTGTGATTATTCAGTGTAGTCTCATATTGTTGAGGTACTGTTCAATTTATTTTTCATGTTTGTTTCCTCAAATTAGTTTTATTCGTTATATCTTCATGTTACTGATGTTTCCTTTTTAGCAACATTTAATATAATTTCAATAAAACACTGAATTTTTCTTCAAACATTGTCCTTTTATCTCCAAAAGTTATTTTTTTATATTTTTATAGTTTTTGTTTAGTTGAGTTTATATGTAACAGGTCCTTTGAATTTTGTGTCTACTAACTATATTATCTTTGTCATTTTTGGTTTTGTTTCTGTTAATGACTTTTCTCCTGTCATAAGACTTAATTCTCCCTATTTCATTTAATATCTAATTTTTTTATTGGATGAAAGACATTGGTAAAATACATTGGTCGACCATTTGTACTTTGTCTTTTACCTAGAAGGTGTTACAGTTACCTATATATCATTTTTTATTTTTTTTATTTTGATATTTGTTTTATGATTTGTTAAAACAGATTAATAATGTTTTTTACCTTAGTATTAGATACAAATCCTAGGTTTGACCATTATGCCATCTACACTGAATACTTTCATTGTTCAATATGGATTTATTCATCTGATTGAAACTGATTGAAACTTAAGAGGCTCTGACATCTGTGAGCTCTGGACATTTTTTGCCTCACAGCAGCACAGTCATTCTATTCCTGGCACGTGGAGTGTCACACTGGGCCTACATGACATATCAAAGAAATTCATATTTTGATTCCTATTTGATTTTTTTTTTTTTTGAGCTTCATTCTGGTAGTCTGCTCACAATGTCTAGCCTCTTTCCCTTTCTGAATTCCTTTCTCCATCTCACCTGAGGGAGATTGATATGGTCTGCTTCTGATGACCCTGCAAAGTGGCCTAGAAAATGCTTTCAGTCAGAAAACCAGGTCAATTATATTGTGTCTTATCTCTGTTTTCCTTCTTTTAATTACCAAAACTCTGTGCTCTTTATTGTGAAATATCAAAATCTATGTTTCAAATATTTTGTCTTTTTTTAATTGTTTACAGTTGAAGGACCTATTTATTTATAATAAATGGAAGCAGCTATCTATGTCTTTGTTCATTCACATGTGAATCTCGACAATATTTGTAACTTGTACACCTTTAAAAAGCTAGCACACAATGTATTTTCTGCATTAATTCACAGTTTGTTATGCTTCCTTTTGTTTGCAGATACATTTTTCTTTTACATTTAGTAATGAAAAGTGCATTGATATTTTACTTTGCAAATATGTTTTCCAATTATAGGTACTCCAGTTAATAAATTTTATAGTAATGCCTATTTCTTTTTCGTTTTATGATGGTTTTTGTACTTCATGTCCTTTACATTACTTGGCAATAAGGGGATTATGTATAAATTAATTATTTACATTTTTCCATTATTTCAAATATTCTAGAATAATTTATTGCACAACTCTTTCTTCATTAATTTAAACCATTTGTATTTATCTGATACTAAATATGTGTTCTTATAAATTTATAACTCTAGGGTGCTTATTATTTAAAACCCTAGAAAATATTAATCAGTTTACTGAAATTCCTCTTACTACTTTAGAGTCAACATAAAATGGTGGGCAGGTAGACACTTTATATCACATGTATAGTTAAAATTATAGCAAGTATTATTCTAGGACATATGATTTTGGTTATCTAACATGATATTTTATATATGTTTCTCTCTTAACAGAATCGAATGATTGTCAATTTTTGAAGACATTTGCAGCATACAGTTATTTTTACTTTCTTAAATATATTTCTTTCAGCTTTACTGTCTTAATAATTTTTCCACATTTCAGAAACTCATGGAAATATTTTTCTATATTCCTGAATACTAAAATTAATTTGCTAAGTTTAGTCAAGTCTAATTGTATTATTTCCTGTTTGTGTTGTCCTTATTAAAGTACCTTGAAAAATATAATTATATCACAAATATCGATACATAACATATAATTTTTGTTAAATTTCACCTTTAAGGGGTATACGAAATATTGTCTTTGATACAAATGAAGAAATTTAAATTGTATTTAAAGACCATATAAAATCTTTTATTCATTTTATCTAATTATTATAACCAGAAAGCATGAGTAAAATCTTCAAAAATTATAAACTAAATGGAAGATTTTGGGGGTGAAAGTAAGTACACACATACACAAATGACTATGAATTTATTTTGCTATTTATCTCTAGGAGATTTAGGGACCTAACATAAACCTATTTTTAATCTAAAAATAGATTTTTGAATCTAAAAAACAATTACTAAATTTTACTTAAAATAAACATAACAATGACCAATAATTCAATGAGAACAAAATAGTATGCTGATGTTACACTGAAGTTTTCCTAAAATAGATTTCTTGGAGAGCCCTATAAAGAAGAATGTACTAATAATGATGTAGTACCTACAGAACAGAAATTATCTTGCAATATTTTCAAAAACTTGTAGTAAATTTTGCTTCATAATAAAACTATATCATATTGAGGATTCAGAAATTATATAATAAGTTTTGGCAAAGCATTGACCTCTTCTGTACTAGAAATTGGGTCAGGGTGAAAATCATAAATGATAAACAGAAACAGGGTGAAGGGCCTACAGAACCCTACTGTTTGATTAATATCACATATTGAATGGGAGTGAGTTTTAGTTCAGTGTATGTAGACACTCATCCAGGAGTACAGCAGGGTTCTGAAAGACTGGTGTAGACTCCTGTCGAGTTTGTAATCTGTAAATGTTAAATGTTCTAGGCATGCTGTCTTGCTGTTTTAACCAAAGTCAGACTGCCACTGGAGTTTAGTTCACTGAACATTATTTAAGTTCAGTAAACATTTATTGAATGCATTATGTTACAAGTAGTATGCTAATCAAACTATATAAAATTACTATCATAATCTATTTGTAGTTCTTTGGAGGTTTTAGTCTTCTTGTTATTATTCCTTGAAACATAGTATAATTTATTAAGGATGAGACTATTATCATTGTCTCTTTTTGCTGCTATATTCATCTTTATGTCACAACAGGTCATAATCAGTGTAAAGAATGGAAGTATAAGTATACTGTGAGATCTATTTATTGTGTTAAAAGTATTTATATGTGTAAAGTTAAGATACTTATGTGTTCAATATGTTCATACTTTTAAATGTGTATAGCAAGGACTACATTCAAAACTATATATTTTACATGTGACTTTTCTTCTTCCCCTATTTTTTGGAGATTTAATTTATTTTCACTGTAATAGGTAAAAAGGTGAATCCATTTATAAGAAATCAGCCCACTATATTTATTCATTGTTGTAGAAAAGAAATACAGTCATGATTAAAAAGTATAGTTTGCTAAGGAGAATACAGTTCATTTACCTGGGGGCTTAAATCCGCTGTAAGACATCTTCATGTGAGATAAATCATACTTAGATTAATGCTTGCTGCTTCTAGAATAAGCATAAGAGCTGTTATACGTAAGATATACACATTTAATGACCTTGGGTAAGGATAATACATTTCCACTACAATTAAATGTGAAGTCCTTTGGGTAGGGCTACCAACAAAAGTGATTTGATGGGCTTTCCTGAGATGTGCTTTTACTCTTCATTCTATTATTTTTGTGGTTAATCTCTATTAAAATGAACACATTTTCCTTAATAAATACTTAACTTTGAAATTCGCTATTAACCAAATCTCACCATGGTTTGCCTTATTTATACACATATGTCTATGTCTTTATCAAACCTTATGCTACGTGAAGGTAGAAGTCAGATCTTAACGCTTTTAGCAACATACCCCAGGCAGGCTTTTTACCACATATTAAAAACTATACATGCCTCTTTAAATACCAATTTTCTACCATGATAGAGTAACAAGAGACAAACTTACCCTCCCTTTATTAAGCATATAGAAACATGAATGATATAAGTGACAGAATAATTTTCAATCTAGAGAGGAGATAACTCAGGACAGTGATTCTGAGTAAAAGAAAACAACAGGTGAGTTCTATAAGTGTTTCATTTTACTGCCTAGAGTAAGACTTCAGGCTGAAGAATAGGAAAGAGAACCCAGGCAAGGAGACAAAGAGTTTATGTATTGGTGAATCCAAAACAGTATTTGTGGAACGAATATCAGAGATGAAGAAGCTGAATAATGATGCAGCTTAAAAGAACTGCAATGATAGCCACTTAAGTGTTTGGCTGAGAACTGCTATGTGTGAGAGTATGTGGTGTGTGTGTGTGTGTGTGTGTGTGTGTGTGTGTGAGAGAGAGAGAGAGAGAGAGAGAGAGAGAGAGAGAGAGAGAGAGAGAGAGAGAGAGAGAAGAGAATACGCTACTCAATCACGGATCACCTGTAAGTTATTGATAGAACAATCAATCCTCAGATTTAAAACATGGCTGGAGATGGTATCCCAACCAGCAAGACATAGGATGATGAGTTTTATGTGGATGGCTATTGCTTCACTATTTGGAATAAAATGCTTTTGAACAAAAGCTGTTCTGAACCCACAGTGTCAAAATTTGGGGAAGCATCCTATCAATTCCATACCTTTATTCCAGAAAACAGTTCAATGCTGTTTAAAAGAATAAAACCAAATCTAGAACATAAGAAGGAAAACTCTATGAAGCACACGATCCAATTCAAAAAAGGGTGCGAAAATAATGAAAAACTACCCCTAATCAAAAAAAGCAGTTAATGTAGATAACCCTAAACTTACACAAATGAGAAAAATATGTAAATAAGAATATTCAAATTCTGTAAATAAGAATGTTATAAATATATAAAAAGCTATTCCACATGGATATACGGGAAAACTCTTTTATCAGTATATATCAGTAGCCTGGCATCTCCATGAAGAGCAAAATGCATGTTTGACTCAAGGTTTCCACTTGAGTATTTAATAGGCCTCATACATTTTGTATGTCAAAATTCAATTTATGATTTACCTTTGCCAATCCTGTTACTCCACTACTCTGATAGAAGTCAGAAATGGACAAATATATTTTTCTCCAGAAAATATTGGAGTCTGTGTTAACTACTTCTTTTCTTACACTCTTATTTTAATTCATCAGGAAATTATGTCACTCTAATTTCAAATTATATATACAAACTTTTTAAAACCATTCCTATTACTGTAGCCTAAACTACAAAAAAAATATTACATAAACATTTTATTAAAGTGCAAATGAAAACCAATTACTGCACAAATCTTGTATTCAATTAAATTTTTACAGTGAACCATCTGTATAACTACCACTAGGATAAAAAATATATTACCAGCATTCTGGAAGTTCTTTTCTTTTTAGAATCACCGTTCCTTAGTTCTTGAAGATATAGTATCATCATTGAAGAATGTTCCTTGTTCATACACTTTATATAAATGTAATCATACAGAAATGATTTTTTTCCTATCTGAAACTTTTTTTCAATGTTACATTTATGGATATAATCCATGTTATTTTGCATGGTTTCATCATTATTATCGTCTGTTCAGTATTCAGTTAGTCATGGGCAGCTTGGAGTCCAAATATATTAAATGGAAAATTCCAGAAACAAACAATTTTTAAGTTTTAAATCGTGTGTCATTCTGAGTGGCTTGATGAAACCTTATGCCATCCCACGCAGGATGTGAATCATTCCTTTTTTCCAGATAATTCAGGATATATAAGCCACCTGCTGGTCTCTCAGTAACAAACTCAGTTATCAGATGAACTTTTCTGGTATCGCTGTGCTTCTCTTCAGGTAGCCCTTATTTTACTTAACAGTTGTCCCGAAGTGCAAACGTAGTGATGCTGTTAAATTGTTATAACTGTTATATTTCAGTCTTATTGCTAATCTCTTACTGTACCTAATTTATGAATTAAACTTTATCATGGGTGTGCCTGTACAGGAAAAATACAGAGTTTGCATACGATTCGGCACTATCCCTAGTTTCAAGCGTTCACTTGGGGTCTTGGAAATTGCTTCCTGTGGTTAAGGGGGAGTACTACTGTATATGTTTCAATTGTCAAAACATATTATATTATTTTTAATTATTTATATAAATTTTAGTTGTTTTAACTTTGACTATTTTGAATAATACTGCTATGACTATTCTTACATACACCTTAGTGTGTAGCAAATGTGTACTTTGTTGAGAATATAAGTAGGAGAGGCATAACTGTGTCAGGAGAAATCCTCATGTTGTTGAACTTAACACATTTTGTCCAAAAGATTTTGAAAGTGGTGTGATATACAAATCCATTAACTGCTTTTGAGAGCTTGTAACACTATATCCTTCCTAAACTTGGTATTAACAATCTATACATTACAGTCGTGTTAGTGGTTATGTACTTATATCGTATTATGCTCTAATTTGTATTTCTAAGCTGACTAATATTAATATCATTTCAAGTTTATTGACTCTTGACTTGTGATTCTTCTATTTGGGTCTTTTGCTCCCACTTTCATATTTGTCTGTTTTTTATTTGCTTACATTTTCTTATTGACTTCTATGAGTTTGTATTTTATTTTCCAATAATGTTTTTGACAGAAGTGGTGCAAATAGCTTCTCCTTTATACTCTTCATTGGGAATTTTTGGTGAAAAGAATTATGAATTTGGCTTCCAAAAATAATTTGGCTGAGTATAGAATTTTCATATGACAGCATATCTTTAAAAATTTTTGAATATGTTTTTAAATATTTGAATGTGTTATTCAGTTGCCTCCGACTTTAATGATTTCTTTTAAGTAATTTATTAATTTTATAGATTATTTCCTGCAAACTGCTTTTCTCTTTCTGCATTCAGGATTAACTCATTTTCTCTCTTTGTACAGTTTGTCTATAATATGTTTAGGTGTGGATTTCTTTTAGTTTATTGACTGTGGAGATCAGTGTTTCTCATCAGATTTGGGAGGCTTTTACGCATTGTTTCTACAAATATTCTTTCTGTCCATCTCTCTTTCTCCTCCCCTTTTGGGACTCAATTTTGCAAATGTTGGCACTTACTGGTATTCCATTAGTATCTGCATCTGTCCATTTTTCTTCTTTCTGTTCCTCATACCAGATGAACTCAAACGACCTATCTTCAAATTCATAGGTTTGAAGCCCAAACCTACAGTTTAGCCTTTCTAAGTATTTTTTTTTTCCTTTATCCTTATACTCACACACTAACAAATGTCATAGGTACCACAGAATTGAGATGTACTTTGGTATTTCCTATGCTAACTCACCAAACTTTTATCTTATTTTTATTCAAGATCATATTTGCTGGTCTTGACTATTATCCTTACTCTATGTACATTTATATTTATAAATTTAAGTCTCTTGATTCTTCAAAAGTATCCTCTGGGTATATTTGATAGAGACTGAGATGACTAGCCAGAGAGCTTGGATTTAAAGTACAATGCCGAATAGAAGAGATTTTGGCAGTCGTTGTTTCATTCCTATTTTTGAGAGAATGGTATCAGCATTTCACAGTTTAACATGATGTTAACTAGACATGGTCTGTAAATATTACCATATTAGGACTTTTTTTCTACTTCTCATTTACCAAGTGATTTTTTATTATGACACATTTTTGTATACTGTCAAATATCCAGGAAAACACTCAGTGGTTTGTTTTATAGCAATAGAAATAAAGAGGCAACAAAGTCAGTTTTTAATCTGTAAAACAAAAAGTTTTCTAAATTAGTTGGACATGGACACCTTCCTTTAGCATGTATGACTGTAAAAATCAACCATTGAATGTCAGGCTCAAATTTTTTAAGGGAAGCCAATCAGCAGTAGACCTATTCCCAAGAACAGCTGTCTGAAACTAGCCAACCAATGATGGTCCCATTGAACACAATTCTCCAGGCCTGAATATTAATTTTATTAATATTAATTAATTAATTTTATTGTTCTACTTAATATTAATTTTATTAATTTTATTCTTCCACTGCACAACAGTCCAAAATAACAATTTAAACAAAATACCCATATAAAATCAGAGGTCTACTGTGTTTTAAAGTACGTGCTTAGCAATTATAACTTTCCTTTATTTAAATAAATAACATTTTATTCTAGTTGTTTCAAACCTTCTAATCTATTCCTAGCATGGTGTCTAGATAATTATAAGATTTTTTAATTGATTGATTGATTTTCAAATGCTTTTCTCCGTTCCTTTATAATCACTGAAACCAGAGATTTATACATTTTTCCCCATAACCTTGCTTCTATCTTTGCCACCTTGCAGCTTATTTTTTACTTATAAACCAGAGTATTGTTTATCCTTGCCTTACTTTGCCTCACTTTGTATTTTTTCTCTCTCAATAACTTACATTGAAGATAAACTGTGCTTTCTAGAATATAAAGCAGATTAGGATTTCCACAATATCTAAAGACAATGATAGGTGCACAATTACAACTCAAAGGTTATATACTGTATAATACAAATAAAAATTCACATTAAAATCCGGAAACACTTAACAGAAGTAAATTATTGTTTCAAAGAAAATGTTTCGGCTGTTTCCAAAACTAAAAGAAACATTATAAAATATTGTTGTGAATCAGCTTTATCTATCACAGAAATATAGGCAATTATCACATATAATCAGGGCTTCAAGAATCCATTTATTTTATTTTTTGCAAAATGACATAAAATGTTTAATTGTTATAAATCTGCATCTCATTTTCAGTGTTTGCTCATCTTTTTTTTTTACACTTTTATGAGAATTTCTTTAATATTAACTTCTGAGGCTAAAAAGCAGTGCTTTAGGGGATATTCTCTTTCAAACATATTTTTTTTTGTTATATTTAACTATATCTTACTTCATTGACATGCATTTCTTGCAGCAAAGAAAATCCATATTTCCTTTGAATGTGTGTGCATCTCTAAAATTTGATTTTTTTATCATTGTTATTAGGTTTATCAAATTTGGGGAAGAGGTATTCGGTTCTTGCAATTTATATTAGTATGCTCTTGTTGGAGGATATGAAAGACAGCATGTAGAATGATTGAGATCAACTCAACAAACAAAATTACCTTGAAGACCATGGCATTGTGTATAGGAAAACATCTAATATTTACCATGTGGACCAAAGTGAAGCTATAATTAACATATCTATTATAACCAGATATTAAAAGACAACAGAGCCAAAGAAAAATAAATAATATTGTTACAAAAGACAACTGATAGTGTCTTTTGATTACAAATCATGAGACTCTGCTTTCTTAAAATGGACATGGGGAAAGCTTTTCCATGAGGACGTTGATCAAATAAAAACATGTTTGTTTTTATTTAAAAAAAGGCAGAGGAACTGAACTCTAATATAATTTGTCTGACTGCAATGGGGCAGTATGACTTTTCTGAAATGCTTCTAAATTATCTTGATTAATTCACACAGTGTGTTTAAATTTTTCCCAGATTTGTATATTATCTGCATTTGTGCTTTTCATCCAAAACTTCTCAGGTAATATGAATAATATTTTGTTTTAGATTGTAAACTGTTTGAAATCACCATCTACCATTTCTCTAAACTTTCTTTTATGTCAATCTCTTCCACGGGCAAAAATCTTTTCCCACAGAGTGGTTGTGACCTAGAGGTAGGTCTAAAATCTCCCCTTCTGTTTCCCCATGATTACTTACCTTACGGCGGAACAGAGATTATATTTCCTATCATCCAAACAGGGTGGCTATATCACAAAATTAATCTTTAAAATTACTCAGTGAGTGAATTGAATCAGATAATTTTAAACGCATCTCTCTCAGGCCTTGACCAGCAGAGAAGTGCTTAGTCTGTATAGACTCTATCATGGAAGCCTGCATTATTATAAGTGGAAGCTCTGAAATATTGGATAGTTACTAACTATATGTTATTTAAGTCTTGTCATTTCAAAACTGTAATTCTTCAAATCTAAGATTTAATGGACGCCTGTAAATTAATTTCTAATATCTCTAAGTATGTTACTTAAGTATATTACATTTATATCTCTAGACAATTATTAAATGAATTACAGTCTTATAGCAATGTAATTTATACAACATAGGCAGTAAGTACAACAATGAAAAATTATGAATTTTCAATGTTGAGAGGATTATTAATATTGCTTAGCGTATTATGATATTCATATTTTTTAGAGTGAGGATCATGTGTATTCCATGTGACTGAATGTTAGCAAATAATATTCATTAGAGAGGATCTGGAGGGTACTAGAGACATTTTCTTCATCATCCTGGTCAATAAGTCAATTAAGTACTTAGCTGACATAACTGGAGATTGACATCAGAAGTCATTATATTACAAAATTATTTGTATTTAAGCATGTTTAATCTATATATTATGTGGCATATTATAAGGATATTAAAATCTTTGTTGTTTCATAATGTCCTGAATTACATTTTCTTTTTTTAAATAGAATTATGGATGGAGACCAGAACAATGCAAACTATAAACTTGGTCTCATGTCAAGATTCTGATGCTCAATAGAAAAAATAGGTTCAAAATGATGATAGCAAAAACTCATATAACACCATAGATTGTGAATTGTTCTAAGCATTTTATTCATAAAATATACTCCTATTTTCATATCCATTTTAGAGTAAAGGAAACACGGGTCATAAGAATTAATTGTCCAAATCTACTGAGTTTATAGATAGCAGACCTGGGATTGAATATAAGTAGTCTGACACAGAATTTGTGATTATAACCATTACACAAGGTGAATGCCATGGCACTTTAGTAGGGAATATTTTTGACTTGTGTATATACTGTGGACAGGGGTTAAGGAATGTAAAAATCCTCTGAAAAGTGATGAGAATCCTTAGATGCAAGAGATCACATTTAGAAAAGAATGTTTCCTATTAAACCATGGTCAGGTCTCTTACAGAAGAAAGGGAGCTGTAAACCTGAGTACAAATTATCTACGAATATTGACAAGAGTTCAGAGAGCAGTAGGGTCTACTCTATAACTTTTATAAGAATAATAAGTAAATGTGGATACTATAATTAAAATCAGATACTATATGAAATACAGAGACATATATATGAATATTAAGTCTAGAAGTTAAAGTAACAGAATTATATGTAATATATCAGCCAAAAATATTTCTCCACATGTGTGCCTTAGATGAATCACATTGATCGAATGTGTCTCCATTGCTTTACTACAAGGAAACTCTCAATGTATTTGTTGTTGGCAAAATTGTGTGCTTCTTAAACTATGAATGTAGGAAGCATATATATGGGATAGTAAAACTTATCTCAAAAATAATAAGATGTGGTTATGATCAAATCAGATCAATTATTGGTATACAATTTTAGCTCACCTAAATCTGAACATTGACAATTCTTCAGTGTTAAATAGTAGCACCCTCCCCAGTAGATGTTCATAATGCCACTATGTGTTCCAATAAATATACAAAGAATATGAGCTTAAATTGAATGATTATCAACTGGACAGATCACTGGAACAGATCATTTCATTGATTATAAGCCTGACTAGAACTCCAAATAAACATTTAGTTTTATGTCACTTAATTAGTAATTCAATAGAGAACTAAGGTTTTTCAGTTCGTTTCTTTTCTTATTTTTTATTGCATTTTAGATTTTGGGGTACATGTGCAGAACATGCAAGATAGTTGCATAGGTACACACATGGCAGTGTGTTTTGCTGCCTTCCACTCCTTCACCCACCTTTGGCATTTCTCCCCATGCTATTTCTCCGCTGCTTCCCCCCTCCCGCTGTCCCTTCCCTATTTTCCCCAATAGACCCCAGCGTGTAATACTCCCTTCCCTGTGTACATGTGTTCTCATTGTTCATCACCCACCTATGAGTGAGAATACGCGGTATTTCATTTTCTGTTCTTGTGTCAGTTTGCTGAGAATGATGTTCTCCAAATTCATCCATGTCCCTACAAAGGACACGAACTCATCATTTTTGATTGCTGCATAATATTCTATGGTGCATATGTGTCACATTTTCCCAGACCAGTTTATCATCGATGGGCATTTGGGTTGGTTCCAGGTCTTTGCTATTGTAAACAGTGCTGCAATGAACATTCATGTGCATGTCTCCTTATAGTAGCACACCGATGGGTTTTTCAGTTGGTTGCTTTTCAACCAATCATAAGTTTAGGTATTTCAATAAGTTAAGATTGAGAGATATATATAATATTTTTGATATATATATATATTAAAATACCTCATATATATGTGTATATATGTATATGTGTGTGTGTGTGTTTTATTGAGACAGGGTCTCACTCTGTCATCTGGGTTGTAGCGCAGTGGTGTGATCTTGGCTTACTGGAACCCTCACCACCTGGTTTCATGTGATGAGAGATATATTTTGATACTGACAACACCATGTTGCTTAAAATATTAGCCTGCCTATAACTAATCAGACATATTAATAACCGTAGCTGTCTACAAAATAGTTTAGATCACATTTTAACAAAAGAAAATTATTTTTTCAAAGTCACATTTATTCATAGATTTGAATATTTCAAGAATAGAAACAGATCTGCCTTGTTCTATGCAGTTTATTTCATAATATATGTTTTTCTACTTAAATAAAACATTTTATGCAAAACTATGTTGATAATATTTAATAAAATAAGCAATCGTAATACTTTTCACATTTTTGTTCGTGAATAGCAGAGATGGAATAATATTTTGAATGAATAGTGTGTTATGCTTTGAAAGCACATGTGAGAAGACTTTTGAAATTCACTTCCTAAATAATGTATAAGAGAAATAAAAAATAGATACTTAAGTTACCAAATTAGCTTGACATTTTTTTGTAAAATTTGTTATTTTTTATGCTTTATTGTTTTAAGATAGCTCCTAATAATTTTGCAGTACTTCCATTTTTTGCTATGAGGAGGGTGTGAAAAGCCACGATGCTGCAAAGATTTTACATGTTTTCTAAAGTTGGAAATATCCATTTGTAAACATTGTAGAAGACAGCCACACGACGGCAGGTGTTACAGTGTCCTCATGGCTCAGTCTCCTTGATTTATTGTACACCCATGTACCAGTTCTCTCAGCAGCAAACATATGCCATTGTCATAAAAGAAACATATTATTAGGTTGAAAATTGTTTAAAAGAATAGGCCCTTTGCACATTTTAACATGCATTTATGCCATGATTTACTTTTACATGCTATATAAGATAGGCATTTAAAATAACAGATTTACAAAAGCCTGTAATGATCTATGTATTAACTGGCTAGCAACAAGTCCTTGAATCTATCCGTATTATGAAAGTACACTGTGGGCATTCGATTTTATTGTTATAACTCTTGGATGCTAATAGGTGGGGTGGATGGACATTAGCAAGAAGGAAGAAGAAATACTGTTGAGTGAAATTTGTTTGGGATCACCCAAGAGCATCAGCCGTTCAGCTCAGTGTAAGTGCTCAGTGAAGCACAACATCTGACAATATGGGACAGTCACCCACTGCTGAGAAGCGACAGAAGTAGTAATGTCAGAACTCACCAGGGTGGCTGGCAAACCTTTCAGATTGTCATACTCTTTTCCCCTTAGGGAGGGCCCTTAGAGATGGTACTTGTTGTCAGTTATAAAATTAGAATTTCTTTGTGGAAATTCATTCTGATGCCATGCCTTTACGTCAGTGTAGGAAAACAAAGAAGAAAAAGCTAATATGAAAGTAAATGATTTTTTGGAATAGACAGAAAAATTTTAAGACAAATAATTAACAAATATTGTAGGACAATCGTATTGATCATAGACAGAAATGAGTGTTTATTGAAAAGGCTCACTAAGTTTCAAGCTAGATTAATAAGAAAAGACACACATGTAAGGTATCTATACTAAATTTTTATGAACTCTAAGTATAATGAGTACATCATATAAACTTTTATGTAGAAAGTAGTGGTTACCAACAAAGTAAAAGATATCTGAGGTTATGAGCCTTCCATGGCACTATTGAAGACTGGGATAAAGGAAAGTTTCTACATTCTGAGATAAAGTAACATCCTGAAACTCAGAAGATGAGAAAAGATATTGTTAACCTGTCATAAAAAAATAAAGATATCCATGAATGCAATAATTTGGATCTCATGTAATCCAGTACTTGATCTGAGACAAATATTATAAAACCACTTATAAATAAACAAAACAAAAAAAATCTTAAACAGTCTTCAAAAGTGAAAAGATAAAGAGGAAATAGTAATAAACAAATCTTGACATATATGTACCTACACATTTCTATCTCTACTGATGCATGACAGTTATACATACAGATGAGTTAAAAGATATACAAGAAAAGTGTACATAGAAAAATATAGTAAAAATGACATTATAATAATGAAACATATAGCTTAGCAAAATTTAAGAGTTGAGGAGAAAAGGGTTTGAAAAACCTCAAGAACCTCATTGAAGTAGAATTAAAGGAAGAAAACAGGGAGAAAGTAGAATTGTCTATTTGATTTTATGGACATAGTGGGCTGAAGCTTGAACAGTAGCTTGTGTGAAACAAGACATCTAAGAGGAAAAGAATAGCTTCACATTGCTTACAAATGATAGTAGAATTGTCTGAATCTGCACAAGAGATCAGGGTCAATCATTCTACTCACAAGGAAAAAGCAATGAGAAATAAAATTTAAGATTTCACCCTAATTAGAAATGTAGCTATAAACCCAAAAGTTTGTAAGACAGGTCTCAATCAATGAAGAAGTTTATGTTACCAATGTGAAGGATCGTGACCTGTGTCACAGCCCCAGGAGGCCCAGAAGACATATGCCCAAGGCATCTAAGTTGCATTGTGATTATATACATTTTAGAGAGACAGATGTTTTAGGTAAAGACCTAGTAAGAAAGGAAGATTCTCTACAGAGTGCAAATTTTCCCCATAAGAGACAACGTTCCTGGGCCATCTGAATAGATGCCAAGTGATCTATTTGGAGATAAAACACTTTGACTTCCTTGTAAGGCTCGCTGTCTGCCATGTGATATTAGAATCTGGTTGGAGTTGCTATTTTATTTCTACAGTCCCTTCTGTCAGTACTATGTTTTCTGTTTTAATGTTTTTGCTGGTCAGTTATATCAGAACTCCAAAGAAAGGAGAGAATAATGAGGCACGTCTGGTGCTCTTCTCCTGGTCTTGGCCTGCAGTAGTGGCTTTCAGGTTTCTTTGGGTTTCCTTGGCAGAGAGGGGAGCCCATTAAGTTAGTCGAGTACTTGTAATTTTATTTTTGGTTTACATAACTTGTTTATTATGTTTAATAAATCAGAACATTCCTGAGGGTAGTGGTCATTAATTTAATGTGATAACATTCAGCAGGGCTCATCTTTTCTAGCCACAGTAGACTGTAGAGGTTTGAGTGTGAAATAAATAAACTGCAATTTAGCAAAGGCAAATTTTCCAGGGAAATAACAGGGAAGAGAGGTGAAATATATGCATGAGAAAGATTGTAATGGGCTGGCTACAGAACAAGAGATGTTAAGGGGATGAGGAAGCATGAAACGTGGTAAGATCATTGAATTTTAATTCCAGGTGAAATAAAGCTGTGAATAAAGTTAAGGTACTAGAGAATGTGAGCTGGAAAAATATTAGATATAAATGTTAGAGAGTGGAGTACTTGAGGTTGAGATTTTTGAGAGTGCTGCTGTTGGCATGAACAAAAGTTTGAGGATGGCCATGAAAGGTAATGACAAAGATAGGCCAGAAGCTGATTAAACAGAGAAGGTTCAATAAAGTACAAACAGATGATGGTAAGCTTTATTCTAATAGATGTTAAAGCAACCAGAAAATAAGACAATACATACGCATTTGAAACTAACAGCATCTATATACTAGAATTGTTTTAATGATAAGAAATGACAAAAACCAGCTAGAGGGATGAAACATTGAGAGCGTATATGATTAAGACTGTGGTGATATTTCAGAGAAGTATATTTATCCTCAAACTTACTGAGATGGATATATTAAATGTGTATGGCTTTTCCATGTCAACTGTCTTTCACTAAAGTGGTTTCTTAAAAGTCATAATAAAATTACAGAGATAAATGAAAAAACTTGCTAAAAATTTATGTACATCTATTAAACTAGATATATCTAATCTAAAAAAATAAACAGTTAAATAGAGAAAATGCGTAATAGTACTTAAATGTATTGCTAAAATTTGAGAACTGTCGTAGAATAATGATAGTTAAAATTACATTTTCCCCATGCTGTACTATTTATATGTCTAGTATATAACATTTTAGATAGATTTTTTTTCCGTAAAAGAACAGTAAACTTATGGAATATTTTTTTGGCAAGCCTTTAAATCAAAGGAATAATCTGACGTTAATTCGCATCTGAATAATATTGAGTCTGCTGGAGGCAGAAATATTGGATGGCCCTTATTTCATTAACAAATTAGTATTTTTTTTTTAGTTTAGAAAGAATATTAACTATTTAATTATTTGTAAGTAGTGTCTTTATTCAGTGTTCTTTTCAAAACAGTTTTTCTTTCCATATTAAGAATTTTCAACAAGAAACAAATGTGTCCTCTTATTTGAAATACTTTAATTACTGCACATTAATATCTATACTTTTTGTATATTTTTCTTGCCTACTTCTATAGTCCACTACTTCTAGAATTAATCTGAATAGGAGCTGTAAACACATTTACCTTTTTTCTCCTAGTTGATTTAGTATGTTCCTATGATTTTAAAATCTAGGAAAATTTTGCCAATTCTGTATAAATGTGCATGTATAATTTTAATGGTATATGTACTCAATCTAATATAATAAAAATGAATAGCAAATATTAATATATAACTTTTTATTTTTTATTTTTTTATTTTTAAAGTTCAGTTTTTTTTAATTGCATTTTAGGTTTTGGAGTACATGTGCAGAACATGGAAGATAGTTGCATAGGTACACACGTGGCAGTGTGATTTGCTGCCTTCCTCCCCTTCACCCACATCTGGCATTTCTCCCCATGCTATCCCTCCCCAGCTCCCCACCCCAGTTGTCCCTCCCCCATTCCCCCAACAGACCCCAATGTGTGGTGCTCCCCTCCCTGTGTCCATGTGTTCTCATTGTTCATCACCCACCTATGAGTGAGAATATGCAGTATTTCATTTTCTGTTCTTGTGTCAGTTTGCTGAGAATGATATTCTCCAGGTTCATCCATGTCCCTACAAAGGACACGAACTCATCATTTTTTATTGCTGCATAATATTCCATAGTGTATGTGTGCCACATTTTCCCTGTCCAGTCTATCATCGATGGACATTTGGGTTGGTTCCAGGTCTTTGCTATTGTAAACAGTGCTACAATGAACATTTGTGTGCATGTGTCCTTACAGTAGAACAATTTATAGTCCTTTGGCTATATACCCAGTAATGGGATTGCTAGGTCAAATGGAATTTCTATTTCTAGGTCCTTGAAGAATTGTCACACTGTCTTCCACAATGGGTGAACTAATTTATATTCCCACCAGCAGTGTAAAAGTGTTCCTTTTCTCCACATTCTCTCCAGCATCTGTTGTCTCCAGATTTTTTAATGATCGCCATTCTAACTGGCGTGAGATGGTATCTCAATGTAGTTTTGATTTGCATTTCTCTGATGACCAGTGATAATGAGCATTTTTTCATATGTTTGTTGGCCTCATGTACGTCTTCTTTTGTAAAGTTTCTGTTCATATCCTTTGCCCATTTTTGAATGGGCTTGTTTGTTTTTTTTCATGTAAATCTGTTTGAGTTTTTTGTAAATTCTGGATATCAGCCCTTTGTCAGATGGGTAAACTGAAAATATTTGTTTCCATTCTGTTGGTCGCCAATTCACTCTAGTGACCGTTTCTTGTGCCATGCAGAAGCTGGGAGTTTGATTCTGTCCCATTTGTCTATTTTGGCTTTTGGTGCCAATGCTTTTGGTGTTTTAATAACAAAGTCCTTGCCTACCTCCTGTGTCCTGAATGGTTTTGCCTAGATTTTCTTCTAGGGTTTTTATGGTGCCAGGTCTTATGTTTAAGTCTTTAATCCATCTGGAGTTAATTTTAGTGTAAGGTGTCAGGAAGGGGTCCAGTTTCTGCTTTCTGCACATGGCTAGCCAGTTTTCCCAACACCATTTATTAAACAGGGAATCCTTTCCCCATTGCTTGTTTTTGTCTGGTTTATCAAAGATTGTATGGTTGTAGATATTCTGTGTTGCCTCCGATGCCTCTGTTCTGTTCCATTGCTCTGTATCTCTGTTTTGGTACCAGTACCATGCTGTTTTGATTACTGTAGCCTTGTAGTATAGTTTGAAGTCCGGTAGTGTGAGGCCTCCTGCTGTATTCTTTTTGCTTAGGATTGACTTGGCTATGCGGGCTCTCTTTTAGTTCCATATGAAGTTCAAGGTGGTTTTTTCCAGTTCTGTGAAGAAAGTCAGTGGTAGCTTCATGGGGATAGCATTGATTCTGTAAATTACTTTGGGCAGTCTGGCCATTTTCACGATATTGATTCTTCCTAACCATGAACATGGAATATTTCTCCACCTGTTTCTGTCCTCTCTTATTTCATCGAGCAGTGGTTTGTAGTTTTCCTTGAAGAGGTCCCTTACATTCCTTGTTAGTTGTATTCCTAGATATTTTATTCTCTTTGTAGCAATTGTGAATGGCAGTTCGTTCTTGATTTGGCTGTCTTTAAGTCTGTTATTGGTGCATAGGAATGCTTGTCATTTTTGCACACTGATTTTGTATCCTGAGACTTTGCTGAAGTTGCTTATCAGTTTCAGGAGATTTTGGGCTGAGACGATGGGGTCTTCTAGATATACTAACATGTCATCTTCAAATAGAGGCAATTTGGCTTCCTCCCTTCCAATTTAAATACCCTTTATTTCTTTTTCTTGCCTGATTGCTCTGGCTAGAACTTCCAGTACTATATTGAATAGGAGTGGTGAGAGAGGGCATCCTTGTCTAGTGCCAGATTTCAAAGGGAATGCTTCCAGTTTTTGCCCATGCAGTATGATATTGGCTGCTGGTTTGTCATAAATAGCTTTTATTATTTTGAGATACATTCTGTGAATACCGAGTTTATTGAATGTTTTTAGCATAAAGGGCTGTTGAATTTTGTCAAAGGCCTTCTCTGCATCAGTTGAGATAATCATGTGGTTTTTGTTTTGGGTTCTGTTGATGTGGTGAATTACGTTTATAGACTTGCGTATGTTGAACCAGCCTTGCATCCCCGGGATGAATCCTACTTGATCATGGTGGATAAGCTTTTTGATGTTCTGTTGCAATCGGCTTGCCAGTATTTTATCAAAGATTTTTGTGTCTATGTTCATCATGAATATTGGCCTGAAGTTTTCTTTTCTTGTTGCGTCTCTGCCAGGTTTTGGTATCAGGATGATGTTGGTCTCATAAAATGATTTGGAAAGGATTCCCTCTTTTTGGATTATTTGGAATAGTTTCAGAAGGAATGGTAACTGTTCCTCTTTGTGTGTCTGGTAGAATTTGGCTGTGAACCCATTTGGACCTGGGCTTATGTTGTGTGGTAGGCTCTTAATTTTTGCCTTACCTTCAGACCTTGTTATTGGTCTATTCATAGTTTCGAATTCCTCCTGGTTTACGCTTGGGAGGACACAAGTGTCCAGGAATTTATCCCTTTCTTCCAGGTTTACTAGTTTATGTGCATAGAGTTGTTTGTAATATTCTCTGATGATGGTTTGAATTTCTGTGGAATCTGTGGTGATTTCTCCTTTATCGTTTTTTATTGCATCTATTTCGTTATTCTCTCTTTTCTTTTTTATCAGTCTGGCTAGTGGTCTATTTTGTTGATTTTTTTGAAAAAACCAGCTCTTGAATTTATTGATTTTTTGAAAAGTTTTTCGTGTCTCTATCTCCTTCAGTTCTGCTCTGACCTTAGTTATTTCTTGTTTTCTGCTAGGTTTTGAGTTTTTTTGATCATGCTCCTCCAGCTCTTTCAATTTGACATTAGGGTGTCAATTTTGGAACTCTCCACTCTTCTCTGGCGGGCACTTATTGCTATATATTTTTCTCTAGAGACTGCTTTAAATGTGTCCCAGAGATTCTAGTATGTTGTGTCTTCGTTCTCATTGGTTTCAAAGGACTTCTTTATTTTTGGCTTCTTTTCATTGTTTATCCAGTCAACATTCAAGAGCCAGTTGTTCAGTTTCCATGAAGCTGTGTGGTTCTGAGTTAGTTTCTGAATTATGAGTTCTAACTTGATTGCACTATGGTCTGAGATACTGTTTGTTATGATTTCAGTTGTTTTGCATTTGCTTAGGAGTGATTTACTTCCAATTATGTGGTCAATTTTAGAGTAGGTTTGATGTGGTGCTGAGAAGAATGTATATTCTGTGGATTTGGGGTGGAGAGTTCTGTGAATGTCTATCAGGTTTGCTTGTTCCAGGTCTGAGTTCAAGTCCTGGATATCCTTGTTAATTTTCTGTCTGGTTGATCTGTCTAATATTGACAGTGGAGTGTTAAAGTCTCCCACTATTATCATGTGGGAGTCTAAGTCTCTTTGTAAGTTGTTAAGAACTTGCCTTATGTATCTGGGTGCTCCTCCTGTATTGGGTCCATATATATTTAGGATCATTAGCTCTTCTTGTTGTATCAATCCTTCTACTATTATCTAATATCCTTCTTTGTCTCTTTTGATCTTTGTTGCTTCAAAGTCTATTTTAACAGAGATGAGAATTGCAACTCCTGCTTTTTTTTGCTCTCCATTTGCTTGGTCAATTTTCCTCCATCCCTTTATTTTGAGCCTTTGTGTATCCTTGCATGTGAGATGGGTGTCCTGGATACAGCACACCAATGGGTTTTGGCTTTTTATCCAATTTGCCAGTCTGTGTCTTTTGATTGGTGCATTTAGCCCATTTACATTTAGGGTTAATATTGTTATGTGTGAATTTGATACTACCATTTTGATGCTAGGTGACTGTTTTGCCCGTTATTTGATGCAGATTCTTCATTCTGTTGATGCTCTTTAGCATTTGGTATGTCTTTGGAATGGCTGGTACTGGTTATTCCTTTCTATGTGTAGTGCCTCTTTCAGGAGCTCTTGTAAAGCAGGCCTGGTGGTGACAAAATCTCTGAGTACTTGCTTGTTCAAAAAGGATTTTATTTTTCCTTCACTGATGAAGCTCAGTGTGGCTGGATATGAAATTCTGGGTTGAAAGTCCTTTTCTTTAAGGATATTAAATATTGGCCCCCACTCTCTTCTGGCTTGTAGGTTTTCTGCTGAGATATTTGCTGTGAGTCTGATGGCCTACATTTGTGGGTGACCCGACCTTTCTCTCTGGCTGCCCTTAGCATTTTCTCCTTCATTTTAACCCTGGTGAATCTGACGATTATGTGCCTTGGGGTTGCTCTTCTTGAGGAATATCTTTGTGGTGTTCTCTGTATTTCCTGGACTTGAACATTGGCCTGCCTTGCTAGGTTGGGGAAATTTTCCTGGATAATATCCTGAAGAGTATTTTCCAGCTTGGATTCATCTCTTCATCACATTCAGGTACACCTATCAAACATAGATTAGGTCTCTTCACATAGTCCCACATTTCTTGGAGATTTTGTTCATTCCTTTTTGCACTTTTTTCTCTAATCTTGGCTTCTTGTTTTATTTCATTGAGTTGATCTTTGACTTCTGATATCCTTTCTTCTGCTTGGTCAATTTGGCTATTGAAACTTTTGCATGCTTTGTGAAGTTCTCGTGTTGTGTTTTTCACCTCCTTCAATTCACTCATATTCCTCTCTAAATTGTCCATTCCTGTTATCATTTCCTCAAATCTTTTTTCAAGGTTCTTAGTTTCTTTGCATTGAGTTAGAACATGTTCTTTTAGTTCACGGAAGTTTCTCATTACCCACATTCTGAAGTCTGATTCTGTCATTTCCTCCCACTCATTCTCCATCCAGCTTTGTTCCCTTGCTGGTGAGGAGTTTTGGTCCTTTGTAGGAGGTGAGGTGTTCTGGTTTCGGGTTTTTCCTCCTTTTTGCGCTGGTTTCTTCTCATCTTTGTGGATTTATCCACCTGTTGTCTGAGTAGTTGCTGATTTTCCGATTGGGTCTCTGAGTGGACGTCCAGATTGCTGCTGATGAAGTATTTTTGTTTCTTAGTTTTCCTTCTAACAGTCCGGCCCCTCTGCTGTAGGACTGCTGAGATCCACTCCAGGTCCTGCTTGCCTGGGATACACCTGCAGCAACTGCGGACCTGTGCGGGGTGCTAACAGTTTCTTCTTCTGCTATCTTTGTCCCTGAATGATGCCCATCAAATATCAGTCTGATCAGTCTTTGTGAGGTGACTGTTTGGATATATGGGGGTCAGGGAGCTGCTTGAAGAGACTGTCTGTACTTTATACTTGAGAAAGTCTGTACTTTATAGGAGCTCAAGTGCTGAGCTGTGAGCTCTGTTCTTCATTCAGGGTTGCTAGGCAGGTACGTTTAAGTCTACTGCAGCAGAACTCATAAAGCCCCCTTTTTTCCTCAGGTGCTCTGTCCTGGGGAGTTAGGGCTTTATTTATGAGTATCCATTGCACTGTCCTGCCAAGCAAGGAGGCAGTCTAATCACTGCCTGCCTGTAGTGGCTATGCTGAGCTGCCGTGGGCTCTGCCCTGTTGCCATGGGCTCTGCCTGTTGCTGTGGGCTCTGCCCTGATGGGGTGGGCTCTGCCCTGATGTCGTGGGCTCTGCCCTGCTGTTGTGGGCTCTGCCCTGCTGCCATGTGTAATTCCCTGTAGTCCTGTTTATGTGGGTGTGGTTAGAGCTACTGTGGTGCTGGTGGCCCGCCTCTGTAGTGGCGGACTCTCTGTTATGGCGGGTTGCCTCAGCAACAGCAGGCTGCATCAGCAATGGCAGAGTACCTCCATAGGGGTGGAGTGCCTCAGCAATGGCGGACGCCCCTCCCCCTCCCAGCTGCACCATCCTGGGTTCAGCTGTGCTTGCTGTGAAACTCTCAACCCCAAGCGTTTCCAATTGTTATTTTGTTTGTTTTTGTGGGGGTGGGACCCACTGAGCCTGATCACCTGGCTCCCTTCCTCAGAGCCCTTTTCTTTTTTTTTTTAAGTTGAACGGTTGACTCTCTCCCAGCTGTTCCAGTCACCTGCTGAAAGGGCACGGGGATCTGTGTGATTTCCTGTGCAGCGACCCACTGTGCCAGCTGGAACAACTTTGCTGCCCAGGAATCTCCTGGCCTGGCTTTCTGTTTAAGTCCCATTTAATCAGATGAATGTGCTAATCTGTCTTCCGAAATCTCCAATTGCTGGTTTAACAGGAGAACCAAAAACAGTGTATTTTGTACAGAGTGCTGCTGCACTGCGGCCCTGGCCCAAGCAGCCATGCCGGCCCAAACAGCTGCACCGGCCCAAACAGCCATGCTGGAGGCCCATAGGGCTATTACACCTGGGAATCTCCTGGTCCATGGGCAATAAAGATCCGTCTGGAAATGCAGCATCCACTCTCCATCTGCACGCTCACTGGGAGCTGCAATCCTGAGTTGGTCCTACAGCTCCATCTTCTCCCCTCTCCAATATATAACTTTTTAAACTACTGTTGGCAGTTATGCAGATGTGCATTGTTTTACTTTTTCTTGATATGTTGTTATAAAATATACTACTAATATGATTATTCACAATAATACAAGTTCTAGAAATAATCTATCAGAAATATTTTTAACATAATGATAGTTACTATATGCTAATGCTATATTAGGAATTGTGTTTTATGTTCATAAATAAAACTATCTTTCTAAGTCTTTAATTGAATAGGAGAGTAATTCATATTGGAAATCTAGAAATTAATTATACTCTAAACATAAAAATATTTCCACCTTATTTTGTAGAAATAGAAGTATTACTATCAGAAAGAGTGGACAGATCTGAATACTGGAGAAGAAACCAGTAGAAGTTTTGTAACTTTTAAATTTTTTCAACACTAGAGTGAAATGGTGAGTGTAAGAAAAGATAAGGTTTAATAAAAGCCCACAGGTAACATAGCTACTATTTGCTTTACCAAGAAGACCAAATTTTACAATAATAATGTTTGAATGAGAAGAAATATAAATAAATGAGATAAACAATAACCAAAATAAAGCAGAAAATCACCTGAAATTCCATCTTGGAAAAAGATGTGCAGACATGAATAGAGGGCTTTTTGGTTTGAATTATGCATAAGAACACTGATTTAATTCTCTACTCATGGAAGCTCATGGAAGTACTCAAATATGTTTTTCCCATGAGTACTTCAGTTTTGTCTGTACTAAAAATCATGTAAGGTTCTAATGGCAATTGTGGTTCCTGCCATGACACTGACTACAGTAAGGGAGGCATGGCCCAGGCCCCACACTCTACAGAGGTGGCAGGAGCCTAGAATAGCTGGAAGCCTCACCCTTTTCTGAGTTGGAGGGAAGGGAGCCCTGCCCTCCTGGGGGCAGCTGTAGCTGCCCAGCTGCTGCTGGGAACCCAAGCCTGTTTGCACTCTGGGGGTCCTCAGAAGCCCTCCTGCCCCTGCAAGCTGGAAAGTTTCCTGCTCCTACTGCCTGGCCTCTCCTTGCCCCCAGTGCCCACTCCACTATAAGAGCAAAGTTGTGGCTGAGGCTGGGTGCTGTCAGAACCCAGTCAGGTGTGTGCTGGCTCAGGCAATACTGACATGCCAGTCTTGACCCCCTTCAGACTTTGGGTAATGAGGGGCATGGGAAGGAGACCAAGGCAGGTTTGAAAGCCAATTGGCACAGGCCTATAGGCATCCCTTGGCAGGAACAACCTGGGCATTGGTTTGGTAGGTTGATGGCAGCTGGAGGCAAACAGACTTCTGGGCGAAAAAGAGCAGGTCCCCAACGAAGCCCCACTTTCAGGTCTGGGACAGCCTGAAGCACTGGGGCTGGGTTGTCAGATCTGCTGACCAGAGTGTGAACTTCTGGAACGTTTTGTGGCTCACCCATGGCCACACATGGACCAATCAGCATTCACTTCCTCTCTTCTGAAGCCCATAAAATTCTCAGATTCAGTGAGACTTGGGGAGGAGTAGGGATGACCTACCTTGGAGAGGAGCTACCCACTGCAGTTCTACTCTCTGCTGAGAGCTGAACAGATGTTGAGATGATTTGCTTGCAATACACCTTGTCCAGCCGCAGTCTTACAGGGGGATCTATGCAGTTCCCAGACCATGCAATTACTTTCTCATACACCCCTCATGTGCTCTGCACCAGGCTTGCCCTTGGCAGGCATGGGATCCAGGCTTGCAGCATGAGCCAAGAAGGCCTCAGTCAAGAGGGCATGAGCAAAAAGGCAAAGGCATCACCAGCCATAAAGGTTTCTGGCTGGAAAAACACCACCCCAAGGATCCTGTGACAATACCTTCCATTTTATCTTGCTTAGTTTACCTACTGCTATGATTATATTAAAAGAAAATTAGGCTCAAAAGCAATTATACTCCATCTTTTTTGTAACACATCCTGCATACTGATATCTACTTCATTTTCTCTACCTTTCAAATGCTCACAAATTTCAGAAATCTTAAGGGTAGGAAGTGAAGATATATACCATTAAAATATTCTTTATTTTTTCTTTTCAACTTTTCTTTCTTATGCTAATTCCTCTGTGCTCAAGTCAATATTAGGCTAATCTTAGAATGTTTGAAATAAAGCAGGTATTAGATCTAATTCAGTAAGATTCTCTAACATAAAAATAAACTCTTTCAGAGCTAAGAAAGAATTTAAGGAAATAATACATGTAAAGAATTAAACATCATATCTATACATTTCCATTTTTTCTTATATTTATCTATAATATTACCTGCAATCTCGTTAACTTTTGATGCTTTTTATATTTAACTCAGAGAAATATTTCTCCAGCCATCTGGCTTCCCTTTTTGCGTTTGTGTAGTTATTAAGTTTCTATTCATATTACTTTACTATTTATTCCAACATAAATACTTTTAATAGTTTGTCTCTAATGATTTGTCTTTTCCTCAGTTTTGTACTTCTTTATGATTTGTTCAAATATAAATTAAGATTTCACCTCAAACATAGCTGTACATACTCATAAGGTTTTCTTGAATTAAATAGAACTGCAGCTACAGACTAGTTGTCTACAAATATTGCTTCTTCAATTATTAAGCAGCAATATCTGAGATATAGCCTGACAATTGATAGTGAGAAGTGCAAATAATAAATTTGTAACATCCTTATTTTGAATAAACTTTGTTTTCTTATTTTATTCATCATTGTCCTTGATTTTCTGAATTCCAGAAGTGATTCGCTTTGATATTTTCTCTCTCTACTTAGGAAATGATGAGCAAGCTTTCAATTTATTATTATATCGCTTTTGGATAAAATACCTTGAATTTTTTTTGTTTTCTTGAGCAAATCCTTACAGATATAGTATTGAAGTCATCTCATTTTAGCTTACATCAATCTAATCAATTTCTTAAACCAAAGTACCTGTTGCTTAAAACTCATATTTCCCTTGTATTTTAAACTGTGAAATACCAAATACCAAGGGATACTAACACATCATTGCTCTTGGAATAAAAGAAAGGGGATATTAACCCATGTAGACATAAAACAATCTAAACTGGCTTAAACACGTAAAGGTTACCAGGTTAAAAAAAGTCACAAAATACTTTCTATATATTCATCTGTTATATGAACTGATGTTAGAAAAAGATCTCCAATGACCTAATGTACTTATGCATTTAATAAATATATTCCTTGCTACCTAATTACAATCATTTCTAAGGCACCCTGCTAAGAAACATTATCCTGAATAAAGTAAATGAAAGTAAACAAACATTAATCGAAGCTGGGCATAATGCCCAGAGAACCAGCTAAGTAAAAATGGGCAATGAGCTCCAAAATAGGAAAGGCAGAGAAAAAGGAAATTATAAAATAGCTACAGGTATAAACACAAAAATCTTCTAATTTTAATGATAAGCAGGAAGCATGTTTGCATGCTGCGGAGTCCAGCAATTATTTAAAAATTACTTTGCCTTGCCTCAGTTTATAAACATTTCATAAGATTAAACGCCAAATATGTAAAACACTAAAAACTTAGGGAGATAAAAGTGCAGTTTTATAATAACAACAGTGTCCGTTGACAATTTATAATAGTGGAACACAGGCCTTTATAGGAAGGCACAGATAGCACTGCCAGCAACCAGCAGCAAAGAATATCATGGAGAGATTTAATTTCCCTCTAGAATCTTAAAATATCAGGACAATCTTGTCATTGCTTTTCTTTTCTCACACACTTTGAGTGATACTAGCCTTGGTATCAGTGAAATATCTTCCAGAAACCACTTGAGAACAGAGGTTAATTTGAAATGTAATATAAAGAGGGGAAATTACAAGAAAGAAACATAGAGCTACTGCTGTTCATTCTACATGGAGTTGAATACATGCATACCAAAAACAATGTTTTAACCTCAGCTACATCGTTAAAATCATGACAAATCAGATGTTATCCACAAATAAGGGCTTTTTTGAAATATACTCTGACTACAATATATTATTTAGTTAACAATATGCTAAAGAAAAGGGCAGAGGAGGGATGGAAAGAGGGAAGGGGAAAAAGAAGAAAAGGACACAGGAAGAAACAAGGAAGGAGAGAGAAAGGAAAACAATCAAAAAGCACATCAGACTTGAAGTAGTACATATAGCAGCAACCACAGGGCAGAAAGTAGGAAAGGACTATAGTGATTAAAATTGCCAATAACCTCGCTAGTGACTAGTGAAAAATAACCTGACTTACGATAACACAATTTTTAAACAAAATAGTGAAAGCAGATGCAGGACAAAATTATATCCATATATATATGAAGCTTTTTCAAGTTTTTCCTAATTTTTTAAATTAAGAAACTGGTACAGGTTATTGTGGTGTAGTATAATGTTTAATCCTTGAAGATATGAATCTTAAGTACACAACAGAGGCCTTTAGAGTTGAATCTAAATTGCTTTAGCCGGGATCACCATTTTAATAATACTGATTCTTCCAATCCATAAGCATGAAATGTTTTTCCCTTTATTTGTGTTGTGTCTGATTTTTTTTTCCATCAGTGTTTTGCACTTCTCCTTGTAGAGACCTTTCCACTCTTGGTTAGCTGTATTCTTAGATATTTCATTTTCTTTTGGCTACTGTAAATGGGATTGTGTTCTTGATTTGGCTCTGAGCCTGGACCTTATTGGTCTGCTACTATTGGTAGTATAAATGCTATGCTACTGATTTTGTACATTAATTTTGTATCCTGGAAATTTTTACTGAAGTTGTTTAACAATTCTAGGAGGCTTTTGGCATAATCTTTAATGACTTTTAGGTATAGAATCATATAATCAGAAAACAGGTAATACGACTTTTCCCCTTCCTATTTGGATGCTTTTTATCTCTTTCTTTTGCCTGATTTCTCTGCTTAGGACTTCTGATAGTATTAATATATTGAATAGAAGTAATGAAAGAGGGCATTCTTATCGTGCTCTAGTTTTTAAGAGAAATGATTCCAGTTTACCTAATCAGTATTATGTTGGCTGAGGGTTTACCATAGATTACTCTTATTATTTAGAGATGTGTTTTTTTGATGCTTAGTGTGTTGAGGGTTTTTTTTTTTAATCATGAAGGAATGTTGAATTTTACTAAAATCTTTTCTGTATCCATTGACATGAATATATGGTTTTTGTTTTTAGTTATGTTTGTATTGTGAATCACGTTCATTGCTTTGCTTATGTCAAACAATCTTTGCATCCCAGGAATGCATTTTACTTAATTGTGGTCTATTAACTCTTTTTTGTGTGGTCACTTTTGGTTTAGTAGTATTTTACTGAGGATGTTTGCATCTATGTTCATCAGGAATATTAGCATGATATTTTTTCTTTGTTGTGTCTCTTCCAGATTTTGATATTAGACTGACGTTGGCTTCATAGAATGAGTTAGAGAAGAGACCCTCCTCCTTGATTTTTTGGAATAGTTCTAGTAGAATTGGTACCAGCTCTTCTTGGTATGTCTGACAGAATTTGACTGTAAATCCACCTTGTCCAGATAGTATTTTTTTTATCTGATCCAATTTCAAGGCTTGATATTGTCTATTCATGGTTTTATTCTCTTCTTGATTCAAAGTAGGGAGATTGCGTATTTCCAGGAATTTCTATTTCCACTAGATTTTCTTATTTGTGTGCATACAGTTGTTAATTGTATACTCTGAGAATCTTTTGTATTTCTGTGGGATCAGTTGTAATGTCATCTTTGTCATTTCTACTTGTGTTTATTTGGATCTTCTTGTTTTGTTTTGTTGTTTTGCTTTTGGTTAATCCAGCTAGGGGTCTATCAACCTTGTTTAAATATTTCAGCCATTGTTATTTTTGCTTTTTTTCTAAATAAAGTTGGTTGTAACTTTTATTGTTTTTCCATTAGTATTATGAAAATAACATACATTTAATGAATTAATAGTCTATTCCAGTTAAAACACATTTTGAACATAATTTTTCAGACAAGTAGGAAAAAAAAAACCCATACCTAAATTTCTAACCTTATTTTTCCTTAGAATTTTCCTCTGAAAATAAGCAATTAGATTTAGAAATGTACACAAATCTTATTATCAATTAAATGGTTACATTTAAAGTACATTTGAAATATGTTCTCTAGAAAATAAATACATCAGGTACTGCCTCTACCTACTGAAGATTCAATATATTGGAGTTGTTATAAGGGTGAGCCCAGTATCACATTTCCAAGCTTCAAATCTCATACTAAATTCAGCATACTAGAAACTGATAGGCATTTTCTGACAATACTCACCCACTGTAACATTATGTGACATGTATTATTACGATTTCCATTTTGTAGTTGAAGTAGACAAGTCTTAACAAGTGTAAATAACTTGCTTAAATTCCCATGGATAATAAATGGCAAGGCTATCAGTGTCTAGTATGCTTTTGGACTCAAGAAGCGTTTAACTAACATTAGTCATTCTCATAATCTGATTTTGTAGTTGTATTAGTTTCCTTTTTTAGTAATAATTCTTGAGACACTAGACATCCTAAAGAAAATGTAAACTGCAAATTTGGAAATGGATTTTGACCAACAATTTGAATCACTGGGCGTCTGTGAATTTGAGCAATCCTTTGATCGAACTTTCAATTTAAAATCATCTTCAGAAGTTTGTATACATTACTACTAGTGCACACTGATGTATTCAACATTTTTAAAAACTACGTAATATTTTTACACTATTTCTAAATTTAGAAGCATTCTAAAAATGTGTCATTCTGTCTAAATGCATTAGTGAAAAAAATTACAAAAAACTTCAAAAATCTTTTACTTTCATATCAAATAATTAAATCCAAAAATATGCACAAAATTCCTGTCCTTTTCACTCCGAATTTTACTGCTGCCACATTAAATTTTTATGATGCTGATAGCACTACCAGAGTTCAAGCTTTATCTTTAATACAAATCAAAAGAGATTCTATGCAGGATTTTTAAAAAAATCCTGGTTAAATAAGACTTAATCCTGCTTTAAATATCAAAGAAACGTAAGGATCTATTTTAAATTTGGATGTCAAAGTTTTCTGTGCTTTAATTGCATTTTTATTGCCTTTGCACAATGTTTCCGATTGCTGATGTAACAAATTACCACAAATTTAGTGGCTTAAACATTAAAATGCATTGCCCCACAATATTGGTGTTTAGAAATGAGTCTCACTGGTAAAATCCATGTGTCAACATGAGTGTGTTTCTTCTATATACTCAGGAAAAGAAAGTCTATTCTCCCTTGTAGAAGGTGCCTGATTCCTGGATTATATAACCCTTCCATCTTCCCTAAGCCTTCATTGCATCTTTTCAACCTCTGCTCTGCCTTCTATTTCAGATTACCTTTACCTTGACCCTCCTGCTTCTTTCCTTCACTCATAAAAACATTTGTGATCATTTGAGACCCATTCAAAAAATTCAGAGTAATCTTCTAATCTCAAATTTCTTAATTAATCATATCTACAAAATCCCTTTTGCCATGCAAATTCATGTATTCATAGATATGGACACATTTGGGGCCATTACTCTGTTTAACACAGAGTAAATATTCTTGATATTCATAAAGTCCAGTAACCTTAAGAATTGTTTTCCAGTTACTTAATTTTAAATGTGTAAATATTGTGAGAAACTAATTTATGATGCTGATTTCTGAAAGATGTATTTCCTTTATCTTTATGTCCTGATTTCAAACTAATTTATTTTTTGTCATGCATAAATAAAATAGATTTATTTTATCTTCTATGTTTAAAATTTTTTAGCTATTTTATTTATCAGCAAAATGGCTTCTTATGTCCTAACAAAAACAGATCCTTAAAAGAAGTTTTAAAAAATAATACACTATTTATGAATTGAGTGTTTTCAACTCATTTCAAAGAAGTAAATTGGTCAACTTCATTGGAAAAGGAAATTCGGACCATCTCTTCATCTATTTTAAATACATTTGTTTATTTTATATTTTCTAAATTATACCAGAGCTTTCTAAAAGTAGAAATTCCCTGAGCTTTCAGTCTTTTACATAATCAGATTTTGACTTACACAGATTTTATATAAAATAAAACATGTTTCATCATTTAAACAGCATAATCTAGCCATGTATTTTGTGTGCTAAGAAGGTTGATGTTTCATATTCAGTAACTTATGTTCACAAATTTTAAAGAGGCCAGGATTTGGATTTGAAATGTGTGATATACTGTGTCTAAATTGAGGTTAGATATATATTTATTAATTTTCATAATGATCAAAAATTCAGCTACTACATTCAACTATCATCACATTTTACTCAAGAAATTCATGGTCGAGGTTTGATCCAAGATGGCTCTTTAGGAGCAGCTCAGGATTGCAGCTCCCAGAGAAAGCACAGTGGGTGAGTGGATGCCGTATTTCCAGATGGATCTCTATTGCTCACAGACCAGGAGATTCCAAGGCGGGGGAGCCCTAAGGGTCACCAGCACGGCTGTTTTGCTGGCACTGCAGCGTGGCAGCTCTCTGTACAAAATACAGTGGTCTTGCCCTTTTAAACTGGCACTTGGTGCTCTGGGAAGGCAGATTCACCCATTCACCTGATTAAATGGGTCTGAAACAGGGAGACAGGCCAGCAGATTCCAAGGCAGGGCCATTGTTTCAGCCGGTGCAGTGGGTCACCGCATGGGAAATCACACAGATCCTGGCACCCTTTCAGCAGGCAACTGGAATACCCAGGAGACAGTCAACTGTTCAACTTAAAAAAAAAAAAAAGGCTCTGAGACAGGGAGCCAGGTGATCAGGCTCAGCAGGTCCCACCCCCACAAAAACAAATAAAACAGCAATTGGAAATGCTTGGGGTTGAGAGTTTCACAGCAAGCACAGCTGAACCCAGGATGGTGCAGCTCGGTGGGGGAGGAGCATCGGCCATTACTGAGGCACTCCACCCCTATGGAGGTAGTCTGCCATTGCTGAGGCAGCCTGCCCTTGCCAAGGCAACCTGCCATAACAGAGAGAGTTCACCAATACCAAGGTGGGCCACCATCACCGAGGCAGTTCTAACCACACCCATATAAACAGGACTGCAGGGAAGCTCACATGGCAGCAGGATGGAGCTGGCAGCAGGGCAGAGCCGGCAGTGGGGTGGAACCCACAGCAGCTCAGCAAAGCCTCTGCAGGCAGAAAGAGACTAGGCTGCCTCCTTGCTGGGCAGGGAAGCCACCCACCCCCCAACAAAAAGGCAGCAGAACAACAGATACTCATAAATAAAGCCCTAACTCCCCAGGACAGAGCACCTGAGGAAAAAAAGGGGTTTTATGAGTTCTGCTGCAGCAGACTTAAACGTACCTGCCTAGCAGCTCTGAATGAACAACAGAGCTCACAGCTCAACACTTGAGCTCCCATAAAGAACAGACTGTCTCTTCAAGCAGCTCCCTAACCCCTGTATATCCAAAGAGTCACCTCACAAAAAACTGATCAGACTGACATTTGGCATGCATCATTCTGGGACAAAGATAGCAGAAGAAGAAACTGGTAGCATCCCTTACTGTTCTGGAGCTGCTGGAGGTGATACCCAGGTAAGCAGGGCCTGGAGTGTATCTCAGCAGTCCTACAGCAGAGGGGCCAGACTGCTAGAAGAAAAACTAAGAAACAGAAATAACTTCATCGTCAAAACCTGGAAGTCCACTCAGAGAATCATTCTGAAAATCAGCAACTACACAGACGACAGTTGGATAAATCCACAAAGATGGAAAGAAATGAGAGCAAAAACACCCAAAACCAGAACACATCTCCTCCTACAAGGGATCACAACTCCTCACCAGCAAGGGAACAAAGTTGGATGGAAAATGAGTGTGATGAAATGACAGAATCAGAATTCAGAAGGTGGGAAATGAGAAACTTCTGTGAGCTAAAAGAACATGTTCTAAATCAATGCAAAGAAACTAAGAACCTTGAAAAAAGATTTGACAAAATGATAACAAGAATGGACAACTTAGGAATATGAGTGAATTGATGGAGCTGAAAACACAACACTAGAACTTCGTGAAGCATGGTTAAGTTTCAACAGCTGAATTGACCAAGCAGAAGAAAGGATATCAGAGGTAGAAGATCAACTCAATTAAATAAAACAAGAAACCAGGATTAGAGAAAAAAGCACCAAAAGGAATGAACAAAGTCTCCAAGAAATATGAGACTATGTGAAGAGACCTAATCTATGTTTGATAGGTGTACCTGAATGTGACAAAGAGAATGAATCCAAGCTGGAAAAATAGTCTTCAGGATATTATCCAGGAAAATTTTCGCAACCTAGCAAGGCAGGCCAATATTCAAGTCCAGAAAATACAGAGAACACCACAAAGATATTCCGCAAGAAGAGCAACCCCAAGGCACATAATCGTCAGATTCACCAGGGTTGAAATGAAGAAGAAAATGCTAAGCACAGCCAGAGAAAAAGCTCGGGTTACCCACAAAGGGAAGCCCATCAGACTCACAGCAGATTTCTCGGCAGAAACTCTACAAGCCAGAAGAGAGTGGGGACCAATATTCAACACCCTTAAAGAAAATAACTTCCAACACAGAATTTCACATCCAGCCAAACTGAGTTTCAGAAGAGAAGAAAACATAAAATCCTTTATGAACAAACAAGTTATCAGAGATTTTGTCACCACCAGGCCTGCTTTACGAGAGTTCCTGAAAGAGTCACTACACATAAAAAGGAACAACCAGTACCAGCCACTCCAAAAACATACCAAATGGTAAAAAGCATCAACAAAATGAAGAATCTGCATCAACTAATGGGCAAAACAGCCAGCTAGCACCAAAATGGCAGTATCAAATTCACACATAACAATATTAACCCTAAATGTAAATGGGCTAAATGCACCAATCAAAAGACACAGACTGGCAAATTGGATAAAAAGTGAAAATACATTGGTGTTCTGTATCCAGGAAACTCATCTCACATGCAGGGATACACAAAGGCTCAAAATAATGGGATGGAGGAAGATTTACCAAGCAAATGCAGAACAGAAAACAGCAGGAGTTGCAATTCTTGTCTCTGATAAAATAGACTTTAAAGCAACAAAGATCAAAAGAGAAAAAGAAGGGCATTACATAATGGTAAAAGAATCCATACAAGAAGAGCTAACAACCCTAAATATATATGGACCCAATACAGGAGCACCCAGATATATAAGGCAAGTTCTTAATGACTTACAAAGACACTTAGACTCCCACACAATAATAGTGGGAGACTTTAACACTCCAGTGTCAATATTAGACAGATCAACCAGAAAGAAAATTAACAAGAATATCCAGGGCTTGAACTCAGACCTGGAACAAGCAAACCTGATAGACATTTACAGAACTCTCCATCCCAAATCCACAGACTATACCTTCTTCTCAGCACCATATCACACCTACTCCAAAACTGACCACATAATTGGAAGTAAATCACTCCTCAGCAAATGCAAAACAACTGAAATAATAACAAACAGTTTCTCAGACCATAGTGCAATCAAGTTAGAACTCAGAATTCAGAAACTAACTCAGAACCGCACAGCTTCACTGAATCTGAACAACTGGCTCTTGAATGTTGACTGGATAAACAATGAAATGAAGGCAGAAATAAAGAAGTTCTTTGAAACCAATGAGAATAAAGACAAAACATACCAGAATGTCTGGGACACATTTAAAGCAGTCTCTAGAGAAAAATATATAGCAATAAGTGCCCACATGAGAAGAGTGGAGAGATTTAAAATTGACACCCTATTGTCAAAATTAAAAGAGCTAGAGGAGAAAGATCAAAAAAACTCAAAACCTAGCCGAAGACAAGAAATAACTAAGATCAGAGCAGAACTGAAGGAGAGAGAGACATGAAAAACCCTTCAAAAAAAATCAATAAATCCAGGAGCTGGTTTTTCGAAAAGATCAACAAAATAGACAGAGAACTAGCCAGATTAATAATAATAAAAAAAAAGAGAGAATAACCAAATAAAGGCAATAAAAAATGATAAAGGCGAAATCACCACAGATCCCAAAGAAATTCAAACCATCATCAGAGAATATTTCAAACAACTCTATGCACATAAACTAGTAAACCTGGAAGAAACTGATAAATTACTGGACACTTGCATCCTCCCAAGCCTAAACCAGGAAGAAGTCAAAACCATGAATAGACCAATAACAAGGTCTGAAGTTGAGGCAGCAATTCAGAGCAATTCAATAAGAGCTATTTATAATTAAATAGCTCTTAATTAAGAGCCTACCAAACAAAAAAAGCCCAGGTCCAGATGGGTTCACAGCCAAATTCTACCAGACACACAAAGAGGAACTGGTACCCTACCTCCTGAAACAATTCCAAATAATCCAAAAAGAGGGAATCCTTCCCTAATCATTTTATGAGACCAACATCATCCTGATACCAAAACCCAGCAGAGACTCAACAAGAAAAAAATATCTTCAGGCCAATATCCATGAAGAACATATACGCAAAAATCTTCAATAAAATACTGGCAAGCTGATTGCAACAGCACATCAAAAAGCTTATCCACCATGATCAACAAGCTGCCCATCTCTATGAGCAGTCAAGGGCTCTGCTGTCCTGTGTTTTATTAGACGGTCTCATCTTCCTTCCCAGCCTGGATTCTCAACAAGAGATCCATGGGTAGGTTTGGAGAAGACAGACTTTGCGCTCTTTTGGGTTTGTTACCCACTCGGGCAAAAGGCTATGCAGGAGGCAGACAATAAGTAAAAAGGATCGAGGTTGAGGGCTCTACCTTTGGTGGGACAGGGGCTCCTCTCTCCCTCAAACTCTGAACAGACTCAGCAGGCAGGCAGAGTGGACTGTGGTGGAAGGTAAGACGAGCAGGGGAGTCTCAAAGCTGATGATGCTTTTCCACACAGGACAACTCTCTGGTGAGGCTTCCACTCACTGAAAGCTTTTGAAGAACCCAAAAGGATTCATCCCGGGGATGCAAGGCTGGTTCAACATATGCTAGTCTATAAACGTAATTCACCACATCAACAGAACCCAAAACAAAACCACATGATTATCTCAATTGATGCAGAGAAGGCCTTTGACAAAATTCAACTGCCTTTATGCTAAAAACCCTCAATAAACTCGGTATTGACAGGACGTATCTCAAAATAGTAAAAGCTATTTATGACAAACCAACAGCCAATATCATACTGAATGGGCAAAAACTGGAAGCATTCCCTTGGAAATCTGGCACTAGACAAGGATGCCCTCTCTCACCACTCCTATTCAATATAGTACTGGAAGTTCTAGCCAAAGCAATTAGGCAAGAAAAATAAATAAAGGGTGTTCAAATAGGAAAGGAGAAAACCAAATTGTCTCTATTTGCAGATGACATGATAGTATATCTAAAAGACCCCATGGTCTCAGCCCAAAATCTCCTGAAACTGATAAGCAACTTCAGCAAAGTCTCAGGATACAAAATCAATGTGCAAAAATCACAAGCATTCCCATACACCAATAACAGACTTAAAGAGGGCCAAATCAAGAATGAACTGTCATTCACAATTACTACAAAGAGAATAAAATACCTAGGAACACAACTAACAAGGAACGTAAAGGACCTCTTCAAGGAAAACTACAAACCACTGCTCAACAAAATAAGAGACGACACAAACAGATGGAGAAACATTCCATGTTCATGGTTAGGAAGAATAAATATCATGAAAATGGACAGATTGCCCAAAGTAATTTATAGATTCAACGCTATCCCCATAAAGCTACCAATGACCTTCTTCACAGAACTGGAAAAAATCACCTTAAACTTCATGTGAAACCAAAAGAGAGCCTGCATAGCCAAGTCAATTCTAAGTAAAAAGAACACAGCGGGAGGCATCACACTACCAGACTTCAAACTATACTACAAGGCTACAGTAATCAAAACAGCATGGTACTGGTACCAAAACAGAGATATAGACCAATGGAACAGAACAGAGGCATCGGAGGCAACACAGCATATCTACAACCATACAATCTTTGATAAACCTGACAGAAACAAGCAATGAGGGAAAGGATTCCCTGTTTAATAAATGGTGTTGGGAAAACTGGCTAGCCATGTGCAGAAAGCAGAAACTGGTCCCCTTCCTGACACCTTACACTAAAATTAACTCCAGATGGATTAAAGACTTAAATATAAGACCTAACACCATAAAAACCCTAGAAGAAAACCTAGGCAAAACCATTCAGGACATAGGAGTAGGCAAGGACTTCATGACCAAAACACCAAAACCATTGGCAACAAAAGCCAAAATAGACAAATTTGACCTAATCAAACTCCACAGCTTCTTCATGGCAAAAGAAACAGTCATTAGAGTGAATCAGCAACCAAGAGAATGGGAAAAATATTTTGCAGTGTACCCATCTAACAAAGGACTGATATCCAGAATCTACAAAGAACTGAAACAGATTTACAAGAAAAAAAAAACAAACAAACCCATTCAAAAGTGGGTAAAAGATATGAACAGACATTTTACAAAAGAAGACATGCACGAGGCCAACAAACATGAAAAAATGCTCATTATCAATGGTCATTAGAGAAATGCAAATCAAAACTACATTGAGATACCATCTCACGCCAGTTAGAATGGCAATTATTAAAAAATCTGGAGACAACAGATGCTGGAGAGGATGTGATGAAACAGGAACACTTTTACACTGTTGGTGGGAATGTAAATTAGTTCAACCATTGTGGAAGACAGTGTGGTGATTCATCAAGGACCTAGAAATAGAAATTCCATTTGACCCAGCAATCCCATTACTGAGTATATATTCAAAGGATTGTAAATCGTTCTACTGTAAGGACACACACACACACGAATGTTCATTGCAGCACTGTTTACAATAGCAAAGACCTGGAACCAACCCAAATTCCCATTGTTGACAGACTGGACAGGGAAAATGTGGCACATATACACCATGGAATATTATGCAGCAATCAAAAACGATGAGCTCGTGTCCTTTATAGGGACATGAATGAACCTGGAGAACATCATTCTCAGCAAATTGACACAAGAACAGAAAATGAAACACCGCATGTTCTCACTCATAGGCGGGTGTTGAACAATGAGAACACATGGACACAGGGAGGGGAGCACTATACACTGGGGTCTGTTGGGAGGGAATAGGGGAGGGGCAGCGGGGGTGGGGAGTTGGGGAGAGATAGCACAGGGAGAAACGCCAGATATAGGTGAAGGGAGGAAGGCAGCAAATCACACCGCCATGTGTCTACCTATGCAAATATCTTTCATGTTCTTCACATGTACCCAAAAACCTAAAATGTAATTAAAAAAAGAGAAATTAAAAAAAAAAGAAATTCATGGTCATTATGTTAAAAAAAGCCAGAAATACAGAGGTTTATTATAACATAATTTTTTTATTATTATTGTTATTAAGATGACAAAAACATAATTAGCTAATGTCATGCATTGTTTAACAACTAAAATATGCTGTGAGAAATGAATCCTTAAGCAATTTTATCACTGGGCAGACATCATGTAGCATACTTACATCCCAGGTTGTACTTACAAACCTAGAAGGGATCGCCTACTACATATCTATGTAATGAAGAATAGCCTATTGCTCCTGGGCTATAAACCTGTACAGAATATTGCTGTAATGAATATCATGGGTAATTCTAAGGCAGTGATAAGTACTTGCACATCTAAATATAAAGAGGTATACTAAAAGTATGGTTTAAAAGTTAAAATATAATACATCTGTATAGGGCACTTACCATAAATAAGCCTTCAGGACTGGAAGTTGCTCTAGAAAAGTCAGTGAGTCAGTGGCAAGCCAATGTTAAGGGCTAAGATATTCCCATGTAGCTCTGTAGAATTTACAATTATATAATTGGGGTACCATCAATTTATTTAAATTTTTTTTCTCAATAATAATTTAAGCTTAACTTACTGAAACATTTTTGCTTTATGCACTTTTTAATTTTTTAAACTCTTTGATCATTTAGTATAACACTTAGCTTAACACATAAACACATTGTCAACAATAAAAAAATAAGTTACTTCTTAATAGTCTTATCCTGTAAGTTTTTTCTCCCTCTGGAAGGTCTTCAGAAGCATTATCACACTTGAAGCTGTCATCTCCTATGTTAACAATGCCTTCTTCTGAAATATCACACTTGAAGCTGTCATCTCCTATGTTAACAATGCCGTCTTCCTGAAGGACCTGCCTAGAGCTGTTGTAGCAGTCACTTTGTTACTGTTAGTGGAAGGAGTTCCCTCTAAAATGATAATATAAAGTACTGTTTAGTAAATACGAGGCAATAAGAAATTTTTCAGCTTCATTATAGTCATATAGACCACCTTCATAGGTATAGTCCTTTGTGGACCAAAATGTCATTATGTGGCACATGACTATATGAGAAGTACGGAATGATTAAGATAGAATAGGAATTTTAGTACCACATGATAAAGAGATGAATAGAAGTGGATGAAGGAAAGCAAACTCAATAATAAATAAATGTGGGATTCTAGGGAAATATGGATGTCTAGACGATTGATAGAAATTCTTAACTGTCAATGACAAATACCTAATTGAGTCAAGCATCAAAACAACCCATCATGCCCATTAGAGTTAAAAGTACACATTTTGTTTTTAAATAGAAAATTCAATTGAGTGAATGAAGAGATAAAAGTGATGGTGTGAGAAAGACTTATGATTAAAGGATAAGCATGTAAGATATATTATAGTTTTCACCTCTGAAATTCTATTCACCTCCTTTTCATTCTCCTACTGCTACTAAACAATCCTATGGAAAGCAAAACCAATACTACTGCTTCAGTGTAATAAAGCTGCTTCCATATGGCCGGCTGATCTCACTGGAAAGCAGGGTTATAGCAGATTGCCAGTGATGGTTGATTATCAGTGGATGTAGTGGGATTGTTCTTAGTAAACTAACGTACATATTACTGAGCCTGTGTGCCTTTGCCTCTATGTTTTTTTTCACTGGACAAAGACAGAGTGGTTAGGTAAAAAAGTTGGATGCTCACATGAACAGGCAAGAGTCAGTAGAAAAGGTGGAACTATAGCTAACAAATTTACCATATATTAATTGTTAGTTTTTTTTTTTTTTGTATCCCCCTCTCCGGTGTTTATCCCCCTACTCTCCTGTGTGTATCCTCTTTCTCTTTTGCGTGTATATTCCTCTCTCCTGTGTGTATCCTTCTTTCTCCTGTGTGTATCCTTTTTTCTCCTGCGTGTATCCTTCTCTCTTCTGTGTGTATTCTCCTACCTTTTTGTGTACCCTCCTCCCTCCTGTATTTATCCTTCTCCCCCTGTGTGTATGCCCCTCTATCCTGCATGTATGCCCCACTCTCTTGTGTGTATCCCCCTTTCTCCTGTGTGTATCCCCCCTCTCTGCTGTGTGTATCCTCTTTTCTCCTGTGTGTATGCCCCTCTGTTCTGTGTGTATCTTCCTATCCTGTGTGGATTTCCCTTTCTCCTGTGTGCATCTTCCCCACTTCTGTGTGTATCCCCCTTACCTGTGTGTATCCCCCTTTCTATTGTGTGTTTTCCTCTCTCCTTTGTGTATCCTCCTCTCTCCTGGGTGTATCTTTCTCTCTTTTGTGTGTATCCTTCTTTCTGAATTTTGTATTCTGGCCTCTCCCGTGTGTATCCCCCTCCCCCTGTGTGTATCCTTTTCTCTCCTGTGTGTATTTCCCTCTATCCTGTGTGTATGTCACACTCTCCTGTTTGTATCTTTCTCTCTCCTGTGTGTTTCCCCCTCTCTTCTGGGTGTATCCTGCTCTCTTATATGTGTATCCTCTTCTGTCTTGTGTGTATTCTCCTCTCTCCTGTGTGTATCCCTTTACCCCTGTGTGTATCCCCATTTCTCCTGGATGTATCTCCCTCTCTCCTATGTGTATCCTACTCTCTCCTGTGTGTATTTTTTTTCACCTGTGTGTATCCTTCTCTCTTCTGTTTGTATTTTTTTCTCTCCTGTGTGTATCCTCCTCTCTGCTGTGTCTATCCTTCTCTTCCCTGTGTGTATTCTCCTCTCTCCTGTGTGTATCTTCCTTTCTTCTGTGTGTATCTTCTTCTTTCCTATGTGTATACCCCTCTTTCCTGTGTGTATCCCCCTCTCTATTGTGTGTATTCTCTTCTATTTTATGTGTATCCTCCTCTCTCCTGTGTGTATGCCCCCACCCTCCTGTGTGTATCCTTCTCTTTGTGTGTATTCTTTCTTTCCTGTGTGTACCTCCCTTTTACCTGTGTGTATCCCCCTGCTTTGTGTGTTCCCCTGTTTAGTTTTGAATTGTTAGTCAAAGAGCTCGAGGTCTTTTTTATAGTGTGAAGTTGTATCTTTAAAAGCTTGCTATATCTATGTTGTTCTAGAGCAGCAAAAATTAAACATATGTTTAATTTACATAATTTATTCCATACATTCTATGACTTTTATTGCATTATGTTTCTCGGTAGAAGACATTTTCTCCCAATTGGAAATAAAGAGATATAATTTCTCCCATTCCTACACCAAAGCCACAGTCAAATGTATTATATAAATGCATTTTTATGATTGGATGTGGGCTACTCCAGGGAAGGGGGAATGAACTTGTGTGAGGTGTCTCCCCTTGACTGAGGATAGTTCCTAGAGAGGGATAAAGCTTTGAGGTGTCAGCAGTCAACATTCTCAGCAGTGCTGGAAATGAGTGCCTCAGTCATAAGCTGACGTCTGAGCAGTGCGTCACAACATCCTCTACTCTCCACCCCTTATGCTGCTTGGATCTATTTGCTTCTTAAAGTAAGTTTACCTGTTTAGAAACAGGTTCTTTAGAAGTGTGTGTGTGTGTGTGTGTGTGTGTGTGTGTGTGTGTGTGTTTTCAAATTATTTCCTCCAAACAAATACTCTGCATACTACAATTCATTTCCCTTATGAAGGCATTTTCAATAGTTATGGAGTCAAAATTCAAATAATGATAATCTAGGCCTAAACTTTGCGATTCTTCAAGGCTGTGAGTCAGAATGTATTTCATGTATTTGTTAGTGTTACATAAGCCACTGTAACTGCACATGCACAATAGTTATGACTGGCTGTACCTCATAGGTAGAACATCTGGTTGCCTGGGGCAGCAAAATATTAGAAGAGTAAACTGTTTTGTGGCTGTTTATTATGTGAATGATTACTTGCTAGGAGAAGGAGACATTTTTTATATTGCCTGGGGCAGCAAGAACCCTCGGGTTGACATTAGTCTTGTTCTTTAGTAAGAAACACAAGGCATGAAATACATAAATGAACATCTCAGTTTGACACTAGCTGTTAGTCTGTATGCTAACTCTGGGTCTTACTGGGTGTGATGAATGGCTTTTGAGTGTTTTAAATTTTTTAGTCTAATCAAGGATTACTTTATTAGTCAATGTTACTGAAGAAAATATTATTCTACATTATAGGACTTCTATTTTGTCTCTACACAGTCACATTATGTAATAACGACTCTGGGTGATGTCATGTTTGAAACTTTATTTTCATATACTGTAAAATATGAAAGGCAAAATGAATTTTAAATATTCCCACAAAGTACAACGCAGGGAATATGTCTGAGACATAATTTTATGCATCTTTTATGCAAAAATTAATTGCCATATTTATAATTCCCATGAACAATACCCAGACTTGTTTCTTATATGAATATCATGCCAGCTCACAGATGAAAAATCATTAGCATCAAGGTCTTCTTCAAAATGTAGGGAATAAGTTTAAACAAATGTATTCTGCTTACTACCGTGAAGATAAAAACACTTTCCTAAAAAAAAAAAAAAAAAAAAAAAAATAGAATAAGAAATATTCCTTGAGATTAGTTTACAATGAGAAGGGAAGGAGGTGCCTTTGTGCACCAAGTGAAATGCAAGAGAAATGTCAAATTCAGGCCATGGCTTTTTTTGATGTAGAATAAATTTAAAACTTCAGAGGAAAGAGCTATAATTTAAGTATAAAGTGCTGAAATTAATTAGGTAACCATGGAAAGTGTTGAGAAATTAAACTTGAAAAAAAGTGAATGTACTAATTCCAAAACTGTAGCTTCTATCTTAATTTATTACATATAAATATAATCACATTAAATACCAATATTGTTGACCAAAAAATAACAAAAAAAAATTATTTTGAAAATGATTATTTTTGCACCCACTAAAAATGAGCCAAGTGCTATATATGTGATACACACATACAGAATACATAAAATATGTATAGAAATGTGGTCCTAATTATTTTAGTCAGCACCATACATGAAATGCTTTTACCTACCCAACCTGAGTTATAATTAGGGAGAACAAAATGCAAGTTGTTTCCCAAATATGCATTAGAAAGACACAGAATGAGGAGACTGACAATAGTTTAGATAAATAGGTAAAATAATAAAAAGGAAAAAAATCCACTGAAATCCCTACAGTGACAGATGCTAGCCTGACTGTAGATCCGATTCTATTTCTGATGAGTACTGTGATGGTGTTGATAGACAATCAATTTCGTCAGTCATCATGGAAGTGATTGCTGATGGATTTTATTGTCTTGGACTCAGGGACATCATCTTGGAAAAAAAACTTCTCACCGGATTGAAATTCTTGACGTGCAATCAAAGTTGTGGAAGAACAGAAGGCTACTGAAAGAACTGTCACTAAGAACAATTGCTACAGAACGATCTAAAGGATCAGGTGAAGGATTTGTGAAATGTTTTCACAAGATGAAATGTCAGAGTTCTAAAAGTATTTACGTGTAGCTGAGAAACTTTGTTTCCAAAGTACTATTTATGTTTGTGTTGAGAGGAATCAAAATTCTGAAGTAGTTTTTTTAGTGTCTATTTTTTAAGTAAAACACTACTACAATAGATGCAGACTTGTATAATAGTATGACATGTTAATAATTGTTTAATAAGAATCCTAGGTATTTAAGAAAAAGTAATTATGGCATAATGTATGCATGCAAATTGGTTAAGGATCAAATTACACAGAAAAGACAAACAAATAAAAATATAAATTACATAAACACATATTCCTGAAGCCTAGATATTGTGGCTCTATTAGATAACTGGGAAGTAGATATGCATAAAATATATTTATATTCTCTGCTCATCAGTGGCTGATGGTACATTTTATAGATATTTAATAAAATATCTTCAATATAGTATTATAAGTACTTGATAATTAACTATGAAGCACACACGGGGGCTATGCTTTAAAAATCTTACAGGCAAACCATGGTTAATTTATAGATTTCTGCTTCATATTCAAGAAATATTGCTTTTGCATACCTCTTACAAGACCAGAAATCAAAATTTTTTCAATCTGATTCAGTTTCTTCCTGCAATAGTTTGATAAACCCGAGGATAAGGACAGTCTTTCACAAGATTGAGAGGCATCATCCTCACAGTAAATGGATGTGTGTGAAAATACACAAAGTATTATCACCTGAGAAATCTCACTCAAGCTTCAGTGACCAGAATTTTTATTGGAATTTCATTACACATGGATGATTGATTGAATTATCACCACTCTAGCCTCCTGTCTCACCCTAGGTTGGACTAATATCATATGGCTCAAAGCCCCAAACCTCTTATATTACGGATTGTTTTGTTTTTTGTTTTTTGTTTTTTGTTTTTAGCATGGCCTGATTCATCTTCAGTCATCTTTTTAGAATAAACTATCTGGGGCTTCATCAGGAGTCATCTACGAAATAAACCGTCAAGGGTGATATAATTCCAGAGTGATATAATTCAAGGGTGATGTAATTCCACAATGAATAATAAAGACATTCCTATCACATTGAAAATACTCAGGATTTGGAGGTTATCTTTCAAAAACCAGAGACAATGCCTAGCATAGATCTTTATTACAGAGTCCTCAAATTAAATTTTGGAAAGTAGACCCTTCATTATATGTATGGCATAAACAGAGGGATTAAGACTTTGCTTAGAAATTGCTTCAAAGAGGCAATATTGAGATGCCTCTTGATTTACAAGTAAGAATAGAGTAGCTATAGAAAACTTTCTATGAATTGAAAGTAGTTGGATGTGCTACAGTGTTTCTTTTTGGGGGAGAATAGCAAGCAGCAAAGGAAGAAGGCTCAATAAAATAGAAAATTATGTAGGTCCCAATTTATGTACATGTCTGACCTAATAAAGATACAGGATTGAAGAATATGCTTAAAAAAGCAGACTTAGAAGGTTCCATGTGGTTGCCTGAAAACTTTAAGTCATAAACCTTGTTTCTTATAAAATAATGCCAATTAATGGTGTTTTCTTTGTCATATTTCTCTTTTTATTATAATATATATTTATCTTCAGAATAAGGCTCACAAAGGCTTAGATAGTCCAAAAACATCCTATCATTCAATGGGAGTAGTGATTTAATAGTCTCCAAATTCTAAAACACTTTTTTGCTTACAGATTTCTCAGAAAACAGAGATTTTTAGCTTACACACTGAATCTGCATGAACAGATTTAAGGAAGATTTTAAAACACAATAAATATTTTGAAACCATAATCTCATGGAAAGTTAAAAGTGGACGAACTAACAAAAATATGGAACAGGTTGGGAAGACCTGAGCAAGGTGGCTGAATAGAAACAGTTCCAGCCTGCAGCTCCCAGCAAGATCAATGCAAAAGGCGGGTATTTTCTACATTTCCAACTGAGGTACCCTGATAATCTCATTGTGACTGGTTAGACAGTGGATGCAGCCCACACAGTGTGTGGAGAAGCAGGGAGGGGCATTGCCTCATCCGGGAAGCACAAGGGGTCTGGGAACTCCCGCCTTAGCAAAGGGAATCTCTGAGGAACCACGCAGTGAGGAACCGTCCATTCTGGACCACATACTACACTTTTGCAGAAATCTCAGTCTTTGCAACCTGCAGACCCGGAGATTCCCTCAGATGCCTACACTACCAGACCCCTGAATTTCATGCATAAAACTAGGTGGTCATTTGGGCAGACACCCAACTAGCTGCTGGGTTTTTTTTCCATACCCTAGTGGCCCCTTGGAAAGTCACTGAGACAGAGCCATTCACTCCCACAGAAAGGGGGCCGAACCAAGGAAGCCAAGTAGTCTAGCTCAGCAGATCCCACTTTCATGGAGCCCAGCAAGCTAAGATCCACTGGCTTGAAATTCTCACTGCCAGCAAAGCAGTCTGAAGTCTACCTGGGACTGTTGAGCTTGGGGACTGGGGGGAACAATCCAACATTACTGAGGCTTGAGTAGGAGGTTTTCCCCACAAAGTTTAAACAAAGCTGCAGAAAGTATGAACTTGGTAGGGCCCACTACAGCTCCTCAAAGCCTCTGTAGCCAGACTGTCTCTCTAGATTCCTCCTCTCTGGACAGGGCATCTCTGAAGGAAAGGCAGCAGCCCCAGTCAGGGGCTTATAGATAAAACTTTCATCTCCCTTGGACAGAGCACCTGGGAGTAGAGGAGACTGTGGGCACAGCTTCAGCGAACTTAAATGTTTCTGCCTGCCAGGTCTGAAGAGAGAAGCACATCTCCTAGCACAGTGCTTGAGCTCTGCTAAGGGACAGACTACCTCCTCAAGTGGGTCACTGACCCTGTGCCCCCTGCCTGGGAGATACCTCTCAGCAGAAGTCAAAAGACATCTCATACAGGAGAACTTTAGCTGGCATCTGGTGGGTGCCCCTCTGGGATGAAGCATCCAGAGGAAGGAACAGACAATAATCGTGGCTGTTCTGCAGCCTCTGCTGGTGATACCCAGGCAAACAGGGCCGAGTGTGGATCTCCAGCAAACTCCAGCAGACCTGCTACGGAAAGGCGTGACTAGTAGAAGGAAAACTAACAAACAGAATGGAATAGCATCAACATCAAAAAAAAGAAAGGATGTCCACACAAACACCCCAACCGAAGGTCACCAACATCAAAGACCAAAGGTAGATAAATCCAGAAAGGTGAGGTAAAGCCAATGCAAGAAGTCTAAAAAATCCAAAAGCCAGAATGCCTCTTCCCTTCAAAGGATCACAACTCCTCACCAGCAAGGGAACACAACTGAATGGAGAATTAGCTTGATGAATTGACAGAAGTAGGCTTCAAAAGGTGGGTAATAACAAACTCCTCCAAGCTAAAGGAGCATGTTATTAGCAAGGAACCTAATAACCTTGAACAAAGGTTATAGAAATTTCTAACTAGAATAACCAGTTTATAGAAGAACATAAACGACCTGATGGAGCTAATAAACACAGCATGAAAACTTCCTGAAGCACATACAAGTATCAGTAGCTGAATTAATCAAGCAGAAGAAAGGATATCAGAGATTGCTGAAATAAAGCATGAAAAGAGATTAGAGAAAAAAGAATGAAAAGGAATGAACAAAGCCTCCAAAAAATAAGGGACTGTAAGAAAAGACCAGATGGAGGTTTGATTGGTGTATCTGAAAGTGACAGGGAAAATTAGACCAGATTGGAAAACACTCTTTAGGATATTATCCAGAAGAACTTCCTCAACCTAGCAGGACATGCCAATATTCAAATCCAGGAAAAACAGAGAATACCACAAAGATACCTTTCCAAAAGAGCAACCCAAGACACAATTGTTCAATTCATCAAGGTTGAAATTAAGGAAAAAATGTTAAGGGCAGCCAGAGAGAAAGGTCAGTTTACTCACAAAGAGAAGCCTATTAGACTAATATTGGATCTCTCTGCAAAAAGCCAGGAGTGGGGGCCAATATACAACATTTTTTGTCCTAGAATTATCCAGAAAAAACAAGCTTCATTAGCAATGAGAAATAAAATCATTTTCAAACAAGCAAATGCTGACAGATTTTTTTCAACAAAAGGCCTGTCTTACATGAGCTCCTGAAGGAAGCACTAAATATGGAAAGGAAAAACCGGTACTAGCCACTGGAAAAAAACATACCAAATTGTAAAGACCTACAGAATGGGTCTTTTTTTTTTTTTTTTTTTTTTTTTTTTTTTTTACATTTTATCCATCTGGCTAATATACAGAATCTACAAGGACTTAAACAAATTTACAAGAAAGAAATAACCCCATCTAAAAGTGGACAAAGGATATGAACAGATACTTCTCAAAAGAAGACATTTCTGTGGCCAAAAAACAAATTTTAAAAACCTCATCAGCACTGGTCATTAGAGAAATTCAAATCAAAACCACAATGAGATACCACCTTACTCCAGTTAGAATGGCAATGTTAAAAAGACAAGTAACAGCAGATGCTGGAGAGGATGTGGAGAAATCATAGCACTTTTACGCTGTTGATGGGAGTGTAAATTGGTTCAACCATTGTGTAAGACAATGTGTCAATTCCTCAAGGATCTAGAACCTGAAATACCATTTGACCCAGCAATCCCTTTACTGGATATATAACCAGAGGATTATAAATCATTCTACTATAAGGACACATGCACACGAATGTTTATTGCAGCACTGAAGTTCACAATACCAAAGATGTGGAACCAACCCAAATGCCCATCAACAATAGACTGGATAAAGAAAATGTGACACATATACACTGTGGACTACTATGCAGCCCTTAAAAAGGATGAGTTCGTGTCCTTTGCAGGGACATGGATGAAACTGGAAACCATCATTTTCAGCAACTCACACAGGAACAGAAAACCAAACAGCACATATTCTCACTTATAAATGGGAGTTGAACAGTGAGAAAACATGGACACAGGGAGTGGAATATCACACACTGGGGCCTGTTGGGGGATGGGGTCTAGGGGAGGGATAGCATTGGGAGAAATGCCTAATGTGGCTGAAGAGTTGATTGATGCAGCAAAACCACCATAGCATGTGACACCTATGCAACAAACCTGCATATTCTGCCCATCTACCCTAGTACGTAAGTTTAATAATAATAAAGAAAGAAACAAGAAGAATTCGTATACATGAACAGGGGCAAGAGGTTAGAAAAATAAGCAAAAACGATAGTAGAAGCACAGAACAGGTGAAAAACAGGCAGAGTAGGGGGTTGTTAGGACTCACTGCTTGGTGAAGGAGAGGGAGATGACAAATTTTGTATAATTTTCATGATTTTAGTATGTTTTGCCAAAAATACTAGAGAAATACATTTTGGGAATAATTCAATTTTGGGGATGGTTCGATTGTCACATCATCATATGGAGTTATTTGTGGGATATCAGACTAGAGAAACCAAGAGGAGCAGGAAGTGCAATAGCAGTAAATGCAGTCTCCAGAGTGCGACTGATTTTATATTGAATTCTGATTGCATTTGTTTAGTAGGTATGTGACTTAAGATAAGTTTTCATTTCCCTCAAGCCTCCATTTCCTTGTCTATAATATTTGTGTTATAATAATAATTATTGGTTAGTTGTGGGAAAAACAACATCATGCAAAGCACATACAAAAAATTGAAATCATGCATGGCACAGTGCATTAATGCTCCAAAAGTCTACCTGTTACATGATAGTTCAAGGAAGTGAGTATTTAAGAATATAATGAACACTGTCAAATTATTATACATTCAAGGTATTTGAATTTGTCCTGGATTGGAATTTATATTGAGATACATTTCAGGAAAATGACTTCTGAGGAATTTGTGTTGAAATCTGTCTGTATTATGTTGTAGTATAAATAGATCACATTAGAAAAATCCTGTATGTATTATATTGTATATTTGAATAGTGTGAATAGATCAGATTAGAAAATTTTTGCGGTGAATGAATACACAGTGATTTCATCTGCCTGAAGAGTACCGATAGTATCTTGTATTACTTACTGTATATTTCTAATATAATAATAAAACCAGAATTTTGAAGCCTCCAATGTTGAGTTGATACAAACGAACAGCATCAAGGAATACTAAAATGTAATGAGTAAAAGGCAGCTGAAAAACAGGGTATTTAGATGGCATCAAATTATTACTACATACATTATTCACTAATTACAAAGTGAAAGAAATACTGTTATATTGAAAGATTGGTGGTTATGGTTTAACCAAATGACAAAATTCAGAATTACCAGTTGTGGGGCATACTGACATGTACTTTCTGATTAATATGAAGTTTACCCAGCACTATGGGAGGCTGAGGCAGGAGGATCACGAGGTAAAGAGATCGAGACCATCCTGGTCAACATGGTGAAACTCCGTCTCTACTAAAAATACAAAAAATTAGCTGGGCATAGTGGCACGTGCCTGTAATCCCAGCTACTCAGGAGGCTGAGGCAGGAGAATTGCCTGAACCCAGGAGGCGGAGGTTGCAGTTAGCCGGGATCGCGCCATTGCACTCTAGCCTGGGTAACAAGAGTGAAACTCCATCTCAAAAAAATAAATAAATAAAGTTTAAAACAGTTGGAAAATATCCTTGCCAAAACTAATTTAAAAAATAGTAGGACCGGGCGTGGTGACTCAGGCCTGTAATCCCAACACTTTGGGAGGGCAAGACATGTGGATCATGAGATCAGGAGTTCACATCCAGCCTGAACAACATGGTGAAATCCCACTTCTACTAAAAATACAAAAATTAGCTGGGCATGGTGTTGCATGCCTGTAATTCCAGCTACTAAGTAGGCTGAGGCAGGAGAATCACCTGAATCTGGGAGGTAGAGGTTTCAGTGAGACAAGATTATGCCACTGCACTCTGGCCAGGGCAAAGGTGTGACACTCCATCTCAAAAAAAAAAAAAAAGAAAGAAAGAAAGAAAGAAAGATATAGTATGAAGAAAAACTTCAGAGAACTTCAAAAGGTATATATAGTATTCCACAAGGCGACTGGCTTAGATTCTTAAAATGTCAGTGTAATTAAAAATATAAGGCAATGGGAATGTTCTAGATTAAAGCAGACTACAGAAACAATACAAAAAAATGTAACTCACAAAGTTTAACTAAATACTGACTCGAGGGAAATGAACATTGTGAGGACTCTATGGGTGGAATAGTTACTGAATTATGGATATGAAATGGATATTACACAATATTGTATAATTATTTTAAATGATTTTTGGTATGAAAATATCATAGAAGGTACATAAGAGAGTAATTTTAGTCATAGAGGGGTCACACTGAGATACTTAGAGGTGAACTATCATGATTTGTCTGACTCACTTTTGAATAGTTCAGGAAAACAGAGAGACAAAACAAATATGGGAAACATTAACAATTATTGCATCTTTTCACTATAGTGATCATTTAATATTGAGTTTTAAAAAATGGGAAAAATATCCATACCTCTAAAATCAGTATCAGAATAACAATAAATTATACATTGTTAATCCAGGGTACAGAATCAAAAATATCAATTAGTATTAGAAGTAAGGACTTATGTAAAGTGATTAGGAATGTAGTCCTCAGTAAACTAATAACATTGTAAACCATGGGATGGATGAAGTCATTTAAGGAAGAATGACTGGGATTACAATTGGTCATTCTTACATTCCTGACATTTATTTATTCCTGACATTTAGGAAAAGATGTAGAGAAATGTTTCAGAAAAACTAAAGGAGAAGCAGACAGTGAGGCAGAAGGACTTGGGGTGGCATGTGAGCCAAGAGAATAAAATAAGGTCAAAAAACATTAAAAAGAAATGAACTGTAGGATTTTGGAAAATTTTCCTACTAGTATAGCCGTTAAATATATAGTTAATAATTATCAGCAAAATTACGAAGATCTTCTGATTCACTGGGTTTAGTTTAAAGCCTCAGACGCTATGTGTTACACAAAATCTGCAAGTCATTTTTTTTTTTTTTTTTTTTTTTTGAGAAGGAGTTTTGCTCTTCTTGCCCAGGCTGGAGTGCAATGATGTAATCTAGGCTCACTGCAACCTTTGCCTTGAGGGTTCAAGTGTTTCTCCTGCCTCAACCTCCTGATTAGCTGGGATTACAGGCATCTGCCACCACACCCACACCTGGCTCTTTTTTTTTTTGTATTTTTAGTAGAGATGGGATTTCTCCATGTTGGTCAGGCTGATCTCGAACTCCCGACCTCAAGTGATCCACCACCTTGGGCTCCCAAAGTGCTGGGATTACAGGTGTAAGCCACCATGCCTGACCATAATTATTATCTTCAGGGATATTTGGGAGGTGTTTTTTCTAACACAGTATTTTTTTGAAGTAGGTTACCTGGACCAGAAACAGCAATATAAAATAGAAACTGTTAGAATTATATGTTCTTGGTCTCACCCTATTCAATTCACATTCTGGAGAATGTGCCCAATAATCTCCAGATTTATATTATTATAAAATCTGTGCTTTTATAAGCCTGACAAGCAATTCTCATGGATGCTGAACTTTGAGTAAAATTAGTCCAAGATTTTTCAGTTAAAAATTATAAAAGAGGTAGAATTTCAATTAATATTTACAGACAGAAATTATTTAAATGCGAAGCAAAAAAAAATTGTACATGTCTGCAATAATTGGCCAGAATTCCAGATGCCAAATTAGAAAACACACTGATTAGATAAATCTCAATCACAACAGCCCAGTTTAATCTTTACTTTTTCCAGAGCACTAAATACTTTGTAGTTTGCAACACATCCCTTGCATATAGTCTGTATTCCATCTGCCTGCACCGTCCTCATACCAAGTCTCAACACACACACACACACACACACACACACACACACACACACACACACACACACACACACTTTGTGAAGCCTGTGGTAGGGTGCTGTCTCTCTTCCCTAACAGCACCTAGAAGCAAACATTTTAATTCATAATGGCCCGATAACCCTATAAGCTATTTCAGGGTTATGATATATCTTGTTCACCAATGCCATCCTAGCACATAGCAGAGAGCCTAACACATAATGATGTTCAATACATGCTTCATGGAAGAATGGAAACCATATAATTCAACAACAAAATGTACACTGACATGTATGATAATTGTTTTGTTTGTATCCATTAATTTCTGCTCACCAATCATTTCTGTATAAACTGAGGATTTTTAATTAGATGGATGCTAAGTAACAGTAAATTCATATATTTTGTTAGCCGGCTATTTACCAAGGAAGTGTGTAGGTAGACTGAAAGCTTTCAGAATTTAATTGAACCTTAGTCAAACACAGCACAGTTACACAAACTAAGAAAACTATTTAAGGAAATTACGAGCATTGGCTTATCAAAGTTTAGGTTGTCGCTTGATTACTATGTTTCAGAGTTTCAGAGTCATGCGGTTGACTCTCAGTGGTGTCAAATGGTTTAGAGGCAAGAGAAAATCGCATGCTAGAGGCAGTAAGGTCAAGGAAAGGGAGAATCAAATAAATATTCACTTTGTAAGTTGATCCCTTCTTACCTTTTATAGGACCATTATTACATTTAAATAACAGTGATGGGTAGTGGTGGGAGGAAGATAGTTTGGATGGAGGTAAGTTTTAGGGGTAACATCCTTGTTTCAGTGACTCGAAGGGACCAATTAATTATTCACTGATTCCAAAGAGAAAACTAAAATTTCTAGGACAGTAGAGCAGCTTTCAATATTCAATTTAAATTCATGTAGTTGAATCAATCTATTAAGGCAGTTTGTTCAGTTTGGAGAAGACTTGGAACATTCACATTAAAGAATGATTTATATGGGAAGTGCCAGCTTCTGTATATACTCATGAGACAAAATAACAATCTCCTTTAATGATAGTGAACAAAAAGTAATGTACAAAATAGTTTGATCTAACTATTCCTTTCTTACATGTGTAAAGGATTTTTACCAGTGACAAGGACTTCCTCCTTAACCAAAGTTCAGTCCATCTCCTCTGACCCCTCTTTTGGTCTATCCCTTGTCCTTATCCTGCTAAGTCTTGTTTCAACAGTTATATTTCTAGGCCAGTTTAGGAGAATCCCTGTCACCTTTGTTTTTCTTTTTTCTGCCCCTCACTCTAGCATCTAATCAAGTTCCTCTTAGTAATTTTCCATCTACTGATGCTTTCATGCTGTCATTCTGTACACATCCCCAGGTATCCTTGTGGTATACAGTGTTGTGCATATTCTACGTTGAAGTCTCTCTCCTCCACAGCAGTAGTTCAAATAACCAGTCTTGCTGTTTTTTTTTTTTTTTTCCACAAGTGTCCAGTGCAATTTCTCTTTACACCACTTATTTAGCTTTACACAATTTATTTTATTTTTTTCTTTTTTAATCCACACAGATAAACTACCCTAGAATAACTTGTTTTAAATCTCTATTAATTTTAAGCTTTGAAGAGATTAATAAAATTGTTCCAGAATAAAGTTTAAACAGGAACATATTGTTCCATGGTCCAGCTAGATAAAATTAAGGGGTCTATCAGTTACTCTCTCTCATTAATTTGGAAGGATGTGTTGGAGAAAGTGAAATAACAGGAGTCTTTCAAGAGAGAGAAGAAAGACTGAATGAAATAGAGCAGATGGATACAATGACTTAAAACAGTAGAACATTTCACATTGTTCTCTAAGATGACCCCTTAAAAAAATGTCGCAGTTACCCCGATTCAAGCATGATTATCATTTGTAATTGGTTTTAGGTATAAAACAAAGTATTTTATTAATTCATTACAATAGAAGAGATAAATTCAAAATTATTGATAAACTTTATTTTTAAATTGCTATGGCATAGTTTTCAAATAAGCTGAATATCTTGTATATCATGTTAAAGATAAAAAATATTTTAAATTGTTTGCTGTACAATAAATTTCTTAATCCTTTCTATGTTTTCTATTCTATTTTAGTTCTTCATTAAGATATTTTCTCTCTGTTTAGTTCTTTTTACTTTATAACTTTTCTTCTCAGTGCACCTGACTCTCTAGTTCCTTTTGTTAAACAAAACTTCAAACCACAAAAGAAGCTGCTGAAATGCAAATGGACAAAATGTTCCAGGCAGGTGTTTTTATTTATCCTTCTAGCTGAATTGAACAGCTAAGAAGGGGAAAATAAATATCATCTTGTATTCTGGATATAGTAATGTTATGTAACATGTAATGTTATTTGTAATTTGAAAGAAATTGCCCAGCTATTTATGTAGTAAGTAAGTCCTTTTGAAATTGTAGTAATTATGAAATATGGGACATTTCACTAACCAATACTTCATTACATAAGGCATATTTACTACAGTATATTTAAATAAGTTGTCACAAATACATCTATGAGGTCGTACTTATCCTCATGAGATAATAATCACCACTGAAAATGTTATTATCATTTAATAACATTTGAAAATTAGTATTGCTGTCTAATTTCTCTATAATTAGATGTCAATCTTTAGAACATTGCACTAAAAAACTTGATATATGTGATATGGTTAAAATATTAAAAGTGTTTTATTTTTTAAATTATGAATTTGCATAATGTCAAAACTCATAAAAACAAATCAAGATCAACTTCTATGATTAAAATTATTAAGAATATGGACAAAGATGTCTTATGGTATATTTCTTCACATACTATTGTCTTCTCCCTTCTGTCATCACATGTTGACCTCTGTGGTTGACGTATTGTCCGTTCTCACTACAAACACAGTACACACTCTGAACAGCCTTGGGTCTCCATATCTATTCTTCCTTTATTAATTTTTTTTTTGTAGTCACTTTTATTTGTCTTATTGACCTAATTTAGCATTCAATTAATCATTACTCCAGAACTTCAATCTCTGGCTCAGGCTTCCCCTTTCAGTTTTGATATTGTATATTTCCTTTCATTCTTGACATATCTTCTCAGAAGTTTTACAAACATCTTATCTTAACATATTCAAAACTAAATGGTTTGATACATTGTTTTCTGAGAAACCTCTTCCCTTTCTATGTTTCCTGTCTCAGTTTAAAAAAAAAAGGCATTAAATATTGGTGGTTATGTAGTAGACGTATATTCCATAAATATCTGTTGAGAGGATGAATTAATGCATCCGAGCTGATTCTTAGTATATCTAAAAGCGGATCAACTTGAAATCATTCCTAAAGAAAATGGTTTTATTGTTGTTAGGTAAGAGGAGATAAATATATTTTCTAGAGTCAGCCTGCATGTTTGCCATGTAAGAAAGACAAAGGTTGGTTTTAGTTTCTATTTTCCACATAAAGTAAACTCCTATGAGATACATCATTTAAAATGTTGAAGAACATTTATACTCTATATGGTTTAATGCTTGTGTCTAAATCTTCTGGTTGTAGCATAAAATTTTAGTGAATGTTGTATGTTAGAAAACATTGATAATAAATGGTTTCCTATTAAAGCCTAGTGGAAAGTTTATAGGTTTTAAAATCAGGTTAATCTTGCTTTGAATTTGTATTCACATTAGTAGTTATGAACCAGTGTGAGCTAGTAACTATGCTTCTAGACAACACTTTTCCTACTTCCTCTCAATCAGTCTGCATGGTGAAATTGTCTGGAGGAGGAGCAGACTGCAATGCACTATGACTAAATCTTAAACCTAAGGCCCTGCCATGACCAGAAATATTATCCAGGAGAAAGGAGTGAGAGATTTGCTTTGTAACAAAATAAAACCCTGTGGGCAGTCCCAGGCATGTAACCAATTATTTATCCACTTGTCCATATACCTTTTGCTATATAAATATTTTTCACAGACTTTATGTCTTTAAGGCTCACAACGACACTTTCAGCATACCATCAAATATCTGTTCCATTAAAAAAAGAAGTGATAGCTCTTATATTAGGGACATTACGGTCTTGATCACTGTACAGAAACTACTTTGCAGTACAAAAAGGAGAAAGCAAAGATTTACACCAATTATTATGCCTTAAGTATACTAAACTTTAGGACAATTTGGAGGGTGCATGAGGTGAGTGTATTTGAAGTTTCACATTGTAGCCATGTGTGCTGTAATCTGAGCAAATGGCACACAAAGTGTTTACTTACACTCCTGGAGAAAAAGTCTTCCAACTAAAGGAACAGAGAAAACAGGAAAGTATCCGTCTATGTGTGTCTTCAATCAATATAAGTGATTCATCTAAATCTTGTTTACACCCAAACGGTTTTTTGAATCTAGGTATCTAAAGTCTGTACTTGTTCATACAGGGTAGGTCTGAGATACACTTCGGTCAATATTTTTATGTAAATGTTTTCTCTCATAGATTTTCTCCCACCCTTTCTCTCTTCCCACCATGTACCCCATCCACATTGGGTGCACACACATGCACACACACACATACACACACACACAGGCACACATTCACAGAAAGATATTGGACATGCCAGCAAAATCTCATCTAGTTCTAATGACTATAAGAGAGATTAAGCTTTAAAAGTGTAACTATGAGATGTTCAGAGTCTCCTGCATAGATTGGGCCCTGCTTCTCATATTCTACTCCAGTCACTTATATTAATAGATTTGGGACTTACAAAAATAATAATGACATCAATGGAGCATTTCTCAACAGCTTAATAGAATCACATTTCTCCATTTCACTTTTTTTTTTAGCAAATAATTTAGACCTCATACCTATTTCTTGGGTTTTACCTGTTACTCATCCTAGAATATGAAAATAATTCTTTCTCCAAAAGCAGACTTTCTGATTATGCTGCTTTGGCAATGACACAATAAAAAGAAAGGGCTAAAGAAGTTAAAAGGAATTTTAACTAATTCTGAAACTTTTGCTCAGGTTGAAGTTTTTCAGTTTTCTCAGATTTTTGAGATAGCTTAATCCTTTTTTTAAAAAAAATTTTTATTGCATTATAGGTTTTGGGGTACATGTGCAGAACGTGCAAGATAGTTGCATAGGTACACACATGGCAGTGTGTTTTGCTGCTTTCCTCCCCTTCACCCACACTTGGCATTCATCCCCAGGCTATCCCACCCAGCCCCCCCGCTGTCCCTCCTCCATTCCCCCCAATAGACCCCAGTGTATAGTAGACCGCCTCTCTGTGTCCACGTGTTCTCATTTTTCTCACCCGCCTATGAGTGAGTATATGCGGTGTTTCTTTTTCTGTTCTTGTGTCAGTTTGCTGAGAATGATGTTCTCCAGATTCATCCATGTCCTTACAAAGGACACAAACTCATCATTTTTGATTGCTGCATAATATTCCATGGTGTATATGTGCCACATTTTCCCAGTCCAGTCTATCATCGTTGGGCATTTGGGTTGGTTCCAGTTCTTTGCTATTGTAAACAGTGCTGCAATGAACATTCGTGTGCATGTGTCCTTATAGTAGAACGATTTATAGTCCTTTGGATAGATACCCAGTAATGGGATTGCTGGGTCAAATGGAATTTCTATTTCTAGGTCCCTGAGGAATCGCCACACTGTCTTCCACAATGGTTGAACTAATTTACACTCCCACCAACAGTGTAAGAGTGTTCCTATTTCTCCACATCCTCTCCAGCATCTGCTGTCTCCAGATTTTTTAATGATTGCCATTCTAACTGGTGTGAGATGGTATCTCAATGTGGTTTTGATTTGCATCTCTCTAATGACCAGTGATGATGAGCATTTTTTCATATGTTTGTTGGCCTCATGTATGTCTTCTTTTGTAAAGTGTCTGTTCATATCCTTTGCCCATTTTTGAATGGGCTTGTTTGTTTTTTTTCCTGTAAATCTGTTTGAGTTCTTTGTAAATTCTGGATATCAGCCCTTTGTCAGATGGGTAAACTGCAAAGATTTTTTCCCATTTTGATGTTTGCCGATTCACTCTAGTGACTGTTTCTTTTGCCATGCAGAAGCTGTGGAGTTTGATTAGGTCCCATTTGTCTATTTTGGCTTTTGTTGCCAATGCTTTTGGTGTTTTATTCATGAAGTCCTTGCCTACTCCTATGTCCTGAATGGTTTTGCCTAGATTTTCTTCTAGGGTTTTTATGGTGTCAGGTCTTACATTTAAGTCTTTAATCCATCTGTAGTTAATTTTAGTGTAAGGTGTCAGGAAGGGGTCCAGTTTCTGCTTTCTGCACATTGCTAGCCAGTTTTCCCAACACCATTTATTAAATAGGGAATCCTTTCCCCATTGCTTGTTTTTGTCTGGTTTATCAGAGATAATATGGCCGTAGATAGGTTGTGTTGCCTCCGATGCTTCTGTTCTGTTCCATTGGTCTATATCTCTGTTTTGGTACCAGTACCATGCTGTTTTGATTACTGTAGCCTTGTAGTATAGTTTAAAGTCTGGTAGTGTGATTCCTCCCGCTGTGTCCTTTTTGCTTAGAATTGACTTGGCTATGCGGGCTCTCTTTTGGTTCCATATGAAATTCATGGTGGTTTTTTCCAGTTCTGTGAAGAAATTCAATGGTAGTTTGATGGGGATAGCATTGATTGTGCAAATTACTTTGGGCAGTATAGCCATTTTCACGATATTGATTCTTCCTAACCACGAACATGGAATGTTTCTCCATCTGTTTGTGTCCTCTCTTATTTCGTTGAGCAGTGGTTTGTAGTTTTCCTTAAAGAGGTCCCTTACATTCCTTGTGAGTTGTATTCCTAGGTATTTTATTTTCTTTGTAGCAATTGTGAATGGGAGTTCGTTCTTGATTTGGTTCTCTTTAAGTCTGTTATTGGTGTATAGGAATGCTTGTGATTTTTGAACATTGATTTTATATCCTGAGACTTTGCTGAAGTTGCTTATCAGTTTCAGGAGCTTTTGGGCTGAGGTGATGGGGTCTTCTAGGTTTACTATCATGTCATCTGCAAATAGAGACAATTTGGCTTCCACTTTTCCTATTTGAATACCCTTTATTTCTTTTTCTTGCCTGGATTGCTCTGACTAGAACTTCCAGTACTATGTTGAATAGCTTATTCTTTTCTCATGGCAGAAATGATTCAGGGAAGAATATTCTTAGAGAACTTAACTTGGAATCAAAAGGTCTAGTAATGAGTACCTTTCCTAGGTTCTGACTCCACGTTATGGGCTGCTGTCAAGTCTTAAAGACTTAGTAAAGTGAAATGCCAAACTCAAGATTTTCAAAATCTCTACTCCATTGAATTTTTTTTTTTTACTTTTTTTTTTCTTGTGTTATAAACATACATACTGTATAATTTGTCATTTAACCATTTCAAGGGTATAGTTCTGCGGCATTAAGTACATTTCCACTACTGTGAAATTATCACTGGCAGCCATTTTCAGAACTTTTTCATCTTCACAAAGTGAAACTCTGTACCTAATGAAAAAGAAAAACCCCATTCCACTCATCCGAGCCCCTGGCAACAACCATTCTACTTTCTCTGTAAATAAATTTCACTACTAGGTACCTTGTGTCAGTGAAGTTACACAATATTTGTTCTTTTGTGCCTGGCTTATTTCATTGAGCACTCATTTCACTTAGCATAAAGTCCTAAAGTTTCATCCATGTTTTCAAAGTTTCTTTACCTTTAAGGCTGGATGGTATTCCATTGCATGTGTATACCCCATTTTATTTTTCCTGTCATCTGTTCATGGATATTTGTTTGATTGTTAACCTAATGTTGGAATTCTAAACTTGAAACCTTGCAAAATGTGTAGCACTCCATTCTTCTACATGTGTTACGTGTGTATTGTATCAACTCTGATGCATTTCTAACACTTAAAGATACAACTTTTGTAAAGATATAAGTAGATTACAACAAATTCCTATGTACCTTACTTTGTAATAGGGATTATCAGAAATGTTACATACAAAGCAATGTAACTCACCTGCAGCAAATAATATTTATTAAATAAAAGCCTGCTTCTTAATATTATCAGGCAAATTAAATTGATTTATCTTTCTTCTGCAGGGTTTTTCATATTGGACCTACACTTACACACTGTATTCGACTGTGTAAGTATTTCTAACATGATATGAGCTGCCTCATGAGTCAATCTAGGAGAAAAGAGCACAAGGGTGGATATAAACTAGTCTAGTAATTTCAGACCAACCTAATAATTTGCTTAGGCTTTTTAAATGATGCTTTTTCTTTAACCATAATAACCATATTTTTATTATTAATAAATAATATTAATATTAATGATTATGGATATTATTGAAAGAAAAAATAAATGCTGGTGAGGTGCTGTGGTAAAGGGAAGATTTAGACACTTTTGGTAGAAATATAAATTAGTTCAGCCTATATGTAAAGCAGTTTGGAGATTTTTTTTTAATTTTTAAGTTTTGTAGGTACATACTAGATATATATATATTTATGTGATATATAAGATATTTTGATACAGGCCTATAGTGTATAATGATCACATCAGGGTAAATGAGGTACCCATTCCCTAAAGCATTTATTTTTTGTGTTTCTGTTGGCATGTAGGAAGACTACTGAGTTTTATATATTGATCTTGTATTCTGTAACTTAACTGAATTTGTTTAATTTGTTCTAATAGTTCTTTGGTGGAGTTTTTAGTATTTTCCCAATATAAGGTTATATCATCTACAAATAAAAAATAATTTGACTTTTTTTTTTTAATTTGGATGCTTTTGTCTGATTTCTCTGAGCAAAACTTCCAATATAATATTGAATAGCAATGATAAAAGTTGACATCCTTGGCCGGGCGCAGTGGCTCACGTCTATAATCCCAGCACTTTGGGAGGCCGAGGCGGGTGGATCACGGGGTGAAGAGATCAAAACCATCCAGGTCAACAAGGTGAAACCCCGTCTGTACTAAAAATACAAAAATTAGCTGGGCATGGTGGTGTGCGCCTGTAGTCCCAGCTACTCGGGAGGCTGAGGCAGGAGAATTGCCTGAACCCAGGAGGCGGAGGTTGCGATGAGTCGAGATCGCGCCATTGCACTCCAGCCTGGGCAACAAGAGTGAAACTCCATCTCAAAAAAAAAAAGTTGACATCCTTGTCATGTTCCTGGTATTAGAGGAAAGAGTTTTAGCTTTTCCCCATTTAATATACTAGTTTTGGGTCTGTCATATGTGATTTTTCTTATATTCAGTTATATTCCTTTTATACTTTTTATTTTTTGCAGGTTTTTATCATGTAAGTCTGTTGAATTTTGTCAAATCCTTTTCTGCATCAATTTAAATCATCATGTGGTTTTGGTCCTTCATTCTGTTCATATGATATACCATATTGATTGATTTATGTATGTGGAATCATCTGTGTATCCCTGTGATAAATCCCATTTGGTCATGATGAATGATATTTTAATGTGCTGTTGCATTTAGTTTGCTAGTATTTTGTTGAAGGTAGTTGCATCAATGTTTATTAGAGATATTGGCCTATAGTTTTATCTTTTTATTGGTGTGTTTTTGTCTTGTTTAGTATCTGGGTAATGCTGGCCTTGTAGAATGAGTTTGGAAGTACTTCCTGTGCTTTTCTTTTTTGGAATAGTTTGAGCGGGTTTGGTATTAGTTCTTACTTAAATGTTGGATAAAATTCAACAGCAAAACCATTGGGGCCCGAGTTTTTCTTTACTGGGAGACTTTTTACTACAGCTTCAATCACATGTCATTGGTCTGTTCAGTTTGCAAATTTCATCATGGCTCTATCTTGTTAGGTTGTATGTGTCTATGAATGTATAGAGTTCTTCCAGATTTTCCAATTTTGTGGTGCTTAGTTGCTCATAATTTCCTCTAATGAGCCTTAAAATTTCTGTAATATTGCTTGTAATGTCTCCTTTTTTTTATCTCTGATTTTATTGATTTGAGTCTTTTCTCAGTGTGGCCAAGGGTTTGTCCACTTTGTTTACGTATTAAAAACACCATTTTTTTATTTTATTCATCTTTTGTACTGTTTTTGTTTTCTTTATTGCAATTTCATTTATTTTTGCTCAGATCTTTATTATTTATTTTATTTTACTACTTTTGGGTTTGCTTGCTCTTGCTTCTCTAGTTCTTTAAGACACATCAGTAGGTTGTTTATTTAAAATGTTTTTGTTTGTTAATGTAGGCATTTATAGCTATAAACTTTACTCTCTGTACTGCTCTTGCCATATCCCATAAGTTTTGATATGTTTCATTAACATTTGTCTCAGGAATTTTTTTCAAATTCCTTCTCAGTCTCTTAATCGACCCACTGGTCATTTTGGAGTAGAGCGTTTGATTTCCATATACTTGTTCAGTTTTCAAAATTCCTCATTTTGACTTCTAGTTTTATTCCATTGTGGTCAGAGAATATATTCGATATCATTTTAATTGTCTTGAATGTTTTCAGATTTGTTTTGTGGCCTAACATACAATCTATTCATGAGGATGACTCATATGCTTAAAAGAATAATGTGTATTCTGCAGGCATTTGATGAAATGTTCTGTAAATATCCATTAGGTCCATTTGGTCTCTGTTGCAGACTAAATCTGATGTTTTCTTGTTTATTTTTCTATCTGGATGTTAGGTCTAGTACTGAAAGGGGGATGTCGAAGGCTTCAGCTACTATTGTATTGTGGTCTCTCTCTCTCTCTCTCTCTCTTTAATACCATTTGTTTTATATAGCTGGGTGCTCCAGTGATGGGTGCACATATATTTACAATTATCATATCATCTTAATAAATTGATCATGTTGTCATTATACAATAACTTTCTTTGCCCTTTTTTATATGGTTTTTGTCTTGAAATTGATTTTGTCTCACATGGCTATGCATTTCTGAACTTTAATGGTTTTAATTTGCAGGGAATATCTATTCTATCACATTTACATTCAGTGTTAATCTATTTACAATGTAATCTATTTACATTCATTGTTATTACTGACAAATAAAGGCTTGCTCCTGCCATTTTTTTCTGATTGCTGGTGGTCTTCTCTTCTTTATATTCTTCCTTAATGTTTTATTTTAGTGAAAGTGATTTTCTCTGGTAATATGTTTTAATTTCTTGCTTTTTATTTTCTGGATATCCATTGCATGTTTTTTTTTTTTATTTTTATTGCATTTTAGGTTTTGGGGTACATGTGCAGAATGTGCAAGATAGTTGCATAGGTACACAAATGGCAGTGTGTTTTGCTGCCTTCCTCCCCTTCACCCACACGTGGCATTTCTCCCCAGGCTATCCCTCCCCAGCTCCCCCTCTCTGTCCCTCCCCCATTCCCCCCAATAGACCCCAGTGTGTAGTAGACCCCCTCCCTGTGTCCATGTGTTCTCATTTTTCTCACCCACCTATGAGTGAGAATATGCAGTATTTCCTTTTCTGTTCTTGTGTCAGTTTGCTGAGAATGATGTTCTCCAGATTCATCCATGTCCTTACAAAGGACAAAAACTCATCATTTTTGATTGCTGCATAATATTCCATGGTGTATATGTGCCACATTTTCCCAGTCCAGTCTATCATCGATGGGCATTTGGGTTGGTTCCAGGTCTTTGCTATTGTAAACAGTGCTGCAATGAACATTCGTGTGCATATGTCCTTATAGTAGAACGATTTATAGTCCTTTGGATATAAACCCAGTAAAGGGATTGCTGGGTCAAATGGAATTTCTATTTCTAGGTCCTTGAGGAATCGCCACACTGTCTTCCACAATGGTTGAACTAATTTACACTCCCACCAACAGTGTAAGAGTGTTCCTATTTCTCCACATCCTCTCCAGCATCTGTTGTCTCCAGATTTTTTAATGATCGCCATTCTAACCGGCGTGAGATGGTATCTCAATGTGGTTTTGATTTGCATCTCTCTAATGACCAGTGATGATGAGCATTTTTTTCATGTGTTTGTTGGCCTCATGTATGTCTTCTTTTGTAAAGTGTCTGTTCATATCCTTTGCCCATTTTTGAATGGGCTTGTTTGTGTTTTTCCTGTAAATCTGTTTGAGTTCTTTGTAAATTCTGGATATCAGCCCTTTGTCAGATGCATAAACTGCAAAGATTTTTTCCCATTCTGATGGTTGCCAATTCACTCTAGTGACTGTTTCTTTTGCCGTGCAGAAGCTGTGGAGTTTGATTAGGTCCCATTTGTCTATTTTGGCTTTTGTTGCCAATGCTTTTGGTGTTTTCTTCATGAAGTCCTTGCCTACTCCTATGTCTTGAATGGTTTTGCCTCGATTTTAAATTTATCATTTCCATGAGGCTTACAAATTCTAATAACCCATTATTTTAAACTAATGACAACTTAATACTGATTGCATAAGCAAACAATCTAACAAGCAAAAAGAAAACAAATAAAAACTCTATAATTTAACTTTGTCTCCCCACTTTTTAACTTTCTGTTTCTATTTATTCTTATTGAAGTATCTCTTGAAAACTTGTAGTTATTTTTAATTGGTTCATCCTTTCATCTTTCTACTTAGGATATGAGTAGTTTACACACCAGTTACAGTGTTATAATATTCTGTTTATCTGTGTTTTCACTATGGCCAGTGAGTTTTTAACCTTCAGATAATTTTTTATTACTACTTAATGTCCTTTTCTTTCAGCTTCCTTTAGCATTTACTGTAGACCAGTTCTGGATTTGATGAAATCCCTTTGCTTTTGTCTGGGAAAGTCTTTATTTCTCCTTCATGTTTGAAGGATATTTTTGCTGGACATACTATTCTAGGGTAAGAATTTGTTAGTTAGCTTGTTTTTCCTTCAGCACCTTAAATATGTGCCCTCTCCTGGCCTGGAAGATGTCCAGGGAAACGTCTTCTGCCAGATGTACTGGAGCTCCTTTTCATGTTATTTGTTTCTTTTCTCCTGCTGTTTTCAGGATCCTTTATTTATCCTTGACCTTGGGGAGTTTTTTTATTAAATTCCTTGAGGTAGTCTTTTGGTTAAATCTGCTTGGTGTTACACAGCCTTCTTGTGCTTGAATGTTGGACTTTCTATAGGTATAGGAAATTCTCTCCTATTTTCCTCTTGAATAAGCTTTCTACCCCTGTATTTTTCTCTACCTCCTCTTTAAGGCCAGTAAGTCTTATATTTGCCTTTTTTAGACTCTATTCTTGTTTTTGTATGTATGATTCATTCTTATTTCTTTTGTCTCTTCTGACTGCATATTTTCAAATGGCTGTTTTCAAGTTCTCTAATTCTTTCTTCTGCTTGATCAATTCTTATATTAAGATACCCTGAGTCTTCATAGTTCAGTTGAATTTCTCAACATCAGAATTTCTGCTTTATTTTAAAAAATTACTTCAATCTCATTTTTAAATTGATCTGAAAGGATTCTGAATCTCTTGTTATCTAAAGTTTCTCTGAGTTTCCTCAAAACAGTTATTTTGATGTCTATGTCTGAAAGGTAACATATTTCCATCTCTCCAGGATTGGCACCTGTTTCCTTATTTAGCTCATTTCATGCAGTCATGTTTTCCTAGATGGTCTTTCTTTAGGCTTATGCATATTCATCAGTGTCTGGGCATCAAAAAGTTAAGTGTTTATTGTAGTTTTCACATTCTTCGTTTGTTTTTACCTGCCCTTCTTGGGAAGGGTTTCCAGTATTTGAAGAAACTTGGGTGTTGTGATCTAAGTTTTTGGTATTGCAGCTGTATTTACCTTAGGGGGGTTCCCAAAGCTTGGCAATGCTGTGGTTCTTGTAGACTCATAGAGTTATTGCCTTGGTTGTCTTGGATAAAGTCTAGAAGAATTCTCTGGATTACCAGTCTGAGACACTTTTTCCCTTCCCTTACTTTCTCCAAAACAAAAGGAGTCTCTCCCTCATTCTTTGCTTCCTGTAGCTGAGGGAGGCTTGACACAAACACCCCCATGGCAACCACCACTAAGATTGTGCTGGGTCAGACCTGAGGCCAGCACAGCACTGGGCTTGCCCAAGATCCACTGTGACCAATATTTGGTTTCAGCCTGTGCTCACTAGGTATCTACAGTAAGCTGGTGGTAAAGCCGTCCAATCTTGTGTCCTTCCCTGCAGGGCAGTGGGTTCCCTCAGACCATGAATAGGTTCAGAGATGCTATTTGGGACCCAGGACCTAGAGTCAGAAACCTTGGAAATCTATGGTTCTCTATTCTACTGTGGCTAAGCTGGCATCCAAACCAGAAGACAAATTCCTTTCCATCTTCCTTTCTTTTCCTCAGACAGAGGAGCTTCTCCCTGTTTCTACCACAACCACAGACCCACGGGTAGTATTGCCAGGGTACCACTACTGTTCACTTAAAGACCAACTGTTCTTTATTCAGCTTGCGGTGAATGCAGCCAGGACTGGGATTCATTCTTTACTGCAGTGGGCTCCCCTCTGGCCCAGGATTGGTATAGACATGCTAAGAGCCACGGCCCGCAATTGAGAGCGGCAAAGCCTGCCTGGTGTTCCTCCCGAGGTCCGGAATGGAGAGCCCCCCCCAAGCCTGCCTGGTGTTCCTCCCGAGGTCCGGAATGGAGAGCCCCCCCCCCAAGCCTGCCTGGTGTTCCTCCTGAGGTCCGGAATGGAGAGCCCCCCACCAAGCCTGCCTGGTGTTCCTCCCGAGGTCCGGAATGGAGAGCCCCCCATGCCTGCCTGGTGTTCCTCCCGAGGTCCGGAATGGAGAGCCCCGCAAGCCTGCCTGGTGTTCCTCCCGAGGTCCGGAATGGAGAGCCCCAAGCCTGCCTGGTGTTCCTCTCCACTGTGCCCAAACTGGTACCCAAGATAGTATCTCCTTTATTCTGGCCTCTTAAACACAAAGAAGTTTTCTTCATAGTAACTAATGCAGTGAATATGCTGGGTCACACCTGAAGCCAGCACATCTCAGAGTCTTACCCAAGACACCCCCCCCCCCCCCCGTGTGTACTACTTGGTGACTGCTGCTATTATTCATGGCCCCAGGGCTCTTCATTCTGACAGGACTGGGTACTTCCCTTCAAGAAAGCAAGTTCCCTTCTGACCCAGAATGTGGCTAGAAATGTGCTCCTCAAGATAGGTACTGCAATGGGAGCCTTTTTACTCTGCCTGCTGTCTTATCTTCCTGAAGCTTGTATCCAAGTTGCAGGAGAAAGTGCTCTTCACTCTTTCTTCTCCTCAACAGGAAGGAAGGGGACCTATTTGGAGTTGTAAGTTCTGCTGCCTGATATTGGAAAAGGAGTGGTGCCCTTTGCCGACCCAGCAGGTGTCTCAGGAGGTTCCATGCCCCCAAGTCTACTGGCCAATGAGCCTAGCGGTAGGACTTGCCTACAGTTGCAGTCCCTGTGGACTTTACTGTCTTTTGACTTTATTTAGGCCCCAGATCACTTTAGCTTGTAGTGGAGAGGCTTGACAAAACTCAAGTTCTGATGGCTGTGATAGTGATTACCCTCTGGCTAGGGCTTGTCCAAATAATCCCTCCACAGGCATCAACTGAGTTCTGCCTAGTGTTGGCAGCACTGTTCTGATACAAAGAACCAAAATTACTGCACCTTTCTTCAATGTGGCTGCTTCTGGGAGATGGGGGAGGGGTGGTGTCAGCAATTCAAGGCTGTCTTTTCTACCTTCTTTGGTGCTTCTTTCAGGGACATAAAACTAGGTACTGTGATCCCTCACCTGATTTTCGGTTAGTATGAAGGCATAAAGATGCTTTTTTATATAGATAGTTGTCAAATTTTGTGTTTCTGTGGGGAAGATGGTTGCTGGGGGCTTCTATTTGGGCATCTTATTCTGACTTCTTGTGGGGGTTTCTCAAATAACTGAAAAAAAAAAAAAACCAACAATCATTAAACCCAGCAATCCCACTACTGGGTATATAACCAAAGGAAAATAAATTATTCTATCAAAAATACAGATGCACTCATGTTTATAACAGCAATATTTCCAATAGCAAAGATGTAATCAACCTAGATGTCCATCAATAGTGGATTGGATACAGAAAATGTGATACATATATGTCATGGAATACCATGCAACTGATAGAAATAATGAAATCGAGTCCTTGGCAGAAAGATGGATGCAGCTGGAAGTCATTATCCTCAGCAACTTAAAGCAGGAACAGAAAATCCAATACCACATGTTCTCACTCATAAGTGGGAGATAAACATTGGGTATATAGAGACATAAAGATGGGAACAAGAGACACTGGGAACTATTACAGGGGACAAAGTAGGAGGGAGACAAAGGCTTAAAAAGTATGTTCTGGGGGCCCAAAGTGGCTCCGGCCAGATATCGTGGCGCTTGCGAAGGCGAGGCCAAGAGTTCAAGGCCAACCAACCTCAGCAACCTTAAAAAGTATGTTCTGGGTACTATGCTTATTTCCTGGGTGACAAGAGTATTTGTACCCTAACCTCAGCATCATGCAAGATACCTAGGTAAGAAACCTTCACATATAGCCCCTGAATCTAAAATAAAAGTTGAAATTATGTTTAGAATCATGGAAAAATAAATAAATAAATATAAAGGATATTCTCTTTTGAGTTCAAATTGTACCTTTGTATTTTCCTCTTTTCTGCTTTCTCCTTTCCAGATGTTGACAGAGTACAAAACAGCTGAAGCAATTTGATGGCAGTGGGGAAGAAGGGCTTTGTACCTGCCTTTCCTGCCAACTTTACAGGAGATGTGTTGGATCTAAGGTCTGTCACTGGTCAAATTGTGAATCTATTTCTCTTTTCTCAGTCAGGAACAAAAAGTCCACCATATGGATTTCTATGACAGGGTCATTACTACATTGACCCTTTACCAAGGTTTCCTGCTGACACTCAGTTAACTTCTCAGCATTCTTTAGGAGCATTCAATAACTTATTGATCCTTTCCTTACCCCACTATTTTAATCTAACCATATCATATTGCTGATTTTTCTCTGATAGAATTTTCTTTAGTGATTCAAATAGAAAGTTAGACAAAGGAATCCAATCAACCTATTTATCAATCTTTAGCCCAGATATCTCAATTATCTTAGGATACTGCGACACAGTATTGCTCCTTATTTGTTCATCCAAATTATTTTACTCTTCCATCCCACAGCTATCTGCTTGGAGGAAAGGTAAAGTTTTTATTTCAGAAAATCATATAATATTATCGAAAATTATCCCCAGTACAATTTAAAGTAAGTTGTATTAATATCAATAGACTATTCAAATAAGCATAAAGATAAGTGTACAGTAGACCAGGTAGTAACATGGAAACAAATCTGCATGATGACATATTTGTAAATTTTAAGAATAATGTTTATCTGAACCAAATAAGACTGTAACTTTGAAATTTTAAAAGCAAATAGCTACAGTTTGTGTTTAAAGACATTTTAATTATGGAAATAAATTATAAATATAAAGTATTATAATACTCATATTTTTCAACAATCTAAACAAAGCACATAGTCCTTTTTATAAATTGCTATTGATAACTAGAAAGTAAACACCCTGTATCTTAAAAATAAATAACACAAAATGAGGCAAATCATAATACACTTGGGCACCTAAAATGCTACTGACATTTACTTATTTTTTGAGGGGGTTTCAGTTTTATCACCCTTGTTTCTATACGCTTTATTTCATTATAAATCTATATAACAGTTATTGAAGTGAAATTAACATAAAATTAACCATTTTAAATTGTGCAGTTCAGTGGAATTTAGAACATTCACAAGGTTGTGAAACAACCACCTCTATCACATACCAAAATATTTTTATCACCTCAAAAGAAAACCTCATAGTTGTTAAGCAGTTGCTCCCCAGTTCTACCTCAGCTAGCCGTTGTCAACAACCAATCTTCCATTGATTTCTATGGATTTATCTCTTGAATATTCCATATACAAGGTATCATTTGAATTTTTGATCTGGCTTACGCATAAGGTTTTCAAGGCTTATCTACTCAGCATTTTAAAGTTTATCACTTAGCATTAGGTTTTCGAGGTTTATCTACATTGTAGCAAAGATCAATACTCCATTTTATGGCTGAATGTATTCCATTGTATGGATATACTACATTTTGTTTACCCATCATCATTTGATAGACTTTTGAGTTATTTCCATCCTTTTTTTTAAACTTTTTTTGGCTACTGTAAATAAGGCTACTGTGAACATTCATGTAGAGACATTTCTTTGAATACCTGTCTTCATTTCATTAGAGTATATACCTAGCAGTAGAATTGTTTGGGCCACATGGTAATAAATTAAACCTTTTAAGGAGCCAAAAGGCTGCTTCCTATTATAGCAGCACCATTTAACACTCCTACCAACAACATATGAAAGTTTCACTTCCTAGACAACCTTGTCATCACTTGTTATTTTCTTCATTATTATTATTATACTTATCCTAATAAGTGTGAAGTGGCATTTTATTGTGATACAGATTCCCATTATTTTTATAACCAATGATATTAAGCATCTTTTGATATGCATACATTTTCCTTGAAGAACTTCCTATTCAAGTACCCATTTTTATATTTGGGTTGTTTGCCTTTTTGTTGTTGAGTTGTAAGGATTCTTTATATTTTATGGATATTAAATTTATCAGATATATAACTTGCAAATATTTTCTCCAGTATTTATTTATTTAACCTAAGAATTAATATTTGGATGTATCTAACACTCCTCCAAGGATAAAAGTCATCACTACCCAACTAGGCTTCAGTATAAATAAGCTTTAAGTTCTCAAATGTAATGAAGTATATTAGAAAAATGGGGGAAACCTCTACAACAATACATATTAAATGATACTTGACTTAATGCACAATCATTAAAAATAACAAAAAATAATAATTTTTGAAAATATTTCTGATCAAATAAAATCTTTTTGTAATTTAAGCCAAAATTACTTGTTTTATTTGAATTATCAATTGCAGGCAGTACAAGTGAAATCCAAAATGTATATAACATATAGATAACTGGCAATCACCTTGAGTTTTTCAAGTCAGATAACTATTATTTTTTTATTTGATGGCATCATTACTTAATTGTTCTGAGATGTATGCCCTTAAACCAAACTTATTTTTACTTAATGGAATAAAATTGTATCTTTTCCTTTTTGCTTTTGTTCAACACTTAATGTTTAAAGAATATTCTAAGCTACTTGTGTAACCCATCTTCTAATTCATTTGTTAAAATTAATTTTATAAAGATATGCTCTACTCTGTACTCAGAGGCAGCTACAATGAACATTTGCCTCATATAATCTTAAAAAGAAAGAGCTTCAAGCATATTACTAATGGGATAACATTCCTATTATCACAGATGAGCAATACCAAATTAAAGAAGTCTTTCATTACAGACTAAGAAGAAAAAACAAAACAAAACACAAACAAACACATTCCCTTGCAGATTTTTTTAAAGAAAGAATATTGCCAGTCTTCAAATTTGTATGGTAGTATCCACTTTTGCAGTTTTCAGGGGGAAAAAAGTCTAGAAGGCTATGAAATTTATTTTTTCTATAAGTGAAGCTGTGTGGTAGATATAATTTATTTCATTTGAAATAAATTCAGATTAAAGAAGATATGTGGTAACTCAAAACATAAAATTATTATGTGTTAGCTTGCCTTATTAAAACATATTGCTTTAAATTTAAAATCTCCTTTGTGTTCCAAATTCATTCAATAAATACTTAATGTCTGCTGAAATATTAAGTTATTCTCCTCCTAAATATTTTAAATCATTAACCAACACCTGTCTGGTGATTTGAGTAGACATATGATCCTATATGTTTTGGTGGAATATATGGGGTACACCCAGGTGTAACAACTATTGATGTTTTGAATCTGGGAAGTGCTGCCAAATACACATTTACAAGTCCTACTTGCAGTCCCAAACCTGGGGCAGTGATGTGTTGGAAAACAGTTTAAATTAAAAAAAGGCAAAGGAAAAAAATGTGTCTTGGATGGCAGGTCATTAGGCAATCCTAGATAGGATATAAAAATAAATACAAAATGAATATAGATGTTGATTATTTTGTTTATTTATTTACAAATTCATCTGTTTTAGAAATACTCCCATGTGGTAACTTATTCAATAATCTTAGTTCCATAAGTGAGTGGAAAGGTGGGGGTTTGTAGCTTGCAAGTCAATTTGTTGATATTTTCTAGCTCTTCAAAAGTGGCTGATCCTTGTAGATACAGCTTTCCCAAAACCCTTCTCAGGTAAAGGGTATTATTTTTAGATACACTTTGTGTGTTAGGCTTAGATGATTATTTCAGTGACCTCATTGCTACCCAGTGACTTTTCCAGATAATCTTCTGCTCTCTTTTTCCAATAACTTTGTTCAAGTGAGATTCTTAAATGATTTCTATTATCTTCTACTCTTTCATGATATCAATCATTGATATTCCTTCATTAATTGAGGACATTAGAATATGATTCCATTCCTATTTCTCTGTTCCTATTTCTGTTATCTTTTGCTGATTTTGCTCTAGTTTCTAATTTCTCCATCTATAATAAGGGATTGCAGATGACAATTTTTGGCTTTCAATTTATGTTGAAGATTGAGGCATTTGGGACCTTGTTGACTGGTGTGCTATGTGGTGGTCTGCTCAGAAATGATATTCCACTTTTTTTATAAAGAGATACTAATATTTCATACCTTTTAATTTGGACCTTTCTGTTTTAGGCTAACAATGCCTCATTTGTTTGGGCTTCATTTACTTAGCTGCCAATATAGTAGCAATAAAGTAGAGAAAAGAAATCAGAAGTCCCAGCTTTCAACATGCAATTTTTATTTAATCTTTTAAGTGTCACATCTAATCTGGGCTCTCTGAGCCTTCTTATTCAAGAAATTATCTGGATTTATTTTTCTGGAACCTGTTCCAAGTTTACTTACAGAAGATGGGAAGCTTTAAGTATGTGTTTTCACAGGTTGCAAGAGAGAAATCAGCATTATAATTATTTCACATTTAGATTGTTTTATTTATTTATTTATTTACTTTTTGAGACAAAGTCTCACTCTGTCTCCCAGGCTGGAGTGCAGTGGTGCTAACTTGGCTCACTGCAACCTCCACCTCCCAGGTTTAAGCTATTCTCCTGCCTCAGCCTACCAATAGCTTGGACTATAGGCACGTATCACCATGCCTGGCTAATTTTTGTATTTATTATAGAGACAGGGTTTCTTTATATTGGCCAGGCTGGTCTGGAACTCCTAACCTCAGGTGATCCAACTGCCTCGGCCTCCAAAGTGCTGGGAGTACAGACATGAGCCACCGCACCCACATTTAGATTTTTATTGAAATCTCCATTTTAGGCTCATGGATCATCCCCATTTTCTATGATAATTGGTGACTTTAGTCTCTTCTGGGGTCTATGGAGTGAGTTTGCACACTTCTTATGTCAGTGCAGAATTGATGTTTTACCTCCTCTGCTCTTCCAATCAGTAACTATTTCTTGGCTTTTCTTCTCTGAAATGTTTTCTGCTGCCATTACCCATGCCCCCTTTTGTTCATGTATGTTGACAGAAATTTTATTCATTCATTATTTATTAAGTACACACTGGGAAATGAGAATAATATTTGTGAGCAGTCTGACATATCTGAGAATCTATGATTGGTTTCCAAATCATTCAATAAATATTTTATTTGAGAAAATATAATAGCTTTACATTTTCCAGTATATTATATTTGCGAATTGAAAATTCTAATTATGAACAATTTATGAAAATATTGATATATTTATAATACCATCATTAATGGATATTTTACCTTGTTAGTAATTCTTACAAGATTTAATATACAATTTAATTATATGTAAATTTTCAGTCTTTCTGCTATTGGTTGAGAATTTTTCTAAAAATCAAGATGCATTTATTTTAATTTCACTTTTCTGCTTCAAAAATAAAATGTTTTCTATGAAATCAGAGGTATTTTAATCCCATAAAATGTGATAAAGTTTATTTCTTCACCATTTTATATTACACTTTTGTTGACAGTAGGAATAATAGTTTCCAATTATTTAAAAGAACATTACAAATACAAAGTGACATTTTAACCCCATGAGAGGAAAAAAAAAGGCACTTCTGCTTTGGATTGCGTTAATGAATACATATTATTCAATTTATCACTGATGTAGTTAATATAACTGGTAACTTAAAATATCACCAGTTAAGGATTCATTTGTTACTCTAAAGCATGACTTAGCTCTTATACTTGAAGATAACCTTTATCAAATGAAGCATTAAGTCATATACCCGTCAATTCCAGATTCTAAAGATGCCACTTGTACTGAAAAGAAAATAAAACTTTATTATCCTGATCATCATTATGTCATTTAATAAAACAAGCACCATCTGAAACCCAAGGCTACTTGCATGTTTTACAAAGGATTATATAAAGTACATTTTATTTATTCAAACAATCCCTATGTTATTCTCTTATCGCAAACTTCTCATTAAAATAATTTAAATATACAGTGTACTACACAAAATATACTAAGATAATCTCATGTTAAATATTTATAAAACAAGAAAGTAAAATGTTCAAAATATATGTTCTTACGGATTATATCTCTGTATTTTCGTTCTCAGGTTCCCTCGACATTTAGCTCTAGGATCTATAATTTTATAGCCAGAAGCCAACCTTGGCAATGAATCAGGTTTAAAATCCAGCAATCTTGAAAACAATTCCAAATGACAGCTTCATCAGAAAGAAAAGATTGAGATATGGTTTTGCTACAGCCATTGGGAACAAGAGAAATGGAAGTTCTTTAGCCCAGAAGAGAGATAAAGCAACATATTTGCCATGGATTCTGTTAGTTTCCCTTAGGAAAGAATACCTACTCTAAGCTACCCTTTCTGGTAAGTTTTTATGGGTAGAAGTACAAATAGACTATGCCCAAGAAAGCCCTGTGTAAAGTGACAGAAATTGAACTTACGTTACACTTAGGGCACTCTCATTCCTCACTTAGGGCACTTCAAGTAAAAAACTGACAGGTGAGAGCACGTCTTTGTTAGGGTATAAAAATCCAATGTAACGACAAAAAAAGAAACTCAGACTATTTTCCTTACTTCAAGGCAGAAATTTCTGAACACGAAAAGACAAAATTCTGGCTAAGACCTGGATTCTTAACTATTCTCAGAGACTCTAAAATGTGAGATAAATTTATTCTTTGCAGTGTCTAGTGTAATGATTCAAAGAGTTTCTAATAAAAGTTTAAGGAATGTAAAGTACATACCCATAATTATTAATAATCTCCCAGATGTTAGTATAGATACTGATTTCATTTTTAATAATTATAGGAAATTTAAGAAAAGAATTGATATTCACTGAAAAAAATAACTAGGCTAACTTTCCTCTTAGGTTATAATTACAAAAGACAACCAGAGATCATATATATTTGAGGGAATTTATTCCACAGATTTCATGAGCAGTGTGTGTGAGCAGGCAGGACAAATACTTAGCTGTGGGTACAGGGAAGGATGAGAGGCTAAAGAGGACAGAGTTAGATACAGATACAGATATATAGATATACCTATATCAATATATTTTAGTCAAATAAAATATATTGAAGAGATAAATTACTTTCTTGTATATTATTTAGCCTCTGCAGTGTGGTATTCAATAATTAGATAAGAAAACTAACTTTATGTATGTATACACATGCACTTTTCCCAGTTTCACAGATTATATTTAAGGTTAGATATACATATGAGTGAGAAATTACTCTAACTAATTTTCTGGTAATATACAGCTATGCAAATAAAAAAGGTGACAGTTTTATATCCAGATAATTTACTTATGAATGCATTATCTTTATTCAATTCTTGTGCATTTTTTTCTACATCCTTCTGTGTATTTATTCAAGCCTCTGGAGGACCCAGCCCCAGGCAAAAGGAAGTCAGGTTTTTCTATCCTTCATTAAGCTCCCTATTTCTCAGTATTATTTCCTAAATTTGGCTCAGTCTTGGTCAGGTCTCTTACACTTAGTGAGCAACTGCCTGCTTTCTCCATCTCTGAGGGAAAGGGGCATTTCTATCATTGTTGGGGAAAACAATTCACAACACAGAAGGCAAAATCCCTGGGAAAAGGTCAGATGTGACTTTCAAAAGACCAGTAGAAGTTTATTTTGCTCCTATTTCAAACTATAGGAAAATTAAGATGCAATTTGTATTGAAAAAATAAATTCAGGCCACATGACAGCATTTAGAATACGACAGAATGATAAAACATTTGTGATGATCCTGGACACTTTAATGTTCAACACTTAGAAGCTGTGAATACATTGTTTCTTTCTATTGTATTGGTTTACTCAGTGACATGGAAAAGAAAAGTGAACAAAGAAAATAGCCTTACTTACTGTAGGGCAGCACTTTCTGTGCTCAGAATTGCCATCAATGACACTAATTTTCCTAAAGGAGTACTTTTGTACACTAGTAATTTTTCTATACCAGTACTTAATGTGTGTAGAGGAAACACATTACAGAATTTTCAGAAGGCTCTAATTCTACATTATACAATGTTCTCACTCATTAGTGAGAGTTGAACAATGAGAACACATGGACACGGGGTGGGGGGTGGGCAACATCATACACTGGGGCCTGTCGGACGGTGGAGTTGGGGGCAGGGATATCATTGGGAGAAATACCTAATATAGATCACAGGTTGATAGGTGCAGCAAACCACCACGGCAAGTGTACACCTATGTAACAAACCTGCACGTTCTGCACTTGCACCCCAGAACTCGAATTATAATTAAGAAAAGTTAACAAAATTTGCCCATAGGTTTATTCTGATTATTTGTAGTCTGAAAAAATGTTTGAAGGTAACATCAAGCATCTGGGGAGTAGGATGGATTTAACAGCTTCTGTACCACATGGCTGTAGTAGCTGCCATGGGTTCACTGTGATTTCTATTCTGATCTGTGATCCCGTACATGCTGTCTGCAACCCAAGGAAAACTGAATCCATTTCAGTTCTTACTAAAGCTTGAAATGTCAACTGGTGAAAAAATTACTCCAAATTTAAATTAGTATCAAGTGCTTTTTATTTTCTTAATATCACAGTGCTGACCCAAGGCACATGCTTCTAATATCCTTTTCAAATAAAACATTTATACAAAGGTTATGTATATTATTGCTATAAAATTGTATATTGTATAGAATACATTGCAAGCAGAAATTATCACAAATATCTAAGACTAATTTTTTGTATCAAATTTAGTTTGAGTTGTATTTGTTACAATTTTAAGTAAAAAAAAAACTGAGGAAGAAAAAATATTGTTGAATGTCTAACATGTACCTGACACTTGACATACTTGAACTTATATAATCTTCACAACAGAATATTGAGGTGATATTATTTTTTATTTTGCATATCAAAAATAGAGGCTCATAGATATCAAGCAATAAATCTGCACAGAGATTACATGGGGATCTTGGAATTCACAACAATACCGCTCTGTTATAACCACCATGTGGAACTGATCTAGTTACACCATTTTCCTTGCACAGTAGTGTTATTAAAACTCTCTTCTCTCAAGTGTCTGGGAATATTCTTGCAGAAGCTGGGAAACATTTGTCTTGGTTGAAATTAAAATTCAATTTATTAGATAGTGAATTACTATGTTATTCTAGATATTGCCTTATTGATACTAACACAGCAACTTGAATGGGATCTTATTCAAGTGATTTAGGGTTTGTTGAGAATACCCTTTAAATCTCAATGCACTTTTACATGATTGCCAATCTGAGGACTGGTCATAAAAACACACATTTTATATACTGCTACTGTCACTTTTTCTTTTGCCCTTCTCCTTGAATATGTGTTCTTGTGTCTTCTGGGGGTTCATCTCTATATGTTTTCCTAATCTAACACACTTTAACCCAATATCTGTGCTAAATATGTATACGATTTACTAATATGAAGAATTTTTTTTTTTTAAGATGGAGTTTCGCTCTTGTTACCCAGGCTGGAGTGCAATGCGCGATCTCAGCTCACCACAACCTCCGCCTCCTGGGTTCAAGCAATTCTCCTGCCTCAGCCTCCTGAGTAGCTGGGACTACAGGCACGTGCCACCATGCCAAGCTAACTTTTGTATTTTTAGTAGAGACAGTGTTTCATCTTGTTGACCAGGATGGTCTCGATCTCTTGACCTTGTGATCCACCCGCCTTGGCATCCCAAAGTGCTGGGATTATAGGCGTGAGCCACCGCGCCCGGCCATGAAGAATTTTTAAGCCTTTCATAGAGTGACTTCTCTGTCCTTCAGCTGGGTTTAGAGTGTATTTATTTCATATCACAGATATGTTACAATCTTTGCAATGACCTAGGGTAAGGCTTTTTAGAAAATGTTGCTACCTAGTAATAAATTCAGCTTTAACATACCAGCCTTATGTAAGACTTGCTCACCTAAGGACTGTGTTGTTTCTTCCATTTAATTCAGTGAGTTAAATGATTTCAGCCAGTTATTTTCTTTTTCCTCTGTTTGTTGCTCTCTGTGCCACTAAGAGTATTTCCAGGGGAGATGGGAGATTCCATAGGATAGCAAAAGAAAGTTTAACAAAAGGACTATTTATCAAGTGGTAAAGAGAATGTATCAACTGATAAGGGAATGGGGAAGCAGGTAGGAACTAACACTAGTGAGGTGGAAAGCTGTTGCTAACCCTAGACTCAAGGGGCAATGGGAAGCAATAGTGTTATCAAATCCTTGGAAAAATTCTAACTGTAACCGCCCCAGTGGGTTCTTGCCCACTGCTCAGATAGCACTAATTTATCAAGACAAGGGAATTGCAATAGAGAAAGAGTTTAATACATGCAGAACAACCTAAATGGGAGATCAAACTTTAATTTTTACGCAAATCTGCCTCCCTGAAAATTTGAAGGCTAGGGTGGTTTTTCTCTTTTTTTTTTTTTTTCATCTTTTAAGTTCCTGTGCAGGTCTGCTACACAAGTAGGGGTAACATCAGCAGGGGTATGTACATATGCAGGTTTGTTGCATAGGTGAACTTGTGTCATGAGGATTTATTGTATAGATTATTTCATCACCCACATGTTAAGCCTACTATCTACTCATTATTTTCCTAATCCTCACCCGCCCCTTCCACCCTCCACCCTCCAATAGGCCCCAGTGTGTTATTCCCCTCTATGTGTCCATGTGTTATTCCCCTCTATGTATCCATGTGTTCTCATCATTTAGCTTCCATTTATAAGTAAGAACAAGTGGTATTTGTTTCTCTGTTCCTGTATTAGTTTGCTAAGGATAATGGCCCTCCAGCCCCCTTTTTATGGCTGCATAGTATTCCATGGTATGTATGTATATATGTATGTATGTCTGTACATATATATCACATTTTCTTTATCCAGTCTATCACTGATTGGGATTTAGGTTGATTCCATGTCTTTTCTTAAAATAGAATGACTTACATTGCTTTGGGTATATACCCAGTAATGGGATTGCTGAGTTGAACAGTATTTCTGTCTTTAGGTCACTGAAGAATTGCCACACTGTCTTCCAGAATGGTTGAACCAATTTAGGCTAGGGTTTGAAAAATACTCTTTGGCAGGCAGGGGCTAGGGAATGGATAATGCTGATCAGTAGCATTGGGGATGAAATCATTGGGAGTTCAAGCTGTTCTCTTGTTCTGAGTCAATTCCTGCATGGGGACCACAAGATCAGATGAGCCAGTTTACTGGTCCGGGTGGTGCCAGGTAACTTTATGCATGCAGGTTCTGAAAAAGACCTCAAAAAGCAATCTCAGCTCTTGCAATGGTAACGTTATTCATAGGAGCAATGGGTGAAGTTAGGAATCTTGTGGCCTCTGGTTGAATGACTCCTGAGCCATAATTTCTAATCTTGTGACTGATTTGTTAGTTTTACAAAGGAGGTCTTGTCCCCAAGAAAGGAGGGGATTTGTTTCTGGGAGGGGCACTTATGATCTTTGTTTTAAAGTTAAACTATAAACTAAATTCCTCCCAAAGTTAGTTCAGTCTACACCTAGGAATGACCAAGGGTTATTTGAAGACTGAAAGCAAGATGGAGTTTGTTATTTTAAATCTCTCACTGTAGTTACTTTCTCACTGTTACACTTTTCACAAAGGTGGTGTCATAATTACGGAGGAGAACTAACCCAAAAGGAGCTTTGGCAATAAAGGCTTGGAAGTCAACTTGAGAGACATATCAGGTTCTCTGACATTTGAAAAACTGTTGCTTTCCATTGGTTGAAGAAAGGTTGGAATCCAAGGGTAAAGAAACCTGGAACATATTTTCTATAAATGTTGTCTCGTGTGACATGAGAATGTGTATGGGGAGAAGAGGATGTAAGTATCGAATAACCAACAAATGTTCAAACGTGAACCTCCAATACAGACCCTTCTCTAAATTTCAGGCTTCTGTATTTTACAGTTTAGTTGATGGCTCCACTCAGATATGAAATAAGTGTGGTGTATGAAATTCTGAAATTATCCCCAAGATTTCCAGTCCCCAGTGTATATACCATAGATAATTCTCTCCCCATGACTGTATAGGTACTCGCCAGCATAATAGAATGGTTTCTCCCTTGATTAGGTTATGTCATGTTATCAAGGTGCTAGGATAGTCACTTCACAATTATGTTACTTTATAGAGAATTCCTTGGTAGTTGACTAGAGGGAATCCCAGCTGGCTTTGAACAAAGAACTGTTATGTTACAGAGAGGAACACCTGCATAGAACAACAGCATGTGGCCTACAGGAGCTGAGAACAATCTCTGATTAATAGCCAGCAAGAAAGCATGAACTCATTTCTATAACTTCAAGGAATAGAATCCTGCCAACAACCTGGACAAACTTTTAAAAAGACACTGAGCTCCAGATGAGACCTCAGTGTGGTTGACTCCTTGATTTCTGCCCTATGAGACCCTGAGCAGAGATTCCTACTAAGTCAAGCCCAGACTTCTGACTTGCCCAAACCGTGAGGTAATGAAATATTGGTGTTCTGAATTTTCAATAATTTTTTACAGAGCAATAAAAATATAAAACTATTTTAAACATTAAAATTAAACTATTGACTCCTCTTACCTCTCAATCTACTCTACCTCCAGTTTTCCTAAGAAAATGGTAGCTCCATATTTCAGCATGCTCAGACCTCAGATCTCAAAAACTTTATTCATTTTTTTTTTTTTTTTTTTGAGATGGAATCTTGCTCTTTCTCTCAGGCTGGAGTGCAGTGGCACGATGTTGGCTCACTGAAACCTCCACCTCCAGGGTTCAAGCAATTCTCCCTCAGCCTCCCAAGTAGCTGCAATTACAGGCATGCACCACCACACCCCGCTAATGTTTGTATTTTTAGTAGAGAAGGGGTCTCACCATGTTGGTCAGAATGCTCTCCATCTCTTGACCTCGTGATCCACCCACCTCAGCCTCCCAAAGTGGTAAGATTACTGGCATAAGCCACCCCGCCCAGCCCCGTTATATATCTTTAATTTTACTCCATATTTTCTATCTTAAACAAAGGTCACCTGTAAATTCCGTTGGCTTTATCTTCAGTGTTTGTCCAGAATTTCAACATTTCTTACCCCTTTGACCCCTAGTTAATACTTCTGTCACTCTTTGAATTATTTTAATAACTTCCTTGCTGCTTTGACTGCGTTCATATCTGCCCCTATGATTTATTCTCTACAGAGGAGTCAGAATATTACTTCTAATACGTAAACTTAAAAACATCACTGGAGGCCTTACAGTGGCTTCCAGTCTCTTTCAGGAAAAAAGAAATTTTTAAATGGTCCATAGATATCAGAACAATTCAGAATAGGATTCCTGGACCAAGACTTGTTCAAAAACTGCTCTTTCTTGTCCATGCAATTTTCATAAACAAAATATGGTTGCTATAGATCTTTTCTTCTCTCTGTTTGTTCTGCTTATATTTATAAAAATTTGATTGTGTACATTCACTTATATTTAAATGTTGTGTTTCCATTTTGTAAGTCTTCTGTGTTTGTTTTTAATTTGTGTTTGTAGTAAGTCCATTTAATTGTATTCTACAAGTTTATGTTTAAGAAAAAACATATAATGAGAAACTTACCCTTTGTTTCACTCCAATTTTGTTTCCTACTGCTGTGTGTTTGGCTTGCTCTGTTCCAGGCTCACTTGCTCCTGGCTGGTCCTCCCTCATCTCAAGTCCATCACTGAAATGCCTTTGTCCCAGATCTGCTCAAGGCTTACCCTTCACCTTCAGTCCAGATGATACTCAAATCTCACCTCGACAAAGAACTTTTTAATTATTACTTCTTTTCATTATTACTCTTTTCATTATCATTCTTTTAAAAAAATAGCAATTCCTTCCCATTGGCAATCACTATTTCCTTTATCTAACTATATCTTTTCCAGGAGACTCTAAGATGTATTTATAGATAGTATGTGTTTGAATATGTGTGTGTGTGTGGGTATGTATATGCATATGTATATATACACATATATATGTATGTATGTGTATATGTATATATACACACATATATGTATGTATATATACACATATATATGTATGTATGTGTATATGTATATATACACACATATATATGTATGTATATGTATATATACACATATATATGTGAATATTCCCTTGATACTATAATTACCACAAATGTAGTGACTTAAAATAATAATTATTTTAATGTGTTAATATGCTAGTATATTACACCTTGGTCATGGACATTTTTAGTAGGCCTTCACATTGTATATTATAATATGTACATATAAATAAATTATTATTTATTTTTCACCTGAAATATTATGAGTTTATTATAACTGGAAAATTGTATTATAAGTGAGTGTGGCATTTTCTGGCATGTTTTGCTAATGCATAAAATTAAAGCTACTTGTATAAATAAAGATTTGATTAAAATTATTTTACCTAGTCACCCATATATATGTATGTATATATGCATGTATATATTCCAAGTAAAACTAATTACAAAAGCTTAAATGTAACTAAACTCAAACACACACATTTCTCTTATCACTGTATATTGATTATAAACATTTAATTTTACATACCTGTTTCATAATAAATAAGAGGTCAGTTAATAAGATAATTTAATATATTCTCAGATGTCTCATTATGTTAAGAGAATTAACTAGCTTCTAATTTTAAACCAATTATGTAAAAATAATTTTTATCTATGCTTACTAATCAATCTTAACTTTTATGATTATGTTAAAAGTGAATGGCCACACAGTAATTTCAAAGGCATAGCATAAGGTGTTGACATAGGTGTTGGCAAGCTCACCTTTCTTTTCTTGCACTACTGGTAATTTAATCTCAAGAAGAATAAGCATTTATATCTTTACCAGATAACTTGGTAGGTTATACTAGTCAAATCAATTGATATTGTCTTCTCTTTACATAGTTACCCAAGTTATCACTATGTAGTTACACAAAAAAAGGAAGAATTTTACTTAGCACCAACATATTCAAAACGTATTTTTCTCTTTCTTTTGAAATCCCACCATTTAAGCCTCTTCTTTAGGTATTAAAACGTTATTGCTGTTGATAATCATTTGGAATTCCAATAAAATGCACATGGTGCTGTGCAAGTAATCTCTGAACAAATAATAGCTCAAGCTAAATACATGGAATCTTTCGGCATAGATTTCAGATATACCCTCTGTACAGAGGAAAGGAGAAAGTTTACTCACATGTTCGAAAAGGGCAGACACTGCTGTCACTGAGGAACAGCCATTAATCAAAGCAGACAAACACTTCGTTTTTATGAAGCTCAGGCCTAAGTGGGGGCATATACCATAAACAGGAAATAGGCCATCTGCCAAGTGGGAGAACTGCACTGAAACAAAAACAAATGCAGGCAAAGGAATAGAAGGTGGTGATGAGAGGAGAGTGCCCTATTCTGTAAAAAGAGAAGGTGACATGCAAGCAGAGGTCAAAAAGAAGAGATTCGTAGGTCTGGGCAAACAGCTTCTCAGGCAAAAGAAAACAAAAGGGTGGTAGAAGGGTAATAAAGGTAATTTTCCACTTTTACGTTTTGCTCCCTGGAAAAGTATTTCTCTGCCATAAATAAGGACAGGGAGCTTTGTGGAGATTCATAAAAAGAATGCCAGGATGTATTTTACAGAGGTATGTGCCTCATAGCGAGTTGAAATGGGAATGACCATTTTGGGCAAAAATCAACCTCCATTGAGGACCCACTAAGACTAATCTGAGGAAATCCAAAGAACTTGGGAATGTTTTCAAGATGTTTCCTAAGAGAACAGATGGGAATACAAAAGCTACATTAGTATAGGCTCAAACAAATTTTGGGTCCCCTAAAATAACCCTTGCCCTCCCTCTCAGGAATGCAATCCTGTTCCCAATTTTGGACAGGATTCTTGCTGATGTATATTCCTTTAAAATGCTACTTAAACAGTTATTTTCTCCTTATGCACAATCATAAAATCTGATCATTCATACCCAATCTTTACCTTAGCAAGGCAAGTTTGTTCAGTCAGACTCATTCTCCTGAGCTAGGTCATGCTACTCAGGACAAAGCTCTCTCAAATGTAATATATATTTCACACTTAAATATTCTTAATTCCTCTAGATGTCCATTTGCCTTTTCTTTTTTTCTGAAGGAAAGACATAAAAATATCCAATAGAAAAATCCCCAGTCTGATGACTGACATATCTTTCTTCCTGTCCCCCGCTTTCATATGAAACTCTTAGAGTTATATTAACTGTAACAGAATTAATTTTATCTTCAAACTACATTTCAATGTGCTCAATAACTTGGCTGAAACCCAACAAATGTGTATTAACGTGTCTCTAATACATCACTCAATACACTTTGGTGAGTACATACTCTAAATCATTATCATAAAACAGTACTTCTGAAGATTTTATTCTACTTGGCTCTGAACATTAAAAGTCAAACAGAATTCTGCCTTCCTGCTTTTGGCATTGAAGGAAAAATGCATAGATGTTTAACATCTAGTGTAATGTGGTTTTCAGTGTTACTTTAATTTGGACTTGAGTGCATACTCGGTGTTGGTCATGGGATTCTGGACTTTTGAGTCATCCTGGTATCTTGAACATCAATATTATTATTTAATGACAACTCTGAGGGCACTTGAGAAAGAGGTGAAGGTGTTTTGTGTGTGGGAAAGGGAGAGATGTGACTAAATGTGACGAATGGAGAAGGCACTGGAAACAATAGTATTGACCCCAAGTCTTCAATTCTCATTTATATGTATTCTTTGCCACACGAGTTTGTTATTTCTCTCATTAGGATAAGAGGGTACTTGCCCATCTTTGACTCTAGTGATAGTCGTATGATTTTATTAGGTGGTTGTGTAATCAGTGAACTTTAACAGAAATAAAGACTCTGGAATAAGATGAACTCAAGAACATTCAGTATAAACCATACTCAAGAGTTTTTTCTTCTCACCCAGCCAGCCATATAATGTTAATATCAAATATATATACATGTACTTAACATATGTAAGATATATTTACACAATATGTCAACATGAACTTTGGGTAGACTTGATGTCTACATTCATGATTGGGCTTATCATCTTGAGCTTTTTTTCATCACATGGGAAGGACAGAGAGCTATCCTTACCCGCCTGTTTGTCCAAGAAACACGAGAGACATGTGGAGACCTGGACTCAAGCTGCAGGTTAGATTGACCACAGATAACCCCAGCCAGAATGAGCCAACTGTACAGACTGCAAATTCACGAATGAGAGCAATCTTTTCCTCTTTTTATTAACCCATGGTGTTTTGAGATGATTAATTAAGCCCTATTATTGAGATAATAAACTGATACAAACAGGCAGAAAGAATTTAAAACAGCAGAAATCCAGCAAATGCTTCTTTCTTTTTACTATACTAGATCATTTGCTTATGCAAAGTTACCTAATTGAAACATAACAATGTAAATGGGAAAGTGAAATACTCTCTAAGAATTATAGCATTGAGTGAGCCCAAATTAGATTGCTAGCTTCTTTGTTTTTTGGGTTTTTTTTTTTGTTTTTTTTTTGTTGTTGTTTTTTTTTTTTTTTTTTTGCCAATGAATGAAAGCTTGTAAGGTTGCTGAGGTTGGCCTTGAACTTTTGGCCTCGCCTTTGCAAGCGCCATGACATCCGGCCGGAGCCACTTTGGGCCCCTGCTTTGTAAACTACATTTATCTTTCCCCTAAATTTGTATAATACACATATTATCTACAGATTATTTTATTTTTAAATAACTGGAAGTTTTAAAATGTATAAAGTGATTTTTATATAAATAATATCACATGGAAGCGTAAGGAAAAAAAAATCTATTGAGTGCACTTTTTTCCAATGCGTCTTAATCTGAAGGTCTTTTTGTCTTCAAATTCTTTAGTGAGTAGATTTACCCTTTAAGACACCATAGATAATTTTAGAAATCTGCTCAGTGATTCAATTCAATAAAATATTTACTGAAAACTTACTGTCTAAAACGTATTTATGCATGTATTTATTTATTATTTATATTACGTGTCATTCTGGTAAAGAATCTGAGGCACCTACCAGAGATGCACAGACAAATATATTAAGAAAGTCAATGTGGCCCAGGTGTGGTGGCTCGAGCCTGTAATCCCAGCACTTTGGAAGACTGAGGCTGGCAAATCACCTGGGGTCAGGAGTTACAGACCAGGCTGACCAAATGCAAACCACGACTATACTAAAAATACAAAAATTAGCTGGGCATGGTGGCCCGTACCTGTAGTTCCAGCTATTCGGTAGGCTGAGGCAGAAGAATCCACTGAACCTGAACCCAGGAGGTGAAGGTTGCAGTGAGATGAGAGCATGCCGGTACACTCCAGTCTGGGTGACAAAATGAGACTAGCAAGAAGAAAAGAAAAGGAAAAAAAAAAAAAAGAAAAGGAAAGAAGGAAAGGAAAGAAAGAAAGAAAGATTAAGCCATGTGATTAGTTTGTTAAACATGCATACCTTAATTACTGTGTCATTGAAATAAGGCACACATTTTTCCTTGAGCTCCTGACTGGTCAGAATGAAGGTAACATTATAGAATGTTTCATGGTTGACCAAAGGATTCATAATATCTATCCATTTGATTGGAATAAACGTGGCTTTCTGAGTATTAAAGAGTGATGAGGGGGTCTCTCCTTCATCTTCATAAGTAGTTCATACTGCTCCCACCTGTAATTGTCACCAAACTATTCTTACTACAAATATAACCATGATTTCTATGCCCAAATGCTATAGTAACACTGAGTACAAATTCAAGGAATAATGCAAAAGTAATAGTCATATATTTAATTTTTCAAAAACAAATGACATAGATATGAGAAATCTTCATTTCTGGATATATCAAATTATAAAATTCAGTTAAGATGGACTGTGCAGACTTCAGGACACCATCCATTAATATGATTTTTCATGATTTTAATTTTATTGAATATTTACATGAAAAAATTAAATTAATGTTAAATTCTTTGTGAAAATCTTAGTGAAAAAAATATGTATTGCTGATGTATTCATTAGGCACATATTTATTAAATATTATATTAAAGCTTTTAAAAACAAATACTTGTCTTTTAATGTGTTGCCCTTGTGACACTAATGTGTATGTGCATATTTAGTTGCTTTTAGTGTATTCTGGCTCATAGAACAATTTACCATATACTGGACAGCTTTGAAACAACAGAAATTCATTTTTTATAGTTCTGGGGGCTGTGAAATCTAGGATCAAGGTACAGGCAGATTCAGTGTCTGGTGAAAACCTGTTTCTTGGCTCATAGATGGTGTGTTCTCATTGTGTCTATCACTTGGATGTTTTGGATTTCAACATATGAAATTTGGGGAGAGAAATATTCAGACCATAGCAGTTACTATAATAATAAACTTCAAATTAATATTTTATGCACAACTTAAGTACACTGGACACTTATCACAAACATTCACATTTATAATGTATGCCTTTCATGTGATAATTACTTTTCTTCCACACAGGCACACACACACACACACACACACACAAACAATGTTTTTACTTTATCCGTTCAGAAGTATTTACTTTGTATATGTCACAAATAGCAATGGCAAGAAAAATAATGACAACTTTCCATTTCTAGCTTTGTGGGCAAGTGTGTGGGTTTAGTTTTTCTTTTAGCCCATCTACAAGAAACAGAGCCAGGTTGTTAGTCATGGAAGATTGCTTAACACCAGTTTTGTACCCAACAGGATTCTCAAAAGACTGTGTTGCCAGGAAACACAGAGCCAAGGGTACCATGGCAAGCACAGAATAAGTATGGCTGTTTTCAGTGGAACTCTCCACATCCTTAATTGCTCCAAGAAGTCAGTGTTACATGTTTATCTATTCCCATCTCTGCAGACTTTGCTTGTTTTGTCTTTATCTTCATAGCAACATGATGTATTTTACTGCTCTGCTGGGCATTTTATAATCAATTCTATTATTCTCATTGTCAGATACTTTTAATTCACACATTGTAGTCAATTAATTTGCATGAAACTAACATCTCTTAAAATAGAACTTTCCCTCACATTGAATTTTGTTTTCTTTAATATTTTATATAGAGTAACTGTATATATTCCAAACTAATTTAAAGTGTCTGAGACTGAATAAACAGATCTCCCTTGACCAACACCTATCTCCTGAGATAATTGAAATACTCTATAGTAGTGTTATCCACAGATACATTTTAACAGCTAGAGTAGACTTGCAGATGGTAAAGTATTGCCATTCCCTTTAAAATCTGGTTTTCTAATGATGATAATTAAGAATAGTTTCTCCAGCTTTAAATAGAGTGTATATAGTAACTTCAAGTTAGTCAATAAAATGGATGGCAGAAAAAAGGTAAGAAGGGCAAGTTGTTATCTATAAGACACTGGCAAAATCATTATCCCACAGCAATAATAATATGCTGAGTTTTTTATTAAAATATTCTCATTTAGATGTATTTTTGAGAATGAGAAAGTTTCTCTTTTTGTGTTCAAGTAATTTATGAGACAGAATGTTAACCTTCAAAACTACTATTTCAACAAAAATATGACCCACATTGTATATTAGAAAGTAAAATTAACATAAAACCCTCTAAAAATTTTTATAATCTGATGATTTCTATATTTAAGAAAATTGAAGTTATAATAAAAAAAATGCTATAATTAAACTTCAAAATGGTCATTTATTTTTCTCAACCACTATAAATTTTATACTAATATAATTAATATAATAATAAATCTAAAAAAAGTAGCACCACAAATTCAAATTCAAATTTTATTAATAAATTATAGTTTTATAGCCTGAAAATTAAATCATCATACTACCACCATTACATTTATCTAAATTAAGAACAATATCATACAAAAATAAAACATAATATCTATTTAAAAATGATTATTAAATAGGACATGGCATTTATCTTACACAATCTGTTGGTTACTAAAGAAAGATGCAGTAAAGAGGTTTCAGAAGTAAAATATTTATAATTTTTGATTTACTTTTGCAAGATAATGACTAGGAAGATATCCTTCTTGTAAATAAAAGCCTTAAATTACTACATGCCTATATTCGTAATATATCTCTATCAATCAAACCATATGAGCTTAAGAAATACTTATTTTATTGAATTATTTTAATGAAGTGATCTAATTTGATTAATCTGCTGGGAAACTGGTCATGTACTGCGTTGATATGGAAACCAGATAATTCTTGAAAAGATGTAATGGCTTTTGAAAGATAATGGAATTAAATCTTTTAAACCAAAAAGAAAATATTTACATTTTCGGTAAATAAATAGGTTTGTTACTAAGAAAATGCAAATCTATCTAATACATAACAGATAAGCACATGAAGCACAATAAATAATCAGCTTTTGATGAGAAGTTCAAGTTATTTAGAAAAATAACATTACTTGTCTGCCATTAGAAAAAAAAAAATCTTGGATGACCAGACCTGAATCTAAGTAAACTTTTGCTGTCATTGGTACACAAGCAGACCTTCGCAGAACTGCATAGTTACAGGATGCCCTTGCACATTAGAGAAATAAACACACACACGTGCACAAAGAACCAGACCATTTTTTAAGAAAAACAAAAAAGAGGCACAGAAAGTTGAATTGTGTGCCATGCCACGTGTTCTGCTGGAAGAGCCTCTTTCCATGAAGCCAATGTGTGACGTACATCAGTCTTTGCTCTGAGTCAAGTGTGTGTTACCTTGTTGGCCCATGCCCAATACTAAGTCATATGGGCCTCAGAAATGGAAATCCTAGTCAAAATATTCAACTCTGTTTAAACCTATGAAGACTTACATTCATAAAACCTGTTTTCCACATTAGCAAATGGAATTTTGTGACTTCGAAATCTGGTAAATATACCTAATACATTTCCAAAGTGTAGCTGGATATTGCTTCTAGTTAATGTAGACTAGATTATTGACTAGGAAGCTGAGGTCACACTTCACTGTAGAGAAAGCACCTCACTGTCACTTTTATTGAACAATGAGGTTATTTATGCTTTAACAGCCCTGATATGTACCTTGATTTTTAGTAATTTAAGACAGATCTTCTTCTGATATTATGTCTCAAACTTCTCCATGTTTTCTAGTTATCTTGTTATTTCCTTATACCACAAGTTCTTAGGTTTTCAGTATAAATACCGTTCTGCAATTTCATGACATTTGGTGGTTGTCATTCAGTAAAGTAATCTTATTTATCCTCTTGGCTTCTGCTGGAAAAACAGATGGTTTAGAATAAGAAGAAAATAAATAAAAGAGATGAAAATGTAGACAAAAATGTTAACTACTTGCTGAAATTCTGACCTTTTAACAAAGCCTGCTGTCAAGCTCTCGACTAGCTAAACCAGGACCAGTATATTATTAGGGTACAAATCCCAAATGTAAATGATTCTGGCTAAATGTAGAGCTTTTCAATTTAGGAAAGTAAAACAACCAAATAAAATTCTGTACTTCTCTGCTACTACTTTTTTGTACTATTGTCTCATGCTGCAGTCCTCAAGCATTATAAATGCTAAATTCTTAAAAGACATTAATTGAACACAGCAAAATTGGTGTAACTGAAATTCATGCTAATGAGTAAAATATAAAGGAGTTTGGTAAAACCAATTACTTTAGTTTCTAACAGAGATAAACGGGGTGTTGATAAAATAAGATTTAGAGAAATTTAGACTACACAGTTATACCTATGTATGTATTCCTTATGTGGCAAAATTGATATGCATGACTCAATATGGTTAGGCTCTGTGTCCCCACCCAAATCTCATGTTGAATTGTAATCCCCAGTACTGTGGGAGGGACCTGGTGGGAAGTGACTGGATCATGGGGGTGGATTTCCCCCTTGCTGTTCTTGTGATAGTGAGTGAATTCTCATGAGATCTGATTTTTGAAAGTTTACAGCACTTCCTCCTTTGCTGTCTCTCTCTCTCCTGTCACCATGTAAAGATGGGCTTGCTTTACCTTCACCATCATCTATAAGTTTCCTGAGGCTTCCTCAGTCATGCTTTCTGTACAGCCTATGAAGCTGTGGGCCAATTTTTCAATAAACTACTCAGTCTCAGGTAGTTCTTTATAGCAATGTAAAAACAAACTAGTATAGCCCTAAACCTAAAACATTGAATACGTAGCCATTAATTTGACCTGGTACATTTATGAAATGTTCCAATTAGAGGTAGAGTGAAACAGATTTGGATAAAATGTTATGATTCTTTGTAATGCTACTAGAAAATATAAAAGCTTAGACCACCCCAGTAAGATGAGGGAAAAGGTGCCACATTATATAAAGATACCAAAATCCAGATAATTTTCAGTCATAGTCTGCTGGGAATTAAGGCCCAATGGCCTCTGGTAAAACAAGAGATAAGAGCAGATGGAGATCAAGTTTTGAAAGAGCTACAAAGTCAGGGAAAGTCATTGATCTTGACCCCAGTGCAGCCCGTGGGAAGTTCGAAAGTTGCCATGTCAAACTTCAGGTTGATTAATCGGCTTTGCTTTTCAGATATCGAAGTGGGCCGATGTTTCTAATGGGTATCTTTTTCTACTTAAAACATTGCACCAAGAATTGTATACCTAGAAAGTTAAAAATGAATCATCAAGGGTTTTCTCTTCCTTCCATCGTCTCTGAAACATGAAATTTCAGTAAACCAAAATCTTGTGAATTAGTTCAGCTTTCTTTTACTCTCATCTGGATGAAATCTGGAAATATTTGTGGATAGTTACCCATGCCATCTATCTGCACGTTCTTTTAAACCCCTGGCTTTCCTCTGAGCAGTAATATATAAGGCTATAATGCCCTCTAAAATGAGTTTTTCACTAAACCACAAAATTAATGCATTTTAGACTTTAAGATAAAATTCATAGTCTAAATGTAAGACAAAGAGATTTGAATAGAATATTTTATTAGAAAAAGCCAGTTCTCACTCCCTCATTCCATTTTGCTTAAAACTCTTCTCTGCCTCTCCATCCTAGACACTGGCCTACTGAACAGGAAGTAGATGTTGAGATGGGTTTTTAAAAAGCATTTCTCTACCTTACCCGTATACTAAATATGAAGATTAGATCCAAAGGTGTAAAAATATTAAACATCTGGACGCACTTAGTAATTTATTTTTACTTTTTTATATCAGTCTCCGTAGAGACTGTCAAAAATTGCCAGTTCCGACTGGATTGCAAGTCATCACGGAGGGGTATTGGGAAAAGGTTTCAATTAGCAATAATTGTGCCTCGGATAAACCTCATGGGCAACGATACTGCCACTGCACAAAGCTACAATTAGTAATTTGATAGTAATACAATCTGTTGTGAACTTCTCATCTGGTACTCTGAGCAGTGTTTTCTCCCTGAGTTTCTCACAGATGTGGGTGAAGGGGAGGAAGGCAGGAAATCACACTACCACGTGTGTACCTAAGCAACTGTCTTGCATGTTCTGCACATGTACCCCAAACCTAAAATGCAATTAAAAAATAAGAATGTCATAGAAGCAATAGAATAGTCATAGGTGAGTAGTACTTTAGGGCACAGGAGCCATGCATCTCATGGCCCTAGAATGGTTCTTCAAGATATGAGAGAGACAGAAAAGACAGAAGACTCAAAAATAACTTTATATCTGTGGTTAGGGTAAAATTCTGAATTGTCAGTTTACATCTGAAATGACTAAGGAAACAAGAAATGAGGTCATAATGACATTTTCTTCTAAAAGACAGAAAAGAGCTCAGAATAGACTTAAAACTCAAAATTAATTATAGAAAATAATTAGTTTATATCTGCACATGCAATTTGCAATTTTATACAGTAGTTTAATTCCATTGTATTTGGATGCAGGTACTCATATTAAATGACTCTTACTCTGTATTTTATCCCTTGTTAATTGTTTATATTTCCCCCAAAATATAAAGAAGTAACATGAGAAATACAGTTAAGACAACGTCACATCCTCAAACAAAGGAAGTTGGAAATCTTTCTTTCCCTGATTAGGTATGCATTTTAAAGGTTACCTTCTATCCAACTTTAGATATATTATTTAATCGTAGCCTTCATTGTCAAGGAAACAATATTATACAAATTTTCAATCTTTCTCTTCTAGTTATTCTGGAAAATCAGAGGTCAAACTATTTTCTCAGGATAAAAGTAAAAGTGATCCTGAGAGAATTCAGAGTAATCAAAGGAGAAATGTAATTGTGCTTATAAAATACTTTATAGATTCTATGAAAAATAAGAAGGTTTTTTTTCTTTTATGTACATAATCATATTACCCAAATTCTTCAAACTGCAAATTAAATAAAATACATGGGTAAGTTTATGAATACAAGGTCTTCCAGTGTAAACTGAAAATGAAAGAAAATATATTTTTGAACATCCCTTTAAGTGTTTGACTTATTTTAATTATATGACAAATATAACTTTATTGACCTGCCTCCATAATTACAATCATAATGCTTCATTTGCTTTCAAATACAATAAAAATGCGACACATCAACTGGCATTTCCTTGATAATTTTCTGATTTTTATTGAGATTGAGGAAGTGATTCTTTTGAGTTTAGAAATGATAAATTTTCTTAATTTACTATTTCTTCTTGATCCACAGTGCTATCTTAAGCAACACGATATCAATGTTAACATAATACTAAAATTATAAATTATTAGAAAATATTAGATAGTATTAGGTGATAATGAACTAATTATCAGCCTTTGTACATATCTTACCAATAACCTTGCAAAATGAATAAAGGGTGAATTCAGGAATTTCATCTTCAAGTTCAATGCTTCAAGCTCAACGCTACCTAAAGTATTGTGTGAATTTTAGTTAGCCCATGATCTTTTATTGGAAACAAATAAGCTAAGTTTTAAAACAAAAAATAAATAAAGTGAGAAAATGTCCCCTATAAGTCCTTGAGGACTGTGACTTTATTTTTGCTGTTGTTATTCTTCATGGTTATAGGTTCTCTTCCTAGGAAAGGACCTGATACAGCTTAGATATTCAATAAAACATTTTTGAATTGAAGCTAAGACTGTATTTAATAAATTATGAGTTGTACATTTTTATTTAATATTTTGACAACTTGAAATCACTGACAAGTAATAGTAAATACATACTTGTCATTGTGTATGCACGTACTATGCAGTTCAGCAACTTGGAAGTTTACAGTGAAGACAATGGTTAGGGTTCTCTTAAGAACTGTTGTATCACCAATCACCTTGAAGGTACTGAGCACAACTTACACTAATGATAAACAGTAATAGCTCTCAATAGATAAGTGATTTCACAGACTAGGCTCTAGTTTTCTTAAATGTGAGGTATGCTCAAGCCCATTTATTTTGTTTAAATTTTCATTCACATGTATGAATGTATATAATTTAAACGTCTGTAAAAATATATCTAAAAGTTCTAAAATAACAACAATACCAAAAGTGCAAAATGAAAAACAAGGCAGGCCTTTTACTCTCAGAAAACTGGTCTCTTAAGGCCTTACTAATGAATGGTAAATAAGTGCACTACCTTGTAAAATATGACAACATATCCCAAAGAGATGACAGCTGAAGCAGAATTTAGAGAAGAAGGAAAAGGTAAATGAACAACACAATGTTACATTGAATATGTTTTACCAATAGCATTAATATTATGAATGAATTTAGAATTTCATTCTTAAAACATTGAGCAGGTCTTCAAAAAGGGAGTACTGAGACAGTGTTTCTGTTTCTAAGTCTTGGAGAAAATATACCAGAGGGCATCACTTAGCACTGAATGCACCAGAGCCAGTCACAGTCAAGGCTGCCCATTTCCTTTCTTCTTTTTATATGTACGAAGATATTAAGATTTTCATATTCTAAATGACAAGAAGATGTAGGTAGGGGTAAAAGCATCTAATATTTTAGAATAATTTAGAATGGAAAAATAAATGAATAATATTTTAAAATTCTTATACAATGCATGAAATTGATAAGTAAAAATGTATACTATCAACCAAAAGCAACCACCAAAATAACGAAACAAAGTGCTGTAGCTAATTAAACTCACAAGAAGATAAAATTGAATTATAAACTGTAAATTAACCCCAAAAAGCCAGCAAACTAAGGAACAAGAACAAATGGGTGGAATTGATTGAAACTAAACACAAATGTTTAAGATTTAAACACTGTAATGTCATGTAGTACTTTAAGGGCACAGCAGCCATGCTTCTCATGGCCCTAGAATGGTTCTTCAATATATGAGAGAAACAGGAAAGGCAGAAGATTCTAAAATTTCCTTCCATTAAGAAAACTACAGACTTCATGGATTCACTATTTAATTCTACCAAATATTCAAGGAAGTAATAGTAGCAATTCTACACAAACTTTTTCAAACAGAGAAAAACTGCAGTCATCCTATGAAGCCGTTAGAATCCATATATCTAAACTAGAAAAATACATTACAAGAGAATGAGCTACATAGCAATTTCACTTAGGAACACAGATACAAAACTTTTTAACAAAACTGAGCAATTACAATCACATTAACGATCACAAAAATGATCATATCAACAATCACATTAAATGTAAATAAGCAAAAACACTGCAATTTTTTTTTTCAAGTGGGTATGGTATATTTACCAACTGAGGCCAAATTTTGTTCCATAAAACTAATCTCAATCAGTTTCCAAAAAGTTCACTAATAAAAAATATTTTTATTGATCATAATGAAATTTAATTATAAATCTATAGCAGGAAGAAAACAGGTATCACCAAACATTTGGAAATAAAATGAAATATTTCTAATTAATCAATGAGTAAAAGAAAAAATATGTAACTTTAGAAAAGATTCAGAACAGAATGAAAATAAAATATACAACAAATTAAAATTTGTAGTAAACAAATAAAGTATACAGTGTAAAATTCTGACACTAAATGACCTTTAAAAAAGAAAAAAAAAATTAATAACCTCATTTCCCACATTAAGAAAGCAGAAAAAGAAGAAAATATCATATACAATATAAGAGAAATAATAAAGTAGAATTTAATGATGTCAAACATATGTATAAAAATAGAGAAAATCAGTGAAACCAAGAGCTTATATTTTGAGATCAACACAGCTGATAAATATCTAGATGAAATATAGAAGCAACAGAAAGAAAAGAAGCAGCAAGTAAACAAACAAAAAAAGCAAGACACGATGTCCATTATCAATAATTAGAGAATTATCATTACTACAGATCCCATAGACATTGAAAGAATAATGAGGTTATTATGAATAATTGTTTGCCAATAATTTCAAAAAGTTAGATAAAGTGTTCAAATTGCTTGCATGGCACAAACTAAAGAAGCTCATGTAAAAAAAAATGTGTTTTAAATAGTCCCACATCTGTAGAAGAAATATAACTTGTATGTAAAATTCTTCTCATGATAAAAACCCACTCTTTCATGGATTCACTATTTAATTTCATCAAATATCTAAGGAAGTAATAGTATCAATTCTATACGAACTCTTCAGACAGAGAAAAATCTCAATCATCCCATGAGGCTGTTATGGTCCATATATCTAAACTAGAAAAATACATTACAAGAGAATGAACTACAGAGCAATTTCACTTAGGAACATAGATACAAAAATTTTTAACACAACTTAGCAAATGCAATTTTCTAGAATTTAGAAAATAGAACAGAACAAAATGACAAAGTAAGTTTTATTGAAGGAATGTAACTTTGATTTAATGTAAAATAGTTAATGCAGTTAAGCATATGAGCCAATCAAAAAAAACAAGTGATGGCAAGAATATAGTGGAACTAGAAATCTCATATGCTATTAGTAGGAAAATAACAATAAAGCCACTTTAGAAAATAAATTTAGACAATTTCTTTAAAAAATGTACTTCTGGTATACACAACAGTGTGTTGAATCTCAAAAGAATTACACTGGGTGAAAAATAAAACAAAAGTAAAATAATAATAAAAAAATACCTATTATGTAATTTTATGTATATAAAATTTTTGGCGTACACAATACAATATGTAGCAACAGAAAGTAGATTAACTGGTTGCCTGGAGATGAAGATACAGAGAGGGTTAGGTGAGAGGAAAGATATATGTATACGGTATCAAAATGTATCATTTTGTACATTAAATATGTAAAGTTTATTGTATGTTAATTAAATACCAATAAGGCTGTTAAAATATTTTAATTATAAGAAGGTGTACATAGATATTGATCAATCTTATTACAATATTTCAGAGAAGGATGGCAAATTTCTGGATCTGGCACTGGAAATGGGTAGATCAATTAGAGAAATTTTGATAGCAGCAGACTTAGAAGGAAATATAATTAGGCTATTACTATGAGTATTAAAGTTATATATATATATATATATATATATATATATATATATATATATATATATAATGATTATGCACTGGAAATGGGTATATCAATTAGAGAAGTTTTGATTTCAGCAGACTTTGAGGGAAATATTATAATTAGGCTATTTCTATGAGTATTAAAGTTATATATATAATGATTATGGGTCTTTAGTAAAAGGGGGAACATGTTGCTAAAATCTTCAATGAGAAAGAGAGCACCATGCTATAGCTGTCACCAAAAGAGAAGAGAGTTGTATGAGATTTTATGAACTTTAAGTAAAGAAAAACAGACATCAAATTGGACAAGTAATTATGTCGAAGTGTTAATAGGGATAAAAGATACATATAAAATGTTGTGGCATGAATGGGGTAGAATAGAATGGGAAGCCTCTGTTTCAGGGGATATCAAGTGAAGTAATGATTTTGTTAAAGATAAGGAGACAAAAAGCACATTTCGAAGGTATTTGTGAATAGAGAATTCCCTTGCTTCTAGCCCCGTATCCAGTTATACCTGTGAGCAAGTTGTACTCCCACACCTAGGACCTGTAGGCTCACTAATAACTTCTATTTTAACAAGGAAGTTTTTTTTGTTGTTGTATTTTTCCCATTCTAAATCTGCTTTGATCCTGTGAAGACTGATAGCCTTCCTAGCTTTTATTTGTTCTCTTCCTCAGTAAAGCAAGTTTTCCCTGAAAAATGCCAATTTGGGGAAATCACCTAGACTTCTCTCTAATCTGTCCCATCCACGTGGATACAAGCAAAATATGAAAGAGTTCTGCTCTACAGTTCAGACACTACCTGGGTGGCCCAGCTGCTCCGTCTCATTCTCGCTCATGTTGCTCAGTTAGTGTCCCCTAGCACTTCTGTGCCCTTGACTTTAAGGCTCTAGTAATCTCCATTGTTTTTTTCAACCTCCACTTCCTTTAAATGAGACCCTTAAGAAGAAAATTCCTGGAAATGGCTTGAAAGGTTTTGTTTTGTTTTCTATGCAATCATCTTTCTTCATTATAAGAGCAATGTAGACTCTCAAAGAATTAATTTATCCTGAAGGTCATTGGGGAAAAGGAAATAATCAACATTTAAAATAATATCTAAGTTGGCAGAAGATATTTTAAAGCTTTAAATGAATGCCAATTTTGTTACATGAGAAAAATCATTGTAATTTCCTTTGAGCAAGAAAACGATAAAACCGAGAAAGAAACGTAGGAAAGCTTTTCTGTTTGTTTGTTTGTTTTTTAATATATAGCAAAACCAAAAACAGTGAAATGATAATTTAGCAGCTCATTTGCACACAGTGAATTAGTAGAAAGCAGACAATTGTTCATGGTTTTTTGATTCTTACTATGTCTGAACAGTTTTACAAAATTCCTATTTCACAGCATAAGTGAGGCTGACTATCAATGCACAAATCTACTTAAATACAGAATGCTGCTAATCCTGCGTTACCTGTTTCCTAGACCTCCTCACACCATTGATTTCAGGCCTATAGTTAAAAATGGCTTATATCTTCAGATAAATTCAGGGTAGTGTGAAGCCTCAGCCCTCAAATCAGGATTAATGTCCTCAATAGGAAGAATAATAAGGAGGTTTAGGGTCCAAGAATATCTTGAGAAAAAGATAACTAAACTATACATGTCCTAGCTCATAATCAACTTAATTATGTTGTCTTGGTATAAGTCATTTGGGTGGAGGTTGATTGACATATGTTATTTCATTTAATCTTCAATTATCTGGTGAAGCAATTTTTACATCCCCCATTTTAATAAGGAGAAAACTGAGACTCATTCTGAAGATTAAATTTCAGAGATTCTAATGTGGATCTCTATTTTACCAGAACCCATATTCATCCATTACATCTGCTATACTGAACACACACTTTAAAATATAAAAATACCCATTTGTTGATATTCATTCATTTAGTTATGGTATAATTTATCAGCTTAGTTATGTTTAGATAGTATTTAAGAAAATTCTAACTAATTTAGAATTTGGGAAGGGGTCAAACTCTGAAGGGTCAGTTAGAAAGATCTAGAATTTTGTTTCAGTTCTGCAGTTTATATGTAACTATGATCAAGTTTCTTAACATCTTAGAGCCTCAGGTATATGTCTTAAAAATAGAAATTAAAACAAGTAATGTTTAACACACAGAGACACACACACACACACACACACACACACACACACACACACACACCAGGCCTTTAGAGGTAAATAATACTTAATTTCCTTTATTCAATCCTGCCTAAATGCATTATCTCTAATAAGTCAATGTCTGTATCTTCCTAGACATTGATAAATATTATTAATCATAATTCTAGTATTAATTTTACAATGCTGATCCAGGTACTAAATTAAAGCATTGTAATATGATAATAAGAATCTCTTAGCCAGATGGCTGTTCTCTCAGGGAGTAAAGACCTGTCTACAAAATAAGCAAGGCTGACAATTTCTCTTTTTGAACTCAGTTAATACAGTCTTGCTCTAAACTACTATAAAAGATAAAAAAAAAAGTCTTCCAAATATTTCTCTTCCATTACTCCTCCGTCCACAAAGTCTATTCATACTAAATTAGATTCTTTCATTTAATGGTAAGAATAAGTTCAGCTTATTTGCTCATTTCAATTTTATATCTACAGCTTCAATAGCTTTAATCTCTTGAAATATACAAAATCCAATACACACTTCCTGTCCTCTTGATTGTCATCTCCTGTGGCAACATAGACACAGATACATTGAAACTTCTACTTGATAGCCAGAATCCTTGGGAATGAATTTGTGTAATATATTAATGCCCTTCCTGTTAACAAAGGTCATTTTATTCCCTGTAATTATACAGCAAATGCAAACCAAAGGTCCGATAGTACTAGCACATTTTGCACAGACATATTTTTATTATTTTACAAGTAAATATTTTAGGGAAAAATTATTTAATGTTTTCTCTGTAAAAAGTTAAATTTTTAAAATACAGAAAAGTACAAAACTTAATAAGCCAAAGAGATGTCTGGATATCATTTATAATTCATAATTGTCAATTTGTCTACTTTTTCTATACATATGAAATAAAATATTCACTTAAATTTAAAATGTATTTTGTCACTTATCCTGGGTCCATTACCACATCCATCTACAAACCTCAGGCAAGTGGATTGTACTTATTTTATACATACACATACTTTAATTATTGTAAAAATTTACCCAAGTAATATGGATTTATGCATGATTCAGAAACTGCCTTTTAGTAGATTTTGTACTATTGACATGTTTTTGTATTCATAAAAATAAACATATATATGTGTGTGTGTATATATGTATATGTGTGTGTGTGTGTGTGTGCATATATATATATATATATATATATATATATATATATATAGAGAGAGAGAGAGAGAGAGAGGTTTAAGCCATAGCCTTTATCATTGATATGGTATAAAACAAATAGGAAAATAGCATTTCTGTTATGCATTCACTGAGAGATGGATGTTATTTTTTAATATGGTTTTTTAAATGACTAACACAAATTCTCTGTAAAAATTCTTAGACCTCATCATTTATTTGAAAAGTCTTTGTTGCTGTCCCTGTCCTGGGTAGAGTGGCATCTGGTTGGTGGTGCCCATCTCATATCAGCGAGGGCCAAAGCAACCCCTTGTTCATCCTAGCTTTGCTTTTGATCTGTGCCTATGCCTGGTTCATGCCTTGGACACATAGGAAAAAGAAAAATTAAAAAAAAAAAATGAAAAGTCTTTGTTGCACATCCATTTTGTGTTAGGTACCAGCTAAGTAATGGGCACAAAGATGAAAAGCAAACATGTGTTTTCTCTCCTGATGGAGTTGACAAACCAGTGTGAAAGTCAGACATTGACCATATAATCTCAAAGACATTTTATTTAATTTTCAACTTTGTATAGTGTGCATGTATTTTTATTTTTTGGCTAGCAAGTAGTATAAACAACAGTTGCAAGTATTTGAGTCCTCTCATGTATTTCAATCTGGATTGTTGAATATATTTATGAATATATTATTCAGAAATAATTCTAGATGTAGAAATTTTACTCGATTTTTTTTTTTTTTTTTTTTTTTTTTGAGGCAAGAGAAAGGCATTTTATCCTCTGGTAAAATTCCATTGCTTTTTTTTTTTTTTTTTTTTTCAAAATACTGTTTTTTGTTTGTTTGTTTGTATGTTTGTTTTTAACTTTTATTGCATTTTAGGTTTTGGGGTACATGTGCAGAACGTGCAAGATAGTTGTATAGGTACACACGTGGCAGTGTGTTTTGCTGCCTTCCTCCCCTCACCCACACTTGGCATTTCTCCCCAGGCTATCCCTCCCCAGCTCCCCCACCGCTGTCCCTCCCCCATTCCCCCCAATAGACCCCAGTGTGTAGTAGGCCCCTTCCCTGTGTCCATGTGTTCTCATTTTTATATGTAATGAATAACAGTGGTGATAAAATTAATGGTAACAGCAACAACCAAAAAGAATGATGTATAATCTGCCTTTTAAAACCACTTTGTTGAGATATGACTGATATACAAAAAGCTTTACATATTTAATGTATACAATTTGATGCACTTGGACATAAGTGTATAACGAGGAAACCAAGAACTGTGCCATAAACACATCCATCACGTCCAAAACTCTCCTCTTGCCTCTTATATTAGTGTTATATTTTTGTGATAAAAACTTTTAGAAAAGATCTACCCTTGCAGAAAATTTTAACATATAAAATACAGTACCATTAACTACAATCACTATGTTCTACAGTAGAACTCTAGAACTTACTCGTCTTAAGTAACTGAAACTCATTGACTCATTGACTCATTTCTCCTCAGTGCCCACACCACCCGACCTCCCCTACTCCATAGGCCCCGGCAACCACCTTCCTAATGCCTGCTTACAGGAGCTTGACTTTTTTAGATTCCTCCAGTAAATGATATTCTTCAGTATTTTACTTCAGGGCATTGCTTATATTTCTTAGAATACGGTCCTCCTGTTTGTCCATGTTGTCACAAATGGCAGATTTTCCTTTGTTTCAAATCTTAAATAATATTCTATTACATGTATATATCACAAATGTTTTATCCACTCATTTGTTGATGAAAATTTAAACTGTTTCCAAGTCTTGACCCCATACTCCGTAAATATGATATAATTTTGTAAGAATCAAGTTGGGAAGAGTACTTATTTTGTCTTTTGGATTGAACTTTTTAGATTTATTCATTCTTCTCAAATGACACAATAATCCCATAAAAACTTCAAGTTTGACATAGTGGAAAGATTAGTGCATTGCCTGGTAGGTGGACATTCAGAAGGTTGCCAATATCAATGCAATTATCCGCATTTCCTCCTGCATGTCAGCTGTATTTGATTTGCCTACCCGAATTACTAATATTTGTAAGTGATCAGGATTTCAAAATGTTGAGAATAAAAGTACATTAAACTCTAAAAATATAATTCTAGATGTGTGAAATAATTATTCTTTAATTACTGTGATAACAATATACACAAAAATTTTCTTTAATTGATGATACTTACCAACAAGTAAAGTTGCAATGGGACTGCTATGGTATTCTGAAATCTTTTTTATTTATTTATTTATTTTTTATTTATTATTATTATTATTATTCTTTAATTTTTATTGCATTATAGGTTTTGGGGTACATGTGCAGAACGTGCAAGATAGTTGCATAGGTACACATATGGTAGTGTGTTTTGCTGCCTTCCTCCCCTTCACCCACACTTGGCATTCATTCCCAGGCTATCCCTCCCCAGCCCCCCTGCGCTGTCCCTCCCTTATTCCCCCCAATAGACCCCAGTGTATAGTAGACCACCTCTCTGTGTCCATGTGTTCTCATTTTTCTCACCCACCTATGAGTGAGTATATGCGGTATTTCTTTTTCTGTTCTTGTGTCAGTTTGCTGAGAATGATGTTCTCCAGATTCATCCATGTCCTTACAAAGGACACAAACTCATCATTTTTGATTGCTGCATAATATTCCATGGTGTATATGTGCCACATTTTCCCAGTCCAGTCTGTCATCGTTGGGCATTTGGGTTGGTTCCAGTTCTTTGCTATTGTAAACAGTGCTGCAATGAATATTCGTGTGCATGTGTCCTTAAAGTAGAACGATTTATAGTCCTTTGGATATATACCCAGTAATGGGATTGCTGGCTTAAATGGAATTTCTATTTCTAGGTCCCTGAGGAATCGCCACACTGTCTTCCACAATGGTTGAACTAATTTACACTCCCACCAACAGTGTAAGAGTGTTCCTATTTCTCCACATCCTCTCCAGCATCTGCTGTCTCTGGATTTTTTAATGATCGCCATTCTAACTGGCGTGAGATGGTATCTCAATGTGGTTTTGATTTGCATCTCTCTAATGACCAGTAATGATGATGAGCACTTTTTCATATGTTTGTTGGCCTCATGTATATTGTCTTTTGTAAAGTGTCTGTTTATATCCTTTGCCCATTTTTGAATGGGCTTGTTTGTTTTTTTTCTGTAAATCTGTTTGAGTTCTTTGTAAATTCTGGATATCAGCCCTTTGTCAGATGGGTAAACTGCAAAGATTTTTTCCCATTCTGATGGTTGCCGATTCACTCTAGTGACTGTTTCTTTTGCCGTGCAGAAGCTGTGGAGTTTGATTAGGTCCCATTTGTCTATTTTGGCTTTTGTTGCCAATGCTTTTGGTGTTTTCTTCATGAAGTCCTTGCCTACTCCTATGTCCTGAATGGTTTTGCCTAGATTTTCTTCTAGGGTTTTTATGGTGTCAGGTCTTATGTTTAAGTCTTTAATCCATCTGGAGTTAATTTTAGTGTAAGGTGTCAGGAAGGGGTCCAGTTTCTGCTTTCTGCACATGGCTAGCCAGTTTTCCCAACACCATTTATTAAATAGGGAATCCTTTCCCCATTGCTTTTTTTTGTCTGGTTTATCAAAGAAAATATGGTTGTAGATATGTTGTGTTGCCTCCGATGCTTCTGTTCTGTTCCATTGGTCTATATCTCTGTTTTGCTACCAGTACCATGATGTTTTGATTACTGTGGCCTTGTAGTATAGTTTGAAGTCTGGTAGTGTGATGCCTCCTGCTGTGTTCTTTTTGCTTAGAATTGACTTGGCTATGCGGGCTCTTTTTTGGTTCCATATGAAGTTCATGGTGGTTTTTTCCAGTTCTGTGAAGAAATTCAATGGTAGTTTGATGGGGATAGCATTGATTGTGTAAATTACTTTGGGCAGTATAGCCATTTTCACAATATTGATTCTTCCTAACCACGAACATGGAATGTTTCTCCATCTGTTTGTGTCCTCTCTTATTTCGTTGAGCAGTGGTTTGTAGTTTTCCTTAAAGAGGTCCCTTACATTCCTTGTGAGTTGTATTCCTAGGTATTTTATTTTCTTTGTAGCAATTGTGAATGGCAGTTCGTTCTTGATTTGGTTCTCTTTAAGTCTGTTATTGGTGTATAGGAATGCTTGTGATTTTTGCACATTGATTTTATATCCTGAGACTTTGCTGAAGTTGCTTATCAGTTGCAGGAGCTTTTGGGCTGAGGTGATGGGGTCTTCTAGGTATACTATCATGTCGTCTGCAAATAGAGACAATTTGGCTTCCACCTTTCCTATTTGAATACCCTTTATTTCTTTTTCTTGCCTGATTGCTCTGGCTAGAATTTCCAGTACTATGTTGAATAGGAGTGGTGAGAGAAGGCATCCTTGTCAAGTGCCCAATTTCAAAGGGAATGCTTCCAGTTTTTGCCCATTAAGTAGGATATTGGCTGTTGGTTTGTCGTAAATAGCTTTTATTACTTTGAGATATGTTCCATCAATACCAAGTTTATTGAGGGTTTTTAGCATAAAGGGCTGTTGAATTTTGTCAAATGCCTTCTCTGCGTCAACTGAGATAATCATGTGGTTTTTGTTTTTGCTTTTGTTTATGTGGTGAATTACATTTATAGACTTGCGTATGTTGAACCATCCTTGCATCCCCGGGATGAATCCTACTTGATCATGATGGATAAGTTTTTTAATGTGCTGTTGCAATCGGTTTGCCAGTATTTTATTGAAGATTTTTGCATCTATGTTCATCATGGATATTGGCCTGAAGTTTTCTTTTCTTGTTGAGTGTCTGTCAGATTTTGGTATCAGGATGATGTTGGTCTCATAAAATGATTTGTGAAGGGTTCCCTCTTTTTGGATTCTTTGGAATAGTTTCAGAAGGAATGGTACCAGATCCTCTTTGTGTGTCTGGTAAAATTCAGCTGTCAACCCATCTGGACCTGGGCTTTTTTTGTGTGGAAGGCTCTTAATTGCTGCCTCAACTTCAGACCTTCTTATTGGTCTATTCATAGTTTCAGCTTCCTTCTGGTTTAGGCTTGGGAGGACACAAGTGTCCAGGAATTTATCCCTTTCTTCCAGGTTTACTAGTTTATGTGCATAGAGTTGTATGTAGTATTCTCTGATGATGGTGAATTTCTGTGGAATCTGTGGTGATTTCCCCATTATCATTTTTTATTGCATCTATATGGTTGTTCTCTCTTTTCTTTTTTATCATTCTGGCTAGTGGTCTGTCTATTTTGTTGATCTTTTCAAAAAACCAGATCTTAGATTTATTGATTTTTTGAAGGGTTTTTCTTGTCTCTATCTCCTTCAGTTATGCTCTGATCTTAGTTATTTCTTGTCTTCGGCTAGGTTTTGAGCTTTTTTGATCTTGTTCCTCTAGCTCTTTCAATTTTGATGATAGGGTGTCAATTTTAGATCTCTCCACTCTTCTCGTGTGGGCACTTATTGCTATATATTTTCCTCTACAGACTGCTTTAAATGTGTCCCAGAGATTCTGGTACATTGTGTCTTCGTTCTCATTGGTTTCAAAGAACTTCTTTATTTCTGCCTTCATTTCGTTGTTTATCCAATCAACATTCAAGAGCCAGTTGTTCAGTTTCCAAGAAGCTGTGCGGTTCTGAGTTATTTTCTGCATTCTGAGTTCTAACTTGATTGCACTATGGTCTGAGAGACTGTTTGTTATGATTTCAGTTGTTTTGCATTTGCTAAGGAGTGCTTTACTTCCAATTATGTGGTCAATTTTGGAATAGGTGTGATGTGGTGCTGAGAAGAATGTATATTCTGTGGATTTGGGGTGGAGCATTCTGTAAATGTCTATCAGGTTTGCTTGTTCCAGGTCTGAGTTCAAGTCCTGGATATCCTTGTTAATTTTCTGTCTGGTTGATCTGTCTGCTATTGACAGTGGAGTGTTAAAGTCTCCCACTATTATTGTGTGGGAGTCTAAGTCTCTTTGTAAGTCTTTAAGAACTTGCCTTATATATCTGGGTGCTCCTACATTGGGTCCATATATATTTAGAATCGTTAGCTCTTCTTGTTGTATTGATCCTTTTACCATTATGTAATGACCTTCTTTGTCCCTTTTGATCTTTGTTGCTTTAAAGTCTATTTTATCAGAGACGAGAATTGCAACTCCTGCTTTTTTTTTGCTCTCCATTTGCTTGGTAAATCTTCCTCCATCCTTTTATTTTGAGCCTTTGTGTATCTTTGCATGTTAGGTGTGTTTCCTGGATACAGCCCACTGATGGGTTTTGGTTTTTTATCCAATTTGCCAGTCTGTGTCTTTTGATTGGTGCATTTAGCCCATTTACATTTAGGGTTAATATTGTTATGTGTGAATTTGATACTGCCATTTTGATGCTAGCTGGCTGTTTTGCCCGTTGGTTCATGTACATTCTTCATTTTGTTGATGCTCTTTAGCATTTGGTATGTTTTTAGGATGGCTGGTACTGCTTGTTTCTTTCTATGTGTAGTGCCTCTTTCAGTAACTCTTGTAAAGCAGGCCTAGTGGTGACAAAATCTCTGAGTACTTGCATGTTCATGAAGGATTTTATTTTTCCTTCACTTATGAAGCTCAGTTTGGCTGGATATGAAATTCTGGGTTGAAAGTTCTTTTCTTTAAGGATGTTGAATATTGGCCCCACTCTCTTCTGGCTTGTAGAGTCTCTGTCGAGAGATCTGCTGTGAGTCTGATGGACTTCCCTTTGTGGGTGACCCGACCTTTCTCTCTGGCTGCCCTTAGTATTTTCTCCTTCATTTCAACCCTGGTGAATCTAACGATTATGTGCCTTGGGGTTTCTCTCCTAGCGGAGTATCTTTGTGGTGTTCTCTGTATTTCCTGGAGTTGAGTATTGACCTGTCTTGCTAGGTTGGGGAAATTTTCCTGGATAATATCCTCAAGAGTGTTTTCCAGCTTGGATTCATTCTCTTTATCACATTCTGGTACACCTATCAAACGTAGGTTGGGTCTCTTCACAGAGTCCCACATTTCTTGGAGATTTTGTTCATTCCTTTTTGTGCTTTTTTCTTTAACCTTGGTTTCACGTTTTATTTCATTGAGTTGATCTTCAATTTCTGATATCCTTTCTTCTGCTTGGTCAATTCGGCTGTTGAAACTTGTGCATGCTTTGCGAAGTTCTCGTGTTGTGTTTTTCAGCTCCTTCAATTCATTCATATTCCTCTCTAAGTTGTCCATTCTTGTTATCAATTTTTCGAATCTTTTTTCAAATCTTTTTTCAAGGTTCTTAGTTTCTTTGCACTCATTTAGAACATGTTCTTTTAGCTCAATGAAGTTTCTCATTATCCACTTTCTGAAGTCTGATTCCGTCATTTCGTCACACTCATGCTCTGTCCAGCTTGGTTCCCTTGCTGGTGAGGAGTTTTGGTCCTTTGTAGGAGGTGAGGTGTTTTGGTTTTGGGTGTTTTCCTGCTTTTTGCGCCGGTTTATTCCCATCTTTATGGATTTATCCGCCTGTCGTCTTAGTAGTTGCTGATTTTTCAATTGGGTCTCTGTGTGGATGCTGAGATTGTTGATGATGAAGTATTTCTGTTACTTAGTTTTCCTTCCAATGGTCTAGCCCCTCTGCTGTATGAGTGCTGAGGTCCACTCCAGGCCCTGCTTGTCTGGGGTATACTTGTTGCAGCTGTGGAACAGTGAGGGATGATACCAGTTTCTTCTGCTGCTGTCTTTGTTCCAGAATGATGCCCACCAAATGTCAGTCTGATTAGTCCTTTTTTTGCGGTGACTCTTTGGATGTACAGGGGTCAGGGAGCTGCTTAAGGAGACGGTCTGTGCTTTATAGGAGCTCCAGTGCTGAGCTGTGAGCTCCGTTGTTCATTCAGGATTGTTGGGAGGTTGTTTATGTCTGCTGCAATAGAACTCATAAAACACCACCCTTTTTTTTCCCCCTTAGATGCTCTGTTTCAGGGAGTTGGGGCTTTCTTTATGAGTATCTGTTGCACTGTCCTGCCCCACTAGGTGGCAGTCTATTCACTATTTGCCTGCCGCGGCTCTGACCTGGTAGCGCGGTCCGCCCTGTTGCTGCTGAGCTCCCTTCTGCTGTGGAGCGCTCCCCCCTCCTGGCAGAGTCTCTCTGTTATGGCAGGTTGCCTCGGCAATGGCAGGCTGCGTCAGCCCTGGGCGATACTTCAGTAGGGGCGGATTGCGTCAGCAATGGCGAACGCCCCTCCCTCACCGGGCTGCACCGTCCTAGATGCCGGCAGCAAAACTCTCAGCCCCAAGTGCCTCCAGTCACCGCCCTGCTTGTCCCGTGAGGGTGGGACCCGCTGAGCCCGATCACCCAGCTCCCTGCCTCAGAGTCTGTCCTCTCTCTCTCTCTCTCTCTCTCTCTCTCTCTCTCTCTCTCTCTCTCTCTCTCTCTCTCTCTCCACGAGCTGAAAGGTCTACTCTCTCACTGGCACCCCAGTAGCCTGCCGATAGGGCACTGGGATTCATGCAATCTCCCGTGCCACTGCCCACTTCACCGGCTCAGAGCACACTTCCCAGGAAACTTCCAGGAAACTCCTGGTCTGGCTCACTTTCCAAGTCCCATTTAATCAGATGGACGTGCCAATCTGCCCTTCAAACTCTCAGATTGCCGGTTTAACAGGGCACCCAGACCAGTGAGTTCCGTGCCGGGTCCCGCTGTGGTGCCGGCCGAAGCAGCCACGCGAGCCGGCTGCGTTAGCCGGCTTTACTAGCGTTCTGTGTCTCTCCCACGCCTGGGACTTTCAATGCTCTGTGGGCAAAAAAGGTCCATCTGAGAATGCGACTAGGACTCACCCTCTGCGACGTCACTGAGAGCTGCAATCCTGAGTCGCTTCTACGACGCCATCTTGCCTCTCCCTCGGTATTCTGAAATCTTATGTTACATTTCCCCTTGTGGTTATGAAGGAAGATATTTCTCAGCATCACTTGCATTAAGGTTGAAGTTATACTACAGGGTCTGACAGTGTGATTGGAGAAAGTGATACATATTACTCTCAGGCTTCCCCTCAAAAACCCGATGCAAAATTTTCCATAGAATGCTGTTTACAAGGGAAGTGTCACAATATAAAACCCAGATACCTGAGTCAACACTTAGAGAGCATCTTGACTCACATCTGATTTTGATTTGCTACAAAAATAAATTTTACATGAATAAACTGAAATAATTTGTGTCACTTATTACCACAATAACAGAATGCCCTTGTTCATTGTCACTAATCAACATTTGAAGCTTATTAGCCTTTATTATTATTGTTAATTATCTAGATAAAGATTCATTTTATTGTTTGATCAAGGGGGAAAAAGCTTTCTCAATTATAAATATCAGATGCTAATTCTTAGCAATTTTTAACAACCTTGGCCTAATAATTTTTATTTGAACATACCATCAATATTTCTTATTTGTATCTTATTTAGTTTTAAATGAATTAAATTTCAAATATTTCTTGTAAAATAAACACAGTTGTAAATGTGACAAATTGTATTTTCTATCTCTATAATGAACAAGATTCCTTTTATGAAATTTATCTTTACAATGAACAAGATAATTCTTTTATGAAAATAGAAACTATATCATAAAGCAATGGCTACTAGTCTGGCATCTGGAATGAGACATACTGGGTTTCTTTCTCTGCTTAGTAACTTACAAGATACATAATTTTGGGAAATTTACTTAAAATCTACCAGGCTAGGTTAATTTGTATGATTATTTCAGTAGTTTTATCCACCCCATTATAACCTTGTCTTTACTGGAACAGAAATAAGGTATGGTTTTGCTCACCGCTTTATTGCTACCATAAATACAGGGTCTGGATTATAAGAAGCACACTCTGCATTCTTCAAATACTCTATAGGGCTTTGTGAAAACTGAAGATTGAAATAGCGTTAACAGTGTTTCTGGTATACAACATTAATTAGAAACACATGGTATGTAAGTAAACTATAGGTAAGTTACAACTCTAGTTAAATGAATACTACAAATGGAGAATCACACATATATACTTGTTGATATATGTGGTTACTGTTCTCTTAAAAGCAAATCACTTGTATGAGTGCCTGTTCTTTGACAGCCCAACTTGAATTTACAGGAGCTTCTTGAGATTTTCCATTTCTGGGATACTATAGTCTGAAAAAATTATCATTAATATGCCATATGCAGTTAATCCAATGCCATAAATATGTCCATCATTAATATTAAACTGAACAGAGGTCATTTATATATGAATTTTTAGCCCAGAGGAATATACATTATCAAGGCATAAAAAGACTAAGGATAGAACATGAGTATTTTTGTCCAGATTTGTTAGTGATCTTATGTCTTATAACACTTTATCTCTCTGTGCTATGCTTTTGATTAAAAAAAATGCTGCCAGTAAAGAGCTTATAGTAGTTATGAATGGATTTCTCACATCAAGTTGACCTCTTTTATTTGTGCTTGGCACAGAATTTTCTATGAAAGTTACAGCTGTGCTGCATCTGACCATCAAGTAGAATTGGCCTGTGAAACCCTAATCACGCTGATCCTGCCTCCCAGTACTGCTTCCCATATAATGTTCGTGCAAATACGTTGAAAACTGTGCATTCCCTTCCATGAACTTCATTATTTTACTCTGTTTTGTAGTTTTCTTGAACATTTGAGCAAATTGTCTTTTTCATTTTGGGAAGTAATACTAACAGAAAATTCTCAATGCCAGCAATTGTTAAATATAAACATAAAAGAACTACATTTATCATAAAGTAGAATTTATTTTAATTCATTGACAAAAAAGTACAAGATATATCTTCTTCCCTAATAAAGTAATATATAATAGAATTAATTTTTCATTTGTTAATTCCATTCCCAAAACAGCTGAAGAAGAGGTATAACAATAATTAAGGAAAGATGTATTAATTAATAAGAAATTTACTAAGAATTAAATGTGATCAGTTTTAACCAACTTTTAACTTTACCCTCAAGCTTGGTGGAACCTGTTCCCTTCAGTGTTCAACTTGACACAGACACTATACACTAAAGATAGGGAAGGAGTTTCCCTACCCATTTATCATTTTAACAGTCCAATATTTCTGTCGAGTGCCTAACCTCCATAGTGAGAGGCACTGCAGAGAAACATAGATCAGTGCCACAGACAGGAATATGACCCAAGAATATCAGCCAGATTAGCTCTGGTTTGCTGTTTTGTTTTGTTTTCATAATTTTTACCTAACACAACACTTTTTTTCTACAAAATATTATCTCTATTTTTACTAAATAAAACTCTATTGTTACAAGATATAATTCATGGTTTTGTGTAAGATGAAAATAAAGTCTATAAAAGACAAAAATGAAAACACAAAATTTGAAAAAATAACACATTAAGTTTATATTTTTGTCACTGTTGCTTATCAGAACAAAGAAGCCACAAAAAGAGTTACCAATTATGGACTTGCTAAAAATGTCCAGTAGAGAAGATGCCTATCAAGCTTGAAAATAATTTCTTCTTCACATAGTACAAAGGGAAAAGAAAAAAGTACCAGTTTCACAAAATTAAATATAGAAATAAATTGGCAGAAGAGTTCATAATAAAATAATTACTGATACGTTATGTGAGGCAATAAATTAACAAATATGACTCCCTGACTAATATTCTGTTTTTCCTTGGATTCCTGTCTACTAAGGAAATAATCCTAATTTTGGAGGCTAGAAAGATTCTAAATGGTAAGACAGTTATTTCTAAGTTCTCATCTATTTTGACAAAACTTTGACACAGTTAATATTGTACTTTTATTGAAACTCTCTCAACATTTGATGCCCAGGGAAATACTGTATCAATAGCTTGAGATCGTAGAACACTTCTAAGTCTCCTTTACCCTTTATTCCACATCCCTCTGACCACTCAATTTTGGAGTTTCTAAGTACCCTGTCCTCTGCATTATCTCCACACACAATCATTGACACATGGTCTTTATAAATTCCAGAGTCTAAATGTATTCAATAAAACATTTTTTTTTTCCAAAATGCAGTTTCCTTTACATTAGTGGATTATGAAATTGGTTTTATAAATTAAGACAAGCATATTTTAATAAATTAATATAAATTACTTAAAATATAAAACACAAAAATAGTTTAATTGAATAATTGGACGTCATTGAATTTATTTTTATTTTTTTGCTTTGAAGTACATGAAAAGTTGACAATATAAAAGACACTGTTTGAAAAATCATAAATCTGATAAAGGCCTAGTATCCAAAATATATAAAAAATCTTTACAAAAACTGTCAAGTGACCTAATTAAAATGGGGAAAATATTTAAATGAACATTTTTCTTTGAATAAAAGATATATGTGGGCAATGAGCACACAAAATTTGCTCAATATTATTAGTCATTAAAGAATGCAAATTAAAGCCAAAATGAGATACTACTTTTTTTTCCACAAATGGGAATATAATTAAAAAGATGAAAAACAACAAGTATTGATAAGCATGTGGGAATTGGAACCTACATACATTGCTGGTAGGAATGTAAAATGTGCCATTGTTGTGTACAATTGTGCAGTTCCAGAAAAGACAAACAGAGGTACTATACGGCCCATCAATTCTACTCCTAAGTATATGCCAAGGCAAATTAGAAAATTAATTCATGCGCAAACATGTAAGCAAATGTTTATAGCAGCTTTATTTACAATGGCCAAAAGGTGAAAACAATGTCCATCAATTGATGATTGGATAGACAATCTGGTATATCCATAAAATAGAATATTATTTAGACAAAAAAAGGAATAAATACCTGCTAGAAAATGGATATGTCTTGAAAGCAGTATGTTAAGTGAAAGCCAATAGAAGAGACGTGTATAATTCCATTAATATGAAATGCTGAAAATAAGCAAATACACAGAGATACATCATAGATTAATAGTACACAGACACTGTAGAAAGAGTGGAATAAACAGTGATTACAAATAGGGACTGGGTCTCTCTATTAAGCTGACAAAAGTATTCTAAGATTATATTGTGCTGGTGGTCAAACAACTTTTTGGATATAGGCACACCTCATTTTAGTGTACTTTGCCTTATTATGCATTGCAGATATTGCATTTTTCTACAAATGAAAGGTTTTGGCAGCTCTGCACTGAGCAAGTCTTTGGACATCAACTATGTTTCCAAAAGCATGTACTCACTTCAGGTCTCTATGTCACGTTTTGGTAATTCTAATAATATTTTAAACTTTGTCATTACTGTGATACCTTCTATGGTGATATGTGTTCAGTGATTCCTGATGCCACTGTCGTAGTTGTTTTAGGGTGCCACACTGTACCCATATAAGTCAGCATACTTAATAAATATGTAGCCTTTCCTTGTCTCTCCCTCACTTTGATTTCTCTATACCCTAAGACACAACACTATTAAAATTATGCTAATAACCCTAAAATGGATTCTAACTGTTCACTTTAAATCAGAAGCTGGAAAATATTAAGCTTAGTAAGGTGGGTGGACTGTAAACAGAGATAGAGCAAAAGCTAGGGTCTGTGCCAAACACTAAGCCAATTTGTATCTGCAAAGAAAATGTTCTTGAAAGAAATTAAAAGGGCCACTCTAGTCAGTACAGAAATGAAACAAAAGCAAAACTCACTGCTGACATGTAAATGTTTCAGTGATGTATACAGAAAAATCAAACCAGACACAGCCTTACTTTAAGCCAAAGTTGAATCTAGAGTAAGGCATTAACTCTATTCAATTCTATGAAAGCTGGAGAGGTGAAGAAACTGCAGAAGATTGGGGCTAGCAGAAACTGGTTTGTGAACATTAAAAAGAAGCCATTTTTATAACATATATGTGTATGGTGTTAACAGCACATGCTGATATGAAAGTGGGTTCAAGTTAGGTAGACGATCTAGTTAAGGTAATTGATGAAGGTGGCTAAACAACATATTTTAAATGTAAACAGAAAAGCCTTGTATTTGAAGAAGATGCTATTTAAACTTTTATAGCTAGAGACAAAAAGTCAATTCCTGGCTTCGAAGCTTCAAATAACAGATGGATCTTTCTTATTAGGGGCTAATGCAGCTGGTAACTTAAGTGATGCCAATGCTTATTCACTATTTTTAAATTCCTAGGGATTTAAAAAATTATGCTAAATCTGCTTTGATTGTGCTCAATAAATGGAACAACAAAGCCTGGAAGACAGTACATCTGTTTATAGCATGGTTTACTGAATATTTTCAACCTACTGTTGAGACCTACTATTCAGGAAGAAAAATTTCTTTCAAAATATGACTGCTTACTGACAATGTACCATTTCATTCAAGTGCTCTAATGAAGATTTCTAAGGAAATTAATGTTGTTTTCATGCCTGCTAACAACATTTCTTTGACAGCACAGGTATCAAGATTTCAACTTTCAAGTCTTATTGTTCAAGAAGTACATTTCATAAGGCCATAGGTGTCATAGAGAATAGTGATTCCTAGGATAGGTATGAGAAAAGTAAGTTGAAAACCTTCCGGAAAAGATTTGCAATTCTAGATGCCATTAAGAACATTTGTGATTGATGGGAGGTGGTCAAAATATCAATATTAAAAGGGATTTGGAAGAAGTTGAATCCAGTCCTTATGGATGACTGGGGAATTGAAGACTTTACTGGAAGGAATCAATGCAGATGAGATGGAAATAGCATAAGGACTAGATTTAGAAGTGGAGCTTCAAGATGTGACTGAATTGCTGTAATATCATGATAAAACTTTATACATAAGGAATTTAACCTTATAGATGATCAAACAAAGTGGATTCTTTTGATAGAATGTACTTTTGCTGAAGATGCTGTGAAAACTGTTGAAATGACAACAAACATCCAGAAATTTATATAAATGTAGTTGATAAAGCAGTAGCAGGCTTTTAGAGAATTGACACCATTTGGCAGAGGTTCCACAATGGGTAAAACGTTACCCAAATACATCACAAGCTAAAGAAAAATCTTTCATGAACAGAAGAGTCAGTCAATGCAGTAACCTTCATTGTTTTCTTAATTTAAAAAAGAGGGAATCCTGCCTAACTCATTTTATGAGACCAATATCATCCTGATACCAAAACCTGGCAGAGACACAATTAAACAAGAAAGTTTCAGGCCAATATCCACAATTAACATTGATGCAAAAATCTTCAATTAAATACTGGCAAACTGAATGCAACAGGATATCAAAAAGCATATCCACCATGATCAAGTAGGCTTCACCACAGGGATGCAAGTCTGGTTCAGGAGGAGATCAACATATCCAAGTCTACAAATGTAATCCATCACATAAACAGGACCAAAGACAAAAACCACGTGAGAATCTCAGTAGATGCACAGGACTTCAATAAAACTCACCAGTCCTTTATGCTAAAAAACTCTCAATAAACTAGGTATCAATGGAACTTATCTCAAAATAATACAAGCTATTTATGACAATACCACAGCCAATATCATACTGAATGGGAAAAAACTGGAATATTCCCTTTGAAATCTGGCACTAGACAAGGGTGCCCTCTCTCACCACTCCTATTCCATATTGGAATACTTCTGTATTGGAAGTTCTAGCCAGAGCAATCAGGCAAGAAAAAAAAATAAAGAATATTCAATTAAGAAAAGAGGAGATCAAATTGTCTCTATTTGCAGACAACATGACTGTATATTTAGAAGGCCCCATTGTCTCAACCCAAAACCTCCTTAAGATGGTAAGCAACTTCAGTAAAGCCTCAGCATACAAAATCAATGTGCAAATATCACAAGCATTCCTATACACCAATAACAAACAGAGAGCCAAATCATGAATGAACTCCCAATCACAATTGCTACAAAGAGAATAAAATACCTACAAATACAACTAACAAAGAACATGAAAGACCTCTTAAAATGCAATATATATTATATTATATTATATATATATTGCATTTTAGGTTCTGGGGTATATGTAAAGAACATAGGATTGTTGCATAGGTACATACATGGCAATGTGGTTTGCTGCCTCCATCCCCATCACCTATATCTGGCATTTCTCCCCATGTTATCCCTCTCAAGTTCCCTGTGCCCCAGTATTCCTCCTCTAGTCCCTGCCCACCAATAGACTTCATTGTGTGATGCTCCCCTCCCTGTGTCCATGTGTTCTCATTGTTCAACACCAGCTTATGAGTGAGAACATGCTGTGCTTGCTTCTCTATTCTTCTGCCAGTTTGCTGAGAATTATGGTTTCCAGGTTCATCCAAGTCCCTACAAAGGCCACAAACTCATCGTTTTTGATGGCTGCATAGTGTTCTGTGGTGTATATGAGCCACATTTTCTCTGTCCAGTCTATCATTGATAAGCATTTGGGTTGGTTCCAAGTCTTTGCTATTGTAAACAGTGCTGCAATGAACATACGTCTGCATGTGTCCTTATACTAGAACGATTTGTAATCCTTTGGATATATACCCAGTAATGGGATTCCTAGGTAAAATGGAATTTCTATTTCTAGATCTTTGAGGAATTGCCACTGTCTTCCACAATGGATGAACTAATTTACACTGCAACCAACAGTGTAAAAGTGTTTCTATTTCTCCACATCCTTTCCAGCATGTTGTCTCCAGATTTTTTAATGATCACCATTCTAACTGGCATGAGATGGTATCTCAATGTTGTTTTGATTTGGATTTCTCTAATGACCAGTGATGATGAGCATTTTTTCATATGTTCATTGGCCTTATGTATGTCTTCTTTTGAAAAGTGTCTGTGCATATCCATTGCCCAATTTTGAATGGGTTTCTTTGTTTTTTTCTTGTAAATCTGTTTTAGTTCTTTGTAGATTTTGGATATAAGTCCTTTGTCTGATGGGTAAATTGCAAAAATTTTTTCCCATTCTGTTGGTTGCTGATTCACTCTAATGACTGTTTCTTTTGCTGTGCAGAAGCTCTGGAGTTTGATTCGGTCCCATTTGTCTATTTTGTCTTTTGTTGCCAATGCTTTTGGTGTTTTAGTCACGAAGTCCTTGCCTATGCCTATGTCCTGAATGATTTTGCCTAGGTTTTCTTCTAGGGTTTTTATGGTGTTAGGTCTTATGTTTAAGTCTTTAATCCATCTGGAGTTAATTTTTGTGTAAGGTGTCAGGTAGGGGTCTAGTTTCAGCTTTCTGCACATGGCTAGCCAATTTTCCCATCACCATTTATTAAACAGGAAATCCTTCCCCATTGCTTGTTTTTGTGAGGTTTGTCAAAGATCAGATGGTTGTAGATGTGTGGCGTTGCATCTGAGGTCTCTGTTCTGTTCCATTGGTCAATATCTCTGTTTTGGTACCAGTTCCATTTTGTTTTGCTTACTGAAGCCTTGTAGTATAGTTTGAAGTCAGGTAGTGTGATGCCTCCAGCTTTGTTCTTTTTGCTTAGAATTGACTTGGCTATGGGGCTCTCTTTTGGTTCCATATGAAGTTTAAAGTAGTTTTTCCAGTTCCATGAAGATGGTCATTGGTAGCTTGATGGGGATAGCATTGAATCTGTAAATTACTTTGGGCAAATATGGCCATTTTTATGATACTGATTCTTCCTAACCATGAGCATGGAATGTTTCTCCATCTGTTTGTGTTCTTTCTTCTTTCATTAAGAAGTGATTTGTAGTTCTCCTTAAAGAGGTCCTTTGTGTCCTTTGTTAGTTGTATTCCTAGGTATTTTATTCTCTTTGTAGCAATTGTGAATGGTACCTCATTCTTGATTTGGCTCTCTTTAAGTCTGTTATTGGTGTCTAGGAATGCTTGTGATTTTTGCACATTGATTTTGTATCCTGAGACTTTGCTGAAGCTGCTTATCAGTTTTAGATGATTTTGAGCTGAGATGATGGGGTCTTCTAAATATGTAATCATGTCATCTGCAAATAGAGACCATTTGACTTCTTCCTTTCCTAACTGAATATCCTTTATTTCTTTTTCTTACCTGATTGCTCTGGCTAGAACTTCTAATACTATATTGAATAGGAGTGGTGAGGGAGTGCACCCTTGTCTAGTGTCAGATTTCAAAGGGAATGCTTCCACTGTTTGCCCATTCAGTATGATATTGGCTGTGGGTTTGTCATAAACAGCTTTTATTATTTTGCAATACCTTCTGTCAATACCTAGTTTATTGAAAGTTTTTAGCATAAAGGGCTCTTGAATTTTGTCAAAGGCTTTCTGTGCATCTATTGAGAGAATCATGTGGTTTTTGTCTTTGGTTCCGTTTATGTGGTGGATTACATTTATAGACCTGGGTATTTTGAACCAGCCTTGCATCCCCATAATGAAGCCTACTGGATTGTGATGGATAAGCTTTTTGATGTGCTGTTACAATCAGTTTGCGAGTATTTTATTGAAGATTTTTGCATCTATATTCATCATGAATAGTGGCCTGAAGTTTTATTTTTTTGTTGAGTCTCTGCCAGGTTTGGGTATCAGGATGATGTTGGTCTCATAAAATGATTTGGGAAGGATTCTCTCTTTTTGTATTGTTTGGAATGTTTCAGAAGGAGTGGTACCAGCTCCTCTTTGTAAGTCTGGTAGAATTCAGCCATGAACCCATCTGGACCTGGGCTTTTGTTGGTTGGTAAGCTATTAATTGCTGCCTCAACTTCAGCCCTTGTTATTGGTCTATTCAGGGTTTTGACTTCTTCCTGGTTTAGGCTTGGGAGGGTGTAAGTGTCCAGGAATTTATCCATTTCTTCCAGGTTTACTAGTTTATGTGCATACAGTTGTTTTTAGTAATCTCTGGTGGTGGTTTGTACTTCCATGGAATCTGTGCTGATATCCCCTTTATTATTTTTTATTGCATCTATTTGATTATTCTCTCTTTTTCTATTAATCTGGCTAGTGGTCTGTTTATTTTATTGGTCTTTTCAAAAACCACCTCCTGGATTTATTGATATTTTGAAGGACCTCTTAAAAGGGGACTACAAACTACTGCTCAAGGAAATAAGGGAGGACACAAAAAGATGAAAAAACATTCCATGCTTATGGTTAGGAAGAATCAATACTATGGAAATGGCCATATTGCCCAAAGTAATTTATAGATTCCATGTTATCACATCAAGCTACCATTGACCTTCTTCACAAAACTGGAAGAAACCACCTTAAACTTCATGTGGAACCAAAAAAGAGCCCGCATAGCCAAGACAATCTTAAGCAAAAAGAACAAAGCTGGAGGCATCACGCTACCTGACTTCAAACTATACTACAAGGCTACAGTAATCAAAACAGCATGGTACTGGTACCAAACAGAGATATAGATCAATAGAACAGATCAGAGGCCTCGGAAGTAATGCCACACATCTACAATCACCTGATCTTTGACAAATCAGACAAAAACAAGCAATGGAGAAAGGATTCCCTGTTTAATAAATGGTGATGGGAAAACTGGCTAACCATGTGCAGAAAGATGAAACTGAATCCCTTCCTTAAACCTTATCCAAAAATTAACTCTAGAGGGATTAAAGATATAAACATAAGACCTAAGACCATAAAAACCCTAGAAGAAAACCTAGGCAATGCCATTTAGGACACAGGCATAGGCAAGAACTTCATGACTAAAACATCAAAAGCAATGGCAACAAAAGCCAAAATAGTCAAATGGGAGCTATTTAAACTTAAGAGCTTCTGCACAGCACAAGAAACAGTTATTAGGGTGAACCAGCAACTAACAGAATGGGAAAAAAATTTGCAACCTACCTGTCTGAAAAAGGGCTAATATCTAGAATCTACAAAGTACTTAAACGAAGTTACAAGAAAAAAACAAACCACCCCATCCAAAAGTCGGCAAAGGATATGAACAGAAACTTTTCAAAAGAAGACGTATATGAGGCCAACAAACATGAAAAAATGCTCATCAACACTGGTCATTGGAGAAATGCAAATCAAAACCACATTGAGCTACCATTTCATGCCAATTAGAATGATGATCATTAAAAAATCTGGAGACAACAGATACTGGAAAGGATTTGGAAAATTTGAATGCTTTTACACTGTTGGTGGGAGTGTAAATTAATTCAACCATTTTGTAAGACAGTGTAGCGATTCCTCAAGAATCTAGAAATAGAAATGCCATTTGACTCAGTAATCCCATTTACTGGATATATACCCAAAGGATTATAAATTGTTCTATTATAAAGACACATGCACATATATGTTCATTGTGGCACCATTTACAATAGCAAAGACTTGGAACCAACCCAAACCCCTTAATGATACACTGGAAAAAGACAATGTGACACATATGCACCATGGAATACTATGTAGCCATAAAAAAAGATGTATTTATGTCCTTTGCATGGACATGGATAAACCTGCAAACCATCATTCTCAGCAAACTGACACAAAAACAGCAAAACAACTCATGTTCTCACTTATAAGTATATGTTGAACAATGAGAACACATGGACACAGGGAGTGGTACACCACACACTGGGATCTGTTGGGGGGTGGGGGGCTAGGGGGGATAGCAGGCGGTGGGGAGATTGTTGGGGGATAACATTAGGAGATATACCTATTGTAGGTGATGGGAAGATGGAGGCTGCAAATCACCATGGCAGACGTATACCTATGTAACAATCCTGCAAGATCTGCTATGTACCCCAGAATTTTAGTATAATAAAAAAAGCAATTGCCTTAACCACCCCAACCTTCGGCAACCATTACCCTGGTCAGCCAATAACTATCAACATCGAGGCAAGATCCTCCACTAGAGAAAATATTATAATGTGCTAAATTGGTAGATAATTATTAACATTTTTTAGCAATAATATTTTTAAATTAAGACATGTCCATTTTTTTTTTACCTAATTCTATTGCACACTTAGTAAGCTATCTTATGGCACAAACACAACTTTTGTATGTGTTAGGAAACAAAAACTTTTATGTGACTTACTTTACTGAGATATTCAGTTTATTGTGATGACCTTGAATTAAACCAGCAATATCTTCAAGGTTGGGGAGGAATAACATGGGGAGAAATGCCAGATATAGGTGACGGGGACGAAGGCAGCAAACCACATTACCATGCATGTACCTATGCAACAATCTTGCATGTTCTTCACATGTACCCCAAAACCTAAAACTCAATAAAATATATATTAAAAAAACTACTTAATTGCACATTTAAAACGATGATTTTGGGCCGGTCACGGTGGCTCATGCCTGTAATCCCAGCACTTTGGGAGGTGGGTGGATCACGAGGTCAAGAGACAAGACCATCTTGGCCAACATGGTAAACCACGTCTCTACTAAAAATACAAAAATTAGCTGGGCGTGGTGTCGTGTGTCTGTAGTCCCAGCTACTCGGGAGGCTGAGGCAGGAGAACTGCTTGAAACCAGGAGGAGGAGGTTGCAGTGAGCCTACATCGCGCCACTGCACTCCAGCCTGGTGACAGAGCAAGACTACATCTCAAAAAAAAAGAAAAAAAGGTGATTTTGGTCATATTGTATGAACTATAGCTCAATTAAAAATTAATAGATGACTGAAATAAATTACCAGTCTCACCTACTTGTCAGTCGACTTGATTGACAGACACCTTTTACTTTTTGAATACTACTTTATTCATTTCTATACATAAAATAGTCAGCAACATAATACACTGCATAGCCTTTCTGAACTTAGGAAATAACAACTCCATTTTACCAGTTTTTAGGACAAAATCCTGGAGTGATTTCTTGCTTTTATCTCTATCACAAACCGCAGCAATTCTTAGAAACTAACTTTAAAAAATACCCATTTTTTAAATTGGCATGTAATTCACATATTATAATAGATATGCTTTCAAACTATACAACTTAGTGATTTTTAGCATATTCACAAAGTTGTGTAACCATTACCACTATCTAATTGAAGAACATTTTCATCTGAAAAAATACACAAAAACAAAAGCCAGTACTACAGAGGATATGCTTTCCTTGTTCCCTACCTAAAAGGAAAAGGTTTCATTCTTGCACCTTAATGTGTGTTAACTACAATGTTTTATTTTATTCCTAGTTTGCTGGATTATTTTTTTAACGAAAGAAAGTGTTGGCTTTTGTAAAATATTTTTACTTCTGTTGAGATATTCATGTGATTTTTGCCCAATGTATCTATATTCTAAGTACATCAACTCGACTGGTTCAACTTTTATTATCTTTACATGGAATATGACAATAGCCTTCTAAATCAACTTCCTTTTTAATTTTGCCCCACTAGAATGCATTCCTCAAACCATATACAATATTCTTCTGAAATGTAAATCACATTGTGTGACTTTTTGAATACAATGGCTTTTCAGACTCCTTAGAGTAAAATCCAAAGCCCTTCCAAAGACTGAAAAGGCCTTACATAGCCTGCCTTTTTCATTTTCAATCTCATTTCCTGTAACTTTTCTCCTATTAAACAGTGCTTTTCAAACATATTGATTGTTTTCTTATTAAGGAATTATTTATTGAATAATTTATACGTTAATGAATGCAAATATCCGGGGAAACTATTATAGAAGATATAAAAGTTAAGAGATTTCAGATTCCAAGATTAGTGTGTTTAGCTTTTTAAATAAAAATACTAGGTATACAAATGATTTTAATGCAAAGTAAAAATTAATATGCTATAAACAAGGCAAAGATCTAATAACACAAAAAATACACTGAGAGTTTTTTCTAACAGAGAAAACCACAGATATATTGATGGATAAGAAAAAATTACAGTAGGCATGGAAGAATAAGTTGAATAGAGAAAAGAGGACATCCCAAATGAAGGAAAAGAGAAAATATTTTTCTCAAGTTATTTTTGCACTTTAGAAATTCTCGAGCTACAAGAAATATTCGATGTGTAATTTTATTTTATTTTTTTGACTATGAAGACACAGGCTATAAGAAAATTATCTAAATGAATGAGATACATTTGACAGAACATAGAACATACAGTAATGCTCAGAATATGTTAATTGTCATGTGATTGCACCACAAGGCTACTACAGAAGCTATTTACAAATGAAAAAAAAAAGAAGAAGAAAACAGACCCGCATCAAATTATTTGATTACTATTTAACAGACAAATAAAAGACATTGGTTATGTTATGCAACTGACCACTCTATGTGGCATATGGGATAAGAAAAGAATTTTAATGCAATGATAAAACAAATGTAGATTGTACTTTAAAAGCTATATTTTAGTACTTAGAAAATATTAATGTTTTGGTCTGATAAAATATAATGGGCAGAGTTTTAGTGACAGCATAAATAAAAGAACACATTCATCTGTTCATAGCAGCTACACTAATTTTGGCTAATTTGAATATTACTTGAGCTGAATTATAATGTTGAATGACATTTATCATCTAATCTCATTGAAAAAAGTAATTACAATGAAACTTTCATAAGTAATTTTGAGTAAGACAGTTAAAAGAAACTGGCCAAATAACAGTTGTGAGGTTTACACAAAGTACCCATAGCAAGCAAGAAGTATCATCCTCAAAATTACATAGAGAGTTAGGGGAGGATTATCAGGAAACTGGAAATGGATTTAATGTGAATAAAGATTTTGCTTCTTTGCACATGCATTGGCTCTTTTCTGGACATGACTTGGCAAAACAAAATTGATTCCTACCAATAAATAAGGCTATGGGGCAAGTCCAGGTCATAGAGTTTATAGAATGCAGATGGGCATTGCCATGTTGATGAACAATGAAAGGTTGACTACATCAGTATCATTAGAATGATCTCCTCTAGAGCCATCTGGTGTTGTTTTTCAAATTACCTCTGAGGACTCATCAGAGCCTCAAAGCAGTAACTTTTTTCTTACTATTCAAACTACCGTAACAGAATCTGCTGTTACTTCTACACCAACAGTTTTTAGAAAATTTTCCTTTAATACTGAAAAGGCATATTATGTTTTTCAGGGATCGATGTGGGTCACTTTAGCTATTTTATTTTTCCCCTTAATTATCACTGTAGTATTTGTGAGATCTTGCTGATAAAGAAGAAAGCGTAGTAATAAAGAACTTACCTAGACGGTGAGGAAATGTACATATTTGTGTGTATGTGTGTGTGTACCCATACCAATTTACAAGTATACACACATTATATATCACATTTGTAAAGTGGTAGACATAATATTAGGGATTTTCTTTGTTAGAATTAATTCAGTTGGTCCTTGAGGGGAATATTCAAATTACTATCTTTATAACTCCATAAAATATTAGTAACATTATATAATTTTTTAAACAGTTGATTTTAAATTCCACTATCATTCAAACAAAATGAAGTTCAAAATATTAAAATACAAGTACCCTCTATGAAAAGCAACATGATAAACTTGTAGGTCTGAAATTAAATTTTAATCATGTATCTTAAAAAGCATATTTCAAGCTGAGTTGGTAAGATTTTTAGGAAAATTGTTTTTGAGATATTCAACAGTACTTTGAGAAATACTAAATTTACTAGCTGTCAAGATATCAAAATGCAAAGAAATCAATATAACATTGCCTAAGTTTAGCCCTGAAGAGTCTGTGTCTTCTTGGCTATTACATGAGAGATTGACAACTCTTTAAATGATAGATAATGATAAGAATAAGTTACTTAAACAACTATGGAGTTATCCAGTTTAAAATATCTTGCAGCAGAAAATACACTTTGTTAGGTTTCACACATAAATATAAACACAATATATGCACATAAATTATCAGAAGACAGCTCTGAAATGAAGACCATTGAAGCTGTTTGAAGAAAGCTTGGAAAGAAAAGAGCTTTGATTTTAGACTATATCAATATCATCAGAATAAAAAGTATATTTAGTTTTCTGTTTCGTTTTTTAAAGAGAAAATAAAGATAAAACAGAAACAGAGAAAAGGGCAATCGTTTCCTCATGAAAGAAGTGATATGAAGAGAGCTATATTCAAAAGTAACCACAGCATCCAAATATACATATATATATGTATATTTTAAAACATTCCAAAATCTTAAATGAATAAAACTATTTTTCAGTTATGAGTTCAATCATTATTTCAGTGACATAATCATTAACTGATCAGTACATATTATTTTAGAATTTCAATTAAAAATTTTGTAACCGTCAGTGCAATTGTCACATGTGTATGTGTGTGTGTGTGTATATATATATATATATATATATATACATATGTGATGTGTATATATATATAAGTAACCACAGCATCCAAACAAATATACATTTATATACACACACACTTACACATGTGACAATTGCACTGACGGTTACAAAATTTTTAATTGAAATTCCAAAATAATATGTACTGATCAGTTAATGATTATGTCACTGAAATAATGATTGAACTCATAACTGAAAAATAGTTTTATTCATTTAAGATTTTGGAATGTTTTAAAATTCCATTGAAATTATTTATGGAACATGGGCAAACCTGAAATAATGCATATCTTTTGCTTTGGAAAAGAATACAAATGTTATTTTGAAAGAAAGTGTAACCTTGAACTCTAAGTTTAATTATAACAAATTGTTTTAACAAGGTACTATTTTTGCATAATCTATGAACCTATCAGTAATGGCTCTTGTAAGTTTCAAGTACAGTATGAGCTACATACAATGTTTAGGTCTATGATGAACTGCATATACAGTGATGCTTCCATAGATGATAATAAAGCCAAAAAATCCCTATTGCCTAGTGACATGGTAGCCTTTGTAATGTTGCAGTGAAACACAATACTCGCATTCTTGTGGCAATGCTGGTGTAAACAAACTTACTGTGCTTCCCATTGCATAAAGTATAGCACATATAATTATACACAGTACATAATACTTGATAATCATGGTAAACTATCTTACCAATTTGTGTATTTTGTGTACTAAACTTTAAATCATAATTTTAGAGTACACTCTACTTACATTTTTTAAAAAAGAGCTAAGCCAGGGCAACACAGTGATACATTGTCTCTACCAAAATTAAAAAAAAAAAAAAAAAAAAAAAAAAATTAGCTGGGTGTCACGGCATGTGCCTGTAGTTTCATCTACTCAGAAGGCTGAAGTGGGAGGATGACTTGATCACGGGAAGTTGAGGCTGCAGCTAACTGATCATGCCACTGTTCTCTGACCTAGGCAACAGAGTGAGACCCTGTCTTAAAAAAAAACAAAAACAAAACAAAAAAAAAAACAATAAAATAGCCTCAGGCAGATGTTTCAGGAGATATTCTAGAAGAAGGCATTGCTATCATAGGATATGACAGCTCTGTATGCGTCGACATATAACAAGTATGTGTGTTATTTCCCATGAAGATCTTCAAGTGAGACAAAATGCAGACGTGGAAGTCACTGATACTGACAATTCTGACCCTGTGTAAGCCTAGGCTAGGGTGTGGATTTGTACCTTATTTTTTAACAAAAACTTTAAGAAGTAAAAAAAGTAAATAAAATATTCAAAATTTTAAAAGTTTATAGGATAAGAATATAAGGAAATAATTTTTTTTTTTTTTTTTTTTTTACAGCTCTACAGTGTGTTTCTGTTTTAATAAGTGTTATTACAAGAGTGGTCTAAATTTTTTTTTAATTTAAAAATAAAATGTTACTGTAGGTGAAGAGTAATTTGTTAGTCATGAAATAAAAACAACCTTTGATAAATTTATTGTACTTTGAGTGAGCAGTGGTAATAAAATACACAATAGTGAGTAACAATGTTTCAGGCCTGAGCATTCACTCATCACTCCCTAACTCACTCACTCACTCAGAACGACTCAATCCTGCAAGCTTTATTCATGGTAAGTTCTCTAGAAAGGTGCATATTTTTTTAAGCTTCCATACCATATTTTATATGTATCTTTTCTATAATTAGCTATGTTTAGATAAACAAATGCCATTGTATTACAATTACCTACCGTATTTATTACAGTAGCTGTACAGGTTTACAGCCCAGGAGCAGGAGGCTATACCATATAGCCTAGGTGTGTAGCAGACTGTACCCTACAGGTTCATTTAACTGCACTCTATGCTGTCTGTACCATGACAAAATTACCAAACAACACATTTTTCAGAATATATTCCCATTGTTAAGCAATGCATGACTGTAGTTTACATACTGTATACCTGTCTTTTAAATCAAGTAACTGAAACAACACTCAATTTCCTAGGGAAGAGAATTGACAATGTAATAAAATGGGCAATAAAGTAATAAAAATATCATCTGTACATACATATACTACCAACATGTTAATATATAGAATTTTTTCGTGTGGGTTTGTGTCTTCTTTTCATAGATAAATAATTAGACAGAGAAGACAGAAAAACTAAAAAAAAAAAAGTTATGTGCAGGTTTATTTCCAGATTTTTACACTTATTAACACATAGGAAGTAACTTGCCATGTCTTTAAATGTATTATTATTTAGTTTATTTGCATTTTTCCATGAATACTGATAAATTAGTTTTCTAAGATAAATTGAAATATGATATTTATATTTTATAAAATAAAATAATTTTGATCCAGAATTTGAAGAGAGAAAAATAGATTGCAGAAATAAAGGTACAACAAAGAACTTTTACTTTGTAAAAAGAGAAGTGTTTTCGTAAGAAAATGTCTCTACCACGGAGTTAATGGGGCTCCTCTGTGAAGGAGTAATAGGAAAAATAATTAGTTCAGAAAGTAAGACTAAATTAGCAATGAAATACAGAGTAAGTTATAGTATATTATACAGAATATATAAATACATCTGTATATATTTATACAAACTAGGTCACCCTAGCTATAAAAAGAATAATTGATTGACATTGCTTTGAGGAATGCTTCTGAATTCTAAAAGAGCAAGTAGTAGTTTTCTAGGTATTGGTTTTCTGGAGATGAAGATAAAAGAATAGAATTTCGGCAATGTGTGTGCGTGTGTGTGTGTGTGTGTGTGCACGCACGCGCGCACGTAAAAAGAGAATTTGTCATTTGTAACCACAAATTCAGCATTAAATACCAAACACAGACACCAAACTATGCTCAGATACCTGTAATTGGAATTGAGTTATCATAAACTAAGCCTACTGTAGGAAAGAGACAATAAAAGTCATAAACTTTATAATAACCCTGTGTGTAGAAACAAGTAACAGTAACAATAACAACAGAAAAGCCAGTGTACAGGGAATTAGGAGCAGATACTCCTATGCAGAGAGAAGCAAATCTAAGAGAAACAGAAGAGGTGAGCTGGTTCCCAAAAATCTCTCGTCGTCAATTTCAGTGCCTGCCTCCAAGGCCTAGTTGAAATTCCCCTTTCTTAAGTTGACTCCTGAGATAAAAACGTTTTATAAATATTTGATACTGGTCGAGATTATTTGAAGTGGGCTTATGTCACTTCCAACCAAAATAATCTTAACTTGAACTTAATTAAACTTTCAATTAGTAAAATGATGGTATATCTTGGTTGTTTTAACTTGAAGGTAAAGATAAATTTATTCTTAATGCAGGGTATAGAAAAATAAATTCGGTCTTTGAAAGTCCATCCAAGTAACGAGGCAGGCAAAACAAAATTACAATTTAAAAGTATAAACAATGAATACAGTTTATATAGCAAGTTTGTCCAACCTGCAGCCTGCAGGCTGCACGGAGTCCAAGATGGCTTTGAATGTGGCCTAATGCAAATCTGTAAACTTTCTTAAAACATTATTAGTATTTTGGGTGATATTTTCTTCTTTAGATCATCAGCTGTTGTTTGTGTTAGTGTATGTTATGTGTGCCCAAAGACAGTTCTTCTTCCAATGTGACCCAGTATAGCCAAAGGAGTAGACTCCTCTGGGTTGTAGTAGAGAACATGCAAGATTTTTTTTTTTTAATTTCTATTGCATTATAGGTGATTTATAAATGAAATAAGTGGATTATTTTCCTAACAATGTAACTGATGCATGACATTAAATCCCGAATCAGGAGTTGCTCCAAATCTGCTTTATGAGTCTTTCCTAAGGCTATTAGAAATAAGCAGTGATAAATCTTGTTTCGGTAGCAGGTAGTATACTTTGGCAAGTGTGAGTGATCTCATGTCTCAGATGATCTAGAGAATCCTTGTAAATTTAAGAACAACTCCTAGGGCATTGCAATGTTATGGGAACTTGTCTAGAGCCACTAGATACTTGCATGTGAGACATTTGCATTAAGCTTTTTTTTTTTTTTTTTTGAGACAATGTCTCACTTTGTTACTCAAGATAGAGTGCAGTGGTGCAATCATGGCTCACTGCTGCCTCAATGTCGTGGGCTCAAGCAATCTTCTTCCCTCATCCTCCTGAGTAGCTGCCACTACAGATGTGCACCACCCAACCTATTTTTGTATATTTTTAGAAATGCAGTTTTGCATTGTTGTTCAGGCTGGTCTTGAATCCCTGGGCTCAAGGGATCCTCCTTGGATCCTTGGCCTCCTAAATTTCTGGGATTACAGGCATGTGCCACCATACCTGGACAAACTTTTTGCAGATAGAATTAACTTATAATTTTAATTAATAATTGAATTCTTAGTAACAATGCCTAGCATGTATATTAATTAATTTTATTATCATAGATCTATTTGTTATATTTAATCACCATCAGCTGGACAAGACACGGAGGAGCAGGAATGTTAGGTAAATTGCTCACCTCGAGCATGTCATTCAATTCGTATTTAAGCCTAGGTTGTTAACCTTTGCAGTTTTTAAAAACAGGTTATCTTTCCTTCTTGATATAGAACATGGTGTGACAGAAAGATCACTGATTGTAGAGCTATAAAACATACTTTCTGTTCTTAATTCTTCTAATTATTCTCTCTAGATATTTAACATATCATTTAATCTCTTTGTTCCAAATTTTTTGTATACTATAAATAACAGGATCTCTTGAGGATTAAAATATGATGACATAGAAGTGTTTTATAAAAAGAAAAATATTCCTTATATAAAAACAATCTTGTGTATCTCTTGAATCCTAGGTAGTACCATAGTGTTTGAAAAATATGATTTCAATAAGTACTTGTAAATTGTTACGAAGATTGTAGCTCCTAGTATTACTAGATTCAACTAAAGGTTTATATCAGGGCTTGTAATCTCCACTGAGGTAAGAGTGATTTTCCAGGCTTAGTACTTATTGGCAAAATTTCATTCCTTAAAATTATAAAACTGGGATTTTAGTTCTGAGAGGTAGCCCTGCCATAAGGTCTTCTCTACATGTTAATTTGCTTCTTTAAGATCAGGAGGCAATGTCTTCTTCTGATGCTTTTCTCTTTTAAGCCTTTATCTGATTAAGTCAGGCCTATCCAGAATTATTTTCTTTTGATTAACACAAAGACAACTAATTAGAGAACTTCATTACATCTCATATATATATATATACACACACACACACACACACACACACACACACACACACACATACATATGATATAGGCATAAGTATTATATATACTTATAAAATAGACCTTATTTAATATATACTCAGTATATATATTATGTATATATACACATATATGTGATATTGATATAAGTATATATGATATATACATAATATGATATATATCATATATACTTATATCTATATCATATATCAATATATCTATATACTTATATATGATATATATATCATATATCAATATATCTATATATATCTATACTTCTATATCATATATACCTATATCTGATATATATATATGATATATATATCATATATACTTATATCTATATCTATATCATATATATACATAATATGATATAGGCATATATCATTGTATATATACACACATATATGATATACACACATAAACATATGTGTATATGTATCATATATATACATCATAGTATGTATATATACACATGTACATCATATTATGTATAGATACACATATATATGATATAGGCATAAATATATATACTTATAAAATAGACCTTTTATAACATATACTCTCTATATATTATGTATATATCAATATATATAAATGTGTGTGTGTATATTGTATCAATATACATAAATATACACACACACATTTACCATATAATATAATAGCATTGGATGTGATATCCCATTATATTCATAGATTCCACATTTTCTCAACAGAAAAGATTTATTCAACATATTATTATAATTAGGCCTGGCACAGTTCCTCATACGTATCACCCCAGCACTTTGGGGAGACCAAGGCAGGAGGAGCCCTTAAGCCCAGGAGTTTGAGACAAGCCTGGGCAATAGAGGAAGATTCCACCACTACTAGATAGATAGATAGATAGATAGATAGATAGATAGATAGATAGATAGATAGAAATTTTTTTAATTAGTCGAGCACAGTGGCATGTATCTGTGATCTCAGCTACTTGGAAGGCAGAGGTGAGAGGGTAACTTGAGTCTTGGAGTTTGAGGCAGCAGTGAGTCATGATTGTGCCACCACACTCCAGCATGGATGTCAAAGTGAGACACTATTTTTTTTTAAGTTATATCACCATTTTGTGTATGTATGATTATATTATCCCATTGGTTAGAATTTATTTTAGAATTCTATTCATTACAAGTAAAATATACTATTTCTTCTTCATCCTTTCTTCTCTGATTTCTATGCTAAGAAAAATCAAGATAATAAATTATAAAGAATTAATCAAACTATTTCAGTAAATTCAAGGAAATATTTTTACATCTTATATAAACTTCACGAATGAAAGAATTATATTCTAAAATCAAAAATCAGGAATTTTTGTTGGAATCATTTTATTTGCATAAACAATAGACAATTTCAGAGTACTATCAGTGTTATATACATTTCAAAATTGATTTTGAACATTTCCTATATATTTAAAATATGGTTTAAAATACTTTTTAAAACTGAGAATTTAAATTAAAGAGAATTCTATAAAATACAGCTTTATACTTTAAAAGAGGAAACAATGAATTCAGGTAAAAGTGAGCAAATCTGTCATCTTATGAATTTTTCTTTGTAAAAATTCCAAACACTTTTTTTAATGCTGTGAATTAAGTTATGAGTGTCTAAAATTTGTAATCCAGCTACAGGAGAATTATGTTTAGAAAGATAATACTTTCAGTAGGAGAATTATCCAGCTATAGGAGAACTATGTTTAGAAAGATAATAGTTTGCTTTGAAAGATCAGAACAAATCTAGATAGTAGGACTCTCTGATAAAAAAAAATAAATACAAATAAGAGCAAAACTTACATGCACACATTCACACACATACGCATGCCTTTTTTTTTTTTTAACAAAGCAGAGAACCATTAAGAGAAGTGGCAAAATATTTTTATGTCATCACGTATACATCATGTTGGAGAAAATATTGGATCAAATTAGGGAAACATGCATCACTGAGTAAACTCCAAATATTCCTATATAGAAAAATATTGCCATATAAAATGTTTAAAATCTCACCACTATCTTTAATTTAGACCAACAAAAAATACAGAAACAGATAAACAATAATGCAAATATTATCTTCTTGCCACCATGGACTTAAAAAGAACTTGTGATATTTTTCTATTCTTCAAAAACATAAAAATATTTTAAAGAAAAATGCAATATGTCAATGTCACTAAAACTCAAAAGTATCTTCAGTAACAAGTAGTTTTGCAATTGAAACTAAAGAAAAGCTAAATGTGACAGAACTTGTGTGGATGACAGTGGCCTGAGTCAAGAAATTAATAATTTCCTTGTTCCATTATATTTTACTAAACTATGGCCAATGGCCCTGCGGGAAGGTTCTCTTTCCGGGTCCACAAGAGGGTGTAGTTTCAAGGGCAAGAACTTCCCAACACCAAGCCCGCCTCCCATCTGTCTCCATCTGGGAGATTTAAGGGTTTGGTGGGCGCGGGAAGAAACCAACAGTCACTCCAGCGGAAGTTCTAAGGAACTCCTTTCTTTGGCCAGGGATCTTGGAGAAGGTGGGGGTTCCTCCCAGGCTAAAAGCCCCCTTCTTCCACACCCCTTCGGACTCCACGTTTGGACCCCCCTCCATGAACACTCCCTTCGTGGAAGCCTGTCTTCCCCTCTTAAACTCCATCTCTCTCTATTCCCTTCCACCCAGTGTGGAAGCTGCTTTTCTCTCCTGGACTCCATCTTTCTGGATTCTCTCACTCAGTGTGAGAGTTAGCTGCTCTTTCTCTCTCCTCCTGTTTCTCTCTCCCTCTAAATAAATCACTTTCTACAAACACTTTTGGGTCCGGCATTTTTGCACACTGCACCTTGGTCCCCTCTTTCATTCTTGAGAGGGCAGGAGACCAAGAACCTGAAGAAACGTCCTCTCAGGGGAGCTGAGGGCACCCTGAACCCCAATATTACATTTTGCCGGGCCAGCCAGCAGAGGGGTACACCAGAAGATGGGTACAGCCAGGAAAGGGTACAGCCGAGAAAGAAGACTTCAACATCGAGAGTAAAACTGGTCCCGTTCTGTCCCATCTCTTTAAAAACACCGGAAGCCACCGCAGCCTGGCAGGGCGTGGCCGCACCTCACAGGCACCACCCAGCCCCTCTTAAGCCGCGCAGCCAGAATTAAAGGGCCCGATTTTTTTTTTACCTCCAAGCTCTCTCTCTGCTTTGTCTCCTTCTCATCCTTCGGATACTGTCTCTGGGACCAAAACCCGCGGGAGTCCGCGGCGCAGAGCAGGCGAGCAGTGCCCCCGGGCCCTTCGCTCCTTGCCGAGTAACAGCCCAGCCCGGGGGCGGAACTGAGTGCACAGCTGGAGACAACAGCGGGAGGGGCGAGGTAACTGGAGCCTGCAGGACGGGACGGGGAGCGCCGCAGCCTGGAGCGCCTCTGGCAGGCTTCTCCCGCATTCCCCGTCCCAGGCAGCAGGGTAAAATGGCTCCCCAGGGCGTTTGCCTGCCGGCCACGGGTCCCTGTGTGGACAGGAGCTCCAGAAGTGGTGTAGGCATGCAAAGGGTTCTGGAGGGGTCAACATGGAGACCGAAAGCCGCGCTGGTTGGCGAACTCAAGGCTGGCCCAGCAGCTGCTGCAAAGGCCGCTTTTAAATTCACGAGGCAAGCGGCTTTTTTCCTCAGCTGGTGCGGCTCTGAGGGAAAGGAAGCGGCCAATGGCCGTCAGCCCCGCCCGGCCTTTAGGCAGGCCACGTTGTCTCAGGGTGCAGCATGCTCATTCAAAATATGGCTTAAGAAAGCTTTCTGCCTTCCCCTACCGCAGGTGGCCCGTTTGCACAGTTGGTTAAGGTGGATGGCCTGCAACTGCAGGATTGCTGGTTCGAATCCCTAGTGGAGCCAGTCTTGGCTTTGGAAAATCTTTTGGGGAAATTTAGAAGCTGAAAGCTGTGGGACTTTGTGTTTGGTGTCTAATTTGTCTTGCTTAGGATTGGCTCTCTGGCAGAACTTTACCATCTAGAAGATCATAGTTAAACGGGTTCCAGGCCCAAATAGTCAATGGCAGGTCCCACAAACTTAAGAGCATTTTCCTGCAAGGGCAGATGGGTGAGGGGAGAGGAGGCCCAGGTCCTGAGGGTATCGTTCCAGCCTCAACCACGCAGCCTGCCTTCCTGAACTTTGTGCTCTAATGGCCCCACCCTAGAAGTTTACCCTTCTGGGGCACTTTTATAAATTGGCCTGGGAAAATTGGGCTTTTGCTGGGAAATATTGATACCCATCTCCTGAGTCTCAGTGGCCTCATCCGGGCTCGTTGGTACGTGGCTACCTAACCCAACAGCTCGTCTCTTTCCATGCATCATCTATCATAGTCACTGGAGGTCACGCAGGCGGTGAGACTGGTCCTATGACGATGGTAGGTCCTGATTCAAATCCAGTACATAGGAGGCCCTCTGATAAGATGGATCATGCACTTCGGGCACACGAAATGTCAGGGGACTGATTGAAAGATATTTCATTGTAGCACCCTTTTTACCTGGGGGACGCCTCGGGTCGAAGTGGCTGTAATTTCTTTAAATGGGAGTGCAGGCATCCCTTGTGTTTGATTTCAGATGGGTGCTTCTATTCCCAAGCTCAAGTCCCCATTAAAGTGTATACTGGAAAATTGGGATGAATTTGACACACCATCTTTAAAGAAGAAGCGGCTTATTTCTCTCTGCCAAATAGCGTGGCCAAATTACCCTCTTCCCAGTGGAAAACCTAGCCCCAAAGGGAAGGGAAGAAAACCCAACAGCTTTCCTTGAGCGACTGTGAGAGGCTTTAAGAAAGTACACCCTCCCGCCATCACCAGACTCCATTAAGAATCAGTTAATACTAAAGGACAAGTCTATTAGTCAGCAGCAGATATCACGTGGAAGCGCCAGAAGCTGGCTTCGGGACCAGAACGGGAGCAGAGTCTAGAATCATTACTGAACCAGGCAACCTCCGTGTTTTATAATAGAGACCAGAAGGAACAGGCTGAAAGGAACAGGAGAGATCAGCCTTAGTTACAGGAAAAAGGCTTGGGTTAGCCACCAGTCTGGCTAAACTTCTTACCAGTGTGGTCTGAAGGGACATTCTCTAAGAAATTGTCTCCAGAGGAATGGACCACCGTCTCATCCATGCCCACTGCGCCAAGGGAATCACTGGAAAGCACACTGTCTCAGGGGATGCAGGTTCTCAAGGCCTGAGGGGTCTGGTCAGATGACCCATTGGCAGGACTGAGGATGCCTGGGGCAAGTACCAGCATGAGCCGTCACCCTCACAGAGCCCTGGTAAAGCTGACCATAGAGGCCCAGGAAGTTAATCTCCTGGACACTGCATGGCCTCCTCAGTATTTCTCTCCTGCCCTGGAGACTTGGTGCTTCTTAATTCTCTCCTCTCAGAATCATCCTCTCAAGGCCCATCCTGGGAAGGACCATTATCAGTCATTCTGTCTACTCTAATGGCAGTTCAGTTAGTAGAAATAGACTCATGGATTCATCACACTTGGCTGAAGCCTTCGGCACCTACTGAAGAAAGAAAATCATAGAGCCACCTCTCCACAGCCTGAAGTTCCAAGAGACAACCCTTCGTCTTCCTGCAAGCCCTTAGAAGATCTACATCTGCTTTTCCAACAACATGCTCAGGGAGGTAACCATTTATAAGTCTAATTTATATCCTGGCATTAATAGGACTAATAACCCTCAACTTTGCTATCTCTTGAACTCCGATTATCCTTTTCATAGTGGGAAAGGAACCTGTCTCTTCCTAGGAAAAGTGCTGCTATTTTTAAAGCAGTTAAGTATTATAAAGCTTGTTTAACAACTGACTGTCCTGGCTCTATTCTTTCCTAGGCTTGTTCATAACCATTCTATATTTGTTGGCCTCTGGGCCTCTCATCTTTCACCACATCATCACATTCATTTCTTATAGAGCCATTGGGTCACAAATAATCCTGCCGCTGAAACCTCAGATGTCCCTGGCTCATGAACACTATCATGGACCTCTGGATAAACCTGCACCGCTGAAAGACTCCCCTCTGGAGGAAACCTCAACTGCAGGGTCCCTTCTACACCCTATTTCAGCAGGAAGTACTTAAAGAGAATCAAAGTCCGTAATTCCAACAGAAGTTGGGCTTTCCTGTTCAGAGGCGGGGAATGAGGAAAGGCGTTCTCTTTCCGGGTCCACAAGGGGTGTAGTTTTAAGGGCAAGAATTTACTAGCACCATGCCTCCTTCCCTTCTCTCTCCATCTAGCAGATTTAAGGGTTTATGTTTAAAATTCCAGGGTGCCGGAAGAAACTAAGAGTCAATCACTCCAGCGGAAGTTCTAAGGAACTCCTTTCTTTGGCCAGGTGTCTTCGAGAAGGTAGTGGTTCCTCCCAGGCTGAAAGTCCCCTTCTTCCACACCCCTTTGGACTCCATGTTTGGATCACTTTCCACGAACATTCCCTTTGTGGAAGCCTGTCTTCCCCTCCTAAACTCCATCTCTATCTATTCCCTTCCACTGAGTATGGAAGCTGTTTTCCTCTCCTGGATTCCATCTTTCTGGATTCTCTCACTCAGTGTGAGAGTTAGCTGTTTCTTTCTCTCTCCTTCTCCTGTTTCTCTCTCCCTCTAAATAAATCACTTTCTACAAACACTTTCGAGTCTGGCATTTACTGTGCACTGCGCCGTGGTCCCCTCACTCATTCTTGAGAGGGCAGGAGACCACAAACCTGAAGAAACATCCTCTCAGGGGAGGTAAGGACACCCTGAATCCCTGAACCCCAATATCACAGCCCCAAGCCAAAGTGTTGCTTATTATCTATCTACTATATTGTACTTTTAAGGAAGCGGAAACTGCTTCTAGAAAGAGACTAGTGAAAAAGAAAAGAATAAATCCTTGGAAATGATAGTATTTCTAATCAAAAATACCAAAGGATTCTTGGCCACAAAGAAAATTTAACTAAATGAGTAAAGAAAATATCCCCAAATAGGTACAATGAGACCTGATAGATGTAATCAACATCACCTAAAGGAAAATAACATTCACACTCAACAAAGTGGCTGTCCATATAATTTCTATTACATCAAGAGTCTCTGTCAAGAATCCAGATGAGGCTGGGTGCGGTAGCTCAAGCCTATAATCCCAGCACTTTGGGAGGACAAGGCGGGTGGATCACAAGGTCAAGAGATCGAGACCATCCTGGTCAACATGGTGAAACCCCGTCTCTACTAAAAATACAAAAAATTAGCTGGGCATGGTGGCGCATGCCTATAATCCCAGCTGCTCAGGAGGCTGAGGCAAGAGAATTGCCTGAACCCAGGAGGCGGAGGTTGTGGTGAGCCGAGATTGTGCCATTGCACTCCAGCCTGGGTAACAAGAGCGAAACTCCATCTCAAAAACAGAATCCAGTCGAATTTACTTTTTTTGTTTCTCTACTGTCAGACAATAGAAAGGCAAATTAGAAATGCAATACCCTGCTCTCAAGGTAAAGCTTCAAATGAGGAAATAAACAAATTTCAGTTATACTGGAAATGTGTTTTAATGGAATTCTGACACATTAACTAAATGGAAGCCAAGAGAGAGGCTATGAACATGAACAAAAGTAAAAGCAAATGGTAAATATGGACCAGAGAGATAGAGAGAGACACATAAATAGAGGGAGAAGCAAAGGTAAAATTAAAAAACTACACACAGAGAGAAATATGTATATATGTATATATGTGTGTATGTATGTATATATACATGCACACATACAAAGATAATATTTTTCACAACATTTTAACTACAGAAATCCAAAATGACAAAATCAGTGTTACAACAACTGAACAGAGATTTCAAGGTGATATTAAGGTCAAATAAAGAGAAGGCATCCAAAGGACAACCATATATAAAATAAAAATAGAAGAAAAATAATCAAAATTTAGCTGAAAACCAAATTAATAACATAAAGAAAATACTAAAATTAAAAGAAAATATAAATATAGAGAGGATAATAAAAATAAACCCCAATAATTAAATCAGTTTGTAAGAACTTAGAACTAGAATAGAAATTTTTTAATGGGAAAAATTATTCCTCAGACAAAAAAGAAACAATCTTTAGATTGAGAGAACTGATAAGATTTATTAATACCTGGAAAAAATTTTCTACTTTGATCGTAATAAAAGAAAATTTCTAAAATTCAGGTTAGGACAGAGTAGCTGATACTGGGATAAGTGAGAATCTTTTCTGCATAAGCCATTACAATAATTAAATTAGTAATATTTTCTAGATATTGAAAAATAGTACAACCTCCCAATACACATTGTTCCTTCTTATGCTTCTCCTGGCCCAGGCCTTTACTGGAACCCCCTTCCTCCCCTTTCTGGGAGATTTATCATTGTTCTTCAATATCCAGTTTAATGCAGCCATGCTGGACACCACCAGGCTTTTAGTTGGCTTAGTTCTGAGAACCACTCCGATAATTCTGGTTTTTCCCTACTTCTTTTATAACAGTGATTCTTCTAATACTCATGAATGTAATTCAGTAAATCCTTACTCAGTGTCAAGCATTTTGTTGGAAGTTTTTCTTTAATATTTACCATGATGCTGTTTGGTATGATTATGAATACCTCATTGTTGAAGAAGGTATAGAGTGTTAGAAAACTAAAGTGTCTTTCCTCATCATAGAAAGTAGGAGCAACAAGACAAGACTATGTGCTCTTAGTCTGCTAGATTGTTAGAGTATTTTGTTTTTGGTGTTTAAATGTGGGTTTGTCTGTCTTAGCCCATGGAGTTCTGTGAGTGCAGAGTGTCCTCTCATTCATCTTCATGAACTGTAACTGGCAAGATGCCGGATATGTGAGGGATTAGTGAATGGTGAAAGCTGAGTGAGACAGTGACTGGAGTCACAGAGGAGAAGACCCCTTTTCCACCTTATCTGATTTTTCTGACCTCTGAAATGAGAAATTTTGAGATGAGCCCTGAGGCAGCTCAGCATTGTGTCATGGGCTAATTTTCCAACTGCATCTGAGGAGATATACAGTACCAATCCAGCAGTATGATAATATTGATCTAAAGATTGAGAGAACAGAGTGTAGGTGTTCTAAATCAACTAGAATCTGTGGAGAAGTCCATTAGAGAATCAGGAATTACATAAAGATAGACTCCACATGTCTGTGTGGCAATACCATATGGGTCTCTGGCTAAGAGCTTGGTTGTACATGCAAATAATAAGCCATCATGAACCTTATTAGAAAGCAGTTGTTATGAGGCTAAGAAAATGAGACACTTGAGCTTAAGCAGACCTGGAGTGTGATTCAGTTTGAACTGAAAAATTTAGAGAAATCTCATTCATACCTAGAAATGTGACATCTTAAAGGAAGAACCTCAGAGAGTAAGGCATAACCTAACCTTTACTAACAAATTAAAAGAAGAAAAAGTCTTGGCAAGATCTTCATGGGAGATAAAGTTCAGGCTTTAAAATCCTGGTAGGTTAGAGAAGTTTCATAGACACCATATGCATTTTACAGATCTAATCCATCTAAACATATAACCAAGAGTCCTCAAGTCCAAGATATTTAGCCAGTCACTAAGCTCCCTATAGATAAAAACATATAAACAAAAATTCCTCACTCCTCAGGAGAAGATTATAGGACCAGGAGTCTATATCATTCATAATGTCTTGTATGTAATGCAAAAATTACTAGAAATGAAGAAAAGTTAAAGAAAATGTAACCAGTGGTCAATGGAAACATCAGATAAAATAATCAGACCCTAAAATGTAATCAAAATTAGATTTAGCAGCCAAGGATTTTAATCATATTTTATTAAACATATAAGGAAATTAAAGGACATAAGATCTTAATGAGTAAAGGGATATTAACTCTCAGTTGAGGAGAAAAAACAGAAAAGTCCATTTAGAATTGAAATATAAAATCAAAGATATTGTCAATTCACTTGAGTAGCCTAACAGCAGATTAAAAATGGTAGAAGAAAGGTTCATTGAACATGAAGACAGACAGTAGAAACTACTCAAAATAAAGAAAGGAGAGCTAAAAGCATAAAAAAAAAATTTAGACTCATTGACCTGTAGGAAAATATCCAATCCTGTGTTTATTTGGAGTCACAGAAAAGGGGAGATAAAATTGAGCAGAAAAATAAATTAGAAAAAATAATTATCAAAATAACAAGTTTTTAAATTGCCAAAAAGCATTACATTAAACATACAGGCAGTTCAGTTAACACCAAACAAATAAAATACCAAAGAAAACTATATCCATAAACATTATAGCAAAACTGCTTAAAAAAACAAAGAAAAAGAAAAAATAAATCTTAAAAGAAGCCACAGCAAAGGGAAATATAACTTACAGGGAACAAAGTTGCAAGCTACATTTGTCCTACCTAGGTACAATGGTGTCCAAGAAAAAAAAAAAACTCATGGTATGTTTAAATATTTAAATGAATAACATCAACAGAGAGTATTATGTTAGAAAAAAATACTCCTTAAAAGGTAGAGTGAAATGGTCATTTTACAATTAAACAAAAGATGAATTAATCTATCACCCCCTGAACTGCACTAGAAGCAACTCAACAACTTTGGAATATGTGTTCAAGTGCACTTGAAATCTTCACCAAAACATACCATATTTGGGATGATAGTAACACATCACAACAAATTTTAAGATTGAAATTTTGCAATGCATGTTATCTGACCACATGTAATTCAATTAAATGTATTCTAATTAATTAGATGTGAATTCAATTCAATCAATAACAAGATATTTAGAGAAGCTCTCAAATAATAGGAAATTTTTTTCTAAGTACACTTCTGGATAATCCAAGGTCAAGAAATACATCACAGTAATCTAATGTAAATTGAATGGTACTTTATATTGCATATCAAAATTTGTGAGATAATTAAACAATGGAAACCAAATTTGTATCTTTAAATGCTCATATTATAAAGAATAGTTTGAAAACAAAAATCTCATTTCAAGTTCTTGTAACGTTGGTTTAAATTCTAGCGGTAATTTTCTCCCAACAGAAACTCTAAAAAATAGAATGAGATATATGAAACTGTTATTTTTCCACATTGCACAGTGGTAGTATAGGAATTCAGTCAATAACATAAGGGCTGTAAATAAGGTGAATCCTCAGATTGCTCCAGTGTTCCAGCTGATGTCATTTTCCAGACTTAAGCACAGGGGAGATGAAACCAAGAAGAGCAGAGTGGTCCTGTTTAAGAACAAAGGGAACAGATTCTGTTGAGACTTAGTTAGGGGGGATTGGTGAAACAGAGTATTCAAAGAGAAAGAAATTATGCACAAACATAGTTCCAGAAATAGATATGAGGTGTCTTTTATCTTTTACTGAATACTGACTTCATGTGCGCTATCCATGAGCCTTTGCCGAATTTGAGCATGAGCATAGTAAAACTCCACAAAGCTAGACAAGAATCTATCAGAAAGTTGTAAATTGAGCAGTTTTCAGATCTTGTATGTTGCTATGAAAATTCAGGTTCTTACTAGTCAGAGTCAAGATACCTCATACCGTTTAGTCTCAAAAATTACTCAACATACCAAGAAACAAAAAAATCTTACTCAATGACAGTAAAAATATCCATCATTGGGAACAAGCTAGAAATTATAGCAAAGATTAATTTAACACACAAAGACTTTTAAAATAGTTATTAATCATAGCTTAAGGCTTTAAAAGAAAATCTAAGAGAAAAGTAGAGAGAATTGGAAGATATCAAAAGAAGCTTCTAGAGGTGAAAATATAATATGTGCTATTTCACAGAAAGTAATTAAATGTGCCTAACAGCAGATTAAACACCTACAAAATATGAAAGAACCATACAAACTGAAGTCTACAGCAAAAGAAAATGACTGACTTTAAAAAAGCCTTAGTGGCCCTTGAAGTGTACATGCAATTTGTCTGAAATGGGAAGTAAGAAATTACATTAATGAACAATGGCCAATATTTTTTTCTAAGTTTCATAGAAAATATAAACTTCTAGATCCAGCAATATAGCTCAAGTAGTAAGACCATAATAAAAATGACATCAAGTAATAAAATGACTGAAGGAAAAACAAAACTCGAAAACAGCAGAGTGAACAGAGTTTACATAATATAAGAGAAACAAAGTATAAAAATACGACCCAATATCTCATAAGAAATAATACAGAACAGAAGATATCAAAATGCTTATAAAAGAAAAAATTAACAAACACAAATAAATGACAAACATTAGTAAATGGAACTTGGAGAAGATGAGAGGATAAAAGAAAAGATAAATGCTCATTTATTTTTTAAATTTGTAAAGAGAGGTAATACATTCATTTATTTGGAAGTTTAAAGTTTGAAGCTTCAATATAAAATGTATCATGTGATGCTTGCATAATTACTTTCAAATATTAAATGGTTTTAATTATGATTGTTTCAAAAATATTATTTATAGTTCTTCAAAGTAATTCTAATTTTATTGGTATTAATTAAAGTTAAATTACATTTACTTTTATGTTACCTAGGATGTGTGCATGGGTGTGTATGCACTGCATTCTTATAAACCCTTCTCTCTGTTTGCCTGTCCATACATTTATTCATGTCTCTCTTTTTCCACATTTTTTCATCAAGTCTTCCAGCTTTATAGTCATTCAACTATAAAAAGAGAAATATATACAAATATGCATGTTTTTTTTTCTGATAAAATTCTTATGGCTGTATGGTGATATTCTGGAGATTATTCTTTTTTTACATAATACTTTCTACCTATATCTTTATTGCTCTAACTTGAGTACATACTAGTTTTATTAAAATTACAATGTTAATAAAATTGTTACTTAATCACAAAAAAATACATAAATTTACTTTCAAAACCTAAGTTTTGCATTTAATGGTGCATTCCTTATAGAGAAGGGTGACTTCCTGCTTAGTAAATAAAATGCAGTATGTTAGTGCTCCTGTTATACACATAGTTAATTCCTTGCTAACTGGGAAATGTGTTTTTAGAAAATGTCACTCAGAGGAAAAATTCATTAAGCAAACACAGTAAGACGGTAGAGGAAATAGCTGCAATGAGATCCTGCTTCCGAATATTTCTGCAATCTCTCTTTATATGCTTAGCATCCCATGCTGTTCAACAACTTGGCTTTAGAAGGTACTTTGTTTTTATCTGCTCTGAAACTACATACAAATGCACGTATTCAGCTGCCTGAAATAAATTACTTTATATTCTGAGAAGCTTTAATTCTATATTAAAGCAAAAGAGGAGAACACATTTTGACCAAGCAACTTTTAACTTCTAAATGGATTGGATACATAAAAATTTAGGCTAATAGCTCTATTTGGTTTCCTGGAATATTTCTAATACTGTAAGTGTGGTGAAGGGTTATAGCGCATGTCAAACTCTTCAAGGTAATTTGCCAATGGCTGTAGACTTTATGCAAGAAGTTTTAATGAAGGCTCTATGATGCAAGATTTTTTTTGGGTTGCTTTGCCACCTGGAAATCTTGACTGGCAGTGCTTTCTGCTTGAGTATTGTTCATAACTGCTGGGCTCATGCCTTACGCTTGGCCTGGCAGGCTGTATTTGGCTTGCACTACAAGCCCAGATCCCATGCCTCCCAAAGATGAGCCAGGCACCAAGGGCCAAGGGGTGTGTGAGTGAGCATGAGGTCCAGCACTTCACATAGCAAGTCATGCTGGATCTATGATGGGGCAGGGAACTCCAAGCACCAGCACAGTTACTAGCTCTGTGCAAGGCTGCAGCTAAACCAGACATACCACAAGAAGCTTCTGCTGAGGACACCAGTGTCTGAATGAGGGGAACTCAGTGGCACTAAAAAGCTGGGAGATGCCAGAAACTGCAGAGCCCCAAAGAGGATGTCACATCCCTGTTGCTGGGAGCGCCTAGGTCTGGGATCCCAGAAGAGCTGCAGCTCTTCTCTCATTTTCATGGCCCACAGCCCAGTGAGCAAGGGGGGTGGGTTTTGGAAGGGGGAGGTTGATACCAGCCTGTTTGTGTTACAGCTCTTGGGCAGCTCCTGGGCTGGACCGCCCAGCCTCTGTTTCCGGTTGTGCAGGGTGGCTGCCCAGGCTGTCAGAGGGCTACAGTGTTACAGCAGTTCTGGTTTGAGGAATCCTGATGTCTAGGCCACCAGAAGGGTGACCACCCCTTCACTCCCACCATCCGTGAGCTTGTCACCACCCACAGCTCAAGCAAGCCAGCCAAGAACAAGTTACAGCTCCTTTTGCTCCTGCCTTTCAGCTGGTCTCAAGATCTTGTCTCACAACCAGGAAGAATGAGGTTATGCAGACAACTGGAGGGTGAGCAGGCCAGAGCAGAGCTTTATTGAGTGACAGAACAGCTCTCAGGGGACCCAAAGTGGGTAGCTCCTTTCCACAGGCAGGTCATCCCAAAAAATATCTGAGTCTGGCTGAGTCTGATATTTTCTGTGCTCAGAATGGAGGAAGTGCATGCTGATTTGCTGATTGCATGAGGCAATCATGGGCGGACCTGGAAAAAACAACATTGAATTGGCCAAAAGGCATCAGTGAAATTCTCACTCCAGGTGGCAAACTCCACACAGAACTGGCAGCCACCTGGGACCCAGGCTTCAGGCCAACCATGGCTTGAAGATGGGGTTTCACTCGAACCTGCCCCTCCCTGTACAGGAACTTGTCTCCTGCCATAGTCAACATGCTGTTCAGAGAGCCCAGGCTGTCTGCCAAGGGGTGCCAGCAGGCCAGCTCAGAGCCACCCTCAGCCCCTGGAGACCAGAGGGGTTTGGCATGCCAGCACTGTGCTGACTATGCACACACCTGGCTGGGTTGCAACTGTGCCCTGGCTTGGAGACACCAGAGCCAGCACCAGGAGCAGGGAGAGGCCAGGGAACTGGAGCAGGCGCATCCAATACCATAGGGGTAAGGGGCTTCCCAGGCCCTTGAGAGCTCTGAGATGGCCAGATCTGGAGCCACGGCTGGGGATCTGGAAGCTGTGTCTGGTAGAGTGTCTCCCACCCCACCAACTCGGTAAGGCCTGGGACTCCCACTGGGATCACCGGTTCTCAGCATTCACAGAATGTGCAGCCTTGGCCACACCTGCAGCGCTGAAGCTGGCATCCTCACAGCAGCCGCTCCAGACGGGCTGCCGCCACCATCACCTATACTGTCTTTGCAAAAGACTTTAGGTAGAAATTTTTACAGCATTCTCCAGTTGACTGAGATTGTGCTTATTTTCATCTAACTGCAGCAATTGTCAGCTCCAAACTAGTTATTTTCGGTATGTGCTATGCCTGGAATTATTATTTGGGACAATGAGTTAATATTTTATATTTATTTCTGTGGCAAAGACACTGTGGGAAAAAGCCTCATCTGCCATGCCAGGAAGAAAATGCACATACAGCACCCAAAGAAGATAACTAATGGAGACTAGAAAATATAACTAGATATTTCTTACCTCTGTTACTCATGATTAGTAACATTATTAACTTTTGTTATTGTATAAATGAAGTGAGCTTGCCATTAATTTTTTGTTCAGATTTAAAGAGCACCATTTCATTATAGTTAAATAAGCGCCGGCATTGGAATTAAACTGAATGACTTGAAATCTGACTCCACCTTTACCTTCTTTTGTGGCTTGAGGCTCCTAACTTGACCTCTTTGCAATTCAGTTTTCTTCTTATTAAGCTGTGGTAAATTTTTGAAGTTTTGGGTATGTGATGTGGTAATCAAGGTATATTCATTCGTTTTACAATTCCTAGGTCTTTATATTTCTGTATTAAATACATACTACTGATGGATTTTTATGGCACTTATGTTTACAAAATTGCTATTCTATGCTAGAAATTACAAAGGTAAACTAAGATTTTATATCCCGTAATCAAATAAATGGTTATTATTTGTAACCCAAGTCTACTTTCTCTTTGATAATTCTGTGGGAATATATAGAAATAAATTTATTCTATGATAACTGACAGGTATGGAACAATGAGAAATCTCTTTAGAGCTCACTGAAAATTATTTGAACTAGTGAAGATGACCTTAATGTATTATTTTAATACCTGCTAGTATAATTCAGGCATCTTTGAATAATGATACTCTTTGCATTTAAATACATGGAAGAAATAAATAAATACTGTGTTTATTCATTAAAGTTTTTGTTTTTTCAACTTTTACAGCTCTATAACAGTGTGGCTGAAATAATTTACAAATGTGGTTTTAATACACAAATGTGTCAGAAAGCCTAACAATCTTCAATACGTTTATGGACTTTCAATAAAAATGGCATTTAACCCTTGAAAAATGTCAAATTGGTCGTTTTCAAGAAATTTGAAGGAAATATGTAACTTCTTCATCCTGATTTTATTTTTTGAAATTTATAGTAATTAAATACTTACAATGAAAAAATGTATTTATATAAATAACTCATAAAGCTTTATTAATTAGGTTTAATCAACCCTTTAGTTACCCTCCCAAGATTCTTTGTTAAGTAGGATTATGAAAATACATTTTGTCAACATCTCATTTCCAAATAGCTTAATCTCAACACACTGCTTTTTCAAAGTGACTTTCAGTACTCTTTTTGAGTAACACATTTAATAAATGGTAAACATCTTGAATTTTAAATTTTAATTAACATACAATTTGTTGCCAATGTATTAAAGCTTTTTGGTGTAGTTAGTAGTGATCATACATAACTACACATTATGTTTTACGCAATTGTTAGAGAAAGGGCAATTCGTTGAATGCAGATACCCTGATCATATCTTTATTTTGTCATTTTTCTCACGTATCAACATGTGCAGTGGCAAAGTACAGACATGTCTACAGCAGATTTCTTTAAAGTAGTGAAAAACACAGAAATTTATAAATTTTCTCCATGTAATTTTTATATTTAATTACCACCATTGTATTACATCAGATTTCTAGTTACATTTTCTTAGTCATTTTTCTAATTTTTATAAAACGAGAAACTTAAACATGGTCACACATATTCCCCTGGTTTACATAATATAAATGACATAATGACAATAATAATTACATCAGCAATTTAAAGATATAATAACAAACACAAATACCTTATGGTGCATTTACAATTCCAGTAGTGAGCTCCAAAGTGAAAGAGTGTAGTGGAAAGAGTAGTCTGCCAACCCTAATCATGCATCCTCACTATTATGAAACTTATTTTTAAACATTAGTAGAATGATTTAGTTAATCTAATAGATCCTTCATGTGGAAAATAAAAATATTTATAATTATTACACTTAAATATAGATATTTTGAAATAAGTTTTATATTTCTTATTATATGGGGATATTTTTGTCTGTGGAGTATTTGTTTTATATTTTCATATTTTTAAAAGATAAATCAATTATGATGGATATGTTAGACACTTGTAAGTAAAAATTATTTTTTTATTTACCCATGCATGGATTTTGAAAACTACAAATATTTACTGTTGACCAAAATTGAACATATAGAAACTGTTCTATGATGTTAAAATGTAACAATACATTCCCTGTGCAACTTAGACTTTCAAAATATAGTCAAAATTTATATAATTCAGCATACTTGGCATAAAAGTATTTATCTGAATATAATTATATAATAAATAAAATAAATAATATTGACTATATGATACATATTTGATATGGTTTGGCTGTGTCTTCACCCAAATCTCATCATGAATTATAGGTCCCATAATTACCTGTCTTGTGGAGAGACCTGGTGAAAGATAATTGAATCATGTAGGTGGATCTTTCCTGTGCTCTTCTCATGATAGTGAAACCGCCTCTGCTATCTGATGGTTTTATGACGTAGAGTTTCCCTGAACAAACTCTCTTCTCTTGTCTGCTGCAATGTGGCAAGTGCCTTCACCTTCCACCGTGATTAAAAGTCTTCCCTAGCGATATGGAACTGTGGGTTCATTAAACCTCTTTCTTTTGTTAATTGCCCAATCTCCAGTATGTCTTTATCCACAGCATGAAAACAGATTAATAAAACATTTCATGTAAGAATCACCTAAAACTGAAATTAAATTTTGATTTATATAGCCTTAATATACAAAGACTAAATTACAAAAGACCATTTTTTAAGTATTTTTAAAATGTCACCCTCAATACTGATTCGTTTTTAATCACAATGTACTTTATGGAGAAAGAAACTGCTATCTACTTTTTCCTTTGGTGTTCTACAGATAAATTTTAGTGAGGCATATTTTTCATTGTATCTATTTTATAATAGCGGATCTCCAAAAACAAACTTATTTTCTACTAACTTATCAAATATTCTGCATCAAAGTCAATGCTAGAACTTTACATACATTATTTATAATCTTCAAAGTCACACTCCAAGAGAGTTATCATTTCCATTTTATGCGTAAGGAAATAGAAAGTTTAAACAATATGTGTAGGAGAAGGTCTATTGAGTAGCTGGAAGAGAGGGACTTAGAGCCTGACTTGTAGAAATCCCGAGACATATACTTTTTAATAAAATAAATATATATATACACACATACATATATACAGTCTATTCCAGTTATTATCTGTACCATACCCTTTTTGAAATTTTTTTAACAAACATTTGTCTTAGATAATAAAACTATATAAGCTCTTAAGTTTCTTCTGAAAAGCCTGTCAGGATTTGATTTAAATTAACTTGATCTGTAGATCAGTTTTGAGAAGATCGTTAATTATTGAGTCTTCCAATTTTTGATTAGGCACCTCTCAGTTCATTTTGGCTTCATTTAATTGATACAGCATTGTTTTGCAACTTCCAGTGTACATATTTCTTTAAATTTATTCTAATAATTATATTTTTACAGTACTATTATGAAGGAAGTTTTGTTTTAAATTTTGCTTTTTTAAATTTTCAATCGAAGGTATAGAATGCAATTTATTGTTTATATTAATACTGCTTCTGCAATCTTGCTAAATTTGTTTATTGGTTTTTGTATCTTTTATTTTTGTGGATTTTCTTAGGATTTTTCTATGCTATCAACAAATAAAAATATTTCCCTTTTTTTATCTCAAATTTGTGTAATCTTACTTTGTTTTTCTTGCCTTATTGCACGGCCTAGTACTCCTGATAAAAGCATAAATTAATGTGGTTAATGCTTAACAAGCATAAAGCCTTTCACCACTGATCTGATGTTAGATTCTTGATAGGTGGTATTAATCAACCTAAGAAATATCTCTTATATTTCTAGTTTACTGGGAGTTTTGTCATAAAAGGATGTACGTTTTGTCAAATTATATTTTTCATCTCTTGAAATTATTTTGTGTTTTTCTCTTTTCCTTTACTGTTATACATTGCACTTATGTATTCACAAATATTCATACACTCTGCATTCCTGTGATAAACTTGAGTTGGTCATAACATAGTCTCATTTTTATTTGTTGTTGGATTCAATTTTTCATATGTTTATAAAATATTAGACTGTAGTTTTTTTTTTAGGAATTGACTGTCTAGTTTCAAAATTGAGACAAATGTCTCCATTTACTGAAAAACTGTATAACATATGGTATTATATTTATCTCAAATGAAACATTTTGTGTCCTTACAGCTTAGCTCCCACTTATAAGTGAAAACCTGTAATATTTGATGTTCTATTCCTGAGTTACCTCACTGGCATTGCCTTTTTATGGTTGAATAGTATTTCATGGTGTGTGTGTGTGTGTGTGTGTGTGTTTGTATGTGTGTATATATGTGTGTGTATATATATGTGTGTATATATGTGTATATATATATATGTGTGTGTGTGTGTGTGTATATATATATATATATATATGTTTCTTAGACAGTGATTGGTCAGTGGACACTTAGCTTGGTTATATATCTTTATAATTTTGAATTGTGCAGCTGTAAATATTCATGGGCAAGTGTCTTTTCCATATAATGACTTTTCCTTGGGATTGATATTCAGTAGTGAAAAGGCTAGATTGAATTGTAAATCTACGTTTAGTCCTTTAAGGAATCTTTTTCTAAAAATGTCCTATTTGATCTAGGTTGCAGAATCATTGCTATATTTTGTAATTGTCTCATTATTATTTTATTTTCTGAAGGATTTTGAGTGACATTTTCTATGTAATTTCTGGTATTGGTAATTTTTTCTCACTTTTCTTGATAAGGAGCTTGATGAGAATTCTATGTATTTTATGACTTGTTTAAAAAAATAGGTTTGGGCTTCATTTTACTTTTTCTTTTGACTTTCTATTTCTATTTCATTTATTTCTGCTCTAACCTTTGCATTTTTCCTTCCATTTGTTTTCCATTAAATATGCTCTTTTTCTATTTTAGATTGTTAGACTAGAAATTTATTAAGAAATGTTTCTTTGTTTCCAATGTAGGCAGTTACAACTATAAGTTTACTTTTAAACATGCATGTGCCTGATTCTCACAAATTTCATATATTCAGTTCAAAACATTCTCATCATTCTGATTTCACTTGTCATTTTTCTCTTTCCATCCAATATGTTGTAATTACTTATAATGTGCCTGTTTACATTTTAAGCCACACAGGATCATAGCTGTAAAATAAGTCTATTGTTTACAGGCAAAGTGGGAAAAGAAAAAAAAAAAACATTTTTATAGAAATACAGATATGTATCATTTCCGATCATCATTTTTTATGAGGATATAAGTTTTCATTTGGCATTACATTTTAAGGTAAAAAATTCCATACATTTATTTTGGAACAAGTCAGCTTTTGAAAAGTTTTCTTAGTTTTCCTTTTATTTATTGACATTCATTCCCGAATAAAATTTCTCCTGTGAACAGAATTCTGAGTTAACAGTTCTTGGTTGTTTAAAGTATGTGTTCCACTTTCTTCTGTCTTCCACTGTTATTGGTGGATTATTGTTATTCTGCATCAATATGTAATTTTTTTTCTTGCATCTTTCAAGCTTTGCTATATAATTTTGGCTTTAGGCAGTTTAAATATGATGTGTCTCAGAATTGTAGGGAACCAGCCCTATATCACCCGTGGGTACCCCATGTTCGCTGATGACAAAGGAATGAGAAAAAGACAGATTAAGAGAAATAGTGGGACCAGGGGCCATGACTCATTACTTTGGAGAAGACAGTAAAGGCCCCGAACTTTGATCATCTACACTATTTATTGCTTAAAATCATTTTGATCCATAGGGTAGGGGTAGAGTGATGGCGGAGTGAATCAGTGAGCCGGAACTGGTGTGTCATTCTAAGGACTGATAACAGCGGTGGTTTGTGAGTTTCACAAAACAAGAACATGTGGTTATCTTTAGTTTATTATCTATGTGCAGCTGGTGAAACATGGACCTTACAAGGAGCCTACAATCTGGTTACATCATAGAGCTACAAAGTGGTTTTATGTCCTTGAGCACAGTGTTTATGGGAGTAGAGCAGAGGTCACCCTGCACGGGAACATGAGACATGGAGAGGCCTTCTGCAGTTTATGTGTTACTCATAACCAATTTATGTAGGAATTCTGTAAGTCCTTTCTCCTTTGCTGCTTTTCCCAACAAGAAGGAAGCTTATTTGTACTTATCCGGCCTGGTGTTCATCTTATGCCTGAAAATTTCTTCTAACGAATTTGGGAAAGTACATAAACTATTTTCTGAATGTTTTGCCCATTCTTAATCTTTCCATGTTTGTTATTGTAGGTATAAATATGCCCGCTCCCTTGATAAAGTCTGTTTAAATCTTTCAGTACTTTATCTCTATATTCTTTACCTGGATTATGTATATTAGTATATATTTCGTTTATGCTTTCCTTTGTCATATACACTTCATTAAATTCATCCAATGAATTTTTTTCAAGCTTCTAATTTTCAATGTTAGAATTGTTATTTGATTATTTTTATTTATTCCTTGTTGAGATTTTCTTCTTTACTACTGAAATTTTTATGTACTAAAAATATGTGCTGCATTAGTTAATTTATTTGATTATAATAATCACAAAACTTTTCCTCTCTTGGTTCTAATGGCTGATTATTCTCAGGGCCAGACTTAATTGTCTTTTCATTTTAGCATATGCTCCATATCCGTGATTCACCATAATTGAGTAATTGTGCATTTCATTCTAAACTTTATGAGGCATTATGAGTGACTATTATTTCTTTTTACCTGTAAAAATTTTATTTATGAATAGTATAATTAAATTTGAGAATTATAATATAATTGTAAAATAAAAATTTATATAATTATAAAATTACATTATATAACTATCACAGCTATCCCCTGCAGAAGGAAGAGTTCTTACTAAAGTCTTAGTATTTTATATGAAGAAACATAACCTATATCTTGTATATTTTTTCTGCATTTTGTGAATCCATTCTGTAGTCTGTTAATCTTAAGTAATTAGAATCCAGTTCATGTGGTCTTAATGTGTACAAAATTAACAAATAATATATTCACATCATAGAAAAATATAAAATGGTCAAGAGTGAAAAAAAAACTTCTTAGAAATCATAACACTTGGAGGGAACCATTTTTGAGATTTTTGATGTATAATTCTCCTTCCCAGTTTTCTTATGGATTATGTCATGCTTTCTATTCGGTGCAATATTATTTTAATATTAATATATTCCTATTAGTATATAAATTATTATTATATGAAACTTATGCTAAAATGTCAATGCTAATTTGAATTGCAATACAGGGCCACACTTACCGTAAATACATGTATGCATACATACATCTCATAAGATATGCAGAAATGACAAATTTCCATCTTTGACTTTAAATGCTCACACTGATTAGCATGAAATTTGTTGTGCTAAATAGCCTGAGAAGAGGGGAGCATAAAATTGACTTGACATGCTAATATTGTATTTTACAGTGGGTCCCATTATAATTAAAAGGGAATTTTATTGTAGCTACACATGGTGCTTCACCTTCAAAAAATACTCCTACTCCCAGCAATTCCATGAGAATATTATTAATCTCAGAAGGAGATGAGCTTGTTTCAAAACTGCTAAAATCTCTGAAGTTTGTGCATAATTAAAGTTAGAGACGATCCTTGGTGTTTATTCGTAGTGTGAATTTAAGACAAAAGAATAAGCAAACCAGAAGATAAATGGTATTTGTAACTTGTAAGTGCAACTGTGTTTCTAAACTAAACCTGGTAAACATGTTATGCCTAATCCAAGAAGGTTACTTGTGTCAAAATAAATGCTAATATAATATCTTAAATCAATGGCCAAACTGAATCAACTAGCCATTGATAGAAGAATATAATTACTGGTTCAGTTTTAACAATGAGGATTATATGTAGCTTTCTAAAAATATTACCTATATATTTTTGCTTCCTGCCTCTAAATCTTAATCAGCACTTTAAACTATATTGAAGAATTATGTTTATTGCCTTATTGTATTATACTATGTTATAGACATGTATTTTTATATAAGAATTGGATGACAATGTTTGGTTACAGTTTGTATAATAAAAAGGGTTACATCTGTTACAGTAATTCCAGTGCTGGTAATTAGAACCATGCAAATAATGTTGACAGCTGGGTTTAATGCCTTTTTATTTGATTTTAATGGGTTTATCCCTAAGAACAAACTGAAGATCAAAAAAAGTTATAATTTTTTCAAGGTCACAAATTGATTTGCACATGGTTTTGTTGCTAAGGATAAGTCAAATTTCAACTTTTCTTTTTTACTTCTCCTCAAACACTTAAAATTTTCTATTTGTGATTGTGCCCAGTAAAATAATGTGACCTCTTCATGTAAATGCAAATTAGAATAATATATTTTAAAATGAATATTTTCAAGGCAATTTATAGCAACCACAAAATCAATGTAAACAAATAGTAGATGCATATTTCTTTTTTCACAAAGTCATTTAAAGGCTTATGCCTTGATAAAGAACAGTATAATGTAGTGATTAGAACATGATTTCTTGAGCAGAGCTATCTGGATTTCAAACTTGATTCTGCAAATTACCAGCAGTTTGACATCAGGCAAGTTACTCTTTGCTCATTTTCTCTATCTGTAAAATATACATAGGAATAATTTAGATACCTCAAAATATTATGTCAATTTAGACTGAATTAATATTTACCAAACACATAGAATGTTGCCTCACTATATTCCTTTCATTGAGGAAAACATCGTAAAACAAATGTAAAAATAATGTTGACTGTCTTGTTTATTGTTTTAAAACAGCTTTTACCTTTGGCCCAAGTATTACAAAATCTCCAGCTAGCAAAGTATCAACTACATTAAATTAATGTTATTTGCTTAAATAACATAGCTCTAGCTAAGTATTTGATAATTCTATTCTGTTTTTATATCCAAAAGTCTTTGTTCCCTTGGATGTGTGTATGTGTTTTCCATATATAATATACTTAAAACTGACAGGTAAAGTAGCTTAATTCAGTAGGTTCTAAATAATAGAAATCAGAAACTAAAATTTCATAGCAAAGAAATGTGAGATAAAAGGGATTACCTTTCAAGAGCATCAGATAAAACCCTGTGTAGATTTTGTGTGTATGGGTGTGTGGAAAGTTAGTCAATACTTCTGCATTCATTCAGGAACTCAGGCATTATAGTGGCTTCATGCCCAGATAGCAATGTCTGTGGACAGGTGGACTTAATGCTTCAAGGCTATATCTGGTTGGCAATAAATTGAATTCACCACAAAGAAAACAAAGCAAATCAACAGAAGAGTGTTTTTGTGCAAATGGCAAAATGTTAAGCCACAGGAAGGTCAGTTGAAAGAATAGCTAAGACAAACTGCTAAATTCGTGAAAATATTTTGTGCATAGTTATTTTATTTGACTTCTTGTCCAAGTGGTTAAAAACAGCCATTCAGCATATTGGAGAACTTGCAGAGTCAAAATTACAAAACTTGATTTAAAACAGCTGTTTGAGAAATATACTGAACAAAACCTGGAGAATGTACATTTATATTTCTTGGTTAAAGAAACCCACTATTAAATATCATTCATAAAATGGAGATTGACTATGTAGTGTAAACATGAATTTGGTCATTAAAGATACTTGTCTCTCAGTGACAAGTAGTTGCTGTTTTAATGGAGGGTCTATTTGATTAATAAAATGATGCTGCTGATTTTATTATTTTTAAGACATGAGAGACTGGTTAAAATTTATGTTGAAAGTTTTAAAGATATAACTAGAAACTAAAATATGCTTTTAAACATATTTTACATATAAACTCTCAGGCTTCGTCTTATTTGTGATTGTCTTCCTTTTTTCTTATTCTTTTTTTAAAAAATTCTTACTCATAATTTATTTAGAAGTCATTGTATTGTAGAAGTAATTTAATATAAACTTTTTACTGTGGTTTTATATTTAGTAAAAAGCTGTATACCTATTAGAGTTCCCATGAGCTCTATACTCAGTTTCTTCTAATCTTAACATTTTACATCAGTGTAGTCATCACAAATAATGAGATAATAAGTATACAGTATTAACTTATAAAATGCACAGATCTTTAATGATTTCATAGTTCTTATCTACTATCCTTATATGTTTTAGAGTCCCATACAAAATACCACATTACATTAATATTATCTCTTTAGACACCTCCTGGCTGTGGTACTTTTTCAGATGCTCCTTGTTTTGATGTTTTTGACAGCTTTAAGCTGTATTGTTCAGGTGTATAGGAGAATGTCCCTTGATAGGGATTATCTCACATTTTTCGTTATTAGACAAACACTATTAGTTTGTGTCAAGGCAACAGAGGAAAAGTGCCATTCTCATATCATCCTATCAAATGTACAGAATGCCAACATGCAGTATTACTGCTGATGTTAAATCTGATCAACTGGCTGAGGTAGTATTTTTTAGGCTTCACCTGTTTCATTCTCCCCCATTCTCTCCCAAACACGCCTGACAACCCCCAGTCTGTCTAATATCTCTGAAATTCTTCTTTTTTCAGAATGGTATATAATGAGATTCACACAATATATAGATTTTTCAAACTTGTCATTTAGCAATATGCATTTGAGTTTTATCTGCATCATTTTGTGGTAAAAATGGCCACACTGCCCAAAGTAATTTTTAGATTCAGTGATATTCCTATCAAGCTACCAGTGACTTCCTTCACAGAATTAGAAAGAAAGAAAAAACTATTTTAGATTTCATATGGAACCAAAAAAAAAAAAAGAAGAGTCTATATAGCCAAGACAATCCTAAGCAAAAAGAACAAAGCTGGAGGCATCATACTACCTGACTTCAAATATACTACAAGAAAACAAGTAACCAAAACAGCATGGTTATGGTACCAAAACAAATATAGAGACCAATGGAACAGAACACAGACCTCAGACATAACACCACACATCTATAACAATCTGATCTTAGACAAACCTGACAAAAATAAGCAATGGGGAGAGGATTACCTATTTAATAAATGGTGCTGGGAAAACTGGCTAACCATATGCAGAAAACAGAAACTGGACCCCTTCCTTATACAAAAATTAACTCCTGATGGATTAAAGACTTACACGCAAAACCCCAAACCATAAAAACCCTAGAGGAAAAACTAAGCAATACCATTCAGAACATAGTCATGGGCAAAAACTTCATGACTGAAACACCAAAAGCAATTGCCATGAGAGCCAAAATTGACAAATGTAACGTAATGGATCTAAAGCGTCCGCATGGCCAAAGAAACTATCATCAGAGTTAATAGGCAACCTACAGAATGGGAAATTTTTTTTTAACAATCTATCCATCTGCCAAAGGGCTAATATCCAGAATCTACAAGCAATTTAAACAAATTTATTAGGAAAACAACCCCATGAAAAAGTGGGCAAAGGAAATGAACAGACACTTCTCAAAAGAAGACATTTATGTGGCCAACGAACATTTGAAAGAAAGCTCATCATCACTGGTCATTAGAGAAATGCAAATTAAAACTATAATGAGATACCATCTCATGTCATTTAGAATGGTGATCATTAAAATGTTAGGAAACAACAGATGCTGGTTAGGATGTGGAGAAATAGGAATACTTTTACACTGTTGGTGGGAGTGGAAATTAGTTCAATCATTGTGGAAGACAGTGTGGCAATTCCTCAAGGATCTAGAAACAGAAGTACTATTTGACCCAGCAATCCTATTACTGGGTCTATACCCAAAGTATTTTTTTTTTTAATTGCATTTTAGGTTTCCTAATCATTCCACTAGAAAGACACATGCACATGTATGTTTATTGCAGCCCTGTTCACAATAGCAAAGACTTGGAACCAACAACAATGACCATCATTGACCGACTGTTTAAAGGAAATGTGGCACATATATACCATGGAGTACTATGCAGCCATGAACAATAATGAGTTCATGTCCATTGAAAGTCATGGATGAAGCTGGAAACCATCATTCTCAGCAAACTAACATATCAACAGTAAACCAGACACCTCTTTTCTCACTCATAGGTGGTACTTGAACAGTGTGAACACATAGACACTGGGAGTGGAACATCACACATTGGGGCCTGCTGGGGGATGGGGCAAGGGGATGGAGAGCATTTGGACAACTACCTACATGACAGTTTGTAGGCTGATGGGTTGATCTAGATGAGGGGTTGATAGGTGCAGCAAACCCCCATGGCACATGTATAACTATATAACAAACCTGCATGTTCTATGCATTACCAAGAACTTAAAGCAAGAAAAAAAAAATTATAAAAATAAAAAAAAATTTCTTTAGTTATTGTTTTTAATGTGTTATGCTTTTTAAATATTATCTTTTTTATTCATTTTTCTTGTATTCCACTTATATGTATTTTTCAAATTTATTATTTCCCAATTTTTTACATTTTTTATAAATTTATATTTCAAATGTATTTATTATACTTTAAGTTCTGGGATATATGGGCAGATCATGAAGAGCTGTCACATACCATGGTGTAACAAATATCACGGTGGTGGTTTGCTGCATCCACCACCCCATCATCTACATTAGGTTTTTTCCAATTTTTTAATAAAACGGTCTTTTTGTTGATGCATAACAGTTATATATAGTTTCAAGGTACATGTGATAATTTAATATATTCAGATAATTTGTAAAGATCAAGTCTGTGTAGTTGTGTTATTTGTAAACTTATTTCCTTTTTTCTTCATGCTAGAAATACTCAAATTATTATTTTCACTATGATGAAATGTGCCACAAAGTATTGTAAACTATAATCGTTCTACTGATGTATTAAACACTAAATCTAATTACATCAGTCAAATAATATATTTCAACCCTTTAATCACCTTTTTTTTTTTTTTTTTTTTTTTTTTGAGACGGAGTTTCGCTGTTGTTACCCAGACTGAAGTGCAATGGCACGATCTCGGCTCACCGCAACCTCCGTCTTCTGGGTTCAAGCAATACTCCTGCCTCAGCCTCCCGAGTAGCTGGGACTACAGGCACGCACCACCATGCCCAGCTATTTTTTTTGTATTCTTAGTAGAGACGGGGTTTCACCTTGTTGACCAGGATGGTCTCAATCTCTTGACCTCGTGATCCACCTGCCTCGGCCTCCCAAAGTGCTGGGATTATAAGCTTGAGCCACCGCGCCCAGCCTCCCATTAATCATCTTTATTGTCCCTGCCCCCTACCCTTTCCAGCCTCTGGTAACCACCAATCTACTTTCTATCTTTATAGGATACACTCTTTTAGCTCTGACATATAAAAGATAAACATGAAATATTTGTATTTCTCTGCTTGGTTTATTACACTTAACAGAAAGTTGTTCCATGCTCATGGATGGGAAGAATTGATTTTTTTTTAATGGTAATACTACTCAAAGCTACATATTTTATGCAATCCTTATTAAAATACCAATGACATTTTCACATAATTTTAAAATATATATGAAATCGCAGAAGACCCTCAATAGACAGAGCAATTCTGAGCAAGAAAACAAACCTAGAAGGACAACAATGTGTGACTTCAAAATTTACTACGAAGCTATAATAACCAGATATTCTGACCAATGAACAGTATATTTAACTCATATATAAGTTAACACATTTATAACCAACTCATAGAAATTTGGGCAAGAGATTTAAAACAGCTGTATTTTAGTGTTCAGGTTTATCTATATTATGTTTATAACCTTAGTGTAAAGGTTTATTTCAGGTTTGAAGATCTAAAGGTCAGAAAAGAGTATATTCTTGTAATAATCTAATGAATTAATGAATTATTTCTCTACCACTCACTATATTCTTACATTTGACTAAGCTCTGGAGTCAAATCTTTTTTTTTTTTTTTTCATCATGTGGAGTTTGTAGTCTTAACCAATCATTGACAAGATAAATGGCAGTCCATTTTCTGCATGTCTAGTAACCTGGTTTTATAAAGTACGATTCCTAGAATGGAGGCCATATTTTATATGACTCTGCAAATAATAATATTCTCTTTCTAGTAATATTGTTACACTGCCAAAATAAAACCGCTTGGTTCATAGGTTGACCCAAATTATCTCAAATGTGCACATATAATACAAACCCAGGTTTAGAATTGGAAAAAAAAAGCATAATTCATCAATATGCCTTACTTAATAAATGGACCCTTTTTGAATATTATATATATTCAATATTATAATGTCAATAATACATGCACTGTCATTTTCACTATGAACCTAGTTGCATTCACAGTTCTCATTTCCCTTAGCCTATTTACTTTAAAAATAATCTCAAAGAAAGATGAGAACTTGCAGAGGTCCTCATAAAACTTTTAAAAATGGATGTATTTTCTAATTATGTATCTTTTGTGTTTTACCTTGACTATGCTAAAAAAGTGAGCACACTGAAATGTGGGCTTCATAGTGAGCAAATCTGATTTACATTTTCCTAAATTTCAGGGGTAATTATTAGAGATGGATTATTTAACTGGCCTGTAATTAGAATACCAATGAGCCAGTTCCCCTAAAAATATCTCCCTATTGTAGACAGACAATTCCCTTCTACTTGAATATCTTAGCAATAAAAAGTTGCTCCCTATATAACACATATTTTTTCCACTTAAAAAAGGTAAATGAATATGCAGGCCATCCTTAATAACCCTAAAGGAAACCTTCCCTCTGTATTTCAATGCATTTATTCAGTCATTAGATAGAATGGATACCCAGAGATTACATGGTTGATAGCCCTAATGTTTCTGAGTAAAGATAAAGAGTTTAATTTCAAGGGGTGAGGATGAGGCAGGTTGTCATACATCATATCATTTTCCTTTTGAAGTTAGGCTGTAGGGTAGATTCTAGGATCAGTGGGAAACAGAGTTTGGCAAACAGTAATTGAATCAGTCTCTACTTTGGAAATCAATTTCAAAAATACTCAAGTGAAATATCAATAAACATATTTTATAGAATAAATACCACTTTAAAGAGATATTTTGATTTCTTGAAGAATGACCTGTTAAAAGGACCATATGTATGCATGTATGTGTGTTGATGTATATGCATACGTATATATGTATGTGTATATATACAAAAAAGTAGAGAGAGAGCTAGCTCAGGATGACTTCTCACAATAACAGATTTTAGACTAATTTTGATAAACACCCCACCCATTGTGTGTGCATGTGTGTGAATGTGTGTATGGGTGTTATCTCGCTCATACTATTCTCCAATAGAGTGAAACAGGGTTAAACGAAAAATGGCTAGAGTTTGTTTATTCTATAGGTGACCTCTAACTCAGTTTATGTAGACCATGCAGGGAGTGACCTGGTTACTGTCAGGTAAAAATCTAGCTTTCAGCCTTGCATTTCATCCTCTAACTTTTTAAACCAACAACATCATCAGCAGCAGCAGCATTTTCAAATAGATTTCCCCTTTACTTGAGTAAATTGAAGCCATTTTTTTTCCATTCTAATAATGAAATACAGGCATCTCTTTGGAGATATTGCTGATTTGGTTCTAGACCACCATAGTAGAGAACTATTACCAAAAAATGTGATCACACAAACTTTATGGCTTCTCAGTATATATAAAAGTTCTTCCCATTCTACTGCATCCTATTAAATGTGCAACAGCAATACCTTAAATTTAAAAAATATTGTATGGCCAAAAATGATAAGAAACATTTAAGCCTTTAGGAAGTCCTAATCTCTTTTTTTTTTTTTTCTAATGAAGAGTCTTGCCATGATTTGGATTGCGCTGACTAGTCAGGGTGGGGGTTGGTGATTTGTGGGGTAGCTGTGACTCTTGTAAAACAAGGTAACAATGAAATTCGCCATTCACTGACTCTGTCATGAAAGATTTTTCTATAGCATATGATGCTGTTTGATAGCATTTTGCTCACTGCAGAACTTCTTTCAATAGTGAAGTCAATCCTTTCAAGACCTGCCACTGCTTTATCAACTAAGTTTACATAGTATTCTAAATCTTTTGTTGTCATTTCAACAATGTTTACAACATCTTCACCGGAGTACCTTATGTCACAAGAAACCACTCTTTGCTCACCTGTAAGGAACAACTCTCACTCATTCAGACTGAGATTGCTGCAATTCAATAACATTTTCAGGCTCCAATTCTCATTCTAGTTCTCTTGCTATTTTCCACCTTCTCTTACAATTTACCACTACATGTGCAGTGACCTCTCACTAAAATCTTGAAGTCCTCAAAGTCATCCATGAGGGTTGGAACCAAATCTCTCCAAATCTTTCCAAATTCCTGTTAATGTCCATATTTTACCTCCTCCTATGAATCACAAAGATTCTTAATGACATCTAGTATAGTGTCTTCTTTCCAGAACGTTTTCAATTTACTTGGCTGAAGTCCACCAGAGAAATCCCCATCTAAGACAGCTATAGCTTTATAGAATGTATTATTAAATTGTAAGACTTGAAATTTAAAATTACTTCTTGATCCATGGGCTTCAGAATAGATGTTGTGTTAACAGGCATGAAAATATTATTAATCTCCTGTACTTCTCCATCAGAGCTCTTGCATGACTGAGTGCACTGTAAAGTGCAGTAATATTTCAAAATGAATGTTTTTTTCTAAGCAGTAGGTCTCAAAAGTAGGCTTCAAATATTCACTAAACCATGCTGTTAAACAGATATACTGTATACAGGTTTTGTTTAATTTATAGAGCACAGGCAGAGTAAATTTAGTATAATTCTTAGTGACCCTAGAATTTTAAGAATGATAAATAAGCATTGATTTTGGCTTAAAGTCATCAGCTGCATTATCCCATAACAAGAGAATAAGCCTGTTCTTTGAAGCTTTGAAGCCAGGCATTGATTTCTCCTCTCTAGCTATGAAAGTATAAGCTGGCATCTTCCAATAGAAGCCTGTTTCCTCTACATGGAAAATCTATGGTTTAGCGGAGCTACTGTCATAAAAAATTTAGCACTAGCTTCTGTGTAACTTACTGCAGCTTCTATGGTAACACTTGCTGCTTTACCATACACTTTCATATTCGGGACTGGCTTCTTTCTTTTACTGTTTTTGTTGTTTGTTTGTTTGTTTGTTTTGAGACAGAATCTCACTCTGTCACCCAGACTGGAATGCAGTGCTGTAATCTAGGCTCACTGCAACCTCCGGTTCCCAGGTTCAAGCGATTCTCCTACCTCAGTCTCCTGAGTAGCGGGGATTACAGGTGAGCACCACTACACCTGGCTATATATTTTAGTAGAGAGGGGGTTTTACCATGTTAGCCAGGCTGGTCTTGAACTCCTGACCTCCAGTGATCCACCCACTTAAGCCTCCCAAAGTGCTGGGATTATAGGCATGAGGCACTGCTCAGACTTTCTTCTCTAAATTTTAAGAACCAACTTTTACTAGCTTCAAACTTTTTTTCTGCAGCTTCTTCACAGCTCTAAACCTTTGCAGAATTGAAGAGAGTTAGGGGCTTGCTCCAGATTAAGTTTTGGCATTGGCAAATGTTGTGGATGGTTTGCTCTTCTATCTAGACCACTAAAACTGTCTTCATATCAGCAATAAAGTTGTTTCACATTCTTATCATTTGTGTGTTCACTGGAGTACCACCTTTACTTTCCTTTGGGAACTTTTTCTTTACATTCACAATCAGTGTGTAGTGCAAGATGCCTACCTTTTAGCTTCTCTGGCCTTTCAACATGCCTTCCTTACTAAGTTTAATTACATCTAACTTTTGATTTAAAGCAAGAGAGGTGAGAATCCTTCACTTAGACACTTGCAGGCCATTGCAAGGTTATTAACTGACCTGATTTTAATATTACTGTGTCTTAGGAAATAGGAAGGCCTGAGGAGAGGGAGACAGATGAAGGAAAGCTGGCCAGTGGGACAGTCAGAACACACACAAAACTTATCAATTATGGTTTTTCTCCCTATATGGGTTTGGTTTGTGGTGTCCCAAAACCATGGCAATAGTAACATCAAACATGACTCTTCTCAGATCACCATAAGAAATGTAATAATAGCAAAAAATTTGCAATATTGTGAGAATTACCGAAATGTGATGCAGAGACTGAAATAATCACCTACTGTTGAAAAAAGTGGTGCCAAGAGATTGCTTGACAGAGTATTACCACAACCTTCCAATTTTAAAGGAAAACAATATCTGAAAAGCAAAATAAAGTGAGGCACATTAAAATTAGGTATGATTGTAGTTTGAGTGACACAAGGATCTGTGAGTGGTTGGTTATATTTTTTAATAATATTTAAAATGAACACATGGGTCCATTCGCTACTCCATGTGTTTTAGAATTTATCACTGCCTTTAAAAAACTGACCACCAGGATAGTTTTATTTACTGAAAGTACTTCCAATACAATATATGTATTTCTACATAAAGAGATATAAGATTTTTTAATTGAAAGAGGTGAAAAATATATAAAGTAGTTACAGAAATCAGAAAGTTAAAAAATTCTCTAGCTCTATAAACTAAAGCAGCACCTTTCTAAACTGCTAAGGAGAGCAAGATTAATAAAGATATATTCCTAGTAAAATCCTGCTTAATTATAACCAATTCCAATGTGTTTTTTAAACCTTTTTCCTCAAGGACAATTTTGCCAGAGTATGTATATAAAGGGCACTTTTTCCGGTTGTCTACTTACCACCCAAGTTCTCCTCAGGGCGACTCAGAAAACGTAACTGTAGGGTTTCTCTTGCCACTACTCTGCATTTGAAAGCCTTACTTTATCCAAGTCAGATCCCTTAAGATTTATGTCAGGCAAAGCTCTTGTTGTGTCTCCAGCAGGAGGAAAATTTCTAAAGTATATTTTCTCAAGATCAGTTGTATATTGCAGTGGTTTTAAGGGCACTTGTTACTGGAATCAGAATTCTACCTATATCTCTGTTATCTCTGTGTGTAATCTGTTTCATCTATTGAAGCCCCCCTTTCTCATATGTAAGGCAAAAATAGTAAAGTAGCCTACTATATCTGGAAATTTTTATGATCAATTTGATATCATCCATGTAAAATTATCAGCCCATTTCCTGGCTTTAGTATGTACTAAATAAGGTTTCACTGTTAACTAATTGTATTTCTATATCTTGTTTGCAAAACAGATAGATTGATATATTTTTATTATCCTAAAAATTATATTTCTTGAAAAGATAGTTTAAGTAAAATGTTTGGTTCTTTCAAAAACAAATATTTTAGAGTCTATTGAGTGGCTGACAGAGGAAGATCTAACACAATTTCATAAAGGGGGAATAGATTATGAATGAAAATGTTTAATGCCTTATTGTCTGCTGTATGGCAGTTTAGAAGAGTATATTTTTCTTCAGCTTTTACATTCAGGGGTACATGGGCAGCATGGGCAGGTTTGCTACATAGACAAATGTGTGCCGTCCTAGTTTGTTGCACAGATAATCTCATTTCCTAGATATTAAGCTCAGCGCCCATTACGTATAAGAGCGTTTTTAAATTTGTATTAATCCATTCTCTTTTTCAATTCTTAAATACTTGGGGGTAGATTTCAAAAAGATAGTAATTGAACAAGAATGGCATAAATTTCTAACCCAATATTCTCTTCTAAGCCAAAGGACATTACATGTTTTAGCCACTATAACACCTCAAAGCTTGTGGAATACAAAAACATCTAGTGCATGAAATGATTGATGATGATACTTCTGATGTTGTAAAGTTGTAATCTGTCTCTTGTTCAAATGGGATGTCAAGACAACTAATAAAATCCCCGACACTAGAGAGAAAAGCCTGTGGCATGAAAAGAATCAGTTGGAAGAGAATAGATTCCTTTTCTGGGCTTGCCCAAGCACACATCCAAAATTCCTTATTTATAAAGTTTTTGCCCTGCGTTTGCTGCAATTGCATTTGGCAGCTAAACCTGAGGTGAGTGATGGAGAGTATTGTAGTCTTTATTCTATAGTTCTTGTAGTGAATATTCATACTGACATTCTTCGTTAGTGTCTGCTGCCATAGGCCCTATCAGAGTGCTATGTAATATGCAGTCTATATAATGTATTACCTTCAAAAAGTGAAAATGTCAAATTCTGAAATAATTATTGACTCAGATTTCTAGATAAGTAATTGTGGAGCCATTTTGAAAAATGACAATTATTTTTCTTCTCCAAATTTTTGTTTTCCCATTTTTGAAAGTCTTAATGTGAATGTGAGTGTTCCAAATATATAAATTTAAAGCATACAAATATAAAACCAATAAATATATGTTTAAATATAAATATAAAACATAAAATATAAACATGTAGAAAACTCACATACATATTGTATATCACATAATATATATTTAAAACATATATATTAATGAATATATCTTTAACAATTTTGTCTTATATAAAATAAATACAAGAAACATACAGATTTTTGAAATTTCAATTGAATTTACATTGTATATACTTCTTATATACAAGATGTTTGGAAATATGTATACATAATAGAATGGATAAATTGTGCCTATATGTGGGATATAAAAAATTGAGATCATAGACTTTGAAAATGAAATAGTTGTTACTAGGAACTGGGAGGATAAAGTGGGAGACATTGGCCAAAGGATACAAATTTTACTTAGATGAGAGGAATAAATTCAAGAGATCTACTGTAAAATATAATCACTATAGTAACAACAATATATTTTAGTCTTCAAAATTGCAAAGAGAGTAGATTTTAAATGTTCTTATTATAAAAAGTGTGTAAGGAAATATATACAGATAATTTTATAGTTCATGAAACACAAAAACAAACTTCTACTTAAAAAAAATGTATGTCCTTTATTTTGGTTATTATAAATAGAAATTATACATTTTAAATCTTCATTTATAGTATTTATAGTAAAGTAGAAATACTTTAATGCCCTGATAAATGCATCTTGTCATTTGTGATTAATTTACTCACCTAATTAGCCCTTTCTAAAAAGAGAATTTTGTGCTCACTGATTTATGAAAAGCTCTTTGTGGTTAAGATTGAGACATTTTATTATTGTTTTGTAGATATGTTATCTACAAAATATCAATATCAATTAATTTTTAATTATCATTTTAATATGTTTAAATACACATATTTACTGCAAGTATTTTAAAAGATATTTTTAAAATATGCTGTTTCCTCTTTAAGTTTGCCTCTTAGAATTCCTAAACAAACTGCAGTTATATATCAGCAATGCATTTTTTCTTTTATATGGTTAAAACTATACATTTCAGCTGTTTTAACTTTATTAAGGTTTGCACCTGGGTAAAATGTGAAGTGACAGAATTGTAGTTTTTTCTTAAATAATTAATTTCCCAGAAGCCTTTACTTAGTGTTCATTTAGAATATGGTTTATTTTATTAAATCTCTATATTTATTAAATTGGGACAGACGATGCTAGTGAGTCTTGATCTTGAGTGCCAGTTGTGATCAGAAGGCAGTGTCTGTGAATAAGCAGTGTGATGAAAGAAATTGGAGTTCAAGTTAGGACTTAGGAAGACATGCCAAGATGGATTATCCAAATTTCTCATTGATGAAGAAGAGAAAACTGCTGGCACACTGACCTATATTTAACTATATAACTTCAAGGGTTTTATTTCTGTTTATTTTTCCTGAAACTTTGATTCATTTCAGACCTCATGCTGGTGCTACCATAGTGACTGTTAAAAGTTTCTATTTTATTTTATTGTTATTACATTTATTTCACTATTTTCCCCTTTTTCTCGACATTTTTCAGTTCTCACATTTTATACTTTTAACTATACATTAGAATAATAAAATTTATAATAAATAATTTTATTAAAACCTCTTCTTTTTTAAAAAAATGGAGTTTCATTCTTGTCACCCAGGCTGGAGTGTAATGGCCCAAGTTTGGCTCACTGCAATCTCCGAGTCCTGGGTTGAAGCAATTCTCCTGCCTCAGCCTACCAAGTAGCTGAGATTACAGGCATGCACCACCATGACCAGCTAATTTTTGTATTTTTAAAGTACAGTGGAGTTTCACAATGTTGGCCAGGCTTGTCTTAAACTCCTGACCTCAGGTAATCTGCCTGACTCGGTCTCCCAAAGTGCTGGGATTACAGGCATGAGCCACCACACCGGACTGCAATGTCTTTAAATATATAAATTAATTCATAGAAAATTGACATCCGTACAAGGTTTAGTATACAAATATTCATTTTTTCTTTCAGGAAATATTAATAGGTGCTCTATAAATGTTACTAATTTTATTCCATATTTTGTTCTTCCCATAGTAAATAAGATTTTATTTGTTATCTTTTAAACTAATTAACATAGAGAAGTTATTTTAAAAAATATTTCCCACCTGTGTTTATAGAAAATATACAAAATATTTTGTTCCTTATTTTAATTTCTAGGCAATTTTCTAAGTGTTTCATATTTCAGTTGAGTATATTTGGTGTTCTGGGTATATAATTAGATTTATTGTGAAATGCCATTTTCTTTTCTATAGCTATTTATTTTATTTTGTTTCACATATCTTATAAAGGAAGTAAAACTTTCTTAATTATTTTTGTTAATTAGATAACCATAACAGTAGACCCATTCATCTACATCCTGACTTAAATCAAAAAGACTAAATGGCAAAATATATTAAGTTTAAAGACATAACTTTATTAAGATTTGCACCTGGGTAAAATGTGAAATGACAAAATTGTATTTTTATTTTACTAAATAAAATTTACTATTTTAGTTTACTAAAAAAATTTAGTATAGAAGGTTTAGTAGACTGTATCAAAAGAGTGTCAGGATTATACACCATGATACTATGTCTTTTCCATTTAGCTTAGTATCTTAGTGTTCTTAATACAGCTACTACTGTTTAAACATAAGAAAATACAGTAGTCAGTAATCAAAGTAAACACACACACACAGAGACACACAGACACACACACACACACACACACGAGTTCTGTTTTTATATTGGCCTACTCTTCCTCCCATGTTGCTGAAGTTGAAACAATTTGTGTGTTTCATATCTCTTAAGGAGAGTTGAACATGGTTTGAAATGCCAGTTTATAACTGGAATGGTGGCCATAGACTTTGAAGGGTTCAAGTAAAGTTAAAAATTGGAGGTTATTGAATTTTTCAACTGTTAGATTCAATATTGTAGTTTTCTGTGTCTGAAGAAAAAGCAAAACTTCACACATTTATGATAGGTTAAATTTAATTGTAATTTACTTCAAAATGTTATCTAATGTTCATGGGGAATTTTTCTTGACCTATAGTTAAATTCTCTCCCTCTGTGTATGTGTGTGTCTCTCTCTCCTGGCTTAATTCTCCATTTTTTCAGTCCTTTTATATTTGTTAAGACTACTTCTCTATTAGTATATAGTTTTGTTTTGCAGACAGCAAGATGTGCATGTCATGTCATTTAGTGAATTAAACCACCAAATTACTTTTGAAATACACGAATACACTTAACAGTACGTAAGACTGGGCCGGGTGCGGTGGCTCACGCCTGTAATCCCAGCACTTTGGGAGGCCGAGGCCGGTGGATCACGAGGCCAAGAGATCGAGACCATCCTGGTCAACATGGTGAAACCCCGTCTCTACTAAAAATACTAAAAATTAGCTGGGCATGGTGGCGCGTGCCTGTAATCCCAGCTACTCAGGAGGCTGAGACAGGAGAATTGACTGAACCCAGGAGACGGAGGTTGCGGTGAGCCGAGATCGCGCCATTGCACACTCCAGCCTGGGTAACACGAGGGAAACTCCGTCTTAAAAAAAAAAAAAAAAAAGTGGGTAAAACTATGCCATGACTATGATTTGTAAGAGATCTCACAAAAGTTAAACACCCTAACAATTAATGACAGAATTTTAGTTTCTACTTGGAACACATAAATTAAAAATAGTATAATATGGATTAGTCCTTGAAACCTGCTGCATTCCTCAATTTCTGTAGTTCAGATTTAAGAGCCAAGAAATCTTCTTTTTCCTAAGCTAGTTCATGTTGAGTTTATCTGATTTGCAGCCAAACACCTTCTTAGTCAAGTTGCAATATATGTGAGCATACATTTGTAATTAAGAGAGCTGTGTAATTTATCACCCCAGCTGGGTATTGTGAGAATAAAAAATCACACTATTAGTAATTTGTACTTGAAAATGGGCATGAACCAAGGCTTTTCAGGGAAAACTGGAATGTCTGTCTCCTCTATGTGTAGTCAATTTACAATCAGCTTTAATAGTTGGCAACGACATATTTTGCCATCAGCTCTAACACTGCGTGTATTAAACACAGGTATGTAAAAGTACAAGTTGTATAATTTATTTTTTGAGACTTGACTTAACTCACAGATAAAACACTTGTTTTTATCTGCCTTCTATTTTCTGCCACCTTTAAAATTCAAGTCAGTGTGTTATTTCCAGAAAATTTCCCTATTATTAAAAATCAAAACCAAAACTCTAGTACAATATTTATAATATTATTTAAGTACATTCTTGCTTTGTATGGTGGTAGAATAGAATACCCTGGAGAGTTGTTCCAATTCTGAAACTCTTTTAACAAATTTTGTGGGGTTGGACAATAGTTACTCTGAAACCATAATGGAAACTAAACTATGGAATCAATGATATGATACTTATATGCATGACATATAATTATATAATGATATATCTTGAAAAATGAAGTAGCATCATAATTGAATAATTAGAAGTTTAGGTCAGGCATGATGGCTCAAACCTGTAATCCCAGGACTTTGGGAGGCCAAGGCAGGCAGATCACCTGGGTCAAGATTTCGAGACCAGCCTGGCTAATGTGGTGAAACTCAATCTATACTAAAAATACAAAAAGTAGCTCAGTGTGGTGGTACACACCTGTACTCTCAGCTACTGGAGAGGCTGGGGCAGGAGAATCACTTTAACCAGAGAGGTGGAGGCTGCAGTGAGTGGAGATTGCACCCCTACACATCAGCCTGGCCAACAGAGCCAGGTTCCATTTCCAAAAAAAAAAGTTTATTATATGCTAGCTACTCTTGTAAATAGTTATGTACAAACAATTTAATCTCAGTAACACCTTATTTTTAAACTATACAACATATACCCAATAATGGGATTTCTGGATCATGCAGTAGTAGTATTTTTGGTTTTTTGAGGACCCTTCATACAGCTTGCAGCAAAATGGTTGGATCTGGAGGATACTGTATTAAGTAAAATAAGCCAGGACAGATGCACAAAGATTGTATGTTCTTATTTATATGTGAGAGCTAAAAAGATGATATCATGAAGCTGATGAGTAGTATGGGGGTTACTAGAGGCTGGGAAATGGAGCAAGGTAAAAAAAAAATTGATTAAAGAAACGCAGTGAGATAAAAGCATTAAGTCCCAATGCATAGTAGCACTGTAGGGTGACTATAGTCAACAAGAATTTATGATATTTTTGTTTTAAAGTATACTATATTTTAGAAGAGAATAGAGAAAAGACTTGGAATGTTTCTAACACAAATAATATCATAAATATTTGAGGTGACGGAGGACCTGCTTACCCTGATTTGATCATTACACATCATATGCGTGTACCAAAATATCACATGTACCCCATAAATATGTACAAATATTATGCCTCAATAAAAAATAAAATAAAACAACATTAAGCACATTACTAAAAATAAAAATAAAAAAACTTCAGGGAAAACTATTCTTACAGACACATATAAATGGTTCCTCAAAGCCTGCACCATTCTGTCTTATTTAAATCTTCCTGAAAATCCTACATGTTACTCTTGTTCGCATTTTACAGATAAGTACAATGAAAAGTTTTGATGTAACTTATTCCAAGTAGTTGAGACAGTGAGAGAAGGGGATGCTTTCAGACTTACACTTATAAAGGCATTCATTCACACAAGGACTATTTTTGAGAACTGCCTCTGATTAAGACACCGTACTAAGCATTAGGATTAGGATTAAGATATTTTTTAAAAGTGATTGTTTAATATATATATATATATATGCACACACAAGTTTCTAATATATAATATAATTTACAAAATAGCACTGTATCTGTATCACAGTGGGATATATGTGAACATGCATATCACTATGTAATTAGTTCATTATATACTCTTCTCTGTATATCTCTAGATAGATTGATTAAAGATAAACATTTACATGAAAACATACTTAACTGAAATGGTAACATTTGATTGATTCAGAAAGAAATTAGAAACTAATATAAGAAAATTTTCAAATTAAAGTGGCTCTGGGGAAGAGGTTTGCATTCTTTGTCACATGAAAGTTGAGAAGGAACTGTATACATGAAACGTGTTTGGGTGTAATTTTGTATTTGGAGCTAGGAGAGTATGGAGTTGGGCAAGGAAAATAATAACAGAATTTTACTGGGTTGTTGGAGCAAAACGTGAAGTCTGGGATAAAACTGGCAATACATGCAGAGGATGAGTTTCAGTCAAGATTAACCTGCCTTGGGTTACCTTTTGTTATTTGTAGTTTTCTATCTATTGCACCCTACCTGTCTAGTTACTGCTTCTTTGGTGGTGAGAATCAATCCACAGATGTGGAATGTGATCTTAAACCTGAGTTAATCCATTTAGATATAAATTGGATGTCATTAAACACTTTTTGGTTCACTTAAACTCTACGTCAAATTCAGAGCTTTGAAATTAGAAACTGAAAGGGTGTTCCTCATGTATAAGTTAATATACAATTGTTTTTTGTGGTCTTCTTCCAAGGAAGCTTTTCTCCAGCAAACAATGTCTTGTTGGTATACAAAAGAGATTTTCTGGAGTATATTTAATAATCTGATGTAAATACATTATCTGTTCTAAATCCTCAAATTCAATTCAAAATACAAGCATATCATATTTAAGTATTTTAAGTAGAAAGGTTATAGAATATAACATATGTGAGATATCTTTTATTTATTTTTTAATTTAATTTAATTTAATTAATTTTATTTTATTTATGCTTTAATATACAATGCTAAATATCACTAACAAAAAAAAAGTCCATCCTGAGAAACAGTCTTGTAATTAGGGGAGCAGAAAATAACGCGTGTAAACTTAAACTTGGTTTGAATTTGAGTTTCGGGACTTATAATGGCATTATCTAACTTTGAAGCAGAATTTCAAGATTATGTATTTAGAGAGAAAAAAGTCACAATAATTATTATTTCTAATAAATAATATACTGAAAATACTCCTTGAACTTATACTTTGAACAAATCAATTACTTCTAGATAATGAATAATTCAAGGAAACAACTGTTAAATATTTCCACTACACTTAGCCATAGTGTTAATTTTTAATCAATTTTCAAATGTATATGATGTTTTCCTAGAAAAAAATATGAGAAGAACATAGCCTTTTTGTTTCTTTATTTTAATTGTAATGCAGCTTTGGTATTGTTTGGGATAGGGCAGTACAAAAATCTCTGGTAAATGACATCGTATTTTTACTTCCTCAAAAAACTTCACAAAATCAGAATTTATACCACATTCAAAAATGCAATAAGTTGCCTGAACTAACATACTTCCTTATCATTCATTTTGGAAAATTTTCCTATAAAATGTATAGAGGTTTTTTACTGCTTTTAAAGTATGTATTATTAACTTTGTAAGATTCATGCTCAAAAGCTTGTTACCCACAATACACACTGACTGCAATTCATTTTTAAATACGTTCAGCGATTCAGCTCATTTTTCTTTTCTAATACAAATTAGAAACAGATTATTGGCAATTTCCAATTTTTGCGCTTTGTCGAATCCTTCATTGACTATAATTTGTTAAGCTTTTGCTTTAGACTCAGGCAGATAGAGAAAATACACCAGTAGTTATTCCTGAGGAAAATTATGAACATAGTATGTTCTACAGACATCCAGTGACCTGGTAGCTTAAATTATTATATAGAAAAGGCTGTTTAGGTAATTTGTTAAATGTTAATTTAGAAAAAAAAAACTAAGTGTATAATGCATGAATTATATTTTGTTTTAATGTCTTAAAATGTTATCAATAATGGTTATATATAAATATCTCAATGCTTCCACAAACAGTTCTTATCATTTCTATATAAGGTGCCTGATTATATTGTCTATGGTATTCTTAGCTGTCTTATTTTTTTAAATGCTAAAAAAATTAAATTAGGTTCATAATGTGTGCCTGTAATGGTTTTCTTTGGTGTCAAGAATATAGTGGGCCCTTGGTAAATATACGTGAAATTGAGTTGAATTGAATCAAACTGAATTATGTATGTTTTAACATTCAACCTTTAATTTTCCAGAGCAAAAGTGTTAATGGTGTTTTGACAGCCCAAACATTAAATAATTTAGTTATTCATTCTTCAATTATGCAGTATATACTTACCGAATGCCTATTACCTATAGATAAATCATATAGAAATTTTGCAAACTGTGGAAATATACAGAATAATATTCTTATTCAAAAGGAACAAATAACTTAAAAAGAGGAAGAAAAGACATAAAACATAAAAAGAAAAATGGCAACAGAAAATATACTTGAAATATTCATTATCTGTGAGCATATCAGCCATTGAGAATTATGGTTAAAGTAATTTTAATTTAAAAAAATTAGTTAAATCTGTTTTATAAAAATAACTATAGTTGACAAAAGGTGGGTGCTAGTCATTCAACATTCAGCAAATATTTATCAATTACCTAATGCAAATGTATATTACCTAGTCTTTTACCAATTTGTTCGGTTAATTCTACTTAAACAGCCAAACACTGTTTAGTGATTCTATTTACTCTACTATTAACAAAGATACTACTTCATTTTTTCCTTTTAGGTAAATGTTCTTGGTTTAGGTTAATTTAGCCTCTTCATTATTGAAGAGACTGGAGTAATGTTTCTACAATCTATGGATGGCATTAGTCTAACATTTAAAATTTCTGTACATTTAACTCTTAAATAATTATCTGCAAAATATAGAAAATGAATTTAAATTTATTTTAAGTTGGTTTATTATTTTAACTCATTTATTTTCTACCTCTGAACTCAAATTCTGAATATATATGTATGTATATAAATGAAGCTAGTATCCTTGCAGATTCCTATATAGTGATGCAATTTCATTAGTGTAAGAGCATTAAAAATTCTTAGGTCATCAACACATCTAGTGAATAACATGATTGGTTAATATTTAAAGAGTCATTGGCTCCATGGATGATTTAATCTCAAATCTTAAAGTCTCTGTGGAAGTTCCCACGCATATTGCATAAACTAATTGGTCTCTTGTTAATTTAGCTTGTAAATTTCCTTTCTTATTTTCCTTCTTTGAGATATTTCCCCTTTGAAAATATTTAAGGTCACTTGAAGACAGATGCTTCCTCTATTCTCTCTATTATTGTCTCTTACAATTGCTTTTGAACTGCACATACCTAGACCAGTGTTTGAATCTTAGGTATTCGTTTATGATCCAAGCATGGAATAAATTCTGGAAGAAGAGAAATTGATATAAAAAAAGAAAAAACCTAATGGTTCAAGAGACCCAGACCGACACATAGGTCTAGAGGAAAAGTACCCCAAAAATATAGAAAAGCACATGTTATCCTAGAAGACAGAAATGTTGAGGTCAAGGATATGAATGAAGAGGGAGAGGGCTATTGCAAACAATATTGGTTGGCTCGCAAATAATGTTGAGACTCTTCCAATAAACACATTACCAGTAAGCTTTTTCTTCCTTCTTCCATAAAATTATAATCATAGTAAGATTTTTCACTTACTGGACAAATCTAACAGAGACTTTTTTATAGTGCAATATAATAACTTTAAAATATCTCATAGTGCTATATTCTTTTTTTTTTTTTTTTTTTTTTTTGCCAATCAATGAGAGCTTGTAAGGTTGCTGAGGTTGGTTGGCCTTGAACTCTTGGCCTCGCCTTCGCAAGCGCCACGACATCCGGCCGGAGCCACTTTGGGCCCCGATAGTGCTATATTCTAATCTCATTTTCTGTGAATTACCAAATGATAAAATCTTAAAAACCTGTCATTGTATTGAACTACTTCTACTTGCATTTTCAAACTATTAACTTTTAGTAGGAACGACTGCCTAGACCAGACAATATGAAAGGATATAAAGTGCTTTAAGCCTTTAACAAGACAAACATTAGAAATTTGTATCGTTCATGGCTATAGTTTTCATTAGGTCTTTAATTACAGTAGGGTCATTGAAGCCTGCAAGGTAAACTCCGCTTTCAAAGGTTTCACCAAAATTACCACAAAAATAAGAGAAAGTGTGCTACATGTGTACCTGAGAAGAAAAACACAAATTTGTTTTTGAAAAACGTTGTAATAATTAGAACTCATGGTAACGGAATGAGGAAAAACAAACAAATTTTGATTTGCTTGTGCTTTGACACAGTCTAAACAAGACCTATACAGGACTTAAGAAAGGATTTGAATACATGAAAGATTATAAATATATTTTGATGGAGGAAAGGAGAGAAAGAGACAGAAGTTAGAGAGAGAGAAAAAGAGTGGTGAGGGTGGAGAGAGAGAGAGGTTTCCTTATGGAACACTTCAGAATAAAATTGCTGAAATTGAAACATGCCTAATTATATATGTACTAGTGACCTAGTGACAATATATTTAAGATGTCAATTGCATCTAGATAATACATATATGCATACATTACAATGGGCCTCATTTATTACACTATCTAGCAGGCTTCTATCTTTAATGCAACATAGAGACCAACGAAAGTAATTGAGGCTAAAGCTAAATTTCTTAAACATCAAATCTACATCTCACTTTCTCAAACGTAGGCAATTCAGAGCCTATAAAAACATTATAGGAAAAGAGAATTAAAATTAAATGTTTAATATATGTTCTCTGTTACAAAGGACACTACAATCAAATTAGGGAAAGCCTCAAGATGAATGCAGCTACCTCCTGGTGCAAAGGAGAGTCTCTTCACACACTAGATCCTTCTGGATAACCTAACTCTCTCCTAGCCTCATTGGTGGTTGCAGTCTCATGTTACGATAATATGGCCTTTGCTTTCCCTTATATTGCACAACTAGATATATGCATTTACTAAACAATGTAGCTTAGTTTCATCTCTTTTTATCTTATAGGAATGAAATTGTTCTTTGGCTACTCTTTGATCATTTGCTTCTTTTGCGTAATATTAATATTAAATATAGTGAGATTTATCTGTGTAGTTGAACATGTAACCTATTCATTTTCTATGTTGTATTGCATTATATTGGGAGAATGTGCGACAATTTATTTTCCATTGTTATAAAGTTGGACTGTTTCTGTTTCAACGCCATTACAACCTTTGTTCTGATGGCTATTCTCATACATGCCTATGCATATGTGAGAACAATGGTTCTGTTAGACAATCATGCACATATGAATACACTAATTAGGGCCTTTCAGAAGTTGCAGAGGTCATGCAATTTCTTTTTGTTGGGTCCCAGCATAATAAAAAAGTTTTTTTTTTTTTTTTTTTAATGGAAAGGAAGACTTCGGAATTTGGGATACTTCTCCACTGAGAGATGAGGCCTAGGTTTCTTCTCCTTAAACCATGGTGGGATGCATACCTTAACAAACAGTATGTATATGTATTGAAAGAAATAGAAGGTGATATGAATTCTACTCGGCTTGCGTCTCAGGAAACATGATTGGAAACTCTGAGCCTCTGTCTATGCTAAACCTCCAGTGCCAGCTAAATCACACAGAGAGTCCTCATAAAGGTAGAGATTCCTGAAGAGTCTCAGATGTTTCAGGCCTGAGCTGTTTATGTCTTATCCTAATTACTAAATACATGAATGAAGAAAATTTTGCAGTAACTTCAATCTTGGACATTTTATACTGCAACATCATGATCAACCCCGAGCCAGAATGGCCCAGATGAGATGCTCTAATTCTTCACCTGCAGATATTATAAAAGATAATGTATAATTACCATGTTCTAAGTCACTAAATTTTAGGATGATGCTAAGCAAATACAGGTAACTGATAAAGGAATGTCTAATTACTTTAGAGTTATCTTGAACATTCATTTTAAATAATTATTTTAGGTATAACATTATATATTTAATCGAATTTTAAAACTGATATTTTCATTCTTCCTCCACAAAAATCTTGTGGCAATTTGATTCCATTTATCCATTTCTGACACACACACACAGACATATACATACTTCTATATAGTTATAACTTTAAGTAGGCAAAAAAATCAGTATAATTGTTTTAAAATGCCAGTGTTTGTTAACATTTATTCATACTTTTATTGTTTATTGGGGGACTAATCTTAGTGATCGTAGCTTCTATTATTTTCTGCGCTATGCTCTCAACCATTGTCTCCATATATCTCTGTCTCTTTCTCTTTGTCTGTCTCTCTGTCTTTCTAAATCTGTACCCATAACATATATTGGCTAAAACGCATACGTATTTCTTCCTCATCTGTTAACTTCTCTTCTATGTATTTCATCTTGTTTCTTTTTATTGAATTCTGCATAATTTCTTCTAATATCTGAGTTAATTTTCCTCTCAACTATGTCAAAACCTTTGATAAAAAACAGTCACAATTTCTTTACTGTATTTTACAATTCTGCAGTTCTATTTGATTCTTTTTGTTTTCATATCTGCTATGACATTTTTTCTACTATTCTGATATCTGTAGGTGTTTTCAATTTTTTTAGAAAATTGTTTTTAGACTTAGTGACCATAGTTGCTTACAGTCTTACAGAGAGTTTTATTATTTGAATATTCAAGAAACAGTCTGACATCTGTTTTATTGCTGTTGTTTACATTTTTGTTTTCTCACTTATAGTGCTTTTTTCCCCTTGTGCGTAGTTTTATTATTTTGTCTTTTGCTCATTGTCATGTCCTACTGCGTGTAGAAATTCCCCGAACCCTAGTTTGAAGGTGTAAAGCTGTCTTCGTAAAGAAAAAAAATCTGCATTTGTTTCTGCAAACACCTGGAGCACCACAAATGCCGAATCAAAATTAAAAATCCGTAAATATGATTTGAACGTTTTGTCAATGTTATATAGTACATATTATTTCCATTTCCACTGCTTAATATTTTAATAGATAAAAAGTTCCTATCAATATGCCTACATCTTTTTTTAAAAAAATATATGGATTCTCTAAATTCAGCAGTCTTACAAAATTATTTCTTTTTTTATACTTCTGATTAAGTTGAGATTCCTGGCCTTTTGCTCTATCCTATCATGTTCATTTTTCTTTTCTAAATGTACAGATTTTAAAGAATTATTTTATCATTTTATTAATCTGTAACTTCAAAACTGTTGAGAAATGATTCCATGTGCATACCACTATTTGAGAATTGAAATAATTTCAGTATATTAGAGTTTGGTTTAATCTTTGTGGTTAACTTTTAAAAGTATATTCTATCTTATACTGTTTGGCTAATGTTTTCTCTGTTCCAAACAGTCGTTTATCTTTTATTAAATACCTTTTCAACAGTCATTGATCTGATTTTGTTCATGATATGTTGTAAATAATTATGTTAAATATTTCTTGATGTTGAATTATTCTTATACTGGTGCGATTAATTGGACTTGGTCTTTATATTTTTCTTCTCCCTGACATTTCTAGTGCTACTACTTAACTCTTTTGCAGAATGCTTTATCTAATTACTTGATCTTAATTTAGTCATTGCTTTATTTTCTTTTGTTTTCATAGCATTTTGGTTTTAATTTATGCTTATATCCTAAAAGTATATTTTTTCTATCTCAGTGACTCTATGCCTTCTCATTTACTTCGTATTATAGAAAATACTAAAGATCTCTTTCTCTTAAAATATATATTTTACCAGTCACAGTAAATTTTGCTCATTTTTAACTCATTTAAACATTTTTCTTCTATAATTATAGCACATACCTAAACTTAAATATTGATTTCTAGATTCTCCCACTATAGTTTCAATTTCCTGAGGGCTAAGCAGGTTTTTGTTTTTGATTATGTTAATATTCATTCTTACACATATTTTAAAATACATAAAACAAAGATTTATGGAGCACATGACATGGATTTGACACTCTTCCTAAACTTGTGGATACAGTGATTTAAAAAAAAAATTCCTTTACTAATGTTCACAAGACAAAAATAAGACCCGTATCAAAGGTTTTATGTTAGAACCACATAAAATGATAGAACCATGTAAAAATGACATTTAGTTGTGAAAAGCATTTAACATATTTCCCAATTTAATATTATTGTATGAATTAATGAATGTCTTAATGAATATAATAGCTCAACCTAAATCTATTGAAATATAAAATTTAAAAATGTCCCATACATTTATGATAAATATTATTATCTACATACATTTAAGTAATGTTATATAAAGGATCAAAAATCAATATTTGTATGTATTTATATAACCTAAAATGCATAAATGGTCTTATTTAATAAAAATAACATAAGCTGAGTTTTTACCATTTAACAGATGCTACATTTGGCAGTGGCATAATAAGGATAAATAATACTGTTATTGCCCTCAAATAGTTCGCAATATTGTGAGAAAAAAAAGCAACTGGTAACAGATTTATTTACTTGCAATGATAAATTTCATGAGCCCCAAACTCTACCTGAAAAGTATTAGGCTTGGCATCTGAGTATTTCCTCTAAAACAAATAGTAAATGCCTGTTGGTAAATGCAGCTAGCTTCATGCATAGCCCATCTTTGTCAATAATTTTGAATAAAAAATGAGTATCAAGATATATATTCTTAATTATAAAGATATTGGATTCAGTGAATTATAAACTGCATTTTGGAGCATGTGTTTATGTTTTTGTTCACTTATGTGAGCTGCTTAGATTTAATATATTTGACAAAAACATTGGGTTGATTACACTTCACGGTTGTGATAATTGATCTGGGGTGTCAATTTGACTGGAGTAAGGGCTACTCAGATAGCTGGTCAAGCATTAATTACTCTCAATGTTCAGTTGGCACAGAGTGTGTCTCTCTTCTGCTGAAGGGGAAAGCCAGGTGGTTCTGCTTTTGATTAGAATAATTGGGCTTTCTCAAAAATGTCTGCGAAAGTGTTTGCAGAGGAGATTGGCAGTGGATTGATTTGAGTCAGTGGATTGATTGGGGAAAATTTATATTCAATGTGGCCAGGAACCATTCTATCAGTGGGGGTTGGGTGGAACAAAAATGTGGAGAAAGAACAAATTGACTATCTTTGCTGGATCTCTGGTATCTCTTTTCTCCTGCCCTACACACAGGGGTCCAGGTCCTTGTACTCCGGTACTCACATAAGCAGCCCCTGCTCCTGCTTCTTGCACCTTCAGTCTTGGATTGAAAATTACTCCATTAGCGTTCTTGTGTCTGAGGCTTAGATTGAGCCAGACTACCAGATTTCCTTGTTCAGCAGCTTAAAGATGGCCTATCGTGGGACTTCTGAGTGTCTGTAATCAAGTGAACCAATTCCTGTAATACATTTACTTTTCATAAATCTCTTTATATATCCTATTGGTTCTCCCTGGAGAAAGCTGACCAAATCAATGGTCCAGTGAGTTTCACTGTCCAAGTATTAGATACTTGGGTTAAAAATAGAATCAATGTTAATGGAGGCAGTATGTAACATGTAATTCTGTATGTAGCTAGAATAAAAAACCAGCAAATAAGAGGCTAGTGCTGAGAATATCCATGGGAATACAGGGAATATGGTTGCTGTTGTTCAGGAGAGCTGAGAAAAAGATGATAGTTTTTTGAGATGAGGCTGTCACTGCCCTGTCCCCTAGATGTCAATGGAAACGTTGACACTATGTCCCAGATGGGGTGCTCACTTAACTACTCTCACCCTTTTGATCAAAGTGTGGCAGATAATTTTTAGATAGTGGCAAAATGCTGAAATTAATATCCTCTCTTTCATGTTTGATTTTCTGCATATATTTCTTCTTTTTTTTTTTTTAAATGGATTTTACATGCTTTCCACAGAAGTTACTCTCTCCTTAAAACATTCTTGGAAAACAAAAACATTGAGCCTTTCTTTAGTTTATAAACTGGAATGTAACATTGGGAGAAACAGATTATGTCAAGGTAAAATGAATGGAAAGATAACCACTAGAAGCAGTGAACCAGAGGGAAGAGAAGGCTGAAATTAAATTTATGTTTGGAATGTGTTCCAAATGACCACGTTTAGAATTTTTAATGTATTATTATAAAATACTCTCATATATCTCTAAAAATCCTCAGGAAGCTAAAACATCATGATCTCATTGAAAATAATTGCCTCTCCCAATTTTCCCCTGGTGGCCCACAATCTAAGTTTTGATTTTGCAAGCATTATTTTATCAAGCTGATAGACACAGCCTAAAATCCACCAACTTCAGATTAGCCACTAGGCAGTTAATTATATAATATGTGTTTCTTCACTCAGTGAAAATTTTCTTTATCTTCATCAAACATAGTCAGCACATATTCATGTGACCTAAAGTGTAATATATTCTGCTTTATTACCACCAAGATGATGCAGATATTTTTCAGTGGAATAGTGTTGGAGAAAATTAAATTTCTCTCTGTAAAAATCATTGTACAATTGTAAGCTTAGCCATGAAGTATCAAATGATTTTGACCTATATATTTTTAAAATCATAATGTCCCTGCATTTTTAGTAATTAACCACATGTTAATTAGAACACTAATAACAACAATTTTTAAATGTTTAAGAGAACATGTTCTTTTTAAAGTGACATTTTCTGAGCTAGTGAATAGTCAAAAAATGACATGGTCATATTGTTGGTATCAGGAATAAATAGTGCAAATATTGAGAAAGCAATATGAAATTATGTGTCCAGAGAATAATATTTGTACTTATTTCTAGTTGTCATTAGGTCATAATGAAACATACAAATGTGCATTTATATATACGTCAAAATTTTTTAGGATAATATGTATATTAATCTCAAAACAGGAGCTTTTAAAATTTTTATAGTATATTCATTTCATCTTACATAATTTTTTTAAGTATAACAATGTGGTAAGTGAGAAAATAGAGAAATATTATTTAAATATGCATTGATACTTGAACTAGAAAATAAGGGTAAAATATATGTTACTATGTTACAATTTGTGTAATATTTTCTTAATCATCAAATATTTTGAATAATAATAAAATAAGGAATTGAATTGTGAAGTATTTAACGTATCCAAAACTTGTAATTAAATAAATTTTATATGATAAATATAAAGATGTTACAAACTGGATTGATTTGCTTGTACTGCAATAACAAGTTACCTCAAAGTGAATGGTTTAAACAACAGAAATTTATTGTCTCAAAATTTCATAAGCTAGAAGTCCAAAATCAAGGTACCAGCCATGTTGGTTTCTTCTAAAAACTGTGAGGCAAGGATCTGTTCTAGCACTGTCTTCTTGTCTCGTAGACACCTTTCTCTGCATCTTCACACTCTCTCTGTTTTATTCATGTCTGTCTCTGTGCTCCAGTTTCCCCTTCTTATAATAACACCAGTCATATTGAATGAGGACCCGCTCTAATAATATCATTTTAAATTAACTAATTACATTTGCAGTAACCCTATTTCCAAATAAGATCAGATTTGGAGATACTAGAGTTTAGGACTTTAAGTGTTAGAGTTGTTATGATTTCAGTGTGTTCCCCAAAAATTATAGGTTGAAAACTTAATCCCCAAAGCTGTGTTAGGAGGTGAGGACTAATGAGAGCAGGTTAGGCCATGAATAAATGGACTAATATCATTATCATAGTAGTGGGTTCATTATAAAAAAGGAAATTGGCCGCCATTTATTTTCCTTGCCCTCTCTTTGCCTTTCCACCTTCCACAAGATGATACAGACAGAAGGCCTTCATCAGATGCTAGTGCCTTGATCTTGAATTTCCCAATCTCCAGACCTGTGATAAATAAATTTCTGTCCATTATAAATTTCCCAGTCTTCGTTTTTCTGTTTTAGCAATACAAAAGTGAACACACTGAAACACTATTCAACTCATAACACCACTCCCTTTTCCCTTAAAATATACATGCTTCTCACATACAAAATATATCCACTCTGTCTCAACATCCTGAAAAGTCATAGCTCATTCTATAACAACTCTAAGTCCAAAAATCTCATTTAAATCTCATCTATATAAGGTGTGAATGAGACACAAGTTATGATTCATCCTGAAGCTAAATTACTCTCCAGCTGAAAATCTGTGAAACCAGACACAGTAGCTACTTAAAAAAGGCACTGGATGATGTTTCAATTCCAAAAGGGAGCAATTGAAAAGAAAGTAGTCATGGTCCTCAAGCAAATCTAAAGCCTAGCAGGAGAAATTCTTTTAGATATTAAGAGTTTAGAACAATCTTCTCTGGGCTAGATGCTCTGTACTCAAGGCCTACCTGGGTGGTAGCCTCATCTTCTGGCCCACTAAGGTTGCTTATCCCTAGGAAATAGCCTGATCCCCTGGAACTTAGGGAGATGTGGTCCTATCCCTTGAGCCTGGATTCTCCAGGCTTTTGGATGCATTAGCAACCACTGCCAACCCCAGACTCTTAACCTTCTTTGGAGTCATCGTTTTCTTAAAGGATAACATATGCCTGTGACCAAATAGCCATGCAGGCCTATTTCCTGTCTGTCATTTTTCTGAAGGCTGACAGCCCTTCTTCGTTTCATCCCCTCTCTGTCCGTCTTTTTCAGTCCCAAACTCTTAGCTTTTCTACTTAGATGGTTAATTGGATCCATGGTCACATAACAAATCCCTTTAGCAAAATGTAGTCCAGCCATACCTTTGGTATTATCTCTAAAGCATAACTCAGGCCTAGTTTACAGAAGGCTCCATGTAAAATGCAGGCACTACAAGAAAGTGGCAACTTGTAGAACTTAAGGATGTTTCTCTGGACAACCCTAAAAACTGGTAAACGGCTGGGTGTGGTGGCTCACGCCTGTAATCCCAGCACTTTGGAAGCTGAGGCAGGAGGATCACAAGGTTAGGAATTCAAGACCAGCCTGATCAACATGGTGAAACCCCATCTCTACTAAAAATACAACAATTAGCTGGGTGTGGTGGCAGGCGCCTGTAATCCCAGCTACTCTGGATGCTGAGGCAGGAGGATCACTTTAACCTGAATGGCAGAGGTTGCAGTGAGCCAAGATTACACCACTGCACTCAAGCCTGGGTGACAGAGTGAGACTTGGTCTCAAAAAAAATTTTGCTTCTTAAGAGAAATAGCCACATATGTGATTATGTAGCAGTACAAAATCTGTGGCCAGTGGCTTACCCAAAAGACCAGGAAGTTGTAGGGAAAATAATTAGAAAATTAATGAAAACCAAAAAGAAACAAAGAAAACAAAAGAGGTCCTGGGAATACATATGTTTATAGACCTGTGAAGATGGATGAAAAATAGGAAGATACTTATGTCAAATGGCTTTTCTTAAAATCTGAGATGGAGTTTCACTCTTGTTGCCCAGGCTGGAGCGCAATGCCTCCATCTCAACTCGCTGCAACCTCTGCCTCCAGGGTTTAAGAGATTCTCTTGCCTCAGCCTCCTGGATAGCTGGGATTACAGGCTTCTGCCACCAGGCCTGACTAATTTTTGAGTTTTTAGTGTAGATAGGGTTTCATCATGTTGGCCAGGCTGGTCTCAAATTCCTGACTTCAGGTGATCTGGCCCACTTGGCCTCCAAATGTGCTGGAATTACCGGCCCAGCCACTTCACCCTGCTTCAAACAGCCTTTTGAAGACTAAGTTACAACACAAGATAGGTGACAATACCTCTCAGGGATGAAACAGTTATCTATAATCTATCTATTCTCTAAATAAGCATTCAATGTGTGGTGCTGTGTCTCCCATAGCCAGAAATTATAATCCAAGAATCAAGTGGTAGAAATGGGAGTGGTGACACTTGCTATTACCTCTAGTTTTCATATAATAAATTTTTTGCTTTCTGCTCCTACAAACCAAGTATTTTACCTTTTGGAATTAAGTCCTCCAGGCCAGCAGAGGACTTGCCTAGAAACATAGCTCCAAAAGAAAAAATGTTTTCATCAAAAAAAAAAATACAACAATGATTACATTGAATTAGAAGTTAAGATGGCTACTAGCCACTTTGGGCTTCTCATAAAAATGGGAGGTGATGAACTAGCTGTAGTGAGCAATCTTGATTACCAAGGGGAAGTGAATTGCTGCTTGACAATGAGGTAAGGGAGAGTATGTCTGAAATACAAGAGAACGCTTACAGCATCTCTGGGTGCTATGAAGCCCCATGATTAAAATTAATGGAAAACTATAACAATCCAAGAAAGGACAAGTTTCTTCAAGAATGAAGAAACATTCTTCAAGAGTGAAGGTTTGGGTCACCCCACCAGATAAAAAGTCATGACCAGCTGGGGTCCTTGCTGAAGGCAGAAGGAATTCAGAATGGGTAGTAGAAGAAGGTAGTTACACATACTAGCTGTGACTACATGACCAGTTACAGAAACAAGGACTGTAATAGTCGTATTTCCTCCCAATTGTGTCATGAATATGTTTGTGTGTGTATATGCATATATTAAACTAATATAACTGGTTTCATTCACCTCATTTTTTGTCACATAAGATATATTGGCATTATATTAGTATTTAAGTATTGTTAATTTTATATCATATTATTTATGTTACAGGAGATCAGAATGAGTATAAACCTCACAGTTCTATGATTAGGAGGACAGAGAGAAGAAATCAAAGATATTTTCTTTCTCTACACATTCATCTAGATTGCTGTTTGACCATATATTGGGGCCACAGTCTAACAAAACTGACACATAAAATTAACAAACATAATCTATACAAGTCTGAAATCTTCCCAGTAAGTGACATGCTGGAAATTCTGTCACTAGATAATACAGTCGTCTTGAGTTGATGACTCTCAGGAACGGTTTAGTGTGTTTGTGATCACTCTTCCAGATAAAGAACCAGGAGCATCTAGGGTACTTGCTGAGGGCAAAGGGAATATAGAATGTGTACTGGAAGAAGATAAGGTAGTTACAAATGCCAGCTATGGCCACATGGCCAGAAACAAGGACTATGATTGTTATTAACATTTCTTCCTTATTTTGTTTTAAGTGTGTTTGTGTGTGTGGGTATAGAAACAAAATAGCATTGATTTCTTCCCTCTGCTATCTTCTAATCATCGACTGCATTCACTTTACATCATTGTGTTTAAATGATGGATGTTTCACCCAAAACTTTGCATCCTCTTTTGGGAAATGGGATAGTGTGTTTTAAGTTGTACACAGGATAATTGTGCCATGTTAGGCTGAGGGTAACCTTGTCCTTAATTGTCTTTACTTTGAGATGAAATATGGTTTAAGGTGATGTGTATTAGTACCAAGTTTACAAGAGGTACACTGAGATAGTTAATTTTATGTGTCAACTTTAGATCATGGCCCCAGTTTCTGTTCAAACAGCAATCTAGGTTTTGCTGTAAAGATAATTTTTATGTGTGATAAATATAAGATTTGAGTAAATTTTATGTGTGATAAATTAAGATTTGAGTAAAGAAGACTACCTACATAATACAAGTGGGCTTCATCCAAACAATTGAGACCTTAAGTGAAAGGACAGATCTCTCAAGAGGGAAATAATTTTTTCTCTACACCTCAATACAGAAATTCTGCACGGACTTTTTGACTTTCAATTCAAGACTACAAAATTAACTCTTGCCAGAATTTCCAGGCTGCCACCTATTGGGAAGATTTCAGGCTTGCTAGTCCTCACAATCACAGGAGCCCACAAATTGCTTAACATTAAGTCTTTCTCTCCCCAAACACACCATGGACACACAAACACAAATGCACGTATATATCCTATTAGTTCTGCTTCTCTTAAAAACCTTTAACTTATACACTTACCATATTTTAAACATGGTCTTACTCCACATATGCATAACACAAATGCACACAAATTCTTTTTCTATCTCTCATATCCCAAGTTGACAGCATATGAAAAAAATCGGTTATTTTTGTACATTTTAGAAGTTCTGAGTATAGTGTTACTTATTTGGTCTATAAAGTTGAAAGAATCAAGTTAAACAGAAAGTAAGGTGAAATAAACCAGCATCTGGTATGTAAGTAAAAAGAGCCAAAGATTTATTCATGAAGTAGACATGCAACAATATTCCTGATAGTTGGCAAGCAGCAAACCTAAAGGAACACTTTGCTATTGGTTTAACTGGTTGTACTCAGCAAAATTTCCCTTGGTACATCTGAGAGTGAGATCAAAATCAGATTTAAAATCAGAAAGATGTTAATTTACAATGTAGCTGATTTTCTGCTTTATGAAAAGTAACACATCGTGTAATAGACATTTTCCTTAATATACTTTTTCTTTTTCTTTGATAATACCACTAGCACAAAAATGACAAAAAAAATACATTTTCTTAGTATGCCAGAGGTAAAATGAAGACATAAATGATTTCTAAAGTAAAGATTTTTCGATTAGTATGTCTCTTCATGTTTTGCAAACAAGTCACAGTAAAATTATATTTAAGGTATTTTACTTCTGAAAATCGTACTTCAAACTGGGGTCCAATGAGATAGTCTCAACTGTCAAGGAAATTTTTCTTTTTAATTTAACTGTAGTCTAAAATAAACACTTATTTGCTCAATTATGTAGAAAACGACTTTAAAATCAAGTGCTTCCATAAAACAAAGATGCCCAGAAATGTTTTCTGGATTACTATTTTATTCATGCAAAGACTACTCTAAATTGACATCCATTAACATTCAGTAAGCTAGTAAGCACGCCCAACAGCTTTTAGGAAGTCATACGTATCCTTTGTCAGAATGACAGCCATGGGTATTGTGCCACTAGGCTTCTGGTGAATGCTTTTGTGAGTTATAAAGAAAGCCTCCTCTTGTGCAGTGATTAATCTCAGTTAAGAGATATTTCTGTAGAAGAAACAATTTTCTTAATTTATTTTTAATTAAGAATTTGATTTGACCTCAGGAAAATTATATGTTAAGTAAAATTAGGAAAAAATAACAAGTGGATTTAGAGAATAAATCACTTATTTATTTATTTGTTTGTTTGTTTGTTTTTGAGATGAAGTCTTGCACTGTCACCCAGGATGGAGTGCAGTGGCATGATCTCAGCTCACTGAAACCTTCACCTCCCAGGTTCAAGTAATTTTTCTGCCTCTGCTTCCTGAGTAGCTGGGATTACAAGTGCCTGGGATTACGATCATGCCTGGATAATTTTTGTATTTTTAGTAGAGACAGGGTTTTCCCATGTTGGTCAGGCTGGTCTCAAACTCCTGACCTCGAGTGATCCACTCACCTCGGCCTCCCAAATTGCTGAGAGTGCAGGCGTGAGTTACCATGCCAAGCTATAAATCATTTATTACAAAAGTAAAATAATTTTTTGGAATATTAATAAAAATTATGCTGTTGAATAAAATAAAAAATACAATTGTGCAAGTTATGCAGAGTCCATGTAGCAGTCAGTCCTATATTTGAACTGCAAATATATGAATTATTTACTAATGGCCCCTATCAGTGTGTATAACCACACAAGTCAACAACGTCTTCAGTGCTTATTGTTTCCCTCACCTGTTGAACTGTAAGTCTCATGAGATAAAGGGAATTCTCAGTTTAGTTCTTTCAAGAAAAATAATGATGGTCAATGTTTTACAAGAAGAAATAATTATGTAGAATATACAGAAATCATTAAATAGTTATGTTTTTAAATTGTGAATCCTTTTGCCTATTACAAAATTGTCATGATACTTCATAACATTTATGTGATTATACTACTATAAACATATAATGAAGAAAATTGGAAAATGTACATTATATTTAAATGCAAGTATATACATAATTATATATATATATTATTGCACTTTAGGTTCTGGGGTACATGTGCAGAACATGCAGAATTACCTAACACCATTTTTTTTTGTAATTTGTCATACCAATTGCAAAATGGATCAAGATTCATAATATGTGTTTCAAAGTGGGAAAGTAATAGTAACATAAAAAAATAAAGACCCAGGAGATGACTTTTCATGACAGTCGAAAACATAACTAATTAAAAATAATAAAATAAATAATAATAATAAATAAATATTTATTTTTCTGAAATAATGATTTAAACTTAGGTGATACAATTAATATTCATATGAAATTTTAACTTCATTTAGGTATTTGTAGTCAAAAATTTAGGTATTTTTAGTAAAAAATTCGGGTATTTGTAGTCAAAATACCTAAACTTCACATTTAGGTATTTGTAGTCAAGAATTTCTTTCAGTTTATGATCTCTTTATTACATAAGAGTTAAAAGCCTAATTTGGGAGATAATGATTATAGGTTTTTTCATATTTAAGTAATGTCAGAATGAAAACAATTTAAATCAACAATGATATTAATATTTTTAAATGGTAAATTCTCTTCTGTATAGAAAAGTGGACATTTCCCGACATTTCTCCTGAAATTGCAAATGTAACACAATTATTTTTCATACAAACTAAAGTTTGTCACAAGTTTTAGTAAAATTACTCTTAAACGGAATTATTACATAAACTAGTTTTGCATTTTTCTCATTGGTGTTCTCCAGATTAGAGGCATATTTAAATTACCAAGTGAATCTTTATTTAGGAGAATAAACTAGCCGTAGTTGCCTGGTGTTTTTTTCTCATCCATTTCCATTTGATGTACTCAACAGCATAGTTACGTGTAAAGCTGGAGAAGGTTAGCAACTTTCCCTGCAACATACTGTCATGTGTATTGCAAAAACACGTTTCAGAGCAATTTTTGCAAATCAGATATGTATTTTTAAAAAAATTTATTTCCAAGGAAGGTACACAACAGTTCATACATGCGTTTCATGAAGCCCCCTGTGTCTCACCTTTCAAGTGCTCTAAGTACATCTGGCATGAAAGGGTTTCCCAAGGAAAAAACCCTGATAGAGCACATGCAAGGGATTATTGATGCCATAGATATCACTAAGCAACAAGAAGTTCTTCAAATGAAAGGCCATACTGAACATAGACCATTTAGGAAGTAAAGCTTGCTGAGCCATGGTGGTAGCCAAAAGTAAGAAAAATAAAATCATAATTAGAACGTAAAACTTAGTTGCCATTCCAAAAGGTAAAGGTATCAACTTGGCTAAATTCTTATTTCACATTTGTAAAAGTTTGCATCACCTCAAAAACATTCTGGCCAACCAATCAGCATATTATGAAAACTCTTAATTTCAACAATGAGTACTTACTTTTAATATTAATAATCAATGAACCATTAATTTTAATTAGATCAATACTTACACATTACATTCACTAAGCTAATTAACAAATAATCTTATGTTAGTCAGAATTAAAGAAAGCTGAAATGCTTGTAGTAGTTGCCTCTTAACTGGGACCTTTCTCATAAATTCTAGATGACATCATCCATGGCTCAAATAGTGCTTCTTGAGAAAGCTGACTGCACCTGGATATAATTTCAAGTAACACATGCATATACAAAATATTACACTGTATGAATTAATGGGTTTTTAAGTAAATTATTGCCATAATAACACAAATGAAACACATAATATTTTGAATAACGATGTAGGAGTAGGTGATATTGGGGAAGAAATGTATTGAAAGAGGTACATTTTACTGTTAAGAAATGAAACATAACAATAAAATACTGGACAAGACAATCTAAAATAGATTTTAAAAGATTATTTATTCATCTTTATATATGTATTTCCTAAGTTAAAATTTGATAGCTAGCTACAAAATACATTTTTATAACTTCTATGATCCAATCCCTTTATTATTTAGCTTTGGTATGCCCTGTTTTTTGTGGCAGTAAGGAAATCAACTATTTTGAGAAGATACCACAACCTTCCACCTGCTACATTTTCTTATATATTGTCTTCTATAAAGTTAAACCTCTACTTCTAAAGGTGAGGGTAGCTTAATCCTGAGACAGTGATCACCTTCAAACTATTTTTCAAAGTTTAAAAAGTGTCATGTTTCAAATCAGTGACTCTACATATGGGTGCCTTTTTGCCTGCAGTCCCAAGACTTCAGTTTGTATTATTTGAAGTTATTTTGCAGTAAGCAAGTTCATTCTTAACAATGTCCACTGTATCTGTTGTTCTACTTTTGGTTTGTTTATTTCATTTTCCATCATGAAAATGAACATTATATCTGTAGATAAAATGCATTTTAAACAATTTGTGTAAATGTCTATTCAGTTAATATTGAAAAATTCCTTGTAGCTGTAAAAGTATGGAATATTTCAATGGATGAAAAATTTCTGGAAATAAATATATTTATAGATTATTAAATAAACTATACAAAAAAATAGAAGAGATATCTAAACCAATTTAATATATTTCTTATAAAATCACTATTATAAGACAAGCTTTGTCTTTTTACAGCTAATAACTGTATTATAAGATGACTAGAAACTACTAACACACTAACACTCATATTGCTCAACTTTAATGAAACAGTAGAGATGGAATTTTATTTTCAGCTAGAATTTTTACAGTAACAGAAACTATTATAGATATGTATTAATGAATCCTATAATATAGACAACAATGTTGTCAAATTGCTTTGTGGTATCCAAGTTCACAGTGTTATTTGTGAACTTGTGCATGCTTTCTAGTATGAAATGTCCAGTTTATTCTTCAAGAATGTTGCATTGTGAAAATATTTTTTATTTTAAGTTCTGCAACTAACAGGTTCAACTATCCTTTTAATGCGTATGTCTATAATACATAGGTATTCGTAGTTCTGGACATCCAATTAAATGAGACAAGCTTAAGAGTGTTGTGGAAAAATGTTATGGCCTATCTCTCTGCATATCTATTGTATAATACTTTATTCATCTATTTATTAATAGTCTATCTTTAGTAATTATTTATAGTTAGACATTTAAGTACACAAAGGAGTAGAGTCAAATTAAGATAAATTAATTCTGACCTTTCTTTGAAAACCAAGACATTGAGAATATAAGCTATGGCTACTAGATTTTTTATTTAACAGTAGTAAAATTAGTTAATTTAGCAGACTTAAAAACTCCGTTTATAAAATTCAGTATTCATACCATTATTTAAAAGCATTTTTATAAAATTAAAATAGTAATATTTATATGGTATTTTAATTTATATTAAGATAACAATGTGAGAAATTTCTGGCTTTGGAATTCTCTTAGGAGATTTCAATGTGTGGTACTTTGCAAAGGCTTACTCTTTTAGTATATTACACCAATCATATTCACATCTAGTACTACAGCCTGAGAATTGGAAAAAAATCTCTAAAGTTTTTGTTTTAATACAAGTAAGCAATTAGTAATATAATCTAAAATTACATTCCTCCAGCCTTGATATGGAGAAATTAAAACCTCCTGAGAGTAATTTAGTTAACTGAATTTCTAAAAAAAACTCCTCTAATGACCACTGATCATGAGCATTGCTTCATATGTTTGTCGCTTCATATATGTATTCTTTTGAAAAGTGTCTGTTGGCCTCATATATGTCTTCTTTTGAAAAGTGTCTGTTCATATTCTTCACCCACTTCTGAATGGGTTTGTTTGTTTTTTTCTTGTAAATCTGTTTTAGTTCTTTGTAGATTCTGGATATTAGCCCTTTGTCAGATGGGTAGATTGAAAAAAATTTTTCCCATTCTGTTGGTTGCCAGCTTGCTGTAGTGATTGTTGAGATACCATCTCATGCCAGTCAGAATGGCAATCATTAAAAAATCTGGAGACCACAGATGCTGGAGAGGATGTGGAGAAATAGGTACACTTTTACATTGTTGATGGGTGTGTAAATTAGTTCAACCATTGCGGAAGACAGTGTGGTGGTTCCTCAAGAATCTAGAAATAGAAATTTCATTAGACCCAGCAATTTCATTACTGGGTATATACCCAAAGGAATATAAATTGTTCTATTATAAAAGCACATGTATATGTATGTTCATTGTGGCACCATTTACAATAGCAAAGACCTGGAACCAACCCAAATGCCCATCAGTGATAGACTGGACAAAGAAAATGTGGCACATATATACCATGGAATACTATGCAGCCATAAAAAGCGATGAGTTAGGTCCTTTGTAGGGACATGGATGAATCTGGAAACCAACATTCTCAACAAACTGACACAAGAACAGAAAATCAAACACCACATGTTCACACTCATAGGTGGGTGTTGAACAATGAGAACACATGGACACAGGAAGGAGAGCATCACACACTGGAGTCTGTTGAGGGTGGCCAAGGGGATGGACAGAGGGGTTTGGGGATGGTGGGGAGGGGTAACATGGGAAGAAATGGCAGATATAGGTGATGGGGGGATGAAGGCAGCAAACAACCTTGCCATGTATGTACCTATGCAACAATCCTGCATGATCTGCACATGTACCCCAGCACCTAAAGTACAAGAAAAAAGGCATATCTAGAAGAGGAAATACATGCTGATAAAAAGTGTAATATAGCACTGTGCAGAAAGCAAAAACTGAACCCCTTCTTGACACCTTACACTAAAATTAACTCCAGTTGGATTAAAGACTTAAACATAAGACCTAACACCATAAAACCCTAGAAGAAAATCTAGGCAAAACCATTCAGGACATAGGAGTAGGCAAGTACTTCATGACTAAAACATCAAAAGCATTGCCAACAAAAGCCAAAATAGACAAGTGTGATATAATTAAACTCCAGAGCTTCTGCAGAGCAAAAGAAACAATCATTAGGGCGAACCAGCAAAAACAGAATGGGAAAAAATTTTTGCAATCCACCCATCTGACAAAGGGCTAATATCCAGAATCTACAAAGAACTAAAACAGATTTATAAGAAAAAAAAACAAACAAACCCATCCAAAAGTGGGAGAAGGATATGAACAGAGACTTCTCAAAAGAAGACATATATGAGGCCAACAAACATATGAAAAAATTCTCAACATCGCTGATTATTAGAGAAATGCAAATCAAAACCACATTGAGATAATACCTCACGCCAGTTAGAATGGTGATCATTAAAAACTCTGGAGACAACAGATGCTGGAGAGGATGTGGAGAAATAGGGACACTTTTACACTGTTGGTGGGAGTGTAAACTAGTTCAACCATTGCGGAAGACAACGTGGCTCTTCCTCAAGGACCTAGACATAGAAATTCCATTTTACCCAGCAATCCCATTACTGGGCATATACCCAAAGGATTATAATTCCTTCTATTATAAGGACACATGCACATATATGTTCATAGTGGCACTGTTTACAATAGCAAAGACCTAGAACCAATGCAAATGCATCAATGATAGACTGGACAAGGAAAATGTGGCACATATACACCATGGAATACTATGCAGCCATAAGAAACAATGAATTCGTGTCCTTTGTAGGGTTATGGATGAATCTGGAAACCATCCTTCTCAGAAAACTGACACAAGAACAGAAAGTCAAACACCACATGTTCTTACTCATAGGCGAGTATTGAACAATGGGAACACATGGACAAAGGGAGGAGAGCATCACACACTGGGGTCTGTTGGGGGAGGCCAAGGGAGGGACAGTGAGGCAGGGATGGGGAGGTCAGAGTGGGATAACATGGGGAGTAATGCCAGATGTGAGTGACGGGGGATGGAAGCAGCAAACTACATTGCCATGTATGTACCTATGTAACAATCCTGCATGATCTGCACAGGTACCGCAGAACCTAAATTACAATAATAATAATTTAAAAAATTAAAGTAGGGAAAAAGGTGTAATATCATCAGGTTGTTTGTTTAGATATATTATTTATACATATTTTGTAACCTTATTTTCCCATGATAGTCAATTACATCTTATTTGAACAATTAGACTCAGTTTGAGTCTAAATTTTGGATATATTACTTGATTATATATATTATATATATGTATTATATATAATATATTATATATATGTATCATATATATAATATATATTATATATATGTATTATATATAATATGTATTATATATATAAAATATGTATTATATATAATATGTATTATATATGTATTTTATATATGTATTATATATAATATATTTTATATATGTATTATATACATAATATATATTATATATGTATTATATATAATATATATTATGTATATAATACATATATATGTATATATAATAATATATATTATGTATATAATACATATATAATATATATTATATATATATTCTATTCTTCAGAAGAATCTTCTGGGACCATGTTAAGTTTTACCCATTTGATATTTTAAAAAAAATAGATTGAGAGACTTTTTTTTAAGACAAAGAGAGTATTTATGTAAAAAAGGAAGAGAGGAATAAAGGGCCTCCCATCAAGCCTCTCCTGATTAAAAGATATTCATTTGCTGACACAACATTTACTAATGATTTATTATGGATTTAATTCACGAGAATTAAAGAATACAGAAAACGTTAGTGAAGTGGAATGTATGTTACCACACTATATTATCTATAAATAATGATAAATTTCATAGAAAATGATAATACTTTAAAGGTGTTTTTTAAAAAAGCAATTTTGAATAATCAATGTTTAAGTTGATTTATCTAATGTAAGTTATTTTACACAGGCACATGTGACGTTTTATCTATATACTCAACATTAAGTTACCTACTTTACAAATACAAGTAAACATCGTTTCAGATCTTATTATCAGGAGCATTTTGCAGATAAGCAAAAAATTTAGCCATTTATTCAGACACTCTGGGGCACTAAGGAATGAAGCATTTTGCTCGCAAAAGGTCAGGCTGAGAGCTAGCATTGCTCTGCCTCTTTACCATGCCTGACACTAAATAAATGTCTAAATTAGTGGTCCCCATTCCAAATACTTTGGTTTGAATTTGCCAATTGAAGCTATTTGCATCAAGAGTATATAGTTACTCTCATGTTGAATACTCAATTGACAAACTCAGAAACAGTTGTTCAATTTATAAATTACTTGATCTCATTGTTGAATTTCGCCACTGTTGGCCACTTTAAGGGAATAGCCCCTCTTTTTTTTTTTTTTTTATACACCTTCTTGTTTCTCAAACTGATGTTTCTGCTTAGTATTTTTGGTGAACTACACTCTTTTTTCTTTCTTTTCTTTTCTTTTCTTTTTTTCTTTTTTTGAGACACAGTTTCTCTCTTGTTACCCAGGCTGGAGTGCAGTGGCACGACCTCGGCTCACTGCAACCTCCACCTCCCGGACTCAAGAAATTCTCCCGCCTCAGCCTCCCAAGTAGCTGGGATTACAGGCATGTGCCACCATGCTCAGCTATTTTTTTTTATTATTATTATTTATTTTTTATTTTTACTAGAGATGGGGTTTCATCATGTTGACCGGGATGGCCTCGAACTCTTGACCTCATGATCCACCCACCTTGGCCTCCTAAAGTTCTGGGGTTATAGGCATGAGCCACCGCACCTGGTGGAACTACATTATTTAATGTCAAATTCTTAAGTGCCCAGCATTACTTACTCTACTTTTCTCGTAACCAGCTCTCATTCACTACACAATATCCTAAGTTGGACTTCAATTAATGTTCATATTGCAATAATCCCTACTTATTTGTAGTTATTCTGGATTATCTCACTGAATGCACACATGAATCTGTCTTTTTTCTACATATTCGATAGATGTCCAAAAGTAAACTCAATGTTATAACCAAAAGTGAACATAATAATTTGTTCAGATAATTATAAAGCCTCCTCTAACATGTTGAATTATATGCTATCTACCAAATCCGAATCTGCAAAACTACTACGTCAAAACATTTCCATGAAAGTTGAGATAATGTTATTGTATGCAATATTTATTATACCAGTTGCCACACAGAAAACCTGATTCATCCTTACAATAGTTGTATAAATATCAACCATTTATTGTTATATTTGTCTCTATATTTGATATCATAGACATCCTATAAAGAATTCAAATGAAACTAAAACTTAAGGAAATTTTAAACTAAGAAATTAAAAATTTAGAAACTTTAAACAGAACTTGTAATATTACTTTTGAAGAAAAAGAATACATAGATTGCTGTTTTGTGTAAGTAAAACTATCTTATAGAAGAGAATTTAGTAGTGATGGATGAAAATCCATTCAAATTTTCTTGACCTTTGTACACTTTCACTTTCTACTTAAACTATAGTGAAATAAGAAATATGTGAAATGTAATATTTACAAATGTGAATTTACTGCAAAAAGCACTTTTCTGACCCTGCACAGTCATATTTATTTGACATGCTTGTTATTGATGTTGTGACAATTGCATTTCTTCAAACGGTATCATATACACAAAGTTTCAGTATAAATCTAGTTGCATATTTTTAAACCTGATTTAATTTAAATGGGTGGAAAAAGCAATCCTTGAAAAATAAATGCTTCTGAAACCATCCCTATAAACATTACAGAATTAATCGCAGAAGACAGGAGAGGAGGGGGCAACAAAAATAATCCGACCTTGCAGCATACTCAGCTATAATCATTAGGGCAGTTTGCTCTCTGGCCCACTTTCTCTTAGTTTTTGCTGCCTACTATCCAAGAAACATGTAAACTCTGTCTAAAGGTTGTGAGTCCCCTAACCTCCTCTATAGATAACTTCACACTGTGAAATGTTATTTTCTATCTGAGATGTTCTTTAGGCATGAAACCACTGATACCAGCTGGTCTGAAGGACCCTATGAGGAGCTGACTCACCAAATAATGCATTTTCCACATACTGGTAATTACATCCCTCTAACCCCAACCAATCAATAACTCCAGTTTTCTAACCCCTCACACTCCATGATCTCCTTGAAAACCTGAGCTAGGAACTCCTTGCGGGGAAAGATTTGAGGGTCTCTTTCCATCCTGACACTGGGCCACCATGCAATCTAAAACTCTTTCTCTGCTACAAACCCTGCTGTCTCAGTGTATTGATATGTTACTATGCAGCAGGCATACATATGTGTTGGACCGGTAACATTTCTTTCTGGCTTTGCACAGTTGATAAAAGGAGACTCTGCATATCTCAAATAAATGGATACAAAGAAAGAAACAAATTTAAAAATAATCAGTTAAGGTATGAGGATGGGTGATATAAATTGCTGTTTACAGAAGGCTATGTGTAGATATTAATTTATTAGGTTGGGGAAAAGTTACAAGACACAGTGTGATTTTTTTTATCCTAAGTGCCTCCAATATTTTCTCATAGCCAGAGCTTAAAGAGGATAGCAGATTAGATTAAACTCATTACTATTCAACAAACTGTTCTAGCTATAAAACTAGCAGTGATTTTTAATACCTTACTTTTTCTAACCCTCCTTATCCAACTCATCAACAAGTTTTATTCACTGTACCTTCAAAGTAAACACAAAAGCACTCACTAAAAAATCAGCTTTACTACTTCCTTGGCAGAAGAGATGTTTTTAAAGAATAAAGGACAAAGAAAGGGCCTCTTTTAGTGTGGACTAAGCATGACATCTGAATTAAAATTTAAATTGTTAATCATGGTCTATAAGACCACACTTGATTTGGCCCTGCTACATCTCTGAGAGTCACCTCCTCTCATGCTTTTTATTGCTGACTTGCTCACAGTATCTGTGGGCCAGGAGCCTCAGCATAACTTAGATGGGTAATTTGCTTAAATCTCACAAAGTTGCAATCAAGGTGTCAGTCAGACTGCATTTTTATGTAGAGATGACAATTTGTGAGTTTTATAATATAGGCAGACAGGTAGCAAGGAGTTGAGGGCAGTTCGTAAAATCCACAAAATGTTTCTAATCATGAGACAGCAAGGAGTTTAATTCTACTAACAACCTGAATGCACTTGCTAGCAAATTCTTCCAAATCTGAGCCCAGATGATAATAGTCTGGCCAACTACATTACTGGCTAGACTACATTGTAGCCTTGTGAGACCTTGAGCAAATGATTGAACTAAGAATTCTCCAGAATTCTTACTCAACAAATGTGAAATAATAAATTTCTTGTTTTAAGCTGCGAACTTAGTGGTAATTTATCATAAAGCAAGAGAACATCACCCATATACTGTCTTTAACTACTTCTGTTTTCTTTTGTACTTTAATTCTGTCATTACTTATTTATTTTTTTCTTCTTTCCAAAAATGTCATTAAACATTGTCTATGTTCCATCCAGTGATTTAGGTCCTAGATGTTCATAATTGGGCCAAATATTGACATTTTTAAACAAACTCAGGCTCAATATATTTATACTTCACCTAATTTTAGAAATGATTTAAGAAGAGTAACCATGGGAATGCATTTTTAAAGTATAAGTGAAATAACTACAAAAAATAGATATATGAGGAATATTATGGAGAAGTATTATTCAGTATCTCTTGCAGTCATATTGAGTCATTAGTATTGGTTTGAAAATTCTACAATAATATAAAATTGAGCTTTCCAAGACTTTTTGAAATTATTTCTTTACTCTTCTACAATGATTTACTGGAAGCTTCAGGGTTTAATGAGTGTTTGCCTTCTTGTTTGATACTTAATTTCAAGAATTTTGATTTAAATTTTTTTTTTACAAATTTTTGTCGTTTGAGGCTTTAAAACAAGTCTTAGATTTACTTTTTGCTTTGGTCATTTGTGAATCAAAAACACTATTGAGTTTTATTTAAGCCAAAACAAACTATTCCTTTAGTCAGCTGTGAATCAAAAACCCTCTTACTGAGTTTTATTTAAGTCAAAACAAATGATTCTAGGAATATTTTAATTCTTGTTTTATTCTAAACTGAGCTTAATATATGCTAAGAATACAGAACTCATTCTAAGAGGCAGCATGAATACTAAAAAGAGTAAGAGACTCGCTGTGAAAATATTTACACTGTTTCTCAGTATCTGTCACCTGTTTAGCACTGAAACTTTTGGCAACTCTTTTAATTTACTACAGCCTTGATTGTTTCATCATAAAAGATATTAAATATAACAGATGCCAATAAAATTTATATTATGTATATAAATGCAAAATATAAGTACTAAAATGCTGAACTACACTACCTATAATTTAGTATTTTGTTCAAATATGCCTTCTAAATGCCACCAGATTAGTCATCTCTGTAAAAGTAAGAGACTTAGTTTGAATCTTACTTTAGCTACTTAAGAAATGCCAATAGTGATTAAATTAAGAAAAGCTTGAAGCCTAGTGAATAGTGTACATCACAGAATATAGAAAAATAGAAAGAGACTTTTATCTATTAATTTGCTTATCAATTACTCAGCATGGAATTCTGGGCTGACAAAAGGAATTAGGCTATTCATATATGAAGAATGAACTCTTGAAAGACAATAGACCAAGAACTTGGGGTTTGGTAGGATTACTAGAAAAACAGATACTGCAATCCTCAAAGCTACTAGCAATTTCAGTTGATTTTTCTGGTTGAAAAGTCCGGCTGATGACCACAAATCAATTACAGTTAACTTATTTTTCCCCACTGTTCAAAGATTGGACTTGAACAGCAAGGGGCTTGTTTCCGTGAACAGAGGGTGTCACGAACAACGGAGAAAGTTATTCTCTCTGTAGGGAGCACTGGCAAATTGAAATACTACACACACACACACACACACACACACACACACACACACACACACTTTAAAAAAACTTGAGGAAAATCCTAGACAGTGTATTTAAACAAATATCCAATTATTTTTAATTATACTTTAAATTCTGGGGTACAAGTGCAGATCGTGCAAGTTTGTTACAAAGGTATACGTGTGCCAGTTTATCTGAAAGTATTTTTGGATTAAATCTCAGTAAAAAATATCAATTTCAACATTTATCTCTTTCTATATCTCTACATGTAAATTTATTACATGTAATAAAGTCAGATTATTTAAACTGTCATCACCGTAAGAAAATAGCTCATTTTCCATATTACTAAAATGAAATAGTCATGGTATATTTAGAATTTTAGAAGTACACAGAGTATTTGATAATGCCCTATGTACTTTTAAGTACAGAACAAGTTATTAGCAAAATGTAGTAAAGTGAAATACACAAAAATAGAAACTACACAGAGTAAGTTTTTACCAAAATGTCATAAAGTAAAATAATTAGAATTCATTTCATGTATTCATATATTATTAGATGGTTTTTAAAAAGGAAATATTTTTATTTCTGTTGAGGTCTAAATTCAAATGGCTTATGTTTATGTAGTACAGTTAGATGAAAGAGGAGATTTAAAATAGAAGGTTTATGTTGAATAAACACTCTTCCTCATCCTCAAATTTTGGCTTTGAGATATGACGCTTATTTTACATTTCCTAGTCTCCACTGTTTATAAGATAAAGATGGTGATGATTATCATTCAATAAAATTACAACACAACAATGAATTAGTGGCGATGTAAGGTGATTAGTAACTAAAAGGAGTATTTTAAATACTAGTGTTAAGATAGTTTATATGTTTTATAAACATTTATATAGGGTTGTAGATATAATTCACTTTAAGTTATTTGAGTAGGAATAGTTATAATTGTATGTTTGAAGTATTCTCTTTTTTAACATGTAGTTTTATGATTATTTCATTGGCCATTACATCTTTAGAGATAATCAGCATTTTAAAAAACTGGAATAATGATTTATAAGCCATTTGTATAATTTTAGTAACACTAGTCAAATTATTTTCTTAAAAAGTTTGAGAATAGACAAAGGCTTTTATGTAGTCTATATTTAGATCAATAATCTGTGTAACACTATGTGACTGTAATGAGAAGAGATACATTTTTAATCATATTAATTTGTAAAATACGATACTAAAAATCTGCTAAGGAGCTAAAATAAACAATGTTAATTAAATGAGGGTTCCTAAAATACTTTTTATGTGTAATTGGAACATAATAAAATTTACATTTAAAATAACATGATGTTTTGCTCTTCACAAAATGATTTTGTCTTAGGCAGTGTCTTCAGAGAATAAATGGTGAAGCCTATTTAAGACTGTTTTCACATACTGAATTTTAGAAAATAACATTTAGGTATTTAATTGAGTCTAAATGTACTTCAGTATTATAGCTTTATTTTTTAATGATTGGAGACATAAATGAACGTGCAAAAATAGACATTATCTCTATGCTTTATAGTATCACCAAAAGTAATGAAATAGTACTTTAAGTTAGTCTCATCAGTAAGAGTAAAATTAGAGAAAAGTTTTTATCAAGATGGATAACTAAGTCCCTAAACATTATAAATCATAATGCTTAAAGTGACAATTCTTGGTAGACAATTTAAACAATATTATCATTGAAAAATGAACCTATAATATGTAATTTGAAAAATTTCATTTCTATAATATAGTTATCATTAGCTAAATTAAAACATCTAAATAGTTACATTAATACACTGAATATATACCTACCTTGTATTCTCATCCATGTTACTCTCACATTTCAGCAAAATTCCACTGGAAGAGGTAATATAACTATTTAAAACTGATTATAATCTCTACAACAAATCGGTCAAAATAGCCTATTGACAAAAATGTAATATTTTAATTGTTAAACCTTTTTAATTCCAGGAAAACATAAATACAAATATAAATAAGACAGAACATTGACAGAGATAAAGATAGATGGAGAGAACAGGGGAAGAGAGAGAAAGAGAGAATGAGAGAGAATGTTTTGTTCTCAGGCTTTTCTGTAATGTTAATAAATAAATACAAACCAAGAAACATGGCCAGAACATCCTCTGACTTATCACAGGCAAAACTAAACTATAAAGCTGAATATTTTCGTTGCTGATCTTTTGTAGAATGAATATATAATATGCTTATGATTAGATAGAGCTTACCTTTTCAGGCCCTTCCATTGAGTGTATTCCACCTGTAAAATGATGCCAAAATGTGTAGTTTTAAATACTACATATTTGGGCGGTAGCATATAGCCAGTCTCTAATCTATCATCACAGTAGTTTTGAGGTTGTTCATGAAAGACATACATTCAAACAGAACACTGCTGTAATCTACTACACCATTATTGATTCTCATCTAATAAAAACTAACATCACTTTTTGAAAGTTTTTCTCAATGTTTATATATATATTTATTTATTTATTTATTTTTGAGATGGAGTTTCACTCTTGCTGCCCAGGCTGGAGAGCAATGGCACAATCTCCACTCACTGCAATCTCTGCCTCCTGGGTTCAAGTGGTTTTCCTGCCTCTGCCTCCCAGGTACGTGGGATTACAGGCACATGTCACCACCTCTGGCTAAATTTGTATTTTTAGTAGAGTTGTGGTTTCACCATGTTGGTCAGGCTGATCTTGAACTCCTAACCTCAAGTGATCCACCTGCCTTGGCCTCCCAAAGTGTTGGGATTACAGGTGCAAGCCACAGCATCCAGCCTTCTCAATGTTTTTAAATGTGATTAGTTTTATATTTAAGTTGCTGTGATTTTGTATTATAATAGAAAGTTTTGAAAGATATTGTTTTTAACTACAAAAAATTAGTTGCACCTGGTAGACTCATTCAGGACGCATGACAGCTGGTATTAAATATTCAGGTCCCTGGTATTTTGATAACAAAAAATAATATGAACAATGGACAGTGTTCTGCTGGAATGTCAAAGGTGAAGACGGTTAATTAGGCTGTTCAGATATCTACAAACCAGATGAGGTGAAACACAAATGAATACAAGTAAACAATAAAACATTTCCCAGGGAGCAGTTAATGAGATTAAAATTCATAAATGCAGGCTAAGTTTACGTAATGTTTATCAATTATTCCTCTGGAGAATAATGTTAAAAATCGACACCATAAAAGATTAAATAAACAGACATCTGCTTATTAAATCTATAGTAAAAAACTCAAGAAATATTTATTGATGTGGTAAAAGTAAGAAATATTTTATAATAATTTGATGATTATAATAAAAAATGAAATATTAAAAACACACTTTTTTCCACAGAAATCATTTCATATAATTATTATATGACATTTATTTAAGTATCATTAATTCCAAGGAAAGGAGCTTAGAGACTGAAACATGTCAAAATATCAAGTGCATGTTTATTTTGTTCTTCTGGTTACTTGAGGAACTTTTTTTATTTTACTTCTTTTCTCCTGTTTGAGGTAAACATTTACCACTATAAACTTCTCTTTTAACATCCCCTTTCTAGATCCCACAAGTTTTGGGATATTGTAATTTTCTAATTATTTACCCATCAATGTATCCCCACTGAGGGCATCTTTTGCATGAGCTGCTCATAACCAATGATTGAGCATTTTTAAAATGTTAAAGCCAAGCCATTTCCAGAAACACAGGACTTCTCTGTTGGGAAACTTACTAGAGGACCCTCTGTTGTTCTTGCAGAATTATTTTATTTCTGCCCCACACCCCAAGATGTTGGCACCCTTCCAACCTTCCGTATTTCATTCTCTCCTTCATAGAAGGTTAGATCAGCACCACAGTCTAACAACTCTCATAGCCTTCTCTGGATCCCTCCTTTTGACACTAATTTATATTACAGATGATATTTTAATATATAATATGGATTGTCCAGCTGATCTTGTTTTAGTGCCTGCTTCTTAAAGGGCTCAAAATAATATAGACTTTGATTTATGACAGCTGCCATGAAAAACATTCATTTGATAAGGTGCCCTTTAAATTATGTAAAATCTTTATTCCACACATAAGCTTTTTTTTTTTTTTTTTTTTTTTTTTAACTTTAGGTTCTGGGATACATGTGCAGGTCAAGCAGGGTGGTTGCATAGTTACATACTTAACCAGGTGGTTTGCTGCCTCTATTCTCCCTTTGACTATATATGGCATTTCTCCCCGTGTTATCCCTCCCTACCCTCCCCACCACCACTGTCCCTCCCCAACCCCCCCAACTGCCCCCAGTGTGTGATGCTCCTCTTCCTGAGTCCATGTGTTCTCATTGTTAAACACCTTCCTATGAGTAAGAACATGCAGTGTTTGGTTTTCTGTTCTGGTATCAGTTTGCTGAGAATGATGATTTCCAGATTCATCCAAGTCCCTACAAAGGACATGAACTCATCATTTTTTATGACTGCGTAGTATTCCATGGTATATTTGTGCCACATTTTCTTTGCCTAGTCTATAATTGATGGGCATTTGTGTTGGTTCCAGGTCTTTGCTATTGTACACAGGGCTGCAATGAACATATGTGTGTATGTGGCTTTATAATAGAATGATTTATAGTTCTTTGGGTATATACCCATTAAGGGGTTCTGGGTCAAATGGAATTTCTATTTCTAGATCCTTGAGAAATTGCCACACTGTCTTCCACAATGGTTGAACTAATTTACACTCCCATCAACTATATTAGAGTGTTCCTATTTCTGCACATCCTCTCCAAAATCTGTTGTCTCCAGATTTTTTAATGATCACCATTCTAACTGTCATGAGATGGTATCTCAGTGTGGTTTTGATTTGCACTTCTCTAATGACCAGTGATGATGAGCATTTTTTCATATGTTTGTTGGACTCATATATGTCTTCTTTTGAAAAGTGCCTGTTCATATCCTTTTCCCACTTTTGAATGGGTTTGTTTGTTTGTTTGTTTGTTTCATCTATCTTTTTTAGTTCTTTGTGGATTCTGGATGTTAGCCCTTTGTCAGATGGGTAGACTGCAAAAACCTTTTCCCATTCTGTTGGTTGCCCATTCACTCTAATGATTGTTTCTTTTGCTGTACAGAAGCTCTGAATTTTAATTAAATTCCATTTGTCTATCTTGGCTTTTGTTGCCAATGCTTTTGGTGTTTTAGTCATGAAGTCCTTGCCTATGCCTATGTCCTGAATGGTTTTTCCTAGGCTTTCTTCTAGTGTTTTTATGGTGTTAGGTTTTATGTTTAAATCTTTAATCCAACTGTAGTTAATTTTAGTGTAAGGTGACCGGAAGGGGTCCAGTTTCTGCTTTCTGTGCATTGCTAGCCAGTTTTCCCAACATCATTTATTAAACATGGAGTCATTTCCCCATTGCTTGTTTTTGTCAGGTTTTTCAAAGATCAGATGGCTGTAGATGTGTGGTCTTGCTTCTGAGGCCTCTGTTCTGTTCCATTGGTCTATATCTCTGTTTTGGTACCAGTACCATGCTGTTTTGATTACTGTAGCCTTGTAGTATAGTTTGAAGTCCAGCAGTGTGATGCCTCCGGCTTTGTGCTTTTTGCTTAGGATTGTCTTGGCTATGCAGGCTCTCCTAATTTCATATGACGTTTTAAGTATTTTTCTCCAGTTCTGTGAAGAAGGTCATTGGTAGCTTGATGAGGATAGCACTGAATCTATAAACTACTTTGGGCAATATGGCCATTTTCGCAATATTGATTCTTCCTAACCATGAGCATGGAATGTTTTTCCGTCTGTTTGTGTCCTCTCTTATTTAGTTGAGCAGTGGTTTGTAGTTCTTTTTGAAGAGATCCTTTACATCCCTTGTTAGTTGTATTCCTAGGTACTTTATTATCTTTGTAGCAATTGTGAATTGTAGTTTGCTCTTGATTTGGCCCTCTGTTTGTCTTATTGGTATATAGGAATGCTTTTGATTTCTGTACATAGATTTTGTACCCTGAGACTCTGTTGAAGTTGCTTATCAGTTTGAGAAGATTTTGAGCTGAGACAATGGGGTCTTTTAGATATACAATCATGTTGTCTGCAGATAGAGACAGTTTGACTTCCTCCTTTCCTAAATGAATACCTTTTATTTCTTTTTCTTGCCTGATTGCTCTGGCTAGAACTTCAAATACTATATTGAGCAGGAGTGGTGAGAGGGGGCATCCTTGTCTAGTGCCTGATTTCAAAGGGAATTCTTCCAACTTTTGCCCATTCAGTATAATATCAGCTGAAGGTTTGTCATAAATAGCTTTTATTATTTTGTGATATGTTCCATTGATACCTAGTTTATTGAGAGTTTTTAGTATGAAGGGCTGCTGAATTTTGTTGATGGCCTTCTCTGCATCTATTGAAATAATCATGTGGCTTTTGTCTTTGGTTCCATTTACGTAGTGGATTACATTTATGGACTTGCATATGTTGAACCAGCCTTGCATCCCCAGAATGCCTATTTGATGGTGATGAATAAGCTTTTTGATGTGCTGTTGTTTTCAGTTTGCCAGTATTTTATTGCAGACTTTTGTGTCGATATTCATGATGGATATTGGCCTGAAGTTTTATTTTCTTGTTGAGTTTCTGCCTGGTTTTGGTATGAGGATGATGTTGGTCTCATAAAATGAGTTAGGGTGGATTCCCTCTTTTTATATAGTTTGATGTGGTTTCAGAAGAAATGGAACCGTCTCCTCTTTGTACATCTGAAAGAATTCAGCTGTGAACGCTTGTGAACCTTTTTTTTCTTAATTGTTAGGCTATTAATTGCTGCCTCAACTTCAGCCCTCGTTATTGGTCTATTCAGGGTTTCAGCTTCCTCCTGGTTTAGTCTTGGTAGAGTACAAGTGTCCAGGAACTTATCCATTTCTTCCTAGTTTACTGGTTTCACTATGTCAACTGTGGCTCAAAAATAGATGCATACAGTAATTTAAGGAAATGTAAGAGAAGAAACCATATTCATGTAACTTTTATTATAGTGTAAAGTTGTAATTATTCTATTATATTATTAGTTATTTTTAATTTCTTACTATGCCTAATTTATAAATTAACTTTATTATAGTTATTTACATACAGGAAAAACATTATGTGTATTATCCTTAAGAACATAGTAGGTAGTCAATAATATATGTTAAATTGTGAGTGCTATATTAGTAGGTTTATTATTTTGGAGGGCATTCCACTAAATTCAAAGCAATACTATACCAGGTGTGAGTTTTTCTAAAAGGCAAATAACACACTGTTGTTTTAGTTTGGGTTATATGTTACTGTAAAACATTTGATACTTTAAATGCATGATTGTTGGGATTTTATAAGACAAGTTAATTATAAGTGCATTTTTTCACATCAGTACATAAATTTATTTTACTCATGAACAATGTAAGGACAGAAATGTTTGACTACCTAACAAAAAAAAAAGCCTATCTCTTCAAACCTAAAGAGCATTATTCATTGTTGAAACAGGAAAAGGGGGATGCATTTCAGACCAAAAAAGTCTTTACAAAACATATTTTGTCAACAGGGGATGAAAATTATTTAATTTTTTTATGAAAACATACTATTTTATACTTTGTCCCAGAGGCAGTACACCAATGATTGTATTCAAGAGGGACAGTACAAATTTAGATACATATTATAGATATTCTATTATATTTTCTTTAGCACTGTTGCAGTAAAAGAAATCTCTCATTTTGTTTTGTTTTGTCTTATTTTTTTCTACATATTTTGGTGGTATTTTAACTGAGAGGAAAAAACATACTTAATATTTGAGTAAATAGTCTTCATTCAAGTACTTCTGGGAAATTTATACATTGGAGATGTGGGTCACTAGGTAAGGAAATAAATAATGAATTAATAAAAACAATTTGATGTATTTTTGAAGTTTTATTCAACTGTAGATATGACAGCTCTATTCATTTGGTACAAATACAGCTTCCAGTGGTGGCTATATTATAAGATCTGATTCAGATTGATAACTCAAAGAATCTCTGACAGTTCAACATTTATTTTAGAAATATCAAAAGCAATTAGGTCAAGAGTTTAGCATTTCAAAAAGCGTAGTCTATTTGAGCCTTGTACACACACAATAAAAGGACCTGGAATCAATAGACATGTATTTTATTAAGCTATGAAAATTGCTGCTGAGAAACAATAGTGTGTTCTTTCATTTTTTTCCTGCTATAACAGAATACCACAGGCTGAGTAATTATAAAGAACAGAGATTCATTTGGCCCATGATTCCGTAAGCTGCAAAATTCAAGAGCAGAACGCTGATACCTGGTGAGTATCATCCCACAGTGGAAGAGCAAGCAAGCATGTGAAACAGAGAGGGGAGTGGGCTGAACACATCCTTTTTATCAGGAACCCATTTCTGCATAAGTAATGCACTCCCAGGACAAGGACATTAATTTATTCATAAAGGTGGGACCTCATGATGTAATCATCTCTTATAGATACCTCCTTTTAATGTTGTTACAATTGTAATTAAATTTTAAAATGAGTTTCAGAAGATACATTTAAACCATAGGAATCATAACATGAGATAAATTGGAAAATAAGTAAATAAATATGAGAACACATTTGAGACTACAGTTACCTATTCCCTTCACCCTTATTCTCTTTTTTATGAATAACTGATTAGAGTATGTGAGATAAAACTGAGTATGGAGCTGGGCGCTGTGGCCCATGCCTGTAATCCCAGTACTTTGGGAGGCCAGCGTAGGCAGATCACCTAAGGTCAGGAGTTTGAGACCAGCCTGGCCAACATGGTGAAACGTCATCTCTATTAAAAATACAAAAATAGCCAGACACGGTGGCACACGCCTGTGATCTCAGCTACTCGGGAGTCTGAGGTATGAGATTGCTTGTATCAGGGAGGCAGAGGTCGCAGTGAGCTGAGATCGTGCCATTGTACTCCAGCCTCCATCTCAAAAAAGAAGAAAAAGAAAAAAAAACTGAACATGGGAAGACGTGTTTTTGTAAGACAAAATGATTATAATTACTAATTATATGTTATCAACCTCCAACTAAAATCTTATGTTTTATGACTGCAGAATTATAAGGACTCAAAAACTATCTTCCTTCCAACCATCTTCAATGAGAAGCTAGATGAAAGAGGTCCAAAGTATGGTGATGCAGGGTGCCAGGACAGAAACTCACAGAACTCTAGCAAGCTGGTGCTGAAGGGCACATGAACAGAGTTACCTTTGTGTAGTATTTAATCCCATCCTGCATGTTGACTGACTAGACCTGGATACAAATTAGCAGGTATTGCTCTCCCGTGGCATGTAGTGTTACCAGAAAACTACAGAATGATGTTTGATCTAACATGAGAATGAATGTACCCATCAGGAGACAGATTGTGCTCATGGTATGGGAAGCATATAAAGTTCAAGAAGCTTCTGTCGTCAGACAGCAAAAACTAGACTTTCCCGATGGAGCTATTATGCCCTTACCCTTGTGAGCTGGGGAGAGCATTGGATATAATTGTATCCACTTACCTGTAATTCCTAACAACAAAAACTTAGATTGCTTGTATAAGAGAAAGTAAGTCTAAAAACAATACATGTACTTGATGGGAGGAGTCAGCCATGGGTTGTCTCAGCCACATCTACTCTGAAACATTCCGTCATGGTCTGGAGCTTGTAACAGGACGAGCAATGTATGTAGTCTGTGTTAGACGCCACCATGGATGAAAGTGCAAGATATTCATGGGAATGTAAAGTCCAAGAGAAGATGAATGGGATGAAACAAGTGAGAGACATGTTACAGGCGTTATCACACGTTGGGAAATGCAGGTAAGCTTTAGAGCACTAACAGGTCCCATCCTTGAGAAGTTGCATTGAGGAAAGCATGAGTAATGAAGTTTACCTGGCTTGATGGGTTCCTGGCCTTGAGCCTCAGTACTAATACTGAGGAAATAATAATATGTTTTGGGTACTCTCAGGAATGATGATGCTTTCACTGTGGGAATAAGGCTAGGAATCTTTATTATGAATAGTGGAGAAGAATTGTTGGAGCAGGTTTAGAAGACTATCAAACAAGTACTGCTGGGACTGGCCTATGGGATAGACTTAGCAAACATTTTCCTGTTGGAGACCTAAGACCACGTACTAACCTCCTGTCCCCCATACATAGGCAAAGGCATGTGTATTGCATCTTGGAAATGACATTCTTGCCAAAATTAAGATAGGATATTAGTAAGATATGGAAAATTCATGGTTTAGATCAGGCTTTGGAAGATTACATCTTGTGGTGTAAATCTTACCCATGGCTTGCTTTTGTAAATAAAATTATACTGGAACATGGATGCTCCAGTTGGAATGTCTCCCCCAAAACATATTGAAACTTAATTTCCATCCTGATGGGACGGGGAGGTGGGATGCTTAGGTCATGAGGGCTCTGCCCTCATGAATAGACTAACGTTTTAAGATGGGAGTGGATTTATTCCTTCTTGTTCTCTCTAGCCCTCTTTTTTTTCCCTTTCTGCCTTATAATGCCTTCTGCCATGTGATGATGCTGCAAAGATGACCTTGTCAGATGTTAGTTTCTTAATCTTGGACTTCCCAGTCTCCAGCCCTGTGAGCCAGTAAATTTCAATTCATTGTAAATTATCCAGTCTGTGGTATTCTGTTATAGTAGTATAAAATGTACTAAGATAACAGCCTTATGCTTTTTTCAGTACACATTGGCTATAGCTGCATTTGTACTATGATGCCAGAACTGAGTAGTTAGCACAGGGAACACTATCTATCTCTTTACAAAAAAAGATTGCCAGGCTATAGACAAGGTGTTAGAATTAAGCGACAGGTTAAAAGCCAAAGGCCAGAGTTTAACCCTGAAAGACTCAATAACGATACACCATGATTGTGATTTTTTTTTTTTTTTTGAGACAGAGTTTCGCTCTTGTTACCCAGGCTGGAGTGCAGTGGCACGATCTCGGCTCACCGCAACCTCTGCCTCCTGGGTTCGGGCAATTCTCCTGCTTCAGCCTCCTGAGTAGCTGGGATTACAGGCATGCGCCACCATGCCCAGCTATTTTTTTGTATTTTTAGTAGAGATGGGGTTTCACCATGTTGACTAGGATGGCCTCAATCTCTTGACCTCATGATCCAACCACCTTGGCCTCCCAAAGTGCTGGGATTACAGGCGTGATCCACCGTGCTCGGCCTTTTTTTTTTTTTTTTTTTTTTTGAGACAGAGTCTCTTTCAGGCTGGAGTGCAGTGGCGGGATCTCAGCTCACTGCACCTTCCGCCTCCCGGGTTCAAGCAATTCTCCTACCTCAGCCTCCCAAGTAACTGGGACTACAGGTGCACGCCATCATGCCCAGCTATTTTTTGTATTTTTAGTAGAGATGGGGTTTCACCATGTTGGCCAGGATGGTCTTGATCTCTTGACCTCATGATCCACCCACCTCAGCCTCCCAAGGTGCTGGGATTACAGGCGTGAGCCACCGTGCCCAGCTGGTTGTGATCTTAATCCAAAAGGCATCAGAACTCTAATGTGGGATTATTGTTCTATGTATACACATACCATATTGCTAAGAAAATCTGGTTTTACTTCCTTATCTATAATAACCAAAGGGGAATCTTAGCTGCCTGTGACCTGCTAAGAAATGGGAGATGAGGAGAAGATGCGGAGCCTATCACCTTGCAGCTAACTAATTAGGGAGTCATCTTTAATATGGACCAGCATGGAGTAGGAGCAATATAACATCCTACTTTCGTTTTCTGTTTTTGTTTGTGTCTGAAGTTGAGGTCTGTCTTACTCCATTATCCAGGCTGGAATGTAGTCTTGTAATCATAGCTCACTGTAGCCTCTAACTCCTAGGATCAAGAGATCTTTCCAATTTAGGCTCCCAAGTCACTGAGATTACAGGTATGAGCCACCACACTCCGCTTGAATATAGTACTTTAAATCTTTGTGTTGTTTTGTTTTGTTTTGTTTTGTTTTGCAACAGTCTAACTCTGTTGCCCAGGCCACAGTGCAGTTATGTGATCTTGGCTTACTGCAACCTCAGCTTCCCTGGTTCAGATGATTCTCGTGAAGCCTCCATAGTAGCTGAGATTACAGGCATGTGCCACCACACTTGGCTAAGTTGTTTTTATTTTGTTTTGTTTTGTTTTTTTGTTTTTAATTTTTAATACAGGTAGAGTTTCAGATTTTGGCCAGGCTGGCCTTGAACTGCTAGCCTCAACTGGAGGGCCCACTTTGGCCTGCCAAAGCACTGGGATTACATGAATGAGGCACTGTGCCTGGCCAATTCTCATCTTCTTATGAGCATTACTTAAGGCCCGCCTTTAAAGATTCCAATTTAGTTTTAGAATGGATTTAGAAGCCTGTGTTTATTTTTAAAATCAACCCAGGGGATTTTAACATGCAGTCACCTAAATTAATCCTCATTACACCTTTTTCAGTAGACTTTATTATTATTATTCCATTTTCAACATGTGAAAATGAAGACATATCAAGTTAATCAATATCCCTTAGGTTATAGAAACTAGCAAGTGTCAGAGATAGAATTTGATTCCAGGCAACCTGGCTCCAGAGCCTGTAACCTTGGTGAATACACACTTGTGATTAGAAATATTTATCTCAAAACTATTTGTTCTTTTGATTACATTGCTCTCTAAAACTTAAGACCTAGGAAATTTAGATATTTGGTAATACATCCCTGAATGATGGATGTTGTCAATTGTCTTCTGGGCCAAGAGAGGAACAGGCACTGCCTGTTTTCAACCTGCAGCTTCAGTTATCTGGCTCCAGGGCAGTACTGATAGAGTCTGTTAATGCACTAGGCTGCTCAGCTCCAGCAGCAGTAAGGCTTTGGAGCTCAAGGCATTGTCCAAATAATACGTTATCCAGTCTGTAGCATAAGTTCTGAGTAGGTTTTCTCTCAGGAAATAACCTTAGGAGACATGACTGAAAAGCTAGACCAAGAAACATAAACTTCAGCTGGATACCATCTTAGCATTCAAAAGAGTTCAACGGGTAGGTAAAAAGACAAAGCAGTGAGTAAGTCATCACACATTGATAATTTATAAATGGAATTATTTATATCCTAGGTATATGGATAATTGAGTTGACTTTCTAGACTCTGATTTGAAAATTAGGCAATGATGACTCTGATGTGGGGATATAACTAACGAGTTCTTCAAGCTTTTTAGTCCATGACATGACGACATTAAGTGTCTCAGCAGGAAAGTTCAGATCATGAGAAGAAATGTATCGCAGTCCGTAATTACAAATTATAGTCCTGATTAGATCCCTGAGCAACAAACAACCTCCAGCAGCCCCCAAACTTTGCTTTAGGATAATTTTTAGGATAAAAGGTTTTTTAATGATAGGCACCATTAACTCATGGGAAATCTAAAAGTTAATATAGAGATGTATTAAAAAAAAACCTATAGTGTTGTATTTTTTGTTAAGTTTAAAAGTCACATGTATTTGCTGCTTAAGCATGTGCAACTCACTTTTAAATTTTTGACATTTTAGCAGCCCAAGTGACTAATCTCATAATTCCAATTTTAATAAGTATAATTGAAAAATTAATATAGATTTTCTAATTTTATATTCAGTATTGGAACATTTAAGAGAACTTAAGGTTTACCTTACCATGTTAAATTTATATGAGTTATTTAAGTATTCAAGAGGGTTTTATTTGTTAATTAAACAATTGGAATACTTAAAAAAGAAATTGAATATATTAAATTTATGAAAGTAGTTTAAACTGTTGAAGGTGTTTAATTAACTAAGTTTTTAAATGCAGCCAAACATTATTCAAAAGCCTATTAAAATTGGTAATAAAAATTTACTAGACTTAGAAATATAATTCATATGCAGAGCTTAAAAGCTTAAAGACGAACTATTTTGGGAATTTGTAACTTTAATAAATTGAATATTAATTTTTAAAACCAAACTAAACTCTAAATAATATTTCTGAACATAAAATGCCCCTGTGAGAATATAATGAATTTTACAACGATACTTAATTTTGCAGTGTTTTTGGCTAATCTACGACACGGTAGCTTTGTCCTGTGGCTAGTTACCCTCTGCTCTTTGGTTTCTAGTGTGCACTCCTATTCTACCAATGCAAAATATGCTATTCAAATCCCAGCAAATCATCAGGGACCTCAACCGCAATACTGCATCACTCTTTCAATCTCTTATTCCTGGGGGACATCAACCGCAATACTGCATCACTCTTTCAATCTCTTATTCCTGGGGGGCCTGATTGCTCCTGTACTCTCCAAAGATTCATGACTCCCTAATTCAACAAACAAACATAATGGAATCATAACTTTCTCAAGTATGTTATTCAGGATTCTCCAGAGAAACAGAACCAAGAACATCTTTAGAAAGGGATTTATTTAGAGGAGTTGGTTCACATGGTTTTGTAAGTGGAGAAGTCCCACAATCTGTCATCTCTGAACTGGAGGCCCAAGGAAGCTGGTGTTTCCATTCTATTCCAAACTCTAAGGCCTGAGAACCAGAGAAGTCAATCCCAGTCCACATCCCAGTCTAAGAACCTGCTGGAGGGGTGAGGATGACAGTTTAAGTCCCAGTCTGACTTCAAAGGCCTGAGAACTGGAAGTACTAAAGTCCAAGGGCAGGTGAAGATAGAAGGTTCATTCAGCTTAAGCAGCGAGAGGAATTTTATCCTTCCCCCGCCTTTGTGCTCTATTCAGGCCCTCAGTGAGTTGGATGATGCCTACCCACGTTGGTGAGCATGATCTTTGCTACTCAGACCACAAATGCTAATCTCTTCCAGAAATAACGTCTTATCAACTATCTGGGCATTTCTTATTCTGACAAATTGGCATATAAAATTAACCATCACACCACCTATTCACCAACTCTTCAATTTCTAAACACCTGAGGGCATCTCCTATCCGACCGATCAGACATATTGGTTACAACAGGTTTCCTGGGTCCAGAGTGAGCCCACTCAAAGGCAATGGATTGTTATTTGTGTCCCATGTGGCTCTTCTCACTAGCTCTTTATGTCCTCTGCTTCTGCTCCTTCAGCACATACAAATGTCCCATGGATGAGGTTTTGATATCACATATAACTATGACCATCACAATAAAAAAATAATCATAATGGTTTCCAGAAATGTTAATGTACATATGGAAAAATTAACATTATACTAAGATATTTATGGTTTCCATGCTTGTGTTAAAGCAAAGTCATTCCACCTGCGCTGTTACCAGACTAGTTCAAGTGATCTGTATCTACCTAGAATATTCCAATTATGTTTTAACTGGATTTAACTGATCTTTTTAAAATTCAATTATTATATTCACATCAATTTAACACAAAATTAATTATTTATTACAGTTAATGTGCTCTTTTAATAACTCATCTCCTTAAGATACCTTTTTACTTAAACCATTTAATTATTGCCCTGTCTTTGTTTCTAACAGTAAGGCCAAAATTTTTTGAAGTGTACAATGTCCTATAACATTTGGAACAAATCATTGCCTCTAACTTCACATCTCATTATGTAACACCCAGTTGTTTTCAGTAACTCGAGTAACCATGCCTCCAAACCTTCTCAAAAATATCTCTAAATCGTTGCACCTCCACAACAGCAATCCACATATAAGTGATTTAGGAGCTTCAACTTTGTATCTGTCTCTGCTATTGGACTTCTAATGAGATTTACCTGTTGACTTCCTGTTGGGAGACAAATTTTTATGAGTTTTTTCTATTCCTGAATTGTTCAGGCTTTCTAAGCAAAGGATATTTTCCTAAAGCAAACAGCTTTGGAAGCTAGAAATAATGTATTTCTCCAGAAAAAGAAAAAACTAGAAATATACATACCCAGAGATTTCCCTTGGCACTAAAGATAAAATCATCTCTTCTTCAGACAGTTGCCTTACATTGTAGGATAATAAACGTAGAGATAACTTTCTCTTCCATAGAGGTAATTTGCGCTCTCTCTCTCTCTCTCTCTCTCTCTCTCTCTCTCTCTCTCTCTCTCGCTTTTTTTTTTTTCTGTAAAGGATGGGCATATGTACCAAGCATCTTATTAAGGCTTATATTCTCCTAAAATTTAAGATTATTCCCCTACAATACATCCCACTTCATATACAAAATTTATGTGACCCTCGTAGAATTACCCTATGGGGAGATTCGAACTTCAGAGCTGACAGAAGGTGCTGCTCTGCCTGCTAATTTTGTTGTGACAAATCAACCATCTGTGTCTATTACCCAATGACCTTTTGTTGCTTGTGTCTGTTTGTGCGTGTGTGAGTGAGACATCTATAATGTATATATGTATATGTATGTATATTTGTGTGTATATATGCACACATACATACATATAGTAATATTAAATATAAAATATATACTTTCCGAAAATGTTTTCCCACCTATGTTGGAATTAGTTTAAGTGCCTTGTATTTCTTGGATTTTTATCCCTGGTTTTTAAAGTGTCCCAAGAAAAGGAGCTTATAGCATGAATGAATAAATATATGCGTTTTCACAAGTCTTAAATATTTTTACCTCTTGTATCACAGAGTATAGACATCTATAGAGATCAGCCTATGTCAAACTCAGTCCATAAATTCAGGCTTGAAAATGACATAATTTTATTTCATCTAGGTCAGAATGTTTATAACTCAATGTTCGTTTTCTCTCAGGATTTTGAAAATTTTTATCTTGATCATTGATAAAACCACTTTAATTCTCTCCAGACTATATCACAATGCTATAGGTTTATCTAATATCATAAAAACTGGGTTAAAATAAAAACCCTGTTTTCCCGTGTGGCAAGGTTTCTACTGACAATCTCATTGTCTTATCTCTCCATGAAGTCTGGTAACTACCTGCTTCCGTGTTCCCTTTGGGCTTCTTAATGTCTATGGGATTGGATGCCCCTGTTTTATGCAGCCCTTCCCTCTGAAATTTGCTGCTTTATATCTCAGACTCAGACCAATGAAATCCCTGAATGCCTATTGAAATCTTATCTGTGGGTTCAAAAGTACATAAACATATCCATAATCCTGAAAAGAAAGCTCAGTGGCTGCTAACTGTCTGAATAAGGGGGGGAAAGAAAATAATAAGTGGAAGAGCAGGAGGAGGATGAAGGAGAAGGGGAAGAAAGAGAAGAAGGGGAAGAAGGAGAAAGAAGAGGAGAAGGGAAAGGGTGGAAGGGGAAGTGAAATGAAAAGGGAAGGGGAAGGGGAAGAAGAGGCAAAGGAGTCCAAGGAAACCAAGAAAAAAACAACAAGAAGGAGAAAGACAAAAGGGGGAAGGAGGAGGAGAAGGGAAAGAGGAATGAAAAGAAGAGGAAAAGGAGTACAAGAAAAAGAAGACCAAGAAGGAGAAAGAGGAAAAGGAGGAGGAGGAGAAAGGGAAGAAGAAGAAGACAGGGATGAAGGGGAAGAAGAATAGGGGAAGAGAAGAAAAAGAGGAGGAGGAGAATGAAGGGGGGAAGGAAAGAAGAAGAGATTATGATTGGGAGAGGGAAAGAGAAAGACAGGTGGAGGAAGAAGGGAGGGAGGGAGAGACACACAGAGACACAAGGAGAGCCCAGGTCCCTTCCGTTAGACTCTCCTTTGCTCCATGTATTTGCACTGCAGGGCCCTGCAGGGACTGAGGAATTAGTAGAGTCTCCTCTCGAGATGAGTTTCATTCTCCAGATTGGCCTGACCCAGCCAACCCAAGCTTTGCACAGAAGTGTATTGGATTCCTGTGCTCTAGGCCTGGTATCCGCAGTGGCATTCTCATTCCCTCTGCATACCACCCACCAGCCTTGACTCATCTGTGCCCCAGAAGGTTCTTTCTATTGGCGTGACAACTATAAAAAAGTTCCCCAAAGTTCCACCATGCAGAGGGGTGCAATCATGCCTTCTTCAAAATGATCTGAAAGGCCTTCCAACTTTGTCCCTCCTTGGCTACTCTTCCTTTAGACCTAGGATATCCTTGAGCAGCTCCTTGCATGTTTGTAGTTTCTTTTATGTGGCCTAATAATTTGTTTATATTAAACTTCTCTGATTAAAATTGATTAATCCAAGACAAATTTATTAGTCTTTTGAAATGACTCATTAAAAAGCTAAACAACAGTATGAGTAGCCCCTTATCAGTGAGGATAAATTCTGCAGATATTCTAACACTCAGTAGAAACTTCTTGTGAGACACTGGCCACATCCATCTCCGGGATGCAGTCTGATCACTTCCCTGAGAAAGGGTGTCCAATTGCAGAGAGAACAATATAAATGCCACTCCCTCTAGAGGATGTGACAGGTGTTAGCAACACATCTGCTTCCAAAAGGCAAACTGAGTGTCTTACACATTTCTACATACAAAACACTCCAAAGTGCAACCAATTCTAAATGAAACATGTGGAAAAAATTAAAAGGGATCCAAAGAAGGGAATTAGGGCTGTGAGACAGACTTTCAGACCTAATGCCATCTATTTTCATTTGTCAGGGGAGATTAAAAGTAACATTGTACATTAACCTTAAAATGTAACAGAAAGAAAAGAAGAAAGAAAGAAGGAAGAAGGAAGGAAGGAAGGAAGAAAGGAAGGAAGGAAGGGAGGAAAGAGAGGGAAGGAGGGAGGAAGGGAAGGAAGGAAGGAGAGAGACAGAGAAAGAATGAAAGAGAAGGAAAGAAAGGGAGGCAAGGAGGTAGTGAAAGAAGGAAGGAAAGAGACAGAAAGAAAGAAGAAAAGGAAAGAAAGAAAAAGAAAGAAATGGGAGGGAGAGACAGAAAGAAGAAAGAAAAAAAGAATTAAGAAAAAGAAGTATACTTCATATGGAATAATTTTATAATAAAATATGAAATATATAAAATATTAGTTTTACCCTAAAAATCCCACTTATAAATTTTTTTGCTTTAAAAGCATATTTACCTCCACACATTGACAAGCAAATATCTTCTGAGCTAGCAGATAATTACTCTGGGATAGCATATATAAGTAGACATAAACTTATATAGAGAAATAGATATACTTCCAAATTACTAAAAATAAAGAAATAAAAGATTTCTGGCTTACATGGAAACTGAACATTTTAATAAAATCTATTTTCCACATATCATGGTAACTCTAATTATGAATTAGAAATTATTTAATCTTGTTGAATAATTATTTAGTTTTATTTTCAACCACCTATTGATCTCTGGATAAATTTGTATAATGTGATGAGAAGAGTGATTTCATTAAAAATTACATTGAATTAAAATCATAGACCTGGGATTCATCTCCAGTTTATTTTGATTCTGTCAATTAAAGATATGTGGTAATAGAAACAGAATATACACAGTTAAAAATAAGAAATACTTCAAATTTATGTATGTATGTATATACACACACATGTATATAAATATATGTATTTGACATAGCAGGAGAAATGCTTAAATTGGGAAAGGACGTAATTTACTTAATAGTGTGATGCATAAATTAATGTTTTTATTTTGCATAGAATAATGAAAAATATTTTCATAAATATTTAAAGTCCACTAAAGTTGGATATCTGGCAGAATATCTTTTTGACAAAAAGCTATTAGCAGTTAGTTTTTTTGTGGCTCTTTGAAAGTAGTAATGAAACAAAACTAGTTTTTAAGTATTGCATGCTTCAAACTTGTATTTAACCCAGTTAACCTAAATTGCTATAAGATTTAATTATTGGCCTGATGATATTCCAATGGAATTTTCTTTAATGCTTTGACTTCAAGAAATAACTGCTAGTTACACTATACCAGTAAGTTCTTGTAGTCATAACTCATTTATTTATAAAACAGTGATACCATTTAAATACAAAAGGTTTTTGTAATTATTTTTAAAACTAAATTGTTGAGAAACTAATTACTCATATTTTGAAATAAAATTAATTATGCATAAATAAATGAAAATGTATCAAGAATGTTATGTTCAACTAAAGAACTAATATTAAGAAGGTGGGTAATAACAAGCTTCTCTGAGATAAAGGAACATGTTCTAATCCAAGTCAAAGAAACTAAAAACCTTGAAAAAATTAGACGAAATGCTAACTTGAATAACCAGCTTAGAGAAGAACATAAATGACTATATGGAGCTGAAATAAAAAGCATGAGAACTTCAGGAATCATACACAAGTTTAATAGCAGAATTGATCAAGCAGAAGAAAGGATATCAGAGATTGAAGATCAACTCAATAAAATAAAATGAGAAGGCAAGATTAGAGAAAAAAGTGTGAAAAGAAATGAACAAAGCCTTCAAGAAACATGGGATTATGTGAAAAGACCTAATCTAGATTTGATTTAGTGTACCTGAATGTGACAGCGGGAATGAATCCAAGCTGGAAAATGCTTTTCATGATGTTATCCAGGAGAACTTCCCCAACTTAGCAAGGCAGACCAACATTCAAATTCATGAAATACAGAGAACACCACAAAGATATTCCTCAAGAAGAGCAACCCCAAGGCACATAATCATTAGATTCACCAGGATTGAAATGAAGGAAAAAATGCTAAGGGCAGCCAAAGAGAAAGGTACAGTTACTCATAAAGGGAAGCCCATCAGACTTACAGCGGATCTCTTGGAAGAAATCCTACAAGCCAGAAGAGAGTGGGGGCCAATATTCAACATCCTTAAAGAAAAGAACTTTCAACTCAGAATGGGTTATAGGTCTACCTGTTGTATCGGACCGAGCATAGAAAGTCAACACCAAGACAAAAATATGCCAAATTGCAGAGTTTATTGCCGGCGACCACGGAGGACTCACGTCTCTCCAACCTGTGGCCCTGTAAGAAGGATGACAAGACTTTTTATACCCGCAAAACCACCTTGGGAGTGGGGTTGAGGAGCGGAGATGGGGATGAAAGGTTGCAAATTACCTCCTGGGCAGAGAGGAGGTTGAGGGGGGCTCCAGACATTCCAAGGGCCAGGGGACTTTTGTCATTCCAATTGCCACTTAAGTGGTTTACAGAGGTCAAGATAAACATTAGTTTATACATTATTTGGGCAGGTGTGGGCTCCACAGACTTTTTTAGTTACTTAGCGCCAGGATGGAGTTATCTGAGGGTGCTTACTCTGGTCAGTACTGGTTAGCAGAGGCCAGCAATTCTGGCAGTTACAGATAAGAGAAGGTATGCAGCTTTACCTCTCTTTGCATTTTGCAAAGTAAACTTAGCAGTTTACAGAGGCCATGGCTAGCAGTCATTGTGAGAATGGAAACAGTTTTGTCTCTTTATAAAATGGCACTGTACAGGTTCTAGCTCTAGGCTAGCTATAACATACACCCAAGTGGACCTAATAAACATCTACAAAACTCTCCACCCCAAATCCACAGAATACACATTCTTCTCAGAAACACATCACACTAAGTCTAAAATTGACCACATTATTGGATAAATCACTCCTGAGCAAATGCAAAAAAATGAAAATAATAACAACCAGTCTCTCAGACCACAGTGCAATCAAGTTAGAACTCAGGACTAAGAAAATCACTCAAAACTGCACAACTACATGGAGGCTGAACAACCTGCTCCTGAATGACTACTGCATAAATAATGAAATGAAGGCAGAAATAAAGATATTCTTCAAAACCAATGAGACAAAGACACAATGTACCAGAATCTCTGGAACACATTTAAAGCAGTGTCCAGATGGAAATTTATAGCACTAAATGCCCACATGAAAAGTGAGAAAAGATCTAAAATTAACACCCTATCATCACAATTAACAGAAAAATAGAGGAACAAGTTCAATCAAATACAAAAGCCAGCAGAAGACAAGAAATAACTAAGATCAGAGCAGAACTGAAGGAGATAGAGACACAAAAAATATTTCAAAAAAATCAATGAATCCAGGAGTTGGTTTTTTGAAAAGATCAACAAAATAGACCACTGGCCAAACTAATAAAAAAGAAAAGCGAGAAGAATCAAATAGATCTAATAAAAAATGATCAAGTGGGTATTACCACTGATTCCACAGAAATACAAACTACCATCAGAGACTACTACAAACAACTCTATGCATATAAACCAGTAAATACAGAAGACATGGATAAACTCCATGACGCTTACACCCACCCAAGACTAAAGCAGGAAGAGGCTGAATCCCTGATTTGAGGCAGCAATTAATAGCCTACCAACCAAAAAAGTCCAGGTCCAGATGGGATCACAGCCGAATTCTACCAGATGTACAAAGAGGAGCTGGTACCACTCCTTCTGAAACTATTCCAAACAATACAAAAACAAAGAATCCTCCCTAACTCATTTTATGAGACCAACATCATCCTGATACCAAAAACCTGGCAGAGACACAACTAAAAAAGAAAATTTCAGGCCAATATCCATGACGAACATTGATGCAAAAATCTTCAATAAAATACTGGCAAACCCAATGCAACAGTACATCAAAAAGTTTACCCATTAGGATAAAATAGATGAAGGATGCATCCCTTCAGCCCGGGGATGCAAGGCTGGTTCAACATACACAAATCTATAAATGCAATCCATCACATAAACAGAACCAAAGACAAAAACCACATGAGTATCTCAATAGAGGCACAGAAGGCCTTCAACAAAATTCAACACCATTTATGCTAAAAACACTTAATAAACTAGATATGGATGGAATGTATCTCAAAATAATAAAATTATTTATGACAAACCCACAGCAAATATCATACTGAATAGGCAAAAACTAGAAGCCTTCCCTTTGAAAACTGGCACTAGACAAGGGTGCCCTCTCTCACCACTCCTATTCAACATAGTATTGGAAATTCTAGCCAGAGCAATCAGGCAAGAAAAAGAAATAAAGGAAATTCAATTAGGAAAAGAGGAAGTGAAGTTGTCTCTATTTGCAGACAACATGATTGTGTATTTAGAAGGTCTCATAATCTCAGCCCAAAATCTCCTTAAGATGATAAGCAACTTCAACAAAGTCTCAGGACACAAAATCAATGTACAAAAATCACAAGAATTCCTATACACCATTAATGGACAAACTGAGAGCCAAATCATGAGTGAACTCCCATTCACAACTGCTACAAAGAGAATAGAATATCTAGCAATACAACTAACAAAGGACATGAAGGACCTCTTCAAGAAGAACTAACAAACCACTGCTCAAGAAAATAAGAGAGGACACAAACAGATGGAAAAACATTCCGTGCTCATGTTTAGGAAGAATGCATATCATGAAAATGGCCATACTGCCCAAAGTAATTTATAGATTCAATGCTGTCCCCATCAAGCTACCATTGACCTTCTTCACAGAACTGGGAAAAAAAATCTTAAACTTCATATGGAACCAAAAAAGATTCTGCATAGCCAAGACAATCCTAAACAAGAAGAACAAAGCTGGGGGCATTATGCTACCTAACTTCAAACTACACTATAAGGCTACAGTAATCAAAACAGCATGGTACTGGTACCAAAACAGAGATATAGACCAATGGAACAGAACAAAGGCCTCAGAAGTAGTGCCACACACATAAAACCATCTGATCTTTGACAAACCTGACAAAAATCTGCATAGGGAAAAAGATTCCCTGTTTAATAAATGATGTTGGGAAAACTGGCTAGCCATGTGCAGAAAGCTGAAACTGGACACAAACAACCCAAACAAAAAGTGGGCAAAGGATATGATTAGACATTTTTCTAAAGAAGACATTTATGCCACCAACAAAGATATGAAAAAATGCTCATGGTCACTGTCATTACAGAAATGCAAATCAAAACCACATTGAGATACCATCTCATGCCAGTTAGAATGGCAGTAATTAAAAAATCAGGAGACAACAGATGCTGGAGAAGATGTGAAAAACAGGAAAACTTTTACACTCTTGGTGGGAGTGTAAATTAGTTCAGTGATTGTTAGACAGCATGGCAATTCCTCAAGGATCTAGAAATAGAAATACTATTTGATTCACCAAACCTATTACTGGGTACGTACACAAAGGATTATAAATTGTTTTATTATGAAGACATGTACACATGTATGTTCATTGTGGCACTGTTTGCAATATCAAAGACTTGGAAACAACCCAAATGCCCATCAATGATAAAGTGGATGAAGAAAATGTGGCATATATCCACCATGGAATACTATACAGCCATAAAAAACGAGTTCATGTCCTTTGCAGGGACATGGATGAATCTGGAAACCATCATTCTCAGCAAACTGACACAGGAACAGAAAACCAAACACTACATGTTCTCATTCATAGGTGGGTGTTGAACAATGAGAAACATGGACACATGAAGGGGACCATCACACACTGGGATCTGTTGTAGGGTCGGGGGACCAGGGGAGGGATAGCAGGATTTGGGGATATTGAAGAGGGATAACATTGGAGAAATATCTAATGTAGATGAACGGAAAATGGATACAGCAAACCACCATGGCATACGTACACATATATAACAATCCTGCACAATCTGCATTTGTATCCCAGAACTTAAAATATAATTATTAAAAATAAAAGAAAGGGAAATTTAGAGACAAAAAAAGGAACTAATACTAAGACATGTTCATAGTCAATGAAGATCAATTCGTGAAAGAGACAAATTATTTAAAGTAATATTAAATTATTTTTTAGTGGCAAACATCACCTGATCTTTTGGCCTTGCTATACTTCAAATTTTCTATTAATACACTATATTTTATTTTTAATATTTTGAGAAACCTCCATATGCTTGCTAACATCTATAATTTTTTGTCCTTTTTTTGGTAATAACCAGTCTAACGTGTTAGGTGATACCTTATTGTGTTGTTTATTTGCATTTCTCTGATGATTGGTGATGTCCAGCACCTTTTCATGTACCTGTTGACCATTGTTATGTCTTCTTTTAAAAAATGTCTATTCAGATGCTTTGCCTATATTTCAATTCCGTTGTTTATTGAGTAGTGTGAGTTATTTACCTATTTGCCTGTTAGCCTCCTGTTAGACATACAGTTAGTAAATATTTTCTGTCTTTTCTTTTCTCTCTTTCTTTTTTCTTTTTTCCTTCCTCCCTTCCTTCCTTCTTCCTTCCTTCCTTCTTTCCTTCCTTTCTTCCTCCCTTCCTCCCTTCCTTTCTCTTTCCTTTCTTTCCTTCTCCTTCCCTTTCTTTCTTTCTACTTCCCCTTTCCTTCCTTCTTTTTGAGGAAATATATTCCCTTTCTGGGTCTACAAGGGGGCGTAGTTTTAAGGGCAAGAATTCTCCAGCACCATGCCCATCCCCCATCTCTCTACACCCAGGAGATTTAATAGTTTCTATTTTAATTTTTGTGCGCAGGGTGGGGGAAAGGGTCAAAAGTCAATCACTCCAGCTGAAGTTTAAAGGAACTCTTTATTGGCCAGGATGGAGAGCACGGGCTTGGAGAAGGAGGGAATTCCTCCCAGGTTAAAAGTCCTTGTCCCCAGACCCAGCCGGATTTCCCCTCTTGGGTTCCCTTTCACATTCTTTGTGGAAGCTTTCTCTCCTCCTCTCTTTTTTCTATTTCTCTACCTAAATAAATCACTTTCTGCAAACATCGTTTTGGGGTCACGTATTTACGAGCGCACTGTGCTGTGGTCTCCTTTCTCATTTTTGAGAGAGCAAGGGACCAAGAACCTGGAGAAATGCCCTCTCAAGGGAGCTGAGGGCTCCCCTGAACCCCAACATTTTCTTCCTTCCTTCTATTTATCTGTTCTCCTCCCTTCCTACCTCCCTTCCTCCCTTCCTCCCTCCATCCCTCCCTCTCTCTCGCTTTCTTTCTTTCTCCTTTTCCTCCCTCCCTTCCTTCCTCCCTCCCTCCCTTCCTTCTTCCTTCCCTCCCTTCTTCCCTTCCTTCCTTTCTTCCTTCCTTCCTTCTCTTTTTCTCTTCTGCTTCCTCTAGCCTCCATCCCTCTTTCTTTCTTTTCTTTCTTTCTCTCTCCCTCTCTTTCCTTCCTTCCTTCCCCTTTCCCTTTCCCTGGTTAAATAAATGTCCAAGTATTTCACTTTTTGATGCAATCATAAATAAAACTATTTTCTTGATTTCTTTTTTGGACAGATTGTTATATTTTGGATGGAATTGATTTTTGCATATGGTGTAGGATAAGGGTCTATTTTTTTTTCTGTGTTGATATCCAGGTTTCCCAACACCTTTATTAAAGAGATTGTCTTTTCCCCTTCATATCTTCTTGATGCTCTTGCTGAAAATCAGATGAGTGCATATGGTTGGATTTATTTCTGGACTTTCTATTCTGTTTTTCTATGTGTCTGTTTGTATGCCAATACCATAATGTTTTGATTACTAGGGCTTTGTAATACAATTTTAAATCAGGGACTGTGATGCCTACAACTTTGTTCTTCTTTCTTAAGATTGCTTTGACTGTTTGGAGTCTTTTCTTGTTCCATACAGATTTTTAAATTTTTCTATATATATGAAAAATGCTACTGGAATTTTGATAGGGTTGTGCTGAAACTATATATTGCTTTGGGTAGTATGGGCATTTTAACAATTTGAATTCTTCAAATCCATAAACAAAATATCTTTCCATTTATTTTTCAATTGGTTTCATTAATGTGTATTAGCTCTTCTGCTTACAGATTTTTTCATCTTCCTGATTAAATTAATTTCTAAGTGTTTTTTGAATGCAATCATAAATGGAATCGTTTTCCTGACTGCTTTTTTTGGACAGATTGGTGTTGCTCCAGCATGTACTCTTCTAGAAATATACCCAGGATTTTTCTTTTCATTGGAAAAAAAGTTAAATCAATTCCTCATGGAGATATCTTCACTCCTATGTTCATTGCATTATCATTCACAATAGCCAATACATAGAAACAATCTAAGCATCCATCAACAGATAAATGGAAAAGAAATTATAATTTAAAAGGAGATCTTGCCATTTGAGATAACGTGGTTGAATCTGGAGGACATTGTGCTAATTGAAATAAGCCATACATAAAAAGAAAAATACCACATAATCTCACTTGTATGTAGAATCTAAAAAGAAATTGAATACATAGAGAGTAGATCAGTCATTACCAGGGACAGGGAGGGAGTAAATGGAGAGATATTGCTGTAAGGATACAAAGTTGTTGTTAGACCAGCCGAATCAGTCTAAGGCTCTAATGTGCAGCATGATGACAATAGTTAATAACATTGTATTTTATATTGGAAATTTTATATGAGGGTAGATGTCAGGTCCCACTACCATAAATGCTAAAAAAGGTAACTTTCTGAGGAGACGGATATGTCAATTTGCATGGCGGTAGTAATCATTTCACTGTGTGTATATACATGAAAACATCAGTCATGCTGTACAGACTAAACTAATATAAAGAAAAATTAAAGGAGAAAAAACTATAAAAAATAAAATATATTTGAAAACAGCATTATTTTCTACTCTGAATCAAGAGCTCTAAAAATATGAAATAGATTCCCATAATCAAAATTTCTTATTCAGATTTCTTATTTTAATTTAACTTCTCATTTTGTTTACTGGTAGAGAAAGTCCTAGTCAAATTATCATGTTTTAAGTAGTATTTTTTCTTATATATTAACTTACTAGCCTTTACATTTTATATAAGTTTTTGTAAATTAAGCTATGTATTTCTGTCCATGGGAGACTGACTCATCATCATTTTTAAGAGCTCATTTTGGCTGACAGTAATTTAGGCAGTGATAAATTGACAATAACTCTCACCTAAGGTAAACTACCTGACAGCTATATGTCTCATGCTTTGTTGCAAGAGCTAGTTTCTGTTTCTGAAACTTCTTCGGAAATCATTGAAGTAAAATTGGTATTATTGCTGCCTAGAATAAGCATTTGATATTATGATTCTCAACACTGTTATTATTGTCATTATTATCTCTGTAATATTAAGGCATTGATCACTCTATTAGTTTTGATCCTTCTTTACTTCTGATTGGTGTATGTAATTATTGACCAAGTAATTTCTGTACAATCAGACTGGTTATTTTGTTTCATACTATCATTATCCATGAATATTTTCAACTTATTATTTTTCCAATATAACTTCCAATGCATTTTTTACATATGAATAGAATGCATATAGATTTGTTTACAAATATTACCAGAAGCAATATTACTGCAATTAAGAACCAATAAAAATAATGTTAATATTATAGTTTTCTGTGTTAAAGAATCACATGGAACATGGTGATCCTCAATAACAAAATGTGTGACATGTAAATTGATTCAAGATTTTTTACTGAAAATTAAGCTCTAAAAATCTAAATTAGAAAAATGAGTAAGTTTTTTTAAGCTAAATTATCTGCCAATATTGTACTATTTGTTACATAATTTTAAATTGTGTATCTAAAATTACAATAAATAATGATCTTTAAAAAATAGAGATTTTTATATGAAATAGGCACACAAACTGACCATGACTTTTGGATTCTATTTTATTGTTTAATACATTTAACTTGTATATAGCTACATTTCCAAAATGCATACATTATTTTAATGACAAAGTGTTGGAGCACCTTTCAGACATAGTAGTTCATTGTACCAGCAAATAGTAAAATTTTACATGTAAAATGACATTGTGCAGATTCAATCTTATTAATTACATATTTTGACACTTTATACATGATATTCCTGATGGCAGTAAATACATGACTTGTATACTAAACCTTCAGTACGTTCACTTTACTCTGTTTTAAAGATTGAAAGGACATGATAGTTTTATACTGAAATAACATTCTTTAAAAAATTTTATTGAATTAAATAGTTTTTCTTTGTTCACTTTATTCTTCCACATCTTCTCAGTTTGCTTTGTTACGTGCTTCTTTTTCTTTCCTAATATACTTGCTCTCTTCCATTTACAAAATGCATATATTTTATTGTGAAATATAACATCCATATCAGAAAAGTATAAAAGGAATATATGTTTTTTGTGTTTTTTAGACAGATTTTCGCTCTTATCACCCAGGCTGGTGTACAATGGCATGATCTTGGCACACTGCAACCTCTATCTCCTGGGTTCAAGTGATTCTTCTGCCTCAGTCTCCCAAGTAGCTGAGATTACAGGCACCCTCCATCATGCCCTGCTAATTTTTGTATTTTTAGTAGAAACAGGGTTTCACCATGTTGGCAAGGCTGATCTCAAACTCCTGACTTCAGATGATCCACCTTCTGTGGCCTCCCAAAGTTCTGCAATTGCAGACATGCCCAACCTAAAAGAAATATATAGATGAAAATATATATTTGTAAAAGAAACACTCATTTATTTAACTGCCACCAAAATGAATAAAAAATAATATTGTTTTTCCTATGAGATACCACATTCTGTGAAGTTCATAACATGCAACTAAATTGGTGCTTCTAGAGCTGGCATTGGAATGACAGCTCTTTGGTATAACAGTTGCATCACAGAACTTTCCTCTCTTATTTAGGCAGGAATTTGGACTTTTAACTTAATGCTGGTCTTAAAACAGACAGAAGAATACAACTCTTAATCCCTTAATGAATCTGAAAAGCATATCACCAGCACTTAATAAGTTTTAATGTTAAACTTTTCTGTCTTATCAGGTGGTCTGTCTTACAAGTCAAATTGTAAAAATTCTCTATTAAAAAACAAAAACTCCCCATTTTGAATTTAAAACCTCACTAGGTTGCACACAATTTTGATATAATTAGCATAATACAAATAACACTGAATGTTGCGAAGGATGAGTAAACTGAAAAACAAATGACTGTATTGAAGGGTTAGTGCTCCCCCCACAAAAGGGGAAAACATTTTTCTTTTTCTGAGAAACTGGATTAAATATTTTTCAAATATTTGCAAATATTTTTCAAAGCATGGCTTTGAATGTAGCTCAATACAAATTTGTAAACCTTCTTAAAACATTATCAGATGTTTTTGAGTTTTTTTTTTTTTTTTTTAGCTAATTAGCTATTGTTAGTGTAGTGTATTTTATGTATGACCCAAGACAATTCTTTCAATATGGCCCAGAGAAACCAAAAGATTGGACACCCCTGAAAATAACATAATTTTATAAGACATCTCATGTTTTAAATAAATTTCTTCTTTTAATAAAAAAAGTTTTGTAGAATATTTTAATTTGTAAAGTAATATTTTTAATAAAATATTGTTTATTCATCAGAGTCACTTCTGCCATAAGGGAGTTAATAGAAGATAGATAGAAACATAGGTGATTGATACATAGATAAATTAGATAGATAGATAGATAGATAGATAGAAAAGTGGAATTGCACACTTCTTGTCTACCTATCTATGTTTCATAAAACTTACTGTGCCAAATTTCAGAGAGATTTTAGTGTTTACTTATTGGCTTTCCTTTCAATTTCTTGCTTCCTCATAATAAAGAAGAAGTTTCAAATGCAAAGTACATATGCAAAATATCATGAAAACGTCCACAGCTGTGTATATTTGCATTAGATAGTGGAAATAACTTAATGAATTTAAAGTCAGCCACTCATGGATCAGCATCTTTGCTTTGGTCTTCGTCAATTGTGTATCCATGGCTTAACTGTTACTTAACTGTTAACTGAGTCTCAATTTATTCATTTATTAAAGGGCGATATTTATGCTTATGTATTTAGAGACAGTGCCCAGTTAGTAAATGTAGAAAACATAAGTTTTATGTAAAAAGTGGGGCTTATTGAATATACACAGAAAAAACATTTTCCCACTGTTTATGCAATTGTTGCTCCAATTGCTCCTTTGAATAAAGAAGAGAACACATGACATGACTTCTAATAACTCGTAGGTAATTAAAAATTATTTGCTTATTCCAGCATTAAAAAGTGCATTAATTCAATATTTAATATATTTATCTAGTAAATAATAAAATACCAATCTTCATTCCAAGTAAAATTTCTCTCCTCCTACCTGGTTTGCTCCAAATAAACTGTCTACTATGGGGAAGGAGCACATGGGACTTTTTCTCTATTTTTCTACCTCACACCTCTCCTAAATTCTGGGCTGATTTTAGTGCCTTTAGTATTGAAGTACAGAACAAATTGTAACTTAAGGGGCAAGAAATTTGTATTTTATTAGTAATATTGTGAGATAGCTGTAATGCTTCTGGCACCCAGCAGTTGGTTAAAGAGGATTGTTTCTCTTGTAAGGTACATTTTTAAGCATTTCCCTGCCTTCACTAGTTGTCTTCTATAAGCTGTCCATCTAAATCAGGAGAATGTATTTCCTCTGTCCGGTCACCTAGGTTTTCACACTTCAAAGTCAGACCACATCCACACCACATCCCTGTTGGGTACATATTTTTTTGCAGGAATTTGAGACAATCTTAGAGAGAATATAAGACAATGCCAGGCCAGTTCTCTTTCAAACATATGCCCCAATTTTGGTACATAAAATCAATAACATGTCTTTATTCAAACAATCTCTGGGGAACATGCCACCCTAAATACTTTCTCTCAAAGAAAGTATACAGCCATGTGCAGTCTTAAGATTTCTTAGACGTGTCAGACATCAGTGCATAAGTTCCTCAACCTTCAAAAAGCACACAGCAAACACACTCAGTAGCTCTGTTGAAGCATTTCCCTAGGCTTCAGATGAGGGGAAAGGATTCCCACCACACCAAGCGTTTGCTAAGAGGTGCCTATACATGAGTTTAGTCACCCTTTCCTCTTACCAAAATTAAAAGTCCAAAAGATTCAGAACTGTGACTTTAGAGAAAAAAATTTAGAGTACGGTGAAGCTGCTTACAATTTTATAATTTTAGTTTGACAAATCTCTTACCCCACTTTCATATGTGAATATGTAGTTACCCTCTCTGTCTTAGGGTCCCAAGTGAAACTGTAACTTAGTGTTTTCCAGAACAGCTTAAAACAAACAAAATAACAGGCCAGAGTGTTGGCTCACCCCTGTAATCCCAGCATTTTGTGAGGCGGAGGTGGGCAGATGACCTGAGGTTGGGAGTTCGAGACCAGCCTGACCAACATGGAGAAACCCCATCTCTAGTAAAAATACAAAATTAGCCAGGTGTGGTGAGACATGCCTGTAATCCCAGCATGTGCCACCACTTGGGAGGCTAAGGCAGGAGAATTGCTTGAACCTGGGAGGCGAAGGTTGTGGTGAGCCGAGATCGTGCCATTGCACTCCATCCTGGGCAACAAGAACGAAACTCCATCTCAAAAACAAACAAACAAATTATGAGTTGGGTGTCTAGCACATAATATTTAGTAATTAATAGTTGTTTTATTTTATATAATTGAAGTACACTTAGTTTTATGCTAGAGCTATTAAAGAGAATCAATTTCCAAGTAAAAAATTTCCTGGAAAAGGCAGTTATTTTACTTTGACAGGTCATTGCAAGGGTAAAAATAAGTTTTACCGTATGGAAGTAGACATTGTACCATTAAAGAGTACATGGTTGCTTTCATACAAGGTTAAGTTACTTATAATCCTAGGAGGTAGAAAAATGAATGAAGTTCTATTTCTTAGAAAGATAAAAAATAATATTAGACCACATAAACTTTTTCTATCTTGGTTCTACATCACTAGTAGTTTGGTGCTGCTTTTTTTTTTCTTTTTCTTTTTTTTTAATTCACTTCAGTCATTAATATGGCAAAAACAAGTACAACAATCTAAGCTTCTCAAGTTATTTACGTGTTTGATAAAGCTAGAAATGTACTCAAAGTTTAAGAAGACCTTAACCCTAAAAATAACAAGTTCTTAAAATCATTCTTATACTAAAATGGAAAAAATGTGTTAGATATCTTCTAAGGAATACTGAGGAAAGCTACTCTGCTGAATGAGTTAGTGAAAACAGGTCATTTTCCATGGCAGAGATTTTCATTCCATTGGAAATATGGTCTTCAATACAGGATTGGTAACCTTCTTAAGGAAAACATAGGAAACCAAGGGGAGGAGAAACACGGAACCTGTTCAGACAGACTAAGTTTTACAACAGGAAAATCATCTCTAAATACTGAATGTTAGAGAATTTTAAATCCATGCAAATAAAAAATCTAGTAAGACACTTCTGTGACAATAAAATCAAATAGTATATCAACCCTAACAATACAGAAATATCAATACCTTATTTTATAAAATTCAATTTGGTATATTCCTAGATAGCAAGATTTGCATCAGTACATAATGAACAGATCTGAATAAAACTGAACTGTAATATGGGTATGCAGTACGATTTGCTTGCACATATCAATTCCATCGGAAGTATGAAGTACACTAAAATAATTGACTATTTTTATAATTTGCACCATTGAAAGGCCAATGCTAATATGATATTGGCAGTGAGATACATTCAATAAGAAGAGAACTAAATAGCACACTCGTCATCTTCATTATTCTCTTGAAGAGTACTATTTTGGTACATGCATGTGCATGTGTCCTTGTGAGTTCACATGGCAACACTGCATGCAAATCATGAACATAAAATTCTGAAGCAGGTTCACTGTGTACCGGTATCAAACCCAGGGTAGGACTTGAATCACCAGACTAATATCATAAACCAGTATCAATCCACTTACGTGGGTCCAGAAAGACAGAACACTCACACGACATGTTTCAAATGAAGCGAATTTTCACTCACAGACAGGCAGCATGGAGCAACACAAGCCTAGGATTCACAATGGACTCATGTGCCGAGGCTCAGAAAAGCTGCCCAGGGTGGTGCATGGAGTCTCTTCTGTACATGCCCCATTTCACACTGCAGCTGAAGAATCCCAAAAGTGGACTCCAGCCTGGGTTTATACCTATGAACTCTCAATACTCCAGGCTAAAGCATTTTATGACAGATCATTCTAGAAAAATATGAAAACAGAACCCAGGCTGTTTTGGTCGGTCCCTCCTTACTGCAGAATGTGGCACATCTAGCACGTTCTGCAGTCATTCTTGAGAACTACAAGTGAAAAAGGGAGAATGAGCTGGGTCACCAAAGCCTTCTGGGGACTTGTCCTGCAATAATTAGTTTATTAAACATTACTAATAAATATGATTTTCATGAATTAATTATAATTTATCATTATAATTGATTTAATAAATTGTAATATAAGCAATATCATTATAAATAATGGTAGATATAAAACATTTCTTCATTTGCCATTTTTCACCCATAAGAGTGATTCCTATAAATGGGATTATTGCTGTGTCGAGGGATAGAAACTTTTGCTGCAATTGATTTTGGTGTTTTCCTCATGAAGTCTTTGCCTGTGTCTATGTCCTGTGTGGTATTGCCTACATTTTCTTCTGGAGTTTGTATATTTTTGGGTTGTACATTTAAGTCTTTAATTCATCTTGAGTTAATTTTTGTATATGGTGTGAGAAAGGGGTCCAGCTTCAATTTTCTGCATATCACTAGCCAGTACTCCCAGCACCATTGATCAAATAGGGAGTCCTCTCCCCATTGCTTGCTGTTTTCAGGTTTGTCAAAGGTTAGAGGCTTGTAGGTCTGCGGTCTTATTTTTGAGTTCTCTATTCTGTTCTATGTGTCTGTTCTTACACCAGTACCATGCTATTTTGGTTACTGCAGCATTGTAGTATAATTTGACATCAGATAACATGATACCTCCAGCTTTGTTCTTTTTGCATAGAATTGTCATGGCTATTTAGACTCATTTTCAGTTTCATATAAATTTTAAAATAGTTTTTGTCTAATTCTGTGAAGAATGTCAATGCTAGTTTAATGAGAATAGAATTGAGTCTATAAATTACCTGGGACATACTGCCCGTTTTCATGATGTTGATTCTCCCTATTTAAGAGCATGGAATGTTTCTCCATTTGTGCCCTCGGTTATTTCTTTAGGCAGTGGTTTATAAGTCTCCTTGGAGAGATTTCTTTCACTTCCCTTATTTGTAGCAATTGTGAATGGGAGTTCATTCATGATTTCTCTCTGTGCTTGCCTGTTGTTAGTGTATAGGAATGCTAGTGATTGTAACACATTGATTTTTTAATTATACTTTAAGTTCTGGTGTACATGTGCAGAACGTGCAGGTTTGTTACATAGGTATGCACATGCAATGGTTTGCCGCATCCAGCAACTCATCATCTACATTAGATATTTCTCCTAATGTTGTCCCTCCCCTAGTCCCCTACCCTCTGACAGGCTCTGGGGTGTGATGTTCCTCTTCCTGTGTCCATATGTTCTCATTGAGCAACTCCCACTTATGAGTGAGAACATGCGGTGTTTGGTTTCCTGTTTCATTAACTTTTTTAGCTTTGACCATGAATGTTTGAATTTTAATATTTTAATATACATTTATTAAAGATTAGTATTATGAATTAATAAAATTTCCTACTAAAAGAAATAAAGAAATATATGAAACCAACTGTCACTCTAGACCAATGTAAAGAAACATGGAAGTATTTATTCTCTGGCCTCAAGTCGCCAAATCGAATGAACAAAATGTATAAAACAGCATTTTAAAGGACAAAGGATATAAGGCAATGAAGGATAATGATCTTGAGAGATGGAGGAAATAAAAACTATATAAGCACTATGATGACACCAGATTACTGCCCAGGGAGAGATTCCAGGCATCAACACAGTCAAGAAGAATCCACATATTTAATAATATTTTACACAATTTGGCAGACTCCTTGACTTGAGGAGACAGTGATAAAGGTACATGGAAACAAGACAATATGGAAATGACAGGGTAGCAGAGAAGACAGAGCTGCATAAAAACAGAACACTGAAGACTGGCATATAGTATCATTTGCACATATTCATCTGAATACCAATAAGTGTGTGAAGCAACTACCAAGAAAAGATTCATCTAAAAGTGTTGAGATAACAGTGTCACTCACACAGGGCTTTAGGTAATCCACTTTTCCACCAGCCAGACTGAAAAGCTTCATGATTCATCATGCATGGGATAGAGTACACAGAGGGACTTGCCTCCATAATAGGGAACAAGTAGGACTGGAAAGAGAACTGATCTAGTGCTATCTAAAACATCTGAATATCCAGAAAAGACACTAAACTCACACATAGAACAATACAAAGTTTTCAAGTCAAAACAGAAACAAAAGAAAATAAAAACAACAATCCAAGCACCAGTGAGCTGTGGGAAAATTTCAAGTGGTCGATAATATATGTGTTTCGATTCCATGAAGCAGAAGAAAGAGGTGGAAGAAAAAAAAATACTGAAACAATGAAAACTAACATTTTGTTTTCCATGTAAGGTGAAAATATAAACCCAAATATGCCAGAAACTCAATAAGCTTAAATCACAGTACTCAACAAGACATATTAGAATCAAATTGTTCAAAACCAGTGATAAGAATGAAATCTTAAAAGCTCCACCAGAAAAATAATATATTATTTGCAAAGGAAGAAAGATAAAAATAATGGCTGGTTCCTCATTAGGAAAAGACTAAAGCAAGAAGATAGTGAATGAAAAAAAAAATACTAAAAAGTCAATTTAGATTTCTATATCTAACAAAAAAATTCTTTGTAAAATAAGGATTTATAGAAAGACTTTTTTTTTTTTTTTTTTTTTTTTCCAATCATTGAGAGCTTGTAAGGTTGCTGAGGTTGGTTGGCCTTGAACTCTTGGCCTCGCCTTCGCAAGCGCCACGACATCCGGCCGGAGCCACTTTGGGCCCCCGACTTTTTTTTTTTAAGATGGAATTTTGCTCTTGTCGCTTAGGCTGGAGTGCAACGGCACGATCTCGGGTCACTGCAACCCCCTCTTGGATTCAAGCAATTCTCCTGCCTCAGCCTCTGAAGCAGCTGAGATTACAGGCTCCCACCACCACACCCAGAGTTTCATCATGTTGAGCAGGCTGACCTCAGGTGATCCATTCACCTCAGCTTCCCAAAGTGCAGGAATTACAGGTTTGAGCTATGGCACCCAGTCAAGAAAGACGTTTTATTAACATAAAATAGCCAGATATAATTAAATAATTCACACTAAAAGAATTGCTAAATAAATTTTTTAGGCAGAAGACAAAATGATAACAAATAAGAATTTGCATGAATTCAAAGGAATGAGAGAGCATGGGAATGATAACTACACAAATAAGTTGGTAAGACTTTTAATAATTTTAATCCCATTAAAGATAGCTGTAGTTGAAAGAAAAAATTACAACAGTAAACTAATATCTATTGAATATATATAAGTTAAATGAATTACAACAACAGTTCAAAATTCAAAAGGGTTGAAATACAACCATACTATTGCAAGTTTCTCAGAACATCTATGGAGGGGGATAATATTACCTAAATGTAGACTAAGGAAATTAATGCTGTAAAGTCTAAATCATAAAGCATCCATTAAAATAAATAACAAATTGCCAACAAACTACAATTTAGATAAAACATTATCATAAAATGCATCCAGTTAATATTAAATGACATAAAAAAAAGAAAACAATTGAAAACAAACAGAGAACACCAATGCAAAACAAAAAACAAGTGACAAAATAAAATCTAATTATATGGATAATCACATTTAATATAAAGTTCAAAACGCCAATTAAATGACAGAGAATGAAAGACTTGGTTTTTTAAGTCACGTATGACTATATGCTTACCAAAGGAAGACACAAGTAAGTTGAAAGTGAAAAAATAGAAATACAAATAGCATGCTAGCACTAATCTAAAGAAAGCTAGAAAGACTGTATCAAAAACTGAAAGAGTGAATTTCAAAGCAAAGAATATTGTCTAGAATAGAAAGATTTATTTAGCAATAACAAAGAGGTCAATTCATCTAGTTGAAATAATAGCTTTCTCTCAATTTACACAAAAAGTAGAATGTATATCACTACAAAAAAATAAGATATTTTAAACAACATGATAAAATTGAGCTTAGCGATAATAATAGAATACTATACCCAACAATAGCACCAACGAACTGTGGGAAATACAGAGTTGTTTCAAGTACACATATAATACTTACTGAAATATGTCATGTTTTTCTATAAAATAAGTTGTATTAAACTTCAAAAAAAATTAAGTTATATAAAAATGTTCTATGACTACAATGAAATCGAATTAGGTATCAGTAGTAGACAGATATTAGGAACTTGCCCGAATTTTTGGAAACTAATTAAAAATATCACATGGGTCAAAGACCCATATGAATTAAAATAACAATGAAATTAAAGATACAATTACAGATACAATTTAGGAGATGCCTTTAGAACTGTATTTTAGGGGATATTTGTAACACAAAATACTCCTGTAACAGAACAATAAAAGTTTCAGATTCCTAACCTTGGCTATTCATTTAGGAATTAGAATATGAACAAATGAAAATAAAGAAAGTAGAATAAAGAAAAATATAAAATATAAAACTAAAATAAACAGAATATAAAACTCAAACAGAACACAGAATAACAATAGAAATGTTAGTAAGCTCAAGACTTAATTTGTCAAAGATATCAATAAAATTTATAGTCAACTAGGCAGACTAGCAGAGATCAGAGTGAATACAAATTGAAACTATAAAAAAAGACTGATTATTTAAAATTATTTATCTCTTTAAAGGCCCTATCTCCAAATATAATCACATTCTGAAGCACTGTCTGTTAAGGCTTCAATATTTGTAATTTTGAGTGAGGTGGACAATTCAGTCCACAATACCATGTGATGATTAATTTTAGGTGTCAACTTGACTGAGTTAATGTATAGCTGGTAACTAGTAGAGCATTCTTTTAGGATATGGCTGTGAGGGGCTGTTCCTGGAATAAATTGTCATTTAAACAATTAAATCTTACTCAATGCACTAAGTAAGAAAAATTCATTCTCACTCATCATAGGTGGGCACTGTCAAAGCAGTTGAGGGCCCAAATTGAGCAAAGAGGCAGAAGAAAGGCAAATTCATTCTCTCTCTCTCTCACTTCTGGACCTGGGACACCCATATTCCAGTGCCCTTGTTCATCAGAATTCTAGGCTCTCTGACCTTTGAACTAGGACTTGCACCAGTGGCTCCCCTGGTTCTCAGGTCTTCAGCCTTGGAATGAGAGTCACACTGTCAGCTCCCCCTGTTCTCAGGCCTGCAATGTTGAACTGAGCTATGCCACCAGCCTCCCTGGATTTCCAACTTGCAGGCAGCATATGGTGGGACTTTTCACTCTTCATAGTTTTGTGAGCTAATTATCTTAATAAATCACCTCACACATAATTCTCTATATATCCTATTGTTTCTGTTTCTATGGAAAACCCTCTCTAACCATGCTAACAATTTTAGAAGCACCACATCATCATATCAATAGACACAAAAAAACAATGATGGCAGAATCTCATAACCAGTCCTCACAAAACCTCTCAGCAAACTTAGAAGGCAGTTCTTTAATATATAAAAACCTACAGCTAACATTTCATTTAATTGTGAAAAACTGAACGTTTTTCCTCTAAGATCAGAAACATGACTAGCAGGTTTAATTTCCTCTGTTTTATTTAGCATTTTACTAGATGTTCTAGACAGAGCAATAAGGGAAGATAAAAAATAAAATCCTTCCAGATAAAACAGGAAGTAAAAGTGCTCGTATTTATAGATGGCATAATTAAGGGAGATAATCCATTGAGGTTTTAAATAAGAAACTAAAGGCAGGGCATTTAAGAAATAAGATTAATATACAAAAATAGTTGATTTCTTCATCCTGGCAGCAAACAATTGGAAAATATTTTTTAAACACCGTTTACAATAGCATCAAAACAGAAAATAAAATTTTTATTAAAACTGAGAAATCTGTACACCGTAAACTATAAAACCTGCTGAGAGAAATTAAAGAAGACCTAACGAAATGAAGAGAGATACATAATCGTGTGTCAAAACACTAAATACTTACAACATGAATCTTTCAAATTTGCCATTGGATTCAATGTAATATTATGTGCTTTTACACTGTTGGTGGGAGAGTAAATTAGATCAACCATTGTGGAAGACAGTGTGGCAATTCCTCAAGGATTTAAAAAAGAAGTACCATTTGACTGAGCAATCTCATTACTTGGTATATGCCCAAATGATTATAAATCATTCTATTATAAAGACACATGCACACATATGTTTATTTGGCACTGTTCACAATAGCAAAGACTTGGAACCAACCCAAATGCCCATCAATGATAGACTGGATAAAGAAAATGTGACACATATACACCACAGAATACTATGCAGCCCTAAAACAGGATGAGTTTATGTCCTTAGCAGGGACATGGATGAATCTGGAAACTATCATTCTCAGCAAACTGACACAAGAACAGATAACCAAACAACAACTCATTTTCTCACTCATAAGTGGGTGTTGAACAATGAGAACCATGAACACAGGAAGGGGAACATTACACACTGGGCCTGTCAATGGATGTGCGGTTAGTAGAGGGATAGCAAGGGTTGGGAGGGGATACGGAAGGGATAGCATTAGGAGAAATACCTAATGTAAGTGACAAGGTGATGCCTGCAGCAAACCACTATGGCATGTATATACCTATGTAACAGAACTGTACGTTATGCACATGTACCCCAGAACTTAAAAGTAAAATTTAAAAAATCACAGTAGGCATACTTTTTAGGAAATTAACAAAAATTATTATAAATTTTATAAAAAAATTTAGAGAATTTAGAATAATTAAAACAACTTTGAAACAGAACAAATTTGTAGTACTATCTAAATTCAAAATTGGTTGTAAAGGTTAATAGTCAATATAAAATCAGCATAAAGATAAGCAAATAAAACAGACAAGACTACAGAAATAGAACACGTATGGAAAATTGATTTTCACAATAGGTACAAAGACAATTACATGGAGAAATGCTAGTCTTCAATAAACATGATGGACACCCATGTGCAAAAGTAAATTTGAATTTGTAAAACATATACACAAACTAACTCTAAATGTCATAGGTCTAAATATAAAACTAAAACTATGAAACTTGCAGAAGAAAACACAGAAGAACATTTGATGTAAGTAGATATTTTAAATATTATGATGCCACAAATATTATTCATAAAATAATAATATATAAAATTAAGCTTTATCAAGCAAAATCTTTCACTCCTTGAAACACATTGTTAAGTTTATAAAAAGATAATCCACAGGTTGGGAGAAAATATTTACAAAGCACATATCCATTGAATAACTTCTATCCAGACTATATAAAGCATACTCCAAATTTAATAATAGGAAAACAATAATAATTTGGTTAAAAAATCTGAACACTAATTTCTCCAAAGAAGATGAGTGTATGAAATATAAAGATTATGAAGAAAGCTCAATATCATATGTTATTGGGAAACTGTAAAACTAATTTATATTAATACTACTACAGACCCAGCAGAATGTCTAAAATTAAACAATAATTTAAAAATATTTACTGCACCTATTATCAGGCAGTATGTAGGAAAATGGAACTCTCATACACAGTTGGTAGGAATGTAACATAGTGCAACCACTTTTGAAAATTGTTTGCTAGTGTCTTAATAGTTAAATATTCACATATCATATAATCCAGTCCATTCCTCGCTTTTACCCAATGAAAATGATAGCATATTTCCAAACAATGATTTTAGTATGAAGTCTTATAGCATCTTTATTTGTAAAGGAAAAAATCTGGAAAAACATTCATATTCCTTCATCTAGTTAATTACTCATCCAAATGTAGTGATTCCATAGAATGTATTGCTACTCATACAAACAAAATGAACTATGAATACATGCTACAAGGTGGAAGCATCTCAAAATAATTTTGCTCTAATAGAGGCAAGATGAAAGACTACATATTTTTAATCCATTTATATAAAATTTAAGAAAATTCAAATTAATTTTTCAGTTTGGTTGGAAGCTGCTTCTCATGAGTCAGCCTAGGGTTAGATTTTGCTTCCTTTTTGATCATTCACATAAAAGGACAGAAATAGTTTCCACTATGCTTGGCATTGCCAGTGTTTTCATGACTTTCAAGACTTATCTAACCACAAAAATAATTGCCCAGCTGTAATCCAAATAAACAACAATATAAAACAAGGCTAAGGACTTAAAGAGACTTAGTAACTGCAAAATGTGAGACTAAGCTAAGCTTCTAAATTAGTCAGCTTTCTAAAGGAGAAAAAGTTTATTTAGAATTATTTTTAATGTTAAAAGATATAACAAATAAACATGTATGCTAGCTTTATTATAAATTATGCATTTTAATTAGATAATTATACAGTTTATTGAATGAAAAAAATTAGTTACAAATCTATGTGAATTAAAATAATTACATTAATTATTATAGTTATTACAGATATATTGTACATTATTCAATCTCTTAGGAAATATAAATGAACTTATGGCTATTAAAAACATATTTTTTCTAACTCAGAACTTTGACAAGCATTCTTTAGTTCCTAGATGTTTTGTTTTCAGGTACTATTTTTCAATGAGCAGAACCAGAGTCTGTTAAAAAAATCAAGTCTTATTTTATATCTAGGGCAAGGAAAGCATAACTTGAGACTTTTTGTTGCCAGAGAGAAAGAATGCTTATAAATTTAGAGGACTGAAGAATCTTACATTTCCATCAACTCGACTGTATTTGAGCATCAACAAGAAATTAATACTCAATACAAATGAAATCTGTAAAAAGTTGTGACAATGATAATCAAAAACAAAATTTTTAATCATATGTCAAAAGTAAATAAACATATTGGAGCATATTTCTTTTGATTTTTGTGATATAATCTGTTATAATTACATTAAATTTTTCTGATTAGTACTCATATATTTTGTTTTAAAAATAAAAATATATTAGGCACACAATTTTTATTTAACTTAAGTTTAGAGTTTGAAGTCAGAATTAAATTTAGCACTTTAAAAAAGAATGGCTTTTATTTGTTTTATTTACTATAAGTTCTGGGGTACATGTGCAGAACGTGCAGGTTTGTTACATAGGTATACACATGCCATGGTGGTTTGCTGCATCCATTGCCCCGTCATCGACATTAACTGTTACTCCTAATGCTATCCCTCCCCAATACCCCAATCCCTGATATTTTAATAAAATCTCACAACAAAATAGACCATTGATATGTAAAAACGATAAATATCCAAATGAAAAATAATATATTTGAAATGAATAGGGAACATATTAGTAAAGGACCAAACTCAGTTTTTAGATTAAGAAATGTGACTTTCTGCCTATAAGCCAATCTACTGGGGAGGCTGAGGCAGGAGAACTGCTTGAACCCAGGAACCCAGGAGGCAAAGGCTCCAGTGAGCCAAGATCATGCCACTTCATGATGTCAGCTGGGCAACAGAGCAAGACTCCATCTATTAAAAATAAATAAATAAAAAGTTTACCTGATGTTACAGCAAGGGGAGATTGTATATGTTTTAAGGGGCAATGTAATAAGTTTATGTGTTTTCTTCCTTACAGAGTGCTAAAATTTGCTTCTAAATGACCAAATACATATGGAAATTAGGGTGCATTAATGTGTTTGATGTTCAACAAATCTTAAGAGTAACTCAGTATAAAATGAAATAAAAATTTATCTTACTATGTGTTTTTGGCAGCCAAAAAGCTGGCACCGGGTGTGGTATGTCCCCTGCATTCCTTTCCTCACACTCCATGTTTGCTTGCTCTTGGTAACAAGGAGCAAAGATAATGCTCTGTTTACAAGTTTTGAATAATATTGAAATGATCTTCAAACTGTAACCAAAGCAGACGACTTTCAGTACATGTATTAGTATTAATTTGTAGCTTGGGTTTTGTTTTTGTTTTTGTTTTGCCTAAAAGAGTATACATTCGATTTTTCTGTGAAGCATCCAGTAAGTATTTAAAGGAGGTACTGTATATGAAGCTTCAAAATTAGACACTTACATTGAATTGCATTCATATTCCAGCTTCTAGTATTTTCATTTCAAATAAATGTTAAAATTAAGTCAACAACAACAGAAAGTGACTTTCATTAAATACTGAAAAAATGGCTCAAGTAGAAGCAGAAGCTGCTAGACAAAATTAAGGCAGGCAAAGGCGGAGGAATTAAGGAGGTATGTAAATAGAATTTATTAGAAGGAAAATCAATAGTCTAAGTGATGTATTGGATAATAGGTTGAAAGAAAAAAAGAAAGATATAATATTGACTCCTAAATCTGTGGTCCTGTGGAGCTATTTGAGAAATAGTGCTTTTCACTAGGATAAGAAACGCTAGAAGGATAGAGGAGGACCATTTTAATTGACAGCGGGCAAAAAGATCATCAGTTTAGTTTTCCAGTGTTGTGTGTGGGATTGGTACATTTTTATGATTCAGATAAGATACCAGGACTAGAGACATTAATTTGGAAACCATTTATTTATATCTTGTTAGTAAATAAATCAGCCTAAAAATAGAAATATTGAGAAGAAGAAGGCCCCAAAGTTTCAATGAACCCCAAAACTAATGGCTGAGTAAATGAAGATATGACAGCAAAGAAAACAAACAAAGAGTGACCCCATTAACAGGAAGAAAACCAGCAGTTTTGTCAGGAAATCCAAAGTAAGAAAGATTTTCAGTATTCCTGAAAAGTCAATCAAGAGAAAATTTATAAAATATCCAAGAAATGTAAAGACATAGAAGTCACTGGTAACCTTATTGAGAGACTAGAGGCATAAGTTATTCTGGCAACAGATTAGCATCTGATAAATAAGCTGATGAAGAAAAAAAAAGTCATCTATGTAAGAAAGGAGATGACTAGGTCAGGAAACAGGAAAATGTTTTGTGATCAATATCGTGTGTTTAGTACGTTTCTTTAAGGTAAGAGATACTCTGATTGGGTGAAGTGGAGGTATTAAATGTTCAAGAGCAAGTAGTTGACATTTAAACTCTTTCCAATTTATTTATTTATTCATTTACTTATTTGTTACAGAGTAAAGTATAACCAAGTTTATTAGAGCAGCAAAGAAACGAAAGAGTAACTATTGCATAGGGAGAAGAGCCAAAATTCATAATCTTAAAGTGGAAATAAGAACTATAACTCAATGTATAGTTTGGAAACTCCCCTAAAGTAGTTGAATGGTCACCTTTTGCATTGTACCAGAAGAGGAGTCGTATAGAAATACATGGAAGTTTGGGAAAAGTCTTATCTTAAACATGGAGAGGACTCCGTGGGATAAGGTCAAATATTTGTAAAAGTGGAAAAGTACTGAAGTGCTTGTTTTTGCAAATTGAGGTATTGAACTTGATCCACAGAATTACAGTTGTAAGAATAAAACACATTTGAACATAGTATTAGGCCAGCAGGAATAAAATGTCAAACTCTATTGAGGTCATATTTAAGGTTGTTGATCCTTCACTTATCACATTCGCAACATCTTTTATTATGACTATATCTAACAAAGCACTCAAAAAATTATTCATTAGCATTTTTGCCATTCAATGACAATGAAAATTCAAGGGAATTCAGATTGTTAATGGATAAGTGTGCTATGAACTTTATGCTAAATAAGAAAAGAAATGAAGAAAAGACTGACAGAAAGGAGAAGGATCTGTGAACTAGATGTCCTGATGAGAAAGAAACAGTTTTGTATGATTTTTCTTATGTTAGAATTGGTGATTTTAGAGATTAGAATGGCAGCAGGAGATCAAAAGTCCTTGTATGCTGAGAAAACATTAAAACAATAGGTCACTAGAAATTAGGAGGTTTAGGAGGTTTCCAAACTGCAAGACAAATTTATCAGAATGAAAGTTCTCCACATAGTGTATGGATAAGCTATTCAACGAGTTGACTAGTGTTTTTTGTGAAAGCAAAGCAGTGACTAAAAATTCAACAGATGCCAACTATTAGGAGTAAGCAAAAGACTGGTGGGAGGATATTACTTAAAGAATAATAGGGATAATAGACTTTCTGTAGTTTTTATTATGGTGGTTGTTTGTTTCATCAGTTTCCCTGAAAGGTGATAGAACATTGCTCTAGAAGCAGAAGTGAAGAGCATGAGTTGGAAGGCTAAAGAGAAAGTGACATCCTTGGGGAAGAAATACGTTTCGGCCATGAAAGGAGCAGCAGGAAATTTCTTCACAAGGAGTAATAAACTCACTGAGTATGAAGTGTAGTTTCTGTAGGCAGAAAGAAATAAGGGGACGGTTAATTAGCAGAAGTCATATTGACATACAGCTTAGTAGAGAATATTTGACATAAAAACTAAAATTTGAGCTTTGGTTTACAAAAACAGGAATAAAAGGTCTACGGATGTGGTTTAAAGAGTTTCTTTGAAGAATATTTTAGTTTTCTATTGCTGATTAAAAATATCACTAAGTTAGTGCCTTAAAAGAATACCCATTAGCTTACAGTTTAGTAGGTAAAATCTCCAGGCAAGCTTGACTGTTCTCTGCTTAGTACCTTTGAAGATCAAAGTTGGGGTGTCATCCAAGCTAAGCTGTTATCTGGAGTATCTGAAGAAAAATCTGATTCCAAATCAATTGAAATTGTTGGTGAAATCTAGTACCTTGAGATTGTACAATTGAGGACCTCAGTTCCTTAACAGTTTTTAGTAAGGGGCTGACTTCAGCTTCTAGAGGGTATTTTCCAGTTTGTTTTATGGAGCCAAGTCCATCCTCAGAGCCAATAATAGTGCATTAAATCATCGTTGTGCCTTGAATCTTTCACATTTCCTGCTACTATCATGTGGATATAGTTCTATGCTCTTAAGAGCTTGTGTAATTATGCCAAAACTACCAGATATGCACTCCTCATCTTAAGATCAACTATCCTATATAAATAACACAATCACCAAAGTAATATAGCATAATATTCTGTTTCTGGGGATCAAAGTGGGATATTTTTGTGGCCATTTTACAAATCCTGCCTACCATAAGGTCTTTTAGGAAAAAGGGAATTAGTCTTGGTATCACTACCTGTACACCAGAAGGGCTAACCTAGAGTAAACATTAGTATCATTTGTGTGGCTTTAAATATAACTCAGGCTGGAGCCCTACCCCAGAACAAATAAGTTATAATTTCTGAGGGTGAGGCCTAGGAATCAGTACAAAACTTCCCAGTCATGTTAGTCTCAGAAGTTACAAGTTAACTAACTTAGTACATCATGTATGGTAGCAACATCAGACATACTTTGAGCTAACTAACAATCGATAGTCTTTTTATTTAATTAATTCGTTCCCAGACTTCTTTCTAATTTCAAAGATTCTGAGAGTTTTAAATTGAATATTTGGGGACAGATTATGAACAATGACATTTTCACATAGAAATCAATCTAGATAGACAAGCAGGTCTTGTCAAATTTAAAGAATCATTTAGAATCCTTCAAAACCTGCTGAAACATTAAACCACTTTCAAAGGTGGATAATGCAATAGAAAACTTGCAACTTCTCTGAGAAGAACTAAGCACCGGCATTAGAAACGTGATTTTATGTTTTGAAAAGTCATATATAACCTTTGTAAAATTCAAAGACTTTATAGTTTAATACTTCTAGATGTATGCTTATGTCAAATCAGTTATTTTTTAAATAGCTCTGAACAGTTTCAAATTGTAACCAAAATTTCAATTACATCCATCTGATCATAATGAATTTATCCGAAAATAACCCATTTCCAAATAAATATCTGTAACTACCACTAACAACGGCCTTCTATTTATTAAAAAATTACAGATATTCACTACATTAAGAATGTTTGAATCTTGATTATATTTGAATTTGGAGGTGTGACTCCTAAAACAAATATATAGTTGATTAATTTAAACTCTTCTAATCTTATAAAAAATTAAAAGCCAATGTTGTCCTCAAGGGTGTCACAATTCAATGCAGGAGGCTGAAATACATATGAACAGCAATAAGAAGAACACTTACTGAGAAGTCTTGTCTAAGAAGTCATAATCATAAACTCATTTAATTCTCATATCTATCATTATGTTGGTGTTTGTTCAAATCTCATTTTACAGATGAGGAAAATGAGGTCCAGAGAGCTCCAAGAACTTGGCCAAGATGCCAAGATCACATAACCGTTTAGTAATTGTAGGGCTAGGATTTGAAACTCAGCGGGGTGAAGCTGCAGAACAAATACATACCTTTGGGCACTTTCTCTACAGACCGGTGAAATGGTAAAAGTAACTCTAGCAAAAATACAATACGAAACAACAGGTTTGAAACTAACATTCAAAATATAATTATTTATTTAGACTTCGAAAGTGACATTTGAATTGAAATTAGGATTCCGCCAGGTATAAAATTGGAGGAGGCAGAGGATTCCAGGCACTGACAACACCGGTCTTAATTACCAGCTTAAGAAACAGTATTGTTGTTTATTTTTAGAAATCGCAGGGGACCCAAAGTGGTTCCGGCCGGATGTCGTGGCGCTTGCGAAGGCGAGGCCAAGAGTTCAAGGCCAACCAACCTCAGCAACCTTACAAGCTCTCATTGATTGGCAAAAAAAAAAAAAAAAAATCGTAAAGGGGTGCTTTTTATCTTCTTTCATTCTCTCTCTTTTAAAATACTCTTCAAATGTTTAGGTCTGTCTTTAACTAGTCCATAAAAATATGTCTCTATCAATGTTTTATTCTCATTTTTTGAGACAAAGTCTCTGTCACTAGGCTGGAGTGCAGTGATGCAATCTCTGCTCGCTGTAACCTTCACCTTCTGGGTTCAAGTCATTCTCCTGCCTCAGCCTCCCGAGTAGCTGGGACTACAAGTGCATGCCTCCATGCCCAGCTAAGTTTTGCATTTTCAGTAAAGGTAGGGTTTCACCATGTTGGCCAGTATGGTCTCCACATCTTGACCTGATCCGCCCACCTTGGCCTCCTAAACTGCTAGGACTACAGACCTGAGTCACCTCAACCAGCCATCTTGATCATTTTTATCTACTGTATTTAAATTATAGGATTAACATATATACATATTTTTGTCAAATTATTTTATGCAATTTTACATAAAATTGCATATATTTGCATATTTACTATAAACTTACAAGGAAAACACTCATGAGCATTTTAAAAAATATTTCATAATTTAGAGTTACAAATTGGTATCTCATTTTCATGACTTTTCTTCCAACAGAATGGTAGTCTCTCAACTAAATAAGGACATCCTCAAGATAAACTGTGATAACATACCTGTTGGTGAAATACTGAACCCTTTTTCATAGAGACTGAATAAAAAAAAGATTCTGACCACTTTTACCACTTGTATTCACAATTGTACTGGAGTACAGAACCAGTGAAATAAAGCAAAACAAAAATAAATAAATAAAAGTTAAAAAGTAGGAAGAAAAGCTATCTTTATTCAAAATGGTTACGATTATCTACATAGATTATCTGGGGGGATCTCACAATGCAAAACAAGTATAACTAACAAGTAAGTTCATCAAGACTTATGATAAAAGGTCAATATATAAAAACCAATTGTCTCATTTTGATTCTTTTTTATAACTATATTTTGATAGAATTAAAAATAAACAATCCACAATATTATTAAACAATGTAAAATACTTAATGAAATGGGTTGTAACCTCTGAAAGATATGGCCACACCCTAATTCCCAAGCCCTGTGAATGCTTTCTTAAAAAAAACAAACAAAAAGCATTTACAGTTATAAATAAATTAAGGATCTCAAATTGAGAATATACTGGATTATTTAAATATTCCCTAAACCTAATGACAAATATCCTTAGAAACAGATAAGAAGGCTATGTAAAAATGGAGGCAGAGTTTGGAGTGATATTGCCATGAACCAAAGAATGTTGAAAGCCTACTGAAACTGGAGGAAAAGGAAGCTTCCCTAGAGCTTCCAGAAGGAGTCTAGGCCTGCTGACATCTTGATTTTGGGCTCTGGCCTCTAGAGAGATGAAAGAAAATAATTTCTGTCACTTTAACCCACCAAGTATGTGATAATTTGTTTTGGCAGCGCTGGAAAACTAATATACTTAATAATAAATTTAATTAAAAAGATGTTAGATATATTAATATATTGAAACTATAAAATATTGTTGAGAGAAAGTAAAGAACAACTAAAAAATTAAGAAATAGCATATCTAAGTAATATTGTCATCATTATGATGGCAGAGGCTGCTCCAGATGGCCTGTGGCTGCCATCATGCTGGCTGCAGCAGGGAGGCACGGGCAGGGCTGCACACTCTATGGAGCCCAAGAGCAGGAAGGAGCCATGCCCATGACACCAGGAATGGCTACAGCCACCTACATGGTGCTGCAGACTCAGGCCTCCTACTCCACAGTGAAGGCAGCAGCTCACCTCCCCACCTGCACCCCAGGAGCAGCTGCAGCCACTCCTTAAGTGTGGAATCTGCACTCTTGAGGGGCCAGGAAGGGCTACCTCACCCTTGTAGGCACCGAAGTGCCTGATACTGCTGCCTAGTTTCTCCCTCCCACAATCTCAGAACAAAGTCAGGGCCAAGCCTGGGTGCCATGAATGGCAGCAGGAGGCAGACAGATTCCTGGGCAAAAGAGGGTGGGTGCCTGGTGAGGCCCAACTTTTAGGCCAGATATGCTGTGAAGGCTGGGGGCTGGACTTCTAGTCCCACACCCATGGACCAGAGTAGAAACTTGTGGTCCTTTTCCAAGCCTGTCCATGACTGCCCAGGGAACAATCATCACTCATTTTCTCCCCTCTGAGGCCCATAAAAGTCCCAGGCTCAGCCAGAGCTAAACAGGTGTCTGGACAACCAGCTACAAAGAGAAACTATCCACTCCAGGCTCTCCTCTGAGCTCTTGTTGCTCAAAACTTCTGTTTGTATGGCTCACCCTCATTTGTCTACATACTTCATTCTCCCTGGGTGGAGGACAAGAACTTGGGAACTGCCAAATGAGGCTAAGAGAGCTATAACACTAACAGGGCTAAGACATGCCCCTTGCTCACCACATTGAAGGTGAAGAGAGGAAGAAAGAGTGACGGCCATTCTGGGGAGCCCAGGCCTGGGAGGTCCTCGAGCCAGGTCTGTGACTTCCTCTTTGGGGCCCTGCAGTTCTTGGCATCTCCAAGCTTCTAGAAACCACCATGTTCTCCAGTGCCAGCTGTGGAAGCAACCGCCTTGATCTGGCCACAGCCTCACGGAGAGCTAGCACCCATGCTAGCCCCTGGAGCTGCCCGCCTGACTGCAGCAGCCAATGTGTCTGACTGCACAATGGTGAGACTCCAACCTGGCTCACACACCCCTCATCACTCCATACAGTCTCCCTTCCCAGGTATGGGATCCAGGCCAGAAGCATGCACCACGCACATCCTGTGGGCCTGATCCAAACTCAAGCAAAGCCACCACTGGCCGCAGATGTTTCCAGCCAGAAAATACACACCCTAAAGATCCCATAACAATAGTACCCTAGTTGATCTATAAATTCAATAAAACTCAAATAAAAGTCTTTTAAGACTTTTTAAACTCTAAGTGTTCATGTTTCTTTTATATTTACATAAATTTCCTTCTAGAATTCTCTGTTGACTGTCCCCCTCACCCCCAGCACTTTAAATATAGTCATGCACCACATAACAACAATTTGGTCAATGACAGACTCATATAGGACCGTGGTTCCTTTACACTGTAATGGAGCAAAATGTTTCCTATCATCTAGTGAAACTGTAGCCATTTTCACATAGCACAATGCATCGCTCCTGTGTTTGTGGTGATGCTGTTCTAAACAATCTGGTACACTGCCAGTTGTATGAAAGTATTATACATTTACAGGCAGTACAGATTAATATGATATAATTAATAATGATAAATGCCTATGATACTGGTTTATGTATGTACTGAACTATACTTTTATCAGTATTTTAGAGTTTATTCCTTCTACTTATTAAAAATAAAAAGGTTAACTTTGAAACAGCCTCAGGCAAGTCCTTCAGGAGGTATCCCAGAAGAAAGCATTGTTATTATAGGAGATGACAGCTCTGTGCATGTTAGTGCTCCTGAAGACCTTCCATTGGGACAAGATTTGAAGGTGGAAGACAGTGATATTCATGATCCTAACCCTCTGCAGGCCAAGGCTAATGTGTGTGTTTGTGTCTTACTTTTTAGCCAAAAAAGTTTAAAAGCAAAACGAAATTAAAAATAGAAAAGTTTGTAGAATAAAGATATGAAATATATTTTTGTATAGTTTTATAATGTGTTTGTGTTTTAAGTGTTACTACAGAAGTGAAACATTTAAAAAATTTAAGTTAACAAAGTAAAGATTTAAAGTAAGCTGATTAATTTATTATTAAAGAGGAATTTTTAATAAATTGATTTTAGCCTAAGTGTAGGGTTTATAAAATCTAGAGTAGTGTACGATAATATCCTAGGTCTTCATATTTACTCTCAGCTCACTCACTGACTCACCTAGGGCAACTTCCAGTCCTGCAAGCTCCATTCGTGGAAAGTACCCTATACAAATTTACCATTTTTTATTATCATATTGCATTTTTCCAGCACCTTTTCTAAGTTTATATATATTTAAATACACAAAAATCATTGTGTTACAATGACCTACAGTACTCAGTACAGTAACATGCTGTATAGGTTTGTAGCCTAGGAGCAATAAACTACCCCATAGAGCTTAGATGTGTTAGGCTATACCATCTAGATTTGTGTAAGTATATTCTATGATGTTGACACACTGACGAAAATCACCTAATGACATATTTCTCAGAATGTGTCTCATTTTCATGTGGCACATGGCTGTGTATTATCCAACTCCTATGTCCTTGAAAGATTCTGCTGAGACTAAAAACCTTCTGCATAGCAACAGACAATCAATAGGTTCTATAGTGACCTATAGAATGTGAGAAAATATTTGCAAACTGTGCCTTCAACAAAGCACTAAAATCCAGTATATATACAGAACTTATCAATAATACTGAAACAAATAATCCTAGTAAAAAGTGGGCAAAAACATGAACAGACATTTCTCAAAAGAAAACATATGATTAGGCAACAAACATATGAAAAAATTTTTAGCATCACTAATCATCAGAGAAATGCAAATCAAAAACACAATGAAATACCATCTCACACCAGTCAGAATGGTTTCTATCAAAACGTCAAAAAATAACTGATGTTGGCAATGTTGCAGAGAAAAGGGAATGTCTATACTCCGTGGTGAGATTATATATTAGCTTATCCCTGTAAAAAACGAAATAGAAGTTGGCTGCTATTCTTATTGAGAATCCCTTGGATGTAGTGAATTTCATTTATCTTGCTTTTTCTAGATTCTCCTCTAATCTTTGTCTTTCAAAAGTTTAATTATAATGTGTCTTGGTGTTGTTGTCTTTAGATTTATCCTATTGTAGCTTGTTGAGTTTTTTATATATGCATATTGATGTATTTCCTTAAATTAGAAAATTTTACAACCATCATTTCCTTGAAGACTCTCCACCTTTTTCTTCTCTGAGTTCTATAATGTATAGATTTGGTCTGCTTGATACTATGGTATATGTCTCTTAGGCTTTGTTTAATTTTCTTTGTTCTTTTTGCTCTCTGCTCCTCACAATCAATAATTTCAAATGTATTATCTTCAATTCATGGATTATCTTTTTTGCATGTTGAAATCTTCTGCTGAGATGCTCTAGTACATTTTTCTACTCCATTATTGTAAATTTTAGATTCAGAATTTTTGTTTCATTCTTTTTTAAGTAATGTTTCAAATCTCTTTATTGAAATTCACATTGTTTCATGTACCTTTTTTTGTGATTTAACTCGTTTTCCTTTAGCTATCTTAGCACATTTAAAACAATTTTGTTAAAGTCTTGGTCTAACAAACTCAATGTCTGTCTATCCTCAGGAATGCAATATGGATTTTTTTTTTTTTGAAGGGACTATGTTTCCCCGTTTCTTTTGTGCCTTGTAATTTTTTGGTTTTGAAAAACTGGGCATTAAAAAAAAAATGAGCAACCTCTTCCAGTTTTAGCGAACTGTGTTGAGACAGTCCTCTGCTTGTTAGTTGGATATGTTTTAGTCTTTGTCATCAGGCTGAGGTAGAAACTTTACATATTTTTATGTCTTTTCTGAGTGTTCATCTTCTCTGGGCCTGAGTGTGGCTTTTTTGATTATCCCGTATACATAGATGCTTTTGAATTCCATAATTTCCTGAAGAGCTTTTTCATAGATTTTGAGGGGCCTTACATGGTCTATCGTGTCTTCTCTTCTAATTTCTTGCCCTGGTCTGTGAGATTTTGTATCTCTGCAGTTTTTTCAAGTAGCATTTAGATCCAAGTTAGAAAGAATAGTATATTCTAGTCTCTCACCTGAGCTCTGAGTTGTTTGACACAGAGACCAGTCCTTCTGGCTGCTTCCAGACAGGTTGGAACATTGCAAATAGGGTATTTTCTGCTCCTTTCCATTAAAAGGATGGTATTAAGAACTAGGATACTGCTTCCTTCAGAGCAAAATTGTACCAGACTGGGGAGATAGCAGGGCAAGAAAAGTAAAAATACCATTAAATTTCTGACTGTTTTGAAGGTGGCTTTCTTCTGATGGATGTTTCTTGCTTTCTGCAGTCCTTTAACTGTTTTTAAGAGTTCCCATAAAGTTTCTTTAGCCTGCCTCAAGTTTAGTTTTTGGGATTTGTTGTGGTCTTGGTTATTTCTATGACAGAATGAAAGCCTGGGGCTTTCCTAGTTTACAATTTTGCAGACATCTGTCTGGAAATTTGATTTCTGATACCACATGTTTAACAGAGGACTTCTTAGCATAATTTGTTTTTCAGCAAATGTTTAAAACATTTTCATTAATTAATACCATGTATCATTTCTTTTTCTTTTTTAAGAAACAAAGTCTTGCTCTGTCACCCAGGATGGAATGATCTCAGCTCCCTGTAACCTGGAACTCCTAAGCTCAAGTGATCCTTCCTCTTCAGCCTCCTGAATAGCTAGGACTACACACATCTGACACCATGCTTGGTTAATTTTATCTTTCGTTTTTTTGTAGAGATGATGTCTCACTGTGTTGCCCTGGCTGTTCTCAAACACCTAGCCTCAAGCAATTCCATCCTCCTATCTCAGCCTCCCAAAGCATTCAGATTATAGGTGTGAGTCCCATACCTGATTAACTTACAGCTTCTTTAAAGTTCCAGTTTTCAAATAAAAACAAAAATTGAGGTATAAATAGTTAAAGCATTTTTTTATAGTATTAAGTTTCTCTTTTACTTAGTAACATTGTCATCCCAACATTAATTCTTTAAACGGATAGACAGATAGATAAATCCACACATATTATCTATCCCTATCTATTTATCCCATGGTAGGATATTCTGGGATAATTGTATTAAACTTATATTTCTTAGAAAAAAATTAAGTTCAATAAATTAAAATATGATTATTCAATAATTGTAAGTTACCACTATTATTTTTATATTTTCTTTCACTTCCTCCAGTTTTTCTTCCTGGAATTTTCAATACATAAGTAAATATTAAATATTAAAAATAGCAGACAAAATTTATTTATTCACCTAGCATTTTCTTTTAAATTCAGACTAAGAAGACATTTTCCTCTTCATTGTATTAAATCTATATATTTTAATGTTACAAAATAATCCTATGTGACAATGGTTAATTCTTGATTCTCAAATTACAATATCAAATTACTATTTTTCAGTAGCATTGGACACAATGAATCATTCCTACTTTTTAGAAATTGTTTTTAAAATGTTATTTCAGGACATGTATAGTTTACTAGACTTCAATTCACTTTGTAAGTTATTTCTTATGGGTCCAATTTTCTGGATCTTCTTTGTCCCAGCGTGTGATTTTGAATATATTCCATGGCTTACTCCTTCTACCACTTTTCTTTTTCATCTACAGTCTCACCAAGATATTCCCTTCCAGTTCCCTGACTTCAGGTAGTGTGGATTCACTAATTCTCAGTTTTTTATTTTCTTCAGCCCTCAGGTACCACTCTTGGACACATCAACGTCACCACCTATGAACTGCAGCTCTGACCAGTCCTACAGTTGTTTATATGTAAAATATAACTAAAGCCCTCACAGGTTTTCATCTAAACTATTAAAATGTCTACCTAAAAATCTTGTTGCTTACACTAATAATCCTTTCTAGTCTATCCTCTATGGATTAGCTAGAATATTGTTTTAAATCAATAAAACGTATTGTATTATTTTCCTGCTAAATATGTTCTGGTGGGTTCCTACAAAGTTAGAACAAAATCCAAAGTGCTACTGAAGGCCTCCTAAAAGGCCCTAAATGAGATGACCTGTATTTGTTTCCTATTACTGCAGTAAAAAAAGAACGTGAACTTAATGGCTTAAATCAACACAAATGTATTATCTAGCACTCCTGGAGATTAGAAATCCAAAATGGATTTCACTGGGCTGAAATAAAGATGTCTTGAGGTCTTCATTCCTTCCTGAGGCTCTGGGAGAGATCCATTTCTTTTCTTTTTATAGTTCTCAAGGCTCTGCCTATAATATCTGGTTTATGGTTCTCTTTTGTGTTTAAAGTCAGAAGTGATTATTGAGACTTTCCTACTGTAGTCTTCCGACACTGACTTTTCCGCCTCCCTCTTTTACTTACAAGGAAATACGTGATTACACTGCGCCCACCCAGATAATCCACTATATATTCCCCATCTCAAAACAAGCTGATAGACAAATTTCATTGTCTGAAATTTTAATTCCCATTTGACATGTAATAAAACATGTTCAAAAGTTCCAGGGATTAGAACGTGAACATCTTTTAATGAGCCTTGGCTCCTGCTGAATTCCAATGTCCAATTCTAAAATGATCTTTCCCCTTTATTCCATGCATTCCCACTAGTGGGCTCAATTTTCTTCCAACACAACAAATTTGCTCCCATGTCAGGGCATGTGAATTTCTGTTCTTTCTGCTTGAAAAAGTCTTTTAATGGACTTTCCAATTACATATTTTAAAAATTTTGCTTCAGATTCTGTCCAGATTTTATATCTTGAGAGGTTTTATTTGATTATTGTATGTGTAATAATCCTCCTAACTTCAGCCTTTCCCAACTAAACTTTATTTTTATTTTAATACATTAGTACTTGCACTGTACAGTTGTGTTATATGAAGATATTGTATAGAGGTGATGTCGATGATTTTAGTGAAATTATCACCAAAATAGTAAGCATTGTACCCCATAGATAATTTCTCAGGCCTCGCCCCCTTCCACCGTCTGACCCTCCTCCCTTTAAGCCTCTAACACTGATTATTCCATTCTGTATGTTCACATGTGCATGTGTACCCATTGTTTAGTTTCTACTTGTCAGAGAAAACATGCAGTTTTTGACTTTCTTTTTCTGAGTCATTTCACTTAGGATAATGGCCTCCAGTTTCATCCATGTGACTATAAAGGAAGCAATTTAGTATTTTTAAAACTGAGGAATATTCCAAGGTGTGTGTGGGTGTATATAAAATATGTATGTTACACATTTTGTATATCATATATTATATATGTCACATATAGTTTATATGATATATATATGATATTTTATATATATATGGGCGTGCACACGCATGTGCATGCGCACACACACACACACACACACACATACATTTTCTTTAACCAATCATTTGTTGACAGATACCTATGTTGATTACTACACACAGCAAAGAGAACACTTATACACTGGTAGTGGGACTATAAATTAGCACAATCTCTATGGAGTTTCTCAAAGAACTGACCATGGTACTGCCATTTGATTCAATAAACTTCCTTATTTTTTGTATAATGTGTATCTATCAGTGTCTCTATGATTACATTGTATTTATTATATTATACTGTGTATGTGTGTATGTCTGTGTAGTTTCTGAGTTCCAAATTAGATTATAAGCCCACTGAAAGTAAGAAATAATGCTATATTCATCACTAAAATATTCTTATTAACTGAAACAGAGCTTGGTACATGGTAGAAACTCCATACCAAGTCTCTACCATGGTATAACTTTATTAAATAACTATTTATTAAATAGTTATTTAATAAAGAACTTTAATAGTTATTTAATAAATATTTATTAAATAGTTATTTAATAAAGAACTTTAATAGTTATTTAATAAATAGTTATTTAATAAAGAAATATACTTTTAAAGAATATATATCAACTACGATCTGTATATCTACATTATCCTCTTTAATTCCTTCTAGTAAAAAAAAATCCAAAGAGAGAATATGCAAGATTATTGAAGTAATGTAATTGGGAGACTAATATTCTGAATTATTATTAAAATTTTCACCAATTTATCTCTGAGAGGTGAGTCAAATGTTGACTTTTGGTATCTCAGAAAAAGAAACAAATACGATATATATATTCTAATTGAAGCATACCTAGTGCTGATTTCTATTTAATATGGCAAGTTCAGGTTTGTGATAGAAACTCTCACATCTCATTTTGCCATTCCAAATATAATATATAAACTTTCAGAACAAGTTTAGCTCAAACCAAGGAGGAAACTATTCAGAAACCAGAAAGAAAAATAAATAAAAATCATAGCTAAGATTTGTGAGGAAGACTTCAAGCCAGAGAGATCACTTGTAAGTCAGAACTAGAGAAAGACCTGACAACAGGTGTTGGGATGTTAATATCTGCATAGGGATGGAAAGCAAGGACATTATATGTTGCTGTGGAATCTGGATCTCTGTGGTCCCATTAAAAAAAGAGATATGAAAGGCTAGCAAAGATTCAGAAATCCTTGTTCTATTTTGTAAGTCTGCTGATCATTCAGGCTCATAGGAAGTAAAGACACTCTGAGAAATGAAAGCCTCAAGTCTGCAACATGCCTGGGAATGGATTCAAAATCATATTACCTAAAGGAGGCAAGAAATTTACATGACAACATGCTATAAACTTTTAGAATTCTTAATCTTAGAAGTGCAAGTGTAAACACAGAGAAACTGAAAAAAAATAGAAAATACATCACAATAAAATTGAACTCTACATAAAAAAAATAATAATTAACTAAAATAAAAGCAGAGTGAGGTTATTCCAAAAATAAAAATGTATCTCATCACAAGAAATGGCAATAATGTAAATTTTAAAGTCATTGAAATAATTGTATTCACAGCTATAATATTACTCATAAGCCAAGCATGGATTATGAAAAACTCTGTCATTTTTTTAAATATACTTGTTTAAGAACAAAATTACAGAAGTTAAAAAACATATTCATTGATATTAAAAAGTTACTGAAAAAGTTTTTTTTTAAGTGAATAAATACTTCTCTTGCTAACCCAAACTTTTCTACCTGCCATAGAGTATGAGACAGCCTGTGCCTTAATTCATGATGCAGGGTGGACTCACCTAAATTTACATTTCAAGGACCAGCCAAACTCAAGATCCAACTCTAGTATCTCTCAGCTCTTCAGGTCTATAGCCAATATCACATTCTCTCATGTTTCAGGAGACCAGTGAAGCCGGTGGAGCTATAGACCAGAAATATTGTCGGCTATGACTACATCAGAAAATATCTGGAGAATGTAAGTAGATACACATTCTGAAATTCCTTTACCACAAAGTCAAAAATAATTTGGCTTTGGCTGAATACTTTGATTAATTCAGTAGTTCGGAATGAGGGGAAATTTTGTTCTCCCAAAGACCTTTGCCAATATCTGCAGACATTTTTAATGTTCAAAATTGGTGGAAGGTAAAATCGTCTTCTAATGGGTATGAGGGACTGTGTTAAGGAAAATAAACCTGTCTTCCCTAGTCCACAAGGGGTATGGTTTCGTGCCTCCATCCACCTCCCCATGCAGGAACCCAGAGGTCTTTGTCTAACTTTCCCTTACTTGGGCTAGGTAGAAATTCCAGGCGAGCTTCCTGTGTTCAGACAGCCCGTCAAAAGCCCTGGAAGGTGGGGGTGATTCTGTTGTGGGTCCAAGCAACCAATCTGGAATCAGTCAAAGATCAATCACTCCAGAGGAAGTTTAAAAGAACTCCTCTCATTGGACAAGAACTTGAACGGGGCAGGAATAACTTCAAAGTTGCGAATTTCCCTCTATGAGATCCCCTCCCATAACAATGTAGGAGCTGTTTTTCCCTCTGTACCAGTGGGAGTAGCTCCTTTCAGTTTCCATCCCCTTCCCACGGCAGCGTGGGAACTTTTTCTCTTTCTCTGCCTGATGAATCGCTTTCTGGTAAACTCTGCGTCTGATTCTTACTTGAACTGTAAACTCACCAGGCCGCCAGAACCCCTTCCCCATTCTTGGGGCAAAGAGAGAGGCCAAGAACCTCAGGCACATCAAATGGCAGGGAGCTGCGCCCCGAACTGTCCGGACCCAGTTACAGGGAGATACCACAGATTTTGCTAAATGTCTTACAATGCACAGAGTAATCTCCTAAAGCAAATAATTTTTCAGCCCTAAATGTCAATAATGCTCAGATTGAAGAACCCTAATGTAAATGTATTTCCAGGGAATCTGTTTTAATATGACACATAAAGCATCGAGTTCTCATCGTTTCTTTGGTTGGCTTACTGTGAGGAAGTGAAACAAGGTTGAGTTATTGAAAAATTCTTGTAATGATGTGGTAAACACATAGACTATTAAAGTGGATTGTAATATGTTATACAGTTGTTCTATTACTACATATTTCTCCTTAGTGGCTTAGAAATTGTCTTTTCACCAAAGCACTGAGAAATTATAAGTGGTTTTATGGCAGTTTCTTTAACTTATAGGCTAAAGTCATCAGTAGCTGTGATGGTACAGATGAGTGATATTTCAATAGTATTGGTATAATCCTAAAAGGCAAAGACATGACAGGACATTTAACTAACAGAGTTAAACTCTTGGGCAGTAGGATCAAAATAATAATTAAATTATTCACTACTTGAGAATGGAATGAGGAAGTTGACAAATGACCCTAGTACCAAAATATACAGGTGTCTCATTGAGTGCCTACTTTAATTTCTAGAGCCAAAAGAAAATTCTTGAGTCTGCTTATTAAAAGACCAGGTTTAAGCCACACAGGTTTTCAAATGCCTTTAACCAAATTCCAGATTTGAGTCGCTTCACAGCCTCAGGACCATTCAAATGAAAAGGAAAATAAGTATTGAAAAAGAAATTTACAATGATAGCACTGGTATCCATGATGAATTTTCTACCTAAGGTGTCTGGAGAGATACCTGCAGCAATTTAGCAGTTTGAATGACAAAACAAAAGACGAATAGTTTTATTGTTTTTGAAATAACAAGCCTGCAGTGTGAAGGATATTCCTAATATTCATAACAACAGGATGACTTGCTCTGAGGATATCAGTCATCTAATGTCCCCTAAAACCTCAGTGATTTCTGAGGAGTAAATGGACAAACAAAATGTCCATGGTGAAAAAAAAAAATGGTGGCTATTTGGCACCTTATCAAAAGAAACTTCACCTTCGTAAGGCTGCTCTGATAACCCTCAGTGTTAAATGCACTCAGTGTTTATCTCACCTTGAAGTTCCTAAAATGAAAATATAACCCAAAGATCAGGGACCGATACAATTGACTCTTCTAAAAATTCACCGTGTGATTCACTTATGTATTCATTAAATATTACTGGGTGTAAAGAATAATTGCATGGGCTCGTGATACATTCGTGGAAAATAAAAGAACAAAACAACAAATAAAAAAAAAATATTTGTTGAACTTACATCCATTTCATTGGGAACAAGGCAAAACTAAGCAGTAAATACCACAGGAAACTATGTTAAATTTTATATTACAGGTTGTTCGATGTGACAGAGAAAAAATGGAAAACTGAAAAATAATCCACAATGTCAGGGTGAGGGAAATAGTGTGATTTCTAAGCCTCACTGACATCATGTTTGAACAAAGATTTGAAGGAAATGGGTAGTTCAATGGGTAACTGGGAAAATACTTGTCCAAGCAGGGGAAACTGCACTTAGTCAATGCAATGGCCTTAGAGAATATGCAAAGCAGGTATCAAGACAATTAGAAGGCCAATGTGGGGGAGTGAGGGTGAGAATGCAAAGAGAATAAAACTAGGAAAATATGTCAAAGAGCTAAAAGAAGAAAATGTCAAGGACCTGCACTCCTATATGCCTGAAATTTGGAGTGCTGAACATATCCAGTAAGTGGCCTTAGTGACTATCACAGTGCGTTCCTCTGTTCTTCAAATATTTGACTGACTGTCTTCCTCCACTTTACCACTTCGCAAGGAAAAATCCTAAAACCTACAGCTAGTTACAATATCAGTCTCAAAGTCCAGGACCTCTGTGTGGTGTGTGGTAGTTTCCTTATTTCTTCTAGATGCATTTCTGTTTGATCTGGTGACTATGAATTGAAAGGACAAGTTATGTATTTTGAATATGAACTGAAAAGAAAAGTTATGTATTCCAAATACTGCAGTGAAACAAGGACAATATCATCATAATATCCAGTCCCGTCTGTAAAGACAGGGATTAGAGATATATGTGGTGATACACAGGGGGATAGGAGACATAGGTAGTGATGTGCTCAAGTCATTATACGTGTTCGCAATTTCTTAACCCTGGGAGTGTGAAATGATCCTTTATCCATCTCTGATTCTGCTTCTGGAAACTACTCCTTGGCAGCTAAGCAGATGACGACTTTCTTTTTAGACAAGGAAAGTAAGGGGCATGAGTAGACATTTTTAGTTTTCAATAATCCAGGCTTCTGGTTCTTTAAAAAGTACAGTTTTCTCAAAAATCCACAGATATTATATTTCTTTAATTCTAATACATTTGCTGTGCCAGAAACAATATATACAATTAGTTTTGAGAAATAAACCTCAACTCTCTATTTCTTTGATTGATAACACATATATGTGTCTTTTCCCCTGTTTCTTTCCAGTTTCCTTGAACCTTTTATGTTTCAGTTGGAAAGTCACATATCTATTCTTTTCTCCCTGAGGCATTTTGTATATTTGAAAGGATATAAATTCAAGTGGGCTCTACATTCTTAACTTGATCTTTACTCTGAGACACTTTAATCCATTCATTGGCTTTAAAAGTGACAGAAAGCAGGTTGGTGGTTGCCTGGCAGGTGCTGGGAACCTGCACCAGGCAGAGGAGGGGTGGATTACAAAAACCACAGGAAACATTTGAGGGCAATGGCAACATTCCCCATCTTATTTGTGGCAATGGTTTCTTGGATTGTATACTTATGTCAAACCTGATTTTGAAGTATACTTTTAAAATATTCAGGCTTCATTTTTATACACCCAAATACATTTGGAAAAATTTAAGCATAAAGTCCACACCTTAATTTGACCTTCACAAACATGCCTTTTCCATTTTACCTTTTTCTAGTTGTGTGCTGGGTGGAAAAGTGGGAAGGGAAAATAATCACTTCCTCTCATTCTCATCCCCTTTATACTTATTGATGAATAAATTATTTACCTTCTTAAGTCATCAGTCTCCTGTCAGTACCAGTAACCAATACACAACATTGCAATTCTGCTTTCCAATGTCTGTGTCTAGAGCTGTATTTTATCAAGTGCAATATATTACCACTGATGTGGGGAACCATCCTATAAGCCAGTTGCATCTTCACTATTTGCCCCCAGGCTTCTATTCTACAGCTAGACATGTTAAGATCTTGCTATAACAACACTGCACTTCTAGAACACAATTTATTTTTCTGTCAGCATAGTCTAAGTTACACACTGTAACAAGTAAATCCCAACACATCCATTATTTTAAACAGCAAATATGTATGTCTTATGAACATTGCATGTAACCACTACAATGGCCTTAGAGTAGGGATGTGTCCAACAGATACCAAGAGGACAAGGAAACTACAAATCCTACGTCGTGAATTGGCCACAGTCCTTACTATTTGTACTTAACCTAAAACCGAAGTTACCAGAGAAATTGCTATATGGAACAATGCGGGTAGCTGCCATTTCTACATTGTTCTGAGTAGTATAGGTAGCTATGATACAAGAGGAAGTGACCTGGAAAAATAACAGGTGGTGTTTAAAGAGTAGGTCAGACGTCACTGAGACGTGACAGGTATGCAGATATTGGTGATGAGAACGTCTAGAGTGCGACCATGAGATTATGAGACTAATGGCTGGTGGAGAGACTGTAGAACATCATTAAGCAGAATGTGCCAAAGAACTGAGAAGCTAGGCACTCTACTGATCATCGATGTGCATATTACAGTTACTAATAATTGACAATGAAATAAAACAGGAAAGAGTAACAAAATAGTAGTTAAAATCATTGAAAAATTAGATAAAGTAAATTGAAGTCATTATATCCAAGGTTATCTAGAAAACAGGAGTAGCAAGAACAATTATGATAGTTACCCATATTTTTATTTATGATGTGTTAACAATACAACTGTATTTTCATACCTTTAGCATTTGTGCTAACATATTGTTTATTTTCTCCACTTTTACATTTTATGTTATGGATAAGGTGGCACAGGGCTCGTAGATTACCATATACTGCGGTGAGATAAATGGGGGAATGGAAATTTGCATTAGGAATAACTGATAAATGTCAGCACTGGAAAAAAAAGAGAGTTCATTTTTGTTTATTTGAAAAAAAGGTATATTAGATTTGAACATTTTTTTGGAAGAAAGATATTCGAGGTTTTGAATCATGGTGAACCTTATCACTCAGAAAGCTGAAATTCCAAAACTATTAAATTTATATTATATTCTGAATAAAAACTATCAAGTTAATATTATATTCTGAATATAAACTATTAAGTTTATTTTGTATTCTGAGTATGCTAACAGTGCTGAAATCATTAAGTTTATTTTGTATTCTGAGTATGCTAACAGTGCTGAAATCATTAAGTTTATTTTCGTAACATTTCTATTAAGAAATATTCCAGTTTGGTCGGCACGGTGGCTCATGCCTGTGATTCTAGCACAGCACATCGGGAGTTCGATGTAGGTGGGTCACCTGAGTTCAGGAGTTTGAGACCAGCCTGGCCAACATGGTGAAACCCTGTCTCTATTAAAAGTACAAATAAATAAACAAACAAATAAATAACCGGGTATGGTGGCAGGTGCCTGTAATCCCAGCTACTCTGGAGGCTGAGGCATGACAAATGTTTGAACCTTGAAATTGCACCATTGTACTGTAGCCTGGGTGACAAAGCAAGAGTTGGGAAGAAAAGAAAGGAAAGAAAGAAAAAGAAAGAAAGAAAGAAGAAAGAAAGAAAGAAAGAAAGAAAGAAAGAAAGAAAGAAAGAAAGAAAGAAAGAAAGAAAGAAAGAAAGAGAAAGAAAGAAAGAAAGAAAGAAAGAAAGAAAGAAAGAAAGAAAGAAAGAAAGAAAGAGAAAGAGAGAAAGAGAGAAAGAGAGAAAGAGGGAAAGAAGGAAGGAAAGAAAGGAGAGGAGAGGGGAGGGGAGGCGAGGGGAGGGGAAGGGAGAGGAGAGGGAGAAATATTCCACATTGTAAGAATTGATGGAAGGCAGATCCTGTATCCCATGATAGACACTGAAAAGGACAGATACCTACTTTTATAACTTGCCTTGGCAATAATGGAAGGAATATACCCCTTAGGCAAGGCCAATTAAACACAGCCACTTTGGACATTAATGGGAAACTAATGTGTGAAGAAGAAACAGTGCAGCATCTTTTCATATGAGGACAACAGCATTTAGTCTCCTGGAGCCCAGTGGAGGTGGCTGTAAGACCAGTGTCCAGCGTCCAGCACAAGGGGTGCTGCCCATGCAATCCACGAGGTCTAACGGTTGGCAGTCACAACAGTATTCTCTCCAGGGTTATTTGTGGTATGCCCTTGTCTCAGGTGCTGATTGCTTTACTTTCCTGTACTTCTCACTTTCTGATTTTTCATTCTCCAATCTCCCTAGTGGTTTATTTTCTCCTTAACTCAAGCAGTTTATTTGTTTTGCTTGCAATTAAGAACACTGACTGTTAGGAGTCTCAGAAATACAACACACAGAATGGAGAGGAGAAAATATTCATAGAAATAAAGTCTGAACATTTTCCAGCGTTGAAGACATGAGTTCTCAAATTAAAAGATCACATCAATTTTCAAGCAGGAAATACAAAAACAATTTCTCATTGAGACTCATCAGACTGAAATTACAGAACTTCAAAGACAAAAAAAAAAAAAAAAAAAAAAAAAAATTCCGTAAAGTCTGCTTTAAAAAGTCTGACAGAATGACAGATTTCTCATTTGATGCCAGAATATTTCTCACAATAGATGTCAGAAGACAGTGGAACAATGCATTCAGAACAATGCATTCAAAACAATACATTCTAAATTACTGTCAATCTAGAATTTGATTCTTATTTTAATAGTTATTCAAGAATAAGAGGGATTCGAGAATTTGTTTAGACCAAGATTCTAAGTTTACTTCTCATATTCCTTTACTAAGGAGACCACTAAAACACACACTTCAGAAAGAATGACATTAAAACCGAAAGGATGGTGTTTAAAAAAATGAGAACACATATTAGTGATGTGATGCGGTAAATAAGTATTCACAGAAAATATTAAACATAAAAATATCAAAATGGTAATTAATGCCGACTTCAAAAAATTAACATTGTTTAAATAAAGTTTGCATACAAAAATATATCTACTTTGATAAATTTTGACAAATATATAACTGTTTATAACTACCAGAAAATAAAGACCTGGAACTTTTACAGCAGCCCAAAATTTCTATGAATTTCTTCTCAGTCTTTGTACATTGACATAAAAATCTGCTGCTTATCTCCCTCAAGAGAACACGTTACAGGGTGTGTGTGGTTGGCTGCCTCCTCTATCGATTCAAAAATGCATTCATGACAAGATCATGGCTCCAGCAGGCTTCTCTGATCCAGTGACCAGGCACTACAGAGGTACTCATGCTGATCCCTTCCTGCAGCGTGCAGGACTCCTCTGCCAGTCTCCTCACTGACATGGCCACATCATATCACCTGAGCTGCATTCTGAGATTCTGCTTACCCATTCTGCCTATAGCTTCTCCCTCACTTGATCCTCTTCAGGTATTTTCTCAGAAAATTGTTGGCATAACAAATCTCATCTTGGTGTGTACTTCTTAGAGGATTCAAAATGACATGGGTGATAATGAGAGTAGTTCAAGGAAAAGATAGTAAAACGAGTTTTGTTTTTTTGTTTTGTTTTGTTTTGAGACAGTTTCGCTCTTGTTATCCAGGCTGGAGTGCAATGGCGCGATCTCGGCTCACCGCAACCTCCGCCTCCTGGGTTCAGGCAATTCTCCTGCCTCAGCCTCCCGAGTAGCTGGGATTACAGGCACGAGCCACCATGCCCAGCTAATATTTTGTATTTGTAGTAGAGACGGGGTTTCACCGTGTTGACCAGGATGGTCTCAATCTCTTGACCTCGTGATCCATCCGCCTCGGCCTCCCAAAGTGCTGGGATTACAGACGTGAGCCACCCGGCCAGTAAAATGAGTTTTTTATGCTGGCTCATATATCTGACCAGAAAATTATGTGTAGAATTTCTTTCCATAGTTTATTTAATATTTTCATATAAAAATACAAATACATTATTGAATTTGCTTCTCTAAAACTGTACATGCCTCATAATCACATTTCAGATTCTGGTAGTTCCCTACCCTTTTCTCCAACACACTTGGAGAGAATACTCTTCCCCTGATAAACCAATTAGATGAGAATTATTCTGTTAAGGCATTCCCTTCAATGAAAGTGGAGCTTAAGTAATTAAACGCCCTGTTAGTATAATAATAATCCCTGAAAGCATTTTGTGGCTTTCAAGTTTAAGTGATTAAACTATGATTTGTTTTGTTTTTTCCCTCACTTGGATTTTAAAAGTTAGTCCACTTTGTCTTGCTTTTTCTCCTGGGTCATTTGTTCCTATTGTAATATACAATGAATACCTGAAGAAACAGTCACTAAAAAAACAGATCCAAATTAGGTTATATACATAGATGTTATATAAGCAATTGATTTAGTATTATCGTTTCATAATTTGGGGCAGCAATTTATTTAATAATATCTTTTGCTATTCCACATAGACATTTTAGTTTTAAAGTTTTATTATTTTTTTAAAGGCTCATTTCTCCTTACAAATGAATTAAACTGGAAGCCAAAGCACCTAAATTCATCCCAAAGATTTACACCTTAGTACAAATCAGAAAGCTAGAGAGACCAACAGAGCAGTATTTACTGAACAAGAAGGAACTTAACTAAGATGGATAGAGGAGTTTAGAAGTGAAACAACAATACACCCTTATCATCACCAAAAAGAGGCATCACTGGTTTGCTTAGTAGTGGCTCTTTCCGCACTTTACATACCAAAAGTAAATTTACAAATTAAAACAAAATATTGTTTGAAGATTATTTTTATTTTATAAAAATCAACTTAGTATGACCTACTTTTGACTGAAAACATGCCTCTTTATACTACAAAAAGTTACTGAAAGAAAACACATGTCTGTACTTAAATTATTTTAAGTACAAAAATGTGTTCTAAAGTAGTTAATAAATACTGGTTTTCATTTTACAGTCAAACACAGTATATTGCTTTTTGTATAGCAGCTTCCCTGATGATAAATGCTGCCAAAATAATTCATGTTCAGGCTAGAACAAAATTGGCAGTAAAGATTAAAGTCACATTATACTAGGAAGGCAGGGGATTTCAACTTGAGCCTCAAGCAACTAGACGTTCTAGTTAGAAATGTGTCAGTAAGATTAAATATTTCAGGCTTTCCTCTGGGTAGTATGGACAAGACTGAATTTTCAAACATACTTTATTGTTAAAAAACGGTAGTTGATATTGGAAAGTAACATTCATTTAACAAACATTAATAAGCTATTATTATGTGCCAGGAACTGTTCTAGGTTGTAAGCAGTAAACAAAACCAAAAAAATAATTCTTTTGTAAAACTTACAGTGAGTAAACTTCCAGGTAGTTAAGTTGAGATAGAAAAATTTCCAATGCATGACACTTCATATACTTTCTTTGAAATATATTTTAAACTTAGATGAATTTAAAACACATTCCCAAGGTCTTGGGAGAGACATAACTCATTTATTTTGTTGTTGTTAACAAGCCGAAGACTGATTTCTAAACCTAATAATCAAGATGATGAAGTAATATTGTTAACCTTAAAGCATTTATTAGATACCACTCAATACAAAAAACTAAAATTCCCTAGGAAATGTTTTGTCATGTGTGTGTGTGATTCACCAAATTGCAGCTTTTTTTTTTTAATGAAAAACAAGCTGAAGAGTTAGCTTAGTGTTTTAAAAAGTTGCTATGAAATATAAAATTAAAAAGGAATTCAATAAGGATAGAATGTAGTTCAAAACCCCTGTATCACCTAGTGAATATTTTGATAGGTTATTTTTATTTATTTATCCAACATATCACTATTTTCATTTGAAAGTGTTATACACTTGATTTGTTTGAATAATTTAAAGCTATAGTTCATAAAAATCATCTAAATTATTAATAAAAGCAAGCAAGTTATAAAGATTCCATTGACAAAATAATTATTTATTATTCATAAAAGAATAATAGCAAAATTAATGATTAAAGTATTTTATTTGTCACAATACAGATTTTTTTAAAATTATTAAGCCTTACAATTGTAACTATGTTTATTTATGGAACTTAGTATAACTTCCCATTTTAGGTAACTCTGTAAGGTTTGAGTTTAGAAGCTGGACCTTGAAGGACCTTAGTTAAGGAATTTGAACCATTTTTTTCATGAGAGAGAAATTAATATTTGTAACTGTCATTGTTAATTTATGACTAATAATAGATCACATTCATTTGAATTTTAGTTTATTAAAAGCAGAATAAAATGTATATTTTTAAAATCATATATAAACTATAGATATAAAGTCACAAGTATAAATGACTATGGCAAGGTGTGGAAATATTGTCCTGGTATTACAGATTTATTAGTAAATATTATTAGTTAGTAAATATTATTAGTATATATTGTTAGAAAAATGTTACTTATTTTTTTTAGATAACTTGTACATTATCCTTGAAACCCTTTCTAAGTTGACTGGTATGGTTAATGATGGAGTTTTAGACTTAACTGCCTTTTCTTGCTTTCCTTGTTTGCATTTAAACCTTTAACATCATTTCAACACAGTTTTTTGGTTTAGTGCTTTCTTGCTAAGCAGCTCAGAATTTTCTCCAGGGTCCCTAATGGGCTCAATGCTGGACCCACTAAAGCTTTTTTTTTTGACAAATCATCTTCTGGTAAGTGTGACTTGTGTGGCAAATACTCACTTATTTATGGCTGACCTAGTCTTGTGTCAAAAGAACATAAAGCTGAAGTTATACTTAATAACCTGCCACTTGGTATTATACCTGCATTTTTGCTATTTTTCAGTTAAGGTTGTTTATTTCCATAAAATTGATTTTCAGTGGCATGTAAGTTAACTGCAAATAATCTGTCCATGAGAGATGAAAATGGATATATGAGTGCATCCCTTAGGAGCCCATGTGTAATTAAATATTCATGGTTGTTTTAAAGATAGATCACAGTAGGTTAGGGGTGATATCAAAAAGCCATGGGTTTAGGGGAACATTGTAAATTAAATTTAGGTCAGGTTCTTTCATTTTTTAATTAGCAAATAATATTAATTTAAATAATCATTTCAATTTCATAGAAAATATAAAAACATTGAATTGCATAACATTTTTTGCCTGAAAGCATTTGATGGTTTACCGCTTGTTATTTTAGATTAATAACTAACAACATCAGAATTAATCTACACAAAACATGCTTGAGGTTTTGCTGGTGATATTTACTTTATATTAATACATCCTATTTTTTAATGTTTAAAAATATTTAGTAATTTGAATCAATAAATAATTATCAATTGATTACTCTCTAAAAGAGCTTGTATCAGATGCTGAGGATTCAAAGATAAATGATACTTTGTTTGTAAGAGCCAACGTTCTATTAAAATAGATAATAATTTCAATTCTAGCAAAATATTCCCTTGCTTTGTGAACTTGGGAAACCTTTTTATCGTTCTAATGTATAAGTAGTTTAACACTGATATGCAGATAAAAGACGATAAAAATGCAAAACCTCTCTGGTGAAGTTAGAAGAATTAAATGAGAGTCTGCACATTAGAATTTAGAATTATGCTTGGATACATGATGAATGTTAACTGTTATTAAGGGGAAGAAAGAGAAAGAAAATGCATAAGACAAACAATTTGGAAATAAATACATTTATTCAGGATAGAATTATTGAGAAACTTGATAAAAGGTTTTAATCAGCCAAAATAAAAATGAAATAATGAATTAAATATAGAAAGTGTGAAGCTGGAATAAGCAGGACTTGGAAGTCAAATGTATTTGCGTAGTGAAAGAATTGTGAGTAAAATAATGATTCTCAGATTTCAAGCCAGGGTGACTGTGAGTGAACAGGCAGTTTCGTGATCATAAAGAAGACATCACTAATCATAATGATGGGGTAAGGGATGAACTTATCTGTAAATTTTAAAGCTTCCATTGTTCATAGGATATGTAACTATCCAGAAGGTAGTTGTAAATATAATGAGAGACCTTAGCATAAATCTCACCTTAAAACACATAAGAACAATATTTAAATTTCAACCTGCAAACTGTAGAAACACGAGCCCTATTTTAATCCCTTATTGCCCATGTTTGTAATACTTGCATTATAATACATGTTAATAAAAGTGATAGGCTGACTAACTGCACCAAAGTGTTAACTATATTTGTTACACACGAAGACTGTTATGAAATTCACAATATTTTTAGTCAATTGGAAAAAATACAAATAAATATAAAATTTGGGAAACAATTATAATATAATTTAAAAGATAAAATAAACATGAACAGTCGCCAAAAAAATCTTCAAGTTTCCTAGAAACAAAGAAATGCAATGCAAAAAAATATATATATATTTTATTTGTAAGACCTATAAATAATTATCTTCAATAAATAAGACCCACAGTTACGAAGGTTATAAGAAAATTAATATTCTCTTTCAGTAGACTATTGAGAATATATGAGTGATACTCTCACAACATTGATTCCTGAATAGGATTTTATCCTTTTGAATAATGTTCATATAATTTATAAAAAACTCTTTTTTAAGTTGGAGTCTCGCTATGTTGCTAGGCTAGAGGGCAGTAGCGCAATGTCGGCTCACTGCAACCTTTGCCTCCCAGGTTCAAGCGATTCTCTTGCTTCAGCCTCCTTTGTAGCTGGTACTGCAGGCATGCACTGTCACAGCCAGCTATTATTTTTTTGTATTTTTTGATAGATATGGGGTTTCACCATGTTGACCAAGGATGGTCTTGATCTCTTGAGCTTATGAACTGCCTGCCTCAGCATCCAAAGTGCTGGTACTACAGACATGAGCCACCAAGCCCAGCCATCATCATTCTTTTAATACCGAATTCAAGTTTAAGTCATCCCTGTTATTTTCTTTGATCCTATTTTGTTTTCTGTTTTGTGTTTGTTTTTTTTTTTTTTTTTTTTTTTTTTTAGCTGAGTTTCGCTCTCCTTACCCAGGCTGGAATGCAATGGTGCGATCTCGGCTCACCACAACCTCCGCCTCCTGGGTTCAAGCAATTCTCCTGCCTCAGCCTCCTGAGTAGCTGGGATTACAGGCACGCACCACCATGCCCAGCTAATTTTTTGTATTTTTAGTAGAGACGGGGTTTCACCATGTTGACCAGGATGGTCTCGATTTGTTGACCTTGTTATCCACCCGCCTCGGCCTCCCAAAGTGCTGGGATTACAGGCGTGAGCCACAGCGCTATTTTGTTTTCTGACAACCCTGTTTGGTGAATGTTTTCTTTATACCTTACATTTATCTCTTATTTTCCATTATCGATCCTATGACAAAATTTACATGTTTATAACTCTTTGCTTAAATTATTGAAGGTAATTTTAAACTTTTATTTGAAAATTTTCCCAATTAACTTATTGTGCATTTGGATCCCACAGCAACATTTTCTAAAGATTCACAATGCTTAGATAGTGCATTCTTCATAACATGTGTGTTGTAAACAGGAGTTAACACAACGAAAGGGAAGATTCACAGTTTGGTCTATTCATTCTCCTAAGGGATTAATAGTCATAGTAGTAGTAATATAAATAATAAGAATAATATTTTCACACGATCCTTGGGGAGTCACTTTTCTGGCCAGAAACCTCTGTGGCTGGTGGTGCCTTTGCCCTGGTGTAGCTCTGGCCTCCTGGGCTCGTTCCGCCCACTTAGGCTGGTAGGCTTTGCTCAGCTTGCACTACTGGCCTGCCACGGGCAAGCCAGGCACGGTGTAGTGAGGGGTATGTGGTTGAACGAGCATGGGGTCTGGCACACTGGCGGTGGTGGGATGGGCATCTCCAGGCACTAGCATGGATGCTGACTCCCTGTGAGGCTACAGCTGGACCAAGTGTATCACAAGCAGCTTCCATGGCTGGCACCAGGCAATGTAGCGACACCCAGAATCTTGGAGATGCCAGGAACCATACAGCCCTGGCTCAGGGAGCTCCGTGGTTTGGGCTCCCAGAAGGGCCATAGCTCCTCTTTCTTTCTCTCTTCCCTCCTTCTCATTGCCCACGATGTGGTGAGGAAGGGGTGTGTGTTTCAGCCATGTTTTTGTTACAGTTCTTTAAATCTCATCATTCCATGGGGCCTGAGTTCTCTTTTCATGTTCAGGAAGAATGAAGTACTCGGACAAGCAGAGGGTGAGGTGGGTAAAGAGGGGTTTTATTGAGAGACAGAACAGCTCAGAGGAGTTCTACAATGGGTAGCATCCCTCCACAGGCTGTTCAACCTGATGTCTGCTCAAGCCTCAGAAGAGACGATACCCACAGTGGATGATGGTTCCTCTCTGCAGGCAGGTCATTCCATTGACTCCTCCAGTCTCGCTGAGCGCAGGGTTTTTATAGGCTTCAGCGGCAGAAACTGCATGCTGATTCGCTCATGATGGCCATGGGCAGGTCTACAAAAAGCATCATAAGTTCTAACTCGGGTCCACAGAATTGGCAGCCTGGCCAGAGGTGGGTTTCACTGGGGACCCGCCCTTTTCCACCCAGGAACCTGTCTACCTCCTGCCACCTTTAACCTGCCATCCACGTTTTCCACAGCCGCAGGCTGTTTGAGGCCAGCGGTGCCTGCAGACCTGTGCAGAGCCAACTTTATCTCCCCATCGACCTCCCTGTCATGCGTATTTAGTGCCCAAGGTCAAGATGGGGCTGAGGCAGCAGGGGGCTGGTGTGTCAGCACTTCCCCACATGTGCGTACACCCAACTGGGTTGTGACAGCTGCACAAGGGAGGGTGAGGCTCCCACTCCTCCAACATGGAAGGGGGCGAGGGTACTGCCTGTTCCCACTTCCTGCACCAGATGTGCCACCACTGCCATCAATATTACCGATGAAGTTATTTAGTCTTTTCTTCCTGTGGAAAACAACAATGACAAAGTTGTGACGGTTGATTAAAAAGAATGGCTGAGGAACTCAAATGCTGGGTAGGTTTTACTTGCTATTATCAGTTGCATTCTTAGAGGATAGACTCATTAACCTAAATCTAGTCACTTTCTTATCTTGGAAGGCAAGGGTAGGTAAGCATGGAAAGAACAGCAAAACATTAAAGAGAGAACAAGTGCAGAGAACAGGAACCTCATGGAAAAAAAAAAAAAAGACAATAAACATTTATCGCCAAAAAACTGAGAAATTAAATGCAATATAATTTGGAAAGACTCTTGCCACATTATTTCTTAACTATTGTTCATATAACAAAATGTAGGATAGTAAAGTGCCAGAGAGTCTGCCTGAATAAATGAATGTGCTCAGGAAGTGCAGTGAAGTGCATAAAAAAAATAACTAAGAGAGAGATTAGTATCTAAGAGGCCTGGCATGGTGAATCACGTCTCTAGTCCCAGCACTTTGGGAAGCTGCAGCAGGAGGACCACTTGAGGTGAGAAGTTCAAGACCAGCCTGTCCAACATGGCAAAACCCTATCTCTACTTATAAAATATATAAAAATCAGTCACACCTGTAGTTCCAGCTACACAGGAGGCTGAAGGGGAGAACTGCTTGAACCTGGGAGGTGGAGGTTGCAGTAAGCCGAGGTTATGCCACTGCACTCCAGCCAGGGTGACAGAGAGAAACTCTGTGGAAAAAACAACTAAGAAATTGTCATGATTGTCATAGTTTTCTATTAGAAATTGTAGTGAATAGACATGAAATAAATATAAAGGTGTTAATGAACCATGACTCTAACAGCAGAAGACAAAAGAGAAATAAGATTGAGACAGATGATGTAGAAAGAACACAGGTTTTGAAAGCAGCTCTGAATATAAATCCCTGCTTCCTTGCACACTCACTGTGTGACCTTGAGGAAGTCACATTCCACCTCTAAATATTTATTTCCAAATACATAAAATGGAATATACAATATATTCAAGTATCCATAAGTATGGGAGTGCAGAGCTAATAGCACCCCACATTCTACAACAACGTCACAGCTCTTAGTGTTCTTCTTACTCTGAAGTCAGTGCTTTTTCTCTAACTCTAAACCACAACACATAGAGCATCAAGGAGGTAAATATCACATGAAAAATACCCAGATCTAAGTGAACATTACAGGTCACCTGGCCACTGGTCAAAGCATTTAGGTATGTACTTGTGAGTTCATTCACTGAACATTGATTGGATAACTACTGAATTCCAAACACTGTGTGAAGCAGGAATGGGGAACTGTCTTTGATGAAATCTGGGTGACTCTTCCTGACATAAAAGAAAGAAAGTAATTCCAGGGTTGGTATTTTAGTTCACAGAAATAACACATAAAAAGGGATGCTTTCTCTAATGTTAGAGTCAATGGCAATGGAGTCAAAACTTCAACATGGTAAGACAAATTGTAACAGATTTGCTGGGAGTTGTGAATTATTTAACAACATCCTGGGATATAACCAATATTAAAATTAATTGTGGAACTTGATTAAAATGATATTGCATTATTAATATTTTTCCTCTTTGGATTATTAAGGTAAATGTACTAAGGAAATATCACCTTTCTGTTTATAATACCACATTAAAATTATTTTAAAAATCTTTTTTTTTTTTTGAGACAGAGTCTCCTTTTGTCGCCAGGCCCCAGGCTGAGGTGCAGTAGCATGATATCAGCTGACTGCAACCTCCGCCTCCTTGGTTCAAGCAATTGTATCTCAGCCTCCCCGGTAGCTGGGACTACAGGAATGCACCACCACACCCAGCTAATTTTTGTACTTTAGTACTGACGGGTTTTCACTATGTTGGCCAGGATGGCCTCCATCTCTTGACCTTGTGATCTGCCGCCTTGGCCTCCTAGAGTGCTGGGATTACAGGCTTGAGCCACCACACTGGGCCAAAAAAAGATAATCTTATAATTCTTATTGTGTGTCTCATTTTTTTATCTCTCATTTTATTTTTAAAGAAAGAAGAAACTTGGAAAACATAAAACACAAGATGATGAAAGTAGCCAAATGTAAAGTTACTGTATCTTGTGAGAGAACAGGGTTTCTGATAAAACTAGCAATAAGCACAAATTGAAGCTTTTCTTCTAAATCATTACATATCTTCAGGAAGTCATAGTCATAAATGCTATCAAGAAGAACATGTTATGGATAATTTATACTGTAAATAGAAAACTCGTAGCAATTTTTTGGAATTTACTCATGTCTTCAAAGGCTAAATAGTAGTTTTGATTTTACCAAAATCTTGATTTTGAAACCTAAGTGCTAACAATGGAACATTACCTTGCTAATAAGTGTTTTTAAACAAATCCAAACCTTGCACAACATCTCCTTTCCTCTTACTAATTTATGATATCCATAATGCTCTTTAAATATTTTACATATGAAATTTCATAAATCTTACACTTCTCTGTTCTTCTCTGCAAACTTACAACTGTTTTTGCTTCAGTTTTTTCCAACTGCAGTGTTTTTTTCATGCATGACTGAAGTTTTCATTGGCTTGAGAAGATGTCTGTGCAAGCGAACTTTACGTGGAGTAAAAATCACAATGCAGAATTTCTAAAATTTAATCACATTAATTTTTAGCTACAAGTCTCATTTTAATTATTATTATTTTCTTTCGGTTGTTAATCTGCCAATTTTAATTCCTGGCCTGTAATATATTTATTCTGGATATTTAACTCTTGTTCCAGCATTCGGTATTTAATGAATATTTACATCTATTCTTGGCATTTTACTTAGATTTTAAGTACAATTTTTTTGACATGTAGCACAAAGTGGTGTCAACATATTTCTTTTCTTCACCATCTTAGCTACAATCTTTTTATTTCTTTTTAAAGAAACAAAGCAAACAGAATTTCTCTATGGTCAACTCTGTAATGAATTCAGCAGTATGACCAGGCTGCTTTAATGATTTAAATATTCTAGAAACAGTTGTCTATGGTATGTGATATTTTGTTCTCTGCTATTCATCTAATAAAAAAAAAAAAAATCTGTGTCATCATTTATCCAACCGAAGAGCCTTTTTTTTCTTCCTCCAGCAGATTCTCACTGTATTGTTTCCCTAACCATCTGCCCTTTGGACTTCACTTTATGTGAATAAAATATTTGCAACTTATTTTGCTTTGGGATTATCTTTATATTTTACTGTATGTTTATTTACCTTCCTACAAAAGAGGTAATAATACTTGACTAACTTGCATGGCTGGCAGGCATCTTTGACTTTAGTAAGTTCTTTGAGGCCCTTGAATGCAAAAAGAAATTGAAATCCAAGACATTATTACTGTTGTTATGTAGAAAAATGATATTAAAATACAACTGTACCTTTATACTTCCCCTGGGCCATTGTCCTTTATGTTTTCACTTTATTCACTTTTCTCTGTGTTAGACTGCCATGAATATAAATTTCATAGGAGATCAAAGGCTACCAAGCACAATGTGAGTTTTGAAACACCCCCTGTAAGGCAAGAATTAGTTAAGCTTTTTGGTCTCCTCCTCCTTAATTTAAATAAAGGTTATTCCTTTCGTAAGTATATTTTATTTTCATGGAAGTATGACTCAGTCAGCATATGTATAACTTCATGGAAATACTGAATATGTAAGAAAGATATAATATGTTAGCTTAAAATCTAATTTTTCACATGAATTACTTACCTTGGTAGGGTGATGGTGCCTTCTTAAATTATGCATGACAATTTTATTTTCTTTTCTCCAACATTTACAATAAATGTTTTGTCTTGTATTGGTTTTAATGTCAGTCTTTCTAGGTTTAAAATGTAATTTAAAAAATATATCTGTGTGAGGACAGTTTATGGATGTGCATATTTTTATGTTACACTTTGGCTCATATTTTTCAGAAATAAGTCCATGGCATTTCATTATACCCTTGGTTTCCTTTCAGAGCAATGGGATCTGATTACTTGGAAAAAAGCAATGCAGTTTTCTGTAAAATCAGTTGCCATGTTGCTTTGATAAGACAGCCTTCTCTTCAACCTCTTGAGATTTTCCAGTGATGTTAAAATATGCCTACAGATGTCAGAAGCATGTGTACAAATTAGTTAGCAGAGAAAATATTTGGAGGAAATAAAATAAGGTGCCTATTATAAATTAACACAAAAGCTTTTGGTTGTAACTGCATTTCCCTTTATATTTCATGTTACAAACTTTGAGGTCAGAAAGAAGTGTCTATCTTTTAAAGAATGAAAAAGTAACTGATACACATTTTTTAGATCTCTTATTTTTGACAAAAAAAAACACAGATTTATAGAAAAGTTGTAAAACTAGTACCAAACATTTTCTCAATTTCTTGCCCAAATCTTTATATTTTACTATATTTCAGATTAAGGTACAGATAGACATTCCTTCATACAAAAGAATTCAGCATGTATTACCTAAAAGCCCAGTTTTTTTAAACATCACAATGCAAGCAATAATTTTAGGAAATTAATCTCAACATACTATTATTATCCAATATGCAGACACTATTTAGGTTTTACCAAATGTTGCAATAATGCCGTGTAGAACAAAAAAAAAAATGCAGGATTATGTACTTTATTCAGTTATTATATATCTTTAGTCTTTTAATCTGGAATTGTCTCTTAGTTTTTAATGATGTTGTATAACACTGACATTTTCAAGGTGTACAGTTTGTAGAATGTCACTCAATTTGAGTTTGTCTGATGTTTCATCTTGATTTCAAGGTATACAGTGTTGGCAGAAATACTAAGAAATAGTATTAAGTTCTTCTCAGTGCGTCATCTCAGGAGGCACATGAGGTTGATTGTTTCTTTCCCAGGAAAGTTACCACAGATTACTTGGTTAAGGCAGTGCGAGGTTTCCCAACTGTCAAGTTAAATGTAAACATCTCTGCACATTGACAGTTTGTATATAAGATTTGCTACTCTTTTATCATCTGAGCTACAGTCATCCCTGGTTTTAGCCAAAGGGCAGGTAAAATAAGGCAGGGCAAGCATATTTCTGGGAATAAAAGTGTGATGAAGTACAAAAAAGAGAGAAAGAAGGAAGGAAAGACAGGAGGTAAAGAAAGAAGGGGGAAAAGCCCAGACTTCAGGTAGAACCAGATTCAATTTTTTTTGTGCTGTTTATTTTCTGAGTTTTGTTTTCAATTCTGACATAAGAGGATGCAATTTTCTACCTTCGATTGTATTTTGTCAATTAAAAATCAGTTCTCTCTAGGGCATGGAAGTAGCAAGTACTCAGCACTCAGTGTCATAGGTTACCAATCAAAAATATTGTGAGATCTGCTCACTCACCAACAGTAATTATAAGACATTAGTGTGAATTCATATTACAATCTAAATGAAGCAAAAAGACCTGAAAAATCACTATCTGGTTAATTCATGTTAGCTGTTGAAACTCGTATTGGTTGTTACATCTTTGCCTTGACAATTCAAACTGAAAAATGTACATGTGTTGAACAAGGTCTGCTGGCTGTTACTTAAAAAAATTAAATTAAATTTAAAAAAAAAAGGTGGCAACTGGTTGTTACTTCTGCATCTAACCTGTTGAAATATACCAAAATATTCACTCTTTATTCTTTTTTTTAATTGCATTTTAGGTTTTGGGGTACATGTGCAGAACATGCAAGATAGTTGCATAGGTACACACGTGGCAGTGTGATTTGCTGCCTTCCTCCCCTTCACCCACATCTGGCATGCTATCCCTCCCCAACTCCCCCCCCTCGCTGTCCCTCCCTATTCCTCCTAATAGACCCCAGTGTGTAGTGCTCCCCTCCCTGTGTCCATGTATTCTCATCGCTCATCACCCACCTATGAGTGAGAACATGCAATATTTCATTTTCTGTTCTTGTGTCAGTTTGCTGAGAATGACGATCTCCAGATTCATCCATGTCCCTACAAAGCACACGAACTTATCGTTTGTGATTCCTGCATAATATTCCATGGTGTATATGTGCCACATTTTCCCAGTCCAGTCTGTCATCGATGGGCATTTGGGTTGGTTCCAGGTCTTTGCTATTGTAAACAGTGCTGCAATAACATTCGTGTGTGCGTGTGTCCTTATAGTAGAACGATTTATAGTCCTTTGGATATATACCCAGTAATGGGATTGCTGGGTCAAACGAAATTTCTATTTCTAGGTCCTTGAGGACTCGCCACACTGTCTTCCACAATGGTTGAACTAATTTACACTCCCACCAGCAGTGTAAAGTGTTCCTATTTCTCCACATCCTATCCAGCATCTGCTGTCTCCAGATTTTTTAATGATAGCCATTCTAACTGGCGTGAGATGGTATCTCAATGTAGTTTTGATTTGCATTTCTCTGATGACCAGTGATGATGAGCATTTTTTCATAAGTTTGTTGGCCTCATATATGTCATCTTTTATAAAGCGTCTGTTCATATCCTTTGCCCATTTTTGAATGGGCTTGTTTATTTTTTTGTGGTAAATCTGTTTTAGTTCTTTGTAAATTCTGGACATCAGCCTTTTGTCAGATGGGTAAACTTCAAAAATTTTTTCCCATTCTGTTGGTTGCTGATTCACTCTAGTGACTGTTTCTTTTGATGTGCAGAAGCTGTGGAGTTTGATTAGGTCCCATTTGTCTATTTTGGCTTTTGTTGCCAATGCTTTTGGTGTTTTGGTCATGAAGTTCTTGCCTACTCCTATGTCCTGAATGGTTTTGCCTAGATTTTCTTCTAGGGTTATTATGGTGCCAGGTCTTAAGTTTAAGTCTTTAATCCATCTGGAGTTGATTTAATGTAAGTTGTCAGGAAGGGGTCCAGTTTCTGCTTTCTGCACATGGCTAGCCAGTTTTCCCAACACCATTTATTAAACAGGGAATCCTTTCCCCATTGCTTGTTTTTGTCAGTTTATCCAAGATTGTATGGTTGTAGATATGTTGTGTTGCCTCTAATGCCTGTGTTCTGTTTCATTGGTCTGTATCTCTGTTTTGGTACCAGTACCATGCTGTTTTGGTTACTGTAGCCTTGTAGTATAGTTTGAAGTCTGGTAGTGTGATGCCTCATGCTGTGTTCATTTTACTTAGAATTGACTTGGCTATGCGGGATGTCTTTTAGTTCCATATGAAGTTTAAGGTGTTTTTTTTCCAGTTCTGTGAAGAAGGTCATTGGTAGCTTGATGGGGATAGCATTGAATCTGTATATTACTTTGGGCAGTATGGCCATTTTCACGATACTGATTTTTCCTAACCATGAACATGAAATGTTTCTCCATCTGTTTGTGTCCTCTCTTATTTTGTTGAGCAGTGATTTGTAATTCTCCTTGAAGATGTCCTTTACGTTCCTTGTTAGTTGTATTCCTAGGTATTTTATTCTTTTTGTAGCAATTCTGAATGGCAGTTTGTTCTTGATTTGGCTCTCTTTAAGTCTGTTATTGGTGTATCCTGAGACTTTGCTGAAGTTGCTTATCAGTTTCAGGACATTTTGGGCTGAGATGATGGGGTCTTCTAGATATACTATCATGTCATCTGCAAATAGAGACAATTTGGCTTCCTCCTTTCCTATTTGGATACCCTTTATTTCTTTTTCTTGCCTGATTGCTCTGACTGGAACTTCCAGTACTAAATTGAATAGAATTGGTGAGAGAGGGCATCCTTGTCTAGTGCCAGATTTCAAAGGGAATGCTTCCAGTTTTTGCCCATTCAGTATGATATTGGCTGTTGGTTTGTCATAAATAACTTTTATTATTTTGAGATACATTCCTTCAACACCAAGTTTATTGAGGGTTTTTAGCATAAAGGGCTGTTGAATTTTGTCAAAGGCCTTCTCTGCATCAATTGAGATAATCATGTGGTTTTTGTCTTTGGTTCTGTTTATGAGGTGAATTACATTTATAGACTTGTGTATGTTGAACCAGTCTTGCATCCCAGCAATGAATCCTTCTTGATCATGATGGATACGCTTTTTGATATGCTGTTGCAATTGGCTTGCCAGTATTTTATTGAAGATTTTTGCATCTATGTTCATCATGAATATTGGCCTGAAGTTTTCTTTTCTTGTTGAGTCTCTGCCAGGATTTGGTATCAGGATGATGTTGGTTTCATAAAATGATTTGGGAAGGATTCCCTCTTTTTGGATTATTTGGAATAGTTTCAGAAGGAATGGTACCAGATCCTCTTTGTGTGTCTGGTAGAATTCGGCTGTGAACCCATCTGGACCTGGGCTTTTTTTGTGTGGTAGGCTCTTAATTGCTGCCTCAGCTTTAGATCTTGTTATTGGTCTATTCATAGTTTCAACTTCCTCCTGGTTTAGGCTTGGGAGGACACAAGTGTCCAGGAATTTATCCATTTCTTCCAGGTTTACTAGTTTATGTGCATAGAGTTGTTTGTAAGATTCTCTGATGATGATTTGAATTTCTGTGGAATCTGTGGTGATTTCCCCTTTAATTGTTCTTTATTGCATCTATTTGGTTATTCTCTATTTTCTTTTTTATTAATCTGGCTAGTGGTCTATTTTGTTGATCTTTTCAAAAAATCAGCTCTTGTATTTATTGATTTTTTGAAGGGTTTTTCTTGTCTTTATCTACTTCAGTTCTGCTCCGTTCTTAGTTTTTTCTTGTCTTCTGCTAGGTTTTGAGTTTTTTTTTTTTTTTTTGATTTTGCTTTTCTAGCTCTTTCAATTTTGATGATAGGGTGTCAATTTTGGATCTCTCCACTCTTCTCATGTGGGCACCTATTGCTATATATTTTCCTCTAGAGACTGCTTTAAATGTGTCCCAGAGATTCTGGTCTATTGTATCTTTATTCTCGTTGGTTTCGAATAACTTCTTTATTTCTGCCTTCATTTCATTGTTTATCCAGTCAACATTCAAAAGCCAGCTGTTCAGTTTCGATGAAGCTGTGTGGTTCTGAGTTAGTTTCTGGATTCTGAGTTCTAACTTGATTGCACTATGGTCTGAGAGACTGTTTGTTATGATTTCAGTTGTTTTGCATTTGCTGAGGAGTGATTTACTTCCAATTATGTGGTCAATTTTAGAGTAGGTTTAATGTGGTGCTGAGAAGAATGTATATTCTGTGGATTTGGGATGGAGACTTCTGTAGATGTCTATCAGGTTTGCTTGTTCCAGGTCTGAGTTCAAGTCCTGGGTATCCTTCTTAATTTTCTGTCTGGTTGATCTGTCTAATATTGACAGTGGAGTGTTAAAGTCTTCCACTATTATCATGTGGGAGTCTAAGTCTCTTTGTAAGTTGTTAAGAACTTGCCTTATATATCTGGGTGCTCCTCCTGTATTGGGTCCATATATATTTAGAATCGTTAGCTCTTCTTGTTGTATTGATCCTTTTACCATTATGTCATGTCCTTCCTTGTCTCTTTGGATCTTTGCTGTTTTAAAGTCTATTTTGTCAGAGATGAGAATTGCAACTCCTGCTTTTTTCTTTTGCTCTCCATTTGCTTGGTAAATCTTCCTCCATCCCTTTATTTTGAGCCTTTGAGAGGCTTTGTGTGTCCTTGCTTGTGAGATGGGTTTTCTCGATACAGCAGAATGATGGGTTTTGGCTTTTTATCCAATTTGCCAGTCTGTGTCTTTTGATTGGTGCATTTGGCCCATTTACATTTAGGGTTAATATTGTTATGTGTGAATTTGATACTGCCATTTTGATGCTAGCTGGCTGTTTTGCTAGTTAGTTGATGCAGATTCGTCATTTTGTTGACGCTCTTTAGCATTTGGTATGTTTTTGGAGTGACTGGTACTGGTTGTTCCTTTCTATGTGTAGTGCCTCTTTCAGGAGCTCTTGTAAAGCAGGCCTGGTGGTGACAAAATCTCTGAGTAATTGCCTGTTTGCAAAGGATTTTATTTTTCCTTCACTTATGAAACTCAGTTTGACTGGATATGAAATTCTGGGTTGAAAGTTCTTTTCTTTAAGGATTTTGAATATTGGCCCCCACTCTCTTCTGGCTTATAGGATTTCTGCCAAGAGATCTGCTGTGAGTCTGATGGGCTTCCCTTTGTGGGTGACCCGACCTTTCTCTCTGGCTGCCCTTAGTATTTTCTCCTTCATTTCAGCCCTGGTGAATCTGACAATTATGTGCCTTGGTGTTGCTCTTCTTGCAGAATATCTTTGTGGTGTTCTCTGTATTTCCTGGACTTGTATATTGGCTTTCCATGCTAGGTTGGGAAAAGTTTCCTGGATAATATCCTGAATATCCTGAAGAGTATTTCCCAGCTTGGATTTATTCTCTTCGTCACATTCTGGTACACCTATCAAACGTAGATTAGGTCCGTTCACATAGTCCCACAGTTCTTGGAGACTGTTCATTCCTTTTTGTGCTTTTTTCTCTTATCTTGCCTTCTCATTTTATTTCATTGAGTTGATCTTCGACCTCTGATATCCTTTCTTCTGCTTGGTCAATTCAGCTGTTGAAAGTTGTACATGCTTCACGAAGTTCTCATGTTGTGTTTTTCAGCTCTATCAATTCACTCATATTCCTCTCTAAGTTGTCCATTCTTGTTATCATTTCCTCAAATCTTTTTTCAAGGTTCTTAATTTCCTTGCATTGAGTTAGAACATGTTTTTTTAGCTCACAGAAGTTTCTCATTACCCACCTTCTGAATTCTGATTCTGTCATTTCATCACACTCATTCTCCATCTACCTTAGTTCCCTTGCTGGTGAGGAGTTGTAGTCCCTTGTAGGAGGTGCGGTGTTCTGGTTTCGGGTGTTTTCCTCCTTTTTGCCCTGGTTTCTTCCCATCTTTGTGGATTTATCCACCTGTCCTCTGAGTAGTTGCTGATTTTCCAGTTGGGTCTCTGAGTGGTTGTCTGGATTGTTGATGATGAAGTATTTCTGTTTCTTAGTTTTCCTTCTAACATCTGGCCCCTCTGCTGTAGGACTGCTGAGGTCCACTCCAGGCCCTGCTTGCCTGGGGAACACTTGTAGCAGCTGCAGAACAGTAAGGGTTGCTACCAGTTACTTCTTCTGCTCTCTTTATTTCAGAATGATGCCCGCCAAATGTCAGTCTGATCAGTCCTTTGTGAGGTGACTCTTTGTATATAAGGGGGTCAGGGAGCTGCTTGAGGAGACAGTCTGTACTTTATAGGAGCTGAAGTGCTGAGCTGTGAGCTCCATTGTTCATTCAGAGCTGCTAGGCTGGTACATTTAAGTCTGCTGCAGCAGAACTCATAAAACCCCTTTTTTTCCTCAGGTGCTCTGTCCTGTGGAGTTAGGGCTTTATTTATGAGGATCCATTGCACTGTCCTGCCCAGCAAGGAGGCAGTCTAGTGCCTGCTTGCAGAGGCTATACTGAGCTGTTCTGGGGTCCACCCTGCTGTCATGGGCCTTGCCCTGCTGCCATGTTAATTTCTTGCAGTCCTGTTTATATGGGTGTGGTTAGAACTGCTGTGGTGATGGTGGCCCACCTCTGTAATGGCGGACTCTCTCTGTTATGGTGGGTTGCTTCTGCAATGGTGGGTTGCCTCAGCAACAGCAGGCTGCGTCAGCAATGACAGAGTACCTCCGTAGGGGTGGAGTGCCTTGGTAATGGCAGATGTCCCTCCCCTACTGAGCTGCACCATCCTGGGTTCAGCTGTGCTTGCTGTGAAACTCTCAACCCCAAGCGTTTCCAATTGCAGTTTTTTTTGTTTGTTTGTTTTTGTGAGTGTGTGACCTGCCGAGCCTGATCTCCTGTCTCCCTGCCTCAGAGCCCCCCCCTTTTTTTAAAGTTGAATGGTTGGCTCTCTCCCAGGTGTTCCAGTCACCTGCTGAAAGGGCGCCGGGATCTGTGTGATGTCCCGTGCAGCCACCCACTGCGCTGGCTGAAACAACGTCACTGCTTGGGAACCTCCTGGCCTGGCTTTATGTTTAAGTCCCATTTAATCAGATGAATGTTCTAATCTGCCTTCCCAGATCTTCAATTGCTGGTTTAACAGAGCAACCAGACCAGGTATTTTGTACAGAGTGCTGCTGTGCTGCAGCACTGTCCAAAACAGCCACGCCAGCTGAAACAGCCACACTGGCTACCCACGGGGCTCCTACACCTGGGAATCTCCTCGTCTGTGGGCAATAAAGATCCATCTGGAAATGTGGTGTCCACTCACCCTCTGCACTTTCACTGGGAGCTGCAATCCTGAGTTGCTCCTACAGCGCCATCTTCTTCTTCCTTCGCTCTTTCTTCTTAATATTAATACATTGTCAAAAAATTGATAATAGATGTCTTTTATTCATTAAAAATGCTAACATTTAATATCTTTCCTCTCTTTAATTTTCATCTTGACACTTCAGAAAAAGGGAAATGGTTTGCAATTTTAAAGTATCTTCATTTTTCATTATAAAACAAAGTATAAACATCAATTCAAAAGTAATAGAATAGCAACTCAAAGTAATAAAGTGAAAATATATACAGTTGGGCTCTAATTTAGATTTCAAAGCAAAATACAAAGAACATGTACATTGGTAGATGAGAAATATGTTCAGGTCTCAAGAAATCACTTAAATAATCTCAACTAAGATTTACAAATTCAAAATATGTATTTATGGCAGTTTAGATAATTATTGTTTTTATTTTATTGCATTTAATTTATATAGTAAAATATGTTTTGGTTTTTATTACATGTTTTATTGACAAATAAAATTATTGTAGTAGTATTTGATCTAGATTAACTCTGAAGCAAAATGTCATCTCTTAGTAGAGTTACTTTCAGAGGAAAACAAATAACAGGATGTCACATGCTTTTGCCAATGCTTATTTAGTAATAGTAATACTTTATATCATACAATGTTGGTTGCCTTCCAAGCATCTTTCTATTCTATTATTTTCAGTGCTAGCAAAGATACATTTTATACGCCAGGTGTCCCTGGACTTTCAAGAAGACTCCTGGCTTCCAGGAATAAATTTTGATTACTATAAATGAAAATAGGTCAGTTATGAATAACCACATAAAAAAGAGGGTATGGTACATTTCTGGTGAAATACTTGGAAAGGGACATCTTCAGAGTCCTGGAAAAGATATAGAAGATATAAGGTTTGACTTGACCCTATGTAGGCTGTCAAAAATTTTGTGGTCATAAGAGAATAAGCTAGAATATGAAACCTAAACACCGAGGATGGTAGAACAGAAAATTAAAAATAAAGCAACAACTGAAAATTGAAGAATTTGATAACACTATAAAAGTGATCAATTAAACAAGTCTGAAATTGCAAACTTTTTGTTAGGTGAGAAAATGAAATTGCTTATTGTTTAAGTACTTATGATTCATATTTTTGTTAACTGTGGCCAAAAGCACATTATCCATTTCAAGTGCATTAATGGGAAAGTAAAGAGATAAATAACATTCATTTATTCAAATAATTTTCTGACTACTTGCTATAGTCTGCAAATTACTATGCTGACTTCTGAGGATGCTGTGAATTAAAACATCTCTCCAACCATCAATTGATTTTTATAAAAATTAAGATGATGCCGGGCACAGTGGCTCATGCCTGTAATCCCAGCACTTTGGGAGGCTGAGGCGGGTGGATCATGAGGTCAGGAATTCAAGACCAGCCTGATCAAGGTGTTGAAACCCTGTCTCTACTAAAAATACAAAAATTAGCTGGGCACGGTGGCTCATGCCTGTAATCTCAGCTACTCAGGAGGCTGAGGCAAGAGAATCACTTGAACCCGGGAGGTGGAGGTTGCAGTGAGCTGAGGTGGCACCATTGCACTCCAGCCTAGGTGACAGAGTGAGACTCCATCTCAAAAAAATAAATAAAATAAAATAAAATAAAAAGTTAAGATGACACTAAATTTAAAAATAAGGACTGGGCATTATTTTTTTAAAACACACTACAATATTATTAAATAAATAAATAATAATAAAGCACTATAATAAAGGAAAATAACATTAACTTCACATTTTCTTAACTAGTGTTTTAAGTTAAATGAGACAATTCGACAGCACTCTAGACAGATCTTGATATATGCTAAGCACTAATGAGTTAACAAAAATACTAATATTCAAAATAAATATTACTAGAACAAAGCTTTGTGATAAAATAATGCATTATGAGTTACAATAAGGAACTCATTTTTAAATTTAATAATAAAGTATATAATGTTGTAAACCTGTAGTTCACCTGTAAAATTCAAATTAAACATTGCTTTAAAAAGAAAAATGATTGTCACCTTGAACTACCTGTAGAGAAAAACAACCACTTTTAACTTAAACACAGTAATAAAAATGTGCCACCTCTAAAATTATGGCAATATTATTATGTTACTAAAGAAGTTCTGGGAATTTGAAAATTATAGAACTCTCAATATACCTTTAAAAGAGAACCCATTTCATCTATGGTTACTCCCAAATAGCCCCCTTTTTTTTTTTTTACATGAGATTCATATTAACCTTCTCTAAAATGGCTTCACAAAATCTTTCTTAAGTAATTAAAATTAAGGCACTCTCTCATCCTACTAAAAGAAAAGTAGTATCATAAAAATAGTAATATTAATGACTATTAATGAAATGTTAATGAATTACCAGCCCATCGGTAGAAAGGTAATCCTACCACATATACTTGAATCCTTCATCAGAACCACCTGAACATCCAAATTTACATTCCTATTTACATTTTCCTCCATCATAATTGGTAGTTTGTCACTATTTCTTTACTTGCTTGGAGGCATTATTCAAACTGAATACATTCTCTGGGTAGAGAGAAATCCTCACTCATCAAGGCTGTCAATTTCACCACCTCTCTTTTTAGTTATTCTTGTTAGCTACTCTCCTTTTGCTTTTACTTACTTAAGACATGCCACTTATTCAGCCAATGCACTGACAGATACTTGACTGACATGTAAATTTATTCACAGGAAAGAAAAGAAAGTTTTTGTTCTGACGATTTATTTTTATCTCTGTGTGCCATCTTTATTTGACAGATTATAAAGCCATATTCGTATTAAAAAGCATTTTTGAATAAAGGGCAATTTGCCGTATCAATATTGTCTTCCCACCTCTTTTATTTTCATGGCCTTAGAAGGCTTACTGAAAATAACATTTTTTACATGCAATGACAGTAATTCAAATAATGGTGAATAGCTATCCCTTCTCCCTTTCTTATTAGTATTCCTGGTTATTCAAGGTATACAGAAAAATAGTCTATCATCTTCCTGTATCATGGAAACAAGTGGATTGGCATATATTCTATTTGTCTTTTTCTGAAATGCATGGAGAGATTATAATTTACGAGTAATAGGAAGTAAAATAATCAAACAAGACAAATTATAAACAGGAGTCAGGAAGAAATCTGTATTATAATTTACTTAAGAAAAACTACATATAAAATGACTTTCAAACTCTCCTTCATCTGTCAGCTAAATGAGAAAAAGGGCTTCAGTTAAAATGTCTAAATTTTTTAAACAATTAAAATGTGTAGACTCTATTATTTTTTACACGTTTAGGCATCAAAATCTAACAAAGTTTTTGTAAAATGGTACTTGAAAATATATATTTTCTTTATATTAAAATGTATGTATACTTAGTATGATTATTATTTTGGAGAAAAAACACAGAGCAACATGTCCCTGGGATACATTATTATATGTTAGAAAAAAAACCATATAGCCATAATCACTGAGTACATGTCAAGCCAAAAGCAACCCATAAACTGTTCTCATGGACAGCCTAGTAGTTCTGAACATAAGTGGAGTAAATGATATAAATGCCTATCAGATACTATGCCTTACACTTTAAGCTCTTTAAGCTCGGTCTTTCCATGACTAATCAGATGCAAATGGTCCTCAAAAGCTAACTTGTCTCTATTTGCAGGTTCATCCACTTATTTACAAATATCTTACAGGTAACTCAAATCACTATTGATAACTGGAGTGAATTGATGGGTTGTCTACCATACAGATGTAGACTACTTGTATTTGTTAAGTATGTGAGAATAGTTCTCTTATAAAAATTGTCATATAGGTATTGATTCTTGCAGGCTGTTTATCTGACCCTTGTAAATCTAGACTACAAACCCTAGAATCAAGAGTTATTCAAAGTCTCACATAAATACTTCATGTCACAATGTGGTGTTTGGAGAGAGAAATTAAAAGAAGAAAATCTAAAAATATATTGATAAATATAAGAGGTAAGAATTAAAAAGTGAGAATAGATTTTGTTTACCTATAAATTACATGAAGGTTAGAATCCGAAGTTTTGCTTTACATTCAGTATTAAGTGTCTAGTGTGGATATTGCTAGCATATAGTAAGTACTTAATTAACAACCGCTGAGTATATAAACAAATGAATAAATGCCCAGTAGCTGCACTTTTTAAATACACATACCAGCCACTGCTGCTCAGGCTGTTTAATTATATCATTATATTTTCAATTTTCAGTGGTGCTTTGCTCTTAAATCGAAGAAAAAAAATTGTTTGCTTATTACTCTCAATTGAATCTTTCAATAGCAAGAAAATGTGTACTCTTTAAATAGTTGTTTTATCACTGATACTAACATAAAGCTAAAAATTACTGCTCCAATAACTAATCATTCATTAGCTAATTTATTTTAAAGAATTTATGAGAACAAAAGATTATGCAAACAGCAAACATAATTACTTCAAACATATCTGTTAAATATATGTTGAATTTTTGAAATCAGTCTTCGGAGGACCCATATAAAAACACTAACAGAAGGCAAAGAAAACATGTTAATAATACAGTTTTTCTGGTTCTATGGTAGTAAAGGCATTTGCATCTTGGCCTTTAATTGAATCATTTATTTCCCTATTACCTGGGAGACAAAATTATGAGCCAACACCTGTTGGAAGAGTTTTTCTGACCCTTTCAAGCTCATTCTTCTGTTATATTTGTAGCCACTCACCAGATGTGCTCATTGGACAACTGATTCCCTGTGCATGGCTCTAAATGCTTCATGATGCACTTGGTTGTGAGTTTTACATACAAAATACTGGAGCAGTCATTTTCTTTGCATGAGATATACCAATCCCAAACTTCACCATTTCCTAATAGACCAGGATGATGGATGAATAATAAATTTTCAGAAAAAGCTAACTAAGAAAATACAAATTCACCTCAGGACACCTATACATTACCAGATCCTTGGAATTTACAGTTTTACTGTAACAAATACACAGAGTAAATCCATCTCATCAGTGACCGTTTCTGTAGACATGTGTCATAGAAAGAAATTCATCAACATTGGTTTAATATTTGTTCACCCCTGACTTTAACACTAACATTTCTAGTTAATCTTTCAACAACAGTTACTTCTCAGGAAGCTTTTCTCTGAATAACGTGAGAAATATTTTTGAAAGTATATTAATTGCCTCGTAGAAAAGAAAATGTTGCTTTATAAAGGAGTCGACTAATTTTTTACATGACTTGATGTTACTATCTAGGTTTTGTTACAAAATATTTATTCATTATAAAATATTAGAATAGTATATAAAAATAGCAAGAAAATTATGAATTTTCAACCTTTTTTTCCACTTATTTTTCTATATGTTTAGGATTTTTTTAAAACCTCAAATTAAATACATTGAAACTTTTTATGGTATTGAATATCTTCAAAATGCCTGTTTAAAAATTTTTTGTAGCATATTTCTTTTACATACTGAAAATATTTTTAGTATTATTTGATATACAGAAATCTGTCTACTTTGTGGAATCAATACTATATATATATATATATATATATATATTTATATTATATGGTTTGGCTGTGTCCCCACCCAAATCTCACTTTGAATTGTAGTTCCCATAATCTCCACATGTCCTGGAAGGCACCAGGTGGAGATAACTGAATCATGGGGCAGTTTACCCCATTCTGTTCTCATGACTGTAAGTTAGTTCTCAAGAGATCTGACTGTTTCATAAGTGGCTTTTCTTCACCTTCACTCTGCACTTTTTGCTGCCACCATGTGAAGAAGGATGTATTTGCTTCTTCTGCCATGATGGTAAGTTCTTTGAGAACTCCTCAGCCATGCTGAACTGTGAGTCAATTAAATCTGTTTCCTTAATAAATTATCCAGTCTTGGATATGACTTTATTAGCAGAATGAGAACAGACTAATACATTTCTGTTACATTTATCTCTAGAAGTTTCACTTGCTTCAATTATATTCTCAGTTTTATTATAATGTTATATTAAAATATTTGACCATTAAACGCATGTGAATTGTATTTAGCTGCATAGTGTCAATACAATTTGAGTTAAAATATACTACATACATTTTGCTTTCACCAAATTATGTAGTCTATTGCTATTTTGAAAACAATGTTTAACATAATATATTCTCATTGGTAAGTGAGTCTATATAAAAAATTATTTTGTTTATGTTTATTATTAAATTTATTTTATTTAAAATATTCATATTTCAATTGCTTATCATACATTTTCTGAATATAAAGTCACATAATTACATAATATTAAACTTCTATTTTACATAGCATTGATCACCATTTATGTGTTGTGCTTATTTATATTCTGAACAATCTTATTAGGAGGCTGAATTGCTACTTTGTGCCTGAAATGTGAGCCACCTCCTCAAATTAAGATTGCAGTGCAGCTTATTGAGCAAAGAAAGCCATGTAGATAAGCTAGAAAGTAAAACTGAGAAATCAGAGGGCTCATTTCTCGGAGTGGGTATGCTAGTTCTACATGTAGAAGACAGGTGTCATTTTGACAGCCCTGCTATCACACCTTTACTATGCTTTTGCTAACTGCACCACAGTTTTCCTTGAGGCATTGTTATATGCCTTATTCCTTACCAGTCTGTCTAGACTACCAGTCAAGGTACTTACCCACTCCGGTAAAGTTATGAGTACAAGACACAGGCAAGAACAATTAGGGTCTCTTGATCCTGAGAATTTGGATCTTGAGCTCACATAACCTAAAGCTGGAATATAATGGATTTGCTTTATTCAGATGGCAATGCCTACAGACGTTTCCTACTAGAAGGCTCTTTCCCTGGCCTCATTGTTCAAAAGATTTATTTTTGAATTCCATAAGTTACTTTTTACTTTGGAAGAATTTATTTCATTTGGGTTTTTTAGTTTTTACTTCTATGTCAAACTTAGCCAGAGATAGCATCTAGTGTTTAATCACAGAGAATGCTGCAGCATATTTTAGGGGAAAAAATGCAATAGTTTTTCAAAGGTAACTCAATTTTTCTCTAATAATTTGATACATATATTGAAAATATTTTAACAAATAAAATATTTGTTGTGACATTACTAGATACTATTTTTGCTTTTCAAAAACATTTTGGTATGATTTTTAATTGTCATGTAATAGTTGTACATATTTATGGTATACACGTGATATTAACACATGCATACAATCCGTAATGATCAAATCAGGGCAGATAGAATACACAATTACATCAAGCATTCATAATTTCTTTGCGTTCAGAACATTTCAAGTCTTCTCTTCTAGATATTTTAAAATTTCCAATAAATTCTTCTTAACTAAGTCACCCTAGTCTCCTACTGAACACTACAAATTATTTCTCTTATATGACTATATTTATACTCATTAATTAATAGCTCTTCATATCCCTACCCCATCACTCTGGTCACCATAATTTTGCCATCTGCCTCCATGGTATCAAATGTACTTAGCTCCTACACAGGAGTGAGAATACGTGATATTTGTCTTTGTGTGCCTAATGTATTTAACTTAACATAATGACCATCCAGCCTTGCATCACCGGGATGAAACCTACTTAATCATGATGAATAAGCTTTTTGATGTGCCGTTGCATTTGGTTTGCCAGTATTTTATTGTAGATTTTTGCGTCTATGTTCATCATAGATATTGGCCTAAAATATTCTTTTTCAGTTGCATCTCTGCCGGGTTTTGGTATCAGGATGATGTTGGTCTCATAAAATGAGTTAGGGAGTATTCCCTCTTTTGTATTGTTTGGAATCGTTTTGTATTTGTATTTTTTTGTATTACAATACAATTTTTTTTGCATTGTTTTGTATTGTTTGGAATACTTTCAGAAAGGAGATGGTATCATCTCCTTTTTTGTTCTTCTGGTAGAAGTCGGCTGTGAACCGGTCTGGACCTGGATATTTTTGGGGGTTGGTAGGCTATTAATTGCTGCCTCAACTTCAGACCTTGTTATTGTTCTATTCAGGGATTCAACTTCTTCCTGGTTTAGTCTTGGGAGGGTGTAAGTTTAATGAATTTATCCATTTATTCTAGATTTACTGGTTTATGTGCATAGAATTATTTGTAGTAATCTCTGTTGGTAGTTTCTATTTCTGTGGAATTGATGGTAGTTTCCCCTTTATCATTTTTTTTATTGCATCTATTCGATTCTTCACCCTTTTCTTTTTTATTATTTTGGCTAGCGGTCTATCTATTTTGTTGATCTTTCAAAAACCAGCTTCTTGATTTATTGATTTTTGTTTTGAAGGGATTTTTTTTGTCGCTGTCTCCTTCAGTTCTGCTCTGATCTTAGTTATTTCTTGTCTTCTGCTCACTTTTGAATTTGTTTCATCTTGCTTCTCTATTTCTTTTAATTGTGATGATAGGACGTTGATTTTAGATCTTTCCCTGCTTCTCATGTGGGCATTTAGTGCTATAAATTTCCCTCTTGACACTGCTTTAAATGTGTCCTGGAGATTTTTACGGTGTGTCTTTATTTTCATTGGTTTCAAAGAACATCTTTATTTCTGCTTTCATTTTATTGTTTATCCAGTACTCATGCAGGAGCAGGCTGTTCAGTTTCTCATGTAGTTGTGCAGTTTCTCATGAGTTTCTTAATCCTGAGTTCTAATTCGATTGCATTATGGTCTGAGAGACTGGTTGTTATGATTTCCATTCTTTTGCATTTGCTGAGGAGTGATTTACTTCCAATTACATGATCAGTTTTAGAGTAAGTGCAATGTGTTGCTGAGAACAATGTATACTCTGTGGATTTGGGGTGGAGAGTTCTGTAGATGTCTATTAGGTCCACTTGGTCCATATCTGAGTTCAAGTTCTGGATATCCTTGTTAATTTTCTGTCTCGTTGATCTGTCTAATATTGACAGTGGAGTGTTAAAGTCTCCCACTACTATTGTGTGGGAGTCTAAGTCTCTTTTTAGGTAATTAAGAACTTGCTTTATATATCTGGGTGTTCCTCTATTGGGTGAATGTAGAAAAATGTTGTTTTTTTCTTTTCATACCCTATTGTATTATAATAGAAAAGTAAGTATAAAATTGTATTATCATATTTTAAACAACAAATAATACGTAAAAATAAAGAAAATAAACTGCATTTCACATTAGAGCCAGGTTAGTATGTTCATAAAGTTTTATTTTAATCAGGTCGTATTTTACCTGATAACCACATGGATATAATTAATTTAATTACAGATTTACTATGCATGAATAGTTACTTTTTTTTAAAGTTATTTGTATATCATTGTGTCTAGAGAGAACATATATGTTGTCTATTAATGTACATGTTACTATGATTATTATTTGATAAATCATAATAAAAGGCATTTCAGTTCTAACCTTAGTATTCCTTGTTGAAAATTCTGTTATTGATGTCTAAATAAATTTTGCTATTAGTTACATCTGACCCTAAATAAATCTAGCTTAATGATTTCCTTTTAGAAAGCATTCATTTCCTTTATCAGTGATGATCACATGCCCTATACTTACCAGATGCCATCTAGGCTCTGGAAATACAGAGGTAAACGAAGTAACTAAAGCATTGGCCACATAGAGCTAATATTCTAACACAATAAAATAGACAATAAAAGAATATATGAAAAATAAAGAAATGTGTCAATTTTAAGTAATGACTGATATAAAAATGAATCAATAGGAAAGAAGGTTTAGGATCTGTAGCATCAAAGCAAATTTTTAGCATGGTAACAAAACCCTCTGCAACTTAAAAGTCAGATGAAAGATGCAAATCTTTCTAGCAGAAAGAATTGCAAGTTCAAAAGTCCTAAGAGAGAGAGATGGGTTGTGTGTTTAAAGCAGAGAAACAAGAATGTTTGACTAGAGTTTCATGAACAAGGGGAAAGAAACGATAAAACCTGACGTGGAGAGGCAGTCCCGAATCAGATCAGGTAGGGCATTTTAAATTTCCGTCAGTTGTTTGTAGTTTGTTATAATCCTGAGAGAAAGCCAGGGCTTTAAGCAGAGATTTAGATGGTTTTTACTTGGTTATTTCACAGTGCAGTTGATAGGAAGATATGAGATTCCAGACTAAGTTAAGAGAGATATTAGGATTGATATAGACACAAATATCCCGTCAGCTATGGAGGGCAGATTTAGCAAATAGGAAGAGAAGGAATCAAATAAGATTTTTCTAGTATCAAATGAGAGTTTTCCGTGGGACCTATTATACTAGAAATATGGAACAAACATATGCTAATATATTATTTGTTATGTGAAATTCAAATTTACCTGGGTTCCCTGAATTTTACCTGGCAAACCTAAGATTCTTAACAATCTTATTCTGAGGAAAAAGAAGATTCCAATAATTCTATGCTGATGGTCAGTTTGAGCAGCTGATTAGATGACCGAATGAAGATTTTAAAAAAGCTCAGGAGGGAAAGAGGATTGGAAATGTAAATATAGCAGACGTCTGCATACATATGCTATTTAGAGTTGTAAAAATACAAGATAAGGATGGAGAAAGTAGCTCTCAAAAGCCAGAGAAAAGAGATAAACACAAGCATGAGATTCCACAGAAACCTAAGGAAAGTGTCGGCATCCAAATGCTGAAGGAAAGTCCAGCAAGCTGAAAAAAGAAAGCTGACTCTTGAATTTCACAAAGAGGCTGCTGGTGTTTAAGTGCAGCAGTAATGGTGAGAACCCCAACTAAAGTGAGTTAAGGAGGGAAGAAGGAGGAGTTACAGAAAAATGCAGTATATGAACTGTTTTGTGGAATAGTGCCCTGAATCTTGAATGGAGAGCAGGAGATTAGGGTTTAAGTGAAATAAAGGGAATTCTAAAATCAATAAACTATTTTTTACTGTTTTCTTTCCAAGTTGAATAGGATTAACACATTTCCACATTAATGATAATTTTTTTGTTAGTAACAGAAGGTGCAGCAGATGTTTGAATGATGTTTGAAAAAGGGAAATCCTTGACTAGCTGAGTTAGGGTGAAATCCAGATTAGGTGGAGGGCATACTTACAGCAAAAGACACAGAACTACTACTATTATAGTAGGAGATACAAACTAAGTGGGTACAAAAGCAGAGAAGTCAGGGACTTTATGGTTAGAGGACTGAGTAATTCCCATCTCATTATATCCATCTCCTAACAAACAGAGCTACCAATGTTAGGATTGTAGATGTAAACTACAAAAAATAAACTTCCTGGGGAAAACACACATAGATCCATATCATAAAACATTTTTCTTCATTTTATCTTTTAGTCTGGACCAGAGAGAATTCCTGGAGCTTTCAGAACACTTCTATTATCATACAATTTACATTGCACTGTAATAGCCACTTTATTCATGGAGAGAGAATGTAAGTCATAGTCCCTGTTATCCTACTTAAGACATTGGCCCTCAAAGACTTTAGTATGGAATAAATATGTGATGAATGAGAGACTTAAAAAGTTAGAAAATAATAAGGAACATATATGTCTGTAACATTTTGGGCAATTGCTGTTTACCCTGCAGCGTCTACATAAATTGATTTGCTTGTGACTCAAAGTTGAAGCACATGGAAAATAGAAGCAGTATACATGATTGGAACTTTGGCAAGTCACTTTACTTACCTGTGTTTCATTATATGTGACAAACTGAAAAAGATTCTAAGAAAGTACTAAAATTGATTAAAGTTGCAAGATCTTTTGCCATTTGTAGAGTTATATTGCCTAATGCTTTTGACTAACCAATTACATACAAAAATAATCTTGGTTGTCAAAACTTATTGTTCAAATTTGTGGTAATAGAAAAACAGGATCTAAGATGTTATATTCAACTAGATGACATTGTGGTGTTTAAATACTGAAAGTTTTTAATTAATGGATGTCAGATTCTATTGATTTTTTAATGTTTTTATTTCACATCTTCCTTTTTTTTTTTTTTTTTTTTTTTAGGTGTAGTCTCGCTCTGTCGCCTAGGCTGGAGTGCAGTGGCAATCTTGGCTCACTGTAACCCCTCCCTACAGGTTCAAGTGATTCTCCTGTCTCAGTCTTCCTAGTAGCTGGGATTACAGCAGCCTGCCACCCAGCTAATATTTTGTGATTTTTTTTTTTTTTTTTGAGACGGAGTTTGGCTCTTCTTACCCAGGCTGGAGTGCAATGACGCAATCTTGGCTCACAGCAACCTCCGCCTCCTGGGTTCAGACAATTCTCCTGACTCAGCCTCCTGAGTAGCTGGGATTACAGGCACGCCCCACCATACCAAGCTAATTTTTTGTATTTTTAGTAGAGACGGGGTTTCACCATGTTGACCAGGATGGTCACATCTCGATCTCTTGACCTCGTGATCCACCTCCCTCGGCCTCCGAAAGTGCTGGGATTACAGGCATGAGCCACCGCGCCCGGCCTTTTTCACATCTTCTAAAGACATGCGCTGTGTGATGGTGATCTGAAAAGAAAGTTGGCAGGCGGGTGCGGTGGCTCACGCCTGTAATCCCATCACGTTGGGAGGCCGAGGCAGGCGGATCACGAGGTTAAGAGATTGAGACCATCCTGGTTAACATGGTGAAACACCGTCTCCACCGAAAAAAATAGTAAGAATAATACAAAAATTAGCCAGGCGGAATGGTGTGCGCCTGTAGTTCTAGCTACTAGGAAAGCTGAGGCAGGAGAATTGCTTGAACCCAGGAGGCGGAGGCAGTTAGCCAAGATCCCACTACTGCACCCTAGCCTGGCGACAATGCAAAACACTGTTTAAAAAAGAAAAAGAAAAAGAAAAAGAAAAAAAGACAGAAAGAAGGTGTTGGCAATTCACTATATACATTTTTTTGTTTTAATTTTTCTGAAGTATATTAGGAGGCCCTCTGAAATGAAAGTCGCCTTTATATTAAGACGTTTATTTGGCATTAACCTGCTCAATATCGTATAGATATTACAGCCATTTGTTGTGGAAATGTGGAGGAGACCGAAGTTTACCTCATATTATACAGAATTGTCATGATTAGACCTTGAAAGAAGTTGTGAAAAGTGTATTTGGAGGTGGAAGTTTGATACATTTTAAGTTTTCTATCTGATGTAAAAGCTGATATATTTTAACTTATATAATATTCCAATGAAAATTATAATATTTAAATATTGAACTGTCTTTACAATTATATTAACATTTAGCATTTTTGAGAAATGAGACATCTTCATATTTGATATTTTGGAAAATAAAAGTCATTATGGAAAGTGGTTTTTCCCAAGACTAATTTTCACAGTGGCATGAATCAATGTCTATTTACATGTTATCCAATTTTATAATGAAAATAAACAATAGAATATATATGCTTTTAATATTCACACATGGTAAAAATGGCCATTTATTTAACTTCTGCACATTAATATGATAAAAATGTGCATCTGCCTTTTTAACCATCTTGGTTATGAATATTGTTCTATCCTTTATGTTTATATATGTAGGCAGTCTCCCAGAGTACACTGCCCACTTTTTCTAAATTTCTCCATCTTCGTTTGCAGATGAAATAAGTCTTGCTTCCCAGAAGTCCTTGAGTATTCCACAGCATTACATGGAGTATTCCTTATATTCACTTTGTTCATATTCAGCTTATGTTATTATTTTAGATAGCATATACTTGGATACTATGTGCTTCAACAGACTCTGACCTGTTTCCACATAGAAACACTGAGATCTAGCAATAATCACCATTAGATTTTGTTCTATGTTTCAGAGATCTTATTTTAATACATCATGTCATATAATTGATTTTGAAAATGTGATAGCTGGTAGAAACCATTTAAATGCCTAGAAATAAATTTTAAACCATGTTAAAATATCCTAGATAGAGTGTACATTTATAGAACTATTCTAACCTTCAGATGTTTATCAGTATATGAGAAGTACATTCTTCAACAATAATTTCATTAGTGTCTTAGAATTTTACTCATATGAAACCATAATGCAAAGTGAGATGATCTCTATTGGCAGAACTTTCTTTGGAAAAATCAACTTCAAATACAAAAATTCTAAAAGTTCTTCATTTTAATAAAATACTATATTCTCCAGCTATGTGCTGATTGGAAATTGAGTCTATGCACCTTCTGAAATGGCACTACGTTTTGCCACTGTGTTATTATTATTGTTCAGAGAGCATTATGTTTAATTGTCTTTACAAGTATTTTTGAGTCACACAGGTAGAACACAACTGGTTTGCTATCTTTATAAGAAAAAAACAATCAAGACTTTTCTAATTTTACATTTTCTAATATAGTCCTGACCTCAAAAACTAACATAAAGTTGATGATAAATCAATGTTGTTAATTGGCTGATCTGTATTTAATTTGGCAAGTGCCTTAATATCCATTATAGTCTCACATATTTGTATAGTATATGCACTTATTTGGTCTATCTTCTCATCTGGAAATAACAGAAATTATACATTTATATATCACTTTAATATAATAAATATTGATATAAAAACAAATTGTTATTACATATTTAAATAATACTCTAGCAAAAATAATCTTAATTTAGTGATTATTTTTAAAACAATTCTGTACCATTTTCATTGTGGGTGAAATATAAATATATGCTTAATAATACAACTATGAATAAATTTGTTTAATATTTTTTTCTTATTTTATATTTTCTTTAACAAAAAATTATTAGATTTTATTGGCCTACCATTAATTAAAATGACCAACTTGAAAAGTCTTACCAAAGTACTTAAAGCCAGAAGGAAAGCAATTTTCTATTTACTACTTCAAAAATTTTTATATGACAGATGACAAAGGAACTTATAGTAAGAGTAGCTAATAAAGAATAGAATACTTGAATTTAATGTATTTGACATTTTCCCCTCTTTGCTCAAGAATGTGAGATTATATGACCTTACGATTTCAAGTAGTTAGTGTTTTATATGAAGAAATATTTTCAATCATTTAGTTCTCTTGTTTGGAGAACATAGAACTCATACAATAAATTATTAACTGACACTAGTAAATAATAATAAAGGTTAACATACAGAAAACATTTTTTTTTTTTTTTTTTTTTTTTTTTTTTTTTTTGTAAAAGCAAGTATTTTCATCTGGATAAGAAAGCAAAGAATTTTTTTTTCTCAGAAAATTTTTCCAAGTTTTTAAGATCTGTAAGACAGCACTTCAATTTTCAACTTATTTGCTGGCTAGTGGAAAGTCTAATTTTCCCAAATTAGGGACATTTACACAATAATCAGCTTGTGGCATTTAAGCAAATAAAGTGACTGGAAGGAGGGATGGCAAAGTGAATGGCTCTTCAAAGAAATTAGAGTCTCAGAGAGAAGAAGCTTCAGCCTAGAATGCCCAGATTTTCGTAGAGAAAAGAATTTGACCTTCTAAAGGGGAGAGAGCCAATAATTATCTGGCTTAGATCTTACTCTGTAATCAAATCTAGAATATCACCTTGTTTACATCATTAGTTTATAAAAATGATGGTATTTGTGTCAGTCCATTTGGTGCTATTATAACAGAATACCTGAGACTGCGGGAAAATAGTAAAGAGTTCATCAAACTTGTCATTTTAGAAGAAATCCACTCCAACAATAATAGCATTAATCTCTTCATTCCATCCTCCTGGCCTTATCACCTCTCAACACTGTGGCATATGGGACTAAGTTTCCAACACACCTTTTTTGGTGGATGTGTTCAAACCATAATCGTATCATGTGTGCTAATAGAGTTTTTATTACTAGTTAAGAAGAATAACCTATTCCATTATTGCAAAACACAGAAGTTTGGTGTCCCATCTCTTAGATTTGGTTTCCAGTACAGTCAGCATTGCCATAGGGCTCTTATAAGGAACAAATGAGAAAATAAATATAAATACCTTGAAAGCTGCAAAATGGTTAGTTAAAGGACAATATGCTGAATATGCTATATAGTATTACTGTATAATCTCTGATACAGAGATGTCAATGGCTTGACATTGTTAGTAGAATATAAAGCTCCGTCCTTATACATATCATTATTGCTATTGTTATTAGCATGTAATTGTTCCATTTATTGGCATAATTCCTTTCATTTTGTGTAAAAATATTCAATCAAGATCAGTTTAGAATTTTATTATACTTTAAAATTTTTTCTTTCTTATCATTAATCATTAATGTTTAACACATTTTAGTTAGTCTAATTAACATAATTCCACATAATTACAGGTGTAGAACTGACACAAGTTTTTTCTGAGTTACCTTATTCATAACATATCAAAAAAATCCTAAAATAATGTCATATCAATTTAATTATATACAATATCATAAGAAAATTTTCATTTTTAATTTATGAGAGTTTTCTTAATCATTGTATAACTTTTCTATATGCAATAAATTGGATCACTAATATTATATAAATGGAAATATATATTAAATATTTTTCCTCTAGTTTTAATGCATCAGTTTTATGTAAAGTGTAAGGATAAGAGATTTTCTTCTAGTAATTTGGATACATTTATTTTTTCACAAATATATTCAGCATTTTGTCTGTTAAAATTTCAAAATATAACATCATAACAAAAGTAGTTTATTGCACCCCACTACAAATCCATTCAAGCTCTCATATTTTGGAGGAATTAAATAGGGATGTCCAATGGTAATCATTTCTCAAACTGTTAAATTAAGAAAATAAAAATAAAAGGCAGGTTGACAGATATGGTACTGGCTGGAAGAGAGTAAACCACAAGATAATTTGCTGATTTCATTTTAGGCAAATGATACTTATTTAAATTCATACACTAAATGCATTTTAGCAGTTTTTAAAGATTTTTCTCACAGTCCATCACACACAAAAGAAACAATACACTAAGTAACTTAATTATAAAATGTCAAAGCTTAAGAGCAAGGATTCACAAAGCACCATTATGAGATTTCAATAGCACTGAGACCTGCTCAGGTTAACCTGCCAACTCTGTCCAATTTGCAAGTAGAATTTGCCCTCTCCCCTAATCAACTGCTCTAAAGCTGATTATTTCCCTTTTATTTAATGCTATCTGCCAGGCCTTCCAAATGTTTTAGTCCTTATTTTAGGACCATCTCAGTCAGACTCATTAGCCTTTTGCCTGACAGTGCCAATGTGACTGTCTGACAGCCTGAAATTTGGAGATGTTATGCCATTGAGTGTCAAGATTTTTCCAGGAAAAGGTGCTTAAAAAAAAAGTATATTTAAATAATGCCAACTTGAGTAGCAAGGTAACAAAGCCAAATATTTTATATTATGTCTGATATGCCAGAATAATATTATTTCGAAAGCAACTAGATTAAAATGATTGTTTTCCATGATCCTGAAAGCAGAATCACTTTTGAAATGTTTTTAATAACTAAGTGTTCTTTTTTCTATAATATAAGCTATTATCTTTTATTATATTTAGATGAACACAAAATTATTTGTATTATTACTGAAAATGGTCAAGTAGCAGCAATTTTATATGGTTCAACCTAAGAACCATACAATAGATTGTTATTATGGCAACACATTTTTAACATCATGGATAAATTTTAAGTTCCCAAGGTCAAAATTAAATCTATCATTTGTTAAATAATTATTTTACATTTGTCAAATAATCACAATGAACTCATCAAGAATTTGATCTAACAAGGACTAGATTAGTAATGCAGGAAGAAAAGAAAGGCTTCCCTGTCCAGTTGCTTAAACATACCAAATGACCAAAAAGTCGACTTTAATATTGATCTAACCCTGTAGAAATTGCCTTTGTGCTCAAGTCATTTGGATTAGCTTTCATGACATTTTGGGCATCACTGGAATTCAGCTTGGGTTGGTAACCTCAATTATTTATGTCATTTCTCAGGGAAAACCCAAGACTTTCCAATCTCTTTTGATCTGGAAGACAGCATATCAACTGGAGAGAGATAAAGAGACTTTTATATTATGTCATAAATTTACATAAAACAACAATAAAAATGCCATTGTCTTACGATTTTGTGGTAGACACTTTGAGCACAATTATGTCGAAATTCAGAAATGTTAAAGAGCTTATCTGCAGTCACACAGCTAATTTTCAGAGCAGGGAGTAAAACCAGATGATTTGACAGCGCTGGCTCTCACCTTTATATCACACTGCTTTCTTCCTAGTCCCATTGTATGAATTCTTATTTTTTTTATTACTGTTATTCGACTCAAACGGGGTAAAACAAAATATCTATTAATTGACCTAACAGCTACTGTATATATAAAAATAATTAATGTCACTTCTGACACAGGCCAGAAAGGCACTTTGCATATTAAATTATTAATTCTTAAAGTTTATTTTGTGTTTTTTTAAATGCACCATGGTCTTTTTTTAAGTTCAGTAGTGAAACACATTTGGACCAAGACTTCTGATTGTTAAATGTATTAGTCAAGTCTCTAAAGGGACAAAAGTAATTGGATATAAAATATATGTATATATGTATGTATACATATAGGATATATATATATATTATTTATACACACATACACACACGCACACACATATAAATAAAGGGGAGTTTATTGGGAGTATTGACTCACAGGATCACAAGGTGAAGTCCCACATTGGCTGTCTACAAGCTGAAAAGCCAGGAAGCCAGTCCAAGTCCCAAAACCTTAAAAGTAGAGAAGCCAACAATGCAGCCTTCAGTCTCTGGCTGAAGGCCCTAGAGCCCTGGCAAATCACTGGTGTAAGTCCAGAAGTCCAAAAGCTGAAGAACTTGGAGTCCAATGTTTAAAGGCAAGAAGCATCTAATACAGGAGAAAGATGAAGGCCAGAAGCCTCAAATCTCTTCTTTCCATGTTTTTCTGCCTGCTTTTATTTTAGCTGCACTGGCAGCTGATTAGATGGGGCCCACTGAGACTGAGGGTGAGTCTGCCTCTTCCAGTCTACTGATTCAAATGATAAACTCCTTTCTCAACTTCTTCACAGAGGCACCCAGGAAAAATACTGTGCATCCTTCAATCCGATCAATTTGGCACTCAATATTTATCATCACAAGTGTATTTCTTGTCAACTTGATTCCATACACATCACCTGAAGTCGTATTTAATCTTCAAATAAAGCAAATAAGAAGGTCATAATTACACAGAACACAAAACAGCTATCCTTCATACAACCAGAAGCACACTAATCTTTCACCTAAATGTGATTACGTGAAGTTAACAACACTTAAATGCTACCATGAAGTCAATAAATATTATGTCACATGATAAAGGAAAAAGAAAGAAAAGAAAATGAAATGAAGATACGACCTTAGTACAAGTGTATACATGCACAAAGTCTTTCTTAACAAAATAAGGAGAAAATACTCCTAACAATTACAGTCCTCATTTCTGCAACCAGTCATATGGATGTAGCTGGTATTGATGACTACCTTCTTCTACTACCTACTCTGTATTCCCTTGGCCTTCATAAAACACCACAACCGGTCATGGATATTTACCTGGTGGAGTAAGTATCCAAACCTTCAATCCTGAAGGATCTGGACCATTTGTAGTCCTGCCTGGATGGGCTATTGTAGTTTCCCATTGACCTTAGTCACAGAGCATGGTAATACTATAAGATGCCCTAAAAGATCTTCTATATTCCACACATACTCTTTCTTACTCCATTGTGGAGCAGGAGACTGATTTCATCCTGATAGTCCAGGTCACTGACCCCAGCCAACACTGTAACTCCCTTTCTAGCCTGTTGATTTAGAGGCAGGAGGAAGCCAAAGTGAACAGGTGGCAATTTTAACGTCCAGTTTAATTATTGTTGTATCCACTGGTGGCAGCATTTCTCCCCCTGGAAAGAAGACGTCCATGCCAGCAGAACATAATATTGCAGGAACAGAGGATGGGTCTGTGTTAGCTAATACAGAGTGTCAACCTGATTGGATTAAAAGATACAAAGTATTGATCCTGGGTGTGTCTGTGACGGTGTTGCCAAAGGAGATTAACATTTGAGTCAGTGGGCTGGGAAAGGCAGACACACTTTTAACCTGGGCGGGCACAATCTAATCAGCTGCTAGTGCAGTTAGAATATAAATCTGGCAGGAAAATGTGAAAAGAGAGACTGGCCTAGCCTCCCAGCCTACATCTTTCTCCAGTGCTGGATGATTCCAATGTCCAGTGCCCTTGAACATTGGTCTCCAAATTCTTCAGTTTTGGAACTCAGACTGGCTCTTTTTTTCTCCCAAGCCTGCAGATAGCCTATTGTGGAACTTTGTGATCATGTGAGTCAATACTTAATAAACTCTCCTTTTTATTATGTCTGTTTCATTAGTTCTTCCCCTCTAGAGAACCTCAACTAATATAGGATCACTAGGGGTGATGGTGAATGGTTCCACTTCCACCCCTTGATTCCTGGACTCATCAATCCCAGCTGTGGGAAAAACAGTACTGTATATTGGATGCTGATCCAGAGCACACAGATTTTTCCCGAGTTGGCCCCAGCCTCGCAAGGTATTATCACCTAGATTGGTGTAATTGTGACTTTATAAGGCCATTCCACCATTCACTATTTCAGGATGATGGGGAACATGGTAAGACCAGGTGAAATGGGATAGTTGAATGGGGATGCGATGGGAATCACCACCCCTGTATCTTTCAAGTCTTTGTTGGTGACATTAATCTCCACAGTTCCTTCAGGGATGTGATACTGTTTTTTATTTGCTATTTTTCCTAGGTAGAGGTAACTCTAATGGCTTCCATTGGCCTTTTCCACCATGATAGCCCTCATCCTACCAGCGAGGGAGCCAATGTGGGGTTCTGCCAGTTGCTAAGTATGTCTATGCCAATTATACATTCTGACACGGGAGAAATAACCACAGGATGAGTCCAGCAACCCACGGGACACACTGTAAGTCAGACCTAAGCTGAAACTCAGTTACTCACCTGACCTTATAAGCCCCTAATTTAACTGGAGGACCACAGTGGTGTTTTGGGTCCCCTGGAATTGTCACCTCAGAGCCAGTGTCCAGTAGTCTCCAAAGTGCCTGATCATTTTCCTTTTCCCTGGTGCACAGTTACCCTGGTAAAAAGCCAGAGGCTTCCTTGGGGAATGATGGGAGAAAGGTTAACATTATAAATTGTCGTTAATGAAGTGGGGTCCTTCCTCAAGGAGAACTGGCCTCCCCTTCATTCAATGGGTTCTGGGTCTATAAGCTGGTTCAACTCTGGAATCTGATTGAGGGGACCATGATTTTTCATGTTTATAAATCAAAGTAGATTTTTATTCACTCAACCTGTAAGTTTTCTGCTTATACAAATTAAGTAGGAATGCAGTAAGCTTCCCATCAGTTTCACTTCTAGGAATATCATGATACATTAGCCAATGCCAGAGCTCTACACAAGTCAGACTATTCTGATTGTTGCTTTGCCTCTGCTGTCCATTAAGGTAACTATGCCCACCTTGCCCTTGATGATTGTGTCACCGCTTGGTCCCTGCCACCTTGAGATCCAATTATTCCCATTGTATTTAAATTTTCTAATTGAGTGACTGCAGTTCCCACTGTAAGATCTGGCATACAGAGAAAAGTAATCATAGAGCTCTTCAAGGATGCAGGTGCTCCTCTCACAAATCTGTTTCACAAAGTATTGAGGAAGGGTATATCATTGGATCCTCCCAGCTGGGAGGAGTAGGTCTAAAGTGACTAATCCACTTTGGCTTTCAAATCTCCCTATTCTTTTGCATCCCTTCCTCCTCGGTAGGCCATCTTTTGATCCTTATTTCAGCTAACCAAGCAAATAAAGTACTAGAACTTTTTTTTTAACTTCCTGAGCTGCAACAGTCAATGGAGAATCCCTGCTTAATAAGCCCATTTGAATAAATTCAGCCTGATCTAACGTTCCTTCCACTATTATCCACCACCCTTGATATTCATTCCCATGCCTGTTCTTCAGATTTTTGCTTATATAAAACAAAAAACTCAAGCAGTTATTTTGGAGGGTAGCATATCTCCTTGTGGGTTACACCATGAATCTCACCCTAAAGCCTACCAGGACTTGAGTCTAGTTATAGGCCCAGAAGCAAGCAGGGGTGGAGAGTGTGGGTCTTGAGGAAAAGCAGCATTGTCTTGATTGGCAGCTGCCTCTGGGATGCCATCACTGTCACCTCAGGCAGAGCATAGTTAACCTCCTCAGATAAAGACAGAAAAGGTGATTGCAATGTGGGTGGCAGAAGGCATGTTGCCACCACTGTGGGTAGGTAGGCTATTTTCTCTGGCAAAAAAAGAAAAAGCTTATAAACAGAGTTTATAAGCTCAGTATCCCCAGCTTCATCAGGGTCTTCCCACACATCCCTATTCCAAGTTGCAGGGTCCCATTCTTTTCCAATCAATGTCCTCACTTCAACAGTACACACTTGGTGAGACTGAACATGCATCTTTCATTGCATGCCAGCTACTGGCATGATAAGAGCTTGTGTCTGATTTTCCACAATTTCAGCCCTTTGTCTACAGGAGATAAGACTCTTACTCAGGGCAATCGTGGAAGACTTTAGGCTTGGTATGTGCTTCTTGAGCCAGTAGACAGAATCTCTGAGCTCACCCTTTTCTTTCATTACATTGTCCAGAGAACCTAGGAGCAACCAACCAACTTCATTATATTCATTGGTTCTCCAAATGTGGTCAAAGGTATTATGTATAGAGTCACTAAACTCCATGCCTCTCACAAAAGGTGAATCAGGAGTATCAAATGCATTTGCTTTGAATAGATCTTTAAACAGTTCACACCAAGGACTATCAGTGTTCTCCATACTATTAGAAGTAGAGTCCTTAGCATTTTAGGGTTTAATCATATTTATCATCCATCTCTGGAAAACCCAAAACCAACTAAAGAACTCTATCCTTAAAATTCTGTTCCTCTAGAACCACTCCCAGTACCAGAATCTGTATTAGTGAGGTTTCTCTAAAGAGACAGAACTAATAGGATATACGTATATATGAAGAGGAGTTTATTAGAAAAATTGACTCACATGATCACAAGGTGAAGTCCCACAATAGGCCCTCTGCAAGCTGAAAGCAAGGAAGCCAGTCTGAGTCCCAAAAAATTAAAATTAGAGAAGCTGACAGTGCAGCCTTTAGCCTGTGTCTGAAGGCTTGAAAGCCCTGGCAAATCACTTGTTAAGTCCAAAAGTCCAAAGCTGAAGAACTTGGAGTCTGATTTTCGAGGGCAGGAAACATCCAGACAGAAGAAAGATGAAGGCGAGAAGACTCAGCAAGTCTGCTCTTTCCACATTGTTCTGCCTGCTTCATTCTAGCCCTGCAGGCAGCTGATTAGATTGTGCCTTACCCAGATTGGGGATGGTTCTACGTTTGCCCATCCACTGACTCAAATGTTAATCTCCTTTGGCAACACCTTCACAGACACACCCAAATACAATACTTTGCATCATTCAGTCCAATACAATTGTCACTCAGTATTAACCATCACATTATATAAATTGTGGATCATGTCTCAATGATGTATTGATATATAATTTCAGTGACTAGACAACAGTCACAGGTTGAAACATGTTCTCAAAAAATTACTTTATATGGGAAAGCAAATATGTTTCAAATGAAAAATCTGTGAGTATAATTATCAGTCATCTAGGATACAAGTATATCCTAATGAATAAGAGGAAGACAATGAAAGACTAGTATAATTTTAAGATATCTCGGTTAATTGTATTAAAGAGCTTAAGAAAGTGATCCCCAAACAGCTATTTACATATGATTCTAAGATGGCTAAAACATAAATGTCACCATACAACACTGAAAGTACACGTGATTTTTATCAGCATATAATCTAAATTTTAACATTTGAACAAGTTCAAATATCAAAACAGGTAAAACAAGTTTAGGAAAAGAAAGAAAGTTATCCAGGTTATTGTAAGAAGTTTTTAAACAAAAAAGTTTGCCACCAATTTTAAGCAAAATAGTTAAGTGGAATTTGAAAAAGTAAAAGTTGCTAACATATTTCAACTAGATTTCTACGTGTGTATATACACATTTGTATATTTATATGCAATCTTTAGAGTAGATAGAAAGTTCATGATAAAAATCTTTTTCAAAAATGGATCAGTAGCTGAGAATCCTTTTAAATGAAAGCCAATAAATGACATTCAACAGACACATGCATTGTACAAACATGACTGATATACTTACAGCACTTGGTAATATATTTACAATGTCTGAACTGTGAAATTGACCAAACTAGGCTTTAACAGTTTCAGAGGCAATAACCCAGAGAAATTAACTCCAACATGATAAACTCTTAAAAACATAGCTTTATTTTTACAAGTCTCTTGTGCTTGCATTCTATTTTATTTTTTTACCCTTTCTTTTCATGACTGCTTAGAATTGTGTCATGGTTTTATTTTCTTTATGTGAAAATTACCTACCTAGCTTTTTTTTTTTCCTGGCATTTCCTACCTAGGCCCCATCCACCACCACCTTTTTCTTCTTTCTCTCTCTCTCTTTCTTTCTCCCTTTCTTTCTTTCTTTCTCTTTCTCTCTCTCTCTCTCTCTCTCTCTCTCTCTCTCTCTCTCTCTCTCTCTCTCTCTCTCTCTCTCTCTCTTTCTCTCTCTCTCTCCCTCTCTCTCTTTTTCTTTTTCTTTCTTTTGGTCAGCACTACATACATGCTATCAAGTCTTAAAAAAGAAAAGGTTACAGCCCACTCTCCTTTCTGTTCCCTGCATAAGCATTATAGATAGGCTTACAGAAAGTTCAGCCTAGAGAGCTGTGACCATTCTGCTCTCACACTGAGAACAAAGTCACCTTCTCAGTATGCAAAAAACTTCTGCTACTTTTTCCTTCTCTCTCTGTGGGGAGAAACCTCTCTAGTGAGCCTTCTGAACCTGACCTTCCAGCATGACAAGACAATCTTCAGGATACCATGCTGCTTAGGTGGCTAAAACCAGTGCTTTGCACTGTTTGGGATTTCACCCTTTGACACAGTATACTATCTTTAAAGTTGAGAAATTTAGTCATATAGCAATGTTGGTTTTCCTTTGCATTGGTTCAAGTGATGTCTTTTGTCTTTCTTAATTTTAATGACAGACAAAGTATTTTACATCCTACAAACATGATGCTCCTTCTGCCAATTTATAAGAAGATATACTGCTGTAGCAAATATTTTCTTCTTCTTTTTTCCTTACTACATGCTATAATAATGAAAATTTTTAAAAATACTGTTAAAGAGGCTTCTGCTTTCAGTGAAGATGAAGTAATGGGGTCAGATTTCTATCTCTGCCTAAAACAAACAAATAATTTAAAAAACAATAAAATGGACAAAATATGTAATACAATTGTTCTCAGGATATTAGACATCAAGCAACAAAATATATTGAATGCTTAGATATAATTTATCAAAATGAAGTGAGCCCTAATACTGCTTTCTATCTTTGGAGAGTTCCAGGAATGGCATCAGAATAAGGACCTAGGCAGAGTTCGTGGATTGCAGTAACATGAAGAGAGAATTAAGAGTGCAGAAAACTAAGGTAGATGTAGTTGTAGTATATGTTAATAGTACCAAATACTACAAAGCCACATAAGAAAGGAACTCCCAAGATCTTCAGAATGTTCCCCTAAAGTATTCAGCAGAATGTTGATCAACGCACCGCATGTGAAGAAGCTGTCAGAAAACATGGAAGGAACTATACCCAAGAATTAAAGGGAACAGTTTCTCATACTGACAAAGGAAGGCTTCATAATTCAGAGGACACTGGAAAAGTACTCATCATGATCTTTTCTCAGTAGTAAGAAATAATAAACCCTAGGCTAAGCTTTGCTCTGTTGTTGCACAACAAATATTAAAAGCAAGAAACAATTATATCCCAGAACAACTCAACAATATATGTAAAAATGGAAAACATTCAGCACCCAAAAGGTAAAATTTAAAATGGCCACCATATAAGCTTATAGTTCAGGGAATAATAATTAAAAATCAACCCAGAACTGACATAGATGCTAGAATTAACAATGAAGAACAAAGAAAGTTATTTCATCTGTACTTATGTGTTCAAAAGTCAATTAGACATGAAAAAATTAAAGAACAAATTGAACTTCTCAAAATTAAAACTACAATTGCTAATATGGTAAATCTCTGGATGGCATTAACAGCAAATAGGACATTACAGAAGAAAAGGTAAATTAAATTAAAGACATATCAATAGATTTAACCTACGTAAGCCTTGGGAAGGCATCAAGTAGCCTAGACACATGAAATTTGAGCCTTCAAAGAAGTGAGAGCAGAATAAACAGTGACTGAATATGTCTAAGTTTAATTTAAAACAATAAACCAAGTTTTAAGAAGCTAAACAACTTCAAAGCACAAAAAAAATCTGCAGAAAACTGCATTAAATTATCACATAACCAAATTGCTTGAAAGCAGTGACAAAGGGAAAATCTTAAAAGTATTCTGAGAAAAATGACTCAGAACACAAAAAACAAAGATGAGAATGACAGCAGATATATTTCATCAGAAACAATGTGGCAACAAAGTTGGGGAAGTGTATTGGAAGTTCAGATGGAAAACAAAAATAAGTATGAATCCAGGATTGCCTATCCAGAGAAAATGCCTTTGAAAGTGAAAGATAAGTGAGGACTTTACAAGGCATAAAAATCTTTTAAAAAGTATTAATAGCAAAACCACACTATAAGAAATGCTACAGGACACAGATTATCAGATATTATGGAGAAGCAAAAGCCAACCTTTAAGAAACACTTAAAATAAAACAATAAATTTGTTTAAAAGTAAAATAATTGAAAAAATATACCAAGAAGATAATATTTTTTAAAAGAAAGAATACCTGAAACGTATGTTTCAGAGCAATAAATATTCATAGTAACAAAGAAGGCCATTTCATAATGATTAAAGGGTCAATTCATCAAGAAGCCACAATGGTGATAAATGATCATGTAGCTAAAAATAGAGCAACAAAATACATGAAACAAAACCTGATAGAACTACAAGAATATATTGACAAATCTAAAATTATTATGGAAGATTTCATTACCTCTCTTTCAAAGATTCATAGAACAAGTAGACAAAAAATCAGTCAGGATATAGATTTAAATATTATCAACCAACAATTTAACCATTAACACAAGAATATATATTCTCTTCAAATCCATATACAATATTAATCAGAATAACCTATATTTGGGCCATAAAACAAGTTTATGTAATGTTATTAAAGTAAATTTATGGTCTTGGATCAAAATGAAATTAAAATAGAAATTCATTAATTTTTATAATCCTCAAATATTTGGGAATTAAATAAGACACTTCTAAATATCTTATGGTCAAAACATGATAAATTATTAGGTATTTAATAATTTTAACCAAATATTAAACCAAATGATATTTTAAAAAATACTAAAATTTGTGTGATGCTGCTGAATCAGTAGTTATGAGAAAAAAGTGTATCATTAAACATCTGTTTTAGAACAAATAAAGTATGAAATTAATAACATCAGCTGCTAACTTAAAGCACTGAAGGAGACCTGTAAATTAAACCCAAAATAAGCAAAGCAACACAAAGTGAACAGATAAACAATAGAAGAACAAAAGAAGCAAAATATCATATAGTTGGTTCTCTCTCTTCCCAGATTCTGTATATGTAGATTTGCCAAGTTGAGGGCAAAAAGTTTTCAAAAGAAATACTAAAAAGTAGCAATACATCAATACAAATAATACAAGTAAAAATCCTAGAGTATGACAGCTATTTACATAGCATTTATATTGTATTAGATATTATAAGTAATCTAGAGATGATTTAAAGTATGTGGAAAGATGTGTATAAATTATATGCAAATACTATGCAGTATATAAGATTCATATTAAATAATTATATGCACTTTTATATGCTACTAGCAACTAAGAATTAAAATTTTATTAAAATACAATATATAATTCTACTCAATTATTTTAGAAAAATGCTTTAGGAAAATTCCCTTAGGAAAAGTGGACTTAAACTGTTTAAGATTATTACAATGAAAACTACAAATTCTTGCTAAAAGAAGATTTAGCTAAAAGGAGAGATGTAACTGCTTTACTGGTCAGAAAACTCAAAGTTGTTAGGATTTCAGTATTTCCTAAAAGAATTTATAAATTTATTGTAGTCTCAATCAACATTTTAGCAGACTATCTTATGGAAATTTAAAAACTGATTCTAAAATGTATATAGAAATTCAGATGTGAGATGGTATCTCAGTGTGGTTTTGATTTGCATTTCTCTAATAATAAGTTTTGTTGAATATTTTTTATGTTTGTTGGCTACCTGTATGCCTTCTTTTGAAAAGTGTCAAGGATCTAAAAATAGAAATACCATTTGACCCAGCAATCCCATTACTGAGCATATACCCAAGGGATTATAAATCATCCTACTATAAAGATACATGCACACATATGTTCATTGTGGCACTGTTTACAATAGCAAGACTCGGAACCAACGCAAATGTCCATCAATGATAGACTGGATAAATAAAATGTGGGACATATATGCCACGAAATACTATGCAGCCATGAAAAAGGATGAGTTAATGTACTTTTCAGAGACACCAATGAAACTGGAAACCGTCATTCTCAGCAATCTGATACAAGAACAGAAAACCAAACACCACATGTTCTCACTCATAAGTGGGTGTTGAAAAATGATGGACACAGGGATGGGAACATCACACACTGGGGCCTATTGCGGGGTGGGGGGAATAGGTGAGGGATAGCAGGGGATGGGGGACTGGGGAGGGCTGACATTAAAAGAAATACCTAATGTAGATGACAGGAAAATGGACGCAGCAAACCACCATGGTATGTGTATACTTATGCAACAGTCCTGCATGATCTGCACATGTACCTCAGAACTTAAAAACATAATAAAAAAGAACTCTCAAAAGAAAGAAAGAAAAGTGTTTCTTTATGTACTTTGCTCACATTTAATAGGGCTATTTGTTTTTAGCTTATAAATTTGTTTACGTATCATACAGATTTGGTTATTAGACCTTTGTTGGATGTACAGCTTTCAAATATTTTCTCCCATTCTGTGGATTGTCTCTTTACTCTTTTGATGGTTTATTTTTCTGTGCAGAAAGTCTTTAATTTGATGAGGTCCTATTTGTCATTTTTTATTTTTCTTGCAATTGCTTTTGACATCTTCATCATGAGATCTTCACCAGATCCTATGTTCAGAATGGCATTTTCTAGGTTATCTTTTAGAGTTTTTATACTTTCAGGTTTTACATTGAAGTCTTTAATTCATCATTAGTTGATATTTTTATATGGTGTGAAGAAGGGGTCCATTTTCATAACCAGTAGCATCCTTTCCCCATTGCTTGTTTTGGTTGATTTTGTCAAAGATCAGATGGTTGTAGGTGTGTGTGACCTTGTTTCCCAGCTCTCTATTCTGCTCCATTGGTCTACATGTTTGTTTTTGTACCAGGAATATGCTGTTTGGGTTACTGTAGCTTTGTAGTATATTTTGAAGTTGGTTGATGTGATGCTTCCAGCTTTGTTATTTTTGCTTAGAATTTCCTGGACTATTTGTGCTCTTTTTAAGTTCCATAAGAATTTTAAAATAGTTTTTCTAATTCTGTGAAGAGTGTCATTGGTAGTTGGATAAAAACAGCATTGAATTTGTAAATTGCTTTGTGCAGTATGATCATTTTAACAATGTTTACTCTTCCTCACTATGAGCATGAATGTTTTCCCATTTGTTTCTTTCATGTATAATTTCTTTCAACAATACTTTGTAATTCTTATTGATGAGATCTTTAATCTCCCTTGTTTGATGTATTCCTAGGTATCTTAATTTTTGTGGCTATTTGTAATGGGATTTTGTTCTTGATTTGATTCAACTTGTATATGTTGTTGGTGTATAGAACTGCTACTGATTTTGTGGTTTGATTTTGTATCCTGAACCTTTGCTGTAGTACTGAATCACATCAACTAGCTTTTAAGTAGACACCATGAGGTTTTCTAGGTATAGAATCATATTGTCTGCAAATAGGGATAGTTTGGCTTCATTTCTTCCTTTTGGATGTCATTTATTTCTATTTCTTTCTTGATCACTCTGGCTGGGACTTCCAGTACTATGCTGAATAGGAGTGGTGAGACAGGGTATCATTGTCTTATTCCTGTTTTCAAGAATGCTGCCAGTTGTTACCCATTCTGTATGATATTTGCTGTGAGTTTTCATAGATGACTTATTATTTTGAGGAATGTTCCTCCAATGCCTCATTATTTTGAAAGTATTTACAAGAAGGTATATTACATTTTATTGAAAGCCTTTTTGCAACTATTGAGATGATCATAGGGTTTTTGCTGTTAGATTTCTTCCTGTGGTGACTCACATTTATTAACTTGCCTATTTGAAACAACCTAGCTTCCCAGGAATAAAGCTTACTCAGTCATGGGGGATAAGCTTTTTCATATGCTGCTGAATTCGACTTGCCAGTATTTAATTGAGGATCTTTGCATCTATATTGATCAAGAACATTGTCCTGATGTGTTCTTTTCTTTGGTGTCTCTAACATGTTTTGGTATCAGGATGATGCTGGCCTCATAGAATGAGTTAGGGAGCAGTCTTCTCTTCTCAAACTTTTGGAGCAGTTTCAGTAGAAGTGGTACCAGCTCTTTTTTATATGTCTGCTTGGAAATCTCTCTGTTCCTGGACTTTTCAGGTTGATAGTCTTTTTATTACTGATTCAATTTTAGAATTCATTAATAGTCTGTTCCAGGTTTCAGTTATTCCTGGTTCAGTCTTGGGAGAGTATATGTTTTCAAGAATTCATCCATTTCTTCTGTGTTTTCTATTTCGTTTGCATAGAGATCTCCATAATCATTTCTAAGATTTTTTTAAACATTCTGCTGAATTAGGTATAGTCTTCATCATTTCTGATTATTTTTATTGAATCTTCTCCCTATTAGTCTAGTGAGATGGTCTATCAATCTTATTTATTATTTCAGAAAACTAACTCCTGGAATCGTTTTGGTTTTTCTCATGACAATTTTCTTTAATTCAGTTCTGATTTTGGTTATTTCTTGTCTTTTGCTGACTTAGGGGTTGGGTTGCTCTTGTGTTTCTAGTTCCATGAGTTGTTATGTTGAATTGTTAATTATCTCTCTAACTTTTTGATGTGGTTATTTTTCACAATAAACTTTTCTCCTAACATTACTTTATCTGTACCCCAGAGATTCTGATATATCTTTGCTTTCATTAGGATCAAAGAACTTCATGATTTCTGCCTTAATTTCATTGTTTACCCAGAAGTCATTCGAGACAGGTTGTTTAATTTCCTTGTAATTGTGTGGTTTAAAGAAATATTTGTAGCTTTGATTTCTATTTTTTTGCACTGTGGTCTGAGTGTGGTTGGTATGATTTCAGTTTCTTTGAATTTTCTGAGGAATGCTTTATGTCTGACTGTGTGGTTAATTTTAGAATATGTGCCACATACAGAAGAGAAGAATGTACTTTCTGATTTTTGGGTGGAAAGTTCTGCAGATGTTTCAAGTTAATGACCTCTGTGTTTTTTATCATTGTTTAAAGTTAGTATATTTTTTTTCTAATTTAGAATATTAACCCCTGCTTTTTTTTTTTCTGTTTTCCATTTGCTTGGTAGATTATTTTCCATCCCTTTACTTTGAGCCTATGGGTGTCACTGTGTTTGAGATGAATTTCTTGAAGATGGCATACAGCATACACATTTTTCCTCTTAATCCAACTGGTCACTCGGTGCCTTTTAATTGGGGCATTTAGCCAATTTACATTCAGAGTTAGTATTTATATGTGGAGATCTGATTCTGTCATCATGTGGTTAGTTGGTATTATACAGACATAATTGTGTGCTTTATAGTGTCACTGATCTATGAACTTCAGTGTGTGTGTGTGGCTAGTAACAGTCTATAGTGTCACTGATCTATGAACTTAAGTGTGTGTGTGGCTCGTAACAGTCTTTATTTCCATGTTTAGCACTACCTTCAGGACCTCCTATAAGGCAGGTCTGGTGTTAATGAATTCCATTTGCATTTGTTTGTAGGAAAAAATACAGAGATATCTGGTGTACTATTACCTAGTTGCTTCAGTATTCACATCTTGCAAAACTGTGGTAAAGTGTTAAAATACATTGATATAGTCAAGGTACAGGAATATTTTCATTATGATGGGGATTCTCCATATTACTTTTGTAAAACTTCACTTGCTTTTCTCCAGATTCTATCTCCTCATTCACCCTGGAAACCATCTCAATTTATATAATTTTTTATCATGTTGCCTGGAAGAGGGAAGATCTAGTTATGTTAGGAGAGATTCTTTACAGATTTAAATTTTCTCCCACAAAAGATATCTTTGCAGAGCCATTTCAAAATATAGCAAAGAAACATATTTTGGGGTGAAAAATTGATTTCCTTCTTTGTTGACTCGTGTCAGAGTCAGGTTGGAAAGTAAGCCACATTATATAAAGCTAAATAAAACTCATCTGCTGAGGTTTTATGGTTTGTAGGATGTGACTCTCCAGAATCTTTAGATAGAAATTTGGGCAAGAGATTTAAAGAAGCTGTATTTCAGTGTTCAGGCAAGAATGCACACTCTTACCACTTCTTTTCAACATGGAAGTACTAGCAAGAGTAATCAGATCAGAAAAAGAAATAAAAGCTATCTAATCAGAAAGGAAGAAGTTAAATTATCTTTATTTGCAGATGGTATAATTCTATATGTCGAAAACTCCAAATACTCCACCAAAAAAAAAAAATGATAGAACTAATGAATCAATACAGTAATCTAAAAGGATACAAAATTAACATACAAAAATTCATGGCATTTCTATAAAAGATATATTGACCTGTGTAATTAGATCTCATTTGTCAATTTTGGCTTTTCTTGCCATTACTTTTGGTGTTTTAGTCATGAAGTCTTTTTCCCATGCCTATGTCTTGAATGGTATTGCCTACATTTTCTTCTAGGGTTTTTATGGTTTTATGTCTTAATATTTAAGTCTTGAATCCATCTTGAGAATGTAGTAGTTAATTTCTAAAAGTTTTCTGTTTGGTTAAGTTCCCCTTTTCAAATCCATTGACTATAGAGAGCAGCCTTTTGTTGGGGCTGTTTTGTCTGTGCCTGTTGGTTTTTTCAGGCTACTGACTTCAGCACCCATTCTGGTTAAGTGAGGCAAAAAGAAATACCAGAGAACCAAAAAACAGGTTAGTCTTTGTGCCCAGAGGCCATACGTTGTTGTTCCTTCTTTCTTTCATCTTTCACAGTCTTAAGTTTATTATATATATATATATATATATATATATAAATTCAAGGATTTTACATTAGCAGGCAGTTTTTTTTTAAATATAAGAAGACCAAATGGAAAAAAAAATGTCTATTTTCCCAAAAGTGGAGTCAACAATGACTTTTTTGATGACAGTCACATTTTGTTGGTGACAACTACTAAAACAGTGTAATTATACTTCATATAATAATTTTGTTATACACTTATTTTGGAATGAAAGGCTCAATATCATCATTTTACCCATAGTGCTCCAAAGACTTTAGTATTATTTCAAAATGAATCCAAAACTAACAATTTTTCTTTTTTTCTTTGCTTTTTTTCTTTTGAGGCAGAGTTTCACTCTGCTGCTCAGGCTGGAATGCAGTGATGTAATCTTGACTCACTGCAACCTCCACCTCCTGGGTTCCAGTGATTCTCATGTCTCAGCCTCCCGAGTAGCTGGTAGTACAGGTGCTCATGACCATGCCTGGCTATTTTTTTTGTATTATTAGTAGAGACGAGGTTTTATCATGTTGGACAGGCTGTTCTCCCACTCCTGACCTCAAGAGATCCGCCCGCCTTGGCCCCACAAAGTGCTGAGATTACAGGTGTGAGCCACCGCACCCAGGCCTTGGCCCCACAAAGTGCTGAGATTACAGGTGTGAGCCACCGCACCCAGCCCAAAACTAACAATTTTCAAAAGCATTTTATATAGCAACATGAAATATTTTATAACTCTTTTATTAGCTCTATGTAATGCATATGAGAGAAAAACACCACTTTTCTTACTTGCACTGATATCGTTAAAGAGAATAAAAGTATCTTCTTACTTTCTACTGCTATTATTCGAAGTGTAGAGACTTTCCCCCTTTAAGACTAGAAATAAGAAAAATACTGCCACTTTAACAAAAACTATTAGTATTTAATTCAGCAACATAATATTATATATACACACAGGTGTCTCTAATTTGGCTTAATTTTATAATAACTATAACAACAGTGAAAGATAAATTAAAGATTTGGAAATCAAATCCAAATGAAATGATAATATATGGAAAAGTGAATTACCGTTTATGTATGAACACATGATTTCCACTTTTGTTTGCTATTTATTTGAGACTTCAGTTCTTTGATCAGAACACAGAAATGTGTGTTTAACTTGATCACACGTTTGAAAATCATTTCCGACTTGTTTCATGTGTGACTGGTGGAGTTTATTATGTACTTGTGAATGTGAATCAAAGTCTTTAAAGCTAATAACCATAATAACAATTATTACGCCATTGACTTATCATAGTAATCATGGGTATTTTTGGCATTACCACTACATAATACAAAGCAGAAAAAAATACACAAATACATAAAGGCCTGCTGTAGAGAAATATCTGACTGTAGAACCTAGGGCATGAATATAAATTATGCATAACTCCATGCAGGCAAATTTCTCTGGGCCCCAGTTCCTCATCATAAAACAAGTTTCTCATCTATATGACTTATACTTCTGTCTAAATCACTCTAAATTTAAGAGGAAGTTTCTATTTCTATCACTGTCCTAATTTATTAGATCATCACAGGAAGGCAATTACATATTTCTGGGATTTAAGAGTCCTTTGTATGTGGGTTGCAAGGTGGAAAGGGATAGAGACAAGAGATGATTCCTTTGACTCCTCTATCAGTCTGTGATACTTGTGTACCTGGATAGACGTAAGTATCTTGTATCTTTCCATAAGTAGTATGGTCAACTCTATAAGATTTTCACCAACTTTGTGTAACAAATATTTTCGAATCCCTTTGCCATGCTGCAATTAAAACATAGATTCCATAACCAAACTATAGGTGTCTTTTCAAGAAAATCTACATCAATATAACACACAAGGAGTTACAGAAGGAAGGCAATTGAAAGTATAACAATATACATTCCAAAATGCAAATGTTCAAGCAAACTATAACAGAAAACATTGTGAAGTGCTAAATGCTTACATCTAATTCTACACAAGGCAGGCAAAGTGCTGTTCTGATGATTTGAGTATCATGATCGCGCTGTTAATGGCATAACTTTATAAAATAGTGAACTCAAAGGACAGCGTGAACAAAAAGTGTACAAGTGACACTTGACTATAGTTGCTTTATTGGAAAATAACATTATTAAAATTATACAAATATTTGAAATTTTTGTATTTATTACTGTTATATGCTAGTCCTGTTAAGCAACATTTGCATACACATGATTGGCCACATACAGAATATGAGAGTCCTTTGTTAAGATAGACAGACTGCCATGACCATCACAAGATTTTTAGCAATATACTCCTCCTCCTGGTGATAATCAAACACATCCTCACAAAATTCTAAAATTTTAAGTAGTTTTAGCAGCCCAATCTGAAGCTATCATTCTAAAAGGACACTTATTTCTTGAGATTTATAAGGATACTGGACATACATAGAAAAACAGGTAGCTGGCAAATTAAAATGAGACTGAACGTTCTGGTGAGTAGCGACTTTATCCTCCACCTCATCCGTTTTATAACTTAGGCTAGACTTCTATGCATAAATATTTCTTTTTTTTTTGAGACGGAGTTTCACTCTCCTTACCCAGGCTGGAGTGCAATGACGCGATCTCGGCTCACCGCAACCTCCGCCTCCTGGGTTCAGGCAATTCTCCTGCCTCAGCCTCCTGAGTAGCTGGGATTACAGGCACGCGCCACCATGCCCAGCTAATTTTTTATATTTTTAGTAGAGACGGGGTTTCACCATGTTGACCAGGATGGTCTCGATCTCTTGACCTCGTGATCCACCCGCCTCGGCCTCCCAAAGTGCTGGGATTACAGACTTGAGCCACCGCGCCCGGCCGCATCAATATTTCTTAAACTGAGTATCCATAGTTTGCATTATACAAATAAAATTTACAATCAAAATGAACAATTTTGCACTGATATTTAAAGATGTATGAGTTGTAGACATTTCCTTTTGTCAAACTAAGGTGAAGTGCCTTCAAAAACATTCAGCTCAGATTTTGGTTTAGATAAAAGTGCCGAAAGCCTTCACTAGCTATAGTAGTTTCTCAAGTAATAGGTTGAATAATTCCCTGCCCATGCAAGTGTTCCAAGCTCTTAGATTTCGCAGAACAACCAAGTACTCATTTGCATTGACCGTGCCATTATGATGGAATTTAAAATATCCTCATTTATGCAACATGATAGTCTATCTTCCAACACAGAAATACCATCTACTTCGAAACCTATAAATGTGAAATTTATAAAGGTATATACAAATTGCTTTAATAGTTGTGTGAAAGTTCACAGAGTTACTGTATATAGATAGAGCTAAAATACATATAACATGAGTTAAAATGTTGCATTGGGAGTCTGCTTGCTATTTGATACTGGCATTTAAATTTATAGTTGCATCTGTCCTTCTAGTCAAGTAAGTTTAGGAAATGTAGAATATGAATCAGTTTCTCAGATTCTAATATTTCAAAAATCAGTAAATTAACTTGGCAAATGTTATAACATCATCTAAATAAAGTCTAATGATTAGGAAGTCTATTACAGAGTTCCCCAACCCCTGGGTCACAGACCAGTACCAGTACCAGTACCAGTACCAGTACCAGCCCATGGCCTGCTAGGAACTGGGTCACACACCAGAAGCTGAACAGCAGGAGGAGAGCAGCAGGCAAGAAGCTTCAACTGTATGTACAACCTCTACCCATTACTCATTACTGCTTGAGCTCTTCTCCTGTCAGATCAGTGGCGGCATTAGGTTCACACAGCAGTGTGAACCCTATTGTGAACTGCACATGGGAGGGATGTAGGTTGCATGCTCGTTATGAGAATTGAATGCCTGGTGATCTGTTACTGTCTCCCATCACTCCCAGATGGGACTGTCTAGTTGCAGAAAAACATGCTCAGGGCTCCCACTAATTCTATATTATGATGAGTTATATAGTTATATTATTATAAATTACAATGTAATAATAATAGAAATAAAGTGCACAAAAAAAATGTAATGCATTTGAATCATCCTGAAATCATCTACCCTTCCTGGTTCATGGAAAAGTTGTCTTTTATAAATTGTCTTTTATAAAGTGGTCCCTAACCTGATGCAAATGTGTTAGGGATCTCTGGTCTATTATATCATAAGTTATTAAGTATTAACAAAAGAGAAATTAGATATGGCTTCATTCATATTGTGCTTTCTTAACTTGACTGATCTGCTGCAGGAGGAAAAGAAATCAAGCTATAGATGAGGCCTAATGAAATTGCATGCTTTTTGTTCTGATCACAAGTTCCATAATACTCCAATAACAAAAATTGTTTTCAAAACTTAAACTTATACAAAATTCAGATTTGTATGTCTTTGAGTGTGTGTGTGTGTGTTTGTGTGGGGGTGGGCTTAGTTCTCTTATTTTGAAAGCGGCAATTCACCATCTTCATTTGGCATCAGAGACATCCAGCATTTTATATATATTTGACTAGTACAATATAAAAAATGACAACCTCATAAAATATATGAAATTTATCTGAAAACTTTGGTTTTTCTCTCCTATTCCTATCACAATGGTACACAATCCATAACTGTCTTAACCTTAAACTACGATGATCTATTATCAATAGAAATGTGATTTTAATGGTGAACAAGGTAAATTATAAAGGCTGCTTGGTGGCATATGATAGTAGGCAAGTGGATACTACAGGTATTTAATATCCTAAACAGAAAGCATAAATGGATAGAAGTGCACATGTAGGTTGAATATAAATGTACATACAGGTTGAAATGCTTGGGACCAGAAGTGTTACAGATTTCAGACGTTTTTCAGATTTTAGAAAGCTTGCATTATCAATAACACGATATCTTGGGGATAGAACCCAAGTCTAATAACAAGATGTACTTATATTTCACAAGGAATTTATACACATCGCCTGAAGGTACTTTTATTTTTCCTTTGGGGCTGCTGAATCAACTGTGTGTTGTACACCTGCATTTTGACTGCAACCTGTTGCATGAGATCAGGTGTGGAACTTTCCCCTTGTGTCATTACATCAAAACTCAAAACATTTTAATTTTGAAGCATTTTGGATTTCAAATTTTTAGATTGGAAATAGCCAATCTGTATATATTACTATATAGGAAACATAGGTTTAGTGTTCATCCTTCCTTAAAGTAGTTGCCACTGAGACCCACAAATGTTCTGAGTTTCTCATTCAGTGAAGGTGTAATATAAGTCAGAATGGATACAATCAGTTCCAGCCTTTGGCATAGTAGTTGTGCTCTACACACAGTTGCTTCAGGCACATGATGTGCTCACTTTGAAATGCACTTTTAAAATTTAAAAAGATGGTTATTTAAAATTAATGTTAAAGGATACTTTATTTTTAAGGAAAAGCAAGTGTTTGAACCAAAACATAAAATCATATTTTTAAAATAGTTTTTTTTTTGTTTTTAAGGACAAACAGAATTGTTTGTCATTGGCTCCCTATAGAGAATGCTGTATCTTAAGAAAATTTAGTGTGAGTAGTTTGTATTTGCTAAATGCTATAGCTGTTTTATTATTTAGACAAATAGAACACTGAGATAAATAGAATATAAGTACATAAGTGTGTGTGTGTGTGTGAGTGTGTGTGAAGAATATTCTACACAGTAATAAAACCCCACTGTGTTACACTTTCCAACAGTGACGAGTTTGAAGTACCCCTAGGAGTCACAGTGATATCACCTAACCTACCAATGTTCAGAGCAATTTTCAATTCATTGATTCCTTGCCTAAGAAGAAAAAGTCAAGAGTATTCACTCTCCTACACGAAACAAAATAAAAATCAAATAACTCTGTAGGGGGGAAACTTTCTATGTTGACAGTTTTAGGACATGCTTGATTTTCTTTCAAACTTTAATAAGAAGAGATCCGGCAACGTGTGACAGCTGTAACTCAGCTAATTAAATGATTTAATCCTACCACCTTATAAATCAATATTCAGGAAATGTTAGATTATATTTGAAAAATCTGCTCAACAAGTCAATTTATATTTTGCTCTCAAAATAAAATAAAATGATATATATAGATATATTACTGATGAAAAACTGTATACTAATACAATAGTGTTTTGCTCTCAAATCAAATATCGGCATATCTAGACTCTTTTAATGCTTTTTTTGACAAGTAGGATAGTGAATACATTGTATTATGTTATAGAAACATTGAATTACTATAGACAAGTGGCACCTTTTGCTGTAAAGCATCAAATGGTAAACACCTTAGACTTCGTAAACCAAGAGGCAAAACTGAAGTTACTGTGTGAGTAGATTCTACTGAGTGAACACGGTAAAAGATAAATGCTGCTTATTGACATACAACAGCATAAAAGTGCATTTCATAGGCATTAAGTTTCCTAAAGACAGAAAATACAAATAAATAAGAATTAGGTGAAAATTGATAAAAGATAGACACACACACTCACACACACTCACACACACACACATGCATATATATATACATGTATGTATGTTTGTATGTGTATATGTAGCTTTTATACATATATAGCCATATACATATGCATATGCATATACATATATATATAGTGTGTTTATATAAAATCACCTTTACTTATATAAGAGAGAAATCAAATTTCTATGTTCTCCAGCTATGTATATATAAATAAAACATTCTTAGACTAAACACTCTGATTTGTAGAACACACCGTTATGGTATTTTTTGAATTGGCATTACTAATCTTTCCATTGAAAGATTAGCATTTGGAGACTATTTAGCATTGACATTAAATATCCTTCTTTCCTTTTCTTTCTCCTCTCTCTTCATATGGGAATTTTAGTATACTTACATGTAGTATCAGGCTGTAGTTATATTTCTTCATACACGAGATGTAAAAAAGAAAATAGATGAATATTTAGACTTTAGATGTGAAATCTATTTTTTTTTCCTCTAACTAGCACTGGTGCTTCTTACACTACAGCATTGATTGATTTTTCTTTATCCTGGTCTGATTATTTTCTCTACTGTGTTCTGATTGACCACAATAGAGAAATCATTGCTGAAGTAAGTGCTACTTTAATACTTCCTATTATTAAGAAATAGCATAAGAAAATATCACAATAATCAATTTAACATCCGTTTTTCAAAATATATTTTGTATCTCCTTAGTATTACAAAAAAAAAGAGTTCAGTACTAAAATGATTATCAACATTTGAATTACTCTAGTATTTTGGATATTTTGAAACCTACCTAAAGTGTAACATTTCATTGAGGCTGATGTTTCCTACACTTCTTATTCACTTAAGCCACATGAAAAATTTAGAGTAGATTTGTTCTATGACACAAATTCAAAAACATTCAAATTTACCAGCTGAATGATCTTCAGGGTTTTAGCATGCTTTATTTAGTGTCATTGTCTCAATTTAATTTGAAATTATACAGTAAGTGAAAAGAAGCTTTTAAAGCACTCAATTTATTTTAAAGAATTGACATTGTAAGATTAATTGCTTAGGAAGCTTTGTGAACAATTAGCCTCTCTAAACAACAAGTTTTCTTTCTAGAACTGTTTGCTAATTACTTGAAAAAAAAATGACTGAAGCCATGGGTTGAAAAATACATAATGGAAATTATAATTCAAAAAAATTGTTTGCTGTGATCAGAACAACACTGACCACAGGAAGAAAAAGTATTCATGAAGATAATTTTTAACTCAATACCTTATATCTAGTGTTTTCCTTTTATAGCATGAGGCTTTGCTACCTTTTAAAATATGTTTTATTATTCAAGGCACAATCTAAAATGCTGCTTTTCCAACCTTTTAAAGCAACTAATTCTTCTCTAACTCTTACAATTCCAAAAATCTTAAATAAGTTTTTTAGACAAAAACCTCAGTGTTTTTAAAAATATATGCATGTATTTGTTCCTGTCTTTTGCTTGGCTTGCTAGAGAGAAAGTTTCCTTGTGTTATTTCCTGGTTTCCTAGTGCAGTCATTCTAAATCATTTTAGTCAGTACTAAAATGATTATCAACATTTGAATTACTCTGGTATTTTGGATATTTTGAAACCCACCTAAAGTGTAACATTTCATTGAGGCTGATGTTTCCTACACTTCTTATTCACTTAAGCCACATGAAAAATTTAGGGTAGATTTGTTCTATGACACTTAATATCAAAAAATCAGCCTTCTCTTCAGTGTTTATATCACTAATTCTATAACTCTATAGGTAGAGTTTGTAGAGAAGAGTGTTTAGGGCCGGGCGCGGTGGCTCACGCCTGTAATCCCAGCACGTTGGCAGGCCGAGGCGAGTGGATCACCTGAGGTCAGGAGTTCGAGACCAGTCTGACCAATATGGTGAAACCCTGTCTCTATATTAAAAAAAAAAAAAAAAAAAAAAAAAAGAGTGTTTAGCACATAGAAAATGCCCAATAAATTATTTACATAATTCTATACCTCTATAAGTAGAGTTTGTAAAGAAGGGTGTTTGGCAAATAGCAAGTGCCCAATAAATCACCCTTACTTTCAACAGTGGGGGAGTTGAACAAATGAAGAAAAGTTACATTTAAAGGTAAAAACATAGCAGAGAGGAGGCAATATTTGGCAGAAACATAAGATGCTGTTGTAACTATTTTTTTTAGTTTATTTGAGCAATTTAGGATCTTTTCAGGGAAACAGAAGAAGGCTGTGAAGATATAGATTGTTCTATTACGCTGCAGAAAAAGAAACCTGCTCACATGCACTGCAAATTCATTGGTCTGTGCAGTGGGACTTACTCTTTACTTGGCTCACACTTCAATCTCACTGTGAGTCTGAACTGTTATCACAGTTGATTTCATGGTATTTCAAAGCCTATGGCAGAGACTTATGCAGGTCTTCTTGGATTTTTGGTTGTCTGTTTAGCATCTTCATTTGAAACCTAAAAGTTATTTCAAATTTTACATCCCCAAAATCATATTCTTGCAAACTTCCTCTATCCTTGTGCTTCCACATCCTAGTTACCAGCAACTTTATTTTCCATGTTTAGATCAAAACAACCAGGTATATATTTGATGCTGCATACCTAATCTATGAGAAAACCTTGTATTCGCTCCCTCATCCTTGCCACTATCACCACCCAAAGCTAAGACACTGTGATGGGCTGAACTGTATTCCCCTCAGATTCCCAAGATGAAGCCCTAATCCCCATCTTTCAAAATGTGACTCTAATCTGTTACAGGACTTTTCATTTAAAAATGTGATTAGGATAAAATGATACCATGAAGGTGGGCCCTAATCCAGTATGACTGGTGCCATTATAAGAAGAGATGAGGACATAGAGAGATAGCAGGGATGCTGGGGCACAGAGGAAACACCATATGAGAAGACAGCAAGAAAGGACTATCTGCAAGCCAAAGAGAAAGGCCTCAGAAGAAACGTCTAGCCTCAGACTGTGAGAAAATAAATGTTTGTTGTGTATAACACCTGGTCTGTGCTATTTTATATGGCAACTCTAGCAAACTAATATAGTTACCATTATCTCCCACCCATAGTGTTGCAATATCATCTGATCTTTCTCTCTGTGTCTTTTTTTTGTTCTTTGAAACAGTCTCACTTTATTGTCCAGGAGGCAGTGCAGTGGCACCATCTTGGCTCACTGCAACTTCCACCCCCTGGACTCAAGCAATTCTCCTGCCTCGGCCTCTCAAGTCTGGAACTACAGGGTCGCATGACCATGCCTGGCTAATTTTTGTATTTTTAGTAGAATTCACCATGTTGGTCAGGCTGTTCTCGAACTCCTGACATTAAGTGATCCACTGGCCTTCGCCTCCCAAAGAGCTGGGATTATAGGTGTAAGAATTGGACCCATACAATATCTAGAGTTATTCTTTTAAACAATTTTCACTGTGGGATTCTTCTGCTTAAGGGCATCTAGTTATTTCCTCTTTCAATCAGAACAAAATATGCAGGTTCCCTCTGTTTTTCTGGGCTCTACAGTGTTTTCAAAGGAGACTTCTTGAACCTCAGCTTCTTCCATGACTCTCCTTTTCTCTCTACTCTCGTCACAGTGGATGCCAAACTGTTCTTTGAACACACCTAACAGGCTGCTGCCTCAGGGCCTTTGCATGTGTAGTTCTATCTGCTTTTTCATTATTTCTTCATGATTTTCAGGTTCAGTACTTTAAACTTCTGTCATATTTCTGTTCTAAGGTAATGCTATCGGGCAGCCGTCTCTAAAGTAACTCCCTGCTGACACCGTCACGTTTTATATTACCTTTTCCTACTTCATTTTCTTCATAGCACATATGTACTTGTTTACATGTTTCTGAAATTCTTCCTACCACTAAACGTTAAGCCACATAAGAACAGGGATGATGTTTACTTCACTCCATGCTGTGCTCCCAAATTTAGAATTGCTTGTGGCACATATTTGATATTCAAAAAAATATTCAATTCAAAAGCATGAATGAACAAAATAATTTCTTAAGACTATAAAGAGAGATTACCTTGTTTATAAAATTGCTTAGCTGAGTTCTGGCTAATGTTTTCTGCCATTACTTTGGTAGTCAGCTAGGTAGCCTTTTTCCTCCTATTTCTGATCCATTTTTTCCTATAGTTGAGTTTCACGCTTTGGCCTTGTCTTTCTTTGCTTCTGTCCCAATTGGAAACCTACTCCTGGAATGAGTTGTCTCTTCTGTCACCTTTATTTGGAATTATAATGCAAATTATTATGGCAGCCCTAGCAAACTAATTATAATGCATAATTCTAATTCCTGTTAATTTAATCATCCAAAATTTATTTTCTGGCCATTTTCAGTCCTAAATGATTTTCTGTTGTTTTTGTTTTTTGTTTAACTGCTGCTGCTGTTGTTGCTTTCTGCTCTTTGTTTTCTACAGAAAAGACCAAAGTCTTTGATGAAAATGAAAAGGTACAAAGGCGGGAGACAGCTAACTAAATAAAGTACAATGTGTTTCCCTTTTGTCCTCTCCTTCCAATATGACCTATGTCTCGAACATTTCAATTTCCTCATGCTTTTTCCCAGCTCAAATTGTTTCCACTATTCATCACTTTTGGTACATGTCTCCTCACTCATATTTAGTATCCTTAAAGGAAAAAATAAATGTACTGCACATACAAAAGCTATGTCTTGTCCTAAGAACAAATTTGAGAGATGATTATTTAGCTTAAAGATAACAATTTCAAAATGCTTGGTGTAAATAAGTATACCATTTCATGTAGGTGTGACCTGAGGCTGACACCTATTTCCTGTTTACATTTCAATATCTCCTGAAATTGGGGTTTTATTACCAAACAAAAGAGAAACTTGAAATGTACTTTTGCTGAAAATTAAATTCTTAGCCTGTAAAAAGTAGCAAATATTTTGCTAGCATTTTTATATTATGATCTCATACTTTCATAACAGATATGAATCATATTTTTATCTAATTTATTTGGTTTCACATATCAAAGATTGTCACATCATCAGAGCTGAATTTTATCACTGAGTTTTACACACAGCCAGAAAAAGGAAAAGAGCTTTTAAAAATAGCATGTTAAAAAATATCCCTCAAAAGTTAAATTCAAATGGAATATTCAGCTTTATCAGTTACTTTATCACAAATGAGTTCCATAATTAATTGTTGACAAAATTGATAGCAATCACAGCCAACATACTTATACTATTACTAAGAAAATCACTTCCAAAATAATGCAGGATATGGTTTGACTTAATTTGCTGCATTAGTTTTTTATTACTACTTGATATGGTTTGGATTTGTGTCCTCACCCAAATCTCATATCCAATTATAATCTCAAGGATTGGAGGTGGGGCCTGGTGGGAGGTGATTAAATCATGTGGTAGTTTCTCATTAATAGTTTCGCACCATCTCCCTAGTGCTGTTCTCATAAAGAGCTCTCATGCTGTCGGCTTGTTTACTATAAGGACACATGCACACGAATGTTCATTGCAGCACTGTTTACAATAGCAAAGACCTGGAACCAACCCAAATGCCCATCGATGATAGACTGGACTGGGAAAATGTGGCACATATACACCATGGAATATTACGCAGCAATAAAAAATTATGAGTTTGTGTCCTTTGTAAGGACATGGATGAATCTGGAGAATATCATTCTCAGCAAACTGACACAAGAACAGAAAAGGAAATACCGCATATTCTCACTCATAGGCAGGTGAGAAAAATGAGAACACATGGACACAGGGAGGGGGTCTACTACACACAGGGGTCTATTGGGGGGAATGGAGGAGGGACAGCGGGGGGGAGGGAGCTGGGGAGGGATAGCCTGGGGAGAAATGCCAAGTGTGGGTGAAGGGGAGGAAGGCAGCAAAACACACTGCCATGTGTGTACCTATGCAACTATCTTGCACGTTCTGCACATGTACCCCAAAACCTAAAATGCAATAAAAATTTAAAATAAATAAATAAATAAATAAATAAATAAATAAATAAATAAAAGTATGAAGCACCTTCACCCCTCCCTCTTCTTTCTGATGCAGACATATAAGATGTTTTGCTTCCTCTTCACCTTCTTCTGTGATTCTAAGTTTCCTGAGGCCTATCCAGAATGGATACCATTCTTCCTGTACAGCCTGCGGAACAATGAGCCAATTAAACTTCTTTTAATTGTACTTGGGCTTCTGGGGCACATGTACAGATCATGCAGAGTTGTTGCATAGGTATATACATGTCAATGTGGTTTGCTGCCTCCATCTTCCTCTCACTATATCTGGCATTTTTCCCCATGTTATCCCTTCCCAACCTCCCCACCCACCGCTGTCCCTCCCTTAATTGCTCCCAACAGACCCCAGTGTGTGATGCTCCCCTCCCTGTGTCCATGTGTTCTCATTGTTCAACATCCACCTATGAGTGAGAACATGCAGTGTTTGATTTTTCTGTTCTAGTGTCAGTTTGCTGAGAATGATGGTTTCCAGATTCATCCATGTCCCTACAAAGGACATGAACTCATTATTTTTTATGGCTGCATAGTATTCTATGCTGTATATGTGCCACATTTTCCTTGTCCAATCTATCATCCATGAGCATTTAGGTTGGTTTTCTTTATAAATTATCCAGTCTCACTTATTTCTTTATAGCAGTGCAAGAATGGATTAATACACTACTGTAACCAGTTGCCATAAACATAATGGCTTAAAACCATACACATTTATTTTCATACAGTTCTGAAGGTCAATAGGGCTACATTCCTTCTGGAAGTTTCAGGGAAGAATCTGTTTCCTTGTCTTTTTTTTAGATTTGTGAGGTTATTTGTATTGTTTATTGGCTCGTGAGCTCTTCCTTGTTTCACTTTAATCTTTTGGGTCTAGTCTTCTACCTCTGACCTTGGTCCTCCTTCCTCTGTTTTGTAAGGATACTTGTGACCACATTAGGCCCACGTGGATAATACGGAATAATCTCCCGATCTCAAATCTTTAACTTAATCACATCTGCAAAGCCCCTTTCACCATCTAGGGTAATACATTGACAGGCTCTAGGGAATAGGATGTATACATGCTTGGAGAGAGTATGAAAAAACAGTGGATACATACATACACACAGACACACACACAGACACACACACATACATGTAATTTATGTGTATGCATAATTTATGTTCAAGCATTGGATATTTTCAGTTGATTCCATTGCATTATGGAGCCATAATAAATAAAAACACGAATCACAGACAATCTTTTTGTTTGGGAGTTAGTGTACTGGATTGCTCTAAGAATAACCTAGGCTGTAACTAATTTTCTGTTTTCCTCTTTTTTTTTTTTCTTTTTCCCTCTGACTGTCATACTGACACTCTGTTTGTGCCAGAAGTATTTTAGCGTTGAATGCTAGGCACATTGGATAGTTGGACACATTGGTCACTGTCTGATATTGATTATATTTCACTATATCAAAACTCACAATACATCTCAACTTCTAGATTTCAGCACATCACCATGTTAAAGCTACTTCAGCAATCTTGTCATCTCAATTTTTCACACTTCTTCATTTGTTTGTTATTTTGACAATCATGTACCACAACACATACCAATAGGTAATGCTATTAAAAATTTGAGAAACTGTAGCATCAACATTGTCAAACCTCATGTCACAGATAAAGTAACTTAATAATGATCCAGGAATATTTTAAAATCATGTATTTGTCAAAGTACTCTTAAAGTGGTATACTGTCTTTCTTTTACTTTTCTTATTTTTGATAAAGAAGAATACTTTAAATGCTAATACCAATGTTTCTTCTTTCCTGTCCATCTCATGTTTACTTAAAAGATTCATGTGACAAGCTAGGTCAACTATGCCTTTAACCATTGGTTTAAATATTGACTGTGGCTGCTTCTGTGCTCTGATAGCTAGTTGAGTAGTCGCAACAGAGACTCTCTACCTACAAAGCCAAAACCATTTGTTATCTGGCTCTTTACAGATAATAAAAATTCAGTCTTTTCAAACAAGGGTCAGCAAACTTCTCTCATGGATACACTAGATAAGTTTGCTGATCCTTGTTTGAAAAGATTGAATATCATCAGTGCCTCAGTGAATGAGCAAAGATATTTCTAAGGCACTAAAAATATGTTTCAGTTTAATATAGTTTAATACACACATCCAAGTTACCAACCATGCAAGTGGAAAATTATTGCCCCTATTGCTGTGTGTGCCAGTGCGTTCTGTTGTCATTTCAACCCTTGAGCTCTACCTTGATTCTGTAGGGCTTCATTCGGAAATTAAGGATAGATTTTAGCACCTCTTCCTTCTTCTCACTCTCTGCATTAGCCAGTCTTGTTAATTCATACGTGTGTGTGTGTGTGTGTGTGTGTGTGTGTGTGTGTGTGTGTAGACACAGACACACATTTCTTCCATTACTGTTCATTTCCACCACTGCCAGTCAGGTTCAAACCAACATTGTCTTTCAATCGGCCCTGTGCTTGTATCTCTTGATTATTATTCTAGAATGCCAATATGAGCTTTCTAAAATTAATTTTGATGTTTTATTTCCAGTTTTCCTAAAACTCTTGATGGTTATCATTGTTCCTAGGATAAAATACAAAATAATGAGGATGACTTATAAGACTCTGAATCTAAAAATATAATCTGCCTCCTCCCATATCACTCTTTTCTTGGTCACTATAGGTAAAATACACCATCCATATATTATTTCCCAGAATGAGCTAAGCTATTTTCTTTACTTACAGCCTTCCTCCTCCCAGTGCTGTAGGTCTCAGCTCAAATTTCAATGGGGAAAAGTGCTTTATATTTTGCCTAAATACATTATCACTCCCTTGATTTTTCTCATAACATTTCATCATGTTTCTTCATGGCACTTAACATAACTTGGATATTATCTACATATGAGAATCTATTTATTTAATGTCAGTACCCTGTAGTAAACTATAAAGTCTGATCTTCCTCATCCTCCACTCCATGCCAAGACCTCGCACAAGGCATAACATCTCACCGGTATTTAACAAATAATTATTCAATATTCCTTTAATTGTTATATTTATTTAGCATTCAGATTTTACTATTTTATGCTTGGTATTTGGGAAAATATTTTTATTTTTTGGCAAAATTATTCTTTATCTTTTTGGGATTGCCTTCTGCTTAGGATCCATCATGGCCCTCCTATTCCATGTAAGCCAGTGGCTACTTTGGAAAACTTTACCACTGTTTTCTTACATGTATCTATGTTCCTCAGTTGACCTAGTCCTAATTCCTTGGAAATATATATTATCTAACAGAGCTATATTATGAACTAATATGTGTTTTCACTCTCCTCTTGTTGAAGCAACTGCAATCAAACCTAAATAACACAACTAGAATTAATTTTTTCAATTGACTTATTTTAAAGAAAAACAAAACCAAAAACAGGTAGTCTATTAGAGCCAAAAACAGATAGATCAGATATGTCTTATGCTAATTCATCCATTGAACAGATATATGACGAATTTACCAGTCACTTATAAAGGAGGAGAAAAAAGGACAAGCATTACAATAAACCTGCTGATGTCAGCATAATCACTCAGATTATTGTTAAAAAAAAAAAAGTTACCCTAATTAATATCCATAGAAACAGACAAGCCACATTTAATGACTGAAACATTGCAAAGTAATTCTTTCTGAGTAACAGAATATACCCCAAAGAATAAATTATAGATTTTGTTATGTTTCACATAACAAACAATAGAATTTTATAATTCATATTTATTTCATGCTAGAGAACAGAGTCTAGATACAGCCCTGTCCTAGAGTACTAACTTATTTGTTATGTAGACTGTTACATCAACAGTCTAGGGAAAAAGAACTGGTCCACAATTAATTTTTGTTGAACTATTACATTCATGTTAACTTTGTCATATTTAGCATTTTATCTATTTCACAGAAACAAACTTTTTATCGAGAAGAAAAATTGAAACTCATGAAAGTCAATAAACAAATGAGTTTTCAACAGCTACATCCTTTTATTTCTCATACAAATTTGTTACAATTTAGAGAAGTATGAAACAAACTACAAGTATGATTTACAATCCTGTGACACTTACATAAGATTCCTTTGCTTCTACAAAGTAAAAGATGTCTGAAATCTATCTATATGAACTACAGTTTCAATAAGCTAAGAGTGTCAGATTTTCTAGAAACTATAACCTTTGATGGATTCTTTGACTCCCACTTTTTCACTGAGTTACGGTATCTTCATCTAGATCTGGGGATCTGAGTACCATGAAAAGGCATGTTTAACATCTTTATTGAAATTGTTTCCCTGAATCCCTGAAACAATGGCATTCCAAGTAAAATTTTACCTATACAAGTGCTCTAAATAAATTATGCCTGTCTATAAAGTGCCAATATAAATTGTTGAGCAGTAAAAAGAACAGACGAATGCTTCGGTTGTATCACATCTATCTTACCAATATGAAAGAGTAAGAAATAAAAGGTATTGCTGCCCTAAGATTCTATTAATTCTCCATTAATGATCAAGAAAGCACTCTAATGACAGAATCTATGACAAATGTGGCTGCTTTTTGTTAAGAGAGGATAGAGTTTTATTTTATTTTATTTTATTTTATTTTATTTTATTTTATTTTATTTTATTTTTTTGAGACGGAGTTTCACTCTTGTTACCCAGGCTGGAGTGCAATGGCGCGATCTCGGCTCACCGCAACCTCCACCTCCTGGGTTCAGGCAATTCTCCTGCCTCAGCCTCCTGAGTAGCTGGGATTACAGGCACGTGCCACCATACCCAGCTAATTTTTTTTTTTGTATTTTTAGTAGAGACGGGGTTTCACCATGTTGACCAGGTTGGTCTCGATCTCTTGACCTCGTGATCCACCCAACTCAGCCTCCCAAAGTGCTGGGATTACAAGCTTGAGCCACCGCGCCCGGCCCTAGAATAGAATTTTAAAAGTCCAGAATGGACAAAGGAAATGTATTTAAAAGTTCCAGAAACAGGAAATGATCTCAGACCAAAGAATAAGCTAAGTATGCTGGGACTCAGACATCAGAACGGGAACCCCTCCATATCTTCTCTACATGCTGATGTGCATCAGAAGACCAAGGGAGCAACCACAGGAGCTTCTGCTCATCAGCTAGATTTGGAATCAAGAAGTTAGTTAAGTCACCTGTGACTAGAGAACCCTTTTAAAAACTAATTTTTCAGGAACTCCTTAGAAGCTATCTCCACCAATCATATTAAACTTGATCTAGGCATATACTTATATTTCTTTCTCTTCTCAAACATTCAGATTTTTTAAATATATTTTTATGTGGCGTTTGTAAGGATTTGAGATTAAATTGTTTTCTTTTGTTTTAGGAAAAATAATTAAATCCTGATTTAGAGTGGAGAAGTGAGCAGGAGGGAAAGGAAACCACAAAGGCTGTGTGATGTGATAAAACCCCTACCACTGTGGGTTACTGAAGTTTAAAACCTTGAGAAAACTCTGAGAAACAACGTAAAACCCATTTCTTTTTATATCTCTAGAGGAAACAGAGCTTCAGTTCCCATCAGTTATTCCTCAAAGGCTGCTTCTAGAGGTTGTTAATTTCCTGCCTCTTCTGACCTGACCTGAGCAGGGAGAGACCAACCCTGGCTGCACAGAAAACCTGCAGACAATGGTGCAGATAATGATGACGGAAAAATGATAAAGCCCAAAGAGTAGGTGATGTGCTAGGTATGTTATTCAACGTTACAAGACGTTCTTAAAATAATTATTTTAACCAATGCGTAGAGTTTCATTATTTGACTATACCCTCATTTATTAAAGCAATACCTGGTTTTGTTTGCAAAAGACCAAGAATATTTATCAAAGACAGTAATAATGTTCACTGTTACCTATCTTCTTCAGTAAAAAAAAAAATCCTACATTGGAATTAATAAATCAATGTTTTTAAAAATTCTTAAATTTTTAAATATATATTACAAAATTATTTATTAGGATATTTAATACCAAATAATTCCTATAAACTCAATTGTAACAAGTACAAATACAACTTTTCCAATGGACACGGTGGACTATTACTTGTTATATCTGTGCCAAACAGAGAAGAGTAAGTTTAGCTAATGAATGTCTTAATTTGACTTGATTTGATTGTTAATGCCTTTGTTTTCTCTTGTTGCTATAACAAATAACCACAAATTTGGTAGCTTAAAATAATAGAAATTTATTATCTTATAGTTCTGGATGTCCAGAGGTCAAAATAGGTGCCAGTGGACTTAAACTAAGATGTAAGTAGGGCTTCATTTCTTCGAAAGATACTAGGTAGAAGAAAATTCATTTCTTTGTCTTTTCCAACTTCTACAGTATGCCCGCTTTGCGAGCTTCTTGTTCTCTTCCATCTTCAAACCCAGCAATGGCCCATTCAGTCCTCACAGCACAACATTCTGATTTTTCTGCCTTTCTCTCCTATCTTTTAAGGGCCCTTTTGATTACATGTATGCACCTACATAATCCAGAATATTCTCTTCATTTTATTTTATTATACTTTAAGTTCTATGGTACGTGTGCAGATCGTGTGGGTTTGTTACATAGGTATACACATGCCATGGTGGTTTCCTGCATTCATCCCCCCGTCATCTATATTAGGTATTTTTCCTAATGTTATCCCTCCCCAATGCCCCCATCCCCTGCTATCCCTCCCCTAGCTCCCTCACTCCCCAACAGACCCAGTTGTGTGATGTTCCCCTCCCTGTGTCCATGTGTTCTCATTGTTCCACACCCACTTATAAGTGAGAATATGAGGTGTTTGGTTTTCTGTTCTTGTGTCAGTTTGCTGAGAATGATGGTTTTCAGCTTCATCCATGTCCCTGCAAAGGACATGAACTCATCCTTTTTTATGGCTGCACAGTACTCCATGGTGCATATGTGCCACGTTTTCTTTGGTACCCTCTTTATTTTAAGGTCAGCTATTTGACATCCTTAATTCTATCAGCAAACTTAATACCCCTTGCATGTAACTCAACATAGTCACAGGTTCCAGAGATTAGGACTCAGACCTCCCGAAGCAGGGAGGGTATTATTCTGCTTATCAACTAATAGAGCTCAATACTTAGCACATTTTACTGCCGTTTTATATTTTTTCTATGAATTATTTATTTTTATTTTTACTATTTTTTTAAGTTTATATTTTTCTTCCTGTCGCCCAGGCTGGAGGGCAGAGGTGCAATCTCAGCTCGTTGCACCACTGCCTCCAAGATTCAAGTGATCCTCCTGCCTCAGCCTCCCTAGTATCTGCAGGTACAGGTGCCTACCACCATGCCTGGCTAATGGTTTCACCATGTTGGGCAGGCTGGTCTCAAACTCCTGGCCTGAAGTGATCTGCCTATCTCTGCCTCCCAAAGTGCTGGGATTACAGGAATGAGTCACCATGAGCCACCACACCTGGCCTTCTTACTGCTTTCTAAATGTTTCTTTATATTTATTATGTTGTAGTAACCCTGTTATATATCTTTTTCTCTAAACTTTAATTTGCCCTTTGGATTTTGCCCCATTTTTAATCTGAAAAGTGCAGTTTATCACCTTGATTCCCGCGGGCTTCTATTTATACTTTTGATTACTTGGCCTTTACTTCTCCCCTTGTTACTGTGCACAATATCATCATAATTCGTATTTTATTTTAATTTTTGTGTTGTTTCTTCTTAATTTTTCCTCATTTCAAATGTAAGGTTTTCAGTTGTGTATTTATCAAATGTTTCCAGAACCTATGTAACAATGCTTTTATAAAACAAATTGGATGAAGCATTTGGAGATTGCAGTTCATTTTCATTATGAGAGTTTATTGCAATTTTTATTCTGTCCTGTTTGTCTCATACATAACGATTTTCTCCTTTCAATTAGATTGCAAGTTTATTAAGGATATGTAATGTGTCTTTTACTGTTTTCATACTCCTTCTGCTACTTAGTAATCAATGGTCACATAAAAATTTGTGTTGACAAATTTAAAAATATTAGCATATTCACAGCATTTATTAGATAAAATATGATAACAAATCTCACAACTAATGTCAGAAATAATACCAAAATCACACAGAAACTATGGGATGTGATAACTCTGTGTCTATTGTGATTATGTAAATAAAACAAAGTGAGAGTAAATTCAAATAATATTTACTTAAGGTTTAAGTTAAGAAACTGAAATGCAAATGAATTGTATATTTTCAAAGGTAGGTGGTCTTTTGAAGTGAATATTATAATTCTTAGTTGATTTTATTTTAATCTGGAATTAATTTAAATCAAGAACAACATATTTTAGGAATTATAATGACTAGCAAACTAATTTAATATATATGCATTTTGAGTTTAGAATTTTCTTTTTGAAAAGTAATCTGTTGTGTAAAGAGCTGTTATGTTAAAAATACAACTTAATCGAAGTCATATAATTTTTCAGGTTTATATATTCTTAGTCTAGCTTTATTTCAGTTGTTGCTTCAAGTTACGATTCAAGTTTCACTAACTAAATTGCTCATATTGTCCTAATGGCTCAGTAGTACCATCAATTAGATTGGTAAATAATTGATTTACCAATTATTTGGTACTACTATTATTTAATACTACACTACTATTATTCTATACCTTTTAACATTACTTCAGTTCATATTGAACTTTGTCAGTGTCAGTGTTTTTACCCTTAGTGCGATTTAAAGGTTATAATTATTTTGTGACTCGAAAATGAAGAGTTGGGAGAATCATTTTTAGCCCTAATTACCAAATTTTAGTGAGTAGTATAGCATACTGAAATGCAATCTATGTGCTATATTATTCTGGAATATGAAAACAGCAAATATTTCAGAAAAATTTCCTGAATGAAAAGTTAAACATAATTTTAACCAAACGTGGGATTGTGTGTGTGTGTGCATGCTAGTAAAAGAAAACTTCAAACAAGTTAAATTTAGTGGAGTTTAATTGAGAAAAAAAAAAAAGAAACAATATGTGAATCCAGCAGTCTTCACAATCACAGCAGTTTTAGAGAGTCTCCAGGGGTGTCTGCTGGTCAGAACAAATTTATAGACAAAAACGGTAAAGTGATGTACAGAAATCAGAAGTGAGGTACAGAAACAGTGAAATTGGTTACAGCTCAGTGTTTGCCTTATTTGAATGCAGTTTGAACACTCAGCAGTCTATGAGTGGTTGAAGTATGGCCGCTGGGATTGGCCAACACTCAGCTATTGTTACAGGTGAGTGCTACTAAGTTAGGTTTTTAATTTTGTCTGCCGATTAAGCTAGGTGATGATTCTTCCACAAGGACTCAAATATAGAAGTACAGATTCCTTCTCAGGTCATATTTAATTTGCTTTAACAATGCACACCTGCAATCTACATATGGGTAGAATGTATTTTCATGATGAATTTAAAACAATGAACAAATGAATGCATTTATTTAACATTTGTTTATTCTGTCAATGATATGGTTTGGCTGTGTCCCCACCTAAATCTCAACTTGAATTGTATCTCCCAGAATTCCCCTATGTTGTAGGAGGGGCTCAGAGGGAGGTTATTGAAACATGGGGACCAGTGGTTCCCATGCTATTCTCACGATAGTGAATAAGGTCTCACAAGACTGAAGGGTTTATCGGGGGGTTCTGCTTTTGCTTCCTCCTCATTTTCTGTTGCCCCTGCCATGTAAGAAGTGCCTTTTGCCTCCCACAATCATTCTGAGGCCTCCCCAGCCATGTGGAACTATAAGTCCAACTTTTTCTTCCCAGTCTCAGGTATGTCTTTATCAGCAGCATGGAAATGGGCTAATACAGTAAATTGGTGCCAGAACAGTAGGGCATTGCTTAAGATACCTGACAATGTGGAAGCAACTTTGGAATTGAATAGTAAGCAAAGGTTGAAACAGTTTGGAGGTCTCAGAAGAAGACAGGAAAATGTGGAAAAGTTTAGAACTTTCTAGAGACTTGTTAATAGCTTTGCCCAAAATGCTGATAGCAATATGAATAATAAGGTCCAGGCTGAGGTGGTCTCAGATGGAAATGAGGAACTTGTTGAGAACTGTTGCAAAGGTGACTCTTGATATATTTTAGCAAAGAGGCTGGTGGCATTTTGCCCCTGCCCCAGAAATATGTGGAGCTTTGAACTTAAGATAGATGATTTAGGATATCTGAGTGAAGAAATTTCTAAGTAGCAAAGCATTCATGAGGTTACTTGGGTACTATTAAATGAATTCCATTTTAAAAGAAAAATGGAGCATAAAAGTTTAGAAAATATGCACCCTGACCATGCAATAGAAAAGAAAAACTTAGGTTTTGAGAAGAAATTCAAGCTGGCTGCAGAAATTTGCATAAGTAATAAGGACCCAAATAGTAATCCCCAAGACAATGGGGAAAATGTCTCCAGAACATGTCACAGGTCTACATGGCAGCCCCTCCCCTCACAGACCCAGAAGACTAGGAGGAAAAATGGCTTCGTAGGCTGGGCACAGGGTCTTCAGGCTGTGTGCCTAGGGACTTGGTGCCCTGCATCCCAGCCACTCCAGCTGTTAATAAAAAGGGCCAAGGTACAGGTCGGCCATGGTTTCAGAGGGTTCAAGTCCCAAACCTTGGCAGCTTCCATGTGGTGTGATCCTGCAGGGGCACAGAAGTCAAGAACTGAGGTTTGGGAACCTCCACCTAGATTTCAGAAGATGTATGGAAACGCCTGGATGCCCAGTTGAAAGTTTTCTACGGGGGACGGGCCCTCATGGAGAACCTCTGCTAGGTCAGTGTGGAAGGAAAATGGTGGGGTAGAAGCCCTCACAGAGTCTCCACTGGGGCACTGTGTAGTGCAGCTGTGAGGAGAGGGCCACCGTCCTCCAGACCACAGAATGATAGATCCTCCAACAGCCTGCATTGTGCACCTGGAAAAGTTGCAGACACTCAACACCATCCGGTGAAAGCAGCTGGGAGAGAGGCTGTATCCTGCAAAGCCATGGAGTGGAGCTGCCCAAGACCATGGGGACCCACCTCTTACATCAGCATGACCTGGATATGGGACATGGAGTCAAAGGAGATCATTTTGGAGCTTTAAAATTTGACTGCACTGCTGGATTTCAGACTTACATGAGACCTGTAACCCCTTTGTTTTGGCCAATTTTTCTCCCATTTGGAATGGCTGTATTTACCCAATGCCTGTAACCTCATTGTATCTAGCAAGTAACTAGCTTATTTTTGATTTTTCAGGCTCATAGGTGGAAGGGACTTGCCTTATCTCAGATGATGTTTTAGACTGTGGACATTTGGGTTAATGCTAAAATGAGTTAAGACTTTGAGAGACTGTTGGGAAGGCATGATTGGTTTTGAAATGTGAGGACATTAGATACAGAGGAACCAGAAGTGAAATGACAGGGTTTGGTTTTATCTCCCAGAATTCCCATGTCTATTGAGGGACCAAGGGAGTAGTAATTGAATCATGGGGCCCAGTCTTTCCTGTACTATTCTCATGATAGTGAATAAGTCTCATGAGATCTGAAGGATTTATCAGGGGTTTCCGCTTTTGCTTCCTCCTCATTTTCTCTTGCTGCCACAGTTTAAGAAGTGTCTTTTGCCTCCCTCCTTGATTCTGAGACCTCCCCAGCCATGTGGAACTGTAAAGTCCAGTTAAACCTCTTTTTCTCCCAAGTCTCCGGTACGCCTTTTTCAACAGCCTGAAAAAAGACTAATACAGTCAATAACATAGTTCATGTCCTAGTGAAAAGAACAACACAAATACCTAAAACGTAATTCTCAAAATGTATGCTTTCAGCTTTGGAAATGAAAATGGCTTCGATGTCAGTCTGGGAACTCAGTGAATTAAAAACCAAGATGAATTTATTATAGAAGTGCAAGAGGTTTATTGGGGACAACCACTGGGTATTAGGGTTCTCCAGAGAAACACGCACATGTGTAAGTGTACGTGTGTGTATGTTGTCCGAGAGAGATAGAGAAAGAGAGAGGGGGAGAGAGATAGAGAGAGGGAGAGAGAGAAACAGAGAGAGAGAGAGAGAGAGAGAGAGAGAGAGACTCAGACTAGGATGAGAAATCCTTTAATCTCCATCTGCAAGATGATGAACAGGGAATGCTGGTAATATTCAGGTTGAGCCTGAAGGCTTGAGAATGAAGAAAAGCAATAATGAGTTCCCATTCTGCGTGCAAAGACCAAAGGCCCATGAACGAGGATCATTGTCAGAGTGAAAGCAGATGATGGATGAATGAGCTCAAGAAGGAGGAAAAGGAATTCACTCTTCCTCTGCATTCTTGTTCTATTCTGGCACTCAACAGACTGGACAACGCCTGCTCACAGTTGTGAAAATGATCTTTTTACTTAGTTTACCAATTCAAATGTTAATCTCCTTCAGAAAACCCCTCAGAAACTTATCCCCAAAATAATGCTTTACCAGCGATTTGAGCATTCTTCGACCCTGTCAAGTTGACACATACAATTAACCATCACAACCCATGAAAGGAAAAGAGCAGAGAGATCAGGAGTAGAGTTTTAGACAGCAATGCTAATATGACCCCTGTGAAATTAGAGGAGGAAGAGAGGAAGACTGGGTGGAAACCTTCACTTCATATGTCAGTGAAGCTTTTAGAAAAAGCCTCAATTCTGAGCAGTAAGTTACAGTGCAAAGACTGTCCTGTGCTGGGCAGAAATGGTGAGACACTAGTATCTCTTCTATATCAGATCAGTGTAGAAATTTTTAGGAGAGAATTGCCTCACCTCAAATGCTGTGGTTATTTCCCAAAGTGCTACAGCTACAGGCTGTTGGCTAATTGCACTTGTGTAGCAGCCTGTTGCTTGAAAAGAGTTCTGTGTGATGCATCTACGTGACTGCCAGAGTTTTAAAGAAAACATAACTCTAATCCTTTCAAAACGGTTAAGTATTTGTTGAGTATCTATCCTGCATCAGATAATACAAATATTTTTCTAAATAATTCTTTATCTACTTTTTAAGTGTTTATAAAGAGGAAATATATACATAGTTTTAATGAAGGCATTGTATTGTATTGGGTGGTATATAACTTTCTATGGTTAGATAATGCATAGGAGACAAAGTTGTAAATGGAGTTTGGCTCTTGATGATGTGAAGCCTTGTCATAGGCCCAGAACTTTGGGGTTTACCACCAAAGCCATTGTAAACCACTTTAAGAAAAGTGCGGCATAATCAGATTAGCTTTTAATATTATACTGATGATTATCTGGGGAATTGGAGAGAGAGAGAAATGGGTAGTTATTTGGAAACTAATTAAAAGGCATTATTCTAAGAACAGGCTGAGACAAGGCATAAATAGGGATATATCTAAAGAAAAAAGGAGAAAAGGCGATCACTAGAGGGATCTGTTGATAGACTAGATATTGGATTTAGCAAATGGTTACATTACAACACTGCTAATTAAGGAGGAGAAAGAGAAGAAATGGTAGAAGTGTTCCGAGTCTTTAATATTATCAGCATTATCTTCACCATCAACATCATTTACATTGTTTGGCTGAGGAGTGGGCAAGTTAAAAGAAATTATACTTTGTATGCACTGAATCTGAACTACCTACTGGACAGTTAGGTGGAGATGCCAACGAGGCAGTTGAAAATAGTTTGAATTTTAAAGTAGACATCTAATGATGTATTGGGCAATGTTTAGTGTATAACCACAGTTATATAACACTTTTGGAATAGTTATATAGGGAATTTAGACAGGAGAAATAAATGTTAGAACTCTCAGGCTTCTGCACAGTAAGGGAAATAATCCACAGAGTAAAAAGACAATCTGCGGAATGAGAGAAAATATTTATGAACCATACATCTGACAAGGGGTCAACATCCAAAATACACAAGGAACTCAAACAGCTCAGTAGCAGGAAAGCAAATAACCTAATTTTAAAAAATGGAACAAGGTCGTTTCTCGAAAGAAAACCACAAATGATCAGCGGGTATATGACAAAATGTTATCATCAGATGGCAATCAGAGGCTCTCATTGAAAAGAACCATAATTAGTGAGTGAATTCTGCACCTCAGCAACTGAGGTATCCAGGTTCTTGCAACAGAACTGACTAGACGGCTTCATGATCCACGAAGAGGAAGGAAGAGCAGTGTGGTGCTGTGGCCTTCCTGAGAGCCACGTGGGACAGGAGAACCGCCACCCCCCAAGTAAAGGGAGGCTGTGAGTGAGCATGCTACCAGCTGGGGAAACTGCGCTTTTTCCATGGAACTGTGTAACCCAAGGATCATAAAATCCCACTTACGAACCCATGCCACCTGAGCCTAGGGTCCCATCCCCAGAGAGGTGCAAATTTTCAACAGCATCTCAGCTAGTATCTGCTTAAGCCTGCCGAGCTCTCGGGAAAGGAGCAACCAGCACCACAGCTGCAACTGCCTGTGATCTCAGCCACTTGAGCTCCTTGGGGGAGGGGCAGCCAGCACTGAGCCTCCTAACTGCCTAACATGCTGGACTTCTGGGTTGGAGGAGTGCAGCATAGATCTCTATAGCTCCAGGCCAGGCTTTTCCCCTGCTGGAGCTAGGGAAGCCAGGCAGCTTGGTCCCCACAGGTGTGGGGGTCCCCACAGGTGTGGCCCACAGCCTGACACACCGACTGTGGCAGACTACAGCCAGAGCGCCTCTTCAGGCCTGAACCTGTCACGTCCTCCCTCACTGGGCTGGGGCTCCCTGCAGGAACTCCATCATCTACAACCAGAGGCTCAGGGGCAGAATCCTGATCTCCCTGGGCCTAAGGTTCTTAGTTTCTTTGAATTGGGTTAGAACATGCTCCTTTAGCTCAGTGGAGTTTTTTATTACGCATCTTCTGAGGTCTTCTTCTGTCAGTTCATCCTTCTTATCCTGCACCCAGTTTTTCTGCACCCTTGCTGGAGAGGCATTATGATTATTTGGAGAAGAAGCACTCAGCCCTCATGGGTTTTCAGTGTTTTTTCATCAGTTCTTTCTCATCATCACGAGAGATCTCATCTTTCTCATCTCATTCCTCCCTAGGGGGAGGAATGGCCACAGTCTCTGTGGACCAGAAAACTTGGTCATTCTTCCTGGTAGTTTTGAGGAATACAGGCAGCCCAGATGAGTGGATTTCTCCCCAGCGAAGCACAGCCCCCTCCACAAAGGGACAAAGTGTTTCATTAAAAGGGTCCTTTCCCTGTGCCACCCAATGGAGAGAGACCCTTCAACAAGGGTTGTCAGACACCCTGTAAAGGAATAATCCTACTGACATTAGTTTGGTGCCCTTCGAGGTCAGAGATTCCAGAAAAAGAAGCAGGCATATATCTTTGCTGTTCTCCAGACAAGGTAGTGAACCAAATGAAGAGAGCCTGAAGTGACTCCTCAGCAAACAACAGCATCCCTAAGAAAGAGGGACTGGACCATTGAAAGAAAAACAAACAGAAAGCAACAACGACAGTGTCATCAACAATAAAAAGTCCCCACGAAAACCCCATTCAAGGGTCAGCAGGTGCAAAGATCAAAACTAGACAAACTCATGATGATGAGAAAGAACTGATGAAGAAACACTGAAAACCCATGAGGGCTGAGTGCTGCTTCTCCGAATGATGGCAGTGCCTCTCCAACAAGGGTACAGAACTGGATGGAGGGTAAGCTGGATCAACTGACAGAAGAAGACCTCAGAAGGTAATAAAAAAACTCCACTGAGCGAAAGGAGCATGTTCCAACCCAATTCAAAGAAACTAAGAACCTTGATAAAAGATTAGAGGAACTGCTAACTAGAATAAGCAGTTAAGAGAGGAACATAAATGACCAGATGGAGCTGAAAAACACAGCGTGAGAACTCCATGAAGTATACACAAGTATCAATAGGCAAATCAACCAAACAGAAAGGATCAGAGTTTGAAGACCACCTTGCTGAAATAAGGCATGCAGACAAGATTAGAGAGAACAAAGAAGAAAAGGAATGACCAGAGCCTCCAAGAAATATGAGACTATGTAAAAAGACTGAACCTACAATTGAATGGAGTACCTGAAGGAGATGGAAAGAATGGAAACAAGCTGGAAAACACACTTCAGGATATTATCCAGGAGAACTTCCACAACGTAGCATACGGTTCAATAAGAAAATTCAGGAAATACAGAGAACTCCACTAAGATACTCCATGAGAAGATCAACCCCAAGACACAAAATCATCAGATTCTCCAAAGTTGAAATGAAAGAAAATATGTTAAGGGCAGCCAGAGAGAAAAGCCAGGTAACCTACAAAGGGAAGCCCATTGGATAAGCTGTGAGCCTCTCAGCAGAAACCCTACAAGAAGAGAGTGGGGCCCAATATTCAACATGTTTTTTTCTTAAGACAAAGTCTCAAGAAAGATCTCAAATCACCTTAACATCACAATTTAAATAACTAGAGAGGCAAGAGCAAACTAATCTGAAAAGTAGTAGAAGACGAGAAAGAATTAAGATTATAGCAGAATTGAAGGAGATAGAGACATAAAAATCCCTCCAAAAAGTTGATGAACACAGGAGTTGTTTGTTTGTGTGGAAGTATTTATAGTATTATCTTATGGTAGTTTGTATTTTTGTGGGGTCAGTGGTCATACCCCCTTTATACATTTTTTATTTTGTGTATTTGATTCTTCTCACCATGGCACATGTGTATCTATGTAACAAACCTGCATGTTCTGTACAAGTATTCAGGGACTTAAGTAAAATAAGAAAAAAAAGTTAACATCAGTAATTATCAGAAAAATTCAAATTGGATGGCTATTCTCAAAAAGACAAGAGATAACAATATTTGTCAGAATATGGAGAAAAAGAAACCCTTGTACACTGTTGGTGAAAATGTAAATTAGTGGCCATTATGGCAAAAGTGTGGAGGCTTTTCAAAGCATTAAAAATGGAATTACCATATGATCTAGTAATTACACTACACAATACACGTATATACAAAGGAAATAAGTCAGTATTTGCAAGAGATATCTATACTCCCATGTCCATTGCAGAATTATTCACAGTAGCCAACATGTAGATTCAGCCCAAAAGTGCATTAGCAGATGAATGGATAAATGTGATATATATACAATAAAATACTATCCAGTCTTTAAAAAAATTATGTCTATATTGGTCACCTAGTGGTGGCTCAGATTTCTTTGAGGATCTGTTCACCTTTTTGTATTCTTTTTCTATATTCTTTGGCTTCAAAATGCCCTATTAATCTATCTTTAAGTATACTAGTTCTTTCTTCTGACAATTTAAAACTATTATTGAGTCTCTGTAATTAATTTTTTTATTTATGTTATACTTTCTAACTCCAAAATTCCCATTTGGTTCTTTTTTATAATTTCTATTTTGTTATCTATTTGATATGACATTATCATCATACTCTCTTTTGCTTTTTAATTATGGTTTCTTTAGTTTTTTGAACACTTATAATGGCTATGTTGAATCCTTTTTCTGTTACAGCCAACATTTGATCACTTTCACAGGAGTGTTATCTGCTATTTTCCCCCCTTTAAGTGGATGAGATTTTCCTCTTTCTTTGCATGTCTCGCATTTTGTTGTTGTGGAATACTGGATATTTCAGATAATAAACTCCATTAATGTTCTTCGCTCTATTGTCGTCAGTAACGTCCCCAAGAGAAAATTGCCTCACAGACTAACCCACTTGAATTCAGGTGCCTCCGATGGAGTAGCTACTGATGTCAGAGGCTGAGACTTGTCCTACCTCCGATGGAGTAGCTACTGATGTCAGAGGCTGAGACTTGTCCTACCCCCAGGAGTGTTATTTCTATACCTCTTTCCCTGTTTTGCTCCAGCAAACTAGGTAGGCTGCAATGTAGCCTCTACCTCCAATGAATGTATCAGTCTCTCTCAATTTTCATTCATCACAATTTCCTATTTGTGACGATACCTTTAGGCTTGAACTCTCTATACCGTGTGTTACAAATGAAGTAAGTTCCTTTGGAAGCAATTTGGAACAGTATGTTTTGAAGGCTCCTTCTCTTCCCAGGCAGTCTCTGAACTATGGCTCTGGTGCTGGGAGCAGAAATAATAGTGTGTTTCTCTCTGAGTGACACCATTGGCTTTAATTATTGAGCCTCTTCATGAATGAGACAACAGAGCCCAGGTGTTGCCTTTGAAGGTGTGGAACACCCAAAGCATGAGCCTGGGCAAGGATGATCATGAGTCCAGTATTTTCAGTGATGCTGCACCTAAGTAGATTTTCACTTGCAAGTTGAGTGCT